>JARQOC010000006.1:213798746-215031246 GCA_033576535.1 Allobates femoralis | reverse complement strand
GCTTTAGTTGGCACTTTCTGAGACCCATAACGGTTTCATTTTTCAAGTTATAGAGCTATGTCAGGGTGTACTTTTTGCACCCAGAGCTAACATTTTTACTGATATCATTTTGAGGCAGATGCAATGTTTTGATCGCCTTTTATTACATTTCATTGTACTATTGTGGCGACCCCAATTATTGCGTTTTGATTTTTTCCCACTACACCATTTACCAATTGGATTAGTTTACTTCATATGTTAATAGTGCGATGCCCACCAGGGCCGTGGGGTACTCGATAACCGGGCCGGTCAGTTCGCTGGGAGATCTCTTGCCCTCCAGATTCGGCTTTCGGGGCGTACAGCACCAGCACAACCAAGGATTCTGGCATCCTTTTCCTAATGCTCCACTCCGGGTGGACCCAGTCATGGCTCCACTCCCCAGAGCACTTCTCCTCGCTTCCTTTCTCTTCCCTCGCCTCAGACGTTCTGACTAACCTCTCCTCCTGGCCAGAACCAGGGCAGCTCCCCTGAAGTCGGGTTCTAGAGCTCCCCCTTCTGGCCTGGAGTCAGGAAAAGTGTTACCTAGTGTGGGGACCTCCTCCTGCTTCTAGGCTAGACATCACCCCCTGTGATGCAGGAAATGCCACTGTAGCAACTGCAGCATGCAAGACGAAGTGTCATTTGAACCGCGCTGCTACCAAGGAAGACCAGTACAATGGAGCGTTTGGTTGACGTTAATGCTTCAATCCGACGCGTTTCGGAGCTATTTCCCATCTCCTTCATCAGGGACATTCAACCGGACCACTGGAGTGCCACATTATCCCCAGTAAAATACAGTAAGTCCCATATTGTGGAAACAAAACATAACAACAAAAAGCGATTTACAAGATTATAAAAATGAAAAATTACAAAAACCTAGCAAAATGTAAAAATTATCATTTGGTCACTAAAGTTCCTGGGGCAACACTTGCCCCTTTGAGCCACCCAATAGACTTTTAACTTTCTTCACTGAGAACCGCCCCAACCCACTTTTGCTTCTTTCCCGGGCATGCTTACGGGGCTCTGGAGCCTGGCCTTACTTGGCTCTTCAGCACGCCGGTGGTTTATATTTAAGCCAGATCAGGGTTAACTATTTACAGTGAGGTCCTGGCCACACATAGTCCTTTGGCCCATTTGTCCTTCAATAGGTAATTATGAATATTTAAAAGTTCTTACAGTAAGTCTATGTAGGCTCTTATGCTTAAAGGGTTGCATTTATATACATTATTACCTTATTTACATTTTAGTCCCTATAATGGGCAGGGATCTGACCTCTTGTACTATGGGTGGATCTACGCAGTACAGGTGTCTCTACCGACCTAACCTGGTCTAGTGTGCCTGCAGTTAATGTTGTGGACCCACTAGTGTCTGTGCTACTGGTAGGCCTGCATCTCACTGGTAGACTGGGCAGTCTTCTGCAACTTCTTAGACTCACCATGGGCCCTGTAGATTCGCCACTAGCAGGGGTTAGATTCTCCTGTTCCACTGCGGATGTAACATCTGTTCCTGGAGCCGACGGGTTTAGAGTTTCTGCTGCTTCAGGTGCAGTAGGCTGGGGAAAGATCAGGACAGGTACTACGATGGCTTGGTTTACTTGCGTCCAAGACCGGGAGAACTCTCCTAAGATGGTACTAACTGTCTCTTCAACGTCTTCTGGCTGTTGAGGAGTGTCTTGTTCTTCCTCTTTGTCTCTCAGCTGATTGGGACTTTTCTTCAAGTGGTCTCTTGAAACTGCTGCTGAGGTTTCCCCTCCATCTTTGCTGATGAGGTACACCTTGCGGTTATCAAAGTTTGAAGGCAAGACGGTGCACGGCTCAGCTTCCGACTGGTCGTCGAGCTTGTGCATTCTCCTTTTTTGCTTTAACACCTGTTCTCTTGGTGCTAAAGGAGAAGCCGGGGCTTGATGGTTGTAATTTTTCTCTTGCCTCTGTCTTGCCTGGGACAGACTTCTCTCTACGCACTCTTGGACTTTGCGGTATTGTTGATGCCGCTCTGTATTGCAGTCTGCATCTGGTGGTGTTGTCTCAGGTGTTAAGACTCCCATGTCCAGGTCAATGGGTAATTTGCCAGGTCTGGCCTGCATCAGGTAGGCTGGTGTACAGTTCGTGGAGTTTACCAGGATGTGGTTGTATAGATCCACCAGATCTGACAACTTTTATGGCTACAGGTTTCGCTCTTCTAGGGGTAAGGTATTCAACAGGTCAATCACCACCTGATTCATCTTCTCACACATGCCATTGGTCTGTGGATTTTACGGCGTTGTTCTGATTTTCTTGCAGCCATACAGGTTGCAGAACTCCTGGAATACCTCTGCCTCGAATGGTAGACCTTGGTTGGTAAGAACATGTTCAGGGTAGCCATGGGGCCTACAGAAGAGTGTTTGGAAGACTTTGGCGGTCTTTGCGGTTTGGTCTTTAACAGGCACTACTACTAAGAACCTTGAATAATGGTCAGCAATGGTCAGAGCATAGATGTAGTCAGACCTACTCAAGTTTGCGTGATCCAGAGCCATGAGTTTAAGCAGTTGTTTTGTGGGTTTGTGATGATTGGCTGTAAAGAGGCTCATTGGCAGTCACAATCTTTTCTTCACAGGTTGCATGGACCACACTCTCGGCACCACTTCTCGATGGCTTTTTTCATGCCAACCCAGTAGAATCGCTCACGAAGTAGGACCTCCAGCTTCTTCCCTCGAAGTATCCTGCTCCATCGTGGTACGCCTCTAAGACCATTGGAGCATCCCACTTCGGGACTACTACCTGCCCGATCAGTTTGTGGGTGCGTGAGCTAATGCTTCTCTGACACAGCTTCCCCTCGTAGATGAACAGCTTGGCTTTCTCCTTCCATAACTGTTGGGTTTCTTGAGGTGCATCAGGCCCAGGGTGTGAGTCAGCTTGAGTCAACAACTCTTTCACTAGGCAGATGGCCGGGTCGCTATACCTGCGTTTCTGCACATCCATGGAGGGGAACGGGTTGAAAAAGACCTCTTGTACAGCAGAACACTTATCTGTTACACAGTGGGAGCACTGGGTTGCACCGTTGCTGTGGATGGCTGGCAGTTCTATTTTTTCTAGCTACTCTGGAGTCTTTTCCCTCATCTGATAAATTGGGAATTCTGGACAGTGCATCAGTATTGGTGTTCTTATTTCCTGCTCTGTACTTGATTACAAACTCATAACTGGACAGCCGGGCCATCCATCGCTGTTCTAGCTCAACTAGCTTTGCTGTTTCCAGGTGAGTCAAAGGATTATTGTTCGTCAAGATGGTGAATTTTGCTGAAGCTAGGTAGTGTTTGAATCGCTTGGTCATGGCCCAGACTATTGCTAAGAATTCCAGCTTGAAGGAACTCAAGTTGTCGGGGTTCCTTTCAGTGGGACGAAGCTTCCTGCTGGCATAGGCGATCACTCTCTTTGCCTTTCTGTACTTGGGCCAATACAGATCCCAATCCATGTTTCTGGCATCTGTGTATAATTTGAATGGATGGCCATAGTCAGGGGTGAACTAAGCATCACCACCGCTTGAGCCAAAAAGTGGTGCTATCAATGTCCGGGTGGCGGGAGGGGGGGTTGTGCTGCCGTTGTCCACCCGCGGGATTGAAGATTGAGGTGTACTGTACCTGACGGCGGCAAGCCAGAAGGCAGGCAGTCACTGTGTGCAGGGCACCACCCCTCTGCAGCACTGCTGCTCGCCTGCCTCCTTGCCACCTGAGCATAATGCTCATACTGTCCAATGGACGGTGCGGCCCTGGCCATAGTCAGGGTAGGCCAGGATCTCGTCTCCTGTGAGAGCCAACTTCAACTGGGTGAAGGATTCTTCTACTCTGCTGTCCCACTCAATTGGAGGGTTCTTGTTCTTGGCCATTTTGGATTTGCCCACTAGGAGGTCTTGCAGGGGTGCGGCTATCTTGGTGAAGCCCTTGATGAACCTTAGGTAGTAAGTGTTGGGTCTTTGCCAGTCCCGATGATGGTGACTTTGTCAGGGTCTGGTGCCATGCCTTCTGCGCTTACCACGTGGCCTAGGTACTGCACCTTGGGTTTCAAGAGGTGACATTTAGACGGCTTCACTTTCAGGCCTAAATTGGACAGCGCTTTCAACACCTCAGCCAGGTTCTTTAAGTGGTCTTCGTATGTCTTGGAGTAGATGATGATGTCATCCAGGTATAATAGGACTGTCTCATCAAAGTTCTTGCGCCTGAGGCAACCCTCCATCAACCTCTGGAACGTCCCTGGTGCGTTGTAAAGCCCGAATGGCTTTGGCAAAGCCTGAATGGCATGCAGTTGAATTCACATAAGCCCATAAATGTCATGAAGGCGGTCTTCTCTCTATCCACTTCTGCCAAGGGAACCTGCCAGTAAACACTGATGAGATCTAAGGTGGAGAAATAGTTTGCAGATTTCAGGGCAGCTAATGACTCCTCAATTTGTGGTAACGGGTAGGTATCTTAATGTGTAATGCAGTTAATCTGCCTGTAAGCAACAAACATCCTCATCGTAACATCGTTCATTTTAACGAGGACTAATGGAGCTGCCCAGGGGCTCCAACTATCTCTGATGCCCCCTGCCTCCTTCATCTCATGTAACATGCCCTTGCACACTGGTAGTGGGCCAGAGGAACAGGGCGGTACCTTTCTTTAATGGGCAGATGGTGTCCGGTGGGGATATGGTGTTTGACCCCTTTTACCTACCCACAGTCTAGTGGGTTTTTGCTGAATTCCCGTTCATATTCTTGAACCACCCAGTAGACCCCATTCTTTTGATGCAAAGGGGTGGAGTCAGTGCCTACGTGCAGCTTCTGTCACCAGTCCTCCAGCTGTTCTGCAGAGCCATTGTCCTTCTCCTTGCTGGATGGGACGTAGGGTTCTACTGCCCATATTGCATTGTTATTGACAGTGAACAGCTTGGCCACGGTGGCATACCGGGGTAATTTGACGTCTTTTTCCACACAATTTAAGATGCGTACAGGTACCCTCCCCTTGCACACATATTACTACCCCTCTGGTGTCAGGCTAGTGGGCATGCTGTCAAAGTACATGGGTTCTACCAGGGCCTGCTAATCTTAACTCCTGATACCTAGAACAGCTCGACACCAAATCATCATTTCAGTTTTGGGAGATATGACAATGGGGAACGGGTCATTCACCCTTACACTGCTGACTTCTCCACCAGACAGCTCTGCCTGTTGCCTCTGCATCAGGGCTTTGATCTCCTTCTGCAGGGCTCGCTTCTGGCTAGAATTGGTCACTTCAGCTACCTATTGCAATAGAACAATAATCTCGCCGAGACAATTTTCTATCACATTTGTACCTATGATGATCATTGGATTACTTTCTCCTCGATCAATATTTACAATTATCAGTCCTTGCGCTTTTAGCTCTACTCACCCAACCTTAATGGTCACCTCTATATAACCCACTTGTGGCAAGGGCTGACCATTACTGGAGATTATTGTCAAGTCATCATCTGGGTGATGGGTGAAGTCTGAGTCAGCCCAGTACTGCTTATAAAGGATATATGGCATCATTGTCACCTGGAAGCCGGTGTTCTGTAGGGCATTCATTGGGATGCCATCGATCACGACTGGAAAGACCGGTCATCCTCCGATGTCCTTGTCTTGGCAGTTATGAGGGCCTGATCGCCTTACTCATGGAGGTTGTCCCGCTGCCTCAGGGGTTGCCCATTTAAAGGACAGACTTTTGCGAAGTGTCCCACCTTGTTGCAGCGACGGCAAATTGGTTGTCCAGTTGAGTCGTAGCGACCGCTGTCTCTTCCCCTGGTCGGTGAGATCCTCCACAGCCGTCGCAATGGGATGTCATCTGGACTGGAGGCCAGCTGGATTTTTTCCTTTGGGGATGATGCTTGTGTGGACTGCACGGTTTTTGTTAATGCAGCCACACTTGTGGTTAACTCTTGGACCTGGAGGTGCAGATCTGCAGAGGTATCGTCACTTAGAGTCTGTGCATCAGCCTCATTGGGTGCCTGAGGCAAGGACTCTGCCTCCTGGTGGTAGGTTATTGCTGCGTGCCTGGGGGGGCTCTGTGCCAATAGAGGCTGGTTCTCGCAGCACCTGAATGGCCCAGTCCTTAAATTGTGCAATGTCCAGGTCTGGATTTTGTAGGACCATAATGCGAAGCTGCGATTGGTGTGTGCTGGACAGGAGCCTCTCAATGAACCGTTCGGTCAGGAGTCTATCCTCGTCCTGCACATATTGGGGTCAACCTGTTCAATGGCCCAGAGCGCCTCTTGATGATTAAGGGTATAGTCTCTTATGCTGTCCTGCACCCTTTGTTTGCACCCAAAGAATATCATTTTAATTTCTGGCACTGTGCAGGTATCGAAGGTGTTTTTCAGCCTGGCCAGGATGTGCTTAACTGTCCTCTTATCGGTGTCCAGCCAGGACTTTACTTCCCTCTGGGCCGCACTGGCAATGACATTGCTAACTTTTTTAGGAGCTTTAACCTTTGTCAGGCTGCATAATTTTACAACCTTAACAGGCTGCATAGGTACAATTGTACCTTCATATATACCTTCACTGTGGGAAGACTTTACTTGGTTTCAGAAACTAAAGTTCATTCAGCTACAAATGTTATGCTGATATCTATTGGCCAGTGTTGTTACTGGTCACTTATGTTGCTGTCAATTAAGTTAATTCAAACTGGGAGTGGCTTCTACTTCTCTTCCTGCCTCCCTCCTCTCATTAGCCATTTTGCTGTTCATCTCAATGCTGTGAGCACACACATTTCATCTATCATCTATGCACATGACGGGAGAAGTTGAAGAGACACTAGCAGCCAAGCCAGAGATAATAAAATACTACAACAAAACAAAAGGTGGCGTTGATGTTATGGATAAAATGTTGGGAGAGTACACTGTGAAACGACGAATATCACGTTGGACTTTGGCATTTTTCTACAATATGATTGACATCACTGGGTTAGCATCCTACATCATCTACAGAGAACACAATCCAAGCTTCAGGGCAAAGGATCAACGAAGAAAGTTCCTGAAAGATCTCGCAAATCAGCTGTGTATGCCTGCAATTGAAGATCGTAGTACAAACCGAATGATAATGAGAAACCATTTTCTTCGAGGTGCAGTAGAAATGGTGCTTGGACGATGCATTATGGTAGCATCGCAAGCAGCAGCTGACCCTCAAATACCTCATGGTAGTCGTGGATCCTCCCCTGTTGTTGGTAGTTGCTATGTCTGCCGAGACCTGAAGCGAAAACAACGTAAGACTAGAAAGTCTTGTGTGGTTTGTGTGAAACCCATTTGCGATGAACACTCGGTAGCAAAGCCAACATGCATTACTTGCGAAGAAAATCAATAAAAAAAGTTTCTTACATTTTCTTTTATAATGTAAATGAACAGGTTTTTTTACTTGTTTATAATAGTTAAATAACATTATCATTAAAAAAAAGTTATGCTTTTTTCCTTGCATTATCTTCATTCAAAATATATGAGGTACATTTGTACCTATGCAGCTTGTTATGGATGCAAAAAGATCTCGACCCCTTATCTCGGAAGCGGGTGGAGATATTTTATTGAAATTTGGCCAATATATTCTGGACCAAAAATGTAGAGATGTCATGAAATTTCAGCCTTCTACGTCTTTTCGAAAAAAAGTTATTGCAATTTTAAAACGGAATAGTTACAATTGTACCTATTCAGCCGGATAAGGGTTTAAACAGGAATGGTTTCAACAGTCCGCGTTGCTGCTTTAATCAATGTACTTCACAAGGGTTGTTTCCACCATCAGATCATTTAAATGATCTGATGGTGGAAACAACCCTTGTGAAGTACATTGATTAAAGCAGCAGTGCAGACCGTGGAAACCATTCCTGTAAATGTTGCATTTCTGGTGCGGACGAGACTGGGTGATTTGTGCACAGGCATGTGCCTGCGCACAGATCACATATGGCAGTGAATGGGTGCGCATGGTCCTGTGCAGTCAAGCGCAGCACCATGCGCTCCCATTATAAAGATAGGGGCTTGTGGTGCTGCGCTCACATTGCGGCTCCCCTCCACAAAACGCTGCGGAGGGGAACGCAAATGTGAAGGCACCCTATGTGACGAAACTGACACACACAAATGGCCATATAGGATCAATCCATGCCCATAGGGATACGTGGGAGGCCAAAACTGATCAGTGGCTATCCATTTTAAAATGGATAGACACTGATCACAAAAAACACAGTGTGAAGGTAGCCTAAGGCTGGGTTCACATCACAGTTTTTTACTGTCCGGTTGGATCCTGTTTTTTGCAGGATCACCCAGACAGGAACGGATAAAAACGGATGTGTGAAAACAGATACAGTAATTCCCGGACCAAGTTTTTTGAAGTATCCGTTTCTCCATACAAATGCATTGTGAAGTATTGCAGCTATAGGAAATAATGGTATTGTCAGTCTGGATGAGAGAGAGAGAGAGATAGAGAGAGATGTGCACAAACCAGAGCAGAGAAAGAGCTGGGAGAAGCTCTGGATGTCTTCTGCACATGCTCAGTAGTATAAAACAGATCCGGGGAACGATCCTGTTTTTTCCTGGATCCGGCTCCATAGACCTTCATATTAAGTGCTCCACACCGGACCGGATTCGGTGCAGTCTCCGATTTTGGGGACGGTAAATTTAAGGACAAAAACGAATCCTGGACTGAATTAACTAAATAGGATGGGCATTTATGACACATCCAGCACCATAGGGATGCATGCGAGGCTAAAAAGGTAGAACTTTTTAAGCATTCTACAATCTGAGAGCCGATATTAATAGTTTAGATGGGTCAAATGTCGTAACAGGCTCCCTTTAATGATTGCTGGGTGTCCAGCTATTTGGACCCTGAAGTAAGTGCTTTGTATCATGACAAACCGGTCTTTGTAATGCTACATTTTGAATAGAGCGGAGCAAACCAAGTGCGACGGTCAGCTAAAAATAAAGCCAGAATCGTTGGAGGGTGGGGGGCAGTTGCCTTAAAAAAGCAATTAAATTAAAAAAGAATATTACAAGGAAATTACTACATTGTATTTGTAAAAGAACTTCAGTTCATCACTAAAAAAACAACTTAACTGGCAAAAAGAATCATTGGTTAAGACTCTCAAAATATGGTATCACCAACACAAAAGATACACAGTGCTGTGCAAATTAATTGGGACAAAGCATTTTTTTAAGTGAAATCATACGTTGATTACCAGTTAGTGATTCAAACCAGTTTTAACTGCTTTGAACAGGTGTGAGTGTACAACCTTGAGTAACAAAATGTGGTTTGACTGGTTTTAGTCAGAAAATAACAGCTAGCTGCCCCTCAGCTTCAGTTGAGAGCTTGTTTCTGTGAGGAGTGGCTTAGTGTACTTTTTCTCTCAGTGTGATTCATGCCTGTAAAAATGGATGTTAGGCTGGCTTCACATTGGCGTTCCCCTCCACAGCGTTCTGCGGAGTGGAACCGCCATGTGAGCGCAGCCACCGCAAGTCCCTATGTTTATAATGGGGACACACAGTGCTGTGCTTGACTGCGCATGACCGTGCGCTCCCATTCATTTGAATGTGTGATTTGTATGCATATGCATGCTTGCGTACAAATCATACATTGTCATCCGCTCCAGGAACGCGACATGTCGCGTTCCTGGTGCGGACGAGAGAGTGTGATTTGTACGCAAGCATGCGCATGCGTACAAATCACACATTCAAATGAATGGGTCCTAGTGACCCGTTGAAGTGCAAGGAGCCGTCGTCACCTCTGCCTCTCCCCCTTCCTGCCACATGTAACCAGCAAACTTGAATAAAAGTGCAACGCTGACTGGTGAGTGCCGTCTTTTCTATTTGATTTGTGCTGTCTGCGTCTTTGGACTGGCACCGCAGTTTGCCGTGACCAGCTGCATCTGTGGGGATTGCTGGAGACTGTTGCACACACCTGTGGCCCATTCATACTTTTTTCGAATATATACAGCCCAGCCTCCAAATACTATATACAGCCAGCACAACCTCCAAAAAAATATATACAGCACAGACTCCATATTATATATATATATTGCCCAGCAGTAGCCTCAATATAGCCCAGCAGCAGCCTCCATATAGCCCAGCAACAGCCTCCACAGCACAGCCTCCATAGACCAGCAGTAGCCTCCATAGCCCAGCAGCACCTTTCATACCCCAGCAGCATTCTCTATAGCCAGCAGCCTCTATAGCCTAGCCTCCATAGTACAGAAGCAGCCTCCATAACACAGCCTCCATATCCCAGCAGAAGCCTCTATGGCCTAGCAGCAATTGCTCAGCTGCCTCCATATAGCACAGCAGAAGCCTCTATGGCCTAGCAGCAGCCTTCATAGTCTAGCCTCCATAGCCCTGCAGCAGCCTCCATAGCACAGCCTCCATAGCCCTGCAGTAGCATCCATAGCGCAGCCTCCATAACTCGGCATCAGCCTCTAAGGCCCAGCAGCAGCCTTCATAGCGCAGCCTCCATAGCCCTGCAGCAGCCTCCATAGCATAGCCTCTATAGCCCAGAAGCCGCCTCAATAGCACAGCCTCCATAGCCCGGTAGAAGCCTCCATAACACAGCCTCCTTAACCAAGCAGCAGCCTCTATGGCTCAGCAGCAGCCTTCATAGCCTAGCCTCCATAACCCTGCAGTAGCCTCCATAACACAGCCTACATAGCCCAGTAGCAGCCTCCATAGCACAGCCTCCATAGCCCAGCAGCCATAGCCCAGCAGCCTTCATAGCACTGCCTCCATAGCCCAGCAGCAACCTCCATAGCATGGACTCCATAGCACAGCCTTCATAATCTAGCAGCAGCCTCCATATCACAACCTCCATGCAGCCTTTATAATCCCCCATCACGCTTCAAAAATTAAAAATAAAGAAAGATTATGATCACCTTCCCTGTGCTCCCCCAGAGCCCATGTCTTCCTCAATTGCTGTCCCTGCTGCATTCTAGCAGCAGGCTCCCGACCATGTTCCTCCTCATTGCCTGCATGGCTGCAGCAGTGTGGTGAGGTCGCAGGATGATGACTCTTCACTCTGCAGCAGTTAGCTGAGGAGGAAGCAGCAGATGGGAGCCAGCACAAGGCTAGTTTGTATCCTATAGGGACTGGTACACTGCTTTGCAGCTGGTTCCTTTAGAACAGCTTCCCTGCTCTCTCTTCACTGAAACTTCTCCTTCACCTTACTTTATCTTACTAAACACTAAATTCTAGCCCTCCCAGTGAGTAAGTCACATGCCCAAATAAGGCATTCAGTGCTCAGTCTTCTTAATAGGACTTCAGGCAGTGTGTAATGCTTCAGTGTTCCAATTCTCTTCAGATATTGTATTACAGTCGATGTAGAAAAAATACCATTTGTGGCAGCCAGACCGCAGGGTTGCCACAGATGCATGGGACAAGGCCTGGTCCAGTGTTTCAAGCTTTAACATTGATCAGGAACAGGGAGATGAGTGACAAGTGTAAGCATGGTGCTGAGAGAGCCCTGCTAAATTTACAAAACGCACAACAAAGACACCCCAATAACAGTCTCCACATTTAAAAAAAATTAGGGCCAGATACCACCAAAGTGGAATTAATTGACCCGGAATATAAATTGTGTAATGGCACAGCCTGCATGCGTGGCACAGAGTCTGGAACAGGGCCTGGCCTAGCGTTTAAAGGTCAGACATTCATGAGTAACAGGGGGATGAGTGACACATGCAGGCATCATGCTCATAGGGCCCTGCTAAATTCAGGAAACAGATAAGGAGACCCCCAAGAGGAGTATCTACATTTCCAAAACTTAGAGCCAGATACCCTGGGCTAGGTGCTTCCCTGGTGGGATAACTGGCTGGTGTCCATGTTGTAGACTCTTAACCGAGGCTCCATGGACTTCATCTGCATATTCAAATTCTAGGGAGCAATGCCCCATGGGTTTCACTGTGTTTGAGTGCTTCAACTGGTGCCCGCAGTGTTATCTTCCACTGGTCTCCACAAGGTCAGTGGGTGCTTTGTGATGTCTGTCTATCAAGCATTGCTGCCACCCAGCCAGAATCCTGCGCCACACTGATGAGGGGCATCAACCCCGAAACAGCTGTCTGTGGTTGGATACCTAGTCCATGGTAAATCCCTGGCCATATCTTCAAGCTCGCAAGGGCTGGATAGTGACTTAAGGGCTACTAATACCCTGGGCTAGGTCCTTCCCTGCTGGGATAACTGGCCGGTGTCCATGTTGTAGACTCTTAACCGAGGCTCCATGGACTTCATATATATGGTCCTCCGCCTGGAATATGGCCCTTATCATGGTATATATGTCCCCCATCCTGGTTTATATGGTCCGACTTCTTCAATCACCATAGTTGTCCAATTATTATAATGCATCCCCATATTCCTCCATATTTTACAATGTACCCCATAGTCCTCTATGTATTATAATGCATCCCATAGTTCTCCATTCATAAGGTAGCCCCCATAGTCGTTCAATTATTATAATGAACTTCTATTGTCCTCCATATAATATAATGCAGCCTCACATCCCTCCATATATCATAATGCAGCCTCATTGCCTTTCTGATAGCATAATGCAGCCTCATAGCCCTCCTTATAGCATAATACAGCCTCATAGCTCTCCATATAATGCAGTCTCAAAACTTTCCATATAGTGCAGCCTCAATACACTCCATATACTATAATACAGTCTCAAAACTCTCCATATAGTGCAGCCTCTAAACTCTCCATATGATTCGGCCTCAAAACCTACCATATATCGCAGATTCATAACTTTCCATATAGTGCAGCCTCAAAACTCTCCATATAGTGCAGCCTTATATATGCAGCCTCATATCTCTCCATATAGTGCAGTATTATATATGCAGCCTTATATCTCTCCATACAGTGCAGTATTATACTGTATATGCAGCCTTATATCTTTCCATATAGTGCAGCCTTATTATGTGCAGCCTCATATCTCTCGATATAGTGCAGTATTATATATGCAGCCTTATATGTCCCATATAGTGCAGTATTATATATGGAGCCTTATATCTCCAATATAGTGCAGTATTATACTGTATATGCAGCCTTATATCTTTCCATATAGTGCAGCCTTATTATGTGCAGCCTCATATCTCTCCATATAGTGCAGTATTATATGCAGCCTTATATCTCTCCATACAGTGCAGTATTATACTGTATATGCAGCCTTATTCCTTTCCATATAGTGCAGCCTTATTATGTGCAGCCTCATATTATTATTATTATTATTATTTATTTATTTATAGAGCACCATTGATTCCATGGTACTGTACATGAGAAAGGGATACATACAAACAAGTTAAAAATACAATGAACAAACTAACAGTGACAGACTGGTAAAGAGGGGAGAGAGGACATTGTCCTTGCCGGCTTACATTCTACAGACCAATGGGGAGGGAAACAGTAGGATTGGTCTGCTCGGGTGGTGGTGGAGCGCTGGGTCCAGTGGTGGTGGGGCGCCGGGTCCAGTGGTGATGAGGTGGCACCGTGGTCATTGCAAGCTGTAGGCTGTTCTGAAGAGATGGGTTTTCAGGTTCCGCTTGAAGGTTCCAAGTGTAGGGGACAATCGGACGTTTTGAGGTGCAGAATTCCAGAGGATGGGTAATGCTCGCAGGTGGTTAAATGAGAAACGTACAAATGTGGAGGAAAGGTGGAGGTCTAGGGAGGATCAAAGATTACGAGTTGGATGATATCGGGAGATTAGTTCAGAGATATATAAGGGGGACAGATTGTGGACGGTTTTGTAAGTCAATGTTAGTAGTTTGAATTGGATACGCTGGGGAATTGGGAGCCAGTAGAGGGATTTGCAGAGGGGAGAAGTGGAGGAGCAGCAAGGAGAGAGGTGGATTAGTCGGGCAGCAGGGTTGAGGACAGATTGGAGAGGTGCAAGAGTGTTAGCAAGAAGGCCACAGAGGAGGTGGTTGCAGTAGTCGAGACGGGAGATGATGAGGGCATGCACTAGTAGTTTAGTAGATGGAGAGTTGAGGAAGGGACGGATTCTGGAAATATTATTGAGTTGGAGGCAGTAGGAGGTGGCGAGAGCTTGAATGTGTGGTCTGAAGGATAAGGCAGGGTCAAGGATCACTCCAAGGCAGCAGACTTCAGGTACAGTGCAAAGTGTGATATCATTTATTGTGATAGATAGATCAGGTAAGGGAGGTGTGCGAGATGGGTGAAAGATGATCAGTTCAATTTTGTCTACATTTAGTTTAGGGAAGCAAGAGGAGAAGAATGAGGATATGCATGATAGACACTCTGGGATTCTGGATGGCAGAGAGGTGATGTCTGGGTCAGAGAGGTAGCTCTGAGTGTCATCAGCATAAAGGTGGTACAGGAATCCATGGGACTTTTTGAGTTGTCCTAGGCCAAGGGTATAGATGGAAAAAAGAAAAGGGCCCAGGACAGAGCCTTGAGGGACCCCAACAGAGAGGGGATGGGGTGAGGAGGTAGTGTTGAAGTGGGAGACACTAAATGTGCAGTTGGAAAGGTAGGAGGAGATCCAGGAGAGGGCAAGATCAGTGATACCAATGGAAGAGAGGATCTGTAATAGGAGGCAATGGTCGACAGGGGTTGACCACAAGATGGTGGACTTATCCCTGATGAAGTCACCCCCGTGATGAAATGTGTGGGGTTTTGCCTGGGCTGCCTTAACAGCTGTCGCCATTGCCACCTTTATTTTGTAGCATGGACTGAACTATAACCAGCATTCATTTATCAGATGCCTAATTCCCCTGCAAGGTTTGGCTGGCAGTGGATTCATATCATCCTACCTGGGATACCTCTTCAGATGACAGGGTAAGATAGAGTACTGTTTTGGGCAGATACTGCTTTGAGACTGCCCATGGACCACACTGCTATAGTGTCTTACCTTGCTTATTGGTCTTGCTAGGCCTAGGGATTGTATAGGGACTTTCTTGCTATATCGACTTACTTTACTTATTGGTGGCTCTTTGGCCTAGAAAGAGCATTTATTAGGTCTCAGTTCAGAAATATGTAATGATAATCTTGTATACAATTCTGTTGATGTTTGATGGTAAAACTGATTGGTTTATTCTGATTGCTCTAAATCTGAGAATTTCAACCAACGTGACAAATATGCCAATGATCCAGCTGTCTATGTTTACATCGTGAAAAGGGGCCCATACCTGTTGGCCTTTTTGCTTTTCTAATTGTTTTTAACATTTTCCTTGTTTTGTGTGTCAGCAACTAAATAAACTTTGACTTTTGATATAAGAAATTGTTTGGTACTTATAGTGATCGCCCTCGGGGGTGAACCTAGCCTCTCTGATGCCTGAGGTGAATTGTAAAACGGCGACCTCCCCCCCCCCCCTTCCTTCCCGCTAGTAATTTTTTTTTTAATATGTAAAAATAAATCTGGTTCATACAGATTTATAATTATCCTGTAAAAATGAGCAATATAGTGGACATTTTAATTTACAGAAACAGAAAAAATGATGTCCACGCAAGGATGTCAGCGCCATCACACGCACATAAAAGAACCACACAGAAGAATCCAGAACAAGGATCATTAATGGCAATGGTCGCTTTGTACAAGCATATAGACACATAATGACGACTGGCAGAGCGGTGGTCCTGTAGGCAGACACAGTCCTGCATCCTTATATAACTGGAGGCAGCACTGATTTCCATCCTCTGGCACACGCCTACAAAACTCTGGACCGCTGCCTGGCACTGACTAGTCAGACATGTCACCATGCAGCACCATCCACACACCACAGTTAACGACCTGCAGTCTGAGCATCAACAATCCACCATTGCACTAAGCTGGAGAAATGGCGCTTCTCCAACAGACCACGCATCCTCCCTAATTGCTTAGCCAATCACAAGCACCGCACACGGGGCAGTCAGGAATTAATAACAGGGTCTTTCCTATTGGGTTGAGCAAAGGATATGGGAGCGGGAAGGTGGAAGAGCACCACCGACCAATTGCCGCTCAGGAGAAACATGGCTGGATGCCTGTATATACCAAGGAGCGGCACTGGACCTGGTGTGTAAGTTATGGCCAATCAGTCCTGCAGCAGAGGGACAAAGCATCCTGCATCATAGAAATCATGGAGCCCCAGAGCAGAAGTTCTAATTGGGCACTCCCCAAAAAAAATATTTGGCTGGGTCACATAGGTACATCTCTCACAACATTTCATCAAGTAGTAAGGCTTCAGGGCACTAAGTGGAAATATTAACCGTCATGCTCCGGGTGGATTGCCCTATAGGCAGGTTCTTTCCCTGGTGGTGCTAATCCACAGCATAAGCAATAACAGATGTATAAAGAAAGAGGCAGCACTCACCAGTATTTTGCAGCACTGGTCTCTTTAATCCAGCGTGTTTAAGGATTCATGACAGGGTGCAGGGAGGTGACCACGGAGGGCGGACGACAACGCCGTTTCACAACCCGTAGACTCGTAGAAGCAATTTCTTGCGAAACGGCGTCGTCGTCCGCCCTCCGTGGTCACCTGCACCCTGTCATGAATCCTTAAACAAAGAAAAAACAGATATTGCGCCACACTGCAACTGGAGGAACTTAATACACGGTTTTACTATGTTTGTACTAACCTTTACTGGTTGTGCAACACCCCGCACAACCAGACTGATGGCTTAATGTGGATCACTGTAGTGACAAGGGCCAATATTCCCTCCTCCTCAGATACTCTGGGCCTGGTGGTCGGCTCCTTAGTTCCTCTGGAGATGGAGGTGGGCTCCTTCACTCCTCCACCCGAAGAGGCAGACTCGCTGCACTGGCTTCCGTCCCAGCTCCACACTGTGTGTCAGTTGATCATTCAAGGGTGGGTCTTTATGATGTACTGCCAGGTACTGTGGATCTTAGAGCAGCTCACACACCGCACTCCCAAAAAGGGAGAAGGGGATTAGCAAATAGAAAACAAGCGGTGTCAGAGGATTGGAGCGCTAAAGAAACCACGGGTTGGTGATTAGATTACCGATAATTTATTGCACGAACAGCAGGGGTCCAGTATGCCACAACGCGTTTCGACGCACAGATGCGTCTTTCTCAAGTGGTTCCACTTGAGAAAGACGCATCTGTGCGTCGAAACGCGTTGTGGCATACTGGACCCCTGCTGTTCGTGCAATAAATTATCGGTAATCTAATCACCAACCCGTGGTTTCTTTAGCGCTCCAATCCTCTGACACCGCTTGTTTTCTATTTATGAATCCTTAAACACGCTGGATTAAAGAGACCACTGCTGCACAATACTGGTGAGTGCTGCCTCTTTCTTTATACATCTCTCACAACATTTCAGCATTAACAGAGTAATTTTCCTCCTACTGAAGCCCTTAGATTCCCCTTTCATTGCCCCTATGAAGTGTGATGCCAACAAAAGTGCCCCACAAACACTGTATGACCCCCACAGTGCATTCATCCACACGCACAGTATGATGACCCTACTGTACTTCCTTCAACTAACCCAGTACAGCATGATCCCCAACTACCCCAGCCCTCCATGTAGTATAATGGACCTGTGTACAGTATAATGGCCCCCAACACAGCCCTCAAATAGCCATAAAGTATAAAGGCTCCCTTGTAGCCCTCCAAGTATTATGATGCCTCCCACAGAGCCCTCCATATATTATAATGGCTTCCGTGTAGTATTAATTTAATAATATAATGCACCCACATAGTCCTCCATATAGAATAATGCACCCCCACAGTCCTCTATATAGTATAATGCATGCCACAGTCCTCCATATAGAATAATGCACCCCCACAGTCCTTCATATAGTATACTGCAACTCATAGTCCTCCAAATAGCATATTGCACCCCCACAGACCTACGTATAGAATAATGCACCTTCCAGTCCTCCATATAGAATAATGCACCCCCATAATCTTCTATATCGTATAATGCACCCCCATAGTCATCCATAT
This sequence comes from Allobates femoralis, assembly GCA_033576535.1. Classification (NCBI taxonomy): domain Eukaryota; kingdom Metazoa; phylum Chordata; class Amphibia; order Anura; family Aromobatidae; genus Allobates; species Allobates femoralis. Next base: position 215,013,351 of record JARQOC010000006.1, on the reverse strand, counting down.
AGTCTAATGCACCCCCATAGTCCTCCATATAGTGTAATGCATCCCCTATAGCCTTCCTTATAGTATAATGCACCCCCATAGTCTTCCATATAGTATAATGGGCCCCCATTGTCCTCCTATATTATATTGCACATTATATATTTCCCATCAGTGTACTCACTGATTAAAAACAAAAAAGTAAATACTCACTCTTCTCATTGCTCCGGTCTCCTTAGCATCTGCTCTGTACGTCTCAGCACAGTAGGGCTCAGTGATGACATCATCGTGCCCCGCCGTGCTGAGCTGCAGAGGGCGGACAGCGGCGGTCGGGACTCGGGAGAAGAATGCTGCCGGCAGAGGTGGCTACTACTATAGGAGCATGAGCGGCATCCGCGGGAGGCCATCACTGGTACACACACCTTGTATGCACACCTTGTACACACACGGCTCCGCATGCCCCGTACACACATGGCTCCGCTCGGTACATCTAGTACACACTCAGCTCCACTCCGTACACACTCGGCTCTGTTCCGTACACCTCGTACACACTGCTCCACTCTGTACACCTTGTACACACTCAGCTCTGCTCCGCACACCTCGTACATATGGCTCCACTCCATACACCTTGTACACACTCACCTCCACTCCGTACACCTCGTACACACTAGGCTCCACTACGTACATGAGGTGGTCAACAGGGTAAGGGGGTACTCTGATCCCGCGACAGGACGACTGCTTCGATGGGGGAATCACGGTTGGTCGGTTCCCGGTTCCATGCCCTGGACCCTCAGTGGCGGGGATTAGGGGGAATGGTGATGAGGATGGGGGTAGTAGTGTCGTGACGCCACCTGTGGTTCCTGGTAACGGTGGATACCAGCGCTGCCGCCGGCCGCTGAGGTGATGGTGGTGCAGCTCAGTGTAGTACAGCTCCCCACAGGTGGAGCTTTACCTCAGGGCAGGGGTGGTGGATGAGGGGAGTTGTAGTAGCGGCTTGCGAGGGACGTTGTGGGTAGCGGCAGGGAAGCAGACTCACACATACAATAGTCTTTGTTTCGGTACCTTTACTGATGTCCGGTAGCAGGTACAGTCCAAGAGGGGTACCAGGTTCTCGGTGCAATTTGGGATTTTCACCTTGAGAGTTGTGAGGCCTCCTCTGCTACTGTGTACGATGGTTTGTGGTAAGTCCTGCCTATAACTGAACTCGCGGCTTTCTTCCCTCTCAGGGCTTTACTCTGTAACCGACAATGAGGGCCTTCTGTGGGGTCCCTATACTTCTCTTGGGCCCCTGGTCCTGTGCTTGGTCAGGTTTGAGTGTCTCTATTAGGTTAGTACCTCAGGGGAATAGATCCTCCTGGTTTCTCCTGGATTTTCCTGCTTCAGTGTTTCTCCTGCAGGGTCAGACTCCGGTGTCCGGGTGAGCTAAAGGGATCCTATATACGGTCCCTTGTCCTTTTTCCTTACTCCACTGGCCTCTGTCCCTCTCTCTGGGTGCTCCACAGCGGGTCAGTGTCCCTTGGTTTTGGGCCTTGATTTGCCCACCAACTGTGTTTTTCAAGCACCTTCTCTAGGCTGCTTCACTGGACTTCACGGCTCTCTTCTCTGCTCAGACTAACTGTCTAACTGCATAACTGACTCCTCCCCTCGGGCCTGGATATTTTATAGGGGATCTGGCTTAAGGCAGCCCTCCAGGTCTGGGGTGGTAGATGTTGTGTGCTGTGGGTACCAAAGTGTAAATCCCTCTTTGCACCGGATGGGTCCTCTGGCAATCCCCAGCAGGGGTGCCACATACACCTCGCACACACTCGGTTCCGCTCCGTACGCCTCGTACACACACTGCTCCGCTCCGTACACCTCGTACACACTCGGCTCTGATCCGTACACCTCGTACTCACGGGGCTTCGCTCCATACACCTTGTACACACGCGGCTCGACTCCATACACTTCGTACACACGCGGCTCAACTCCGTACACCTCGTACATACTTGGCTTCGCTCTGGACACCTCGTAAATTGCGGCTCCATTCCGTACACCTCGTACACACAGCTCCACTCTGTACACCTCGTACACACGTGGCTCCGCTCCGTACACCTCGTACACACTTGACTCCGCTCCGTACACCTCATACACATGTACTCCACTCCATACACCTCGTACATACGTGGCTCCACTCTGCACACCTCGTACACACGTGGCTCCGCTCTGTACACCTAGTACACACGCGGCTCTGCTCCATACACCTAGTACACACTCGGATCCGCTCCATACACCTTGTACACACGTGGTTCCACTCTGTACACCTCGTACACACGCGGCTCCGCTTCGTACACCTCGTATCATGCAACTCCGCTCCGTACACTTTGTACAACGCGGTTTTGCTCCATACACAAAGTACATTCTCGGCTCTGCTACATCCACACTGTGAATCCCGATCCCTCACAAACTTCACCTCATCCAGGACCGAGTAGCTGATCATGTGACCCCCTGACACCTCCCCTCCATTGACAAAATCACAGGTCCTCTCACCACGGAGCTGCAGTGTGCGGCTCTGTCAGCTCAGCTCACACTGCGGGGACACAGGGGGACTGGGGGGTGATGGCGCAACATGCAGCCATCGGGGAGAGCCCAGCGGCGCTTCCCTGCCTGCTGCGCTCCCCCCTTTCCTTGGGGTTGCCACTGGCCTGGTCACAGCAGCGGCGGCCAGAACTGTGGGAGCAGGATCGGCATTTACAGGGGGCTGTGCTACCACCAGGTACCCCTGCAGATGCCGCCCCTGTCTACTTGCCGCTTGAGGCAAACACTTCATGTCACCTCATGGATGCTGCGGCCCTGATCTGGTCTGGTGTGCAGCCGCACGCAGCTCCCACTGCTGATAGGTGAGGCCTGACTTGTCAGCGGCTGCAGCTGCATGCGCTGCACACCGGACCGGAGGGCATATTAGCCCCCAGTCCTGTGTGCTGATCCAGTCCGCAGCTGTCTGGGTCCTCCCGGACAGAAGTGGACCGGATCACGCTGCAGTGTGAAGCGGCCCTTAGCATTCACTGGTTAGAGGCCAAACACAGGCTTTTTAGAGGAAACTGGAGGATTTGACAATCACTGATTAGAGGTCATACAGGCTTTTTAGGAGAAACTGAAGAATTTTGCAATCACTGCTTTGAGGCCAAACACAGCCTTTTTAGTACAAACTGAAGGATTTTGCAATCACTGCTTTGAGGCCCCCTACAGCCTTTTTATGGGAAACTGAAGTATTTTGAAATCACTCCTTTGGAGCCAAACACAGAATTTTTAGGGGGAACTGAAGAATTGTGCAATCATTGGTTTGAGACAAAAAAATGCATTTTTAGTACAAACTAAAGGATTTGACAATCACTGCTTTGAGGACAAATGCAGCCTTTATAGTTGTAACTGAAGGATTTTGTAATCGCTGGTTAGAGGCCAAGCACAGACGTTTTAGGGGAAACTGAAAAAATTTGCAATCACTGGTTATAAGCCAGACACAGTCTTTTTAGGGGAAATTGAAGGGTTTTACAATCACTGCTTTGAGACCAAACAGCCTTTTTAGGGGAAAAACTAAGATTTAGCAATCACTTGCTATATGCAAGAATGCGACTTTGACAAAAAATGCCTATGTCCGGATGGACCCTCTTGTCCTTATACTCTAGCTAAAAAGCGATCAAGTAGCTAGCTATCTATTTGTGTAACATAAATATACCAGCACAGAGCAGCACGGAGCAGCAGCAGCACTGTCCTTACCAGTAAGGCTAGGGCCACACTAGCGTTGTGGCCTCCGTCATGGGGGAATCACGAAAGAGCAGGATTCTGGCAGCATTAATGCATTGTTACCATAGTGTAACACTGCCTTAACGCTGCTAATAGAGTCCTATGGATGACGGACTCCATAGCGCATGCAAATGCCAGCATGTAAGTGCCGGAGTTTGCAATCTTCTCACTCCATTTCGTAGCACACAGGAAATCGCTCCTTGTCTCATATTACTGTGCGCTACAAAATAGCACTCCATAGGACTCTATTGGCAGTATTAAAGGGAACCTGACCCCAAAAACTGACCCCCCGCATCTTTCTACCTGTCCCTGCACCCCCTCTTATAATTTCTAGCCATCCCTTTTGCAGAAAAAATCGATTTTGTAAAGTAAAGAAAAGTTTATATTCACCTCCGTCCTGTGTGAGTTCTCTGTTTCTGAATTAGTCTCAAAGGCAGGCCTGTCTGCTGCAGCTTTGTAATTATGCACGCCCCTCTCTGCTTACTAAGAGCCTGGCCTCACGACGCGTTTAGCCCCCGCCCCTTTCATGACATGGCCAGACACTCAGAAAGGCAGCAAGCTGAGAGGGGCGTGCATAATTACAAGGCTGCAGCAGACAGGCCTGCCTTTGAGACTAATTCAGAAACAGAGAACTCACACAGGACGAGGTGAATATAAACTTTTCTCTACTTTACAAAATCGATTTTTTTCTGCAAAAGGGATGGCTAGAAATGATAAGAGGGGGTGCAGGGATGGTAGAAAGATGCGGGGGGGGGGGTCAGTTTGTGGGGTCAGGTTCCCTTTAAGGCAGCGTTACACTATGGTAACGCTGTGTTAATGCTGCGGGTATTCGGGTCTTTGGCGGACCCCCTGCCCAGAAGCTGAGGTATATCCGACCTGTTCCTGCATGGACACATGCATTACACAGGGGCACATTTATAAGAATATCTCAGGACAGGAACATTTTTTTAAAACATTCAGTTGTGGAAGTTATCTTTATTCTAATATCTATTACATAAAATGTACAATTGTTCAATCATTGCACAACCCCTGTGAGGAGTGGCCTAATGCATACTCAAAATACTCGCTTGCAAATAATCTTTCTTTAGTGAATTTCTAGCACATTTAGAAATACATATGAAATAGTTGTATTTCAGGACAAAACAGTCCAGTAATATTGCAACTAGAGAAATGTGGGAACTGTCGCTGAAAAGCAATAGCTAGAACTTCTCAGAATAGACCAATACATATCAATTTCTGGTAAACATCATCAGAAATTATGGAAACCTATTGTGATAGAGACATGTGAAATCTGTACTAACAATTTGTAATTGGATTTACAGCATTTATTGGAACTTTACAGTCTGTCTGTAGTCGTGTCCTCAGTACACTGGGTGCACTCACCATGATGCTGCCAGGTTCTTTACACTGCGCTGGCGCTAGCCATGGTCATTCAAGCTCTGGCAGTGGTAGTTACCTTGTGGTAGAGTAAAGAGGCTGCTCCTGTCCTTCCATTTGTTCTGCGCTTATTCTGCCATGTCACTTCTCAGCTCCTACTGGAGGTTCTCTTTTGTCACCACTGGAGTTAGTGCAAATTGATTAGCAGGAGCTAGTGGGCACTGAACAGCTGTGTGAGCCCACCTCTTACCCAATAGCACCCATAACTTTATTTTTATTAGCTGCCCACTGCACCGATTACAAAAGAAGAGCCACAGGGAGGTAGAGCGGTCAGTACGGTCGACCATCGAGGTGGCCAATTGACAAATCAATTTGATGTTTCTGATTACATATATACATATACTAGTCACTTGGGGAGCGCACCAGCAATTCAGTTTTACCCTCTTCAGGCCCTTTACTTTAACCAGTTCCTCAGAATACTGCTCTGGTTCCCAGAGTGTTACAATGTCCATCAGGCTGTACTTTCAATACATAAAGGTGCTGTATATAAGCATGACCAAAGTCTCCTCATGAATGCCTCTGTATGATAATGATGCTGTGAGTAGTCCCATGGAATTATTATGCATGCCTTGAGTTTTTTGGGTACTTTTGTGTGACCCATGCATAGTATTTTTATGTCTGTCTTACAATGACCATTTGATCATCATTAAATCTTTTTATGCTCTACATAAAGCATAATAAATCAATTCTCCAAGAACTCAAAATGACAAGTTAAGTGATGTCCTTCATTTATAACTCCAAAGAGAAAACTTCATTTACTAGGAGACTGGCATGTAGGTATTTCATGGAGCAGATTACTTGGCTGGCACTCTGATGGACCCTTCAGAACCTCAAATAATGACAATCATGTAGAAAGGAATGTTGTACTTTGCAAAATGTCAGTTTTCTTAAACCAAAAAATAACACTTTTCATAAAATTAAAAAATATATGATGTAATTCATTCTGAGACAAATTCTCTGTGTTTTATTGAACTTGTACATATGACATAGTCTGTAGTTATTCAACAATACATATACTGTATATACAGAGTTGAGTTGGACCAGAAAAAGTGGTGGTGTCCTCGTGTGAATGGGTCATCGTACTTTTGGATTGAAGGGTATTTGTTAACCATATATTCAATTGCTTGTGGATAGGAGTTAAATGTATCTGAATTGTTGTCCCTTCCACTATTTGTCAACTTATCTTTGCTGGTTACTGTGCATGTGTAGACTGTAGTCATAGATGTGTAGCTTGAGTACAATGATTAGCTTTGTCTCTTCATATCATGTAAGTTCCATGGCTTTGTTTAAAGCTCCTACGCTGTCCCTTCCCCCGCCAAACAGTAAAAACCTTAATAACATGTTATAGGTATTAGGGGGATATATATCCCACGTGAACGCATCATGGCCGTAAACAGAAGCTTCAATGAAATCAACAGGCAAGACTGGGGAACAGTAAAACTGGCTACTAGTAGAGCAACCACTACATCTGACTTACTGTCAGAACCGTTCAGGATGATGAGGTGATTTCCTGATCAACGGGACACCTGCCATGAGTCATGGAATGACTGTGATGGGCTGACGATATCACGGGACTGAGTTGCTTCATATACAAATTGTGGAGCACAAATAAATATCAGACCAAATTGACTTTGTCGTAATCAATAGAGGAATACTATCTACGCCAATGCTGATGTGACTAATCCAGTATCTATCTATCATCTATCTATCTATCTATCTATCTATCTATCTATCTATCTATCTATCTATCTATCTATCTATGTATCGTATCTCTAGCTATCCATATCTATCATCTCTTATCTATCTTTTATATATATTCTATCTCTCATCTATCTTCTATCTATCTAGTTTTTTTCTAGTTTATGTATCTAGTTAGCTATATATCATCTGTTATCTGGCTATATTATCTATCTACTATTAATCACCAATAATGGTTGTCACAGATGTCCAGGACTTATGTCGATATCCTACAATGCATTGCGGCACCATTGTGGGATAACGACGCAGGCGCCTGAAGTCTATGTGACAAAGACGCCACCTCTACAGTCGGGAGATCAGCGTCGCTAGCCGCTGATCTCCCGATGGTACCCGCCGCTCATCCCCCGCCGCACGGAGGTCAGCGGCGACGCCAGCGGGAGATGAGCAGCATCCACGCAACCGGAAGTACGCTGGCCGCCATATTGGAACACCCAAGTTATGGGTATTCCCATATGGCAGCCAGTAGCGGTGCTGCCGCCCCTCTCCCGGCTGCTCGCTCTCCCTCATCGTCCCCCCGGCCGCTCTGTCCTCCATCCTCGCCGCTTTGTTCTCACCCTCACCGGCATTAACATTGCAGCCTGTCTTCCTCCAGCCTCAATCTGTTTGGAGTCGGTCATGTGACAGTGTCGGGCCCACTGGGACGGGGGTACTCTGTACCGGACCGGTCTGCTGCTGGGAAGTCACGGGTGGTCCTGGTCCGGTCCGTGTCCCGGGCTCGGCAATAAAAGGGGAATATTTACAGGGGATTGTCAGTCGTGACGCCACCCACTATATGCGGCCAGTGATGGGGCCGCCGCTGCTGCAGAACCTCCGGGAATGATGGAATAGCAGCTAGATGGGATAGTTCCAGTAGGTAGAACTGTGTTCCCCGGGGCAGTAAGGGTTAAGTCTATTGTGGAATGTTCAGTACACTTACTGTGCAGACGCTGCAGGGATCTCTCCTCAATGCTGGTGCTGACAGGCTGTGCTGTAGCTCTGCAGGTGGAGGGCTTACTGTATCCTGTATGGAGGAAATAGCTTTCACGCAGAGACGCAAGGGAAGCAGGTTCAGGGTTTTCCGTGTTTACTCTCAAAGCTTGGTAATACAGCTCACAGTTGGTTACAGTTCTTTACAGGTCTCAGTTCTTAATACACGGGCTCACTCTCCCCTCTAGGGTTCCCTTAATGTCTGCAGCCAGGTCTCTCTCTCTGTGACCCCTCACACTGTCTCTGTGTCCTTTCCAGGCTGTTTACGTTCTCTGTACATTTGGTGGGTGTCTCCGGACAGTATGGCGGTGACTCGGGCCCCTGTGGGTCCTCCTGGTCATCACTGAGCTGCCTGTCCTTTGGGGTAGGGATCCTAACGTGTAGCTGTGGTCCCCCTTCGGTGTCTGGGAATGCCGGGTAAAACTACGGTCCCCTCTAGAGCTGTCACTCTACTCAGCCCAGCCTTCAGCAGTCCTCAAGATGTGAGGCTCTACCAGGCTCTCTCCCTCTGCGTCTTTCAGTATCATAGGAGGGCTACTCCGCCTGCAGTCGGTCGCTTCAGCTGTAAGTCTAGGGCCCGGGTAACACCGTCCATCTCTCTCTCCTCACACTCCTGGTGGTATCGGCTTCGGACGAGCTTTCTCTCTCCTCCGGCTCACCCTGCTCGGTACAGATTCTGCGCTCCTACACCTTACACTCACAGGATGTGTGAGCCTTTCGTCCTGCTCAGCTTTACTCAACCTCCTGCTGTCTTTGGCCTGTTCTTGGTCTTTGCTGGTCGGCACCCTGGGCCTACTGAACTCCTTCCTCCTCCCCCTCACTATTTCTACTGTCAAGTCACCTGACTACGTGTGTTCCCAACCCACTCCTCTAAATCCACCACCCCTCGTTTGCCTAGAGTCACCAATCTCAGGGCTGGATGCTGCCATCTACTGTACGTGGGTTGCGTGGGCTGTGAGGGTGTTGTTGTGCAACAATTGTCCTACCTGCCTGGCTGCAGTTCCCTTTGTGGCCTCCTGGATGCAGGGGTGCCACAACAGGGCCTCTGTCACGTCACATCAGCCCGCCCTGTCACATGACCAGCTCCAAACAGATTGATGCTGGAGGAAGACAGCCTGCAATGTTAACGCTGGTGGAAGGCATAGGACAGGGGCCACACAGGACAGGGGCCACACAGGACAGGGGCACACAGAACAGGGCACAGAGGAAGGGACACATAACAGGGGCAGTGGACGGGGGGCACACAGAACAGGGGGCACACAGAACTGGGCAGATGACAGGTGGATGCAGGGCCAGAGGACAGGGGCAGAGGAGAGGGGCCACACAGGGGCAGAGGTCAGGGGCAACACAGAAGCAGAGGACAGGGTGACACAGGGGCAGAGACAGGGCGCCACAGGGGCAGATGACAGGGAGACACAGGCAGAGGACAGAGAGACACAGGGGCAAAGGACAGAGGGGCAGAGGACAGGAATACACAGTGGCAGAGGACAGCGGGACACAGCAGCAGAGGACAGCGGGACACAGAGGCAGAGGACAGCGGGACACAGCGGCAGAGAACAGTGGGACACAGCAGCAGAGTACAGGGGGAGACAGTTAACGCTAACCACTGAGCCACCATATACAGTGCTATACTGAGCCACTATACGTGCTAACACTGACCCCATATACGTGCTAACCCCTGACCTACCATATGTGCTAACACTGACCACCAAACGTGCTAACCACTGACCACCATAGTGCTAACTACTGAGCCACTGATACAGTCCTAACCACTGACCCATCATATACAGTGCTATTCACTGAGCCACCATATACTGTGCTAATCACTGAGCCACCATATACTGTGCTAACCACTGACTACCATATAGTGCTAACCACTGAGCCACCACACAGTGCTAACCACTGAGCCACCATACTGTGCTAACCACTGAGCCACCATATACTGTCTAACCACTGAGCCACCATATACAATACTAACCACTGAGTCACCATACAGTGCTAACCACTGAGCCACCATATACAGAGCTAACTACTGAGCCACCACACAGTGATAACCACTGAGCCACCATACAATGCTAACCACTGAGCCACCAATACAATGCTAACCACTGAGTCACCATACAGTGCTAACCACTGAGCCACCTATACAGTGCTAACCACTGAGCACAATACAGTGCTAACCACTGAGCCAACATACAGTGCTAACCACTGAGCCACCATATACATGCTAAGCACTGAGTCACCATACAGTGCTAACCACTGAGCCACCTATACAGTGCTAACCACTGAGTCACCGTATACAGTGCTAACCACTGAGCCACCGTATACAGCGCTAACCACTGAGCCACCATATAGTGCTAACCACGAGTCACCATAATGCTAACCACGAGCCACCATACAATGCTAACCACTGAGCCACCATACAGTGCTAACCACTGAGCCACCATATACAGTGCTAACCACTGAGTCCACCATATAGTGCTAACCACTGAGTCACCATATAGTGCTAACCACAGAGCCACCATACAATGCTAACCACTGAGCCACCATATACAGTGCTAACCACTGAGCCACCATACAGTGCTAACCACTGAGTCACCATACAGTGCTAACCACTGAGCCACCATATACAGTGCTAACCATTGAGCCACAATATACATCATATAAATCCTGCAACAACAGCGTACTTTCTGGAGAGAGGACTGTACTATTCAACGGATATTTCTACGGCACCTGTTCATTTCACTGCACTCCTGATGCAATAGCATCTAGTCTATTTCTAGTACATCTATAATCTCTTATATAACTATCTTAACTACCCATTTATTTAATACTAGCTGTGAGCCCGATGCAAATGCATCGGGTGTCTAGAATGTGCATTAATTTGATTATAGTAGTTATAGCTGGTGTGAGGACTTTTCGGGGGGGTGTGAATAGTTTTTGGGGGGTCACATACTTTTTTGGGTGGGTCACATACTTTTTTGGGGGGGTGACATACTTTTTTGGGGGGGTCCAATACTTTTTTTGGGGGGTGACATACTTTTTTTGGGGGGTCACATCATTTTTTTGGGGGGTGACATATTTTTTTGGGGGGGGTCACATACTTTTTTGGGGTGTCAGATACTTTTTTTGGGGGGTCACATACTTTTTTTGGGGGGGTCACATAATTTTTTTGGGGGGGTCCAATACTTTTGGGGGGGTCCAATACTTATATTTTAATAAATTAATGTAATTAATATCTTAATGTAATTTTTTTTTTTTTTTTTTTTTTTTTTATTATTTTTTTATATTATTATTTATTTTTATTATTTTTTTTACGATTATTATTATTAAATTTATTTATTATTTTGTATTTTAAGTGATTTTTTTTGTATTAAAATTATGTTATTTTATTAAAAAACCGCATCTGCGGTGCGTTTGCGGTAATCCCCATACAAAGTATAGGGGGACTTGCGGCAGGTGCGGCAAAACCGCACTTGCCGCACCTGCCGCAAGTCCCCCTATACTTTCTATGGGGATTTTTGGGGGGGTTACATAATTTTTTTGGGGGGGTCCAATACTTTTGGGGGGGTCCAATACTTATATTTTAATAAATTAATGTAATTAATATCTTAATGTAATTTTTTTTTTTTTTTTTTTATTATTATTTTTTATTTTATTATTTATTTTTATTATTTTTTTTACGATTATTATTATTACATTTATTTATTATTTTGTATTTTAAGTGATTTTTTTTGTATTAAAATTATGTTATTTTATTAAAAAACCGCATCTGCGGTGCGTTTGCGGTAATCCCCATACAAAGTATAGGGGGACTTGCGGCAGGTGCGGCAAAACCGCACTTGCCGCACCTGCCGCAAGTCCCCCTATACTTTCTATGGGGATTTTTGGGGGGGTTACATAATTTTTTTGGGGGGGTCCAATACTTTTGGGGGGGTCCAATACTTATATTTTAATAAATTAATGTAATTAATATCTTAATGTAATTTTTTTTTTTTTTTTTTTTTTATTATTATTTTTTATTTTATTATTTATTTTTATTATTTTTTTTACGATTATTATTATTACATTTATTTATTATTTTGTATTTTAAGTGACTTTTTTTGTATTCAAATTGTTATTTTATTAAAAAACCGCATCTGCGGTGCGGTTGCGGTAATCCCCATACAAAGTATAGGGGGACTTGCGGCAGGTGCGGCAAAACCGCACTTGCCGCACCTGCCGCAAGTCCCCCTATACTTTCTATGGGGATTTTTGGGGGGGTCACATAATTTTTTTGGGGGTGTCCAATACTTTTGGGGGGGTCCAATACTTATATTTTAATAAATTAATGTAATTAATATCTTAATGTAATTTTTTTTTTTTTTTTATTATTATTTTTTATTTTATTATTTATTTTTATTATTTTTTTTACGATTATTATTATTAAATTTATTTATTATTTTGTATTTTAAGTGACTTTTTTTGTATTAAAATTATGTTATTTTATTAAAAAACCGCATCTGCGGTGCGGTTATCCCCATAGAAAGTATAGGGGGACTTGCGGCAGGTGCGGCAAAACCGCACTTGCCGCACCTGCCGCAAGTCCCCCTATACTTTCTATGGGGATTACCGCAACCGCGCCGCAACTGGCACTTGCGGCGCAATTGCGGTAATCCTTATGGGTTTGACCGCAACCGCGCCGCAAGTGCTCGCACTCAGCCAGCGACTCGCAATGCGGCGCGGTTGCGGTAATCCTTATGGGTTTTACCGCAACCGCGCCGCAAGTGCTCGCACTCAGCCAGCGACTCGCAATGCGGCGCGGTTGCGGTAATCCTTATGGGTTTTACCGCAACCGCGCCGCAAGTGCTCGCACTGAGCCAGCGAGTTAATATGCGGCGCGGTTGCGGTAATCCACAGGGCAATGGGGCACAGGGGCACAGAGGCACTGGGGCACAGGGGCACAGAGGCACAGGGGCACAGAGGCACAGGGGCACAGGGGCACTGGGGCACAGGGGCACAGGGGCACAGAGGCACAGGGGCACAGGGGCACAGGGGCACTGGGGCACAGGGGCACAGGGGCACAGGGGCACAGGGGCACTGGGGCACAGGGGCACAGGGGCACAGGGGCACAGGGGCACAGAGGCACAGGGGCACAGGGGCACTGGGGCACAGGCACAGGGGCACAGGGGATGGCGGGGGTGACAGGGGCACAGGGGCACTTGGGCACAGGGGCATTGGGGCACAGGGGCACAGGCTCCGGAGCACTGTATCAGCATGTGCTGACAGCAGCTGCTTCGGAGCGGGAGGCACAGGGGCACTGAGGCACAGGGGATGGCGGGGGTGACAGGGGCACAGGGGCACTTGGGCACAGGGGCATTGGGGCACAGGGGCACAGGTTCGGAGCGGGAGGCAGAGGGGCACACTGAGGCACTGAGGCACAGGGGCACAGGGCGGCTGAGGTAGCGACTCGCAATGGCCTCGCGGCCATTGCTCGCGCTACCTCAGCGGTACATGGCTAAATTTGTGGCCGAGCCTCTGGTTCTATTTTCGGCCACCGACTCGCAATGGCCGCTTCGCGGCCATTGCTCGTGCGTGGTGACGTCAGCGGCTCGCAATGGCCGCTACGCGGCCAATGCTTCGCCGTGATGACGTCACAGAGTGTGACATATCCACGGCACGTTGTCGGGGTCCGACACGAAAACGTCTTAGGCAATTATATAGTAGATAATCTATCTATCTACCAATCATTTATTTTTATCTATTTATTTATCTATACATCATCTCTGATGTAACTATATTATCTATCTATGTTATCCATCTATTTCATTTCTTTCCATCTATCTATCTATCTACAAAACATGGCTCCATGTCTGCAATTTGCACTCTCATCACCCACAGGTGGTCTGAGATTGAGATAGTGTCTACCCACTTAAGAGTGGGACAGGGAGGAAAAGGAGGACAGGGATGTCAGCGTTAGGACTCATCAGACCAGGGATCACCTTGTCGCAGTTGATGAGCAAACAGACATTGGCCAATGTATGAACCAAGAACCCCCAAAAAATACAAAAATAAGAATTTGAGTTTTTTGAAAAAAACATAAGTTTTTAATTTTTTTACTTATATATGTACAGCTTGTTAGCATCTGTGCATCATCGGTAGTAGCTGAGTGCTGCAGAGAATTTTTTTCTAGTTATCTATCTACCTATCTATCTATCTATCTATCTATCTGTCTGTCTGTCTGTCTGTCTGTCTGTCAGTTTGTCTGGCTTTCTTTACTATTACAAATCTGTTTAGCCCTCTGTCCATATCACATACACATTTCCTATTACATATTTAGTTTACGCTTGTCGTTATCTGTAAAGCAGGGATGGGGAACCTCAGGCCCCAAGGCCATATGCAACCCTCGATGACTTTTCTGCGGCCCCAGGGCAGATTTCTGGGAACCACAGGGCTCAGGTTGGCAGCTATGTTTTGCCTACTGCCTGCCCTTTAAATCCAGCTCCCCAGTGATCTCTATGCCCCAGCCTAAGCCTCCTCAGTGATCTCTGTGCCCAAGCCTCAGCCTTCTTGGTGTGCCCCCAGCCTCTTCTTTGATGTCTATGGCCCTAGCAAACCTGGAAATGCAGTTGAAAAGCAATATGATCAATATCACCTAACATCACAGGCGCACAAAAGAGATGCAGCTCCAGCCACCACAGTAGGGGGAGGTGATTGTTTAACCAAATATAGTGCCTTGTGAAAGTATTTGGCCCCCTTGAACTTTTCAATCTTTTGCCACATTTCAGGCTTCAAACATAAAGATAGAAAAATATTAGAATCTGAGAGTCCTCAGTGGTTGATACCTTTAATGACTAACTGAAAAGATAGTAAATAATAGCAAGCTTTCGGGACACTAAGGCCCCTTCGTCAGGCTGGTAATGTGGCACCCTGGCACCTGTTGGGCACCACAGAAATCCTTAGGGCATGACTGGAGTTAACAGCAAAGCAATACTCACAAATAACAAACAAAACACAACAACACCTTAGTACACCTGGTTTCACCCCGAGCCTCTAGGGGGAGCTCCACTGGTCACTTTGAGCCAGTTCCCCCTATAAATAGAGTCTTGGAGGGAGAAACGTGAGAGTGTGTGCAGTCACTACAAGAGCTGCCAGCCTGTGTGAAACCTCCATCCTATGAGGGACACACTAGGCCCAACCAGCCAGCTAGCAAGTGAGGAAATCCTGCAATTGGGATAAGAGGAAGAAGGAGATCACCTCTCAAGGAACACAGAGTTATTCTGACTCTTTCCTTACTAACTGGTTACTGGAACCGAAGCTGTGAGAGCTAACCAGCCACCACAGAGAACCAGCACATCTAACAGGAGGTTTAGCCACCTGTTCCACCTGAAGCACCTACCTACAAGAGCCCAGGGAAGAGTACTGATCCTGCTCAAACCCTTTTACAGTGCCCTCAGTGCTGTTACCCAGAGGAAAGCAAGTTCCATCAAACACACTGCCCGGTCCGGCTGGATTCCACATCCACCCGACCTTAATCAAAGAGATAGAGAAAGGAAGCCTACTACAACTGCTTGCTGTGAATCTCCAGGAGTGATAACTTCACTAACCCGGTCTGGCGTACCTGAAAACCACCAGTAAAGGTACTCAAAAGACTTTGGCGTGTCTGTGTCTGACTCCTGGGCCTAATAGCAGTGCTACCGCAGCTGCCTCACAACATCTTGCGCAGCTTCCGGCTCCGGGGACTCCCGCACATCCTGTGGGGAGTGATCCATCTTGCTGCCTAACATCCCCCGGAGGCCTAGCAGCGCTGGTACCGTTACCAGAACACCCGCAGGTGGCGTCACGAAGACAATTAATCCCTACTGTTCCGCCATCCCCCCTATTGATCTGGACCACCGGGCCTCACAGCCGCAGGCGCGGTTCGTGACAAGAGGAGAGTCAACACCTGCGACGTGAACACCCCGGTCACGGTGAGTCAGTAATGACACAAATTCTGAAGACGCATACATATATACATAAGTAAAAGGAAAAAAAAGAAGAAAAAAACAGTGTTATAAGCTGTGGTAAATATGACAGGTGACGTTAAGCAGAGTCAGATTAGGGAGAGGTAAAGGAGTTGGGAAAAGAGAAACCAAATTTCTAAGGGCCACTTTACACACACCAACTTCTGTGTCCAACTTCTGACCAACTTACTGGTTGTAGTGAAATCATGGACACTTTGCTTAATTTGTACACAGCCACAAAATGAAACAATGTGTCCATGATTTCACTGCAACCAGTAAGTTGTTCATAAGTTGGACAGATAAGTTGGTGTGTGTAAAGTGGCCCTAAGATAAGTGGAACAAATTGTATTATTACATGGTTACTGGCCTGTGGAAACCTAAAAATACTTAAGTTAGTTGTGGAGAGCAATAAATGAAGCGAGAGAGCTCACATAAGAGAACTCAAAAGTCCATAGTCCTGAAAATGGAGTCTTTTGGAGATGTGCTCTCCCCAAATGCCTTTCAATTTATATAAAAATGCATGAATCTGTGATGTCCTCAAATGCCCACTCATTTTATATAAAATCCCATGAATCCATGTGAAATATTGGGCATTTGGGGACATCACAGATTGATGCATATTTATATAAATTGAAAGGACACTTGGGGAGAGCACATCTCCAAAAGACTCCATTTTCAGGACTATGAACTGTTGAGTTCTCTTATGTGAGCTCTCTCGCTTCATTTATTGCTCTCCACAACTCACTTAAGTATTTTTAGGTTTCCACAGGCCACTAACCATGTAATAATACAATTTGTTCCGCTAATCTTAGAAATTTGGTTTCTCTTTTCCCAGCTCCTTTACCTCTCCCAAACCTGACTCTGCTTAACGTCACCTGTCGTATTTACCACAGCTTATAACACGGTTTTGTTTTTTCTTTTCTTTCCTTTTTTTTTTCTTTTGTTTATGTATATCTGCATGTGTCTTCAGAATTTGTGTCATTACCAGCCTGACAAAGGGGCCTTAGTGTCCCGAAAGTTTGCTATGTTTACCATCTTTTCAGTTAACCATTAAAAGGTATCAACCACTGAGGACCCTCAGATTCTAATATTTTTCTATCTACTGGCTAACACGGTACACACATTTTTTACCTAACATCTACTATGTAATTGCCTAATCGTGTCTGTCTGTCCAGAAAATCGCGCCCCAGCGCTCATTGGTCGCCGCCAGCCGTGGCAACCAATGAGCAAAGTGTATGCAAATCAGCCACGCGCATTCAAAACTCGTGCCAAGCTGAAACCTGGCGACGGCAACGCATCGGCGTCGCTATCGCCAGGATACATGCATCCGGCCGCGGCTATCCTCGGGAGATCCGACGGTAACTGCAGCTCATCTACTGCCGCACAGAGGTCCTGGCGAGCCAGCCGGAGATGACCGCCGTCAGATTTCAGCAGTACTACCCCAACTGCCATATTGGAACACCCACATTATGGGTATTCCTATATGGTGGCCGGAATTCACATCCCCCGCCAAGCTGCGCTACTTCTCCGATTGGTTGCCACCGGCTGCGGCGACCAATCAGTGAAGTGGGATTCAAAACCCCTGCCAAGCCATGCTCCGCTTCGCTGATTGGTCACCGCTGGCCACGGCAACCTATCAGCAAAGCGTGTTTTAAAACACGTCCCAAGTGCACTGAGTGGTTGTCGCGGCTGGCGGCGACCAATCAGCGAAGCGGAGCACTGCTTGCTATATTGGCGCACAATTTGAACTGCCGCTCATAGTGTGATGCACTTCTCTGCTGTTTAGCAAGGTGCCGTATCAAGTCAGTCATAGTGTGACGCAGTTCACTCCTGTTTACAAGGTATTATGGAAAAGTGGGGCGTGCTATATTATTCAGCCCCCTTGAGTTAATACTTTGTAGTGCCACCTTTAGCTGCAATTATAGCTGCAAGTCACTTGGGGTATGTCTCCATCAGTTTTGTACATCGAGAGACTGAAATTCTTGCCCATTCTTCCTTACAAAACAGCCCGAGCTCTGAGAGGTTGGATGGAGAGCATTTGTGAACAGCAGTTTTCAGCTCTTTCCACAGATTCTCAATTGGATTTCAGGTCTTTGGATCTTTGACTTTGGACCATTTCTTTCACATCCTGGATTACATTTATTTCTTGAACATTACATTAAATTGTAGATTTTGCTTTATGTTTAGGATCATTGTCTTGTTGGAAGATAAATCTCTGTCTCAGTCTCAGGTGTTTTGCAGACTCCAACTGGTTTTCGTCCATAATGATCCTGTATTTGGCTCCGTCCATCTTCCCATCAAGTTTAACCATCTTCCTGTCCCTGCTGAAGAAAAGAAGGCCCAAACCATGATGCTGCCACCACCATGTTTGACAGTGGGGATGGTGTTTTGAGGGTGATGAGCTGTGTTGCTTTTACGCCAAAAATATCGTTTTGCATTGTGGCCAAAAAGTTTGACTTTGGTTTAATCTGACTAGAACACCTTATTCCACATGTTTGGTGTGTCTCCCAGGTGGCTTGTGGGAAGCTTCAAACAAGACTTTTTATGGATATCTTTGAGAAATGGCTTTCTTCTTGCCACTCTTCCATAAAGTTCAGATTTTTGCAGTGTACAACTGATTGTTGTCCTATGGACAGACTCTCCCACCTCAGCTGTAGATCTCTGCAGTTCATCCAGAGTGATCGTGGACCTTTTGGCGGCATCTATGATCAGTCTTCTCCTTGTTCGAGATGAAAGTTTAGAGGGACGGCCAGGTCTTGGTAAATTTGCAGTGGTCTGATACTCCTTCCATTTCAATATGATCGCTTGCACAGTGCTCCTTGAGATGTTTAAAACTTGGGAAATCTTTTTGTATCTAAATCCGGCTTTACACTTCGCCACAACAGTGTCTCGGACCTACCTGGTGTGTTCCTTGGTCTTCATGATGCTCTCTGCACTTGAACAGAACCCTGAGACCAGGGGCGGACCGTCACCCCCGGGGGCCCTGGTGCAGGAGAGGACCGGGGGGCGGGGCTACTGGCAGTCAGCGCGGCCCGGGGGGGAGGGGTGCCGCTGGCCGTCGGCGCGGTCCGGAAAGGGGGGGATGCTGCTCTCCTACCTGGGAGCCGCGCCGGATGTCTGCTAGGGGCCGGAGGAGCAGAGGAGAGGAGGGGTGGGATCAGGCAAGGGAAGCAGGAAGCTCTCTGCTTCCTTTGCCTGACCCTCCTCTCCTCTGGCGGCGGCTTGCGGGGGTCGGCGGGGGCCCCCCTCCAGGCTTGAAGGGGCCCCCAACCGGTCGGGGCCCTGGTGCAGCTGCACCAGCTGCACCAGTGTAGTTCCGCCCCGCCTGAGACTATCACAGAGCAGGTGCATTTATACGAAGACTTGATTACACACAGGTGGCTTCTATTTATCATTACCAGTCCTTTAGGACAACATTGGATCATTCACAGATCCTCACTGAACTTCTGGAGTGAGTTTGCTGCACTGAAAGTGAAGGGGCTGAATAATATTGCACGCCCCACTTTTCAGTTTTTTATTTGTTAAAAAAGTTTAAAATATGCAATAAATTTCATTCCACGTCACGATTGTGTCCCACTTGTTGTTGATTCTTCACAAAAAAATTACAATTTCTATCTTTATGTTTGAAGCCTGAAATATGGCAAAAGGTTGAAAAGTTCAATGGGGACCAAATACTTTCACAACGCACTGTATAGCAGGGTAAATTTTAAGTTGATAATTTTGTGCGGCCCACAAAAGATGGTAGAAATTTCTAAATGGCCCCCAGCAGAAAAATGGTTCCCCAACTTTGCTGTAAAGTAATCAACATATCTGTAATACTGCAGTATTTTGCATTGTAGACTCAAGACACAGATGACGCAGATGAAGTTGACATCTCCATTGACAATGCCGCATTTATGGATGATTTCTTTGCTCAGGTGAGACCTGTTCCTTTGCATATGCATATACAGTACATCCTCAAATATAATTAAAATAATTTTACTGATTACAATTTTTTCACACTAAATTTCCCATGTTCTCTACATTCACTATTTTTAGATTGAGGAAACCCGGCAGAACATCGAGAAGATCTCTGAGAGTGTTAATGAGACCAAGAGACTGCATAGCGTGATCCTATCAGCTCCTCTACCTGAACAAAGTGTGTAATGCCATTAGATATAGAACTGTAGAGTCAGCAGATTAGGTGACTCTTGTTCATTACATGGTCAAAAATTGACCTATGCCAGTTTACTGGTTGCTGAAGACTAAAGGCCGCTTTACACGTCACGATATCGCAACGCAACTACGATAAAAAGTCACGTGGTGGGGGCATTGCAGTCAATATCGTTCGTGCGTTGTGTCGTGTACATGGGCAACGCAACTCAAAAACGATGCAACTTCAATATCGTTTGTGAATTGTGCATGCTCTTCAACCGTGCAATATTGGCTTGACGATTTGGCAGGATCGTGCTGTGTGACAGCGCAACTACAATTTGGAGCGCAACTTCCCCTATTCACTCCAATGTTAATTGCTCATTCCCTGAGTTGATGAGACGCAGTGTGCAAGAGGGTCGTACGACATCGTAGTTGCGTTGCCTGCCGATATCTCCCTGTGTAACATCTCCTATGCGATCTTGGACAAGTGCCAAAAACGTGCGCGCTCCCGCTAAGCTGTACGCAATATCGGAACGATATTGCGACGTGTAAAGTGGCCTTTAGGAATGAATGTTCGTTTAGTATCACTGCCCCGTGTGAATGTGTCTGCTTGCTTGATTGCATCGATTATAAGGACATAAAACCCTTAATTGTCAGCAGCACATTCCTTTTGTAAGTGCAGAACATTCTGCTGATGCTGATGAAACTATGGGGCTGAAAATTCACACCAATTGTGATAATCCAAGTAAAATAAAGCTAATGAGCAAAGATTGATTTGCTAGATCATTGAGTGGCACTTGTTACAATCAGGTCACATGCCCATGGAAACAGACCTTCATGGTACGTTCATTTAGAATTATTTTTACAAGGATATCCAGTTTATATTTTAAACTAAAATCTGTGTGAAAACCATCTCCTATTGTTTTCAATAGGAATCCGAACCATACTTCATATGATGTGGATTTTAAAACCAAAGATTTTAACCTTCTTTTGGACAAAAAAAGTGATGCAACATTATTTGATAAGAATTTGATCAAATGTCATCTGGCAGCTACACCTAGATTAGCCCATAAACTGGTGAAATTCTGCCTGCAAATCTATATGGCATGTCAGTCTGTAAATCTGAAGCAGAAATATGAAGGTCAGTTTTTATTTCTAGATGTGAGAAACAGCCTTAACCTACCTGGTTTGGGTGTTGGATGGCAGTAGTCTTAATTGGTGGGCAGTATCTGCTTTGGTGTGCTCAAGAAAGTTGTTCCTGTAGAAAGCAAGAACCATAATAGAGCAGTAGATACTACTCCTTCTCTACAATAATATAAGTTCTACAAGAAATCTGAACACCAAATGGACTAAAAAAGGTTCACTTATTATGAAAGGGAAACTGTCAAGCAATTAGATTAGATTAGATTAGATTAGATAAACTTTATTGATCCCAGAGGAAATTACAGTATTACAGCAGCAGAACAAAGATCAAGAACATTACACACTTTACAAAATAAGTCTATATGGACAGCAGATGCGGGTAGACTGGTACATGTACCTCACCCATACACTTAGAACTTCACTTAGTCTTGGGATGCTTTACACTTATACATTTGTTAAACATCCCCACAGCTGTCGGAACAAACGATTTTCTGTATCTTTCCTTTTTACACATTAGTTGGATTAGACGCTTGCTGAATGTGCTCTTTTGCTTCGCAAACAGTTCATAGAGCGGGTGTGTATTGTTGCTCATTATAGCCTTGCATTTCTTATTAATTCTATCCTCTAATACCTCCTTGAAAGTCCTAAGTTGTAGACCCACCGCCGCACTAGCCTTCTTGATAAGTTTATTCAGCTTATTAGCGTCAGCTGTGCGCACACTACTACCCCAGCATATTATTGCAGCAAAGATTGCACTCGCCACAATAGATTGGAAGAACATTTCAAGCATTTTGCTACACACATTAAACGACCTTAACTTCCTTAGGAAGTAAAGTCTACTCATCCCTTTCTTGCAAACCTTCTCCATATGGCACCTCCAATCAAGCTTGCTGTCCAGGTGAACCCCCAAATATTTGAAATTCTCCACCATCTCCACTTCCTGACCATCAATAGTGATAGGTAAGCAATCCTTCATGCACCTTCCATAACTCAACACCAACTCCCTGGTTTTCTTTACGTTGAGTTCTAAATGGTTAGCCTGGCACCAGTCAACAAAGTCCAAAACCACCCTTCTGTATTCCTCCTCCTCCCGCCTCTCTCAATACATCCGACTATCACTGAGCCATCAGAGTACTTCTGAAGGTGATAAAGGTCTGATTTATACTGAAAATCAGCTGTGTATAACGTAAAAAGGAATGGCGACAGCACTGTTCCCTGAGGGCCTCCAACACTGCTCCGCACACTATCCGATACGGCTGCCCCCAACCTTACAAACTGTGGCCTGTCCGACAGGTAATCAATGATCCAATTCACTAGTCCCTCATCAACCGCCATTTCAACCAGCTTTTTACGTAATAATAGTGGCTGTAAGGTGTTGAATGCACTGGAGAAATCGAAGAACATGGCAGGCACAGTGGTTCCATCATTGTCCAAAAAGGAATGTACTGTTTGTAGCAGATACGCTACATCATCGTCCACCCCCAGACTCTGCAGATAAGCAAACTGAAGGGGGTCCGTAAAAGCAGACACAAGTAGGCAAGTACAATTCTCTCCAAGGACTTCATCGCATGCGATGTTAAGGCCACCGGTCTATAGTCATTATGGGAGCTCGGGAAGGTAGTCTTGGGAACCGGCACCAGGCAAGAAGTCTTCCATAGAACTGGTACTCTCTGTGATTGTAAGCTCCAGTTAAACAGGTGCTGGAAGACAGTGCACAACTGATTTGCACACACTCTGAGGACACTCTGAGGATACCATCAGGCCCTGCTGCTTTACCAATGACCAGCTTACTAAACTGTTCCCTCACATCATTTTCGGAGATCAAGAAATTCTCTAACTTCCTCCCCCCAGTTGATATTGCTTGTCGCTTCCCGGCCCTCTCCCCTGTTGACATTGCTCATTTATTGTTGAATCTGTTGAAAAACTCATTCAATTTGTTAGCTATGATCAGCCCCCCACCCCCCTGATCTGACCTTGCCTTAAACCCAGTCAATAGCTTCATTCCAGCCCACACTTCTCTGGAGTTGTTGTGTGACAATTTATTTTCCAATTTAATTCTGAATGCTTCACGGGCAATCTTAATTTTCCCCTTTTTTTTAATCAGATAGTTTTTATTAAAACTTTTCAACAACAATACAGAAAGAAACGCATTGCATTAAATCCCCCCCCCTCCCACCACCACCATCCCTCCCTTCCCCCCTCTCGGTCCAGTGGGTCAGTATTCCTCAACAAAGATAGTAGTGCACATATGGATATAACATGTACCCAAGATGTTCCAAAAATCTGCATAACACATCTCCCAACTTAAAGAAATAACTCAGTCCAAAAGCAATTAATTAACAGTTGGCAGCCCCTGAAGGTCCATCCAGCCCTTCCATATTTTATCAAATACCCTCGATCTGTCCCGTTTGAGGTATATAGCTTTTTCCCTACTCACGGTCAGATTCATGCTGCAGATATACTCTTTGCGAGAGGGTACCGTATCAGATATCCAATGAGCCGCTATTAATTTTCTGGCAGCAAACAACATTCTAGCCACTGCTATATGCGAATAGTCATCTCCCCCTACATCCTCTGTACAGCCAAGGACACAGACAATCGGGTCTCTGGGGATGTCCAGCTCCGTTGCCCCCCGGATCAAGTGGAGTACCATAATCCAAAAAATCTGGAGGCGCGGGCACGTCCAAAGCATGTGGAGAATGTCCGCGTCCTCATGTGAACATTTGGGGCAACATGAGTCCCGTCTCAGGCCAAAATCATGAAGCCACTTAGGCGTCCTGTATACCCTATAAAGGATATACAGTTGAGAGAGGCGTCTGGGCTCATTGAGCGACAGCCGGGGTATCATACTCATGATCGACTCCCAACGTTCAGCTGTTATACCCTCTATTTGCTGTTCCCATTTGTCCAGTGCCCGTATCGGGTGTTTTAACAGAGCCATTGCCAAGAGGTATCCGTATAGAAAGGAAATTATGCCTTTAGTGGAGGTTTGCGCGCCAATCATGGTGATAGCAGTATCATGGTGTATATCCATACAATGTGTTTGAGCCTGCGCCATGTAGGCATGTCGCACCTGCAAATACCGGTAGAACGAGGAGTGTGGGAGCGAAAATTCACTCTGCAAGGTTTCAAATGTTTTAAAGACTCCCCGCTCCACCAGCTGAGAGAGCCACCAAATGCCCACACGTCGCCACTGCGCGAATCCCCTCAGCGCCTGCAGGTGTGGCAGATGAGGGTTGTTCCAAATGGGGGTATACCATGTAAAACCAGTGATGCCTCTCAGCCTTTTCAATTTTTCCCATACTTTAATCATGAGTAGCACCGTGGGGAGCCTGTGGGCCCAGGGTCGAAGGGTTCCAGCCTCTAATTTCGCCAGCAGCGGTCCTTTCCCCCCCCCAGAAACTGAAGGATACCCTTTCCTCCCCCCTGCCCGCAACTGAGTGCTCCGCGCCCCCGTCAAATGCTGACACTGTGAGGACAGAAAATACAGCCAAGGGTTGGGCAAGGCCAGCCCCCCCTCCTCCTTACCCCTCTGCAGGTGTTCCAATTTTATCCGTGCTCCCTTTTTCCCCCAAATAAGCTCCCTGAATAAGGCATTAATTTAAAAAATCTATTCTGCGGAAGCCAAATTGGGGAGTTATGAAGGACGTACAAAAGCTGAGGCAGATCACCATCTTCAGCAGGTTCACCCCCCCACCACCGAGAGGTGTAGCTTGGCCCAGGCCTTAATCTTCTGCTTAATCGTAGACATTAGAGGTGCAAGGTTTAAATGCTCATAGTCAGAAATGTCGCCCGATTATTAATGCCCAGGTATTTGAAGCGTTTACGACTGGCATGTGGGGTATGTCAAGGACTGTGGGATCTATCGGCAAAACCACTGACTTTTCCCAATTTACAGTCAACCCCGAAACGGCCCCAAACTGTGTAAGGAGCGACATGGTATTGCAGAAGTGAAGTATCAGGGTCAGCTAAAAACAACAGAAGGTTATCCGCATAGAGGGCCACCTTCTCCTCAGCTCACCATATCGAAATCCCTCAATATCTGGAGCACGTCTTATCCTCGAAGCCAAGGGCTCAATAGCCAGGGCGAAAAGCAGCGGGGCACAGCGAGCAGCCCTGCCTCGTACCTCTCTGAAGAGGAAAGTACCAGACAGTGAACCATTGGCCCGTATCCGTGCCTGTGGTGAGAGTACAAGAGCCTGATCCAGCCAATAAAGCCATATCCAAAGCCCATGCCCTCCAGTACTGCAAAAAGGTATGGCACCTCCACGCTGTCAAATGTCCTTGGCGGCATCCAAAGACAGGACTACCCGCCGCCCCACATTATCCGCCTCAACCTGCATATTTAAAAACAATCTACGAATATTCAGAGGCGTTGACTTACGGGGCATAAAACCAGTCTGATCCGGGTGCACCAACGACTCTACCACCTTTGAAAGGCATATAGCCAACACCTTTCGCCAGAAGCTTGATGTCTGCTGTCAGGAGGGAAATAGGCCTATAGGAAGCTGGAGAAGCAGGATCTTTATCTTTCTTAGGCAAAACAGTAATAATTGCCTCCCGCATAGTGGAGGCAGGGTCCCTCACGTGAGACTGTCATTAAACGTGTCTAGCAATACTGGGAGTAGGACTGTTTTATACGCCTTATAAACTTCCACCGGTAAGCCGTCCATCCCTGGAGTTTTGCCATTCGTCATAGTGCCTAAAGCCCCCTCCAACTCCTCCAGACCCAAAGGTTCATCCAGCAAAGCCCTGTCCGCGTCCTGAGTCTGAAAGGCCAGCAGCCCCTATAAAGCCAGCAAGCTCGTCTGCAGATCCCCCCGCATGAGAGGAACATAAGTCAGTATAGAATAGTTCCAGCGTATTAAGAATATCAGGAGTGTCCGTAACTAATGACCCGTCTTCCCTTCGAAGTCCCGCTATGAATAACGACCCCCTTGTGCTGACGTGATGACCGAAAGCAGATGCCCCACACTCTCCGCACTCTCATAATACTGGATCGACTGAAACATACGTTTCTGTGCCGTCGTTTCCAGAGTCAGTTTATTCACACGGGTCTGAGCCTCCTTAAGTCTCCGTTGTGTAGAGGGGGTGAACGCACGCAAGGCCTCCTCTGCAGCCTTCAAGTCCCGCAGCAGAAGTTCCAAGTTAGTTCTAGTGCTAGACCTGATCTTAGAGATTTCACGGATATACATGCCCCGCAAGTACGCCTTCAAAGACTCCCAGACTACCAGGCTTGATGTCGTGTTTATATTAAAAGAAAGGAAATCCTGCAGTTCAGAGGCAAAATTACCTGCCCTGTCCACTAGCTGCATCCAGAATGGGTTCAATCGCCATAGGGGCCTTTCCCGGTTGCATGCACCCCCCCCCTAATCTTAACAAGTATAGGAGAGTGGTCCGATACCGTTCTTTGTAAATATTTAGCGTACACAACCCTTCCCAACATAGGATCATTCCCCAAGGCTAAATCTATACGGGAGAGGGAGGAGAATGTAGAAGAGAAACACGAGTATTGGTATACCTCAGGGTTGTAGCACCTCCATAAGTCAGTTAATGCCAACTCGCGTATAAGCGTCCCAAGAGGCGTACAGTTACCCCCTGACTTTATTGGTGCGTGATTTCCCCTATCCCTATGTCAATTATGTTGTTAAAGTCACCCACCCATAAACACGGGACCCCTTGAAAATCCCTCAGAATATTCATTATACGATACAGAGAATTACTGCTATATGGCGGGGGGATGTAGATAGATACAAGCACCAGAGAAACAGCATATAACGTACAATGTAGAACAACAAACCGGCCTTCATCGTCTTCCACCACCCGTTTACACTCAAACCGGGCATCTCGTCTGACCAGGATGCTAACCCCTCTAGAAAACTGCGAATGTGTAGAGTGGTATCCTGCCTGTATCCATCTCTTGTCTAAAATATCGAGCTCCTCACTGGTAAGGTGCGTTTCCTGTAAGCAGACCACTGTTGGCTTGTGTTCTGAAATAAAAGAAAAAATCGCCTGCCTCTTGACTGGAGATTTCAGCCCCCTAACATTCCAGCTAAGGACTGTGATGTCTCCCATATCTATAGAGTAAAAGAGGTATCAATCCTCGTTGATGGCTCCTGGGCATGTACAGGTTAACACGTGCAATAGTAGCAAAGGACCTAACTTCCCTCCCCCCCTCTCCCATCCCTGAACAAAACACCCCAACACTAGTCGTGCCATGTAATTCCCGCAAGGGCAAACGTTGACCCCCTAAATGAAGAGCCAACTAGGCTCCGGGCGTCTCACTTCTCGCCGCTATGCCCCCACTTGTCAGGGTACCACCCCACAGCACAAAGTAAGCATCAAGACATGTACTGAAAACCATACATTTGCGAGCCCGTATCATCAACCACGATCCGCTCCCCCCTTCCCCAAATGCTGTTCATTGATGTCCAGCCACTCCGCAGTGGCCTCTGCCTCCAGAAAGAAATGAGTCTTATTCTCTGCCTCCACCCGCAATTTGGCCGGGAATATCATGGAGTACTTGACACCAAGCACTCGTAGCCTCTTTTTGACATCAGTAAATTTTGCTCTCATTTTCTGCACTTTCGGCGAAAAATCCGGGTAAAAGGAGAATCTGGATCCCTCAATGGTCACGTCATGATGTTCTCTGGAAAACCTGAGGATAATGTCTCTGTCCTTATAGTTAAGGAGTTTGGCCAATATAGGTCGTGGTAGGTGGCCAGGAGGAGGGGGGCGAGCAGGGACTCTGTGAGCACGTTCCACCGCATATAGGTGAGTCAGGGTGTCTGAGCCAACTACACCTTTAATCCAATCCTCCACAAAGGCTGTAGGGTCTCTGCCCTCACATCTCTCTGGTACACCCACTATACGCACGTTGTTGCGTCTAAGCCTGTTCTCCAGGTCGTCCGTCTTAGTCCTTAGGGCATCCACATCCTTCCCGGTCTCCTTATGATATTGCAGGGATTTAGTGACTTTAGCCTCTACAGTATCGACCCTGCGTTCCAGCTGCCCAGTTCTGTCTTTTACTGTATGTAAGTCATGCTTGACTGTCTGCATAGATTCTTGCAGAAATCCCAACTGAGTGAGTACATTAGAGATAGCAGACCCACATTGCATAACTGCCATTAGAACGTCTTTCATAGTGGGCTCAGCAGGGACATGTAGCTGCAGTGATGTTAACTGCTTTCTGTTTTGCTCCACCAGCTCTCCCCAGCTGGCTAGGGGCTCCTGGGGCTCCTGCCCTCCAGTGTCATTAATGTCCTCCTCCCCCTCCTCACACATCTCAGACCCTGTACCTTCTCCTCCAGCATCAGTGTTGTCTCCTGGGGATGGCTGGGATCCTCTCTCTATCTCCTCCACTCTTGCAAACTGCCTCAGCCTGGCCACCATCTCCTTGTTTCTGGCTGCACTGTTGGAGACCGCCTCCTCCACAGCTTGTGCTGAGGCTGCAGCACCATTTTGGGAGCAGAGGGCCATCTCCCCTGCCTTCTTTCTGACGGCTTTTTTCGGCATCCCAGCGGGGTAAGAGCTGTACTGCCGGCTTCAGATTGTGCCCACAGACCTTATGGTACTATACCGGTAAGTTAACGGCTTAATTTTCCCCTTTAAGTCTCGCTGTACAATTTTCATTTCCTCCTTGTCCTTCCTTTTTAAAGCTTTTTTTTTTCTGTTTAGTAGATGTTTCAATTCTTTTGTAATCCAAGGCTTATTGTTTGCAAAACACCGAATCTCATGAATAGGTACAATATTGTCAGTACAAAAGTTGATGTAATCAGTAACTCTCCCGGTAACCCCATTAACATCATCATTCGGTTCCCTGGCACATAACACCTCCCAGTCTGTGCAATCAAAGCAGTCTTGTAACCCTTTCTCTGCTGCCAGAGACCACTTCCTTATCTGTATAATTGTCGCTGGTTGTTTGCAGACAACTGGTTGATAGGCCGGAGACAATAGTATGAGGTTGTGGTCAGATTTCCCCAGGGGGGCAATGCAGATGATGAGTAAGCATCCTTAAAGGGAACCAACCACCCCAAATGACCCCCCCGGACTGTTAATATGTGTCCCTACACCCAGCACACACATTTGGGGCAATCGTTTTTGCTAAAAAAACTGTTTAGTAGAAGCTAAGATACATGTTTATAAAGTGTAATAAATCGAGACGGCTGGGTGTTACCTAGCTTTGTCCACGTGCAGTGTTCGTGCCTGTGATCCTCCTCTCCCCCCTCCCCTCTCAATTTCTAAGAGCCTGGCCGCGTCATGAAAGGGGCGTGGCTAAATCGGGTCATGAAAGGGGGCGGGGCTCATCGCGATTTAGTCCCGCCCCTTTCATGATGCGGCCAGGCTCTTAGAAATTGAGAGGGGAGGGGGGAGAGGAGGATCACAGGCACGAACACTGCACGTGGACAAAGCTAGGTAACACCCAGCCGTCTCGATTTATTAAACTTTATAAACATGTATCTTAGCTTCTACTAAACAGTTTTTTTTAGCAAAAACGATTGCCCCAAATGTGTGTGCTGGGTGTAGGGACACATATTAACAGTCCGGGGGGGTCATTTGGGGTGGTTGGTTCCCTTTAACACTGGCATAGAGGAGATCCAATATATTATTGTCCCGTGTAGAACATTTGACATATTGATAGAACTTTGGTAATGAGATCTTGGCTTGATTAAAATCCCCAGAAATGACAGTTATGGTACCTTTACACGCCGCGACGGCAGGCTGGATACATCCCGCTACTTCACGTGCACGAGCACGCTCAAACGGCTACAAACGCTCAACGCACCCTCTTTACACGCCGCCATAAGGTGCGCTACGCCACGCTACATCTATAGCTAGCTACTTCGCCGGGTGTCTCAAGTAGCCAGCTGTTGCTCATTTACACACCGCTACAACCAGCTACTATGGGCGTACCTGGTGCAGCAGGGACAGCACATAGGCGTGCTACAATTGTGGATTACGAGCCGTCCGTACGCTGATAGGACGAAGCAATAACATCCTGATTGGGCAGGCATCGCAGGAGGCTGAGTAATACAGCACGCTCGAGCGATTGTGTAGTGTGACTCGTCAGCTCCTTAAATATGCCTCCCTATGCAGCGACTACCAATCGTCATGCAGCAGCTTCCACCAATGATCGCACATGGGGCGCGGTAACATGGAGCCAGGGTCACGCCTTAGCTACATTGCAGCTACATCGCTGGGTGTCCCGAGTTCCCTTCCGTTGCTTCTTTACACGCCGATACAGCTCGCTACCATCGGCGATGTAGCCATCAGTTTTCGAGCAGAGCCCATAAACAGATGTATCTGTCGCCGGCTGTAGCGTCGTGTCTTCAGACGCCGCTACGACGGGCTACATTGACGCTACAAGCTACATTTGTAGCCTGTAGCGGGATGTATCCAGCCTGCCGTCGCGGCGTGTAAAGGTACCATTAGAGAGTTAGGGTGTTTCGTCTGAAGCCGGGCAATCACCCCAGACAGTACTTCCCCAGCTGCCTCTGGATTTGCAGATGGTGGTATATACGACACCACTGCAATAACAAGAGAGAATTCTCTAGGCAGATAGTAAGGCCTGAGGCCCACTGCTAATAGTTCAATGTTTGGGCAACAATGTCTCTCCTTTACTGTAACATGCCCCTGATTACACCATCTGTTGTTAATGTACAGTATCACTCCTCCACCCTTCTTCTTACCGCACTTCACTCTGTCCCTGTCAGCCTGAACCATTTGAAACCCTGCTACCGATACACTTGAATCTGGGACGTCCTCATGCAACCAGGTATCTGTAAAGCACATGAGACTGCATTCCCTGAACTCCTTCTGGGTCTTACTCAGAGCCAGCAGTTCATCCGACTTGTTACCAAGTGATCGTACATTACCCATGATGATGGATGGGACCGCAGGTTTAAACCTTCTCCTCCAGGACTTGATCTTCTTGCCTGCTCTGCAACCTCTGAGAGGTCTCCTCATTTCCCGTGGAACATGTGGTATTGCAATTGCTGGAGAAGACTTTGTCCTGCGAAGTTCCAGAAGACGACTCCTTGAATACACTACTCGTTTAGCGACAGACCTAGGGACAACCATCCGATCAGTGATTCCATCCATCCCGCGAGGCCTTTCTGTGGCATATTGTATACGGTGCTCTCCGCCGAGCACATATGGCTGTATCACTGACACAGGCTGTGGACAACAGCATACATCCATCGGTAGTATTAGCTGAGATGGACCATATTGCGTACCCCAAAGTGGTCTTGCCAGCAGGGGACTTGTGAGTGGAAGTGGAGGATCCAGGTGAAAAACATATGCAGTGTGCCCAGCGGCAGTAGAAAGTGTGGGGGTGTGCAGCATTTTCCATCCCACATCAGACCAGCGTGCAGGAACGTCGCAATCCACGAGATGAAAACATTGCATAGATCCAAGGTTGAAATTAGAGGTCCAAAAAGACATCAGGAAAGGTACAAAGACTGTAGCAAAACTGTAACAAACAAAATAAAATAAAATAATAGCTGCTGCAATGGGCTGCCACTAGCAAGGTGCCCTATTGTCTCCACAGTCTGGCAGAGAGCAGACAGGCACGTCTGCACACCTCTGAGTCCAGGAGAATTCATGGTACCCATACCAGAGACAGCATGAATCACAGCCAAGTATCTTAATTTCTGAAATACACCGGTACTTCAGAGAAAGTATACTTTAAAAATCTGTCTGGGAACCATAGGGGGAGACTAGACTCTTCTTTCAGTGCTGCAGCATCAGATTGACAGGTTTCTTTCTTTGTTGCATTCATAGGAGGAAGAGTGATGGGAAAAGCCAGGCAATAGAGGTGCTGGATTAGTCTCATCTCTGGCTATGGTTCTTAGCAGAATCTCGAAAGTATATCTTCTCTGAAACTGTGGGATGTTTCAGAAAAAAGTGTACCTGGTACACCTGGCTGCAATTTTGCAGTCATGAATCAGATCAGACATCTAGGGCAGATGTGGCCAACTACAGTCATCAAGGTCTGAAAATAGTGCACGTGTTCAGGACTTCCTTAGCATTGCACATGTGCTTATTTCATCACCTGAAGAGGTGATAATTCCAGTACCTTGTGCAATGCTAAGGAAATCCTGAAAACATGCACTGTTTGCGGCCCTTGAGAACTGCACTTGGCTAGCCTTGTTCAACCAGAATGTGTGTAGTGTCTTGCATTTCCATACCTCAAACCGTCAGGTCAGAGGCCTGCGGCTTGTTCACCAGTCTCTGTAGGGCCGTAGCAAAGCCCCTTTTGAACAGACAGTCCAGCACACAAGGAGTTAACCAAAAAAAAAAACTTCACTATAACACAGACTATGAGTCTCAAACACAAAAATAAGAATATATATATATAGTATATAAATATAACAAAAGTTTCACAGGGATCAGCAGCCCCCAGACTGTTAAAGTGGTGGAAAGTCCATGAAGGGCAGAGTCCATTAAGGTCTTTGGGTTGTAGCTCCAAGGCTCCATGCATATGCACTTACCCAGTAGGAGGAAGCGCAAATGGCACAAAACATGCCAGGGGTAGGGGTAATATAACTTTAACAAAAACACAGTTCTTGGTCATGGAAGAACAACTCAAAAATGTCACTAGCCAAAATGCTAACTAAGGCATGGGCCATCGACCAAACAAGTTAACTACTTCTGGGAAAAAGCACTCTGCATGGCGTTAACACGGTCTTCCAGAATTCTCAGCATTGCCTGGGCGTAAGGCCGGCGTTGGTGATGGTATTCCTCTGCCGGATGGTCTTGGGGGGGGGGGGGGTTGCAAGGGCTACTTCTGCTGGGGCATTCTCCACCACCACCTGCCCCCATCAAACTCCGTCATGGCCACCAATGGAAAAGATGATAGAGGAACTAGGGGATGACCACACCCTATTAGGCCTAACAGGAGCAACTAGTGGCACACCGACATGCACTTTGGGGGTTTGGGTGCAGCTGGCTGGGTAAACAAGAGAGGCCTGTCCTCCACCCAATGCCACATTTTCTCCCTGTCAGCCTCCTTCTGCCACTTCTCAAATTGGTTGGCGGTGGCAACCCGACATACACAATTCATGAACCACCCCTTGCTGCCCCACACCTTCATGAAGTAGAGCAAATATAATCTAGCGGAGGAGCCCTTAGTATGGCATGTTTAAAATCTTTTATTTTTCAGACTTAATTAAAAAAGCATCATTCTTATATGAACCGAGTTTGTAAATGCTGTGGGCACTTTAAGGCAGTGTAGAGGACACAGATATCTGGGAACAACCGGTTGAAACACGTTGTCTGTTCCCAGTGATACACTGCCGTAGCCTCCCTGGCGGTCTGTTTAGTTCTGGAAATTGTTGCTAAAAGCGGGCTACCCGCGTTCGCGGTAGATGCGGTTAAAAAACCGCATCTGCCGCACTTGCCGCATAGCTGCCGCACTTGTGCCGCACTTGCGGCGCGGTTGCGGTAATCTGCATAGGAACCAACCACCTCGGATGACCCTCATACACTGTTAATATGTGCCCCTGCAGCCTAGTAAACCATTAGCAGCACTGTTGTTGTGTGCAAAGTGGCTGCAGTAGAAGTGAGATAATGATTTTATACACTTACATGCCTGCGTACTTGAGGGCGTCTCCCTGTGTGTGCTGGGACTTGTTGTGCTGTGGTCATCATGTCTGCTCTCCCCCTCCCTTATGCACGCCCCCTCTCAGCCTGCTATAGTGCTGTGAGGCTGATTGCGTCATAAAGGGGCGGGGCTACCGTGATGCCGCGATTTAGCCCCGCCCCTTTATGACGCAATCAGCCTCACATCACTATAGCAGGCTGAGAGGGGGCGTGCATAAGGGAGGGGGAGAGCAGACATGATGAACACCGCCCACACGTCCCATCACACACAGGGAGACAGCCTCAAGTACCAGGCATGTAAGTGTCTAAAATCATTATCGCACTTCTAATGCAGCCACTTAGCACACAACAACAGTGCTGCTAATGGTTTACTAGGCTGCAGGGGCACATATTAACAATGTATGAGGGTCATCAGAGGTGGTTGGTTCCTATGCAGATTACCGCAACCGCGCCGCAAGTGCGGCACAAGTGCGGCAGATGCGGTAGATGCGGCAGATGCGGTTTTCTCACCGCATCTGCCGCGAACGCGGGTAAGCCCGAGCCTGACTCGGGGTTAACGCTTCTGGTAGTGAATGTTAACCCCGAGTCAGGCTCGGGAATAACGCTAGGAAGGTTAAAGTGCCCACAGCATTTACAAACTCGGTTCATATAGGAATAATGCTTTTTCCTTGTCGTCCAAAAACTGGGAGACCCTGACATTGGGTGTTATATGCTGCCCCCTGGAAGTCACACCAATTATAGGAGAGATTTTCTCCTCCTTCTCCTCTGCAGCATATGCGCCCCCTGCAGGAATACTGTCAGTTTGTATATTGGTGTCGTTGGAGGCACATCTCCACACTGAAGCTCTTGCTACAGATGAAGCTTTGGGGACCATCGGGGTCCCTCGGCATGGGCCTTCGGCCCCATATGCCGTGCTCCCTCACCATACCCTTTCAAAGGGCCTCTAGTGAGGTGGAAGCCGACTGAGTTCTCTGTTCCCCTGGCCTTTACACAGTCACTGTGTGGCCCCCTGTGACGGAGTTCAACTCCTTCCAGTCACAGGCGAGTGATGCAGGCTCAACCACAGGTGACCGAGCTGGCCCCTATCTTCTCCCCTTCTGGGGACTCAGGTATGTGACGGACATGGGGGCCCCCGCATCTGCTGCAGGATCCAGGTTAACAGACCAGCAGTACTGTCCCTGCAAAGGCCCCTGGTCTTGCTGGAAGCCCAGTCAGCGATCCCCTCCCTGCCTGTTTTGCACAGCAGGGGGACAGGGCAAAGGGGCTCATGGTATGGGGCACGTTTCCTCACATTAGCGGTGTGTTTTCATGACTACCGTGCCGGACCCCTCACGCAGGCCAGCCGTGGCTTCCTAATTTAGTCCCTGGCTTCGCCGGAGGCCTAGGCCGCGATTCCGCCCCCTGCATGTCTATCAACAGCAGGGGGGCGGGCTTTGCTCTCACATCGACCCAGCTCACAGGGCTCGGCCTCTGGCCTCTCCCCCTCCTGTGTACATGTGTGGGGCCACAGTTCCCGCGTTTTTGCGGGCCCTCCCTTCTTCTGACTCCCCCTCCTCTCTCTGTGGGGGCCATTTTGGCCTCTTTCTCTGCAGATTCTACAGCATACTCCAGCTGCTCTGGGAGACTCAGACTTTGGGATCTGGACTCATACCATTCGATGACGCGGTAAGCCACACCATTGGTGTGGATTCTCCTCTGTGGCATCCCCCTTCAGTTAATCTGTTGTTTGGTAGCAAGTACACAGGATTGGGTCAGACTATAGGTACCTTTACACGCCGCCACAACAGGATGGATACCAACTGCTACTTCACGTGCACGAGCACGCCCAAACGGTTACAAACGGTAAACGCACCTCCTTTACACGCCGCCACAAGGTGCGCTGCGCTACGCTACGCTACATCTACAGCTAGATACATCGCCGGGTGTCTCAAGTAGCCATCTGTAGCTCATTTACACACCGCTACAACCAGCTACTATGGGCGTACCTGGTGCAGCAGGGACAGCACATAGGCGTGCTACAATTGTGGATTACGAGACGTCCGTACGCTGATAGGACAAAGCAATAATACCATGATTGGCCAGGCATCACAGGAGGCTGATTAATACTTGACGCTCGAGCAATTGTGTAGTGTGACTCGTCAGCTCCTTAAATATACCGCCCTGTGCGGCGACAACCAATCGCAACGCAGGAGCTTCCTCCAATGATCGCTGAAGGGGGCGCGGAAACCCGGACCCTGTGTCACGCCCCAGCTACATAGCATGGTGTAGAAACAACCCTTCTGTTCCTTCTTTACACGCCGATACAGCTCGCTACAATCGGCTTTGTTGCCATCTGTTTATGGGCAGTGCACGGATACAGATGTATCTGTAGCCGGCTGTGTTGTCCTGTCTTCAGACGCCGCTACTACGGGCGATATTGGCGCGACAAGCTACATTTGTAGCCTGTAGCGGGTTGTATCCATCCTGCAGTGGCGGCGTGTAAAGGTACCTTATGTCTACTTCTAAGAGCAAGGGTAAGTTCCATAGGGCTCCAAAATTGTATGCAACTTGTACAGTGTGCAAAGTCACGTTGCCTGGGCAGAGTGTCAATCCCCTCTGCACGGCTTGTGAGCAGAATGGGTCCCTGGATATCCTCGGAACCCGGTCCCAGGTTGATGCTCCTACCCCCTCTGCGGATCAGGCGTCTGCTCCCCCGGTTTTAACACCGGCTCCTTAGTGGACTGACGTCTTATCTCAGTCATTGTCTGATTCAGTGGCCCTGGCAGTGTCGCAAGCTATGTCGCAATCTGTAGCCTCCATGACTAGATTCATCATTCAGGCCATTAACCAGGACCCTGACCAGGAAATGGAGGGTTCCTCTTCGGTCCCGGGTCCGTCTCTTTCGGCAAAGCGTAACAGGCCCACCCCGTGCCTTGGGGGGCCCAGTTCCAAAAAATGCCGCCGAGACACTTCCCCCTCCACGCCCAGATCTCAATCACGGGAACCTCTGGAGGAGGGTGAGGAAGAGGACTCGTCGTCCTCTGGCTCAGAGGCGGCCTCTGAATCGGTTCTGGAAGGGGACGCTTTAGCTGACAATATTGTCTCCATTATTAATAACATCCTAGACCTTCCTGCTCCTGACACACAGTCTGAGCAGCGAGCCAAGGTCTCGCTCAGGGATCCTAAGAGACCTGCCAACATCTTCTCTGATCACCCTGACTTTACAGACACGGTGCAAAAGCCCAAGGCATGTCCGGCAAAACGTTTCTTACCAAAGTCCACGGATCCCAAGTATCCGTTTGCCCCGGCAGTACTATCTAGCTGGTCTCAACCTCCTAAGGTTGACCCGGTCGTAGCCAGATTGGCTACCAGGACCACAATCTCTATTGCCGACAGCTCGTCTTTGAAAGACTCGACAGACCGTCAGATTGAACTTTTAACCAAGTCAATCTATGACGCAATTGGCGCTGCGTTTCCTCCCGCCTTTGCAGCCGCATGGTCTCTTAAAGCAATTTCTGCATTTACAGACGCGGTTCATACTATGACCTACGAGAGAGTTCCTGAGGCGTCTCCTCTCCTAGAACAAATGGCGATGGTATCGAAATATGCTCTTAACGCTGTGCTTGACTCAACCAGACGTTCAGCAGTGGCAGCCGCCAATTCCCTCGCAATTCGGAGAATTCTCTGGCCCCGGGATTGGAAAGGTGATGATTCTTCAAAGAAGCATCTTACAGGGATCCCCAGTACCGGGGATTGCCTCTTCGGGGAAAGTCTGGACGAACTTATCAAGGACACAACAGGAGGCAAAAGTACTCTTCTGCCCAAACAAAAAGGAAGCAAGCCTACGCAGCAAAAGTCTGCCAGGTTCCGTTCCTTTCGGTCATTTCGTTCCCCTGGCTGGTCCTCCAGACAGTCCTGCTCTACCAACAGGACATTTCGTTCCGACAAGTCCCAGCCCGCCCGAGGCCAGGGTTCCTCTTGGCGTTCTCGTCAGCAAAAGTCCTCTAGTCAGAAGCCGTCCAAGACGGCCTCTGCATGACTTGTGCGAATCCAGATCCACTCCCAGAGTCGGGGGCAGATTGTCCCAGTTCCGGGACATCTGGCTTTCCGACGTCCTAGACCAATGGGTGCGAGATATTATCTCTCACGGCTACTTCATAGAACTGAACTCGGTTCCCCCAAGCCGTTTCTTCATGACATCTCCCCCTCCCGCCAAGGTCCTCGCCTTTCACCAAGCGCTGGAGGCTCTGAAGCGGGAAGGAGTCATCATCCCGGTTCCCGAACGGGAACGGTTTCAGGGATTTTACTCAAATCTCTTCATTGTGCCCAAGAAGGACGGGTCTGTTCGTCCCGTTCTGGACCTAAAGCTCCTCAACACGCACGTCAAAGTGAGGCATTTCCGCATGAATCTCTGCGTTCTGTGATAGCCTCAATGTCTCAAGGGGAATTCTTGGCATCCATAGACATAAAGGATACATATCTACACATCCCAATCGCTCCAGCTCACCAAAGGTTCCTGCACTTTGCAATTGGAGACGACCATTTCCAGTTCGTGGCTCTCCCTTCGGCTTGGCCACTGCCCTACGAGTATTCACCAAGGTGATGGCTTCAGTAGTCGCCATACTTCACTCTCAGGAGCTGTTGGTCATCCCTTATTTGGACAAAGTATAGGAGTAGCCCCGGCACACTAATATCATGAAAATAGAGTCTTTGCAACGACAGTCTTATTTGTTGCAAAGACTCTATTTTCATGATATTAGTGTGCCGGGACTACTCCTATACTTTAGCTTTGTTTTTTTCCCCAGAGCACCTAAATTGGGGTTTGAGCCTGTCATATCTACTCTATATCCCTTATTTGGACGACCTCCTGGTCAAGGCTCCCTCACATCAGGAATGCCGATAAGCGGTTTCCGCGACACTGTCGACCCTAAAAAGGTTTGGCTGGATTGTCAACCTCCCCAAGTTGGTCCTCGTGCCCACCCAGAGTCTGGTGTATCTGGGCATGCAATTCGACACTCGAGCAGCGTTGGTGCGACTGCCTCACGAGAAGACAGTCTCTCTCCAAGCGGGAGTTCGCTCCATCCTCCCTCCTTGCTCATACTCCATCAGGCATCTTTCAATCGAAGCAGTCCCATTCGCACAACTCCATCTGCGTCCCCTTCAGCTGGAGATCCTTTGTGTCTGGGACAAGAATCCGAGGACCTTGGACCACAAGATCTCCCTGTCCCCCGAAGCGAGGGAAATCTCTCCGGTGGTGGCTGGCATATCCGTCCCTGTCTCAGGGTCGCTCCCTCCTCCCGCCGTCATGGTCGGTGGTCACCACGGACGCCAGTCTCTCCGGCTGGGGAGCAGTGTTTCTTCACCACAGGGCTCAGGGTACATGGTCTCCGGTGGAATCCTCCCTTCCCATCAACATTCTGGAAATCAGGCGGCTTATCTGGCGCTTCTGGCGTTTCAGTTTCTCTTAAGCGGCCGCCAGGTGAGGATCCAATCAGACAACGCGACGGCCGTCGCTTACATCAATCATCAGGGTGGCACTCGCAGCACCCTGGCGATGCTGGAGGTCCAGAAGATCCTGTCCTGGGCGGAGGCCACAGGCTCCACCATCTCCACGGTCCACATTCCGGGTGTGGACAACTGGGAAGCGGACTATCTCAGCCGTCAAGGCATGGACCCGTGCGAATGGTCTCTCAACCCGGAAGTATTCCAAGCCATTTTCAGGCGGTGGGGGACGCCGGATGTCGACTTGGCGTCATTCCTCAACAACAAAGTTCCGGCTTTCATAGCCAGGGCTCACGACCACAGGGCTCTGGCAGCGGACGCACTGGTCCAGGATTGGTCTCAGTTTCGCCTGCCATATGTGTTTCCACCTCTGGCCCTGTTACCTCGGGTTCTCCGCAAGATTCGGGCGGAATGTCACCGTGTGATTCTAATCGCACCCAAATGGCCAAGGAGAGCCTGGTTTCCGGAACTGCTCCGACTCACCGACGGCGAACCTTGGGGTCTGCCAGATCGTCCAGACCTTCTCTCTCAAGGTCCATTCTTCCCCCACAATTCTGCGGCACTCAGGTTGACTGCTTGGCCCTTGAATCCTGGGTCCTGACACAATCGGGTCTTCCCCGGGAAGTTCAGGACACCATGAAACAGGCTCGTAAGCCTGCTTGCTGAAGATTTATCACCGGACGTGGAGAATTTTCCTCTCCTGGTGTTTTACAAAAGGCCACTCTCCGTGGCCCTTCTCCTTACCGACATTACTCCTGTTTCTTCAGTCGGGGTTGGACACTGGTCTCGCCTAAGTTCTCTAAAAGGACAGGTTTCAGCTCTTTCTGTCCTTTATTCCAAACGGCTAGCTAGGCTCCCACAGGTTCGCACATTTATGCAAGGGTTGGCCCACATTGTCCCACCTTACAAGCGTCCTCTGGAACCCTGGGATCTTAATTTGGTCCTCTCGGCCCTTCAGAAACCTCCATTTGAACCTCTCTCAGATATTCCCTTGTCCACTCTTTCACAAAAGGTGGCATTTTTGGTGGCTATCACCTCGCTCCGGCGGGTGTCAGATTTGGCAGCGTTGTCATGCAAGCCTCCCTTCTTGGTGGTACATCAGGACAAAGTTGTCCTGCGTCCCGTTCCCTCCTTTCTCCCGAAGGTGGTCTCTCCTTTCCACCTCAACCAAGATATCTCTCTTCCGTCTTTTTGCCCAAACCCAGTTCACAGGTTTAAAAAGGCCC
The DNA here is from genome assembly GCA_033576535.1 of Allobates femoralis. NCBI lineage: Eukaryota > Metazoa > Chordata > Amphibia > Anura > Aromobatidae > Allobates > Allobates femoralis. Next base: position 214,972,865 of record JARQOC010000006.1, on the reverse strand, counting down.
CCCACAACCTGGACTTGGTCAGGGCTCTGAGGGTGTACTTGTCTCGCACAGCTCCTCTGCGTCGGACTGACTCTCTCTTTGTTCTCACGGCCGGACGCGGCAAGGGCTCTTCCGCCTCCAAGGCCACAATTGCCCGTTGGATCAGGGCGGCTATATTAGAGGCCTATTTGGCCTCGCACACGTTGCCCCCGGCAGGTCTCAAGACGCATTCCACCAGGGCCGTGGGCGCTTCTTGGGCTTTGCGGCACCAAGCCTCAGCCCAGCAGGTGTGTCAGGCGGCCACTTGGTCAAGCCTACACACGTTTTCTAAGCATTACCAGGTACATGTTCATGCCTCAGTGGATGCAGGTCTGGGCAGACACGTTCTCCAGGCGGCTGTTGCCCACCTGTAAATGTCTGAGTTGCCTTTCAGGGTGCAGTGCTTTTTTCCCACCCAGGGACTGGTTTTGGACGTCCCAATGTCAGGGTCTCCCAGATTTTGGACGACAAGGAAAAAGAGAATTTTGTTTACTTACCGTAAATTCTTTTTCCTTTAGTCCTTAAATCTGGGAGACCCAGCACCCTCCTCTTTTTGCCCTACGGGCGTACCTGCGTCTCTTATACAGCACATAGTCTCACTGTTGGCCATCGTTCTGGCCTTATATTTTTCCTGTTCGGCCCGGTTGGCCGGGATTTGTTTTATAGTGCAATGTTTTCCTCCTACTGCTTATATACCAAACTGACAGTATTCCTGCAGGGGGCGTATATGCTGCAGAGGAGAAGGAGGAGAAAATCTCTCCTATAATTGGTGTGACCTCCAGGGGCAGCATATAACACCCAATGTCAGGGTCTCCCAGATTTAAGGACTAAAGGAAAAAGAATTTACGGTAAGTAAACAAAATTCTCTTTTTTACTGAAGTCTGAAAAATAAAGGATTTTAAACATGCCATACTAAGAGCTCCTCCACAGGTCCATGCTGTGTTGGATAATTGCTTGGAGGGTTAGCGGTCCCCAGATGCCATACCCCTAAGGGTACCTTTACACGTCGCAACATTGCATGCAATTTCACTTGCAACTTACTGGTTGCAGTGAAATCATGGACACATTGTTCCATTTGTACATGGCAACAAAATAGAACAATGTGTCCATGATTTCACTGCAACCATTAAGTTGCAAGTAAAATTGCATGCAATGTTGAGACGTGTAAAGGTACCCTGAGGGTACCGTTAGGGCCGCTTTACACACACCAACTTCTGTGACCAACTTCTGAACAGATCTCTGGTTGCAGTGAAATCATGGACACATTGTTCTATTTTGTGGCTGTGTACAAATGGAACAATGTGTCCATGATTTCACTGCAACCAGAGATCTGTTCAGAAGTTGGTCACAGAAGTTGGTGTGTGTAAAGCGGCCCTTACACGTCGCAACATTGCATGCAATTTCACTTGCAACTTACTGGTTGCAGTGAAATCATGGAGACATTGTTACATTTGTACACGGCAACAAAATGTAACAATGTGTCCATGATTTCACTGCAACCAGCAAATTGCCTGTGAAATTGCATGCAATGTTGCGACGTGTAATGGTGGGTTTACACACACCAATCATTGTATCCAATATCTGAACAGATCTCTGGTTGCAGTGAAATCATGGACACATAGTTCCATTTTGTGGCTGTGTACAACTGGAGCAATCTGTCCATGATTTCACTGCAACCAGAGATTGGTTCAGATATTGGATACAATGATTGGTGTGTGTAAACCCACCATAAAGGTACCCTGAGTGTCTCCAAATCCCAGAACAGGTGTCAATCTTTCAATTATAGTTTTTCTCTGCAATTTTCACTCCTGGTTTTGGCATACAAAACCTGATGAATCCAGATCAGGAAAAAACTGCAGTGTGAAAGCAGCCTTAGGGCCACGTCACACACACAGATATTTGTGCAGATATTGATCACAGATCTCTGGTTGCAGTGAAATCATGGACACATTGTTCCATTTGTATACGGCCACAAAATGGAGCAATATGTCCATGATTTCACTGCAACCAGAAATCTGCCAACAATATCTGCACAAATATCTGTGTGTGAGACGTGGCCCTTAAACAGATGTTTTAAGGACATTGTAAGCTTCCTTGACTTCACAGCTGCTGCCACATCTTGTACTGTTTCCAAAATTCAGACCCTATAGGTGTCAAAACACCTGCAAACTCCCGGAAGTTTAAAAAAATGCATTCAAAGTTCAAAACAATTCTGTAGATTGATACAAGACAGAAGACCTGATGGCTGGGAACAGTCATAACCTAAGGTTAGGTGTTGTCCCCAACCAGCAGGTCTTCCAGCGAATGTTATGGCCCCACACAAACAGAATGTTTTAGAGTCATTTTAAATTTTTAACTTATTATACAAACATAGCCGCATTCGCCAAATTTTAGAGAAATTGTTTGGATTTCTGATCCCGAGACGAATCTGCCATCTTCAGGCTCAATTTGAAATTGGCGAACATGTTCGTGGAAGGTTCACTCATCTCTAATGGAGACTGACATTCACACTATACTCATACATATTATTATGTTAATTCTTTATATCAATAGCTTAGGGGCTTCTTTTCCATATGATCATTGGTCTTTTGGATAAAGTGAGCTCCAATTTAGGCAGGTTCAATTTATTTTAACACTGAGTTTTGAAAACAAAAGATGTTGCTTTCCATAAACCCTTAAACTTGACCAAGGGGATCATACTGTTTTTCCTCAAATGACTTCATAAGGTTCGTGTGTTGTTCCATTCTCTGTTCCCCCAAAAAATGAAAGTATTTTCTTTCATGCTGTCCTAAAACCTCCAAATTGATATTAATAACTTGAAATTTTATTCCTCTTAAAGAAACGAAAGATGAATTGGAGAACTTGACAGTAGAGATCAAGAAAGCTGCAAACAGCGTCAGGTCACGTTTAAAGTGTAAGTCCTTTGTATACACAATTACCATTACAGTCTGTGTCTTGTCATTTACAACATGTGCTAGTCAAAAGTCTGTAGTAGTGTTCTCTCAGTAACATATTGGTTAGTTAGGCTGCTTTCACAACGTGTTTTTTGTGCATCTGTCAGGTTCCTTGATTTTGAAGGACTCGACGGATAGTCACGGACGCTTCAAATCGGATGCCATCGGTCCGATTTAATATTGGATCTGATTGATCTGATAAAAAATCGGACCGATGGCATCCAATTGCATACGTTTTGAATCATTTGATTGTGTTTAAATGTCCAACTATGGGAGGTGTTTGGAAGGTCTGTGGGAGGTCTCAGTCGGAATCGCGCATGCCCAGTAACCAAAATCGTATCTGATAACCGATCCGATTTTTCCACAGCCTGATTTACATAAGACCCCATGTTATTTGCCACGGATTACATCGGATCCGATCCTGTCCGATTATGTCCGATGCACCCAAAATCGCAGCAGTCCGCGATTCTAGGTGCCGGAAAAAATCAGACAGAATTGGATCCAACAAACATCGGATGTCATTAAGGGAAAATCCAATCTGTTCCGTGCCCATAGGATAACATGGGGGCCAAATCGGATCTGTGGCTGTCCGTTTTACAACAGACAGCCACGGATCCAAGAAAATCGCTGTGTGAAAGCAGCCTTAAGGCCACTTTACACACACAGATATCTGTGTCCAACTTCCTAACAGATCTCTGGTTGCAGTGAAATCATGAACACATTGTAACATTTATACACAGCCACAAAATGGAACAATGTGTCCATGATTTCACTGCAACCAGAGATCTGTTCAGAAGTTGGACACAGATATCTGTGTGTGTAAAGTGGCCTTTAGACTAATTTTTGCAGGGATAAGGATATACTATTCTCCTCTTTAGAATTGTAGCTTAATCTAAGCTTTTTGCTTTACTTTCTAGCAATGGAACAGTCCATAGAGCAGGACTCCATACAATCCTCTGCTGACCTTCGAATACGGAAATCACAGGTATGGCATAAAAAGAATTATTCTGGAACATAGTGTAATTCAGTATAATTTACCTAAATGCAAAATGTTATCATGTCTTGAACTACAATCAGGTTATTGTGGTATATACCAGAACCATTATTGATCAGACAAAGGAAGAGTTGTCCATGTCACCCCATTACATCCCTGAATCTAACACTTTCTATAAAGGTACCATTACAAGATAAGATATCGTGAACGATTTCGTTCAAACGTCACAGGTTTGCAGGCATTGAAACAACATTGTTAGGATGTCGTAGCGTGTAACACCAAGATATGACAAGGATAAATCGTTGGATCGTTGATAGCAAATTTGAGAACATGTTCTCAAATCAGACGATCCACGATCAGCCTACCTGCTGCATTGGTCAGTGCAACACCGCGATAACGATGTCATTCATGACTTTACCCATTCACATCAGTGAACAAGTATCATTCGCTGGGTTGTGCGAACGATATCTATGTGTGTGCCATCTCACCAATGATGTCAAAACGATGTCCTAGCGACAGCGCACCCCCGAGATAGTTAGTGAGATTGTTTCAATATTGAGGAGTGTAACGGTATCTTTAACGGTAACTTAAGTTTTTTAGGTTTTATAGAAAGAGCTATATCATATTGGTAAAAAAGCTGGGGTATGCAGCGGACAGCATTCTGGAAATCACAGTAATGTCTGATTGCCATTCCGGAGCCTAAGCTTGATTAAATGGCTTGTTCTGGTATTCTCTATGTCCTCTCATGCACGGCAATGGCTTTACAGACAGAGCGAGGGTTGTCCTGTCAGTCTTTACTGTGGTGCAGTAACATTGTAAACATGCAGGTCTGCTTGAGTAAGGACATTGATCATGGAGAACCCATGGTATCTATCAGTCTATGTATGTGATGCCTCAATATAGCCAAGTGGAGGGGACCATGCAAAGCTCTCGGTACGAGACATCACAAAGTAAATGGACACAATGCCATGTAGTCTGCAGTTTAAATTAATCTGCCCCACACTGTCTTACATTACATATCCTTACTCTGAATTAAACTTTCGTTATAACTACAAGGCAATAAAGTGTCTAAGCTTGGGTATATAACCAACAGGTCTACATTGTCAAATTATGCCATATAGGCTAGGGTCACATTAGCGCCATGCATGCACTAAAAGCCAGTGTTTTTTTGATGTTCAATTGTTGAAAAACGCCAGCGTTAACGCATCCATAGGCTCCCATGTAAAAAACGCATTGCAAAAGTGTAACAGCACCAAAAATGCAGTAAGCAGCGATTTTTTGGTGCTTTTGCAAAAACGCTAGCTTTTTTTAACATGGGAATCTGGGGGAAATGTTTGCGTTAACTCATGGTACATATATGTACCATGCATTAACGCTAGTGCTAAAAGTGAGAAAAATGCCAAAAAAATGGCAAGGGAAAAATAGCATCCTTTAAAGCATCCTTCCAACAGATGCAAGGTTCCAAATGTGACCCTAGCCATACCGTGCTGATATAGCAGAATATACACACAATGGTGTCAGATAAAAGTTTTTACAATGGTGCTACCTTGCACATGTTCGATGCTTTAAGGCTGCCTTCACATTTGCGGTCCCCTCCACAGCGTCCAGCGGAGGGGCACCGCATGTCCCTATGTTTAACATGGGGACGCAGGTGCCTGTGCTCGGGTGCAGATTGGCATGTGCACCCATTCACTACCATGTATGATTTGTACCCATGCGGATGCATGTGTACAAGTCATACACTCGTCCGCACCCTGAACGCGACATGTCGCGTTCCTGATGCGGACGAGAATGTATGATTTGTGTGCAAGCATCCGCCTGCGTACAAATCATACATGGCAGTGAATGGGTGCGCACGCCAATCTGCACCAGAGCACAGGCACCTGCGTCCCCATGTTAAACATAGGGACTTGCGGTGCCTGCGCTCAGCTTGCGGTTCCCCTCCACAGGATGCGGGGAGGGGAACGCTAGTGTGAAGCCAGCCTAACTATTAGATTTTTCAGCATCAATGGACAATTGCCTATGGGTACAGTGCACACACAGGAAATTGTATCAATAAGATCGAATAAATTATTTGTAAATCTTCCTATAAGAATTGCAACTGTATGAATGGTTCCAAATTGGATTGTTTTATATAGGATCATTGCTACTTTCTAATATTTGCCAGTGCCAGTGTCCAGATTTATGATTTATCAAAGGATCCTCTGCAGTGGCATAACTTAAAAAATTCACAACTGTTATGGGTGTTTAATATACTGTAATTGGTTAGATCATATGGGATAAGTTGACTTTTGAGGCCCCTCTAGGCTTCAGGGCCTGGATATAGCTGCAACCCCTGCATCCACTGTAGTTACGCCCCTAATCCTCTGTTACTCTAGTGGGCCAGTCCAGTCTTGTGGGCAATACACATCAGTCTGCTTCTTAAGTCTCATTGCCTGTCTTCTCTACAGCATTCTGTTCTCGCCCGGAAATTTGTGGATGTTATGACAAAGTACAATGAAGCTCAAGTTGATTTCAGGGAACGAAGCAAAGGTCGGATCCAAAGACAGCTGGAAATCAGTGAGTTGCCCACATATTCTGGCTACTTTTATAAACCCTTTAAGATTTATTTGAATCCAATCTACTGACTGCAAACATGTGTATGTGTGTGTATATATATATATATATATATACAGGGTGTTCATAAAGTAACTATACAGTGCAGTGTGGTGTTGTTATAAGTATTAATACACAGTATATATGTCCACCGGTCCGGTTAGATTGCAGAACAGTTGTGAGGACTGTGGAAAACAGTGTGTTTGTGAACCTGTGTTTCTACATCCAGGGGCAGCACTTCCAGCATCTGCTCTAGTTTCCACATTACCTAATACCAAGGGTTAACCACTGCATAGCTACTTTATGAACACCCTGTATATATAATATATATATTTATAGATATGAAGCTAAGTGTATGTATGTATGTGTGTATGTTTCAAGCCCCGCCCACTCCACATAGCGATGCCCAACCCAGTTAGCCATGCCCATGTCATAGCCCACCTCCTCATAAAATCAGACAACATTTTACAGAGGGGAGGAGCTAGAGGCAGACCTAGTCAACATTGTATGGAGGAGGAGAAGCTACAGTTAGAACCAGACCACATTCTATGGATGGGAAGGAGCTAGTGGCAGAACCAGAAAACATTTTATATATATACATATATATATATATATATATATATATATATATATACATATATAGAGAGAGAGAGAGAGAGAGAGAGAGAGAGAGAGAGAGAGTTTAGGGTTCTCACCTTTAGGGGTTGTATTGGGACACAAGCACTACAACATGCTTGCGATACAGATTCACGGCTGCTGCAGCTCCCCAGTAATCAGATCATGCAGAACGGAGACAGAAGGGGCACAATGCAGAGTAAATCACCAGTGTACAATTTACATTGGTGATTTGCCTGAAGAAGCAGTTGTAGACTTCGAAACACGTAGCAATAAATCACTTTCCTTTATTAATAATTTATTCTCTGGAGCCTCCTTTTATCCCGGCAGTGTGGGATTGTTCCCTTTCTGTTTCCATCCTGCATAAAGAACTTCAGGGAGAGAAAAAACTTTTTTGTACTGTCCCTGCTCTCCTATATGATGAATAGAGCTGGGCACTACAGTTCTAGGATCTATAGATTGCTTATAAAATCTATAAAATCATATCTGCTCCTCAACTCTCACCTCTCCCTCATGGGACTGAGAAAATCAGCCTCAGGCTGCTGGTGGGTGAGATCGGGAGGTGTGTCAGGGGCGCCGACCCTGGGGCCCCATGATCATCCTACATTCCTGCGCCCTCACACTTCTATATGGGCATTTCTGTATTTCTGTATTTAATTCAAGAGTTCCACCTTAGTTTGTCTTTGTCTAAAATGGGATTCAGACAAACCCCATATATCTGTATCTATGCATATATCTCTATCTATCTATCTTCTAGAAAACTGAAAAATAGAACAGCACAACCTTATAAATCAATATTTGGTGCAAAAATCCTGAATAACAGTGTCCAGCTGTAACACAATATAAAAGGTGAAAAATCAGGCAGCACACAAAAAATTGTGGTGAAAAAAGAACTTTTTAATGAGCCCTTGGTGGCATGATGTTTTGGTGGTAACACCACCTTTGTCAAGTACATAGTGCATTGTTTAGTAGCTTTTTTGGTTAAAGCATTAGATGAAAGGTTGTAATTCGTGCGCTGCCGTCTGTCCGTTGGTTCCAGGAAATCCAAGGAATCACAAGATGTTAAAAGTAATACCTTTAATGTCTAATTCTTACCCGTTTCGTGGTGCTTCAGACCACTTCATCAGAGATCCACAAGGTTTACAGACATATACAAAAAAACAGGCTATAAATAGAACCTGGAGGTAGATGGCACTCCCATCATCCCATCCTGATGTCAATTAAAATCAATTAGCATATTCTTTCAATCCAATGCACTTTTTTCTAAGAGGAGAAAAAAAAAAAAAAAGGGTAGATTAGAGGACTCAAACTCACAAGGTTACAGTCCCTATGGCTATTTTCCAGATGCCCTTATTAATTCAGCCATCTCAGATGTGGCTGACAATTAGATTCCAAGGGGAAGAATACACAATCTGGACTCAGGCTCCCATTATAAGCGTCAAGACATCCTAACCTTCAGGATAACATCAATCACCTACATAAGTCGCTTATTTCATTCAATCCTTGCGGCACCAAGGTTTTTAATTTATAAATCCAGTAAACCTCTCTACGTGACAGAGTTCGATCTCTGTCAGGGATAGATTCATGTATGAAATCTATAGGTGTAACTTTGAAGGACACCTTTTTTGCATGATGTATTGTGCAGTGTTTAGACACTCCATGTGTCATTAATCCTTCTTTTACATTAAATCTGTGGGAGGACATCCGTTGTTGTAATTTTTGTGTAGTCTTACCCACATATTGTTTACCGCAGTTGCAACTTAGCAGATATATAACAAAGGATGACTGACAATTCAAAAGGTGATTGATGGTGAAGGTATCATCCCCTATATTTATACCAAAGGATTTTTTGCCATCACAGATCATGTGGCAACATAAACATTTCTTTGCACCACACTTATAAGAACCCAGTTTATCATTTTTTTCCTTTTTTTCAATAGTGTTTTTATTTCCATCTTTTAACCTACTGGGGGCCAGCGTACTTTTAAGTGTGGGAGCCCTCCTGAAGGTGATATTAGGTGCTCAGGAATCAATTTATTAAGGATAACATCATTTTTTAGTATACCCAATGTTTTTTAGGATATATCTAATACTTTTATGCTTTCTAGAGTAGACAGTAATAAAATTATAGGCATAATTTTCATTTTGCAATTTTTTTGATAAAAGGGACTTTTTTGTCGTATCAATCAATTGTTCTTGTGACATATTTTTGTTTTCTATGAAAGCTTCATTCAATAGCTTCCAAGGATAGTTTTTTTCTCTAAATCTATCCCGTATCAGGGATGCTTGGGAAATAAAATCCGGTAGTAAAGTGCAATTTTTTCTTATGCGCTGGAATTGATTTTTTGGGATATTTTTAATCCATTTTTTAAAGTGCCCACTCTCATAATCCAAAAAACTATTAGCATCCACTTTTTTAAAAAATGTTTTAGTAAAAATGGTGTCATTATCATGGAATAAAGTAATGTCTAAAAAATCGATCATCTCTGTATTACTTTCAGGGGTGAAGGTTAGACCCCAATTGTTGTTCATAAAAGAATTTAAAAATAATTTGTAATCTTTATTATCATCATTATATATAAAAATTAAGTCATCTATGTAACGTTTATAATAAATTACTTTGCTAAAAAACTCACTATTAAAAATATGAATGGACTCGAAGGTGGCCATGAACAAATTTGCGTAAGTTGGCGCCACCTTCGAGCCCATTGCTGTACCAAGGGTCTGTTGGTACAATGTCCCTCAAAAGTAAAAAAATTATTATGTAGTATGAAACCCATACATTTCAAAATGAACTCTTTCTGACTGAATGGGAATCGATCATCAGAGTATAAAAATTTCTTAAAACAATTCAAACCTATAATGTGATCGATATTGGAATATAATGCAGACACATCCACAGTAATAAATCTGTATGATGTTTTCCACATGATTTTTCTCACCTCTTGAATTAATTGTGTAGAATCTCTTAGGTAGCTCCTCATCTTAAAAACATGTGGTATCATGAGCCTATCAGTATATTCAACTAGATTGGCTGTTAGTGACCCAATGCCTGAAATGATGGGGCGACCTGGTGGATGTAACGGATCCTTGTGTAACTTCGGCAAATGATAGAAAAAAGCTAATGGGGTATTTTTAACTTTTAAAAACATGGATTCATTTTTATTCAGCACCCCAGCCAGGGTGCATTCCGCAATCAACTTGTTGTATGCTATAATAGCCTTCTCGTATTGCTCCCTAGGAACTATCTCATAGGTAGTAGTATCAGACAGTATCCTCAAAGCTTCTCCTAAATAGTCAGATCTATCTTGTATAACCATACATCCCCCTTTGTCAGCCGCACGAATAATTATATCACTTTTTCTCTTTAAGTTAATAAGGGCATCCTTTTCCGTTTTTTTAAGATTTTGCATATGGTTCTCTTTACACTCCTTTAATGCTTCAAAGTCTCTCAGTACTAAATCACTGAACGTCTTTAAATGATGGCCCTGATTCTGAACAGGGTAAAAAGAAGAAGCATTCTTTAATTAGTGTGTACCATTATGTCAACCTGTGAATCATAGGTGGTTGACTGTGATGTTATTGATGATGAATGTAAAGCAATAGGGGACTGCATGGCAAAATGTCGTTTGATAGTTAATTTCCTTATAAAGGCTAGTAAATCCATATATAAATCCATTTGTTTGCTATTGTTAGATGGACAAAAAGATAATCCCTTGCGCAGAAGGGATTCTTCTGCAAAAGTGAGTGTATAAAATGATAAATTAACAATATTAGTAGAGACTGGTTTTAACGCATCATTTTTTAAAGATTTTAATCTCCTTTCTTGTTTCTTTTTACCCCCTCTGCATCCTCTATAACATTTTTTCTTTTCTTGGTTGCCCAGTGAAGAATTTCATTATTGAATTGGGGTTTACTGAAGCCCTTGGTAAAAAAGGCACCAGGGCTTCAGAATTATTAGTATTATCTATAGTGATTCTTTCATCCCTATTTATCTTATTGTTTTCCTCAGAAGTGACCCCCTTGTCCTTAATTTCCTCATTTTTAGATATTGAGGGATGTTTTGGGTCATTTGTTTGTTGCCCTTCATTGGCAAGCTCAATGATGGTGGTACATATGGGGTCCTGTCTTATATCAGTAAAGGAGATCATGTCAGGTGCCTCTGATATTGCAGGAGTTAAATTCTTGATATTAGTTACCGTATATACTCGTGTATAAGCCGACCCGTGTATAAGCCGACCCCCCTACTTTTGCCCCCAAAACCTGGGAAAATCTATTGACTCGCGTATAAGCCGAGGGTGGACCCCAGCACAGGTATACAGCCCCAGCAGTGGTATACAGGCCCCAGCAGTATGATATACAGCAGCCCCCAGTGGTATATACAGCAGCTCCCAGTGGTATATACAGCAGCCACCAGTGGTATATACAGCAGCCCACAGTGGTATATACAGCAGCCCCGTGAATCAGTGGTATTGCAGCCCCTATATACAGCAGCCCCAGTGGTATTGCAGCCCCAGTGGTGTATACAGCAGCCCTATATACAGCAGCCCTGGTATGCAGCCAGTGGTATACAGCACTCTATACAGCAGCCCAGTGGTTGCAGCCAGTGGTATTGCAGCCCCTATATACAGCAGCCCCAGTGGTATTGCAGCCCCAGTGGTGTATACAGCAGCCCCTATATACAGCAGCCCCAGTGGTATTGCAGCCCCAGTGGTGTATACAGCAGCCCCTATATACAGCAGCCCCAGTAGTATTGCAGCCCCAGTGGTATTGCAGCCCCTATATACAGCAGCCCCAGTGGTATTGCAGCCCCAGTGGTGTATACAGCAGCCCCTATAGAGTGTATTGCAGCCCCAGTGGTATTGCAGCCCCTATATACAGCAGCCCCAGTGGTATTGCAGCCCCACTGGTGTATACAGAGCCCCTATATACAGCAGCCCCAGTGGTAGTATACAGGCAGCCCCAGTAATGCAGGGCCCCCCCTCATGCTCCGGTCACCTGTAAAGCAAATTATACTTATCACAGTCCCGCTGTCCGCGCCCGCCGCTGCCGACATCGCATCCTCCATCTTCATGCGTCTTCTTCCTGTTTCCTGTGTTCGGCGCCGGTAATGACGTCATTGGCAGCGACGAACACAGGAAACAGGAAGAAGACGCATGAAGATGGAGGATCGCGATGTCGGCAGATGCGGGCGCGGACGGCAGCGGAACAATGATAAGTATAATTTGCTTTACAGGTGACCGGAGTCAGGCTGGGGGGGCCCTGCATTACTGGGGATGCGGGGGCTGCTGTATACCGCTGTATACAGCAGCCCCCGCACTGACTCGCGTATAAGCCGAGGGGGGTACTTTTCAGGCCAATTTTTGGGCTGAAAAACTCGGCTTATACGCGAGTATATACGGTACATTATCATTATTAGTTGGTTGTAAAATTTCTTGTTGATTCAGTTTAATGTGATTGATCTGCTCAACTATATCCCTAAGCTTTGACTGTTATCCAGGATCGAGGTCTTCAGACACTAGTGACTGATTTATCTGAACAAGACAGATCATTACTTCCAGACAGAAGTCTCAAAGGAGCTTTTTTTCTCCTATATTCCATGCAGTTAGCAGGATCCCTCACTGAGTTAATTGCAGTAATTGGAGGAGGATTTGCAGCATGATTATTATGTGACTCCACCAGACCATCCCCATTGGAGTCAGTTTTTCCTTTTCTAGTCTTTTCAGAATTTGAGATTGGTAATATCTTATTGACAACTGCTAATGGAAATGAAGGGGAGGGAATATTCTTAATCTGTTTATTCACAAATTTACGCGTGATATTAGATTTGAAACTGAATTTTTTTCTATAAAACAGTGTATTTGGTGTCAAATCCTTTTTCTTATTTTTAATATTCATATTTTTATCCTCTTGTGTTGGTAATGAAGGATCTAAATCCTTCTTTTCCTTTTTCATTATTTCATAATCTCCTCTATCTCTATATAATTTCTTTGATTTTTTTATAATGATATCTTGCTCCATTTGTAATATTTTAGTTGTTAAAGCAGAATTAAGCTTATTATATTCAGGATGTGAGTTGAACCGTAGAAGTTCAAGTGATAGTAGTGAGACAGTTTCAACTAGAGATTCTGCGACCACAGACCTCTTTATGAATAATAGTTGTAATAGACTTTGCATACAGGTGTGTAATGTACCCTCCCACTCATCTTTAAAGTTTAAATCTTGGATAAATGGTGTAGTTAAATTAATTCTTAAACCCCTAGGGCATATTTTTTCGTCCATATAAATGGAGAGAAAACGTGCATCGACATAATAATGTAATTCTTCTTTTAATGCATCCTCCAATTGGTGGAATAATTTCCTCAGTTTGGCAGTGTCATCATCAGTAAAAGGTGTCGTGTCATTGATATTGATGCTGGCTTGAGGTCCAGATCCAACAGTCTGTACAATAAGTCTCTCTCTAGAAGACAATCTGTGAGGAAATTAGTCCATGCTGCCCTACAGCTGCTCTTCAGAGAATGAATTGAAAACTAGAAGAAAAGTAGAAAAGTGCATTGGATTGAAAGAATATGCTAATTGATTTTAATTGACATCAGGATGGGATGATGGGAGTGCCATCTACCTCCAGGTTCTATTTATAGCCTGTTTTTTTGTATATGTCTGTAAACCTTGTGGATCTCTGATGAAGTGGTCTGAAGTACCACGAAACGCGTAAGAATTAGACATTAACGGTATTACTTTTAACATCTTGTGATTCCTTGGATTTCCTGGAACCAACGGACAGACGGCAGCGCACGTATTACCACCTTTCATCTAATGCTTTAACCTGTTTTCCTTGGGTGGAGTGCTGCAAGCCGGCTTATGCTTCAATAGTTGTTGTGACTCTCGCAACAACATAAGGTTAGTGCAACAGCACACAATACAACACCCCGGTTATACCCGGATAAGACCCTATGTGCGCTTTTCTACTTTTCTTCTAGTTTTTAGTAGCTTTTTTATCATGCAAATGATTACAACAATAATTATGGTTAATCTCTTTTTTATTAATTATAGAAGAAAAAGACAAAACAATATAAGTCATACGAATAAGTATAGATTAAGACCTCAAATGAGGAATTCACATTAGAATCATCAAGACAAAGTAACATTCAATGTACAATCACAGATTTATAACCCTCCTCAGGTATAAGGTGGTCTATTTCCTGTTCATAAACCACAAATAAGGGATTGAGAGACCCCTCTCTTGGTCAAGGGGGTTGGTAATCTCTCGAAAAGTATTATAGTAACAAACTCCCCTTTGTAAGATTGAACAATAGTAAACAAGCAACTATTGGTGTATTACTTAGTAACTCTTTACTGATTTCAAGGCATCAGTGAAAATTAAACCTCGTAGGACCTTCGAGAAATCCAGTCCCTCTGGAATAGGCTTGCCTCTAACGGGGTTCCTCATGGTAACAGGTATATTGCTCTTATCAGTATTGCTAGAGCTTCATAAAAGGGTAATCCAAAAGAAAATCCTCAAAACTAAGACTATTAAAGGGATCCTGTCACCCCCAAAACACCTCCTAAACTATTAAAAGCTGTCCCTAGAGCATAGTAACACTTACCCTACACTCCTTTTAGCTCCTAAATGCATATATTGAAACTGAAGATAAACGTTATTAAAGTACCTCATTAGTGATGTTAATGAGTGACTATTGTATGCATAGTGTGAGGTAGCGCACCCTGGGGGACACGCTTGGCAGCAGAATTGACGCACACGGCAATAGCTTCTTTACAAAAATTAATCCGATTTATTCTAGACTTTCTTAAACCGTGCTCCATAACACAAACATGAGGCTTTCCTTCAGCTTCAACATAAATGTCCTTATATATCAATATACTGTATATATCTCAAGGATAAAAAATGAATAGATTCCTGTACAGGTTGAGGTACACTTCTCCCTAAAGTGTCCCAGGGCAGTATTCACACATGTCTCATTACTCACTGTGATGTGAGCTGTGTTCACATAGAACTCCTCTGCTGCTCCCAGCAACCTGACACAGAGAGGTTCAAACAGTACCTCTCACACTGCGGCTCTGCAGTGTCTCATCACAGACTCTCAGACCCATGTCATGTGTCCTGCAACTTTGCAGGCTTGTGGAAAACTCACCACATATGTCCTGCACCTTTGCAGGCTTGTACAACACTGGCCTCTTCCCCCCCCCCAGGTGCAATCCAGTGTTTTTGTAATCATCCTTCACACAGACCTCAGTTTTCAGCAGCAGCAGTTAACCCCGTGTGTGCTGCTACCGAGCCAACCTGCACTTACCCTGTGCATGCAGCAGGGTTTAGCAATCCCAGATTGATGCAGGCCATGTGAGTCGTACCAGCCGCGTGCTATAGCGCCGGCATGCCTCACAATAGTCACCCAGCCAGGCTGTCCCTCTTCATAATATCACGCCTGAATAGGCGTGATCTTCATCTCACATTCAAATGCACGCCTCCCTGCGCGCCTCCCCACTCTCCTCTGTTGGCCTGGCGCTGCTGTGTGCGGCAGTATGACGCGAATCACGTCATTTCCGGCTCCAGGTGACGTATGTACACCCGTCCCGCTGTTAGCTTCAAAGCTTGAAGCTCACAGAGCGGCGCGGGTGTACATGCGTCCCCCGGAGCCGGAAATGACGCGATTCACGTCATACTGCCGCACACAGCAGCCCAGGCCGAGAGGAGAGCGGGGAGGCGCGCAGGGAGGCGTGCATTTGAATGTGAGATGAAGATCACGCCTAGTCAGGCGTGATATTATCAAGAGGGACAGCCTGGCTGGGTGACTATGCATACAATAGTCACTCATTAACATCACTAATGAGGTACTTTAATAACGTTTATCTTCAGTTTCAATACATGCATTTAGGAGCTAAAAGGAGTGTAGGGTAAGTGTTACTATGATCTAGGGACAGCTTTTAATAGCTTAGGAGGTGTTTTGGGGGTGACAGGATCCCTTTAAGCGACCTAGAGTAGGTAAAAAAATTAAGGGAGGAAAAAAAGATAGAGATATTAGAAGGGAAAGTATGAACTGGGCTAAATTAATCTGAGTCCGGATAAGAGAAGAATGGGTCTAAAGAGGGGAGGGAAATAAGGGATAAGGGGAACCTCGATCCCGTGTCGACCATTGATCATACCATCTATTCAACCTCAGAGAGAGTTCTCCCAAAATCAATCGAGTCTTGGTAAAGAATCCATTCAGTCCAGGTCACTGAGAATTTATCACGAGAACCTGAAGCATCAGCCGCCAATTCCTCCATTCTAAATAGGTCCATCATCTCCTTGAACCAGTCAAGTAGGGAAGGTACCTGAGGCGTTTTCCAGAATCTCGGAATTAGTGTATGAGCGGCTGAGACACAGAAGCGAAGTATATCCTTCTTGTTAAGCCCTATGGGGCCTGAAAGATGGATAATAGAGCTACTTCAGGGCAACATTTAACCTGTTTACCTGTTATTTGTGCATAAATGCCGAACACCTCAGACCAGAACCACTGGATTTCACCACAACTCCACCAAATGTGGAGCATCATCCCTGGTGCTTTCCCACAACGCCAACAACTGTCTGAAATTTCAGGGAACACACGGTGTAAGTCAATAGGGCATAAGTACCATCTGGTGAGCAGTTTGTAACTCCTCTCCTGTGCGATACAGGCACTGGCTAATTTGTGTGTAAATAAAAAGCTTTTCTGCCACTCGTTGTCAGTGATGTTCCTGTTTAATTCCCTCTCCCAGGACCGCCGGAAGTGTAAGGAGTCCTGGTTGCGCAGGGAACCTAAGGCCAGATATAAGGCCGAAATTTTGCGCTTCGGGGGGAAGTCCTGTTGGAACAATCTCTCCAGTGAATTTGGTGTCAATCTCACCCTGCACTCACATCCGGACGGGAATAGGAATGATTTGTATTGGAGGAATTCAAACCATCTAAGAGGTCTAGTAGGCTCAGTAGATTGGATCTTCCTCATTGAGGGTAAATCCCCATTGGATAGGGTCTGTCCCATTCGGGTGTCATTCACACTCTGCCAGCACAGAAATATTTGCCTTCTAAACCCAGGTAGAAAAGCTGGACTGGATAAAAGGGGGGCGAGAGGACTGAGTTTGCCACCTGTAAAGAGTGTTTTTGTCACTGAATGCCACACTTGCAGAGTGGTCTTGGTCATGTCAGTAAGGGGGGATAGTTCTTTTATATTTTTGGGGGGAATCCAGAGTAGATGTCTCAGCAGGATCTCCAGGCCATCCTGCTCCACCTCCACCCATCTCTTGTAGGACGCACAATAGTGCCAGTCTAGGGTTCTGGTAAGAGAAGAGGCTAAAAAGTATCTATGAATATTAGGTAACCCGACCCCTCCTCTAGATCTAGGTAAGGAAAGGGTATTAATCCCCAACCTAGATTTCTTCCCGCTCCAGGTAAATGTAATAATAAGAGATTGTAATTTAACGAAAAACATTCTGTCCAGGGGAATAGGCACCATTTGAAAGATATACAGGATTCGGGGTAGAACATCCATTTTAATAACGTTCGTTCTCCCGAACCTGGATAGCCTCAATTGACGGTACGATGAAAAAGCCTTCTCTATGCCAGATAGTAGGGGAAAATAGTTGAATTTAAACAATTGTCTAAGATCTTTTGGGATGTTAACTCCCAAGTATTTAATAGCTTCCTCCTTCCATTTGAATGGAAACTGTTTGGATAAGTGAGATACCAAATCTCTAGGTAGAGAGATATTAAGAGCTTCCGTTGTGGAACAGTTAACCTTAAAGTTACTCAACCGCCCAAACTGTTCGAATTCCCTCAAAATTGAAGGTATAGAGATCAGAGGCTGTGAGACATAAAGGAGATCAGAGGCAAATAGTGCCGTCTTATGATGATTATGACCCAGCTCAATCCCATGAATGTCAATATTGGCTCTGATTGCTGTGGCTAAATGTTCCATTACAATAATGTATAGCAGGGGTGATAATGGACATCCCTGCCTGGTCCCGTTCGCAATTCTAAACGAGGAAGACAGAGTTCCCCCAATCTTCACTCTGGCAGACGGGGAGGAGTATAGGGCCATGATTCCGTGTAAAAATCGTGGGCCCAGGCCAGGTTGAATCAGCGCCTCCTTCATAAACCCCCAGCGGACTCTGTCAAAGGCCTTTTCAGCATCCACAGAAATCAGACCCAGTGGAGCCGAAGACCTTTTGGCCTTAGCTATGAGGAGGAGGGTCCTAATAGTGTTATCCCTAGCCTCCCGGTCTCTGACAAAGCCCACCTGGTACGAGTCAATCACGGAAGGGAGAAGTGGAGCTAAGCGGTCAGCTAGTATTTTAGAGAATAATTTGACATCCACATTCAGTAGCGAAATCGGCCTGTAGTTTGATACTGAAGATGGGTCTTTCCCAGGTCTGGGTATGACGCTGATATGGGCTTCTAAAGACTGAGGCACGAAATCAGAGCCCCTTAAAACAGAATTAAAAGCCTCTAACATTGCGGGAGACAGCTGGGTCTGAAATAGTTTATAAAAGTTGGGCAAGAATCCATCTGGACCTGGACATTTCACTGACGGAGTAGACTGGATAGCCCGTGACAATTCCTCTTCTGAGATCTCCTCCTCTAACATTGCACTAGTCTCCTTAGCTAGTGTAGGAATCGCTGTTTTATCCATATATCTCCTAATCTTGTCTGACAATTCCAGAGGAGGCATATCAGACAAATGTCCCTTGATATTGTAGAGATCCAAATAATACTGTCTAAACTCCTCTAGTATTTCATTCGGCAAGAATGTGCGACCTCCCGTTTTAGTGGAGATGGTTGAGACAAATGACGGGTTTAACCGAGGGTGGAGCATTCTGGCCAAGGGACGCCCACATTTATCTGAGTTGGAGTAAAAATAACTCCTAGATTTCTTAGAGTATCTACGGTATTTTTGATCCAGTTAATCTTTAAGTTCTTTTTTCTTTAAAGCCAGGTCGGAAAGAGTCGTTTTAGACATGGTCTGTTTATGTGCAGTTTCTAATACATGGATCTGAGAAAGTAAGTCTTCCACTAATTTTGTGTTATTTTTTTTTTCAGACGAGTGCCATGCTTTATAAACACCCCTCTTAGTACACATTTCAGAGTCTCCCATTTTGTGGGAGAAGGGGTGGGGTCAGAAGAATGATCTCGGCCAAAGGACTTTATAGTCTCCTTAACCTCCTTCAAACACACCTCGTCCTTCAATAAATGTTCATTGAGTCTCCAGGTCCTGGGTCTGCTACTAGTGTCTGGCAAAGTAAGAGTCAAATAAGTGGGAGCATGCTCTGACAATAAAATATCCCCTATGGTTGCCTCAGGGTTCCAAGAAAGTAAGTTATGGCTATTGAAAAATAGGTCTATTCTACTGTATGAGTCATGTACTGGGGAGAAATACGTGAAATCCCTCTCTTATGGATTTAAGGTCCTCCAGATGTCTATAAGCCTCAGAGTGAAAGAGCTTTTTAATGGAGACAAGCCGCTTATTTGGTATAGATCTCTTACCAGAGGATGAGTCTGCCCACGGGTCCAGGGTGAAATTGAGGTCCCCACCAATAATGGTTGATCCTTCCGCGAAGGCTGTCAACCGCAATAGATACGACCTGCAAGCCTTTGTTTGAAACCTATTAGGCAAGTACCAATTAACGATAGTTAGCAAAGATCCAGCAATCCTCATCTTAAGAAAAATGTATCGGCCTTGTGGGTCAATACAGGTATCAAGAATCTCGTGTGTCAGTGACCTGTGTATTGCAATGGACACACCTTTCGCTCTCGCTTCTGGGTTCGTACCATGGTGCCAGTCAGAGAAGTATCTGTTACGGAGACTCGGTACATGTCCTGATTTGAAGTGAGTCTCCTGTAACATCAGGATCTGACACTTCTGCCTATATTACAACAATAATTGATCATTAAAACATTCCATATCAAATACATAAAATGTACATACAGTACGTGATTCATAATATCAGGGAGTCATAAGTACAATATAATACATTATTGACATCCACTAAAGTGCATAATTAACAAGTGGAAAAAGATGGTTCCCATCAATATTTCTTTATTGGTGAATTCATCTGTAAAGTGCAACACCTGTGAGAAGTATTAAAAACAACATCATTAGTATATATTACTTACAATGTGCCCATGTGTAGCGGTGTCCCGCTGTGCAACGGCGCATGCTCTGAAAGCGACACTCTGATTAGTCACTATTCGCGCATGCCCAATGGACATTGCGACTATCGACACCATTTTAGAAAAGGGCTGTCTACGCCCCAATTGCAATTGCTTGTTTGTATTGATACTGGCGATATTACAATTATCTTTCTCAATGTTATTATCTATATAAACAGTATGTAGAGGGTGGAAATATAGTAAAGTAACCATATTGCAGACATATATAATGTATACAGAAGCTATTTTAAATCTATATCCGTTTATCATATAGCAACTATTGGTGCATGTTGTACCATAGAACTATGAATACTTAGAGGCTATGTATCACTAAATCATTCACATAGCCATACAGACATATTTTGACAAGAATATATAAACAAACCTACTGTAAACATATTTACCAAACTTTGCATATCAATTTTTTGTCTTTTTTTCATAATTTTTGAATGCTTAGGGGAACCCATAACTCAATGGGGGACACAAATTCTTTTCTTATCTAAAAGATAAAAATTGTAAAACATTCATCATAAAACAATATTTTTAAAGCATATATTGTATAGAAATTATACCCTCAAACAGTATACATACATTGAGAGATATTTAATTCCATTAATGCCCTTATCAATGGACAGGGCCCATCTGACAAACAGTGGAAAAGGTAGAAAATAAAGAATTTTTCAACAAGTATGAATCTTAAAATCAATATTCAACCCCTTGGGTCTTAATGTCTTAAGTTCAAAGATCCATTCCATTTCCTTCCGTTTCAGGGAACTAACACATTTGCCACCTCATCTTGCGACCTGTAACTAACCCGTGGCACCTAACAGGTATTGGCAATAACTAAATCACACTTGCAGCCAGTTGACATGGATTAAAGTTGACTCAACCTCTGTCCTGTGCCCTTGTGTGTACCACATTGAGCATGGAGAAAAGAAAGAAGACCAAAGAACTGTCTGAGGACTTGAGAAACCAAATTGTGAGCAAGCATGAGCAATCTCAAGGTTACAAGTCCATCTCCAAAGACCTGAATGTTCCTGTGTCTACCGTGTGCAGTGTCATTAAAGCCTATGGCACTGTGGCTAATCTCCCTAGATGTGGACAGAAAAGACGAGAGATTTCAACGCAAGATTGTGTGGATGGTGGATAAAGAACCTCACTTAACATCCAAACAAGTTCAAGCTGTCCTGCAGTCCGAGGGTACAGCAGTGTCAGCCCATACTATCCGTCGGCGTCTGAATGAAAAGGGACTGTATGGTAGGATACCCAGGAAGACCCCACTTCTTACCCCAAGACATAAAAAAGCCAGGCTGGAGTTTGCCAAAATTTACCTGAGAAAGCCTAAAACGTTTTGGAAGAATGTTCTCTGGTCAGATGAGACCAAAGTAGAGATTTTTGGGCAAAGGCATCAACATAGAGTTTACAGGAGAAAAAAAAAGAGGCATTCAAAGAAAAGAACACAGTCCCTACAGTCAAACATGGTGGAGGTTCCCTGATGTTTTGGGGTTGCTTTGCTGCCTCTGGCACTGGACTGTTTGACCGTGTGCATGGCATTATGAAGTCTGAAGACTACCAACAAATTTTGCAGCATAATGTAGGGCCCAGTGTGAGAAAGCTGGGTCTCCCTCAGAGGTCATGGGTCTTCCAGCAGGACAATGACCCAAAACACACTTCAAAAAGCACTAGAAAATGGTTTGAGAGAAAGCACTGGAGACTTCTAAGGTGGCCAGCAATGAGTCCAGACCTGAATCCCATAGAACATCTGTGGACAGATCTAAAAATGGCAGTTTGGAGAAGGCACCCTTCAAATATCAGGGACCTGGAGCAGTTTGCCAAAGAAGAATGGTCTAAAATTCCAGCAGAGCATTGTAAGAAACTTATTGATGGTTACCAGAAGCGGTTGATCGCAGTTATTTTGGCTAAAGGTTGTGCAACCAAGTATTAGGCTGAGGGTGCCAATACTTTTGTCCGGCCCATTTTTGGAGTTTTGTGTGAAATGATCAATGTTTTGATTTTTGCTTCATTCTTTTTTGTGTTTTTTCATTGAAGACAAATTAAATGAAGATAATAATACCAAAGAATTTGTGATTGCAATCATTTTCAGGAAGAAACTGAGTATTATCTGACAGAATTGCAGGGGTGTCAATACTTTTGGCCACAACTGTAGATAGATAGATAGATAGATAGATAGATAGATAAATAGATAGACAGAGATATATGGATAGATACAGATATATAGATTGATATAAATAGAATAACTAGATAGGTAGATGGAGGGATGATGAATACATAAGATATATGATAAGGGGCCATCACACACTACAGTTTTGTGAACGGTGTCACCTATGATCTTAGGGGTGTGCGCTCGTGGACAACATCGTTAGTGAAGTGTCACATGTATAGATATTGTTCTGTATGCACCAACGATGTTACGTGCAGGTATCGTTCACACAACCAGCGAACGATGATTGTCAATGTTGTGAATAGGCGAAATCATAAAGGAGATCGTTATTGTGTTGTCACACAGAACGATGCAAGCAGATTGCATGATCGATTTCGTCTGATGTGGGGTCCGGATATCAAATCTGCGATGTATGATCAGACCACTTATCTCTTGTAAGATCGAAGTGTCACACGCAATGACATCGTTAGTGCGACTGAAAACTCCTGACGTTTCAGCGATATCTTTAATGATATCATAGCGTGTGATAGCCCCTATAGGCATATTTATAGATACACTAGCTGTAGAGTCTGGCGTTGCCCAGGCATAGTAACTAACTGTTCTTAGTTATAAGCTGAGTGTATGTCTGTGTGTGTATTGTATGTCCACTATACATATCAATCCTGCCTCCCCCAACCTGCCCATCCACTCACACTCCCCCCCAAATCTACCCCTCACCCCCCGCCCCACCCCAAAACCTTTCCTACCCCCAAATCTGTCCCACTGCACCCTCCCCAAACCTGCACCTCCACCTCCCTAAAAAATGCCCCCCGCCTCCCTTTACCCGCACCCCTTCAAACCCGCCCCCTGATCCCCCAAACCTGCCCGTTCAAATCCACACCCCCTTCAAACCCTGAGTCAAATGGGGTGTGTGTGCAAAATTATGTGATTGTAGATGCAATGTGAATCCCTTTACTGGACATACATACATATATGCATTCGCAAAATGTTGTGATTATAGATGCAAAGGTGCAAATTCTTTTAGTGGACATACATACATACATAAATACGTACATATATTCAGCACTTGAACTGTACCCCTTATCAATGGCTAATTATTGTTAAAAAATGCAATGTCAATAGTATCGTTTAACCGTTCTATTGGATGTTTATTAATTTAAAAATGTATAACATAATCATAAAAACGTGCTGTGTCTAAAACCAAATTAAACCACACGAAGATGCCCAATGACCAATTAGATTAATTTTATTTTAATTTGTTTTTAGACACAGCACGTTTTTATGATTATTTTATACATTTTTAAATTAATAAACATCCGAAAGAACGGTTAAACGGTACTATTGACATTGCATTTTTTAACAATAATTAGCCATTGATAAGGTGTACTGTTCAAGTGCTGGGCCTAATCTAATTCTCTTAACATATCTGTCACAATTGGCGGGATTATACATGGTAATCCCTCCGAGGCTTTCTAGAAATTACAACTATACATAAAAACCAATTTAGACTACTGTAATTCAGATAAGTCTAAGTCCGCTTGATTGACTAGCTCCAGTGTGTAGCAAATTAACATACATACTGTATATTAATTCGGAAAATTTTGTGATTGTAGATACAACGGTGCAAAATCCTTTAATGGACATACATACATACATTTCTGTAATTCTTACCTCCCTTTCTTCCATGGCCCTTGAGAAAGCAGCTCTTGCCTCCCTTTCTGCCATTTCTGAACTCATTTCTGTAATTCTTACCTCCCTTTCTTCCATTTCTGTTTACGTGGTCAGTTAATCAGCTCAGCTTTTCTCTTAGCGACAATCATTCAGTCACATTCTTTTTCTTATGAGTCATAAGATCAGAATGATCTTGACACAGAATTTTATAAGCTAACATTCTACATTCTTCATTGTGACATCACAATAGAGGGAGCGTGGCTATGTGTAGTGGATGTGGCTATATGGAGGGGCGTGGCTATGTTTCATGGGTGTGGCTACATGGAGTGAGAGTGCTATGTGAAGTGGGCATGACTGTATTGAGTGGGCAGGGCCATGTAGAATGGGTGTGGTCATGTTGAGTGGGCACGGCTTGCTACACACACACATACACACATACACTCAACTTTATATATTAGATGATAGGTAAATACACAGACATGTGAGATAAATAATGTATAGATACATATATATTTTTAAACTATTTTTATGTTTGGTGCACAGTATAAGGAAAAAAGCATGAAAAAGGAACTTTGGGGTTTATGCCATGTATAACAGATTCTGCGCAGACGTCTGGATGCTTTGTTGTGACTGAGGATACAGTGACGATCCATAGAAAGTTTCAGTGGGTCAGATAACTACCAAGTTGCTATGGGGGAGGGGAGACCATGGCAGTGCTGAATAAACCAATGTAATGCTTTGCCTTTGCTCCTAGCCTGATACATGGCAGTATACTGTACATTATACACCATTGTATGATTGTACAGCAAATGATCACAAAATGTATTTATATCTGCTTGGTGACATGATTGCTATTTGAAGCGAGAACACCCTTGTTCATACATTACATAGGATGTTATATCAGGGGCAGGATTGTAGTGTGACCATGGGGACAGCAGCCACATCCTGTGCCACACCCCCTGCTCATACAGAAGTATGAGGGGGAAGGAATGTAAGATGATCCAGAAGCCCCCAGGGCCCACACCCCCAACACACCTCCTGTCACAACTGCATCCTGAGGCTGATTTTCTCAGTCCCATGAGGGAGGGGTAAGAGCTAAGGAGCAGATATGATTTTATTGATTTATAAGCGATTTATAGATCCTAGGACTATAGTGTACAGCTCAGCTTCATCGTGTAGGAGGGCAGTGACATTACTAAAAGGTTTTCTCTCTACGGAGTTCCCCTTTAAGGGAAAAAGAAATCCAAACTTTAAGGGCCCTGTGTGAAAAAGTGATTGACCACTAAATCTAATAACTTTTTGGGCCACCCTTAGCAGCAAGAACTAGCAATGAGTCTTTTACAACACTCTGGAGGAACTTTGACCCATTCTTCTTAGCAGAATTATTGTAATTCATCCACATTGGAGGATTTTAAGGTCATGCCACAGCATCTCAATTGAATTAAGGTCATGACTTTGACTAGGCAATTCCAAAGTCTCAATTTTGTTTTTCTTAAGCCATTAAGAAGGGGACTTGCTGACATGTTTTAGATCATTGTACTGTTGCAGAAGCCAGGTGCACTTCAGCTTGAGGTCACGAACACAGGGCCTGATATTCTTTTTCAGAATTTGTTAGTAGACAGCAAAATTCATGGTTCCATTTACCACAGCAAGTCTTCCAGGTCCTGAAGCAACAAAACAGCACCAACCATCACACTACCTCCACTCTATTTTACTGTTGGTGTGATGTTCCTTTACTGAAATGCAAAATTACTTCTATGTCAGATGTAATGGGACATACACCTTCCAAAAAATTTAACTTTTGTTTCGTCATTTCACAAAGTACTCTCTCAAAAGTCCTGGGAAGGTTCCCCATTGTCCCATGTTTTGCTATTTGTGGATAATGGCTCTCACTGTGGTTTGCTGAAATCTTTAGAAATGCCTTTATAATCTATTCCACACTGATAGATCTCAATTACATTTTTCACATTTATTTGGATTGTGCATGATGTCTAGGTTTTGAGGATCTTTTATGGTGGGTTTACACACACCAATTTATCTGTTCAATATCTGAACAGATCTCTGGTTGCAGTGAAATCATGGACACATAGTTCCATTTTGTGGCTGTGTACAAATGTAACAATGTGTCCATGATTTCACTGCAACCAGAGATCTGTTCAGATATTGAACAGATAAATTGGTGTGTGTAAACCCACCATTAGTCTACTTCACTTTGTCAGTCAGGTCCTATTTTTAATTGATTTCTTGATTAACAGATGTGGCAGTAATCAGGCCTGGGTGTGGTTGGGGAGATTGAACTCAGTTTCCCAAAGATGTGATAAACCACAGTTAATTTATCTTTTAAAGGGGGGGTCAATCATTTTTTCACACTGGGCCCTGTGGGATTGGATTTCTTTTTTGCATATTAATAAAGGCTTTCATTTATAAACTGCACCCTGCCTTTACTTGTATTATCTTTGTCTTATATTTAAATTTGTTTGGTGATCTAAAATATTTAAGTGTGACAAACATGAATAATAATAAGAAATCAGGAAGAGGCAAACACTTTCTTCCCACTACTGTATGTATGTACGTATTGTGGTATGGTGGCCACCCATGGTCTGCATGGATGGTATACACCACACAGGCAGAAGTCTGCTGCACTGTTTTTGTGAATGTCTTGCCAGTGCCTGGAAGCCAAAGTCTGCTTAACAGCATAGCAAGAGTTAAGCTTGCAACTTGCTGGAGATATGAGTGTGCCTCAGGATGTCTTAATGGAGTCTGGTTTTGACATGGGGAAGACAGACAGAGACTGAGCATGGAGAGCTCAGGTCCTGGAGGCCTGTGTGGACTGTCTATAGGCCGTGTGTGAGGTAACAGACTGTATGCTGTTAGAAAGCCGAAGAAAGGCTCATGTCTAATTTGCACCGTGTGGTTTATGCTGTCCTGAATAAACCAGCTGGACCTATTTCCTAGAAGAGACTGTTGCTGTGCTTATGATTTTGTGCTGCTAAGTGTGTGTACCCCGGCCCGCTCCGTGATTGCCTTATCACAGTATATATACATAAAGTTGAGTGTATATGTGTATGTCTACTAAAGTATTTTGCACTGTCACATTTACAACCACAAAATAGCATAGCCACCCCATTTGACTCCGGGAACCTCAGTCTTTGTTTTGAGGGGAAATTTTAACCTCGTACTTTACAGTCATTTGCCATAAAAAGGCCTATTTACAGTTTTTATGTGTGAGGTAATAGATACTACCTTGTCTGTTTTGAAAGTTAGTCTGGATATTTATCAGGAGGTCTGTAGCAACCAATCACAGCCCAACTTCTGATTGGTTGCTACAGGCAACAAAGGACATTCTTAGCATAAAACAGCTTATGCATGTCTGTGAAACATAAAAGGAAACTTGCCATAGACAAGGACTTCTAGAAAATGGTGCACACTGGCACATAACTCTCAATGAAGCAGCAGCCACACAAACCCCAATGCTGCTAAGACACCTCTTTGTTATTCTTTTGACAACCTCCCACACACAGCCCTCAGTATACAACAGAAGGCTGCACACAGCCCCCAGTATACAGCACAAGACCGACCCCACACACCGCCCGCAGTATACAGCACGAAGTCAACCACATACACAGCCCCCAGTATACAGCAGGAGGCTGTAGACAGCCCCCAGTATACAGCTGGAGGTCACACAGCCCCAGTATACAGCAGGAGGCCACACACATGCCCCACTATACAGTAGGAGGCAACACACAGCCCAGTATACAGCAGGAGGCTGTACACAACCCCCAGTATACAGCAGAAAGCTGCACACAGCCCACAGTATACAGTAGGAAGCCACACATAGCACCCAGTATTGAGCAGGAGGCCGCAAACAGTACCCAGTATACAGCAGGAAGCCGCTTACAGTCCCCAGTGTACAGCAGGAGGCCGCACACAATCCCCAAATTCAGGAAGAGGCCAAACAGTCCTCAGTATACAGTAGGAGGCCGCACATAGTCCCCAATATACAGCAGGAGGCCACACACAGCAACCAGTATTACAGCAGGAGGCCACACACAGCCCCCATTATACAGCGGGAAGTTGCACACAGTCCAAGGTACACAGTATAAGTAAGTAGTAAGTAAAAAGTATATTTCTAAAGGTGCTATTGATATGAATTTCTCCACAGATGCCAGTTAAAAGTCATCCAATCCACACAGGCAAAGAAATAAGAAAGTAGATGTCCATAAATTTAGTTATGTGTCATAATGTCAAATGACACAGGGACAGTGTATTGAAGACATGAAAAAAGATGTGCGAAAAACCATGGAAAATCATGACACCAGCTGAAAGCTATTAGTAATTAGTAAGCATTCCTGACACTTAGTAAAAAAATACTAACAGCTTGTTCAATTTATGGCTTATAAAAATGTGTTGCCTTTACTAAGGTGCCACACAAAAAACATCTCATGATTAATAAAACATGTGAGCTCTCTCAAAATCTTTGCAACCTTTGCTTATTGTTGCAAAACATATTGGTGGCATTGGTTACAGAAGTATTGCTAAACTATTGAATATTGAGGCCATATTCCAGAAGTGGAAAGAACATGAGTTTACCATAAGCCAACCAACCACAACCAGGTGCATCCCATGAAATTTCAGACAGAGTAGTCAAAATAATTATCCAAAAAATTGTCCAAGAGCAAAGAACCACATGTAGAAAGCTACATAAAGATGTTGATTCAGCAGATACAATTGTTTCACAGAAAAATATAAGTGATGTTCTCAACCTCCATGGCCTGTATGCACACTCATTATTTAAGACTCCATTGTACGGATGAGCGAGTATGCTTGTCACTACTCGGTACTCGCACAAATATCTTGGTACTCGGGATACTCGGCGAGTACAGAGTAATCTCACGATACTCTTGCTATGCCAATGTCCACCTCCCTGCATGTTGGCGCTCTTTACAGAGCCAGCCCGCATGCAGGGATTGGCTGACAGACACTGTAATGCCACAGCCATGTTGCTTGTGGCATTACAGTGATTGGCTGGCCGCACAGCGTCATCAGGTGTTTATAAGACCTGACCGCGCTGTGCTCGTCACTCTGCTCCACAGACAGTCAGTGTAGGGAGAGGTGCTGCTGATTGAGGGACAGATTTGTGGCCTTTCAGCTAGTGTAGGCGCAGGGCTGACAATATAATTACCACAACAGTCCTTCTAAAGACTAATAGAACTGTATACAGGCAGGCAGGGAGGCAGGGTATATAGCAAACTTCTTTGTGCCAGTATACCAGCCTGCATCACATCTGGGGCTGGTGTACTGGCTCATCCATCCATCCCAAAACAGTGCTTTTAGAGATTAATTTAGCTCTCTATAGGCAGGAGTAGGTTGTAGCGTAAATTAGGATGCACCAAAAGACTCGGTATTCTCGTCAGCGTTTGTGTCTGACCAGTCCACCTGCAGGGCCTTAATCTCTAATCTCAGTGTCCAGCTAAAAACCAACTCTTGTCTGCATTCATTTAGAATCTTAGTGCAGCTGGAGTAGGTTTTAGCATAAATTAGGATAGGCCAAAAGACTCGGTATTCTTGTCAGGGTTTGTGTCTGACCAGTCCACCTGCAGGGCCTTAATTTCTAATCTCAGTGTCCAAAAAACAACTCTTGTCTGCATTCATTTAGCAACTTACTGCAGCAGGAGTAGGTTTTAGCGTCAATTAGGATACGCCAAAAGACTCGGTATTCTCGTCAGCATTTGTGTCTGACCAGTCCACCTGCAGGGCCTTAATCTCTAATCTCAGTGTGCAGCTAAAAACCAACACTAGTCTGCATTTATTTAACAGTTGTGTGCACTAGCAGTGGGTTGTAGCGTAAATTAGGATACGCCAAAAGACTCAGTATTCTCGTCAGCGTTTGTGTCTGACCAGTCCACCTGCAGGGCCTTAATCTCTAATCTCAGTGTCCAGCTAAAACCAAATCGTGTCTGCATTCATTTAACATTTTTGTGCGGCAGCAGTGGCTTGTAGCTCCAAGTAGTATACGCCAAAACACGGTATACACGTCAGCGTTTGTGTCTGACCGTTCCATCTACAGGGATTAAACCGCTCTAATCTGTAATCTCAGTGTCCAGCTACAAACCAACTCTTGTCTGCATTTATTTACCATTTTTGTGTGGCAGGAGGGGGTTGTAGCTCCAATTTGTATACGCCAAAACACTCAGTATACTTGTGTCAGCGTTTGTGTCTGACCAGTATAGCTGCTGTAATTTAATCTCCAATCTCAGTATCCAGTTTAAAAACAACTGGTCAGCATTTTCAGTTGACAGGTGGGTGCGTTTATCTGTAATGATTCCACCTGCGGCAATAAAAACATGCTTTGACAAAACACTAGCGGCGGGGCAGGACAGGAGTTCCAAAGCGTAGAGAGCGCAAATAGAGTCTGTGGAGCCTCGGTTAGGAGTCTCAAACACAGGACTAGCCAGATATCCTTCCAGGGAAGGACCCAGCCAAGGGGTGGCTCCTTGCGGAGAACACCATAACCACCATGTTAAGTGGCCCTTTTAGTCAATATCCAGCGTAGAGGAACAATTCCTGCCACGTATCCAGCTTGGATACGCAAAAATTAGAAGGCACAGAAGAATCTAGGAGCACTTTCGTACGATCGGCAAGGTACTCCTTCAGCATCTTTACAAACTTTAAAAAAACCATAATGAGTAGTGCACACTGATGAATGTGGTTAGTAACCGCACTCAACCCCACCAAAAAACTGCAAAACCTCAGTGTGTGATTCCTGTGCGGATTTTTTGCACTGAGGTTTTGCAGTTTTTTGGTGGGGTTGAGTGCGGTTACTAACAACAGTGTGCACTACTCATTATGGTTTTTTTAATGTGTTTCTTCTGTTTGCAGGAAAGGGAATTGACCCACCCTTCCCTTATGAGTAGTTCACACACAAGCAGTCTCACAGGTAAAAGCCCACAGAGTGAAGTCCTGGCTGGAGTCTGTATTGAAGTATGTTCACACACAAGCAGGTTTTAAATGCATACATCAGCTAGGGACTGCCTCGGCCAGGGCAACCGTGACGAGGTGAGGCAGCTTGTAGTATATTTTTTGCAAAAACGTACAGACCAATAGCCCTGTTTTTGATACTTTTTGATAGCACTTGCTAAAAAATATTTTTATTATAACAGAGAGCTTTTTGTCTGATTCCTGTGCGGATTTTTTGCACTGAGGTTTTGCATCTTTACAAACTTTGCAGTCCTTGTGACAGTACCCTGCACCTGAGGGCCTGTGCTATGGGAGGGGCTGAGAAAACTCTCCCAGATCCTTGAGAGTGTTCCTCTACCTCTGCTTGATTGGATTTGTGCCTCTCTCAGCTGGACGCCTTGGTTTTCCACCGAACCGTGACCTCTGCTGCGAGTGTTTTCAGAAGGGAATTTTTTGACTAATTCCGCAACTAGGCCCTTCTGGTACTGCAGCATTTTTGTAGATCTCTCTGCCTCAGGAATAAGAGAAATAAAGTTCTCCTTGTTGTGTGGATCTAAAAGTGTCACCAACCAGTAATGAGTGTCCGCCAAGATGTTGATTGCGTGAGGGTCACAAGACAGGCAGCATCACATAAAGTCAACCATGTGCTCCAGGCTGTTCACAGGCAAGACTTCAGGTCCTCACCAACAGGATGACTGACCATGCTGTCTTCATCCTCCTCCTCCTCCTCCTCCTCTCCCCTGTCCTCTGGCCATCCACGCTGAACCGACGGTATGACGGTTGTGCATGTATTACTGTCAATTGCGCATAAAAGTAGCTCCATTTCTTTATCCTCCTCCTCGTCATAGTCCTCCAATGCACGTTGGGATGAGATGAGGCTGGGCTGTGTGTAATCACCCTGTACAGTTTATTGCACCAACTCACTGTGCTCCGCCTGCAATGTATCGTCTTTGATTTTGAGCAGACAGCATTTTAGAAGACAGAGAAGCGGGATGGTGACGTTAATTATGGCGTCATCGCCCCTCACCTTCTTGGTGGATTCCTCAAAGTTTTGGAGGACGGTACATATGTCGGACATCCATGTCCACTCCTGAGGTCTTATGTGTGGAGTTTGAACCATATAACGATGGCCTACTTGATGCAGGTAGTCAACAACTGCCCACTTCTGCTCACAAATCCTGTCCAACATGTGCAGTGTGGAATCCAATGCGTGGGGACATCACAGACCAGTCTGTGATACAGAATCTGCAAACGCTGCTGAAAGCTGGCAAGGGCGGCTGAAGCAGTAGGTGACTTTCTAAAATAGGCACACAGGTGGCGTACTTTTACTAGCAGATCCGACAGCAGCTCCGGGTAGGATTTAAGAAACCGCTGAACCACGAGGTTGAGCACATGGGCCACGCATGGAACATGTGTCAGCTCGCCTCGCCTCAGAGCCGCCAAGAGGTTCCGGCCATTGTCACACACGACCATGCCTAGCTGTAGGTTCAGCGGTGTGAGCCAGTGATCTGCCTGCTGTTTCAGAGCTTTCCACAACTCTTCAGCATTGTGGGGTTTGTCACCTACGCATATTAGCTACAGCACAGCCTGTTACCGCTTAGCCAAGGCAGTGTTGCAGTGCTTCCAGCTTGGGACTGGTGTAGAGGGTGAAGTGGAGGAGGAGGAGGCTGAGGATCATGACATTCCGGAGCTGTACACTGTGGGTGAAACCCTGACTGAGTTAAGGCCTGCAATCCTTGCTGTCGGAAGGACGTGTGCCGTCCCAAGCTCAGACTGGGTCCCGGCTTCCAGAATATTAACACAGCGAGACGTACCGCCCCTGCCCACAAGCACTTGTCCACGTGTCTGTGGTTAGGTGGACTTTTCCGGAAACTACGTTGTTAAAGGTACATGTAATGTTCTGAGACACGTGCTTATGTAATGCGGTGACAACACACCAGGAGAAATAGTGGCGGCTGGGGACCGAGTAATGTGGGACGGCTGCCGCCATCATGTCGCGGAATGCATCCGTCTCCACTAGCCTAAAAGGCAACATTTCCAGCGCAATCAGTCGCGAAATGTGCAAATTTAGAAGTGTGGCATGTGGGGCGTTGGCAGCGTATTTGCGGTTGTGTTCCAAAGATTGGTGTATGGATAACTGAACGCTGCGCTGGGACAAGGACGTGGTTGATGATGGTGGTATTTCTGCTTGTGCAACTACAGGTGCAAGACAGGAGACATCTTTGCATGCAGTATGGACAGGAGATTGTCTTGTACGCACAACAGTGGAAGATGCAGTGGTGTCACCCGCAGACACTACTCCTGGACTCTGGTGTACATCCCACAAAGTAGGGTGCTTTGCTGACATGTGCCTGATCATGCTGGTGGTGGTCAGGCTGATAGTTTTGCTACCCCTGCTGATGCTAGCATGGCAGGTGTTGCAAATGGCCTTTTTGGAATTATCTGCAGACACCTTAAAAAACAACCAGACTCGGGAAGACCTAACAGTTGTACTGGCAACTTCTGTCGTGTTGTTGTTCCGGGGAACAGTTGCCTGCCTTCTGCCTGCGGCCACAACCCTGCTTCTTCCGGCCTGTTGTGATGCTATGCCACTGCTGTCCTCGCTCTGCTTGTCCTCCTGCCAGGTTGGGTCAGTTACTGGATCATCCACCACATAGTCTTCCACTTCCTTAACCTAGTCCTCCTCCTGACTTTCTGGCAATTGTGCTTCATCATCATCCACCTCTTGTTGAGACACATTCCCACCGTGGCTGCTCAAATATTTGTGCATCGGTACATATGATTTCTTCATGATCCACTTCAAGTGGAGCTGGCGAGAGGCCAGAATCTAAGAATGGATAAGTGAACAGCTCTTCAGAGTGTCCAACTGTGGGATCAGTTATGTCCGGGGCTGGGCAGTCGGCATGGTGGGAGGAAGAAGGATCAGGGTGTGGAATGTGCGGTCCAGTCTCACGGCTACTGACACTTGACCGTGTGGAAGACAGGGTGCTTGTGGTGGTGCCAAACTGACTGGAAGCATTATCCGCTATCCAACTAACAACCTGTTTACACTGGTCTTGGTTTAATAGTGGTGTACTGCTGCGGTCCCCTACAAATTGGGACAGGAAGGTCGAGCGAGATAATGTGGGCATTTGTCATGGCGCAATTCCAGCTTGCACATGGCCTCAGCCTCTGCATGCACCACCATCAATCCAGTTCCTTGTCCCTTGCCACCGGCCTTGTGCATTTTAAATGGTGTGCTGCCTGTATACAGCTAAACGAAGGCGTCCAAAAGATGGTTTTTAGCTGGACACTGAGATGACAGATTAGAGATTAAATTACAGCAGGTATACCGGTCAGTCACAAACGCTGAGATGGGTATACAGAGTGTTTTGGCGGATACAAATTGGAACTACAACCCCCTCCTGCCTCAAAAAATGGTAAATGAAGGCGGACAGGCTGACTCTGATCAAGATGAACAAGGGTTGGATTCTGCCTAACTTCACCACACCACCACCAAATGATAGCGGAATTTAAATTGCCATGCACCTCCACACACCCACACATGGGTACACACTTCATGACTTTGGCTGCTTGCTGTACTGCTCCTCCTTCTCCTCATCCGTGGTTCATGATGGCACGTAAACATTAATTTTTTTTACATCATATTTATGATGATGATGACCCTAACCTTTCAAAAGTTAGGCAGTAGTTTCATGTATACCCTCCAAGGGTAAATGTTTTGGTCCATGCTTACAGAATGGGCATTACAAGTACAGGAGACCCGCTACTTTGTAATGGGAGC
Organism: Allobates femoralis; assembly: GCA_033576535.1. NCBI lineage: Eukaryota > Metazoa > Chordata > Amphibia > Anura > Aromobatidae > Allobates > Allobates femoralis. The sequence continues at coordinate 214,937,912 of JARQOC010000006.1, read as the reverse complement.
AATATTTAGAGGCTCTCCTCCATGTTTCTTTCCAGGGGCATTGAAGTGCTTCACAATTTTTAGCAGCCCTGCCTAGGGCAATACTACAAAAGACCCACTTCCTTATAATGGGCACAATATTAAAAGAGGCCCTCATGCACGCCTCTATCCAGGGGCATGAGAGTGCCACACAATTTTTGGCTGCCCTGACTAGGGCAATACTACAAAAGACCCACTTCCTTATAATGGGCACAATATTAAAAGAGGCCCTCATGCACGCCTCTATCCAGGGGCATCAGAGTGCCACACAATTTTTGGCTGCCCTGCCTAGGGCACTACTACAAAAGACCCACTTCCTTATAATGGGCACAATATTAAAAGAGGCCCTCATGCACGCCTCTATCCAGGGGCATCAAAGTGCCATACTACTTTTGACTGCCCTGCCTAGGGCAATCTTACAAAAGACCCACTTCCTTATAATAGGCACAATATTAAAAGAGGCCCTCATGCACGCCTCTATCCAGGGGCATTAAAGTGCCACACTATTTTTGGCAATCCTGCCTAGGGCAATACCACAAAAGACAAACTTCCTTAAATTGGGCACTTTATTTTAAGAGGCATTAATTTACGTCTCTTCCCAGGGTCATAGGAGTGCCACACAATTTTCTTGAAAAAAATCTTTCATATAATCGAAAAAACTAACATACACCAACTCTGTCTCACAAGTGGGTATGAGCTTTTAATATTTTATCCATGAAAATCCATTTTGGTTTCATTTTGTAACGTTTTCTTGACAGTCCATAAAAGTGGCGTAATAGTCTGACAACATTATTCACAGCAGTGACCTTGGGGTCTTCCCCATGCTGTACCCATATCTTTTCAGCACTGTCCTGATATTTTTGTGACATTTTTAGGGTTTTTACATGCTGCCAGGGGTCATGCCAGAAAAATACTCGGGTCTCCCATAGGATAACATTGGGCTCGGTGCTCTGGCCGAGTACAAGAGTATCTTGGGAGGCTCGGCCCGAGCTTCGAGCACCCGAGCAATTTAGTACTCGCTCATCTCTACTCCATTGCAAAACAAAAAGCATGTTCATACATGTTTATTGTTTGCTCAACAACATTTAGAGAAGCCTGTGAAATACTGTCAAACGTTATGTAATTGAAGAAAGAATAAATAGACTTATGTACTGAGACATTATTGATAAAAATCTTCTGACATCTACCATAACGATGAAGAAGGAAACTAGGATGGACATTTAAGTAAGACAATGATCAGAAACACACAGTCAAGGGAAACTCTCAATTGGTGTAAGAGAGAGAAAATCAAGCTGCTAGAATGACCCAGCCAATCAGCTAACCTGAATCCAGTAGAACATTTATGGGAGGAACTAAAGCTCAGAGTTCATAAAAAGAGCCCACAGAACCTTCAGGATTTATAGAGTGTTTGTGTGGATGAATGGCCAAAGTTCCCACCTGAGCAATGTATGTGACTAGTTTCTCTATACAGGAGGCATATTAAAGCTGTTAACACCAACAAATGCTTTTGTACAAAGTATTAAATACATTTTAGCAAGTGTGTTCAATATTTTTTAATGCAATGTTCATAGGAAAAGGGGAGAGGTATTGTACGGCTCACCAATATTGTCTCCTGAAATTCCACAGCCCTCAGTAATGTGGCTGGCATCCTCTTCATATACAGGAAAAGGTCAAAAGAACTAGTGCTGGATTCCTCCATATAATGTTTCTTTATTTTTCATCCCTGAATTGAAAACACACATGAAGCGTGAGGCTCCGCGCAATTTCTATGTCTAGCCAGGTACAGCTAAGCAGCTGGGGGCTGGAATCCGCAGCGCAGGGAGGCCCAAGCTTTCTGGGCACCCCCCGCTGCAAATTGCAGCCCGCAGTCGCCCCAGAAGATGGCGCGTTCATTGAAGCGTCCATCCTCTGGCTCTGAACCCCGCTCTTCCAGCGGCCCTGGTGGCGGTGGCACGCTGGGTAATAAAGGGGTTAATACCACCTTTGTTATACAAGCTGGTATTAAGCCCGGGATTCTTAATGTCAGGCCAGGTTTGACCTGGCCACTAAGAATCCCCAATAAAGGGTTAAAAAAAAACACCACACAGAGAAAATTTTTTATTAGAAATAAAAAAAAAAGCCATTAGGGACTCCATCTTTAATTAAAAAAATCCTCTTCCGTCCGAAGTAGTCCAAAACGCGATGTCCTCTCTGCTACATCCCCTGTGCATAGATATAGATGTCTATGCACAGGGAATGAGCAGACTGAGAACAATCTCAGCTCTGCTACATCAGGCAGCAGGCGGGCTCTAGGACCCTGGAGCTGCACAGAGCAGACAGCTCTTACTCTGCGAGTTTCCCTGCTATCACTGGCACAGTAGCCGAGTCTAATGCAAGACAATGGCAATCCTAGTTTTGTCAGCGTCTCTGACAAAACTAGGATTGCCATTGATTTGCATTGGACTCGTGCGAGTAAACGCTGGGAAACTCGCAGAGTACTGAGTCCTGCGAGTCCCTTACTACTCGCCGAGTAACGAGTCCTAGCGAGTAGATTCGCCCATCCCTAATATGCACCCTATAATTATACCATGGAGTGTCGTATACATGCACCTTACGATTGTATCATGGAATGTGGTAATAAGTGAGATGCAATGTCAGCATTATGACCATGTGACCAAAAGAGATTGAAGAGATACGGTAACCTAAAATTGTGGTTGTGTCTTTTCTGCTTCTGTCAGTGCAAATATGAAATATCTAGAAGTAATGGAATGTATAGTGTATACAGTGTATATGAATGTGTAGTAGAATGCCATTTTAATTATGTCTTGTTTTACAGCTGGCAAAAATACAACAGATGATGAACTGGAGGAAATGCTTGAAAGTGGAAATCCAAATATTTTTACATCTGGGGTGAGAATCTAGAATTAAAGAGCAGAGAGATTATTTAAGGCTGGAGGCACACTGTGCTTGTGCCTCGTGCAAGGGGAACTCGCATTGCACTCAAACCAGTATCATTAAATGATACTTGGCACATTAGTGCAATTTCATCGCATTACACCCGCATTGCAAGGGAAATGCAAGTTCAATCACAGCATGCTGCGATTGTACACGATTTCCCCATGCAAGTGGCCATTGTAAATATATGGGTGCGAGAAAATCTCGCACCCACACAGCACACTGTGTCACGATAGTCGCACGTGTGTGCTAACCTACAATGGCTTCAAACTCCGCTGCCGTCAAAGCAGTCGAGTTTGAATTTGCCGGGTTGCCGACACAGTAGCCAATCATCTTTCACTGCTGTGACAGCAGCGGTGAAAGATGATTGTTAAAAACACAGCTGCTGTGGGACTGTGTGTAATTGCTGGGTTGCCGATAAATTAACCATTCACCTTACACCATTGTGTAAGCAGTAGTGAAGCTGAAAGGTTAAATGATGTGTTAAAGGCTGTCTATGGTGCTGATGTATTAACAGCAGCACCATGGACAGCAGAGTTTGAATACACTGGTAAATGCTGTCTGCGGTCCTTCAGTACCACACACTTACTCACGCAGCACACTTGCAGCACACTCACGTGTATACAGCCATGCACACACACCCACATGCACCACACTCGCACCACACTCACAGCAAACACGCACAACACTCGCATCACTGTCATGCATCAAACACGCTCTGTATTTGATGCATGACAGTGTGCCTCCACCCTAAAGGGGCAGAATCTCAGGCTCACCTTGACCCTTTTGTATAACAGATTGTGGTTCAGCATCTCTTTGGCATGCTTTAGTAGTTTTTCTATATAAAAAGCATTGTACGTGTAAAAATTTACTGTACATTCATTTTTTATAGCTGAAAATGGTAACAATTTTGAAGAAATTTGTTGAAGTCAAAGAAAAGTTATATTTAAATGTGACTATGAACAAAGGGAGAAAAATGTGTGTCAAAAGATGGGGCCAGGAAATAATGGTTAGTAACCTGCCTCAGACTAGTAAATCAAGACACTTAAGGTAGGGTCACACAAGCATTTAGCACTCCGTAGAGGGGGGTTCCGTTTAAAACAAAGAATTTGTCAGCATTATCGCAGTGTTACCAGAAAGGTAAGACTGCATTAACGCTGTCAATTAATTACTATGGGTGATCAGACCCCGAGCACAGTACAAACGCCAGCATCTAAGTGCCGGAGTTTGAAACCTTGCGCTATTTCCAAGCGCATCACATGACATGCGCTTCCATGTCATGTGCGTCATGTGATGCGCTTGGAAATAGCGCGAGGTTTCAAACTCTGGCACTTAGATGCTTGCGTTTGGACTGTGCTCGGGGTCCGGTCACCCATAGTAATGAATTGACAGCGTTAACACAGTCTTAGGGCCACTTCACACTGCAGCATGATCCGGTCCGGTTCTGTCCGGGAGGACCCAGACAGCTGCGGACCGAATCTGCACACAGGACTGGGGGGCTATTATGCCCTCCGGTCCTGTGTGCAGCGCACGCAGTTCCCGCTGATGATAAGTCAGGACCGCGGGCGCTGCGGTCCTGACCTGTCAGCGGCTGCAGCTGCGCATGCTGCACACAGGACCGGAGGGCATAATAGCCCCCCAGTCCTGTGTGCAGATTCGGTCCGCAGCTGTCTGGGTCCTCCCGGACAGAACCGGACCGGATCATGCCGCAGTGGGAAGCGGCCCTTAGGGTACCTTTACACGCGGCTACATTTCTAGGGTGGCTACAGGTAACTTACTGGTTGCAGTGAAATCATGGAGAGATTATTCCATTTGTACACAGCAACAAGATAGAACCTTGTCTCCATGATTTCACTGCAACCAGTAAGTTACCTGTAGCCACCCTAGAAATGTAGCCGCGTGTAAAGGTACCCTTACCTTTCTGGTAACACTGCACTAATGCTGATAAATTCTATGTTTTAAGTAGAACCCCCTGAACGCAGACCATAACGCTAGTTTGACCCTAGCCGTAGTCTGTAAGGCTTTTCATGTTTAAAGCATGATGATGCAATAGCCAGCCAAAATTAAATACAATTGTCCGTGGTTTGGGCAGCATGAATCTAATGGTGGGTTTACACACACCAATCATTGTATCCAATCTCTGAACCAATCTCTGGTTGCAGTGAAATCATGGACACATAGTTCCATTTTGTGGCTGTGTACAACATGGAGCAATCTGTCCATGATTTCACTGCAACCAGAGATTGGTTCAGAGATTGGATACAATGATTGGTGTGTGTAAACCCACCATCAGGTGAGGTTCACTAAAGTTTCTGGCCAGCTTTATATTGTTGGGATGTGAACTGTATTAAAGATGGATTAGAAGTCATCTTGTACAAGGGTCAATATTTTGTATTTGGTACATTTAATGGAGCAGTTACATTCTCTGAGGACACAAGCTTGATAGTCACACATAGGTAGTGAAAATATTCTCTTTGAAGCGGCCGTCACACGCTGAGATATCTAGAACGATATTGTAAGCGATCACGTGCACGCGCGATCGCTTACAATATCGCTCACATCTCTGGTGAGATGTCACACAGACAGACTCACCAGCGATGTGGATCCGCGATCTCGCTGGTAACTATGGTACACATCGGGTAACTAGGCACCGCGCGTCGCTTAGTTACCTGACGTGTACCATAGTTACCATCTCCCAGCATAGGCTCTGCCGCTGGGAGATCGTTCATCGTGGTGTCATACACCACGATGAAGCAGATCGCTAAATCGTAAATCGCTAGATCTGAGGTCCGGACCTCAGATCTCGATTTTGCGATTTGATCAGATCTCGCTCGTCGTATCTTGCCATCACACGCACAGACATCGCTTACGCGATGTTTAATCTGCCGCGTTCAAGCGATATCTTGCGCGATATCTGTGCGTGTGACGGCCGCTTCAACTAGAGACCTAGTGCCATCTTTTAAGGTAGCTTTACTAAGGCTAGGGTCACATTTGCGGCAGGGCTATGCAGATCCTGAACCGGATTTGAGCAGTAAAAATGCTCAAAACTGGATCAGGAACCGCAGCACATAGGAGCCCATTATAACAACCGGATTGCACTACATGCAATCCGGTTACCGCATCCGGATTTGCAGCCTGCGTGAAAAATCATGCAGGCTGCAGTTTTCGGCAGCAGGGATGAACAAAGTAGACGGTAACCGCATTGCTCCGGATTACACATCCAGGGCAATCCGGTTACCGGATTGCGGTTTACAGCACACATTTTTCAACAAAAATGTGTGGGAAGGCAATTGCGATGACCACATCCGGATCTGGATGCAGTCACAGCAATTGCCTTGCAAAGTGTGACCCCAGCCTAAATATCAGTATCTACCCTTTAACAAGTGTTGCCACATGACTTTGGATAAAAAGCCAAACCCGAACCTTCATATGCAGCTATGTATTCAGGTTTGATTGCCCCTCATCAGTGCAACGTAGGAGGTCTGAATTTGTGTTATTGAGAGTAGTGATGAGTGAGTGTAATCATTATTATTCGTTATTCGCACGGATAGTACGGTATTCGCTATACTCGTTTCTCGGCGAGTAACGCGTCGCTGGTGCTCGTGAGTGATGTGTCGATTATTATCGATCTGGCACAAATTGACAGCTCCCTTCAGTACCCAAAGTAAGCTGGCACCTCAGGGAGAGCACATTGAATGTTAGGCTCTCTGGGGGGCACAGCAAGGTGTTGTAGGCATTGAAATCGTAAAAAAGCCCACCTTCTTTCCCTGTTCCAGAAAAACTCGTTTTATAGCCGGAATAGTGTGGGCAGAGCCTATCAGTAATTGACTAACATTGGACTCGCTATTTAGACTAATATGTGAGTATTAAAAACTACTCGTTACAAGTATAGCACGTGAGAATAGTTCGCTACTCGGTCATCTGGAAGGGGAAATCCCAGCGGAAATGTTTGTTCTTGTGGGGGGAAAACCAAAAAAAATTTAACAAAAATGAGCAGATACCCTAAAATAATTAAATAAATAAATTGTAATAATGTTTGAATTTAAAAATTGTGTTATAGTTCAGCTATTTTTTTTCTTAGGTTTTTTCTTTTTGCATTCATTGCAATCTAAGGTGTGGCCTGTCTTATATGAGCTGGACATTATGTTTACGCTAGCTGTAGAGCCCGGCGTTGCCCGGGCATAGTAATTAAGGCTACGTTTACACGTCACCTATTTTTTTCTGTACGCGGCGCTTTTATGCATTTGCGCTTTTGCAGCGTATTTGCGCAAAAAAGCGCAACTGCTTTCAGACACTGCGCATTTTCGGCTGCGCTTTTCCCAATCCCATTTTATAATGTGGGCTAGGTAAAAAGTGCACCGAACAAGATGCAAAGAATTGACATGTTGATTCTTTTTGCAGATGCACTTTGCAGTGAAAGCGCGTCTGCAAAAATTCCCATCGTGTGAGCGCATTTCAGCAAAAGCTATCAGTGTTATTAAATTACTAGATGTGGGCCCCATGCTATTGCATCAGGAGGGCAGTGACATCACAATGGGGGCAGGCTCTGACGAGCTGTGGGCAGCGGGCATTCCCCCCCCCCCCATGCGATCTCTCCCCTGTGTCCTCCCCTCGTGCTCTCTCCCAATGTATTTAAATAAATGCATTCTAGACATTTCTAGAATGCAAATAAATGCATTCTAGACTTTCTCCTCTCCAGTCCATCCTTAATGCAGCAGCCAGGATCACCCATCTGGCCAATCGTTACTCAGATGCCTCTGCTCTGTGCCAGTCATTGCACTGGCTGCCCGTATATTACAGGATCAAATTCAAATTGCTTGTTCTTACCCACAAAGCTCTTCACAGTGCAGCTCCCCCCTACCTCTCCTCCCTCATCTCTGTCTATCACCCCACCCGCTCTCTACGTTCCTCAAATGACCTTCAACTAACATCTGCACTAATCCGATCCTCCCACTCCCGGCTCCAAGACTTTTCCAGAGCTGCACCAAACCTCTGGAATGCTTTACCCAAAGAAATCAGGACTATCCACAACTTGCATGGCTTCAGACGATCCCTAAAGACGCATCTTTTTAAGGCGGCCTATCATACTCCCTAACATGTCCATTGTACTGTAGACAGTGAATGGGCTATCCTCTGGACATTATTCTTCTACAAACTCCACCAAACCATAAAGGTCTACACAGACTGATGACCATTCATGTAAGCTTAGCCCTATACCCCATTTCCTCAAGATGCCTGGACCACCAGTGCAATAAGCCCCGACACCTTGTACAACCCCTATCCCGTTGTAGATTGTAAGCTCTTTTGAGCAGGGTCACCTTCATTTCTTGCTTTATTTATTGTATTTTTTTTTCACATTGATTCTATGCCTATTGCTTTTGTATCCAATGATTGTACTTTATTTGTTCTCTATTGTAATTACTTACTGTATATTTTCTGTATGCTAACCCTACATTGTAAAGCGCTGCGGAATATGTTGGCGCTATATAAATAAAGCTTTATTATTATTATTATTATTATTAAAAACGTGCTTCTGTTTTTTTATTAATAAAGGGTTTAATTTCCTGGTTAAAAATGTGTAGGGCTTTGCTGTATTTTCTATTGCCAGCGCAGGTAAACCAAGCAGCTACTGACTAGTGTTATCTTCGCTGGCATTTAAAAACTAAGGGAAGCCCTTATTTTTTCAATTATATAAGTAAATAATCCAAAAAAAATTGGTGTGGGCTCAGCCGTATTTTCTATTGCCAGCCAAGGTAACCCACGCAGCTGGGGGCTATAATTCTCAGCTTGGTGAGGCCCAAGTGCTCTTGGACCCCTATGCTGAAAATCGCAGCCAGCAGCCGCCCCAGAATTGGCACCTCAACAAGAGATGCCAAAACTGGCAGTTACCCAGCTCTTCCAACTAGAAATTAGCGGTGGCAGACTAGGTAATAAAAGGGTTGATGTCAGCTTTTTTTTAACAGCTAATGTCAAGCCCTATTGATAATGTATCTTATGGTACATCTTATTTCGTGTGGTGTTATCTGAAGAAGGGGCTAGATGCTGAAATGCGCAATAAACCACCATCTGTATTTTTAACAACCTGAATCATTGGATTCCTTGGAGCGGGAGCGCAGTTCTTAATCCCTTTTCTCCAAAGCACTTTTGAATGTTCAACCCGCGGGAGGACTGCTGCAGACCGTATAGCTTGACATCTACAGTTGTCACAGTTTTATGAGGGGGTTGTGACGTCTCACAACCCGAACAGGTGAGCGGTTTCAACAACTTGCTGCACTCACATAATCCTATGGATAAACTCTATTGTGCGCCCTTTCCTTTTTAGTGCTTTATTCCTTGCATACAAGATAGACAGAAACACCTCATTATCCACTTTATTAGCTTATTTGTGATTGTCATGCTACAGCTATCTTTGCATACCCAAGTGTCCAAAGATGGTGGTCGCATAAGTGCGCATGCACGCTCTCTCCCCCCTGTGTGGCCTCTCTGCCTCCCTGTGCTCTCTCTCTGCCCCATGCACTCTCTCTGCTCCATGACTTCTCTCTGTGGCCCCCATGCGCTCTGTCTGCCCCACCCTGTGCACTCTTTCTTCCCCACCCTGTGTGCTCTCTTTGCCCCCCGTGTGCTCTCCCTGTCTCCCTGTGCGCTCTCTCTGCCTCACTATGTGCCCTCTCTGCCTTTGTGTGCTCTGTCCTCCTGTGCTCTCTCTCTCTGCACCACCCTGTGCGCTCTTTCTGCCCCACCCTGTGCGCTCTCTCTGCTCCTACTGTGCTCACTCTCTGCTCCTTCTCTGCACCCTCTCTGCCCCCTTGTGTGCACTGTCTGCCCCCCATGCAAGCTCTCTGCCCCTGTGCGCTCTGTGTGCCCTGTGCACTCTCTGCCCTCTATGCGTTCTCTTTGCCCCACCATGTGCACTCTCTCTGACCCCCTAGTGCACATTCTCTGGCCCCTGAGCGCTTTCTCTGCCCCGTGTGCTCTCTCTTCTCCTCCTGTGTGTGCTCTCTGTTCCTCCTTTGCACTCTCTCGTGTCCCCTCTAAGCCTCCCTGTGCCTTTCTGTGCTCCCGTTACTCTCTCTGCTTCCCTGTGCACCCTCTGCCCCACTATGTGCCTTCTCTCTGCCCCCCTGTGTGTGCACTCTGCTCGTCCTGTGCACTCTCTCTGCCCCCCTGTGTGCACTGTCTGCCCCCTATATGTGCTCTCTGACCCCCATGTTGGCTCTCTGCCCTATGTGAGCTCTGTCTGCCTGTGTACACTCTCTGTCCCCTACTCTGTGCACTCTATGTCCCCCTCCCTGTGAACTCTCTGTCCCCCCATGCAAGCTCTCTGCCCCCGTGTGCTCTGTGTGCCCTGTGCACTCTTTGCCCCCTGTGCATTCTCTTTGCCCCACCCTGTGCACTCTCTCTGACCCCCCTGTGCACATTCTCTGGCCCCTGAGCGCTTTCTCTGCCCCTGTGTGCTCTCTCTTCTCCTTCTGTTTGTGCTCTCTGTTCCTCCTTTGCACTCTCTCTGCACCCTGTGTGTGCAGTCTGTTCCATGTGTGCTATCTGCCCATCCTGTGCATTATCTCATGTCCCCTCTGAGCCCCCCTGTGCCTTTCTGTGCTCCTGTTGCTCTCTCTGCTTCCTTGTGCACTCTCAGCCCCACTATGTGCCCTCTCTCTGCCCCCCTGTGTGTGCACTCTGCTCCTCCTGTGCACTCTTTCTGTCCCCCTGTGTGCACTGTCTGCCCCCTATATGTGCTCTCTAACCCCCATGTTAGCTCTCTGCCCTATGTGAGCTCTGTCTCCCTGTGTATACTCTCAGTCCCCTACTCTGTGCACTCTATGTCCCCCTCCCTGTGAACTCTCTGTCCCCCCTTGCTGCACACTCTCTCTGCCCCCGTGTGCTCTCTCGCACTCTGTGCCACCCTGTGCCCTCTGTGCTTCCATTGCTCAATTTGCCCCCCTGTGCACTGTGTGCTCTCAATGTGTTGTCTCTGTGCCCTCCGTGCCCTTTTGTGCGCTCTCTGTGCCCCCTGTGGCTCTCTGTGCCCTTTCTCTCTGCTGCAACTCTCTCTATGCACCCCCTCTACTGTGCCCTCTCTCTCTGCACCCCTTTGATGTGCACTCTCTCTGACCCTTGCTGTGCACTTTCTCTCTGCCCAACCCCTCCTCTTATGTGCACTCTCTCTGCCCCTCTTTGACATGCGTTGTCTCTGCCACCTTTTCCTGTGCACTCTCTCTGCACTCCCTCTGCTGCGCACTCTTTCTGCCCCGCCCCATCTGACATGTACTCTCTCACTGCCCCCCTCTGATGTGCTCTTTCTTTCTGCCGCCCCTTCTGCTGTACAATCTCTCCACCACTATTTGCTGTTTGCTCTCTGTCCCCCCCTGCTGTATGCTCTATCTTGCCCCCACCCCATACTGTGCACTCTCTCTCTGCCCCCCTCTGAAATGCGTTGAAAATCAAAGCCAACAGCCACCCCAGAATTGACGCCTCCATGAGAGACGACAAAATTGGTGAATAGCCAACTCTCCAACCGCAGTGTAGTGGTGGCAGACTGGGTAATAAAGGATTGATCTGAGTTTTTTTGGCAGGTGATGTCAAGACCTTTTGCTAATGTCAGCCATCAGTATAAAAGCCGGTGTGGCGCCCCGCATATGCAGGCGTCACAGAGGGGTACTACTCCCGTAAAGAGGTGTGGATACTCCAGCTACAAGTGGACCCTAGGATGGTGGGTGGAACCCATTCCCAGCACTCCCACATTAGCACAGCGGTGGGAGGTTACCTAGGAGGGAATATATTAACCTCTAGGGGGATCAAGAGGGTCTTTTGGTCCTGGTCTCTTGGTTGAGGGGCCAGGAGGAGGTGGAGGAGGAGAGGAGTTAGGAAAGCTCAGACTAAGTGGAACGAGGCGGAAGGTGAAACCGGAGCAGTTTCAAGCCGATCCGGAGGGAAGACGAAGGGACGTTGAGGTGGTCCTGAAAGAGGGCAGCCGACAAGAGAAGTCCAGGCCCTAGATAGAAAGGGAGATCCTCAGAGTGGAGCGCCCATACTCCAGGGAATTCTCCAGTCCACCACGGGAACGCCGGGCCCGAGGATCCGGCCAGAGTTCAGCTTTGCAGTTGGCAACCGGCTGCTGTGGCTTGTTTATCAGCCACAGCACTCTGCCATCGGAGAGGTCTGTCTGCTTCCTCACCAACGAGGGAGAGGACTCCCGGTACTACCTACACGGAGCTACTGGGTATAGATCAATCCTAAGCGGGGGAAAAACGGATACGGGTAAGATAACGAAGGTACACCAACGGTTCCACCATACCACCTGGGATCCACTTGCAGCCATCTTTAAGCTACCTGTTCTTGTAACATCTAAATGCTGAACTGTGAACTGTAACTGATGCTGCTATGAGTTGACGGTAAAGTACCCAGGAGAAAGTCACTTTGCTTCTGCGTGTATTTTCGTACTTCAACCTGTTCTCCTCACAGGAACGCTGCCCCGGAGGAACAGCCCTGCCTGTAGGGGGCTTCGCCAACTCAGCCACAATTCCATCTACCTCTGGCGGACTGTGGCGGCGCTGGTGACCCATCACCAGAAACTACAGGTGGAGTCACGTGAACTGTATATATTTCCCCTGTAAATAATTCCCCTTTTTGAAGTGTCACCCTGGACACGGGATCAGGCGCGGCCACCACCCCCCGTAACACTGCAAGACTGATACCCGTGTACCCCAGGGCCTGGGGCTCGATACCGGCCATTAGCAATACTTTCAGCAAAGAGAAAAAAAACACATCCACAGAAAAAATCTTTATAGCATACAAAATAGACAGAGACACCTCGTTATCTACTTTATTAGCTCCCACCAAATTCCCTTCTTATGTAGTTACTGTAATCTTGCGGTGGAAGCAGTGGGGTGGTGTGATGCATCATGCGGCCGCAATCTTTGCATACCCAAGAGTCCAAACATGTGAGCTGCATGAAAAAGTGTGCATGCCCACTCTCTGACCCCCCCCCCGTGTATTCTCTCTGCCCCAGCCTGTGCACTTTCTCTTCCTCACCTTGTGCGTGCTCTCTACCCCAGTGTGCTTTCTCTGCCCACCCATGCACTCTTTCTGAGACCTCCTCTGTGCTCTCTGCTCCCCTGTGCACGCTCTCAGCTACTCTTGTACACTCTGTCTGCTCCTCCTGTGCACTCTCTGCTCCTCCTGTGTACTCTCTGCCCCCCGTGTGTGCTCTCTGCTCCCATGTGTGCTCTCTGGCCACCTCCCTGTGCGCTCTCAGGCCCCCTCCCTGTGTGATCTCTCTGCCCCGTGCGCTCTCTCATGCCCTTTCTGTGCCCCCTGTGCCCTTTGTGCTCCCATTGCACTCTGTGTTTCCCTGTGCACTCTCGTTGTGCTTTCAATATGTCATCTCTTTGCCCCCTGTGCCTCTCTGTGTCCCCTATGCTTCTTTGTGCCTCTTTGTGCACTCCCCCTTTGCTGTGTGCTCTCTCTCTGCCCACCTCTACTGTGTTCTCTCGCTATGCCCCCCTCTGCTGTGCATGCTCCCTGCCACTCTCTGCTTTGCACACTCTGTCTGCCCCCCACCTGTGCTGTACACTCCCTCTTTGCATGTTGTGGCATCCATCTTTGGACACATTTGGGTAGTTACTCATATGGTGGCCATCTTTGTACAGCCAAGTGAATCCAAACCTATGTGCACAAAGATAGCAGGTACTCATACGGTGACCATCCTTGTTTTCACAGGTCTAGACTCTTTTGGGTGTACAAAGATGGCACAGTTACTCATACGGTGATGCTCAGCAGTTAAATGCAATGGTGATGGAGCGACAGGCTGCGTGTATCATCAGGTCTGCGCTGAAACGTGTCTTATTGGCTGTGGGTGGCATCGGGCGCAGGACGCTGTGGCACTACTGGCAAAAGTGTGCAAGGAGCCACTATCACCAGCGGGCGCCATATTTCGACATCCATCATTTGGATGTGAAAATATGGCTGCCGCAGCGCGTGCTGTCTGGTAAGCTGGACGCTGGAAGTGCATGATGGATGGGACTTCAGGATTATGGAAGTAGATTTAATTAGATGCTTCTATGGTTAGTGAAGTAAAATGCAAACATTTCTTACGTTTTTATACTTTCATTGACATATTCATCAAATTATGTACACACTCAATATATACAGTGTTGTCCCTTATTTTTCAAGACTTGCGTCCTTTGCTCTGGCATCTGGATATCAGCTTTTGGACCAAATGCTGACTGATGACAACCATTATTGTGTCATTGGTTCTTGTAGTTTATCACAATTTCTGTGTTTTTGTTTGCCCACTTGCTTTTTGAGGCTTGACCATAAGTTTTCCATGGAATTAAAATCTTGGGAGTTTCCTGGTCATGAATGAAAAATGTCAATGTTTTGTAGAATGACTAACTTAGTTATCAAAAAGTGAGGAGAGCAGCGGCACTCAGGAGATCTTTTTTACATACCGGCATTATTGTGCTTTTTCAGGTTACGTCTTAGGGCAGAAAGGTGCAGGGGGAGCAACGGTCCGTTTCGCGGACTTCCGCTTCAACAGGCTAGCTGGATCAGCTGTGGAACAACCTTTTTATAGGAAGTGAACCACAAACTGACCAGCTGATTACAATTAAAACAATCAATAAGTGAGAGCTTTCATAAAAAACATTGAAAATACAGAGGCTAAAAAATACAGTAATTAGACAAGAAATAGAAATTGAAATCATACCATGATCATGAGAAAGACCAGACTGCTGAAATGCCAGGCTGTAGAAATGTTTTACTTACAGTGGAGGGACAGATTCGGTCTTCATCTGTCACGTCTAATCTAGCAGGCTAAACTATCCTAAGAGATAACCGATTGAAAGGCAGAGTGGCAGACACCCGAGACGCTGTGAGAACCTAATTTGCATAACATGGCCGATTAACCCCTGTTGTACCAACAAGTATTATTAGTAGAGATGAGCGGTGTTCGACTCGAATTGTTCGCCAATCTCAAATTCGAGCTATTTTTGGCGATGTTCGAGTCGTTCGTCGAATTAGAACTATTTGGTCTAAATTCGGCAGTTCGAGGTCATATTCGATTTCGGTTCGATTTCAGTTCCGCAAGGTATATACATACATTGAGGAACTGAAGTGAAGTAAAATCAAGGGTTAAAAATAATAAAAAATTGATACTCACCTCTCTAATCCATCCAGCGACGCTTCCAGCACTGCCTACCTGTCAGAGATGTGATCCCGGCAGCGTTTCCCGGTGAAATGATGAGTTCTCGCGATAACTTGTCATGTGACTGGAAACTGCTGCCGAGATTATGACGTCACCGCAGGTCCTACAGGTCCTCACTAGTAGTGAATAGTAGTGAGGGCCTGTAGGACCTGTGGTGACGTCATAATCCCGGCAGCGGTTTCCGGTCACATGACGAGTTGTCGCGAGAACTCGTCATGTGACCGCAGGTCCTCACTACTATTCACTACTAGTGAGGGCCTGTAGGACCTGCGGTGACGTCATAATCTCGGCAGCAGTTTCCGGTCACATGACAAGTTATCGCGAGAACTCGTCATTTCACCGGGAAACGCTGCCAGGATCACATCTCTGACAGGTAGGCAGTGCTGGAAGCGTCGCTGGATGGATTAGAGAGGTGAGTATCGATTTTTTATTTTTAACCCTTGATTTCACTTCATTTCAGTTCTGCAATGTATGTATATACATTGCGGAACTGAAACTGACCACCACCCTAGTGTTTTAGTGTGTTCGACGAACATTCGACGAACAGACCTCCCATTCGACGAATCGAACTAGAACACTAGGGTGGTGGCTCAACTCTAATTATACGGTAAGTACCAGCCTTTTTTTTACTCTAAGCAGGTCAGTGCCCGGTTCCTTCTCCACTTACCATAACTTAGTTATCAATTTTGCTTTGTGACATGATTTCGCTCATGCTGGAAAAGCACCAAATTGCTCCTGGATCGTTGGGAGAAATTGCTCTTTCAGGATGTTTAGATGCAATTCTTTATTCATGGCATTGCTCTAAAGTAGTGATGGGCGAGTCCTAAATTACTCGGAATCGCTTGACTCTAGCGAGTCCGAGCCCGGGACTCGCTACTCGTTGTGAGTCTAGTCGAGTCCAATGTTAATGAATGGGGAAGCGAGTAATAGCGAGTAATGTGCGATTTACAAATCGCAGATGTGTCTCGGAAGCTTCAGCCTGAAACAACCCTAGTTTTGTCAGAGACTCTGACAAAATTAGGATTGGCATTGACTTGCATTGGACTCGTTTACTGTGCAAGTAATCGCTGGGAAACTCGCACAGTAAGGAGTCAGGCTATGTACAGGCTGCCGCAGCTCCAGGGTCCTAGAGCCCGCCTGCTCTTCCTGTGTGTAGCAGAGCTGAGATTGTTCTCAGTCTGCTCATCCCTGTGCATAGACATCTATATCTATGCACAGGGGATGTAGCAGAGAGGACATCGCGTTTTGGACTACGTCGGACGGAAGAGGATTTTTTTAATTAAAGATGGAGTCCCTAATGGCTTTTTTTTTTATTTCTAATAAAAAATTTTCTCTGTGTTGTGTTTTTTTTAAAACAATTTAATAGAAATTCATGGCGGTCATGTCTAATATTGGCGTGACCGCCATAAATTTCGGGCTTAGGGCCAGCTGATAATACAAAGCTGGCCCTAACCTCTTTATTACCCAGCGTGCCACCGCCACCAGGGCCGCTGGAAGAGCGGGGTTCAGCGCCAGAAGAAGGCGCTTAATGAACGCGCCATCTTCTGGGGCGGCTGCGGGCTGCAATTTGCAGCGGGGTGTGCCCAGAAAGCTTGGGCCTCCCTGCGCTGCGGATTCCAGCCCCCAGCTGCTTAGCTGTACCTGGCTAGACATAGAAATTGCGCGGAGCCCCACGCATTTTTTTTGTATTAGTTCATGAAATTCATGAAATAATAAAAAAAAAGGGTTCCCCTATATTCTTGTGTCTGGCCAGGTGGAAATAGGCACCTGGGGGTTGGGGGCAGCCCGTCGCTGTCTGCTGGATCTGGCTGGTTCCAGAAATACGGCGAAGCCCATGTAATTTTTTTTCTGAAAAATCAATAAAACAATCCTAAAAAAGGGACTGCATCTTTATTAACCCCTCGCCCATGGTCCAGGGGTTAATAAAGATGCAGTCCCTTTTATTTACATTGTTTTATGGATTTGTCAGAAAAAAATTTCTGGAACCAGCCGGATCCTGCAGCCCGCAGCCGCCCCAGAAGATGGCGTGTTCATTGAAGCGCCATCCTCTGGCGCTGAACCCCGCTCTTCCAGCGGCCCTGGTGGCGGTAGCACGCTGGGTAATAAAGGGATTAATACCAGCTTTGTTATACAAGCTGGTATTAAGCCCGAGATTCTTAATGTCAGGCCACGTTTGACCCGGCCACTAAGAATCTTCAATAAAGGGTTAAAAAAACACAACACAGAGAAAAATTTTTATTAGAAATAAAAAAAAAAGGCATTAGGGACTCCATCTTTAATTAAAAAAATCCTCTTCCGTCCGACGTAGTCCAAAACGCGATGTCCTCTCTGCTACATCCCCTGTGCATAGATATAGATGTCTATGCACAGGGAATGAGCATACTGAGAACAATCTCAGCTCTGCTGCATCATCTCTGTGAGCAGGCGGGCCCTAGGACCCTGGAGCTGCGGCAGCCTGCACAGAGCAGACAGCTGGACTCGGCTCGCAAAGTAACAGCAGTTACTTTGCGAGTTTCCCTGAGATTACTTGCTCAGTAATCAGACCAATGCAAGTCAATGGCAATCCTAGTTTTGTCAGAGTCTCTGACAAAACTAGGATTGATATTGATTTGCATTGGACTCGTTGCTGTGCGAGTAATCGCTGGGAAACTCGCAGAGTACCGAGTCCTGCGAGTCCCTTACTACTCGCCGAGTAACGAGTCCTAGCGAGTAGATTCGCCCATCCCTACTCTAAAGTAAAATTATAACTGAACCCTCTCCCTTGTAAGAAGAGTAAACCCATGTGTCACAGAACACATGGTAATGCTCACCTTTTCTTCTCTGGACAGTCATTCCTTCAAATGTCCCAAACAGTCAGAATGGGTCTTCCTCAAAGAAAATAACTTTGACCTATTTCTCTGTGCTTATGTCGAGTCCAGGCTTTTGGGTACTCGGGTATCAGGCTTCAGGGGTAGCGTCTGCTGTGTCACGGGGAATGGTGGCCGCGCCTGATCCCGTGTCCTGGGTATATCTTCAAAAAGGGGAGTATATTTACAGGGGATTTTATATACCGTTGTCGTGACACCACCTGTAGTCTCTGGTGATGAGCCACCATCGGCGCCACAGTCCGCCGGAGGTAGATGGTAATGCGGCTAGTTGGCAAAGTCCTCTACAGGTAGGGCTGGACCTCCGGGGCAGCATAGTATGAAGGGGCAGCTTGTAGTGGAGCTGTAGACAGGATGGGGCGTGTTGGAGCAGTCTATGAAGGGTACCGGGAATGGAAAGGAATGACACACGCACACTGCAGAAGTTTCTTTTACCTTTTACTGGTGATACGCAGGTAAAGATGTCCAGGGCACTGACAGGTGACCAGGTGCACAGTGGGTCCCCACAGCAACTGGGTATAAGGCCTCCTCTGTTCCTCTGTGGTAGCTGAAGCCCAGCCTGCATGAAGTCAGACTGGCCTCCTCTCTCTTCCTGACTCTGATAGCTGTCCTCTCCTCCTGTGCGGTCCACGGGTTACCCTCCCTGATCACTGTGGTGGAACACTGCGGTGTCTGGCTCCCTCTCTTTGACCCACAGGGGGACGGGTGGCTGAAGCCTCCACGGTGTGACAGGGTTTTCTGTAGTCCTGGAGGATACCACAGGTGCGGATCCCCGATGTCCAGTACGTCTTAGGGCGAACTCCCACTAGTTCTTCACTCCCTTTATGCTATCTGCTCCTTGCCTTCTGTCCCCAATTAGGCTTGCGGGACGACAGAAGGGCCACTCCGGGTCACTGGTTTGGGCCTAACCGCGGCACCGACCACAGCAGCTCTCCTAGCGTCTGCACACTATGACTAACTCCTCCCCAGCAGCAGTATTTATATTGGATCCTGCCTAAGGTCAGCAAGTTGAGCTCCCCCTACTGTGCTGGGGTGGAAGATGTTGCATGTAGTAGGTACCTGCTGTGGAAACCCAACTGTGCATTAGAGAAGTCTGTGGTTACCTGCGTGAGCAGGGCGGCACATAACCCATAAAGGTAATTTCAGTGGACTGAGCATTTTTGTTTTTGAACAAAAGGAATAACAATTATTAATAACATATTTACAAAATCTTAAAATATAAACATTCACAAAAGTCACTGAAAAATGTTTGAAAAATAGAAAAACAGGTACCGTATATACTCGTGTATAAGCCGACCCGTGTATAAGCCGACCCCCCTACTTTTGCCCCCAAAAGCTGGTAAAAGTTATTGACTCACGTATAAGCCTAGGGCAGAGGTTCCCAACTCCAGTCCTCAAGGCACACCAACAGTGCAGGTTTTCAGGATTTCCTTAGTATTGCACAGGTGATAATTGAATCACCTGCACTGGGGTTGATTCCAATTTCTAAGGAAATCCTGAAAACCTGCACTGTTGGTGTGCCTTGAGGACTGGAGTTGGGAACCTCTGGCCTAGGGTATGAAATGCAGCAGACCCCCATCCTATTATATAGCCCCCCGTCACTGGTATATAGCACCCCTCAGTAATGGTATACAGGCCCCTCAGCAGTGATATTATACAGGCCCCTCAGCAGTGGTATACAGACCCCTCAGCAGTGGTATACAGGCCCCTGTGCAGTAGTATACAGGCCCCTGTGCAGTAGTATACAGGCCCCTGTGCAGTAGTATACAGGCCCCTCTGCAGTGTATACAGGCCCCTGTGCAGTGTATACAGGCCCCTGTGCAGTGTATACAGGCCCCTCTGCAGTGTATACAGGCCCCTGTGCAGTGTATACAGGCCCCTGTGCAGTGTATACAGGCCCCTGTGCAGTGTATACAGACCGCTGTGCAGTGTGTACAGGCCCCTGTGCAGTGTATACAGGCCCCTGTGCAGTGTATACAGGCCTCTCTGCAGCGTGATACAGGCCCCTCTGCAGCGTATACAGGCCCCTCTGCAGTGTATACAGGCCCCTCTGCAGTGTATACAGGCCCCCAGTGGTGGTATACTGGCCCCCAGCAGTAACACACAGCCCCCCTCCTTAGTATGTCCCCCCCAGGCTGCGGCACCTGTTAAAATAACAAACGTTTCATACATCACCTCTCCGGCGCAGCTCCTCCGCTCCACCGGTCCCGGCTTCTTCCTTCTTGTGCCGGCTTCTAGTGCTGTGACCGCGCGCAGGAAATTACGTCATCGCCTGCGCCCGGTCACATGACACCGGCACAAGAAGGAAGAAGCCGGGACCGGAGGAGCGGAGGAGCTGCGCCGGAGAGGTGATATATGAAACATTTGTTATTTTAACAGGTGCCGCAGCCTGAGCGGGACATACTAAGGAGGGGGGCTGTGTGTTACTGCTGGGGGCCAGTGTATTGCAATATGCACGGCATCCCCCCGCCGCTAATGGACGGGGGGATGCCGTGCATATTCATTACACTAATGAGGCGGCCCCAAGTGACCGCCCGCGGTCACTGCGGCCCCCTCCTGCGTCCTCCAGCCACCCGTCACAGCCCCCTTCCTCTGCAAAAACCGAGTGACTCGCTATAAGCCGAGGGGGGACTTTTCAGCCCAATTTTTGGGCTGAAAAATTCGGCTTATACGCGAGTATATACGGTAAGTCCATATGATGCTAGTCCACTCACCGCAGGCTTTGAGAGTTTGTGGCTACATTAGTCCTGTAAACTGTACTCCTTTTAATTGTAAAAGTTCAAAGTGAATAAGTTCAGTTCAAAGTTCAATGAGTCCTTACAGGTAAACTCTCTGTAGGCTCAACAGTGCAAAATACATAACAACGGGTGTTTTCGGCGTAGGAGTCTTAGGTACTATAGGGACCTATAACAGTCATAGGTGATGTAGGCCTCCTGGCCCTGGGGTAACTTCTTGGCCAAGTTTTTACTCTCCCTAGACAGCTCCTTACGCCAACTCCCTTCTTTTGGTGTTGTGTACCTGGTTTTTGCCTACTCTTCACCTTTTGAACATTACTACTTCCTTACTTTATAATGACTATTTACATGTTAACTTTTGTGTGTTCTACCTCGCTTTATTGTGCCCACTCTCCATACCTAGACGGGGGTTGACCTCGTGTGCATCTCTGTGATCTACGCACTACAGGTGTCACTGTCTCAGGTGAGGTTTCTAGTGGACGGCTTGGTGCAGGTATGTCAGGTAAGCGTTTGCGTTGCCTTAGTCTCACTACAGGGCTAGCAAGTGTGCCGATTGCAGCATCCCCACATTCTCTAGCAATGGGTATTTCTTCCTCATTCCTTTGTAACACTTCATTGGGCTGATAGAAATTCAGCACTGGCACTATGATGGCTCAATCTTTTTGAGGCCAATCTTCTGGGAATTCTCCTAAGATGTTTGAGATCACTTTTTCTTTTGGTTATTCACTTGAACTTTGTTCTTGAACTGGTTCAGACTCTTGTATTGGTTGAGTTGAGGGATTTTGGTTTTCCCAATCTGTTGGACACTTTTTGATGTAGTTTCTGGATACAGTCTGTGTGTTTTTTTGATCGTTCTTGGTGATAAGGCAGACTTTGCTGTTGTCATAACCAGAATCCAATAGAACATAGGGTTCTTGTTCCCACTGATCGTCCAATTTGTGTTTGGTTCTTTTCTTTTTTAGGACAATACTTCCAGGTGTTATTGGTTCTGCTGGAGCATGTTTGTTTTATAGTCCCTTTCTTGTTTTTTACGGGATTTCTCCAGATTATCTTCTACACAGACTTGAACCATTTTGCATTGTTCGATGCAATGGGCATTCCAATTGGGAATTGTGTTATCTGCTTTGGGATCTACTACTCCAAGTTCCAAGTCTACGGGTAACTTTCCTGTATGGGCTGTCATCAGGTAAGCTGGTGTACAGTTGGTAGAACTTACTGGAATATGGTTGTATATGTCAACCAAATCTGGTAGTTTTTCCTGCCATTGGTTTCTTTCTTCTAAGGGTAAGATCTTAGCATGTTAGTGATGATATGATTCATTTACTCACAGAGTCCGTTGGCTTGGGGATGATATGGGGTTGTTCTGATCTTTTTGCTCCCATACATATGGCAGAACTCCTGGAAGATCTCAGCTTCAAAGGCTGATCCTTGATCTGTTAGGACCTGTTCAGGGTATCCCAATGGTCTGCAGAAGACATTTTGGAATGTTTTGGCAGCTGTTGCAGCTGTCAAGTCTTTTATGGGGCAATCATTAAGAATCTCGAGTAATGGTCTACCATGGTCAACGCATAGGTGTAGCCGGATCTACTTGGAGTCAGTTTTACATGGTCCAAGGCTATGATTTCCAGAGGTTGCTTTGTCACGATGGGATAGAGCTGTGTTTTCTGGCTCTGTAAGTCCTTTCTTCGCAGGCTGCAGGGTTTACAATTCTTACACCATCTTTCAATGGATGTCCGCATGCCGACCCAAAAGAACCTATCTCTCAGTAGCATTTCCAGCTTCTTCCACCCGAAGTGACCAGTCTGGTTGTGATAGGCGTTCAAGACCACATGGATTTCTGATTTTGGCACGATGATTTGCCAGACCATCTCGTGTGTTCTTGGGTTGATGTACCTCCGACAAAGCTTTCCTTGGTATATGAACAGCTTGCTCCGCTCACTCCACAGATGTTTGGCTTCAGGCTGGGATTTTCTTGCAGCTTCGCTGACTCGTGGGTTGTCAGTTGTTTGATTAAACTGACAGCCAGGTCATTGTCCTGCACCTCTTTCCAACCAAAGTGGGGCAATGGCTTCACCATTCTTGCAGGAAGATCTTGACGGGTTTGCTGGCACTGGGTTACTCTTACTTGATGGAATTCAGGTAACTCGACTTCTTCCAGCTCGTCTTTATCTACACCTTCTTCTGACAGGTGAGGCATTCTGGATAAGGCATCCGCGTTTCCATTCTGGTACCCAGCCCGGTACTTGATGATGAACTGGTAATTGGACAATCTGGCCATCCATCTTTGTTCCATGGCTCCTAACTTTGCAGTTTCCAGGTGGGTCAGTGGATTATTATCCATGTAGGCTGTAAATTTGCTAGAGGCCAGTAAGTGATTGAACCTCTCGGTGACGGCCCAGACTATGGCCAGGAATTCCAGCTTGAAGGAACTATATTTCTTTGGGTTGCTCTCTGTGGGGCGCAGCTTCCTACTGGCATAGGCGATCACCCTTTCCTTGCCGTCTTGCTTTTGGGAAAGAACGGCTCCGAGTCCCACATTGCTGGCGTCCGTGTACAGCAGGAATGGCAGGTTGTAGTCCGGGTAAGCAAGTATTTCTTCTCCTGTCAGGGCTTCTTTCATCGTCTGGAATGCGTCCTCTTGTTCCTTACCCCACTTCCACGGAGAATCCTTAGGCTTGCCCTTCGTGGGTTGGCCTACTAGGAGGTCTTGCAGGGGAGCAGCCTTCTTGGTGTACTACAATTTGAACCTCCTATAGTAGTCCACCAAACCCAGGAATTGACGTACTTCCTTTAAAGTCTTGGGTTCTGGCCACTCTTTGATAGCTGTCATCTTGTCTGGATCAGGGGCCATGCTTTCGGCACTGACTATGTGTCCCAGGTACTGTACTCTTGGCTTTAACAGGTGGAATTTTGATGGTTTTAGCTTTATCCCATATTTGGCCAGAGCTTCACCTCTGCTAGATGAGTGACGTGTTCCCCGTAGGTCTGAGAGTACACGGTCACGTCATCCAGGTAGAGCAGTACCGTCTCGAAGTTCTTATGTCCCAGGCAACCCTCCATCAATCGCTGGAAGGTTCCGGGTGCATTACATAGTCCAAAGGTCATGCTGTTGAATTCACATAGGCCCATAGGTGTTGTGAATGCCGTCTTCTCACGGTCTTCCTCGGCTACGGACACCTGCCAATACCCACTAGTGAGATCTAAGGTAGAGAAGTAGTTGGCAGACTTTAACGCAGCTAAGGATTCCTCTATACGAGGTAACGGGTAAGCATCTTTGTGTGTTATGCAGTTTATTTGCCTATAGTCTACACACATTCTCATACTACCATCCTTTTTCCTGACTATGACTAATGGGGCTGCCCAGGGACTACAGCTATCTCGTATAACCCCTGCGTCCTTCATGTCCTGAAACATTTCTTTGGCTTTCTGATAATGTGCAGGTGGAATAGGTCTATACCGCTCCTTGATTGGTGGATGTGTACCTGTGGGAATGTGATGTTGTACCCCTTTTATCCTACCAAAGTCAAGTGGATGCTTACTAAAGACTTGTTCAAATTCTTGAACTACCCGGTACACACCTTGCTTTTCGTACACAGGAGTAGTGTCATTTCCGACATGGAGCTGCTGGCACCAGTCCTCTAGTGGCCCACTTGTTTGATCAGGTTTTGCCCCTTTAGTGTAGTGTACGGGGCCCACTGTTTGAATCTTGTTGCTGACTGTGTA
This sequence comes from Allobates femoralis, assembly GCA_033576535.1. Classification (NCBI taxonomy): domain Eukaryota; kingdom Metazoa; phylum Chordata; class Amphibia; order Anura; family Aromobatidae; genus Allobates; species Allobates femoralis. The sequence goes on along the minus strand of JARQOC010000006.1, from coordinate 214,913,433 downwards.
CAATTTAGCAACAGTTGTATACCTGGGTAATTTAACCTCCTCACTGCCACAATTTAAGATGCGAACAGGTACTCTCACATTGTGTATGTCAACCACCCCCCTGGCTGTCAACAGTGTAGGTCTGTGCTCAGTGCTGATGGGCTCCACTAGTGCCTGATAGTCCTGCCCTCTCAGACCTATAGCTGTTCGACACCAAATCATCATTTCACTCATTGGGGGGATCACGATAGGAAGCGGGTCTGTTACCCGTGCAGTACCAATTTCGCCACCTGTAATTGTTACCTGTTGATGGTGCAGGATGGCTCTGATCTCACGCTGGAGGACCTTCCTCTGACCAGGTCTGGCAGTGTCTGCAATATGTTGAAGCAAAAAACAAAACTTCCTCCATGCAATTGCTAACAACATTTGTGCCTAGTATTATATATGGGTCATTAGCATTACTGGCTTCCGCTACAACTTTGACCCCTTGCTTTTGCAATTCCACCCTCCCCACCTTTATTGGTACTTCCTTAACCCCCATTATGGTAATTGGTTCAACGTTAGATGCATTAAGGGTAAAGTCTAGATCGGGCTGTTTCAGTTCTGCATCAACCCAATACTTCCTATAAAGGATATAGGGGATGGTGGTCACCTGTGACCCAGTGTCCAGCAGAGCAGTTGTTGAGATGCCATCTAGTACAATGGACAGTAACGGCCTCTGTCCGATGAAGGTCTTGTACCAGGTGGCTGGGCCCTGTTGATCTAATCCTGAGGTTTGGCCCCGGCCCCCAGGGACTGCTCGTTTAAAGGACAGCTCCTTGCGAGGTGACCAGTGTTGGTTACAGCGGCGACAGATGGGCTCCCCAGTGGAGCTGTAGCGGTCGGTGGTTCTTCCTCGGTACGTTGTGGCATGCTTCCCTCGCATCCAGGGTACATCCTCTGGACTGTCGGCAAGTTGAATCAGCGGTTGAGGTCGGGGCTGGGGTCTTGGTGCTGGCTGTTTACTTTGCTACAACTGCAGAGCGTCCATTAGTTTAGTGATGTTTTTGTTCATTTGGCGCATCTCAGCACGCAGGGAATCATACTTGTCAGGCTGAGCAGATTGAACATTGTGCGTAGCTGTAGACACAGGTAATGGTTTTGAGGTAGCCTGCACCTCACCACTGCACCACCTTTTAATAGCAGCTTCATGGGTCTCTACCAGCCTTAACCCTTTGATGGCCATCTCCTTCAGGGTATTAAAGTCAGCTTCAGGATTGCTCAATGACCACCAACGTACAGTCTTTCTGTCCTCGGGGGATAGCAGTCCCCGAGTGAATTGTTCAATCAGGAGCTTGTTTTCGTCGGGTAAACTGGCGGGGCTGACATGTTTAAGGGCGTGCAATGCTTCTTCCAGATGCCAGGCATAAGCTCTTATATCGTCCCCCGGCCTCTGGTAGCAGTGATGAAAGCACATGCGTATATCAGCCTCATTGCACTCCTCGAAGGTAGCTCTCAGTTTGTTAAATATGGCGGCGGCTGATCTGCGTTCAGCGGCAGACCAGGACACACTTTCTTTCTCTGCTGCGCCAGTTAACTGTCCGAGTACCATAGCAGCACGTTGTTGGCCAGTCATCGCATACATATCCAGGACGCTATTAATTTTTCGCATGAAATCGTCCAATGTATCAGGGCGTCCGTCATACTGGGGCAACCACTTGGTCCCCGGGATGTATGGGAGTGACATCGGCATTATTGGGGCGAGTGCACCCAGTGCACCGGTGGCGCTGGCAGTGCTACTGGAGCTAGCCATCATGGCTTCCGGGTAATTCCTAGGGTCAGTGAACACGCCTTCGTCGTCGCTGGAGGAGGCCGACATGTTGGAGGCCCCCAGAGTGAATTACAGCCAGTTCTTAAAGAGTTAAATAGTTCGGGAGTTTCCGGACTAGGCCGAGGCGCTCGGGAATGCTCGGCTGAGCGGGGGGCAGGCTTCAGTTTCGTGCTCTACAGGCCAACATGCCCCCTTTCATCCCACTCTTCCGCGCAGTAATGGCGGCGTAGTTTAACATTCACTCAATACAGTCAAAAACATGGCACACAGTACCCGCTAATACTGGGCACGGGATCCTGTTCGTGCTCGCCAGAAAAAGATATGTCGAGCGCAGGCTTTGGGGTACTCGGGTATCAGGCTTTAGGGGTAGTGTCTGCTGTGTCACGGGGAATGGTGGCCGCGCCTAATCCCGTGTCCTGGGTATATCTTCAAAACGGGGAGTATATTTATAAGGGATTTTATATACAGTTGTCGTGACGCCACCTGTAGTCTCTGGTGATGAGCCACCATCGCCGCCATAGTCTGCCGGAGGTAGATGGTAATGCGGCTACTTGTCAATGTCCTCTACGAGTAGGGCTGGACCTCCAGGGCAGCATAGTATGAAGGGGCAACTTGTAGTGGAGCTGTAGATAGGAAGGGGAGTGTTGGAGCAGTCTATGAGGGGTACCGGGAACGGAAAGGAATGACACACGCATACTGCAGAAGTTTCTTTTACCTTTTACTGGTGATACTCAGGTAAAGATGTCCAGGGCACTGACAGGTGACCAGGTGCACAGTGGGTCCCCACAGCAAGTGGGTATAAGGCCTCCTCTGTTCCTCTGTAGTTGCTGAAGCCCAGCCTGCATGCAGCCAGACTGGCCTCCTCTCTCTTCCTGACTCCGATATCTGTCCTCTCCTCCTGCGTGGTCCACGGGTTACCCTCTCTGATCACTGCGGTGGAACACTGCGGTGTCTGGCTCCCTCTCCTTGACTCACAGGGGGACCGGGTGGCTGAAGCCTCCACGGTGTGATGGGGTTTTCTGTAGTCCTGGAGGATACCACAGGTGTGGATCCCGGATGTCCGGTACGTCTTAGGGCGAACTCCCACCAGTTTTTTACTCCTTTTATGCTGTCTGCTCCTTGTCTTCTGTCCCCAATTAGGCTTGTGGGACGTCAGAAGGGCCACTGTGAGTCACTGTTTCGGGCCTAACCGCGGCACCGACCACTAGGACGTCTTCGCAGCTCTCCTAGCATCTGCACATTATGACTAACTCCTCCCAGCAGCAGTATTTATATTGGATCCTGCCTAAGGTCAGCAAGTTGAGCTCCCCCTACTGTGCCGGGGTGGAAGATGTTGCATGTAGTAGGTACCTGCTGTGGAAACCCAACTGTGCATTAGAGAAGTCTGTGGTTACCTGCGTGAGCATGGCGCCACACTTACTGCAAAGTTACTTTCTCTGATGAAGTTCTCTTCTGACTGTGACATATGGAAGAATGATTGACAAAATTGTTAGACTATTCATGTGTCCTGAGACAATTCGTGTGTGATGGCTTTTCATCCAAGTTAGTGGGCTTACTTAGAAATTTGCCTAAAACACTGTCATGAAGAAAAAATTATATCTAAACATCCTCCAAGACCAACTTCTTCCAATAATCCAGTAGCAAATTAATATTGAACCTACCTTCTTCTAGCCTGATGGAGCACGATGTCACAAGGCAAAAGTGACAACTAAGTGGCTCGGTGAACAAAACACTGACATTTTGGGTTCATGGCCAGAAATCTCCTCAGATCTCAAACCCTCAAAGTGTGGGCGTAGCAACAAAAACACATAATTTGTGATAAATTTTAAGCACTGATGACAAGAATGTATTGTCATCAGTTAGGATTTGGCCCAAAAGCTGATAATCAGCATGCCAAGGTGAATTGCAGAAACCATGAAAAATAACAGAAACACTGTAAATATTAAGTTTTGCAAAAACATGATGTCTAAAATATACTCCAGTAACCACAGATACATCTGAATAATAAATCTAAAAACACTGAAGCAGCAAAATTTGTGAAAACCAAAATTTGTGTCACTCAAAACTTTACTCTATGACTGTATATATACAGTGCATGCCAAGTGCAGGTAGGTCTATGTATGTATACTGCCTGCACCTGCCTCTAACAGCAGGGATCAAAGTAAACCTGGATCGCTGCTATTTAAACACTTAAAGAGAAACTGTCACCAGTTTTTGAGCCTACAAACAAATGCTACCTGCTTTAACAGCTCCTGTCCAGCTTTTCACAAACATGTATATCATCTTTTGGTGTCACCTGCATACCCTAAAAAATACCATTTGATATGCTCACACACTGTATGTAAATGAGGGTAGTTAGTAAAGAGTCGAGCAGGAGTGTGGAGCGAGTCGGGAGGTCTAACAGGACAGCTCCAGGCTGATCCTGAGGAAAGATGAAAGGGGATCCTGAGGGGATCCTGAGAGAGGGTGGCTGTCGTGTGAGTCTGGGCCCGAGAGAGAAAGGGGGAACCCCAGCGTGGAGTGACCATACTCTAGGGAATTCCCCAGTCCAGCACGGAAACGCTGGACCCGAGGATATGACTAGAGTCCACCTCTGAAGTCGTCAACCGGCAGCTGCGGTCTGTTCACCGGCTGCAGCACCCTGCCAAACGGAGCGGTCTGCCTGCTTCTTCACTTCGAGGGAGGGGTGCTCCAAGACTACCTTCAAGCAGGTAGGGCATAGACTCATCCAAGGTGGGAAGAAAGGTCAACTAAGGCATACCACGGGTACCACCATACCACCTGGCATCCACTTGCAGCCACCCGTAGAGCTACCTGTTTCTTTAACAACTTTTGAACTGAACTATGGACTTGTATGCTGATGACTGTTTACAGTAAAGTACCCGGGAGAGTGACTTTGCCTCCGTGTCTTTGTGCCATTTATCATCAACCTCTTTGCTTACAGCAACGCTGCCTCTGGAGGCCTAGCTCCACTTGTAGGGAGGTTTACCATCCTTGCCGCAATACCATCGCCCTCTGGAGGACTGTGGCGGCGCTGGTGACCCATCACCAGGTACTACAGGTCGCACATATGACAATAACTCTTTTCCTTGTATATAACCCCTCTATTGAAGTGTAAAAAATAAAATCCAATTTGCGCCATACTGTGTTTGCAATAATTACCCTCGGTATATTTTTGTATTGCTCACCTTGACCAGTTGTGCCGTCCACACAACTGGAATAACTTGCACCCTTGCGAGGTCTTTGAAATAATGAATGTCACTCTCCCGAAGTGATGTGAATAAATGGCGTCTTCAGCGTTTTCCTCGGTTGCCAAGGATCACGTGACAGCTCAGGAGGATTTTCTAAATGACGAAGGCTAGGTCCTGTAGCCCAGAGCAGCTCCACATGCCACTCCCCGCAGGGAGGATATGTAAGGTAATGAAGAAAGGATAGAGTATGTGGTAAGCGCTAGGGAATAATTACAGCTCCACGGCCAGTAGTAAATTACCTTTAGGCTTTAATAAAAATGTGTACAACACGCGGGTCCTTTAACCATGATGCATTTCAACGCAGTATGCGTCTTTCTCACTTGAGAAAGACGCATACTGCGTTGAAATGCATCATGGTTAAAGGACCCGCGTGTTGTACACATTTTTATTAAAGCCTAAAGGTAATTTACTACTGGCCGTGGAGCTGTAATTATTCCCTAGCGCTTACCACATACTCTATCCTTTCTTCATTACCCTCTATTGAAGTGTCACCCAGGCCACGGGCTCAGGCACCGCCACCCGTGACATCCCCGTGAACCCCTTCGAGCCTGACACCCAAGTACCCCAGGGCCTGGGGCTCAACACAAGCTCCGAGTGACGTCATCAGAATGACATCAAAGTAACATCAAAATTGATATGCATACGAGTGTCCAAAAGCGAATCCAGGGTGACCAGACTGCAACTCCAATGAGCTGGGAGGCACTTAAAAGTGTGCTACGAGGTGTATTCATTTCACACGGGGCCCGTTTGAAAAAGATCAGGACACAGGAGATAACGGTGCTCATTCAGGAAATATCTAGATTAGAGGACGCTCATAAGCGCGATCCTTCCTCCCTTATACTTGCTCAGCTTTCTGAGAAGCGACACAAATTACTTAAGATATTGGATCAGAAGGATCGTAGCTTTAGAGACAAAATACGTGCACGGTTCTATCATCTAGGGAACAAGAGTGATAAAATTTTCGCAAGGTCACTCCACCCTAGAACAGCTCACACCATCATACCTTATGTTCAGAAACCCGATGGCACTAAGTGTCCCAAAACAAGCGACATCTTGAAAGTCTTTCGGGAATACTATACATCTCTTTACAATCTGAAGGGCCATTACCAGGATCTGGAGCGGTCCCAGTTGAGGCAGAAAATGCAGGACTACTTGAGACGCAGCGGGGTCCCGCCCCTTCCACAGCCCACCATTAAAGCCCTGTCGCAGGCCTTCACATTAGAGGAAATTGCAGACGGCTTTTCCAATTTGAAAGTTGGGAAATCCTCGGGACCGGACGGATACACCGCTGCCTTTTTTAAGACATTCTCTGATAGTTTGGGACCTTTGTTCCTCGAGGTCTGCAATTCTGTCGCCACTGGCTCTGCTTTCCCGAAGCAGGCTCTCATGGCCTATATAGTGATGCTGCCCAAATCGGGGAAGGACCCCTCAGTCTGTAGTAATTATCGTCCCATCTCATTGATTAACTTAGACATCAAGGTTTATGCGAAGATCATAGCCAACAGGTTGAGGGAGGGTTTGCCGGAGGTCATTGACATGGACCAGGTTGGGTTTGTCCCGGGACGGGAGGCCAGGGACAACACGATACGCTCGGTCTCGCTTATTCGACAGGATGCACTGGATGTTCCTGTTCGAGACACTGCGTCACTTGGGACTGTCGGGCACTGCTTTGCAGTCTATAGAGGTGCTGTACTTGGGCCCCACAGCTCATATTAGCATTAACGGTTCCCTGTCCGTGCCGTTCTGCATTTCAAACGGTACACAACAGGATTGCCCGCTCTCCCCTCTGGTCTATGTCCTGTGTATTGAGTCTCTGGCCTCCTCTCTCAGGGGTAACCCCTCCATTCATGGAGTCCCAACGGACGAGGGGGATCCTAAATTAGCCTGCTTCTATATTTGTCCAACCCATTGATCAGCCTTCTGAATTGCTTAGATGAAATTCGAAGGTATGGCCAGTTAAGCAATTTTAAAATTAACATGTCGAAATCTGACATGCTTAATATATCCCTTCCGGAAGTGGTGGTTCGTTTGTTAAAATCTGATTATGGGTTTACGTGGAAGCAGGACGCCATCAAATATCTCGGCATAAACCTGTCGCGTGACCCGGCTGCTCTGTTCTCCCTGAATTATCAATCTATGCTAAAACAAACAGAGGCGGATCTTGGTAAGTGGCATAAACTTTTGTTGTCATGGATGGGACGGGTTAACGCAGTTCGGATGGACCTTCTCCCTAGGTTATTATACTATTTTCAGACTATTCCGTATCTTCTTCCCACCTCCTTTTTCTCTAGGCTGAAGACCATGATCACTAAATTCATCTGGTCTCATGGTAGAGCTAGGCTGGCATTTCGCCTCCTGGCCCGAAGGGTTGATAGAGGTGGAGTTGGTCTCCCGGACTTTCAGCTATACCATCTCGCCTCCTTAGGCAAATGTATCTCGGACTTGTTCCAACTGGAAAAGCCCAAAAGATGGACTCATAGCGAGAAACACATGTCTTCTTCCCACCCGCTGTCGGAGATCTGGTCTGGGGGGATGTTACGTGGGACCTCTACTAGCTTTATCACTAAACAACTAAACAACTGAAACTATTCATACAGCGATATAATAAGACTCTGCAGTTGACGAGGATCCCGGGACCCCTTACCCCAATCTTCGGGAACCCTCAGTTCCAGGTGAGTCAGGGCGGGCAGAAGTTCCTACACTTAGCCAGGTCTTCCCATCCCACCCTAAATAGCTTCATTAACGATAACACGGTTGAAGATATCGGGTCCTTATTTCCTTACTCGGTCCCACCTCCGGACGCATGGTTCCATCAGGCTAGACTGAAATATTACATCCGGTCATTGCCGAGGTTGGCTGTCTTTCGCCCACTGACCCAATATGAAAAATGGTGCACGGATGGTTGTCCCTTGGATCATGCAGTATCTACCCTTTATAAGCTGTTTCAAGATTTGATGGGTGGCCACACAGACACTCTGCCCGCCTTTACTAATAGATGGGAGCATGATCTCAGCAGAACTTTCACCGTACTGGAATGGGAGAAAATCTTCCTCTTTACTCATAAATCTTCCATGTCTGTTGACTCCCAAGATCGTAACTATAGGGTGGCGGCGCGGAGATTAATAGGATATTTCCTTCTAGATCGGCTGATTGCTGGAGGCAATGTGGCCAGAGAGGCACATATCTCCATATCTGGTGGGGGTGTGAACGTTTGCGCCCCTTCTGGGACGATGTGGGGGACCTGTATGGCAGGACAGCTCACACACAATTGAAACTTGATGCACAGATGGCTCTATTGTCATGCTCTGGCATGTCCATAGCCAAATATAAAAAATCTCTCCTCCGTCACTTTCTCACGGCTGCGAGAATTCTGATTTCTAGATTTTGGATGAAGCCAAGACTTAGTACATGAACTGAATGTCACCTGCAGGCTGGAGGAATTGATCGCTCATAGCATGCCAGATGAGAATAGCGTTACACGACACTGTGACCTGTGGGCCCCATGGATATTGCTGCGAGAAGCTGAGTCACTAAAATCTTCGTTGATGTGAACGAAGCCAAACAAAGCCTTCATAACTCATATTACCGGCATAACTGAACTTGCCGCACACTGACCTTCCCAGTTTCTTTGACCCTACCCTTCTTCTCCCTTCTTTCCCTTCTTTTCTTAACTTTCTCTTTACTCTCTTTTACCTAATTCTCGAATACATTTTGCAGTCAGGGAACCCTTCATGTTATTTGAGGATTAATGAATGTTGATACTTACCTTTCTCCTGTATTCACTAAACAAACCAACATGGATTCATGTCATGGGGGAGGTTAACCCCATTAAGGGGTCCTTATCCCTTATAATATGCTATAAGCTGGGTACACAGGTCTAGAGCATATTACTTGGACACTTATTTCGTTACATGTGTTATTTTTCTAGATTATGCTCTTTGGCTTTTGAAAATGCTATATGCTTTGGAAATTGCTTATACATTCAAAAATGGTTTAATAAACATTGATTTATACAAAAGCGAACCCACCCCATGACACTAAACTTCCCTGGAGGAGCAAGTCTGGTATGGCCACTGAGATTTCTTCTGTAGCCACTGGAGGTGAAGACAGGCTTAGCTGGTAGGTAGTCACCACATCCAGCCCCAGGGCATCTAAATGCCATGATTTGTGATATCTGTGGGTTGGCTTAAGTGGACAGAGTCTTTGGAAAGGGTGGTACAGCTGGATGGGAGAAGCTGGTTGGTAGCAGGACTCTGCACCTGCTTGCAACACAGAGTAATACATGGCATGTCAGGTGCAGACTAGTACATGGCATTGCAGATCCAGGCATGTATGGACTGGTACATGGCATGGCAAGTCCAGGTATGTATGGACTGGTACATGGCATGTCAGGTGCAGGCTGATGCGGGCTGGTATATTAGAAGAAAGGTGCAGGCAGGACTCTAGGATGAAACACAGTATTAGCTAACAAGGCACTAGACAACAGGTACAGGATAAATGGGAGCACAGGAATACAGAATGGGATCCCAAAAACTAGCAACATGCCAAGGGGTAAGACAGTATTGCTCAGGCACCTCCCAATGGGGGAAGGTGCCTTAAGTCCACTGTGCTTCTTAGGCATAGACTGAGAAACATTCCCGGGTTAAGAGCACACTGGTCCTTTAAAAATCACGGGCATGCGGCAATCGCCACTTACGTCCACTCCTAGAAGACTTGCACAGAGGGCGCAGGCTCTGGGAGCAAGAGGATACAGCTAGGAGCAGAAAGATGGCACGAAACCAGTGGCAGAGTGAGTTTGCCACAGATGCTGATCTCGCTGCCACACGGAGATCGGCATTTTGGCAACAGGCGCTACAAAAATGACAGTGCTTGCCGCTTGCGCAGAGATGGTTTGTGTTCTGTTTGCAGTAGGGCAGAGCAGAATGTGCCTGCACTTGTCTGCGAGGACACTGGAAACTACTAACCACAATTAACCCTAGCTATAGCTAGCCCAAGGTCCCAGGGAAGTGGTCACTAAGGTAGCAACATTATATGTTTACAGTATACATACTAACAATAGGTTCTTATAAGGTCACAGTATTCTCCAGTATGGAGACCCCCCTACATAATGACCTTTGACATAATTTTACGTCATGGTCGGGAAAGGGTTCACAACTTGTGATGTCAACTTACATTATGGCGATCATGCAGACACAGTAGATGTGCTCGCATGATTCTCCCGGGAGCTCGGTGTAAGTAATCAACAAGCTCCAGATGTTGTATCCAGAGATGGTACCCACACTACGCCTGACTGTTTAACACCCTTAATGCCACAATCAGTAACAATCACAGCATTTAGGAGGTTAGGAGAGAGGGAGTGGATACTCTCTCCCTCCCTCCCGATCAGCACTCCTGTGATGTAATCACGGATTAACGATCATTGGCATGGAAACCCGAAGTCAGATAATCACCTCCAGGTTTGCTGGCTATGGTGTCCTGTTAGACCATGAGAGGAGATGTTCTGTCAGCATAACATTGGCAGGAGCAATATATAGCAACTAGCTGTGAGCCCGATGCAAATGCATCGGATTCTAGAACGTGCATTAATTTGATTATAGTAGTTATAGCTGTTAGCCTGATACAAATGCATCGGGTGTCTAGAATATGTTTATTGTTTTTTTAAAGATTTTTAAATAATAATCGCATCATAAATAGCAATAATATTAGCAATAGCATTATTATTAGCAGTAATAGCAGTATTAATAGCATTATTAGCAGTATTATGAGCATTAATAACAGTATTAATAGCATTAATAGCAGTATTAATAGCATTAAGAGCAGTATTAATAGGAGTAATAGCATTATGAATAGCATTAATAGCATTAGTATGTGCATTAATAGCATTAATAATAGCATTAATAGCATAAATGATAGCATTCATAGCATAAATAATAGCATTAATAGCATTAGTATTAGCATTAATAGCATTAATAATAGCATTAATAGCAATATTATTTGCATTAATAGCATTATTATTACCATTAATAGCATAATTATTAGCATTAACAGCATTATTATTAACATTAATAGCATTATTAATAGCAATAATAGTACTAATAATAGTATTATTATTAGTATTAATAGCATTATTACCATAAATAGCATTAAAAATAGCGTTAATAGCATTATTATGAGGAGTAATAGCATTATTAGCATTAATAACATTATTAATAGCATTAATAGAATTAAAAATAGCATTAATAGCATTATTAATAGCATTAATAGCATAAATAATAGAATTAATAGCATAAATAATTGCATTAATAGCATTAGTATTAGCATAAAGAGCATTAATAGCAATATTATTAGCATTAATAGCATTTTGAATAGCATAAATAGCATGATTATTAGCCTTAATAGCATTATTAATAGCATTAATAAGATTATTATTAGCATTATTAGCATTAATATTAGCATTAATAGCATAATTATTAGCATTAATAGCATTATTATTAGCATTAATATCATTATTATTAGCATTAATAGCATTATTAATAGCATGAATAGCATATTATTAGCCTTAATAGCATTAATAATAGCATTATTAGCATTATTATTAGCATGATTAGCATTAATATTACCATTAATAGCATAATTATTAGCATTAATAGCATTATTATTAGCACTAATAGCAGTATTAATAGCAGTATTAGCATTAATAATAGCATTAATAGCATTATTAATAGCATTAATAGCATGATTATTAGCCTTAATAGTATTAATAATATCATTAATAGCATTATTATTAGCATTATTAACATTATATTAGCATTAATAGCATAATTAGTAGCATTTATAGAATTATTATTAGCAGTAATAGCATTAATAGCATTAATATTACCATTAATAGCATTAATATTAGCATTAATAGCATTAATAGCATAATTAATAGCATTAATAGCATTATTAATAGCATTCATAGCATTATTAATTGCAAGAATAGCATTATTAATAGCATTAATAGCATTATTAATAGCATTAATAGCATAAATAATAGCATTAATAGCATAAATAATAGCATTAATAAAATTAATAGCAATATTATTAGCATTAATAACATTAAGAATAGCATTAATAGCATGATTATTAGCCTTAATAGCATTAATATTAGCATTAATAGCATTATTAATAGCATTAATAGCATAAATAATAGAATTAATAGCATAGATAATTGCATTAATAGCATTAGTATTAGCATAAAGAGCATTAATAGCAATATTATTAGCATTAATAGCATTTTGAATAGCATAAATAGCATGATTATTAGCCTTAATAGCATTAATAATAGCACAAATAGCATTATTATTAGCATTATTAGCATGAATAGCATAATTATTAGCATTAATAGCATTATTAGCATTAATAGCATTAATAATAGCATTAATAACATGATTAATAGCATGAGTAGTAGCATTAATAGCAGTATTAATAGCATTATTAGCATTATTATTAGCATTAACAGCATTATTATTAGCATTTATTTATTTTTTTTTATTATTTTTTTTATTTAATTATTTATTATTTTTTTTTATTTTTTTAATTATTTTTTAATTATTATTAAATTATTTTTTTTATTATTAAATTTATTATTTATTTTAAGTGAGCCTGAGGCTGAGACACAGTTCTCCTTCAGGTCCGCTGAAAGGGCTCATATTATTAGCATTTTTTTCTTTTTTTTATTATTATTTTTTATGTAATTATTTATTATTTTTTATTTATTTTTTTATTATTTTTTAATTATTTTTTAATTATTTTTTTTATTATTAAATTTATTATTTATTTTAAGTGAGCCTGAGGCTGAGACACAGTTCTCCTTCAGGTCCGCTGAAAGGCTCATATTATTAGCATTTAATTTTTTTTATTATTATTATTTTTTTATTTAATTATTTATTATTTTTTATTTATTTATTATTTTTTAATTATTTTTTAATTATTTTTTTTATTATTAAATGTATTATTTATTTTAAGTGAGCCTGAGGCTGAGACACAGTTCTCCTTCAGGTCTGCTGAAAGGGCTCATATTATTAGCATTTAATTTTTTTTTTTATTATTATTTTTTATTTAATTATTTATTATTTTTTATTTATTTTTTTATTATTTTTCAATTATTTTTTAATTATTTTTTTTATTATTAAATTTATTATTTATTTTAAGTGAGCCTGAGGCTGAGACACAGTTCTTCTTCAGGTCCGCTGAAAGGGCTCATATTATTAGCATTTAATTTTTTTTTTTATTATTATTTTTTATTTAATTATTTATTATTTTTTATTTATTTTTTTATTATTTTTTAATTATTTTTTAATTATTTTTTTTATTATTAAATTTATTTGTTGACATACATTAGCGGTGTGTCGGCGAATTAACGGCCGGGCCCCTGGTTCTATTTGTCGGGCCCAAAATCGCGGACACACCGCTAATGTATGTCTATGGGCAGTGAGGTCGAATTCTGATTGGTGGGCGTCAGCAGAGAGCGACCAATCAGAAATCGGGCTGACTGCCCATAGACATGTATTAGCGGTGTGTCCGCGATTTTAGGGCCGACAAATAGAACCAGGTGGGCGGCCATAAAATCGACAATACACCGCTAATGTATGTCAATGGGAAATGAGGTGCTCTTCTGATTGGCTGAGGGCAGTAGACAGCGACCAATCAGAAGAGCGCGTCACATCTCATAGAGATAGAATGGCGGATTTTTCGTCCATTCTATCTTAATGAGAAGTGAAGAGGACGTCGTAGCTGGAAGTTGGCGGAAAGAAGACAGAAGACCCCGGGGGCCGGACGAAGAGCCGGAGATGGCGGAAAGAAGAGAGAAGACCGGCGGGGCCGGAGGAAGAGGACGCCTGGCCGGACTGAGGACTTGTGGATCGGACGGACGATCAGATGACTAAGAAGGCATGTAAGTGATCGAGGGGGCGTTAGGTTAGGGGACGGCGGGGGCTTCGGGTGTAGGGCCTTAGGTGTTAGCGGCGGGAGCTTAGGAGGCGGCGGGGCTTAGGGGATAGGGGCTTAGGTGCGGCGGGGCTTAGGGGTAGGGGCTTAGGTGCGGCGGGGCTTAGGGGGTAGGGGGTTAGGTGCGGCGGGGCTTAGAGGGTAGGGGCTTAGGTGCGGCGGGGCTTAGGGTGTAGGGGCTTAGGTGCGGCGGGGCTTATGGGGTAGGGGCTTAGGTGCGGCGGGGCTTAGAGGGTAGGGGCTTAGGTGCGGCGGGGCTTAGGGTGTAGGGCTTAGGTGCGGCGGACTTAGACTTAGGGGGTAGGGGCTTAGATGCGGCGTGGCTTATAGGGTAGGGGCTTAGGTGCGGCGGGGCTTAGGAGGTAGGGGCTTAGGTGCGGCGGGGGTTAGAGGGTAGGGGCTTAGGTGCAGCGGGGCTTAGGGGGTAGGTAGGGGCTTAGGTGCGGCGGGGCTTAGAGGGTAGGGGCTTAGGTGCGTCGGGGCTTAGAGGGTAGGGGCTTAGGTGCAGCGGGGCTTAGGGGTAGGTAGGGGCTTAGGTGCGGCGGGGCTTAGGTGCGGCGGGGCTTAGGGGTAGGGGCTTAGGTGCGGTGGGGGTTAGAGGGTAGGGGCTTAGGTGCAGCGGGGCTTAGGGGGTAGGTAGGGGCTTAGGTGCGGCGGGGCTTAGAGGGTAGGGGCTTAGGTGCGGCGGGGCTTAGAGGGTAGGGGCTTAGGTGCAGCGGGGCTTAGGGGGTAGGTAGGGGCTTAGGTGCGGCGGGGCTTAGGGGGTAGGGGCTTAGGTGCAGCGGGCTTAGGGGGTAGGGGCTTAGGTGTGGTGGTAGGGTCTTAGGTGCGGCGGGGCTTAGGAGGTAGGGCTTAGGTGCGGCGGGGCTTAGGGGGTAGGTAGGGCTTAGGTGCGCGGGGCTTAGGGGGTAGGGCTTAGGTGCAGCGGGGCTTAGGGGGTAGGGGCTTAGGTGCGGGGGGCGGCGGTAGGGTCTTAGGTGCGGCGGGGCTTAGGAGGTAGGGGCTTAGGTGCGGCGGGGTTAGAGGGTAGCGGCTTAGGTGCAGCGGGGCTTAGGGGGTAGGGGCTTAGGTGCGGCGGTAGGGTCTTAGGTGCGGCGGGGCTTAGGAGGTAGTGGCTTAGGTGCGGCGGGGCTTAGGGGGTAGGTAGGGCTTAGGGCGGCGGGGCTTAGAGGGTAGGGGCTTAGGTGCAGCGGGGCTTAAGGGGTAGGTAGGGGCTTAGGTGCGGCGGGGCTTAGGTGAGGCGGGGCTTAGGGGTGGTGTAGAGCATTAGGGGGTGGTTTAGAGCATGGCGCTGTAGTGTACAGCACG
This sequence comes from Allobates femoralis, assembly GCA_033576535.1. Classification (NCBI taxonomy): domain Eukaryota; kingdom Metazoa; phylum Chordata; class Amphibia; order Anura; family Aromobatidae; genus Allobates; species Allobates femoralis. The sequence continues at coordinate 214,898,097 of JARQOC010000006.1, read as the reverse complement.
ATGGTATACTACAGTCCCATGGGCATACGCGTGTCGGCCCTTAAGCGCCAGCGGACATTGCGAGTCGTTGGCGCTTAGGTTTAGGGGCGGACAGGCGTATGGGCATGGGACTGTAGTATACTATAGCGGTGTACACTACAGTCATATGCGCTTCTGTGGCTTTGTTAGCGGTGGGTGACAACTACTCGCAATGCCCGCTTCGCGGGCATTGCTTCGCCAGACTGCAACGACTCGCAATGCCCGCTTTGCGGGCATTGCTTCGGGAGTCGCCGTGGCCGCGTAGCGGCCACGGACAGAGTCCAGGAGAAACACCCAGGACTCGCTAACCAAGCCACCAGAAGTTGCGCCGCTCCGACGGAAGTCAGTTACGGCAATTATATAATAGATATATGTGCATTGCTATATATTATACCAGTGTTTAGACTAATAAAAATGAAAGTCTCATAAAGGGACTATGTAAAAAAAAGTGGAAATAAAAGTAACAAAAAAATTGTAAAGATACAAAAAAATTAAGAAAACATTAAACCAATAAATATGTATTTTTATGTTAAAAACTAAAATAAACAAAGTACATGTTTGGTATCGCTATATCTAGAATAACCCGATCTATAAAACGGTCACAAGCGGTTAACCCCTTCAGTGAACACAGTTTTAAAAAAAAATAACATTGTTTTTTCACATTATGGCCAAAAAAATAATGAAATGAAACGTGATCAAAAAATCACAAGTGAATAAAAATGGTATCCCTGAAAATATCATCTTTCCTGGAAACAAAAAAAATGCCACTCAGCTCCTTCAGCAGAAAAATAGAAAAGCTATAGCTCTCAGTATATAGCAAGGCAAAAACAATTATTTTTTCTATAAAACTGTTTTTAATGTGTAAAAGCAGCAAAACATAAAAAAAATTATATAAATGTGGTATCGCTGTAATCGTACTGACCCAAAGAATAAAGCTGTCTTATCAATCTTACCACAACGAACAGCATGAAAAAAAATTCTTGAATTGGTGGTTTTGTTCATTTAGTCTCCCTAAAATTGGAATAGAAAGAGATCAAAAATGTTATGTGCCCAAAAATGGTACCAATAAAAATGGCAGAACAGTCCGAAAAAAGAAGCTCTCACATGTCTCTGTCAGCTGAAAGATGAAAAAGCTACAGCTCTCAGAATATAGTAATGCAATTATTTTTTCCAAAAAATCGTTTTTATTGTGTAAAAGCAGTAAAATATTAAAAAAAAAAATTATAAATCTGGTATCGCTGTAATCCAAAGAATAAAGCTGTCTTATCACTTCTACTGCACATGGAACAACGTAAAATATTAATAAAACTATTTCTTGTACTGCTGTTGATTTGTTTATTTTGTCTCCCAAAGATTGCAGTAAGGCTCGGCTCACATTTATCCTGTGCTCTACGCTGAGCTTATATCAGGATTTCCATTTACAGTAAAATGTCTAAAATACGTGATTCAGACTGAACTCCCTCTATAGTAAACATTCACTATAATGAGGTAGAGAGAGTCATTTTGGACTATCTGTGGCCTATAATCCATCAGTTTCCTTCTTTTACAGCAAGCATAAAATTGCTGTCGACCAGAGTTTTGTGCACTTCTGGAAAGATGAACACCACTGACCAGAATCCAGATGGAATCCAAAGTAATTCTGCTGCTTCATTATGAATTTCTTCGGAGTTTATCTAAGCCACATAATTTGGAGATTTAGATGGAAACTCTGATGTAAGTGCTCAACTTAGAGCAAAGGATAAATGCGGTCCAAAATTTTATGCAAAATGTTACCAATAAAAGCCACTATTCAATCCACAAAAAAAATCCCCACTCAGGTCTGTCAACTTTTAATTAAAATGTATAGGGTTTCCATGCTATTGGTAACATAAAAGCTCTGGACTAGCTAAATTGCTCCCCCCCAAGAAACTCCCCCAAGATAATACTGTGCTCTCAAATTCAAATGCCCAATCCCTTCTGAGTTCCACAGTGTACCTAAACTGCATCTTGTGTCCACGTTTGACAGTACTGTATCAATAAGAACACACGTAATTTACAGGGTCCATGTTTCCTGAAGCACAAGGTGGGAACGATATTCTGGACACTGCAATATACATGCACTACAATGTATGGGCACTAAAATGGCAGATTTGCCATTTTCACTCTGTAGCTTCCATTGCATGTTCGTTTCTGGAAAACACCCATAGAGTCAAATTTGTCACTTCACCTGTAGATAAATTCTTAGATGTTTTTAATTTCCAAAATGGGGTCACTTGAGGGAGGATTTTGCACTACTTATTATTATTATTATTATTATTAGTTATTATTATAGCGCCATTATTTCCATGGCTCTTTATATGTGGAAAGTGTATACAAAGACAAGTGCAAGGTACATGGACAACATATGGCTTACAGGTACAGAAGGAGAGAGGACACTGTCCGCGAGGGCTCACAATCTACGAGGGGACGGGTGATGATACATCAGTAGAGGGCTTTGTGGACAAAGACTCACAGCAGGTTGTAGGCTTGTCGAAAGAGGTGAGTCTTCAGATTTCTTTTAAAGGTTTCCAGAGCAGGTGAAGTCTGATATTTTAGGGCAGAGAGTTCCAGAGTATAGTGAGTGCACAGGAGAAGTCTTGTATGTGGTTGTGGGAAGGAGAGATAAGAGAGAGCAGGAGGAGATCGTGAATAGAGCACAGGTTGCGTGAGGGTAGGTAACGGGAGACATGTCACAGATGTATGGAGGAGACAGATTGTGAACGACTTGTAGGTCATAGTTAGGGTTTTAAACCGGGGCCTCTGAGAAATGAGGAGCCAGTGAAGGGCTTGGCAGAGAGGAGAGATTGGGGAATAGCGGGGAGACAGGTGGATTAGTTGGGCAGCAGATTTTAGGATAGATTGGAGTGGTGCAAGGGTGCTAGAGGGGAGGCCAGCGATCAGGAGGTTACAATAATCAAGTCAGGTGATGATGAGGCAGGGACAAGTGTTTTTGCAGTGACAATGTTGAGGAATGAACAGATCTGGGAAATATTTTTGAGTTAGAGTCAGCAGAAGATGGCAAGGGCTTGGATATGTGTCTTGAAGGAGAGGGCGGAGTCGAGGATTACCCCAAGGCAGCGAGCGTGGAGGACTGGGGAAAGTGAGCAGCCATTGACAGTGAGGGAGAAGTCAGGTAGGGGGAGAGTGAGTTGGGGGAAAAATGATGAATTCCGTTTTGTCCATGTTCAGTTTCAGAAAGTGAGCAGAAAGAAAGATGAGATAGCAGACAGACATTGCGGAATTATGGATAGCTAGGAGGTGATGTCAGGTCCAGAGAGATAGAACTGAGTGTCATCATTGTAGTGATGATATGAAGACCGAAAGACTCAATTAGCGTCCCAAACCAAGGGTGTAGGTGGAGAAAAGAAGGGTCCATGCACCAAGCCTTGGGGGACACCGACAGAAAAGGAGTAAGGTGAAGAGGTGGTGTGGAGAGGGTGACGCTGAATGTCCGGCCAGTTAGATATGAGGAGTTCCAGGAGAAGGGTGATGCCAGTGACACCAAGAGATTCAAGATTCTGTAGCAGGAGGAAATGGTCAACAGAGTCAAAGGCGGAAGGTAGGTCGAAGAGGAGGAGGACAGAGTTGTGTTATTTGCTCTTGGCGGTTAATAGGTTGTTGCTTACTTTGGTTAATGTTGTTTCGGTGGAGTGATGAGTCCATAAGCTAGATTGCAAGCAGTCAAAGAGGGAGGAGGAGGAGAGGTGGGAGAATAGCTCAAGATGCACATGGTGTTCCAGTAGTTTTGAGGGGAGAAGTGATATTGGGCGATAGCTAGAAACAGATGATGGAGGGCTTTTTGAGGATGGGTGTGATCAAGGCATGTTTGAAGGATAAGGGGAAGATACCAGTAGTAAGTGATAAGTTGAAGAGTTGGGTTAGGATGAAGACAGAGGTGAGGCTGGGAATCAGGTGGGATGGGAGCGGGTCAAGGGCGCTGGTGGTTAGGTGTGATTTTGATAGGAGGGTCGAGAGCTGATCTTCTGACAAAGTTGAGAAGCAGCCTTTGGAAGGAGAGGGTCGTGTAGTTGTGAGGAGAAGTTGTGGGGACAGTGGGTCAAAGCTGCCTCTGATGTAATCGATCTTCTGTTTGAAGAAAGAGGCAAATTATTCGGCTGAGATAAGAGGAGAGGGAAGAGGTGCAGGGGGATGGAGTAGAGAATTGAAAGTTTTAAATAGCTGTTTGGGATTGTGAGACAGGGAGGTTATTAAATATAAGAAGTAGGCTTGTTTTGCGGCAGTGTGTGCAGACTTGAAGTCAGTGAGGGACTGCTTGAAAATAGTGAAGTGTTCGGTGGAATGAGATTTCTTCCATCTCCACTCAGCAATCCTGGAAGCCCATCTCAGGTCTTTACTCAGGGTGGTGTGCCAGGGTTGCCTGTTTGTGCGCAGATTGTTATATGTGAGGGGGGGCAGCTAAGTCAAGGGAAGTAGATATTGTGATGTTATACAAAGTGGAAACAGCATCTGTGTCATGTAAGGAAGCTATGTCAGTGAGGGGGAGAAGGGATTCTGAGTATGAGCATAAGTCTATGTGCTTTAGGTTTCAGCAAGGAGGAGAGAGATTGTGGAGTGGGGGAAGTGAAGAAGGGGTGTTGAGGGAGGAGAAAATCAAAAGATTGTGGTTACACAGGGGGAGGGGTGAAATTGAGAGGTTAGTGAGGGAACATAGGAGGGTGAAGATGAGGTCCAGCGTGTGGCCATCTTTGTGAGTGGCAGAGGAGGACAATTGACAGAGCCCAAAAGGGGTAGTCAGTGAAAGGAGTCTAGAGGCGGCTGGGTGGGACGTGTCAATGGGGATGTTGAAGTCTCCCATGATGATAGTGGGGATTTCTGCAGAGAGGAGTGAAGTAGCCAGGTGGTGAAATGGTCAAGGAAAGAGATGGTTGATCCAGGGGGGCGGTAAATGACAGCAAGCTGAAGGGTACAAGGAGAGAAGATGAAGATGGAATGCACCTCGAAAGAGGGGAGAGTAGCGGTGGATGGGAGTGGAATAGGGGCAAAGGAGCAGTTGTTGGCCGGGAGGAAGCCAACTCCTCCACCATGTTTGGTACTGGGTCGGGGTTTGTGGGAAAGACTAGGTCTGCCATAAGAAAGTGCAGCAGGGGAGGCTGTATCAGAGGGGTTGAGCCAGGTTTTGGTGATGCCAAGGAATGAGAGTTTTTAGGTGATAAAGAGGTCATGGACAAAAAAAGTTTATTGCAGGCGGAGAGAGTGCTCCAGAGTGCACCAGGTAGAGGGACTGGGGGGGCAGGGGCAGGGTGAATGAGTTTATGGTTGTTGAGGTAGAGAAGATTAGTGTTGGATTGTGGGCATGGGGTAGACGTGACTGTGGGGATGTCATGGGGGGTCCAGGATTAGGGGATATGTCTCCGGCAAGAAAGAGGAGCAGGGAGAGGGTTAGAAGGTGAAAGCAGGAGAGGTTACGTGGCGGGAGTGCATGTCTGGACACCGAGGATTGAATGTGGAGGAACAGTTCAGGGGAGGGAGTGAGATGGCTGGGTAGGATGGAGGGAGAGAGCACAACTTTGTTGCTGGGTGGAGGGATGAGTGGAGTTAGTAGTAAATGGAGTAGTATGGAAGTGAAAGTGAAAAGAATCAGAAACATTGTATACAGTAACTATGGATTGCAGCACGTAGAAATGGGATGCAGCGTGGGATAAGATGCAGCCAGGGATCAGATGCAATCGTAAGGTGAGCAATGATGATGGAGTCGTACCAAGTCAAGACCAAATGCACAATACAAAGGGATGAGATGCAGCAGTCAATGAGATGCAGCCAGCGATCAGATGCAGCCAGGGATCAGGTGTAATGAGAGATGTATGGTAATGATGAAGACATGTGAAGTCAGGGCTATTGAGAGGTTACCAAGCCAAGGCCAGAAGCACAACATGTAGCAAACACATGCAGCAGGGGATGAGATACAGTCATAGATCAGATGCAGGGAGGAATAAGATGCAGCAAAAAGATGTGCAGTATTGATGAGGTCATAACAAGAAAAGACCCAATGCACAACACATAGGTGATGCTGCCAGGGATTAGATGCAGCCAGAGATCGGATGTAGCCAGGAATCAGATGCAGCCGGGAATCAGATCTAGCCAGGGATCAGATGCAGCTGGGGATTGGATACAGCCGGGGATCTGATGCAGCCTAGAATCGGAAGCAGCCAGGGATTGGATGCAGCCATGGATCAGATGCAACCAGGGATCAAATGCAGCTGGGGATCAGATGCAGCCAGGGATCAGAAGCAGCCAGGGATAAGATGCAGCCGGGGAAAAATTCAGCCAGCGGTCAGGTGCAGCCAGGGATCAGGTGCAGCTAGGGATCAGATGCAGCCAGGGATCAGATGCAGTCAGAGACTTGATTGGGTTGGAAGTATGAGGGGATGAGCAGTGGTGATGATGTTGTACCAGGGTGCTTTGTTCAGCTGGTGCAGGCTGTCAGCAGAGCCATCTGCCACTTATGGCACTTAGGGGCTCTGTATATGAAGTCCCAAACTATTCTAAGTCTTATAGTGCACCATTCCTCCCAAGTGTCGCCTTGTGGCTAAGCAACACTGTCCAACCACATATGGGCTATTGCACTGTTTCGCAGAAATTGTTTGGCACATTTTGGTGACTTCTTTACTCATTTCCCCATGGAAAAATGTAAAATCTGAGGTGAAAACAACAGTTTTGTAGTACAAATAATTTTTTTTTTCCTCACTGCCCAATGGTATAAGGCTGCTTTCACATCAGCGTTTTTTTTAAATTACCGCATAACCGCTGAACTTGCGGCATAGTTGCAGCACAGTTGCGGCAAGCCCCATACAATGTATATGCGGGCTTGCGGCAGGTGCGGCAAGTGCAGTTTTGGCACTTGCGGCAGGTGCGGCCGCAAAAAAAAACGTGGTCAGCCGCGTTTTTTTCGTGGCCGCACCTGCCGCAAGTGCCAAAACCGCACTTGCTGCACCTGCCGCAAGCCCGCATATACATTGTATGAGGCTTGCCGCAACTGTGCCGCAAGTGCAGCGGTTATGCAATAATTGCGGCAGATGCGTTTTTTTCACCGCATCTGCTGCGATTTAAAAAAAACGCTGATGTGAAAGTACCCTAAAATATATATTTTTAAAGTTCTTTTCTGGACACAAACTTGATCCAAACCGTATTGAAAGTCACTGATTGGGCAATTCTGCTCTCCACCCACATGCAGCCAGCCATAAACAAAATACTTCAGGAGAGGGCAGGATTTTGTCATTTTTTATTTTGGTACACACTACATCCGATAACTCTTATTTTACCCCTAGTGCGACCTGTTCAAACACTGCAAGCTGCTCGCACTGGGCTGAGCCCAAGCACAGCATTGCTCGCTCCAGTAATTTGCGTAAACAAAGCATCCAACTTCTGAATCCGAACATTAAAATTGTTTTTTAAAGTCTGTGTTCAGTACGAACTCCGGACTTCAATATCTGCTTTACTCATCCCTACTTACTACCTCATGAAACTGACACCGATCAGAATTGTAAATTTGGCCTGGTCAGGAAGGTTAAAACAGGCTGGGTGGTAAAGAGGTTAAAGGGGTTTTCCAATTAACAAAGTTCAGTTTAATCATTAGATCTTGGAATAATTATAATTAGGGGAGTGTTATTTAAATTAGGGAAAGTGATATTATAATTAGGGGAGCAATATTCAAATAAGGGTAGTGATATTTAAATTAGGGGAAGTGATATTATAATTAGGGGAGTGTTATTTAAATTAGGGAAAGTGATATTATAATTAGGGGAGCAATATTCAAATAAGGGTAGTGATATTTAAATTAGGGGAAGTGATATTATAATTAGGGGAGTGTTATTTAAATTAGGGAAAGTGATATTATAATTAGGGGAGCTATATTCAAATAAGGGTAGTGATATTTAAATTAGGGGAAGTGATATTATAATTAGGGGAGTGTTATTTAAATTAGGGAAAGTGATATTATAATTAGGGGAGCAATATTCAAATAAGGGTAGTGATATTTAAATTAGGGGAAGTGATATTATAATTAGGGGAGTGTTATTTAAATTAGGGAAAGTGATATTATAATTAGGAAAGCAATATTTAAATTAGGGGAGTCATATTTAAATTAGGGGAAGTGATATTATAATTAGGGGAGTGATATTTAAATTAGGGAAAGTGATATTATAATTAGGGGAGTGTTATTTAAATTAGGGAAAGTGATATTATAATTAGGGGAGTGATATTTAAATTAAATAAATTGATATTATAATTAGTGGAGCAATATTTAAATTAAGGGAAGTCATACTTAAATTAGGGGAAGTGTATATTAATTAGGGAGTGTTATTAAATAGGAAAGTGATATTATAATTAGGGGAGTGATATTTAAATTAAATAAATTGATATTATAATTAGTGGAGCAATATTTAAATTAAGGGAAGTCATACTTAAATTAGGGAAGTGATATAATTAGGGGAGTGTTATTTAAATTAGGGAAAGTGATATTATAATTAGGGGAGCAATATTTAAATTAGGGGAGTCATATTTAAATTAGAGGAAGTGATATCAAATAAGGGTAGTGACATTTAAATTAGGGAAAGTGATATTATAATTAGGGGAGTTATATTTAAATTAAGGAAAGTGATATTAAATTAGGGGAGCATTATTTCAATAAGGAGAGTGATATTATAATTAGGGGAGTGATATTTAAATTACAGAAAGTGATATTATAATTAGGGGAGTGTTATTTAAATTAGGGAAAGTGATATTATAATTAGGGGAGCAATATTTAAATTAGGGGAGTCATATTTAAATTAGAGGAAGTGATATTATAATTAGGGGAGTGTTATTTAAATTAGGGAAAGTGATATTATAATTAGGGGCACAATATTTAAATTAGGGGAGTCAAATTTAAATTAGGGGAAGTGATATTATAATTAGGGGAGTGTTATTTAAATTAGGGAAAGTGATATTATAATTAGGGGAGTGATATTTAATTTAAGGAAAGTGATATTATAACTGGATGTATTTAAAAAATGTTCCTGTTCTGAGGTAATCTTATAAATGTGCCTCTGAGTATTGCTGTGTAATGGTTGTTCTTACCATACAGGGACATGGCTGAACAGACCACACATCTTAGGCAGGGGAGGAAGCAAACAAGTTATATAGGATAGAAAGGGTTCACAAATTATTCTTTCCTTGAAGTCAAATATTGCTTAAACATATGCATGGAAATCTTTTACCTTCGAAAAAAAAATTGAATGTGATTCTGTACTGTCCTGTCTATATACTCTATTTTGCATCCCCCACCTGCCCAGGAGATGTGGTATGATCAGACCATATCCCTGTACAGTCAGACACAGACATTACACTGAACATAGCACATATAGAAGATTATCTCAGCACAGAAACATTTTTTATACAGTATATCAGGATCTATTAATTAAAATAAACTTTGTTCATGGGAAAACCTCTTTAAGTGCTGCTGTAAATCTATCACATGAATATTAAAGTGGCACAATCGCAAGGCTTCATAGGAGATCACTAAATTCACTATATGCTGTAATGCCGAAGTAGTGCAAGAAATAGTTCAAGTGATAAAAAAAGGTTCAAATATTATAACCGAGCTAAACAAAGTAATAATTTATTTTCCTAAATACTAAAAACTTTTCCAAACAGAGGGTAATTGAAACACTTTTTGAAACAAAAATAAAGAAATTACAAAAAAAACATTTACGTGATGTGAGTCACTACAGTAATAACTAAACTCATAGGTGAAGAAACAGACTGCAATAACAAAAAGTAAATATAATAATAATACTACTTACTGGAAGTAAAGGGAGGTCAAAAGATCCAAGGTCAGGTCCAGGAAATGGTGCAGTAACAGCAAGGGGTAGTCAGAGATGAAGTTCAATTCTAAGCCAAAGTCAGGAAAACATGAGGGACAAAACAGAACACAGGGAGCAGGCAAAAGAGTAGTCAGGTCACAAGCAAATGGTCAAAGTCCAAGTAAGGGAATAAAGTCAGGCAGGGTCAGGCACAGAGCACAAAGGGATCAGACCTACACAGGCAAAAGCAAGTGTACGATTGACTGTGAATGGAGGAGCTAGCATGCTTAGGTAGAGGCCTAATTAAGGGAAGTGAAGACAGGTGATTGGAGCACAGACCCAGCAAAGATTAACAGCTTCCACAGCAATAGTAACAGACAAGGGAAAAGCTGATAGACTCTGTTATCATGGTGGTAACATAGCCCATTCACTGTTTTTCTAATCATAACTCTCAATCTAACTCCACCAAACCCAAAAGCTCTACACAGATTGGCTGGTGATTACTCATGCTGTTTTTATCTCTCCCCCATTTCATAACGATGGCTGGACTATCATTGTAAATAAGCACCTGTACTTTGTGTCACCCCCATCTCATTGTGCATTGTAAGCTCTTACGAGCAGGGTCATCATTATTTTTTGCTTTATTGTATTTTCTATAGCTGTTACTTAAGACTGTACACCAACGTTGGAATTGTAAAGCGCTGTGGAATATGTTGGCGCTATATAAAAAAAGAGATATTATTATTGTTTACTTGCATATATTAATATAAAAGTTATTTCTATTGTTTTGCAGATAATTAATGACTCACAGATATCCCGTCAGGCTTTAAGTGAGATTGAATCCCGACATCGTGATATTGTACGATTGGAGAGCAGCTTGAAAGAACTTCATGATATGTTCCTGGACATTGCCATGTTGGTTGAGAACCAGGTAACCATATTGGTTCTTGTGTTAATGTACAAGGACAAAGACGATGAGAATGTAGATGATTATGGGGGTGACGTTATACAAATTTCTTTGGTGGTTTAGATGGGGAAAAATTAATTTTCTTAAGGTCCTTAAGAAATTCACGTGTCTTTAGATGTCTCAGTTGTGTCCTGTTTTCTGTCTTTAATGCTCTGCTTGGAGACTGAGGCTCGACACAGCTCAGGTAACTACATTTTCTGTCGCGCTCTCTATTCCTTTACCTAAGTTAAAACTCCTCAGCTACATTTATTAAAGTATTTTGTTGATTACAGGGTGAAGTGACAGATAATATAGAGATCAACGTTATGAAGGCTGTGGATCATGTAGAAAAAGCACGAGTAGAAACCACAAAAGCTGTAAAATACCAGAATAAAGCACGAAAGGTGAGAAGAGGAGACACCAGATGACTGACAAAACAGTACCATAGTACATTTATGACAACTAAGGATTTTGAGACACAGGGAAGGTTCATGCAGAAGACTGTTGACAGTACCTTATTATATGGTTGTACGATATCTCAGCATATTCATGTGTATGCACTTCTTTTAACTCTCTACATCCTGCTCTTGCACCTTACCTCTGCACCTTATCTAAAAATGGTCATCGCCTTGTATTTTCCATGTCTCCATACAATTTTCCACCTTACTTAACCAATGCTTGTCTACCACATGCACTGTACCTACCATCCTTCTATCATACTTTGGTACACTTCTCTTTCTCCCTTTGTCTGCCTTTTCCTTTTTTCTTTCTTTCTTTCCTTTGTGAAGGGTGCTCTTATAGACCGCATAGAAAATAACATGGATGAATCGGTGGGTTTTGTGGAACGAGCAGTGGCTGATACAAAGAAAGCAGTAAAATACCAGAGTGAGGCCAGGCGGGTGAGAATTCCCCTGAAGCAACTTCTTCCACACCCTTAACATCTAGTTTTAGAACTTGTTTTGTCAGTAGGACATCACATCACAATTGGTTAACCTGATGTCCGGGTTCAGATCCTAGCTGTGTCTTTTAGATGGAAAAATACCTTGCCGTGCTTGTTCTTCCTTCCCTCAATCCTTCATTTTGTATGGTTTTTTTTTGTCAATCATGTTAATGGCAAATAGAGCACCATAACTTTTTTCTGCTATCCACAGCATGCTGGGCCATACAACGTAAAGCAAGTTATTGAACATAAGTGATAAATGCCCTGACCTGTGGATGTAGACTACAAATATAATGATTTGGCAGACCATTTAGGAATTAAGCCTTGCCAATGTGATATGGACTTTGACTGCCTGTAGTCACACTGATAATTTATCGAACATATAGTACCATTATGATAAATGACAATCATACTTCTGGTTGCAAAATTGAGCAGAAATATCTTAATACAATTTAATATTGTGTCTACACCCATAGGGCTGACTGGTATTTGCTTTATAAAATATCAGAAAAGTGCCATAAAAAATTTTCCTGAGAATTCTGATAATGAAAATGTTTTAGCCATTTGCGTATGAGTGGTAGCACGGTCCTCATCACCTTCCTACTGTAGGTTGTGTTGGATACTTGAATACAACTGTCAGTTATATTTTTGTAATTAATTACTCATCCCTCTCATAACGTTGCTTCCCTCCAGAAAATGATCATAATAATTGTGGTGGTAATAATTCTACTAGCAATTATTGCCCTGATTATCGGCTTATCTGTGGGACTGAAGAAGTGAGATTATGACCGCGATGTTGAGGGAAACACAAATCCAATTGTAAGTAGAGAACTTTTTAGATTTTGGGAAATTAGGAACATTAAAATCTCGGCATGAAGATGCTTTAAAGTAGTTGGTAGTATAGAGTAATGTTTATCGATATTTTTAAAGAGAATTTATCAGCATGTTGTTGCTATGTAATCGGAGAGCAGTATGAGGTAGTTTTTTCCTGTACACATAGAAGTATGAGAACTTGTTTTGTTTGCTAGACAAGTTGTAGTTTTAAATGACCTCATTCATTTTACCAATCAATGTACCATACTGAAAAACAGAAATAATAAAACTGCACAGAAAATGCAATTCTGCAATTGTTTTTAGGGTTTGGTTTTTACAACATGCACTGTGCAGTAAAAATGACCTGGCAATAACAATCTTGTATATATATATATATTTTTTATTTGGGTGTTGAAAACAAGTGGAAATTAATAAAAAGCAAAAAAAAATTTGGCACCATGTTCTGAGATCCATAATATTTAAATTTTTACTTCAAAAACTAGCTGATGTTTTTATGGATATGATGTTGAGATAAATACAATGACTGGATTGCTCCTATGGAGTTCCACTGAGGTGGTGTGGCAACCAAACAAATGCAATTTTTGGTATTTTAATTTTTTTTCTTTCTATGGCAATTACTAATCTGATTAATTAATTTTAAAATTTAATAGATTGTAATTTTACAGATGACACAATGTCAAATATGTTTATCTTTTATTATCTTATCTGTCTTGGGTGAAAAAGGGGGTAATTTGAATTTTAATGAATATATATTTTTAAAAAATATATGTATATCTTTTTAAAAAATGTAAACATTTTTAACTTTTTATTTTACCAAGACCACCCACTTGACTGTAGCTTATTTTACATTATTCATAGACCTCAGTATAGTTATTGTATTTATCTGGTGGATTGACTTGATCTTTTATTTAGGCTTTACGTGCACAAACACCTCGAATCTTCAAGTTTAGATTACGCAAACGGACATTCGCACATGTATCATTCATCGTTGTTTTAATCTCTCTCACTGGTTTTAATGTGCATTATGCCTTAATATAATTTATTGAACCTATTACATTGCAGTAAAGTCTCCTCCATTTTGCAGGATGTTTTCCTTAAAATTGTAATGTAAAAAGATGCAACCAACTTTCCTTGTTACGAGTGCCTTAAAGGAATATTACTCTAATGGTAGGACTATAGTGTGTACTAAGTGAAACATCGTAAGGTTGGACAACAATAGCACAGAGTACAATTCAGTCTAAGGCTACGTTCACACGTGGTGTAATTCCCGCGTATTTATGCATTTACACAGTGCTTTTAGCGCTGTTTAGCATTCACACCATGTGTGAACGTAGCCTTAGACTGAATTGTACTCTTTGCTATTGTTGTCCAACCTTACGATATTTCACTTAGTACACACTATAGTCCAACCATCTATTATATAAAACCCGAAGGCCACTTCCGGAGGAGGCCACGCCCACTTCCGTGATGGTCGTCGCCCAGGCTCATCCAGTGCACTGTAGCCAGGCTGCCCCCCGGCTACAGTCACCGACACACGGAACGTTCCGATCTCGGAAGTTCCGTGTGCCTCCTGCCACTCCCCTCCACCCTCTGCCCTCCAGCCAGTACCTACATACCGGGGGGGGCAGGGGGGCCCATTGCCCGCCACCTTGGAGGGCCACACACACCCTGGGGATACCCGTGCTCCCTGCCGTGTGCCTGGAGAGGAGGGAGGGCGGGACTTCCTCTCCTGCAGCTCTGCCCGCCCCTCCTCTCCTCCTACACCCGACGTCCGGCCACCGGTAAGTCTGCATCTGCAGCCATACACGCTGCTCTGCCCTCCAACCTGTGTGCCCCCTCTGCCCTCTGTCCTCTGCGTCCTCTGCCCCCTCTGTGTCCTCTGCCCCCTGTCCTCTGCCCCCTGTCCTCTGCCCCCTGTCCTCTGCCCCCTGTCCTCTGCCCCCTGTCCTCTGTGTCCTCTGCCCCCTGTCCTCTGTGTCCTCTGCCCCCTGTCCTCTGTGTCCTCTGCCCCCTGTACTCTGTGTCCTCTGCCCCCTGTCCTCTGTGTCCTCTGCCCCCTGTCCTCTGCCCCGTGTCCTCTGCCCCCTGTCCTCTGTGTCCTCTGCCCCCTGTCCTCTGTGTCCTCTGCCTCCTCTGCCCCTCTGTGTCCTCTGCCCCCTGTCCTCTGTGTCCTCTGCCCCCTGTCCTCTGTGTCCTCTGCCCCCTCTGTGTCCTCTGCCCCCTGTCCTCTGTGTCCTCTGCCCCCTGTCCTCTGTGTCCCTCCCTGTCCCTGCACCCCTGTCCTCTGTGTCCTCTGCCCCCTGTCCTCTGCTGTCCTCTGCCCCCTGTCCTCTGTGTCCTCTGCCCCCTGTCCTCTGTGTCCTCTGCCCCCCTGTCCTCTGCCCTGTCCTCTGCCCCTGTCCTCTGTGTCCTCTGCCCCCTGCCCTGTGTCCTCTCCCTGTCCTGTCCTCTGCCCCTGTCCCTGCTCCCCCTGTCCTCTGCGTCCTCTGCCCCCTGCCTCCCTTGCGTCCTCGCCCCCTGTCCTCTGCGTCCTCTGCCCCCTCCCTTCCTCTGCCACCTGTCCTCTGCGTCCTCTGCCCCTCTGGTCCTCTGCTGCCTCTGCCCCTGTCCTCTGTCCTCTGCCCCCTGCCTCCCCTCTGCCCCTGCCTCGGCTCCCTGCCCCCTGTCCTCTGCTCCCCTCTGCCCCCTCCCTCTGCCCCTCTGTCCTCTCCCCCTCCTCTGCCCCGTCCCTGCCCTTCCTCTGCCCCGTCCTCTTGCCCCCGTCCCTGTTTCTCTGCCCCCTGTCCTCCTGCCCCTCGTCCTCTGTGCCCTCCCCCCTGTCCTCTGTCCCGCCCCCCCCTGTCCTCTGCCCCCTCCTCTGGTCCTCTGCCCTTCCTCTGTTCCTCTGCCCCTGTCCTCTGCTCCTCTGCCCCCTGTCCTCTGCTGTTCCTCTGGCCCCTTCTGTCCTCTGCCCTCCCTGTCCTCTGCCCCCTGTCTCCCCTGCCTCCTGTGTCCTCTGCCCCCTGTCCTCTTGCGTCCTCTGCCCCCCTGTCCCTTCTCCGCCCGCTGTCCTCTGCCCCCTGTCCTCTGCCCCCTGCCTCTGCCCCTGTGTCCTCGCGTCCTCTGCCCCCTCGTGTCCTCCCTGCCGCTCCTCTGCCCCCTCTCGTCCTCTGCCTGTCCTCTTGTCCTCTGCCCCCTGTCCTCGTGTCCTTGCCCCCTTCCTCTGCCCTGTCCTCTGCCCCCTGTCCTCTGCCCTCTGCCCCCTGTCCTCTGCCCCTGCTCTCCCCTCTCTGGCCCTTCCTCTGCGTCCTCTCCCCCTGTCCTCTGCTTTTTTTTTTTTTTTTTTTTTTTTTTTTTTTTTTTTTTTTTTTTTTTTTTTTTTTTTTTTTTTTTTTTTTTTTTTTTTTTTTTTTTTTTTTTTTTTTTTTTTTTTTTTTTTTTTTTTTTTTTTTTTTTTTTTTTTTTTTTTTTTTTTTTTTTTTTTTTTTTTTTTTTTTTTTTTTTTTTTTTTTTT
Source organism: Allobates femoralis (assembly GCA_033576535.1). Taxonomy (NCBI): domain Eukaryota; kingdom Metazoa; phylum Chordata; class Amphibia; order Anura; family Aromobatidae; genus Allobates; species Allobates femoralis. Next base: position 214,882,048 of record JARQOC010000006.1, on the reverse strand, counting down.
TTTTTTTTTTTTTTTTTTTTTTTTTTTTTTTTTTTTTTTTTTTTTTTTTTTTTTTTTTTTTTTTTTTTTTTTTTTTTTTTTTTTTTTTTTTTTTTTTTTTTTTTTTTTTTTTTTTTTTTTTTTTTTTTTTTTTTTTGGGGGGGGGGGGGGGGGGGGGGGGGGGGGGGGGGGGGGGGGGGGGGGGGGGGGGGGGGGGGGGGCCTGTCCTCTGTTCTCTGCCCCCTGTCCTCTGCGTCCTCTGCCCTTCCCTGTCCTCTGCCCCCTGTCCTCTGCGTCCTCTGCCCCCTGCTGTCCTCTGCCCCCTGTCCTCTGCCCCGTCCTCTGCCCCTTCCCCCTGTCCTCTGCCTGCCTCTGTCCTCTGCCCTCTGGTCCTCTTCCCTGTCCTCCCTGTCTGCTCTGCCCCCTGTCCTCTGCGTCCTCTGCCCCTCCTCTGGTCCTCTGCCCCTGTCCTCTGCGTCCTTGCCCCCTGTCCTCTCCCCCTGTCCTCCCCCTGTCCTCTGGTCCTCTGCCCCCTGTCCTCTGTCCTCTGCCCCTCTCTGCCCCCTGTCCTCTGCGTCCTCTGCCCCTCTTGTCCTCTGCCCCCTTCCTCTGCCCCTGTCCTCTGCCCCTGTCCTCTGCCCCTCTGGTCCTCTTGCCCCTGTCCTCTGTCCTCTGCCCGTCCTCTGTGTCCTCTCCCCTGTCCTCTGCCCCGTCCTGTTCTGCCCCCTGTCCTCTCGTCCTCTGCCCCCTGCTCGGCGTCCTCTGCCCCTCCTGGTCCTCTGCCCCGCTCCCTCTGCCCCCCCTGTCCTCTGCCTGTCCTCTGCCCCCTGTCCTCTGCCCCCTGTCCTCTGCGTCCTCTGCCTCTCTGTGTCTCTGCCCCCTGTCCTCTGCGTCCTCTGCCCCCTCTGTGTCCTCTGCCCCCTGTCTCGTCCTCTGCCCCCTGTCCTGCCCTGTCTCTGTGTCCTCTGCCCGTCCTCTGCCCCTCGTCCTCTGCCCCCTCATGTCCTCTGCCCCTGTCCTCTGGCTCGCCCCTCTGCCCTGCCTCCTGTGCCTCTGCGTCCTCTGCCCCCTGTCCTCTGCGTCCTCTGCCCCTCTGTCCTCTGCCCCCTGTCCTCTGCCCCTGTCCTCTGCCCCTGTCCTCTGCCCTCTGTCCCTCGTCCCTGCCCCTGTCCTCTGCGTCCTCTGTCCCCCCTCTGGTCCTCTGCCCCCTCTTGTCCTCTGCCCCCTGTCCTCTTGCCCCTGTCCTCTGCCCCCTGTCCTCTGCGTCCTCTGCCCCCTGTCCTCTGCGTCTGCCCCCTGTCCTCTGCCCCTCTGTTCCTCTGCCCCTCTGGTCCTCTGCCCCCTGTCCTCTGCTGTCCTCTGCCCCCTGTCCTCTGCCCTCTCCGCCCTGTCCTCTGCGTCCTCTGCCCCCCTGTCCTCTGCGTCCTCTGCCCCCTGTCCTCTGCGTCCTCTGCCCCTGTCCTCTGCCCCCCTGTCCTCTTCCCTGCCCTGCCTCTGCGTCCTCTGCCCCCTGTCCTCTGCGTCCTCTGCCCCTGTCCCTGCCCCCTGTCCTCTCCCCTGTCCTCTGCGTCCCTCTGCCCCCTGTCCTCTGCCTCCTCTGCCCCCTGTTCGCTCCTCTGCCCCCTGTCCTCTGCGTCCTGCCCCCTGTCCTCTGCTCCTCTGCCCCTCTGTCCTCTGCCCCCTGTCCTCTGCCCGTCCTCTGTCCCTGCCCCCTCTGTCCTCTGCCCCCTGTCTCTGCCCCTGTCTCCGCCCTCTCTCCCTGCTCCCTGTCCTCTGCCCCTGTCCTCTGCCCCTCTGTCCTCTGCCCCCTGTCCTCTGCCCCCTGTCCTCTGCGTCCTTGCCCCCTGTCCTCTGCTCCTCTGCCCCCTGTCCTCTGCGTCCTCTGCCCCCTGTCCTCTGCGCCGCCTGTCCCTGGTCTCTCTGTCCCCCGCCCTGCTGTCCTCTGCCCTGTCCCTGCCTCGCCCCTGTCCCTTCTGCCTCTGCCCCCTGTCCTCTGCCCCCTGTCCTCTGCCCTCCCTGTTCCTCTGCCCCCTCTGTCCCTCCTGCCCTGTCCTCTGCCCCCGTCCCTGGTCCTCTGGCCCCCTGTCTCTGCCCCCTTCCTCCTGCCCCTCTGCGTCCTCTGCCCCCTGTCCTCTGCCTGCTCCTCTGCCCCTGTCCTCTGGTCCTCTGCCCCTGTCCTCTGTCGTCCTCTGCCCCTCCTCGTCCTCCTTCTTCCTTGCCCCCTGTCCTCTGCGTCCTGCCCCTGTCTGCCTCTGCCCCCTGTCCTCTGCGTCCTCTGCCCCCTGCTTCTCCTCTGCCCCCTGTCCTCTGCCGTCTCCTCTGCCCCCTGCTCTGCGTCTCTCTGCCCCTGTCCTCTGCCCCCGTCCCTGCTCCTCTGCCCCCTGGTCCTCTGCCCCGTCCCTGTCCTCTGCCCCCTGTCCTGCTTGCGTCCTCTGCCCCCTGTCCTCTGCTCCTCTGCCCCCTGTTCCTCTGCCGCACGTTCCTCTGCCCCCTGTCCTCTGCGTCCTCTGCCCCCTCTGTGTCCTCTGCCCCCTGTCCTCTGGCCCCTTGTGTCCTCTGTCCTCTGCCCCCTCCTCTGTGTCCTCTGCCCCCTGTCCTCTGCCGCCCTGTCCTCTCTGTCTCTGCCCCCTGTCCTCTGCCTCCTCTGCCCCCTGTCCTCTGCGTCCTCTGCCCCCTCTGTGTCCTCTGCCCCCTGTCCTCTGCCCCCTGTCCTCTGCCCCTGTCCTCTGCCCCTGTCCTCTGCGTCCTCTGCCCCCTCTGTGTCCTCTGCCCCCTGTCCTCTGCCCCCTGTCCTCTGCCCCTGTCCTCTGCCCGTCCTCTGCCCCCTCTGCGTCCTCTGCCCCTCTGGTCCTCTGCCCCCTGTCCTCTGCCCCTGTCCTCTGCCCCCTATCCTCTGCCCCCTTCCTCTGCCCCCTGTCCTCTGCCCCCTGTCCTCTGCCCCTGTCCTCTGCCCCCTATCCTCTGCCCCCTGTCCTCTGCCCCCTGTCCTCTGCCCCCTGTCCTCTGCCCCCTCTTCCCCCTGTCCTCTGCGTCCTCTTCCCCCTGTCCTCTGCGTCCTCTGCCCCCTGTCCTCTGCGTCCTCTGCCCCCTGTCCTCTGCGTCCTCTCCCCCCTGTCCTCTGCGTCCTCTCCCCCCTGTCCTCTGCGTCCTCTGCCCCTGTCTCTGCCCCTGTCATCTGCGTCCTCTGCCCCTCTGTGTCCTCTGCCCCCTGTCCTCTGCGTCCTCTGCCCCCTCTGTGTCCTCTTTCCCCCTGTCCTCTGCGTCCTCTGCCCCCTGTCCTCTGCTCCTCTCCCCCCTGTCCTCTGCGTCCTCTGCCCCCTGTCCTCTGCGTCCTCTGCCCCCTGTCCTCTGCGTCCTCTGCCCCCTCTGTGTCCTCTGCCCCCTGTCCTCTGCGCTGACCACTCTGCCCACGTCGCTGCGCTGACCAATCTCACCGCACTCACTGCTAACCACTGAGCCACCGCACTCACTGCTAACCACTGAGCCACCGTATACTGTGCTACCCACAGAGCCGCCTGTATACACACAATTCATTTCACCGCACTCCCGTAACTATTAGTAAATAAACTATATATGGATTCTAGACTACCCGATTCTTTAGAATCGGGCCACCATCTAGTTAGAGTAATATTCCTTTAAGGCACTCATAACCATGGCTTTGGCTTTAGCTATGGCTTTTGCTGAAATGTGTTCACACGCCGCATATTTCCGCATCTTTTTGTGGACACGCTTTCACTGCAAGGCGCAGCCGCAATAAAGAATTGACATGTCAATTCTTTGCACCTTTTTCAGCACGCTTTTCCCATAGGCGACATTATAAAATAGGTTTGGGAAAAGCACCGATAAAAACGCGGCATGTGAATGTAATCGCGCTTTTTTGCGCCATATGCACGCAAAAAAAGCGGCACTGAACAAATACATGGCAAATACGCCGTGTGTGAACATAGCCTAAGACTGGACTTGATTGTTCTCACACTAATATGGGTGGTTGGACCTATTTTACATCTTTCAAATTTAGCCACTACCAAAGAGGATGTATAGTTCTGAAATCGAGATGATGATAAGTTATGTGTATAAATTTAAAACACCCTGCCACTGTTCCTTGGCCCCCTCCTGCGCGCACCCACTCGCTGTCCCCGAGCCCCCTTCTGCCCGCACCCGTCCACTCTTCCCCGGCCCCCTCCTGCCTGCACCCGCCCGCTCTTCCCTGGCGCCCTACTGCATGCACCCGGCCCCCTCCTGCCCGCTGTGCCCTGGCCCTCTCCTGACTGCACCCGCCCGCTGTCCCCTCCTGGAACTCCTCCTGCCCCGCCTGCTCCATTCTGTCCTACCGCATTCATCCTGCCCCGCCGGCTCCATCCTGCCCCCCCTGCATCCATCCTGACCCCTCCCATCCATCCTGCCCCCCCCGCATCCATCCTGCCCCGCTGCCTCCATCCTGCACTCCCACCACCATCCTGCCCCCTCCCCACCATCCTGCCTCCCCCGCCATCAGCCTGCCCCGCCGGCTCCATTCTGCCCCCCCACCACCATCCTGCTTTGCTGGCTCCATCGTGCCCCACTGGCTCCATCCTGCCCTGCTCGCTCCATCCTGCCCCCCGCCACCTGCCCACCGCGCTGCTGTGATGCCCACTCTGCCCACCGCGCTAATGCGCTGACCACTCTGCCCACCGCGCTGCTGCGCTGACCACTCTGCCCACCGCGCTACTGTGCTGACCACTCTGCCCACCGCGCTGATGCGCTGACCACTCTGCCCACCGCGCTACTGTGCTGACCACTGACCACCGCGCTGCTGCGCTGACCACTCTGCCCACACCGCACTGCTGCGCTGACCACTCTGCCCACCGCACTGCTGCGCTGACCACTCTGCCCACTGCGCTGACCACTCTGCCCACTGCGCTGCTGCGCTGACCACTCTGCCCACTGCGCTGCTGCGCTGACCACTCTGCCCACTGCGCTGCTGCGCTGACCACTCTGCCCACCGCGCTTCTGCGCTGACCACTCTGCCCACCGCGCTTCTGCGCTGACCACTCTGCCCACCGCGCTGCTGCGCTGACCACTTTTCCCACCACACTCACTGCTAACCACTGAGCCACTGTACAGTGCTAAACACTGAGCCACAGTACAGTGCTAAACACTGAGCGACCATACTTTGCTAACCACTGAGCCACCGCGCAGTGCTAACCACTAAGCCACCACACAGTGCTAACCACTGAGTCACCGCTCAGTGCTAACCACTGCGCAGTGCTAACCACTGAGCCATCGTGCACTGCTAACCACTGAGTTAGAATCGTGCCAATATCTAGTATATATATATTATACTAATACTATAATATAATCGCCTTATCATGTCTGTCTCTTTGTAATGGAAATCCCGCGTCGCTGATTGGTCGCGCCTGCCGTTACAGAGAAACAGCGACAGGCACTGTTCGTGGCCATCTTCCCCCTGCCTGTGCCGCTCTGTCCTCCCCCACCCCACCGCTTCGTCCTCCGTCCTCCGATTTCCTCCCCCCCACTGCTCCGTCTCCATGCTCCATCTTTTTTTCCCCCATCAGAAGCTAACGCTGCACATGCCGCCCGCAGACCCCCGCAACCATAGGCACCAAGTCACGGCTCCACACACCCCGGCCGCTGCCGCATACGACACCCCCCGCACCGTCCCCGGACACCCCCCGCCACAAATACTGACCTGGCAGGCCTGCCGTGATGTCACAGTCATGTGTGACTAATCACATGACTCTGACATCACCACAGGTCCTGTCAGCACAGAGCATCGTCCAGGTACTCTCCCTGCACTAAGCCCCCACACACACTTAGCCCGAATTCACTCTCCCACAGCTCACACTCACCCCCCACAGCTCACACTCACCCCCTTCAGCTCACACTCACCCCACTCAGCTCACAATTATATACCTCCCGCCAGCACTCACCCCCTCAGCTCATACTCACTCACCCCCTCAGCTCATACTCACTCAACCCCTCAGCTCACACTCACACACTCCACAGCCTGCACTCATTCACACCCCCACAGGTCACACACACTCACCCCCTCAGCTCACACTCTCTCACCCCCCACAGCCTGCACTCACTCACCCTGCACTCAGCCCACACTCACCCCACAGCTTGCACTCACCCCCCTCAGCTCACACTCACCCCCTCAGCTCGCACTCTCTCACCCCCCACAGCCTACACTCACTCACCCTACACTCAGCCCACACTCACCCCCAGCCAGCACTCACCCCCCTCAGCTCACACTCACCCCCTCAGCTCGCACTCTCTCACCCCCCACAGCCTACACTCACTCACCCTGCACTCAGCCCACACTCACCCCGAGCCAGCACTCAACCGCCCTCAGCTCACACTCACATACCCCCTGCCAGCACTCATCCCTCAGCCCATACTCATTCACCCCCTCAGCTCACACTCACTCACCCCACAGCCTGCACTCACCCTCTCAGCTCACACTCACCCCCTCAGCTCACACTCACACACCCCACAGCCTGCACTCATTCACACCCCCACAGGTCACACTCACCCCCTCAGCTCACAGTCTCTCACCCCCCACAGCCTGCACTCACTCACCCTGCACTCAGCCCACACTCACCCCCCCAGCCAGCACTCACCCCCTCAGCCCATACTCACCCCCCTCAGCTCACACTCACTCACCCTCCTCAGCCTGCACTCACCTCTTCATCTCACACTCACCCCCCTCAGCTGACACTCACTTTGCACTCATTCACCCCCTCAACCTGCATCACTTTGCCTGCTCTCGCTCACCTCCCCTCAACCTGCACTCACCAACATCTCACACTCACACCCCTCAGCTCACACTCACCCCCTCACCCTGCACTCACTTATCCCCAGCCAGCACTCATCCCCTTAGCCCATACACACACTACCTTAGCTCACACTCACATCCCTCAGCTCACACTCACCCTCCTAAGCCTGCACTCACCCCTCCAGCCTGTATTCACTTACTCCCTCTCTCCCCCTCAGCCCCCACTCATTCACTCCTCCTGAGCCCACACTCATTTAGCCTGCACTCACTTACCCCCCTCAACGCACCTTCACTTATCCCCCTCAGCCAGTATTCACCCCCTTTCAGCTCGCACTCACTAGCCCCCCTCAGTCTGCACTCACCCCCCTTTAGCCTCCACTCACTTAATCCCCCTCAGCCTGCACTTACCCCCCTGAGCCTGCACTCACTCTGCTCTCACCCCTCTCAACCCCACTCAGTCCGTACTCACCACCCCTCAGCCCACACTCAGCCCGCACTCTCTCACCCTCCTCAGACTGCAGTCTCTCACCCTTCCTCAGCCTGTAGTCACTCACCCTCCCTCAGCCTCGTCATTCACCTTCCTCACCTGCAACACTCACCCTCCTTCAGCCTTATTCACTCACTCAACATCTGCCGCACTCATCCCTCCTCAGCCACACTCACTCACCTGCACTCACTTCCCTCAGCTGCATTCATCAGCTGCACTTACTCAGCCTGCATTCACTCAGCCCCCACTCACTCTGCTGCACTCACTCTGCCTGCACTCACTCTGAGTGCAGGCTGAGTGAGTGGGGGCTGATTGAGTGCAGGCTGAGTGAGTGGGGGCTGAGTGAGTGCAGGCAATCAGCCCCCACTCACTTAGCATGCACTCACTCACCCTCCCTCACTAAGACCACACTCACTCAGCCCACATTCATCCCCCTCAGCCTACACTCACTTACCCACCTCAGTCTGCCCTCACTTACCCCCCTCAGACTGCACTCACTTATCCCCCTCAGCTCATACTCACCCCCCAGTTCATACTCACTCACCCCCTCAGCGCACACTGACTCACCCCCTCAGCTCTCACTCATTCACCACCCCTCAGCCCACATTCACTCAGCCCCCCTTAGCCCACATTCACTCAGCTCGTACTCTCTTACCCTCCTCAGACTGCACTTACCCTTCATCAGCCTGCACTCACCGTCCATCAGCCTACACACACTTCACCCCCTCAGCCCGCACTCACCCCAACTAATCTCACACTCACTCCCCCTCAGCCCCATTCAATCACCCCTCTTCAACCCACACTCACTCAGCCCGCACTCACTTACCCCCCATCAGCCTGCACTCACTTACCCCCATCAGCCAGCACTCACTTACCCCCTCAACCCAACTCACCCACTCAGCCAGCACTCACCCCCCAGCTCACACTCACTCCCTTCAGCTAACGCTCACAAACCCCTCACCAGCACTTATCCCCTCAGCCCATACTCACTCACCAATCCCTCAGCCCACACTTACCCCCCTCAACTCACACTCGCTCACCCTCCTCAGCATGCCCTCACCTCTTCAGCTCCACACACCCCCTCAGCCCACAGTCACTCTGCACTCATTCACCCCCCTCAAACTGCATCACTTAGCCCACAATCTCTCACCTCCCCTCAGCCTGCACTCACCAACATCTCACACTCACATCTCTCAGCTCACACTCACCCTCCTCAACCTGCACTCAAACCTCCAGCCCGCACTCACTTACCCACTCTCCGCCTCAGCCCCCACTCATTCACTCCTCCTCAGTCCACACTCACTCAGCCCACACTCACTTACTCCCCTCAGATGGTACTCACCCCCTTTCAGCTCGCACTCAGTTGCCCCCCTCAATCTAAACTTACCCTCCTTCACCCCGCACTCACTTAATCCCCCTCAGCCTGCACTTACCCCCCTTAGCCCGCACTCACTTACCCCCATCAGCCAGCACTCAATTACCCCCCTCAATCCCACTCACCCACCCAGCCAGCACTCACCCCCAGCTCACACTCACTCCCCTCAGCTCACACTCACAAACCCCCCACCAGCACTCACCCCCTCAGCCCATACTCACACACAAATCCCTCAGCCCACACTTACCCCCCTCAACTCACACTCACTCACCCTCCTCAGCATGCCCTCACCTCTTCAGCTCACACACACCCCCTCAGCCCACAGTCAATCTGCACTCATTCACCCCCCCTCAAACTGCATCACTTAGCCCACAATCTCTCACCTCCCTCAGCCTGCACTCACCAACATCTCACACTCACATCTCTCAGCTCACACTCACCCTCCTCAGCCTGCACTCACCCCTCCAGCCCGCACTCACTTACCCACTCTCGCCCTCAGCCCCCACTCATTCACTCCTCCTCAGTCCACACTCACTCAGCCCACACTCACTTACTCCCCTCAGACGGTACTCATCCCCTTTCAGCTCGCACTCACTAGCCCCCCTCAGTCTACACTCACCCTCCTTCACCCCGCACTCACTCTGCACTCACCCCTCTCAACCCCACTCAACCCGCACTCACCACCCCTCAGCCCACACTCAGCCTGCACTCTCTCACCCTCCTCAGACTGCATCTCTCACCCTCCCTCAGTCTGCAGTCACTCACCCTCCCTCAGCCTGCAGTCACTCACCCTCCTTCAGCCTGTATTCACTCACTCCCCATCTGCCCGCAATTGCCCCCATCAGCCCACACTCACTCACCCCCTCAGTCCCCACTCACTCATCCTGCACTCACTTCCCCCTCAGCCTGCACTCACTCAGGCTGAATTCACTCATCCCCCACTCACTTAGCCCCACTCACTCAGCCCCCACTTACTCAGCCTCCACTCAATCAGCTTCCACTCACTCAGCCTCCACTCACTCAGTCTCCACTCACTCACCCTCCCTCAGCCTACACTTACTCAGCCTGCATTCACCCCCCCTCAGCCCACACTCACTTAACTCCCTCAGTCTGCACTCACTTATCCCCCTCAGCCCATACTTACCCCCAGTTCATATTCACCCCCTCAGCTCACACTCACCACCCCACAGCCCACACTCACTCAGCCTCCCTTAGCCCACATTCACTCAGCCCGCACTCTCTCAATCTCCTCAGCCTGCTCTCACCCTTCCTCAGCCTGCACTCACTCACCCCCTCAGCCTGCACTCAACCCAACTAATCTCACACTCACTCCTCCTCAGCCCCATTCACTCACCCCTCCTCAGCCTACACTCACTCAGCCGACACTCACTTACCCCCCATCAGCCAGCACTCACTTACCCCATCAGTCCACACTCACTTACCTCCCTCAGCCCCACTCACTCACCCCCCTAAGCCTGCACTCACCACCCCTCAACCCACACTCACTCAGCCCACACTCTATCACCCTCCTCAGCCTGCACTTTCTCCCCCTCCCTCAGCCTGCAGTCACTCACCCCCTTAGCTTGCACTCACTCACCCTCCCTCAGCCTGCACTCACTTACCCCCCCAGCCCACACTCACCTCTCCCTCAGCCTGCACTTTCTCACCCCCCTCTGCCCACACTCACTCATCCCCCTCTGCCCACACTCGCTGACCTGAACGTGCTCAACCCGCTCACCACGCGGCCCACAGCCACTGCCAGCAATGACAAAATGTGACAGACACCAACCAAACACAGGGAGGGGCCCAAGAGCTTGCATGGAGAAGGGGGCAGAGACCGTTCATGGGAGGGTCTGACAGTGTGCACGATGGCAGACAGGAACCATGGGGGCAGAGAGGAACCACAGGGGGACTACAGAGGGACCAGAGTGGGGGGCAGAGAGTCAGCACAGGGGGAGTGGAGAGCAACTACAGGGGGAGGCCCAAGAGTGTGCATAGGATGAGGCAGAAAGGCAGCACAGTGGGGGGCGGACAGGAGGGTGAAAAAACAGCGGACAGAGGAGAGACAGCACAGGGAGGAGAGTCAGCCGCGACGCCCAGCGCCACAAAGCCTTCCCCCATCGTGATGTCACCGCTCACCCAATGCAATAGCATCGGACCCACATCTAGTCTATATATATACATATTATATATATATATATATATATATATATGCTTTTGTGCATGTGTGTACTATGTACATATGTGTGTAATGTGGTAATGGATGTGCATTTTTTATTATATTGTGCTTAATGCACACATGCACACATACATGTAAATGTGGGTGTGTTCATGTAGGTGGGGTGTAATGGTGGATGGGATGCACAGATACTCTTTCTTCACTGTCACTGTCCACCCATGCATTCACCCAGACGTTTTGTGTTTTGTAATGCATTTTGGCAAATTCAAGTCTTGCTTTTTCTATTATTTGCACTGATGTACCTTGAGTTTGGAGATCACTGGAATCTCTTTGAAAGTTGTTCTGGGCTCTTTGGCTTGGTTACCATTTGTATTATATATTTTCACTTTGTCATCAATTTTCCTTTTGTGTCCCACATCCAGGGAGATTAGCTACAGTCGCATAGACCTTAACGCCTTCACTGTCGGGCAGGCTGTTTTTGCGCATATGTTTTTTCCTTCCCTTCTTCCACGAGCCATAACTTTTTTTTATTTTTATATCAAGATAACCATATGAGGGCTTCTTTTTTCAGGACAACTTGTACTTTTGAATGACAACATCCATTCTGCCACACAGTGTACAAGGAAAAAAGAATCTGTGTGGTGAAATTGCAAAAAAAAAATTCTGCAATAGCTTTTTGGGTTTCTTATTTACCATGTTAACTATATGATAAAACTGACCTTGCAGATCAATATGAGTATGCGTATATCAAACATCTATATAAAAAAAAAAAGTTATTTACATGGTGAAAAAAAAATCTGATATTTATTAAAAGCAAAATGTTGCTTATGTCATCATTTTCCGAGACTTGTAATGTCCTTATTGTTTGGGATCTGCAGCTGTGTGATTGCTTATTTTTTACGTTCTGAGCTGACATTTTTGATTATACCATTTTTGCGTACATACAATGTTTTGATCACCTCTTATTATATTCTATTGCAATTTTATAGCGGGCAAAAAAACCTATTATTCTGACATTTTTCATTTTTTGTTACGCTGTTTACAAATGCAATTAATTTAATCTAGATTTTGGTACATCGGACAATTTGGAATGCAGCAATTCCAAATATGTGCATTTTTTCATTATTATTGTTTTATTTTCAAGGGGGAAAAAGAGGGGGTGATTTGAACTTTTGTTTTTTTTTCCTATTTCTGAAAACTCTTTTTGTTTTACTTTTTATTGTATTTACTTATCCACTTAGGCTACCTTCACATTTGCGTTTGTGTCTGCATGCTGATGGCATGCAGACACAAACGCAGTCAAGAGCATGTCATTTTGATGTGTCCGCAGCGGAGAATGTCCGCCTGCGGACACATCACTGTGCAGCCCGGGCAGCCAATCGGAGGTGTCCGGGGGCGGGCCGGAGGCGGAGATCAGCGCCGGAGATCTCCTCCTCCCTGCCGCCGGTAAGCTCTGGGACATGTCAGCGGGGAGAAACAGCTGATTTGACAGCTGTTTGAATCTCCCGCACCGACACCGAGAGGAGATCTCGGCGCGAGAAGATTCAAACAGCTGTCAAATCAGCTGTTTGTCCCCGCCGACACCGCTAGGAGATTACCAGCGGCGGGGAGGAGAAGATCATAAGAGGCTCAGCTGATCTCCCGGTGGCCGTCGGTGATCTCCTGTGACATCACCGGCGACCACCGGGAGAGATTTCAATGGGTCCGCAGCGTTCTCCTGCGCTGTGAAGCGCAGAACACTGCGGACCCATTGACGTCAATGCATTTTTTGTGCGCTTGGGGACGCTTGCTGATTTTCCAAGGTCCCCGAGCGCCCAAAAAATGCAACATGTTGCGTCCTGGGAGTGGACGGGAGAACCTGGAGGGAGCAGATATCTTCCACATCCACACCCGAACGCAGCAAACGCAGGCACTATGCGTTCCTATGTTAAACATAGGAACGCAGTGCGCATGTGTTTGACTGCGTATGGGAACGCAGCATACGCTGCCTTCCCATACGCAAATGTGAAGGCAGCCTTAGGGGTCTTGAATTTTGTGCTATACCGAGCAGTACATCAGCACTGCTTTGCTGAATCACAATCTCCTGAGTGCCAGCTCGCAGCCAGTGGCACAGGAAGATCGTCATCACAAATACAGTGGTCATCAGTTGATCCCTGGCTATCATGACAAGCCATCGGCGACCCACACTGATGTTACAGGGACTCTGATGGGAATCAGGAATGGTGCAATCATTGCCAGCGCATGTTAAATTGCGCTGTTAGAGATTGATAGCAGTATTTAACTGGCTATAAGCCGTAAGCTGTATCTCTTGATCCACTGGCACTCTTAGGGTACCATTACACCTCGCAACATTGCATGCAATTTCACTGGCAATTTGCTGGTTGCAGTGAAATCATGGACACATTGTTCCATTTGTACACGGCTACAAAATAGAACAATGTGTCTATGATTTCCCTGCAACCAGCAAATTGCCAGTGAAATTGCAAGCAATGTTGCGACGTGTAACGGTACCCTATGGTTACCTTTACACGTCGCAATATCGCAATGCAACATCGACAAAAAGTCACGCGGTACGGCCGTCGTGCGTTGTGTCGTGTAAATGGACAATGCGACGTGAATAAATTGTAGCTACAATATTGCAAGAAGATTGTGCAAGCCTTTCAACCATACAATATTGCATATGCGATCTGGCATGATCGTGCCATGTGACGGCGCAACTATGATTTTGAACGCAACTTCCCCCATTCACTACAATGTTAATGCTCGTTCCCTGGGTTGCTCATACCCAGCGGAAAAAAGTTGCGTACAACATCGTAGTTCCGTTGCCTGCCGATATCTCCCTGTGGGACAACTCCTATGCGATGTTGGACAAGTTCCAAAAACGTACACGCTCCCATGAAATTGTATGCAATATCGTTCCGATATTGCGACGTGTAACGGTACCCTTGGAAGCACATGTTGGCTGATCAGATCAGCTAACATGAGCAAGAAAAGATGTGGGCTCGCACAGAGAGCATGCACCAAAGCAAGGGACATCATTTATGACATACCAGGATGCAATATGTCTTGAAGGGGTTAAACAACTGAACAATATGTGAAAAGGCCATGTTACACACACAGATATCTGTGACCAACTTCTGAACAGATCTCTGGTTGCAGTGAAATCATGGACCCATTGCTCCATTTGTACACAGCCACAAAATGGAACAATGTGTCCATGATTTCACTGCAACCAGAGATCTGTTCAGAAGTTGGTCACAGATATCTGTGTGTGTAAAGTGGCCTTAACTTGTAGTAAGGGCTCGGACACATTCATCAGAATGTGACTGAGGAGACTCTGAAAGGGCTGGAGCAGTGACCCTGAACGGCCTCTCCCTCTCTGGATGGGGAGTCTGGAGGTGCACAAAAACAAAATCAGATTACAGCCCCGTCCAGATAGGGAGAAGCTGTTCAGGGTCACTGCTCCAGCCCTTTCAGATTCTCCTCAGTCAAACTCTGATGAGTGTGTCCGAGGCCTAATAGAAAGATCCAGCTGTTTGGAGATGGTATTCTAGCTTTAACATGTTTGTCTATCATTTTCTTTCTAATCTCCTGAGACAACGCTCTCCTTAGCTTTCTTTGGTCCATGTTCAGTGTACACACACCATGATACCAAACAGCACAGTCATTACTTTTCACAGATGCAAATTACAGGGCACACCTTAGGGTACCGTTACACGTCGCAACATTGCATGCAATTTCACTGCAATTTGCTGGTTGCAGTGAAATCATGGAGACATTGTTCTATTTTGTTGCTGTGTACAAATGGAACAATGTGTCCATGATTTCACTGCAACCAGTAAATTTCCAGTGAAATTGCATGCAATGTTGCGACGTGTAACAGTACCCTCAGTTTCATCATGTTCCTATGGTAAAATTATTTTCAAGCTCTCCTAAGGGTACCTTTACACATCGCGATATCGCAATGCAACATCGACAAAAAGTCACGTGGTATGGCCGTTGTAGTTGATATCGTTCGTGCGTTGTGTCGTGTAAATGGGCAATGCGACACAAAAAAATCGTAGCTACGATATTGCAAGAAGATTGTGCAAGCCCTTCAACCATACAATATTGCATAAGCGATCTGGCAGGATCGTGCTGTGTGACAGCGCAACTACGATTTGGAGTGCAACTTCCCCTATTCACTCCAATGTTAAATGCTCGTTCCCTGGGTTGCTCATAGCCAGCGCAAAAAAGGAGCGTACAACATCGTAGTTGCGTTGCCTGCCGATATCTCCCTGTGTGACATCTACTATGTGATCTTGGACAAGTGCCAAAAACGTGCGCGCTCCCGTGAAGTTGTATGCAATATCGGAACGATATCACGACGTGTAAAGGTACCCTAAGGGTACTATCATTTTTTTCCAGGCTAATTTAATTTTTTTTTTTGTTGCCCACAATTCAAAAGCAATATTTGATTTTCATTAGTTGATATTCAGTAAATTTAAATTGAAAATTACATTTGTCAGTTTTAAATTATTTCACTGACCATTGTTGGCTATTCTTACTTTACCAGAAGGGTACAAACAATTTTGTCCATGTATATAGACCTCAGATGAAAGCTTGAAATATGTCAGAGTTTCTTGTAGGTGTTTTTAACATATCTTTTTTTCTTTTATTTCTAGTTTGATACTCCTTTCATGACACCTAGGCCTTCCAAAGCTACTGATCCTAACTTGTTCCCAAACTTCACCACCCATGTTTACCTCTTTTTCACCACGAATAGAAGGATCCATGCCGTGACTTTCAGGAATCCTCCCCTTTACCCTGAACTTGTGGACCGATGCTTTCCCCTTGCGCTTGCATCACCTTCCTTCTCTACTGTCCAAAATTATAAACCAGGGGAAGGAGAGAAAAAGTAAATATTGTATGTTACATTACACCGAACCAAAAGGTGCCTTAGTAAGGGAATTTTGTGAAAACCATATAGGCATGTGCCAAACAAGAAGCTATTTGTCATACTGAACATTGAACCTGGAGATTATTGTGATTGATGGTGTAAAGACTAAGCTGTAACTTTAAGCAAATATTTTAAATTATTAATATGCCTGATCAAGTTTATTATTTTGAGCCTTATCAGTTACCTGGAAAGAGGTGACGTGTCTTTAACTACAGACTATTGAGGGTTTATTTAACCCTATGTGCTCTTGCGCACCCTCTCTGCTCTCATTTCAGTGATAAATCTGCCTTAAACCAAAGATTTGTGTAATCTCAAATAGACTAGTGTTTATGGAAGTGCTACAAGACAGTTGCAAAGTAAAAACTGTGGTTGCGATGTGATGTTCTTGTGGGAACCAGACTGTCAAACATAAACCTAAAACTGGACTGGCAATGTGCTGAATGAATTATTAAGGGGAACAGCAGCTTATTAGCTGTACTACTATTTTCCTTGTTTAGAAACCATGCATCATAAATCAAGACTATGACCACAATTCATCAAATTCTTTGTGCTTTTGTTCTGGTGCAAAAATGACTCTAAAGGCCACGTCACACACACAGATAATTGTGCAGATATTGTTCGCAGATCTCTGGTTGCAGTGAAATCATGGACACATTGTTCCATTTTGTGGCTGTGTACAAATGGAACAATGTGTCCATGATTTCACTGCAACCAGTAAGTTGCAAGTGAAATTGCATGCAATGTTGTGACGTGTAAGCAGCATTTAAAATCTTTATAGAAGACATAACATTTTTGAGCATTTGTTCTCCAGTTCTTCACTGGAGTTTAACATCTACCGCATTTTGAGGATTATAAAATGCACCCCAAAATTAGAGGAGGAAAATAGGAAAAAAAATGTTGATATTAAAAAAAGGGAGTCTGTCCTAAAATCCTAGTCCATTTTATAATCCTGTAGTAGTTTACCGGGAAGGGGTGGAGCAGGGTCAAAGGAGGCATTGTCGCGGCGATGATGCAACATGTGTCACAGATGGTGCTTCGGCAGTTACCACAGGCGGTTCTGCAGGTGTCATGGGCCATGCTGTGGCGAGTGTCCAAGCAATGATGCTGGTGGTGTGAGGCAGGAGCCAGTCCCAGTGGTTGTGTTACATTACATGTACATGTTAGCGATGCGTGCTTCAAGAAAATGGAGCCCGGAGACGGGACCTGCACAAATGGAGATCTTCGCTTATCCAAGTTGAATACTAATGTGCATAATTTTAAATGATCATGGGACATTTGTGCTCTAAAAGGACTCATAAAAGTAAAAAATAATCTCATTTTGCACAAAATTTATCAACCTGGATATGCCAAGAATTGTAAGAATTTGGCACAAATAAGAAATAGTGAACAAATGCCAGAAGATAGAAAAAGTTAAGTCACTTTGTAAATTTAGACTTCAATTCATCACTTCTGTTTTGTTCACATTTCTATCAAACAATTGCAAGGAAGTATAATACACTCTGGTTCTCTGGTAGTACATTGAGGAGGATGTCTACTGCCTGGCTTCCTATACCAAAAGACATATGAATAGATTAGTTTTTGCAGAAGACATCACAGAAGGATTCAAGAGTTTCACTGTAGGGATCATCATGATTTGGGTGTGATTCTGTTATTGGGTGTAATCAGGACACCTTTCCAGGTCAAACTATGCTGTTGGTCAGGCAAATACATAAGTTATGGCATATTTACGTTAAGAAGGGAGACGTTTGATAACAACCTCCCGCCCACTGATTACACTCAATAAAAGCAATATAAGATTATAATATTGATAAACCTTCACTGTTTGGGAAATGTCTGTAAAAAACGTCTTTTCTTCCATTGCTGACTTCAAATGTCAAAAGTGGCCTCATCATATTGTTTAATGGCTCCATGAGCAGAATAGAGTAAAAGCAAAAAATGATGGTCATAATAATGAGGAAGAATGGCCATATTATGAATGATGCAAAGTGGACTACAAGAAAAATATCTACTTTTCAATAAGCTATGGACATTTTTTAGTTGCACTGTGTGAAGTACACACATATCAATTCTGAATTATTTTTTTATGTACGAGTAGTCTAAGCAGCAATTAATTGATTGCTGACCTGCAAATAGTGCGGCATTTCCAATATGGCTACCCACAGCTTCACTTGGTATTACCATCTATACACATAATTGCCTTGTGGCTTCCACTTCCGTCCGGTTGTAACAGTATGTCACTTCCGTCGTTAGCCACAAGGCAATTACATGTATATATACACCCAAGTATTAGGTGTAACAATATGGCTTCTGTGCTGCCTGCCACACACTGCCGCCAGCGGGACCCCCACCACTAGCACCTCCAATCTACCACTAGCTCTGTCAACCCCTGTGCTCCACCCTTCCCCCTCACCCCCATCTGTTCTCACCCCCGCCTGGCAATACCGATGGTGGCTGAAGGCTCCAGGAAGAGACTCTGTGTGGAGCGGGTCATGTGACAGCCTGTGTGACGTCACATCAGCCCGCCCTGTCACATGACCCGCTCCACACAGAGTCTCTTCCTGGAGGCTTCAGCCAGCATCGTTATCGTCAGGCGAGGGTGAGAACGGATGGGGTGAGAGGATAGACAGAGCACAGGGGGAGGCAGAGGCACAGGGAGAGGCATGTGGACACAGAGGGACAGAGGCACAGAGGACACAGGCACACTGGACACAGGCGGAGACATAGGCACAGGGGGAGGCAGAGACACAGGGGGACACAGGAGTAGACAGAGGCATGCAGAGGAACAGGAGGATGCAGAGGCACAGGGGGGAGGCAGAAGCACAGAGGGATACAGAGGCACAGCGGGATACAGAGGCACAGGGGGACACAGTGGGAGACAGATGCACACAGAGGTACAGGGGGAGGCACAAGGGGACACAAGGGAGACAGAGGCACAGGGGGAGATGGAGACACAGGGAAACAGGAGGAGACAGAGGCATGCAGAGGCACAGGGGGACACAGAGGCACATGGAGACACAGTGTGAGACAGAGGCACAGGGAGAGACAGAGACACAGTGGGACACAGCAGGAGACAGAGGTAGGCAGAGGCACAGGGGAACACAGGGGGTGACAGAGGCACAGGGGGACACGGGGTGACAGAGGCACAGGGGGAAACAGAGGCACAGGGGACACAAGAGGAGGCAGGGCACAGTGGAGGCCAGAGACACAGGGGAACAGAGGCACCAGAGACGCAGAGGCACAGGGGCACACAGAGGCAAATGGGGACGCAGAGGCACAGGGGCAGCAGAGGCACGGAGGCAAGGGGACACAGGCAAATGGGGAGGCAGAGAGCACAGGGGGAGACAGAGGACAAGCATGGGGACACAGAGGAACAGAGGCACAGAGGACAGGAGGACATAGGCACAGGGGGAGCAGAGGCACAGGGGGACACAGAGGAACAGAGGCACAGGGACACAGTGGGAGCAGATGCACAGAGGCGGGAGGCAGAGGCACAGGGGGATCAAGAGGGACACAGAGGCACAGGGGGACACAGGAGGGAGACAGATGCACGCAGAGGACAGGGGGAGGCAGAGGCACAGGGGGACAAAGGGAGACAGAGGCACAGGGGGACACAGAGGCACGGGAGACACAAGGCAGCAGAGGCACAGGGGGACACAGAGGCACAGGGGACACAGAGGGAGACAGAGGCACGGGGGACACAGGAGGAGACAAAGGCACGCCGAGGCACAGGGGGAGGCAGAGGCACACAGACACACAGGCACACAGGAGGAAACAGAGGCACAGGAGGACATGGGGGAAATAGAGACATGCAGAGGCACAGGGAAAGGCAGAGGCACAGGGGGCACAGGGGGAGACAGAGGCACAAGGGGAGGCAGAGGCACTGGGGGACACAGAGGGAAATAGAGGCACAGGGGGACACAGGAGGAGACAAGCACAGGTGGAGGCAGAGGCACAGGGGACACAGAGGCATGCAGAGGCACAGGGGGAAGCAGAGGCACAGGGGGAGACAGGCACAGGGGTACACAGGAGGAGAAAGACGCACAGGGGAGGCAGAAGCACAGGGAGACACAGAGACACAAGGGAAGACAGAGGCACAGGGTAACTCAAGAGGAGACAGAGGTAAAGGGGGAGGCAGAGGCACAGAGGGAAATAGAGGCACAGGAGGACACAGGAGGAAGGAGAAGCACAGGGGGACACAGAGGCACACAGAGGCACAGGGGGACGCAGAGGCACACAGAGGCACAGGGGGACGCAGAGGTGCAGGGAGAGGCAGAGGTACAGGGAACGCAGAGGCACAGGGGGACTCAGGGGGAAACAGGCATGCAGAGGCACAGGTGGAGACAGGGGCACAGGGGGAGGCAAAGGCACAAGGGGACAGGGAGGAAAACAGAGGCACAGGGGGGCACAGAGACATGCAGAGGCACAGGGGGACCTAGAGGAACAGGGGGACACAGGAGGAGACAGAGACACAGGGACAGGCAGAGGCACAGGGGAACACATAAGCACAGGGGAGGCAGAGGCACAGGGGGACACAGAGGCACAGGGGGAGACAGAGGCACAGAGGGACACAGGGTTTGCTAGAGGCATGCAAAGGCACAGGGGAGCAGAGAGGTAGACAGAAGCACAAGGGGAACACAGGGGGAGACAGAGGCACGAAGAGACACTGGGGGACACAGAGGCACAGGGGGATGCAGAGGCACAGAGGGATGCAGAGGCACGGGGAGAGATGGGATGGTGAGCTCATAGGGGGAAGATGGTGCATGGGAGGAGACAGCACACATAAGATGGACAGCGCGCATGGGGGAGACAGCGTGCATGGGAGAAGACAGTGTGCATGGGGGGAGACAGCACATATGGGTGGGAGACAGCACACATGGGGGGTGACAGCGCACACGGGAGAGATGGCGCACACAGGGGTGACAGCACACATGGGGGTGACAGCAAACAGAGCAGAGATAAAGGCACAAGGGAGAGACGGCCCCTCTCTGCATTTCATGGCTGAGGCAGGGATAACTGTTTCTAATTCTGGGCCTCCAGAAGAGAGGCTATGATAACAGTTGAAGGGTAACTTGCATGGAAATGACGGAAAGGTAACTGTGCTGCGCTTTTGGTGTAACTCCTGAGTTGCATGAATAGCATAGCTTGCAGTTTGCATAATTACTATTGATTTCTATGAGAGCTACATAAACACCATAGCCCCATTTCAGGAGCAGTTAATCCCATTGGCTATGAAAGGCAGAAATGGGAATAATCATTTAAATGAGATTTGTGAAAGATTTACTATTGACTCATTATTTTCTAATGCTAGAAAAGCTGCATAGAACTTTGTTGTGCTTGTTCTTAGACATTAGAGGCTCTCCAAGAATCTGATAAAAATAACCACTGTGACATTTTGCAAGCTGCAACCCATCCTAGTCATAATGGTTTGCAGGCTGAAGAAACGCAGCTCAAGAGACGTCTCAACTGTCGGAGGAGCAACATCATGACTCCAATTGCTCATTCAGACATGGAGCAGGGCTATAGGATGTAAGAAATATAATGTAATATTGCAGAACAGGCTATTTTTCACCATCCTCAGATTTACAGCAAGGCATGGAGACAGCACTGAGGAGGACAAGCAGAAAAGTCCTAGCCCATTTTTCTGTCTCTGCTGAGAGGTATTTTTTTCTCTTGGTACAGACCTGCTCCATTGGTGAGTGAGCAGATCACCTCATAATACTCTGACAGCTGAGACATGAGCCATGTGTCGAGGACTGGCTGCATCCTGAAATATGTACCACCACGTCCATTTTTATAACAGTATCGAATAAACCCCTTGAACAAATGAACAATTATGACTGGAGGTGCTATCGGTTGTCTTGTTGAACGGTTAAAAACTATTTAAGTTTGAGGCTACAGTAAAAGTAGCTCTTTCCTCTCCCACATAGAAAAGAGCTGACAATTAGAGCAGTCTACTGCCAGGTGTTCACACTGTTGTTATCAGTTCGAGAGGTATAAGGCTGTGTGCCCACATAGTGGTTTAGTGACGTTCAAATCGTCAGTAAACCACTGGAAAATTCAAGGAGCTTAGACTCCTGAGCTCAGAAGTCACCAGCGGTTTTCCAGCGGTTTCTCAGCGGTTTCCCAGCGGTTTTTTCAGCGTGTGCACAGCGTTTTTCAGTCGGTTTTTCCAGCGGTTTTTCCGGCAGTTTTCTATGGAGGATTTTGTCCATGGAAATGCTCAAAAACCGCTGAGAAGAATTGACATGCTGTATGCTGCTAAACCACTGGGAAACTGCCCAACCTCTGGCAGATCCGCTCACATAAACCCACTATGTGTGCACAGCGTTATCTAAATTACATAGGGATACTTGTAAGTCCTAAAGCTGCTAATGATTTATATAAATTTAAATAAAACCTATGCTAAACTGCCGGCGGTTTTCGCTGCTAAACCGACACTAAACCACTATGTGGGCACACACCCTAATTATACCCAGAGATATAACAAGCAGAGTAGAAAATGGCTCATTTCTTTGTGGCTTTAGCATTTAATAGAGATGTGTAGGAATGTTACGTATATTTTTAGACCAGTATAACCGGTATTTTAGGTTTGGTGGGTTATATGGTAACAGACAATAAAAATAGCTATTGTGAACATTCCTAATCTCTAACATCATTTGTTGAAATGTGGAATGTAGTACATTCTGGGCTGGTACATATGAGGGTTTATTGACGTAACTGATCGTATTGGCAGGTTGGTGAAGCCTGCACTCCTTCTTGACCTTCCTGCACAGTTATTAAAGGGAAATAAGAAACATATAAAGCAAAGGTCCAATTGTGCACTGTAGGCAAGTGACTGGGACACTAGGGCGCTGTTTGATGTTTTAAAGAGTTTTTTATACACTCACAGCCATGCTATAACATGTAATAATAGTTGCAGACATCCAGTAAAGTTATAGTTAAAATATGTCAAATGATAACAAAGTAACCATTAAATTACACTTAAATAGGGTCGGTTTTGTGTTTACACATATTATGTCAGGCTTAGAATGTCTCTAATATCGACAATGCCCCCTGGTGGACATAATTAAATAGAGATGACTTTAACCCTGCTGTTCTGTTCGGTCAAAAATGACTGAATTTGAAGTTTTTGAAGTCATTTTTCATTTGTTTTTGATCAATCATGTTCACATACAACATAATAATGCAACAGGTATTTAAATAAAACACTTAAATTAGCTAAAAATCAAGACTTTAATAGGTCCGGTAAGAAAAAAAAACCCTAACAGAACAGTAGGGTTAAAGAAACATTTTCTATGCACCTGCACTACGCCATTCCTGGTGCAGCACCTGAGGGGTTGTACATGGCACAAGGGTGTTCCGAGCCAGAATGTTACAGAAATCTGTTACCAGGAAAGATCTTCCTAAAATCTGTTAGCCTTATTAGTCTCAAGTGTTTACAAGGTAGTTATAACAATGTTTGAGCAAATGACAGATAAGTGGAAGATATATACATCTTCATTAGACTAAAGCAGTGATGGCGAACCGAGGGCACGCAGAGCCGTCTCCGTGGCACCGGCCTCGCCTTGCACTGATGTATTGAACTGCCGGCACTACGGCGCCAGCAGTTCAAAGATGTTGTGTCGGAGTGGAGGAGACATTTCTCCTCCCTCCGACACTCTTTTCTAGCCCCGCCTGCCTGCCTGGCATCACGTGACCACGGTGACGCGATCGCGGTCAAGTGATGCGCGATCGCGGTCATGTGACGCGATCGGCGTCATATAACCGCAGGAGAGGAGAGAGCAGCGGTGGAAGCGGGAGCTCTACAGTAGGCGAGTATGATATTTTTTTTTTTTTTTTTCCAGGTATGAATCACTTCCAGCATGGGACCATATTACAGGAGGGGGCCATACTACAGAAAGGGGCATGATGGGACATACTACAGGAGGGGGCCATATTACAGGAGGGGGCCATACTACAGAAGGGGGCATGATGGGGACATACTACAGGAGGGGGCCATACTACAGTAGGGGGCATGATGGGGACATACTACAGGAGGGGGCCATATTACAGAAGGGGGCCATATTACAGGAGGGGGCCATACTACAGAAGGGGGCATGATGGGGACATACTACAGGAGGGGGACATATTACAGAAGGGGGCCATATTACAGGAGGGGGCCATACTACAGAAGGGGGCATGATGGGACATACTACAGGAGGGGGCCATATTACAGGAGGGGGCCATATTACAGGGGGGGCATACTACAGAATTGGGCCATACTACAGAAGGGGGCATGATGGGGACATACTACAGGAGGGGGCCATACTACAGAAGGGGGCATGATGGGTACATACTACAGGAGGGGGCCATACTACAGAAGGGGGCCATACTACAGAAGGGGGCATGATGGGGACATATTACAGGAGGGGCCATACTAAAATAGGGGGCATGATGGGGACATACTACAGGAGGAGGCCATATTACAGAAGGGGGCCATATTACAGGAGGGGGCCATATTACAGGAGGGGGCCATATTACAGGAGGGGGCCATATTACAGGAGGGGGCTATACTACAGAAGGGAGCATGATGGGGACATACTACAGGAGGGGGCCATATTACAGAAGGGGGCCATATTACTGGAGGGGGCCATATTACAGGAGGGGGCCATACTACAGAAGGGGGCATGATGGGGACATACTACAGAAGGGGGCCATACTACAGAAGGGGGCATGATGGGGACATACTACAGGAGGGGCCATACTACAGAAGGGGGCATGATGGGACATGGGGGGGGGGGGGGGGGGGGGGGGGGCCATACTCAGGGGCATGATGGGACCATACTACAGAATGGGGTCATACTACAGAAGGGGGCATGATGGGGACATACTACAGGAGGGGCCATACTACAGAAGGGGGCAGGATGAGGGACATACTACCGGAGGGGGTGAGGACATACTACAGAAGGGGCCATACTACCAGAAGGGGGCATAATGGGGACATACTACAGAGGGGGCCATACTTCAGAAGGGTGCCATACTACAGAAGGGGGCATGATAGGGGACATACTACAGGAGGGGGCCATACTACAGAAGGGGCATGATGGGGACATACTACAGGAGGAGGCCATACTACAGAAGGGGGCCATACTACAGAAGGGGGCATGATGGGGACATATTACAGGAGGGGGCCATACTAAAGTAGGGGGCATGATGGGGACATACTACAGGAGGAGGCCATATTACAGAAGGGGGCCATATTACAGGAGGGGGCCATATTACAGGAGGGGGCCATATTACAGAAGGGGGCCATATTACAGGAGGGGGCATATTAACAGGAGGGGGCCATATTACAGGAGGGGGCCATACTACAGGAGGGGGCATATACAGAAGGGGCATACATATACAGGAGGGGGCCATATTACAGAAGGGGGCCATATTACAGAGGGGGCCATATTACAGGAGGGGGCCATACTACAGAAGGGGGCATGATGGGGACATACTACAGGAGGGGGCCATACTACAGAAGGGGGCATGATGGGGACATACTACAGGAGGGGGCATACTACGACTAGAAGGGGTGATCCATACTACAAGGATGGGGGGCCATACTACAGAAGGGGCCATTGATGGGGGACCATACTACAGGAGGGGGCCATACTACAGAGAGGGGATAAGGGGGCATACATGAGGGGGCAATACTACTACAGGAGGGGCCATACTACAGAAGGGGGCATGATGGGGGACATACTACAGGAGGGGCCATACTACAGAAGGGGGCCATGAATGGGGACATACTACAGGAGGGGGCCATACTACAGAAGGGGCCATGATGGGGCCATACTACAGGAGGGGCCATACTACAGAAGGGGCTCATACTAACAGAAGGGGGCATATGGGGACATATACAGGAGGGGGCCATACTACAGAAGGGGCGGATGGGACATACTACCGGAGGGGGCATACTACAGAAGGGGGGCCATACTACACGAAGGGGGCAATAATGGGGACATACTACAGAGGGGGCCATACTTCAGAAGGGTGCCATACTTACAGAGGGGGCATGATAGGGGACATACTACAGGAAGGGTCCATACTACAGAAGGGTGCATAGATTCAGAGGGCCATACTACAGGAGGCGTGGCCATACTACAGAAGGGGGCCATACTACAGAAGGGGGCATGATGGGACATACTACAGGAGGGGGCCAATATTACAGGAGGGGGCCATACTACAGAAGGGGCAGATGGGCCATACTACAGAGGGGCCATACTACAGAAGGGGCATACTACAGAAGGGGCATGATGGGGACATACTACAGAGGGGGCCATACTACAGAAGGGGCATGATGGGACATACTAGGAGGGGGCCATACTACAGAAGGGGGCCATACTACCAAGGGGCATATGGGGACATACTACAGAGGGGATACTTCAAAGGTGCATACTAAGAAGGGGGCATGATGGACATCTACAGGAGGGGGGCCATACTACAGAAGGGTGCATGATGGGGACATACTACAGGAGGGGCCATACTACAGAAGGGGCCATACTACAGAAGGGGCATGATGGGGACATATACAGGGGGGCATACTACAGAAGGGGCATGATGGGGACATACTACAGGAGGGGGCATACTACAGAAGGGGGCCATATACAGAGGGGCCATATCAGGAGGGGCCATATACAGAAGGGTGCCATACTACAAGGGGATATGGGGCCATATACTACAGGAGGGGGCCATATACAGAGGGGCAATACTACAAGGGGGCATAGGGACTCAGAGGGGGCATATACAGAGGGGCCATACTACAGAAGGGGGCATGATGGGCAATACTACAGGAGGGGGCCATATACAGAGGGGCCATACTACAGAAGGGGGCATGATGGGACATACTACAGAAGAGGGGCCATACTACAGAAGGGCATGATGGGGAATACTATAGGAGGGCCATACTACAAGGGGGCATGATGGGGACATACTACAGGAGGCCTTACAGGGGGGCCATATTACAGGAGGGGGCCATACTACAGAAGGGGGCATGATGGGGCCATACACATGAGGGGCATACTACAGGAGGGGCCATACTACAGAAGGGGCATGATGGGGCATACTACAGAGGGGGCATACTACAGAAAGGGCATGATGGGGAATACTACAGGAGGGGCCATACTACAGAAGTGGGCATACTACACAAGGGGCATGATGGGGACATACTACAGGGGGGGCCATACTACAGAGGGAGAGGGGCACACGAATACAGGAGGGGGCCATACTACCAGAAGGGTGGGCAATAATGGGGGACATACTACAGAGGGCCATACTACAGAGGGCATACTGGGCATAAGGAGGGGCATTGACTGGGGCCATACTACAGAGGGGCATATACAGAAGGGCATGATGGGACATACTACGAGGGCATACACAGCTAACAGAGAGGGCATGGGGGACATGATGTGGGGATACTAAGAGTAAGGGGGATACACAGATGGGACATGTGGGGCATTGATTAGTACCAGGGGCATATGGGGCATTGAGGAAAGTAGACAGAGAGGGGCATGATGGGAAGAGAGCACTACCAGGATGGGGGCCAAGTGATGGGGCAATAACAGTGGGCATATGGGCAATAGTACGGGGCATATACAACTACAGAGGGCATGAGGATTGAGGGGCATTACATGAAGGCATAGGGCATTAGATGACACGAAGGGGCATTTCTGTAAGGAGGGGGCAGGATGGGGCATTACTACAAGGAGTGGACAGGAAGCAGACATAACTGCTAGGAAGGGCAGGAGAGGCAATAGTACAAGGGGACAAGGATGGGGCTTTACTACAAGATGGCAGATGGGAACATTACTGCAAGACTGGGCACTACTGCAAGGTGACAAGGATGAGGCACATTACTACAAGAAGGGGGCCTAGATGGGGACATAACTACAAGGAAAGGGTCAGGACGGAGCACATAACTTCAAGGAAAAGGACAGGATGGAGCACATAACTACAAGGAGAGGGCCAGGATGGAGCACATAACCTCAAGGAAAAGGACAGGACGGAGCACATAACACCAAGGAAAGGGACAGGATGGAGCACATAACCTCAAGGAAAGGGACAGGATGGAGTGCATAACTACAAGGAGAGGGTCAGCACAGAGCACATAACCTCAAGGAAAGGCACAGGATGGAGTACATAACTACAAGGAGAGTGTCAGGATGGAGCACATAGCTACAAGGAGAGGGTCAGGATGGAGCCATACCTACAAGGAGAGGATCAGGATGGAGCACATAGCTACAAGGAGAGGGTCAGGATGGAGTACATAACTACAAGGAGAGTGTCAGGATGGAGCACATAGCTACAAGGAGAGGGTCAGGATGGAGCACATAGCTACAAGGAGAGGGTCAGGATGGAGCACATAACGTCAAGGAAAGGGACAGGATGGAGCACATAGCTACCTGACAGGGACCAGGATTTCAGTGTCTGCTTTCATTCCATGTTAAAATCTATCTATCTATATAACGTTCTGCATTTTTTTCCATTCAGATCAATCCGCCTGCTGTGTCTGGAAAGGGCAGTGGTAGCGGCTGACCGCACACATGAGCTGAATGACCACTGCTAAAGAGAAGAGAAGACTGCAAAGGTAAGTTTAAAAGCAATTAATTGTTAAAATAATATAATTAATCATCAGGGTGTCAGGACAGCCAGCACTGTACTGGGGAGAGAGTTGTGTCTGCGGCTTCTCCCCTGTGCAGCGCTTGTGACGTCCACTCCTGTAATTTAGGTTAAATTGCCCTATTGGCACTTCGCAATAAAGAATTAGGTTTTGGGTTGCAGTTTGGGCACTCGGCCCCTGAAAGGTTCGCCATCACTGGACTAGAGCGACCCAGCTACATGTGATGCTCAAACATTGCCTATTGTGATTATCAATAAGCATGCGTTCTCCAGAACTACCGTGCTTATCAGAACAACAATTAGAATAGATATTTATTACAACTATGTCACAACTCTAAAAAGTCATAGTGATGTTTCTGGCCTGGTAACACGTTGTGCGTAGCCCTAGCCTTACTCATCCTGACTGAGGAAGAGTTCACCAGGCAGGGTTATACCTGGTGGTGGTCAGGATTAAGAAGTATGATAGTGCATTAGTTACCTTCTTGTGATTTACAATTTAGGGGCAAAAAATGTCTTCAAGAACAAGATTTATCTGGAAAGTCCAGGTAATAGAATATGTAGCCAAGTAAATATACATCATCCAATGTAAATGCTTCCAGTGTCAACAGTGTTGGGCACACATGAACCCTTTTCTTATTCTTTCTATTTCGGCTGGGGTTCCATTTGTGAAAGTTATGTAAAGGCAGCTTCACACGCTAGGATCTCGTTAACGACATCCTTGAAACGTCACGGATTTGTGAACGTTCCAACAATATCGTATGATTCAAGGAAGTTCTATGTTCTCCACTATATTACTTATGGAATAAACTACTACTTTGGAAAATAAGAAGAATTTGGATTGTGAGTTTCTGGACCTGGGAGCGCTCGTCTATACACCAGATAATCTCTTTCTGTGAACAATATCGTTTGTACATCCTTGCGTGTAAACGAACGATGTAGGATGGAAAAATCATTGGAATGGTCATCAAAAAAATGCGATCCTGACCTCAAATCTATTGGTCGTCATCCAATTAAGGAACTGTGAAGAAGCCACATGGTTCAGTGTGACACCTTTTTGAATGATCTTGTTTAAAATTCTCCTATTCCTGCCGCTTTAATAGATCGTTCAGTCCTTGCTCTCATATTTAATTGGTGCATTGCCAAATGGGATATCGTTAACGATGTAGTTTGTGACAACGCACTAACAATGTCGGAACGATCACTGTCACATGATCGTTCTAAGGATATTGTTAACGAAAAGCTAGCGTGTGAAGCGGCACAAGTGGAATCCTGGTCTTGGGACAAGCTTATATTTCTGCTGCCTTGCTCTTCCTTCCCCCATCAATACAGCTCATGCTCCTCACATTTTTATACAGTCAGGGGCGTAACTGCAATAGGTGCAGGGGTTGCGATCGCACTCGGGCCCTGCAGCCTAGGGGGGCCCCAAAAGTCCCTTTGGCCCATAGAAAAAGACTAATACTATTAAAGATTTGCAATAATTGGGGGCCCGTTGAAGCTTTCGCATCAGGGCCCCAGGGCCTGAAGTTACGCCATTGTATACAGTTTATGTTGTAGTTTATAAAAAAATATGCTAAATGAAGGAACAGACCTCTCTCTTTCTTCCTCTTTCACCTACTGTGATACTCTCCCTGTAGACTAGGAAATAGGCTCCATTTATTTTCAGAAACTGCACCACTCTTGCCTATAGGTTGTGCTTAGTGTTACAGGCTGACATAGAGCTACAATACTACACACACCTTGTGCAAATGTGGCATTATTCTGGAAAAAAATGATGAGCTATTGTGTCTTAAAATCTATGTTATCTTTACAGGGGTTGTTCCTTTTCAGTGCCTTTCACTAATATGGCAATGATGATATTAGCTGGTCCTTCTTAGAAACATAGATGAGGTCCCCGCCAATCTCAAGGAGTGAATGGAGCTGAGCTCGATCATGAGCTCCTCCACTCTACTCATTCTCTATGGGATCACCAGAGATAGCCAGCATAGCTTTTGGCTTCTCTTCTGCACTTCCATCAAAACTGAATGGACCAGAGGTGCAATGGTTGAGCAAAACTCCAGGCACATTGAGCCCTTCACAGACCTGCTTTTTGGGAGCAGTTGTAGTAGTCCCAGATATCAAACTCCAGTGATTGGAAAGTCACTGCCAAACATGGTACAACCCCTTTAATATCTGCCATAAAGCTGAAAGTTGACACCCCCTTTAATATGATATTCCACTGACTGTTCATGTTTACATCCACACAACCATTTTCACTGTTTCAAAGGGGTCCCTTACATTTATACCTGTGCCAGCATGATATAAATATAAGCACGTACCTAAACACAAGGGAACGAATGAGGCATCACTTGATTTCAGATGGTGGTGGTGTTAATTCACACAAGTTTTACATCTGCTAGTCGCAGACGCAGTGTCAGTTTGCAGTTGGCGTGCTTATCTACATTACGCATCTGCCCATGAGCCATTTACCACAATAGTGCAAGCTATGTTTCTGTTCATAAGGGAAACATGAAGTAGTAAACAGACTTATGTAGGTCCATGCGCTGTCCGTGTGCAGGCCGTTCACAGCATGGCCCGAGATGACTTACATCTGAATTGACCCCCTACATCTGAAAATGCCTGTGTGGATGAGTGCAGATGTTCTAGGTATGTCACATTGGGCATCATCTAAGGTGACTCTATTCTGACCTTTTCCATGCTGCAGAAGAAGATAATGATTATGATTTGCATTGTGATCCTCATCATTGTCGCAGCTTCTACAATCGGAGGAATCTTTGGCTGAGGTGAGAGCGTTAGGGTACAACGTAGCACAATATGGTCTAGCCAATGAGATATATATGTTCTGTACATATTAAGTTATTAATTGTAACTGATGGATATGTTATGTAGTAGTGGATGTCATTAGATAGTGTAAAACCTGTAAAGGGTGGAAATCTATGTTACATGGACCTTGATTATAGTGGTTCTTTACAGTTACAAGATAAAAAGAGCCTGTCACCAGGTAACAAGTGGCCAGATTATTGCTATTGCTTTATTCCTGCTGCTGCTGAGTATTCTGGTCTTTTTTTTAATCCGTCATAGGGTTCTGGAGTTCTGGGCCTTTCTATTTAATGCTAATTTATAAGAACATTTCCAAGGTGATGTGGCTCATGAGTTCTTTGGGGTGTCACTGTAGGCTGCACTGCATAACCACTGCAAGCCCTGCGGCAGTATGAAAGATTTTAAAGGGAATTTGTCAACAGATTATAACTATGTAATCTGAAAGCAGCATGATGTAGTGGCAGAGACCCCGATTACAGCAATGTGTCAATTACTGGACTATTTTTTGTCATTTTGATACAGTCATTATTTTCTCTGCTGTACATCTAGCAGTGTTCAGGATGCTGAGCTCTCTATAACCCTACCCACACCACTGATTGGCAGATGTGACACTGTGTATAGGCAGAAAGCTGCTAACCAGTGGTGGGGTTAGGCTGGCTTCACACTGCGGTCAGGTCAGGTCAGGTTTTGTGTTCCAAAACCAGGAGAGGAACTTGCAGAGAAAAAGTATAATTGAAAGATTGACACCTGTTCTGATTTTGGAGACACTCCTGGTTTTGGCACACAAAACCTGACCTGATCTGACCGCAGTGTGAAACCAGCCTTACACAGGGAAGTGCACTAGGAGGAATGAGGCAACTAGTCCTGTAGTGCTAATTACCTGACAATAGAACACTGATGTTATTTAAACAGCAACATATAGACTAGTTCAGGGTCTCTGCCCCTACATCATGCTGCTTTTGCATTAGTAAAGACCTTCTGACAGATTCCCCTTGTAAATAAAAAAATCACAAGGGTGCAATAAGAATAAATTAGTAGAAAACGCATTGACCTGGTCACAGGCTCTCTTTAAACATATATGTATGTACATATGGTGTATATATATATATATATATATATATATATATATATATATACATATATATATTATGTGTGTGTTAAGTAAAATTAAATACTGTGGTCTTCTAAGAGCTTGAGTGACATTACAGCCTTCTCCTTAGTTCTTTCTAAAGCTGCATTCTGACTTCTACTCGTTCTATAA
Source organism: Allobates femoralis (assembly GCA_033576535.1). Lineage (NCBI taxonomy): Eukaryota > Metazoa > Chordata > Amphibia > Anura > Aromobatidae > Allobates > Allobates femoralis. The sequence goes on along the minus strand of JARQOC010000006.1, from coordinate 214,849,588 downwards.
AATTAGTTAACACACCCTTGACCACTTTGGCTAAATTCACATGTCATCCGTTAGAATGGATCCAGCAACATTCTTGGGCAATAAAAAGTTGTGCAAAAACTGTTTTGTACATTTTGGAAATAAAAAAGATTTCTGCGGGATCTGTTTTTATAACATGGGAGTCTATGGAGAATTCATCTGTTAACTGATTGCTATAGAATGAATTAATGCTTAGCAAAGGATCTGTTTCAAATGAAATAAATAGTAATCCATTAATGGATCAGTTTTCCATGGACTCCCATGCAGGGGCGTAACTACAATAGGTGCAGGGGTTGCGATGGCACCCAGGCCCTGCAGCCTAGGGGGGCCTCAAAAGTCACTTATAAAAAAGACTAATACTATTAAAGATTTGCAATAATTGGGAGCCCGTTGGAGCTTTCGCATCAGGGCCCCTGGGCCTGAAGTTACGCCACTGCTCCCATGGTAAAAAAAAAACAATTTTCAAAACAGACAAAAATGTTTTGTTTGCACAACTTTTTTACCAACAGATTGCTGCTGGATCCGTTCTAAAGGCCACTTTACACGTCGCAATATCGTTCCGATATTGCATACTATTTCACGGGAGCGCGCACGTTTTTAGCACTTGTCCAAGATCGCATAGTAGATGTCACACAGGGAGATATCGGCAGGCAACGCAACTACGATGTTGTACGCCCCTTTTTCACACTGTGTCTGAGCAACTCAGGGAACGACCAATTAACATTGGAGTGAATAGGGGAAGTTGCGCTCCAAATCGTAGTTGCGCTGTCACACAGCACGATCCTGCCAGATTGTCAAGCCAATATTGCACGGTTGAAGATCATGCACAATTCAAAATATTGTAGTTGCATCATTTTTGAGTCGCGTTGCCCATTTACACGATATAACGCACGAACGATATCGACTGCAATGCCCCCACCACGTGACTTTTTATCGTAGTTGCGCTGCGATATCGTGACGTGTAAAGCGGCCTTTACAGATGATTGCTGACATGTAGCCTCAGTGCTCTGCAATATATCAGACTTTCTAAACTGTCCATCAACTACACCTCAGAGCCAGGCTCTATATCTGATGAGCTACCGAGCTGACATGAAATGAAAACCAGTCCGTAATGGTTTGAAAGCAGCTTTGGTTGTGATTGGAGAAGAGCATGTACAAACAAGCAAATACATTTACTGATCTTTATAGTTAGATTCAAACTTTAGGCTAAAAATTAGACCTCTTACCAGATATATTTTGCCAATTCTTCTCCCCCATGAATTAGGATGTGGAACAACACAACCGTATGGAACATGTTATCAACATTAAGATGTTGGAAGCTGAATTTAAAGAGCATATGCTGAATACTGATATTAAAGAATTTGTGAAAGCTACAGTGTGTTGTGTGTTCAGTCCAGGATGTGTTGCGTCTACGGTGCGTTTGTTATTTATCAAGCATCACCTACACCAGTGATGGCGAACTCCAGGCCTCGAGTGCCGCACACAGTGCAGGTTTTCAGGATTTCCTTAGAGTTTGGCAGTTGGTAAATTGATTGCCAACTGTCAAATGCAATGGAAATCCTGAAAACCTGGACTGTGTGTGGCACTCGAGGCCTGGAGTTCGCCATCACTGACCTACACCGTATGAAGCAGTTTTTATAACCAGATGTATAGACTTTTTGAAAAGTGGGTGGGACTTACTGGGATGGGTGTGGCTTAGCACAGTACTAAATTCAATAGAATTTATGCCAGAAGGTGGAGTAAATTATAGCAAAAAATATCTTCTGAACATGACTGAAGTACATCTCTTTCACAAAAAGGATGTGTCAAATTCATTATGCGTCAATTTTGCAGATTTTATTTGTCCAGACAGGTATAAAAGGCAGATGAATCCGCCTCAAATTGTTTCCCTTTTGTTGCCCCTAAACCGGATTCACAGATCTGAGTTTTGCAATCCAAACTCTAAGCTTCAGGTTTGGGTCTAGAGACCCCCGGCCCTGTCATGCATCACAGCACGTATTTGGAGCACTAATCTGCCTAAAGCCAACTAGTTTCTGCCTAAGGGCCACTTTACACACACCAACTTATCTGTCCAACTTCTGACCAACTTACTGGTTGTAGTGAAATCATGGACACATTGCTCCATTTTGTGGCTGTGTACAAATGGAACAATGTGTCCATGTTTTCACTGCAACCAGTAAGTTGGTCAGAAGTTGGACAGATAAGTTGTTGTGTTTAAAGTGGCCCTAACATTAGAATAGGAACTGAGGAGCATGTGTGGAGGACATAAGTTTGGGGTACTGCCCTTTTAAATAAATCAATGAATGAACACATTACACTGCTCAAAATAATTACATGAACACTTGAACATCACAGTATACTCTCAAGGAAATAAACCTTCATGGATATTGGTCTGTTTAATTAGGGAGCAAAAGGGATTGTGAAGCTACATTTGAAACCAGAAGTTTACATACACTATATAAAAAGACACATATGCAAGTTTGCAAGTTTTTCTCAGTATCTGATATGAAATAATAATTAACCTTTCCCATTTTCGGTCCATTACAATTACCATAATTTACTTACATTTTGTACACCATCAATTTGGTGTGTAAAAATGTACCTGCTGTCTTACTGGCCCATTGCGCAGTACCACCAGCAGTGCCAACCAAACCCACCGAAGCCTATGCCAGGAACATTGCTGCCCTACAGCCATCGCCACACACACAGCGCATGTGCACATCGGCACTCAGGCTGCAACTACCTTTGGACATCTGGGTGTCCAAAGATGGTAGTGGCCTGAGTAACTGCACTTGTATGAGTGGGATACGCATGAGGCACCACAGGGGTTAATGTGCAGTAAGATCACAAGGGTTAACTCCCCACACAACACCTGACACTACCCTAGCACCTCTAGGCCAGAAGAGGGAGCTAAAGCAGCTCCCTTATATATTCTGGTCTGAGGAGGAAGTAGTTAGTTGACAGTCCAGTTTAGTGCAGGGAGCACTAGGAGGAGGACCTGTAAATGGGAGCAGTGCTGAGCTCCTGACAGGGACCACTGACTACTTTCAGGCCTGAAGCCAGGGTCTGAGGAGAGGGGTACAAGAAACAGGAACATATCTGGGAGACTGAGTTACCTCTACCTCATAACTCGCCCCAGAGAAGCGCAGAGACCGGATACCAGATCTGAATCTGTGACTGAAACACGCAGCACAGAAAACACCAGGATAGTGGAGGTTGTAGAACTACCCTGTACCTCAGTGTAGCAACACGGTGGGGGCAGAAGCACACGGAAAGACTCAAGTTGCCTAGCAAAAGGGGGTACCTGTGAGAAGAAACAGGGCCAGCAGCCTAGCTAAAGCTACCGCTTTAGCTAGGCTGCTGGCCCTGTTTCTCCTCACAGGTACTCCCTTTTGCTAGGCAACTTGAGTCTTTCCGTGTGCTTCTGCCCCCACCGTGTTGCTACACTGAGGTACAGGGTAGTTCTACAACCTCCACTATCCTGGTGTTTTCTGGCAGGGCCACACACACAGCACAGCAGTGGGAAGCTGAGGACCTGGACAGGGTGAGAGCAACCCGGCCCCAGTACAGACTCTGTGGACAGTACTCTGCTACCAAAATCTGCAGTAAAGCTTTGGAAAACTTCAAAAAAGTGAGTGTGTGTATGATCCTTGTGCTCAAAACCTGCGTGCCCTCACAAACTACCATCATCTCTACTACTACCCTGATCCTGCAACATCCATAGCATCTTCTATAGAATATTACTACCACTGCCTCAGGGAACCCAGCTGTACCTGCGGAGAGACATTTCATCCCCAATTGCTCAACATCACCCCCGAATGTTCTGTAGCAGTGGTGGTCACCCTGACCACAACCCGTGGGTGGTGTAACGACGAACAATATCCCCTGTAAATATCCCCTGATTACTTGCAGAACCTGGGACACAGTCCAGACCAAGACCGCCATGATATCCCCAGCAGTACCCCGGTCCGGTACCGAGTACCCCGTCCCAGTGGGCTCCACATGCACAAGTGCAGTTATTAAAGCCATTGTCATCTTCGGACAGTTGTGTTCACAAAAGTGGCGGAGACATGTTGTACAGTGGGGGCAGAGAGAGCACACAAGGGGGACAAAGAGAGCGCACAGGAGGTCAGAGATAGCACATAGGGGGAGGCGTGAACACGCAGGGGAGAGTGTACACAGGGGGGAGACAGCTCAAAGGAGAGACTAGAAAAGGGGATAAGACAGCACAGGGGGAGAGAGAATGCGTAAGGGGGGGAGTGCACAGAGGAAAGACAGCTCAAAGGAGCACATGAGGGGAGAAGACAGGATACAGGGGAGAGCGCACGGGAGAACTGATCAAATGAGAGAGTGTGGCATCCTGCCAACGCAGGTAACCACAAATCTCTCTAATGCACAGCTGGGTTTCTACAGCAGGTACTTACTACAAACAACACCTTCCACCCCGGCACAGTAGGGGGAGCTCAACTTGCTGCCCTTAGGCAAGATCCCCTATAAATACTGCTGCTGGGGAGGAGCTAGTCAGAGTGTGTGCAGATGCTAGAAGAGCTGCAGGGAAGTCCTGGTTTTTCGGTGCTGCGAGTAGGCCCGAGCCAGCGAACCAGGAGGAGCCTTTCAGTGTCCCACCAGCCTAAGTGGGACTGAAGGCAGGGAGCTTAGAGAAGGAACAGAAGCAAGGAACAGGCAGCTCGAATTGCGAGTTCATTCTAGAGAAAGCCGGATATTGGGGATCCGCACCAGTGGAGAACTACAGGTCCCACAGAAAACCCTTTGGCACCGAGGAAGCTTCAGCTAGCCGGTCTCCTGAGAGAGTCAAAGAGAGGGAGCTAGGGACAGCAGGACACTGCAATGCCAGAGAAGGTCGTCCCGGAGCCGGCACATGAGGAGAATGAGATACAGACAAGGGAAGAGAGTGGAGGCAAGTCAGGATATAATAGACTGTGATTCAGCAAATACACAAGGAAGGAGGCCGTATACCCACTTTCTGTGGGAGCCCACTGTGCAGTCCGGTCACCCGTCAGTGCTCTGGACAATTTACCTGAATGACACCATTAAAAAGGTAAAGAGACTTCTGCTGTGTGCGTGCATCCTTTCTCTTCGCCCACCGTGCCCTCTATAGACTTTTCCTACTCTCCTGACTATCCCAGCTCTGCTGCAACCTGTTCACCTTTCTACGCTGCCCCGGAGGTCCCAGTCCTGCCTGCGGGGACTATACCATCACTGCCGCAATCCCACCAACTTCCGGAGGACTGTAGCGGCGCTGGTAATCCCTCACCAGATACTGCAGGTGGCGTCATGACTAATCTGTACATAATCCCTTTAAATACCCTTTTTCAAGAGCACGCTCCCCGGGACACGGGATCAGGTGCGGCCGCCATTCCCGTGACACAAAGTTAACCCACTGCCGCCTGATACATGAGTACCCCTTGCCCTGGGGCGCAACAAGAGCACAGAGGGGAGAAGACACCACAGTAAAGAAAGAAATAGCACAGGGGGTGATGTCTTGAGAAATTGCTCTAGTATTGCCACATAATCTTCTTTCCTCGTGATGCCATCTATTTTGTGATGTGCACCTGTCCCTCCTGCAGCAAAACAACCCCACAACATGGTGCTTCCACCCCTATGTTTCACAGTTTGGACGGTGTTTTTAGGCTTCCAAGCTTCTCCCTTTTTCTTTCAAACATAACAAGGTTCATTATTGCCGAACAGTTCAGTTTTAGTTTTGTAAGTCCACAGGACGTCTCCAAAAATATAGTTCTTTGTTCCTGTGTGCATTTGCAAATAATTAATTTGGCTTTTTAATGTTTCTTTCATTGTGGATAATGATACAATCTTACCAGCTTCTGCCATTATCTTCACATGATCTTTTGCTTTTGTTCTTGGGTTTATATGCACATGCCGGATCACAGCACGATAATTTTTGGGACACAGAACACGTATCCTTCCTGAGCGGTATGATGGCTGGACATCTTGTTTGTACTTGTGTATAATTATTTGTATAGATAAGCAAGGCACCTTCAGGTATCTGGAAATTGCACTCAAGGATGAACCAAACTTATACAAGTCCACAATTCTCTTCCTGATATCTTGGCTGATTTCTTTAGACTTTCCCATGATGCTACATAAAAAGCAGTGTGTTTCAGGTGTGCAGTAAAATACATCCACAGGTGTGTCTATAATTAACTCAGATGTTGCCAATAAATCTATTAGTGGCTTTCAAACACATGATGATATCATATGGGCTGTCCCAAATTGTTTAAAGATATAGTAATCTTAGTGTATGTAAACTTGTGACTTTGCAAAGTATTTAAAGATGCCTTAAACATTCTCTCTCTCTCTCTCTCTCTCATTATTCTGGTATTTGGCAAATATAAATAATTATGTTTATTCTAATTGAGCTAAAATGGGAAAGGTTAATTCTGATTTTATGTCAGAAAGTGAGAACAACATGCATATGTTTATTTTTATATAGTGTAGATAAACACCTGCTTTCAACTGTATGTAAGTTGCCTACATGCATATTGAGAAGCATTAGCAAGACAACTTCCAAAAAGGAATGGTTTTTCAAGGGGTGGCCACAGAAAATACATATCCTTATCCTTCCTGACCATTGTTCCCTAGTTTTACTAGTGTCATTGTCACTGCATTAGGCAGTACCTTTGAGGTTGCACAGTTTGTCCACCTCCTGCAGGATGGCACATACCATCATAAAATAGTTTGCTGTACCTGCCATTCTCAAGAGCATGGAGAAGATGTGAGGCCAGGATTCGTGACAGTAGGAGAGCCGAAGAGGGCTGTAGAAGGGTAGAAGCCAGGAAGCATGACCCGATTCTGGCCTTTGCTCCTTTGCATATGAAGAAACAGGAATAGTGCCGGAATACAAAATAGCCTCTGGCCGACAACTGTTGTGTATGTTTCTGACTAATCTGAAATAAGCCCCCGTCACACTAAGTGAAATCACTAGTGAGATTGCTGATATATCATAGTTTTTGTGACGCAACAGTGACCTCACCAGCGATCTCGCTATGTGTGGCAAGTAGCAGATACCAGGCCCCTGCTGTGAGATCGCTGATCGTGTTGGAATGTCCTGGATCATTTTTTGATCGTTGGGCTCCCGCTGGGCAGCATGCATCGGTGTGTTTGATGGAGACAATGACCAAAGACCTCAATAATACAGGTCTGAGTGACAGGGTCCCAACGACTGCCGTATCATTGCTGGTGAGATCTGACTGTTTGACATCTCACCAGTGACCACGTAGCGACGCACCAGCGATCCCTACCAGATCTTATCATTGTCAGGATCGCTGGTGCATCGCTAAGTGTTAACGGGGCCTTTAGTCACAGATTCCATGAGAACAGCATGAGTGACTGACATCTTATAAGGTACCTTTACACCGGCAACTTTTCTAGGAATTTCACTGGTTGCAGTGAAATCATGGACACATTGTTCCATTTGTACACAGCAACTAGATAGAACAATGTGTCCATGATTTCACTTCAACCAGTAAGTTGCCAGTGAAATTCCTAGAAAAGTTGCCTCGTGTAAAGGTACCCATAGAGGAATCTGTGCAACTCAATAGGTATAGGAAGAAAACATCAAAATTGGACAATCACCTACCGGTGCCTTGCTCCTCTCTCAGATGAGAGCAGGTTATATTGGACATATGGCAAACAAGAAAGTCTGCAAACACCATGATGAATGCTACAATGCCTGCAACAACCAGCGTGACCACTTCCTAATGGGTCAGTGGTGGTCTCGAGAGAAATATATTTCTAGGACTGCACACACTTCCATGTGACAGCCAACTGCATTCTGCCTGGTATTGATTACCAGAATTAAATCCTCAGAGCTGTGGTGGACCCTATAGTAGGTTTCTCCTGGTGTTGAACAAGGTCAGTTTTTACGTGTGCAGAGGATAAATACATTTTCTTGATGATGAAGGCAATAATGCTATCCACTAGACCTCACGTTCCCCAAAAGACATCAATAGATATCCTCTGTGATATTATGTATTAGTGCAAGTACCAAGTAGCAGCACTGATTACCAGGATTTCACCAATGCCCCGAATCAGGTCAGGGAGGAGAAGGCCAAGAACACCATGCATCGTCTCATCAGGAAAATGTCCAGACGTTATCAGGGGTACTTACAGACAGGTCGGGAACAAATACACTACTATTATTATTATTATTATTTATTTATATAGCGCCATTATATTCCATGGCGCTTTACATGCTACCGTGTTTCCCCGAAAATAAGTCACCCCTGAATATAAGTCAGGGCAGGGCTGGCGCAGAATTTTCCAATATAAGTCATACCCCGAATATAAGACAGGGTGACTTATTTTCGGGTAATATAAGACAGGGTACCGCTAAAGTGCCATTTTTGCCCATTGCATGTTTTACCTGTGTCCCCACTGTCCCACTGGCCCCGCTGTCCTCCATGGGCTCCCCTCTGCCCTCAGGTGCAGCCGCAGGTCCGCTGTCCCCCGTGGGCTCCCCTCTGCCCTCAGGTGCCGCAGGTAACCCCAAGGGCATAGGGTTAATCTTGTGCGCCTGTCGCCCCGGGCTGACGTCACCGCTGCCGGCAGGAGCTTCTGATTGGCCAGCGGCTCCCCAGTATCTCGAGCGCTGATTGGCTCAGCGGCTCGAGTGCTGATTGGCCAGAAGCTCCTGCATGAAGAAGCATCTGGACAACGCCCTGCACCGAGGAAGAATCCATAGCCCGAGGCCGCCATTACCCTAAAAAGTAAGGATGTTTCCTTGCCGACTTGCCCGTTAAAACCGCAATTCTGCCGCACAGCCGACTTGCGGCCGACTTGCGGCACACTTGCGGCAGGTCCCCATACAATGTACGGTACTGTATGGGACACTTGCGGCAAGGTGCGGTTACCGCAAAAAATTGTCATTTTTTTTTTATATAAGTCATACCCCGAATATAAGACAGGGTGGGACTTTTGGGGGTAAAATTAATATAAGACATTGTCTTATATTCGGGTAAACACGGTAAAAAGGGCAGACTAGGACAAGTAACATAGTAACAATACAAGTAACAATAAATGTTGACAATTCGGTTGTACAGAAACAAGATTGGAGAAATCCTGTCCACAAAGGCTCACAGTCTAAGAGGGGCGGGTGGGGATACAGTGGGAGGAGGAAATTCCAGTCATGAGGCGGTGTGGTGGACTGGGTCTTATTGCAGGTGGTAGGCTTGGCGGAACAGGTGGGTCTTCAGGCCTTCATGTCTTCAGTTGCATCATATTTTTCTGTGATGTTCACATAACACGATCTGCCTGTGATTTCGTTTTAGATTTTCAGGGCAATTGAGAATCCTGCCCTCAAAAACAAAATGTATCAGTAAAGATTTTAAATTGAAGATTTAATTTATTTTCATTTTATTTTAAAAGTGTATATATATATAGCTTCTACCTGGTAAGGTCAGAAGAAGGATGACTTTGAGCTGTACATGGTTTAGGATCTTAGGTGGAACAGTTTAGTTTTTCAGGGGTATCTGGCTTAAAGTATCAGGGGTTTTTCAGGGGTATCTGGCTTAAAGGGTTGTGCCATAAACTTGTACACTTTAATTAATATATCTAAGAGTAAAAATAAGTTCCACAATTGGATATGTTAAAAAAAGTGTTCCTATTCTGAGATATTCTTTTAAATGTGCCCTTGTAATTTATGTGTCCTACCATGAAGGAATAGGTCGAATATACCACAACTCTATACATTACACAAGACCACATCTACTTACATAATCGCACCGTCCCATCTGTCACTTCCGGTGTCCAGTTGTCCGCATATCACGTGCTTGAGTAAGTGAGCATGCATATACAAAGATGGCTGTGTGACCTGGTGTGCGCACACCACTTACACAGCCGCCATTTCTGGATACCCAGGTGCACAAGGATGGTGGCGGACATGCGCACACTGGCTCACACCTCCACCATCTTTGGAAACCTGTACTCAAAGGAAAAAGCAAACCAGGTGAGAAAAAATCATGGAAGGGGGTATTGGGGAGAGAGACAAGAGAGGAGAAACTAATATTTGAGGAAACCTCTAACAAATTAAATAGCCTGACTGAACAGGTCCTAAAATACAAGTCAGATCCTGACTTCCAAAGAAGAGAAACAGCATTACAACAAACTATTGAGAAATTCCAGAACAGCATAAAGGACAGGAAACGAAAACAGTACCAGAGGGACTACATAGATTTTAGGGATAAAAAAGCATACCCCTACCTATTAGACCCACAGGGGACCCCTGCTGGTTCACAACCAATCCAACCAATACCTACACCAATACCAACAGACGTCTCCTCCTCTGAAGGAGAAACGTCAGAAAGTGAAAACAACCAAATAGTCCTAAGTGAAAGACTTGCCCGTTTGGAAAGGGAAAACAACGAGAAGCCCACTAAGAACCCTAAGAGGAGGGGGCGGGGAAAAGGCAAACCGAGATGGGGAACACCAAGACCCGATCCCAGACCAGGTCCTATAATACCACAGCAACCTTCTACCTCATTGGGTGTCTTTTCTACACCTGCTTCCACACCGTCTTTTTTAGAGCAGGGTTTACAACAGCGGGGATACGACCTAAGGAATCGCACAGGGATACCCACCCCCCGCTATCAGTAGACGGACACCGCCTAACGCAGAAGAACCGTCAAGATGATACAGATGAATTGAGAATAAAAATCTGACCATAATCATTTGAATGAGACAGCCCTCATTTCAAAAGTTCTATTTCTGTCATTTGTTCCTACTAATAATTTTGACACACATTTGAGTGGGTGAAAGATTCAATCTATTCGCAAGAAAATTCAAATGGCGCAGTTTTTTTGAGAACAATGACAGAGAGAAGTGTTTAGAACTTGGTATCACTGAGGAGGACCTACCTACTGTACGGGATATGATGACGTTATCTAATTCCAACGACAGTGGTCTTGGACCATTCACAGATCTTAGACCTAAAAGCACTCAGGCACTCCCTTCTACTGACTGTAGTAGCATTGACATATTCATTAAGCTGGTTTGTGAGGACCTTGAAAAATTACAAGGACTTCACAAAACATTCCATCCTAACTTAGACCGTTCTGGTAGAGAGGCTTTGAAAAACCTCTCGGCCCGCAAGGACATCATCCTCAAACCGGCGGATAAGGGTGGCAATCTTGTGATTATGAATCATGACATCTACACCAAGATGTGCTATGACATATTGAAAGATCAAACTACATATGCTATCTTACGAAGGGACCCCATAGAAGAGTACCAAAAAGATTTAAAAAACTTACTGGATAGGGCTCATGAAGAAGGCATCTTACATGAAAACGAATTGAAATTCATGGATGCCAAATTTCCAGTAACACCAGTCTTTTATTCTTTACCTAAGGTGCCCAAAGGCATCTCACCACTCAAAGGTCGACCTATAGTATCAGGGAACGACTCGCTCACACAAAACGTGAGCGTTTATCTAGACAAGGTGTTAAGGAGTTATGTTTTGGCCCTGCCGTCCTACCTTAGAGACACAATGGACTTAACGAAATTTGATGGCGTGATTATTGAGGAAGACACATACTTGGCCTCCATTGACGTAGAAGCTCTTTATAGCAGCATACATCACGAAGCAGGACTAAAAGCTGTCAAATACTTCCTTAGTGCCAGAGGAATGCAATATGAGTCTCACAATAGGTTCATTTTGGATGCAGTTGAGTTTGTGCTGACGCTTAACTATTTCAGGTTTAATGGAAAGTTCTACCACCAGCTCAGGGGCACTGCGATGGGCAGTTCTATGGCGCCAACCTACGCAAATCTGCTCCTGGGCTGGTGGGAGGACACAATTGTCTTCGGGGGTGAAGTTAATGCGTCCTGATGGTGCCCCCAGATCATTTTCTGGGGGCGCTACATAGACGATATCTTTATCCTATGGTCAGGTAACAGAGAAAGCTTCGATAGGTTTCTAAGAGACCTCAACGTCAATGAACTAGGCCTAAGATTCACCTCCGAATTTCAAGAGAAACAATTGAATTTTCTAGATGTAACCATTGAAAGAGGTAATGACGGACATTTAAGCACACGGACATTTAGGAAAGCAACAGCCAGCAATGACCTATTGCATTGGAGTAGTCACCACCCGAAGAGCCTAAGGACAGAAATACCAAAATACCTTCGTATTAGGAGGAACTGCTCACATAACAGACAATTCTTCAGACAGGCTGAAGAACTGAGGACAAGATTCCTGAACAGGGGATACCCTCAACAGGTACTGAGCAAAGCCTACAAGACAGCAGAGTTAACCCCTCGAGGAGAGCTCATGAAACCAAGAATGAGACAAGATGACCCCATGATGAGGATCATTGGCAAGTATGACAACCGTGCCATAGAAGTGAAGGAAATCATGAGGAGACACTGGCGTATCTTGCGAGCAGATCCCGGACTCCATAAGCTGATCACTCCGTACCCTTCTATAACATACCGACGAGGAAGAAACCTGAGAGATCAACTTGTACATAGTACCTACGAGCCACCTGAAGTGAAGAACACCTGGCTGGAAAATCGTGCCAAAGGCACCTTCCGGTGTGGAAAATGCGTATCCTGCATGTATATAAATACGGACAAGGAGCTTATCAATAGAAATACTGGTAAAATCTACAAACTCCGACATTTTGCAAATTGCAAAACTGTTGGAGTAATTTACTGCTTCAGATGTATATGTGGGATTGCATATATAGGGAAAACTAAATGGGAGTTTAGAAGACGGATAGGGGAGCATGTTGGTGATGTCAGAAAGAGGAGAGATACCCCTATTGCCAGACATATACTTCAAGAACATGGAGGGGTCCTTGATGGATGTACCTTTATGGCAATTGAGGTGGTGTCACAACCTACAAGAGGAGGCAACTGGGACAGACTCATCCTTCAAAAAGAGTGTCGCTGGATCCACCATTTATAAACAGTAACACCTCATGGTCTGAATGAAACGCAAACATACGCCTGCTTTATATGATTTTCTTTAAAACCGATAAGCCCAGGTCTCTGAGATATAACTGTTGCGGGATCTCATAAAAATGCATACTTTCACTATTGATCAACGTAGGGTCACAAAAAACTTTCCCCCACGACCCAGAAGGGTATAGGAGGATAAAAATACCTGGGTAGGACTAGTAGCCCAGGCCACATCTATTCTTGTACAAGACAAAAAACGTTGCATCAGTTGCCCACAGGTCCTGCTAGATATGGGGATAATATGATGGGGATAATCAATCATAAAATGTGAGGACACAAGACTCCAGATACATAAATCAGATATGGTTTCCATCAGATGCTGTGACACCTGTTGTCACGATTACCTTAGTCAGGACCTGCAGCTCTCTGGCGCCCCCTTAGCCTGCTGGCCAAATCCGGTATTGCCAGAGGATAAGAAAGGAGCCCAGCTGCCCTAATTTATGTTGTCTACTGCGGCACGTGATGTGACAGGATGTATATATACCACCAGTTCCTGCTAGGAACGTATATATACCTCGATCCAGTCACCCTCAGGCCCACAATATCACATAAATACAAAAACCGGTATCTGCCACCACCGATCTCTTACAGGTGGATCGGTAACCTGTACGATAGCGTAAAAAGAGCAGGGAGGTCGTGAGAGCTCGTTCATAGGACAAGGAGATCGAGACTAGTAAATTATAATATTTTACTCCACAAAATATGGGCAGTGATTATATATAAAAGATTTACAAGATGTTACATAAGAGACAAATTACATGTATGAATAAACAGTTATAGAAAATAAAAGGAATAAAGTAAGAAAAGTTTCAGTCCTAGTCACGCATGGTACTTAGTTCCTTGGAGGAGGCCTCTCTCCTGGATGGTAAGATTCTGTCGTACAGTTAGCTGGTCTGGACTGTCAGGCCTCTGGAGCAGAATGACCCAAAAAAGGTCCTCTTTGCTTTTATTAAACCAGGGGAAATCTGTGACCCCCCCTCACAGAGTGAGCCCTCCTTTGTGGGCGTGTCTGCTTAGACCTCCTCTCTCACCAGACTTATTAAATCCCCATTCTTCATATCTGGGGATGGGGTGGGCTCACAGACATAATATATGACTCATATTTCAGGTCAGGTGATTCTGATAAGTTTGATACCAAATATGACCTGCTTGTCATATTTAGAATGGCAGCAATCCATTCCCAGGTTCCAGAATGTGGTATAACTGTACAAAACACATCATTGAATGCGCAACATGATGAGTAATCTGAAAATATGAATTATGTGGAAGTGGCATGATAATATGTTCTTCCATTCGATTTTGAAAACACTATAAGTTTGGACAAAAGGTTTTTCGTTAGCAGAGACAACTAGTTTAGACCAGTGCACATCTCTACTGGTATTTATTAGGGGTCGTAAATACTTCGGCTGGGGGATGCATGGAGAGGATCTCTGTACGCTGCACACAAACCAGCTAAAAGGGAGGAGGATGAGGGAGTTAGCTTTGACTGACTCTCCAATACCTTAAAATCATGATCAATATTCATTTTCATGACACCTGTGTTATCCACGGACCATAATGGAATGGGTCAGAACATATATATGTTTATATACATTGCATCTCTAGGACTCCTCATGTGAGATATCTGTCCATACATGCTGTAACTTAGGGTCCAGTGTAGTCCATACTGTGACATATAAACTACTCTCTCATGTTGTAGATATAGCACCAAGACACTGTATAGAATTATAAGCTACCATATGGTGATCTGTACACATAGTCAACAGACATACATATGCATCCTGACTGTGAAGAATTTATATATCCATTACTACCAACAATATAGAGACTTTCTCTCCATAAATGGGTGCTATATCCCCTATATTGAACATCCTTCCCTCCCCTATATAATAGGGTGTTCTTCTCCTTCCCACTGCACTGACACACAGTGCATAGACGCATACAACAACGTTCTGACGGTCCGCGCATGCGCAATAGAGGCAGGAGCGAGCCAGGAAGTGTGCGCATGAGCAGTAACAAGACTTGCGTTCCAGGTGGAACGCACGCTGTGGTAAGACGTGCCAGCAAGTTCCGGTAGGTGGGAACCTGCCTCATAGGGGACGGACTATATGAGGAGAGTCTCTGAGCCGGAGGGGCTGTTAGCTCTGATAGCAGGTAGCAGCACCTGAGCTGGCTCTATGAGACTGTAGGCACAGAAGTGATCCCTGGTCCCCTCCAGAAACAGAGAGTGAAACCAGGACTGCATGGGATATACTGCACACAGGAAAGATTGAGGTAATTCTATTGATGCACAGAACTTTATAGATGTGGCCCTACTATAGATCTGTGAGCTATTAACATGGATGTTATCAACAAATATAGGCACATTTGGAATCATTAACCCTTGTCTGACCAATGATTTTAATAGACAGAAAATCTGATGAAAGGGAGATTGATGAGTGTCCTCTTCTATAACAGAAACAACTGTGCTCTCAGACATAATAAGGACAAGGTCAGTAAACAACTCTGATGCCTTTCTTAAACTACTGAGATATAAGTATATTTTAATACAACCCCATTCTTTTTTCCCCCATTAAGGGATATTGAAGGGAGGGAACAGATGTATATACTTTCTACTAAATGCAAACAGGAAACAGGAGAATTCTTTAATTAAAAGAAGAGGGTAGGTACTTTTATTAGATTACCTGCCCCCTATTGATAATAACAATAATACTAATCTGTTTTGTGTTTTGATTTGAGGACACAATACCAGACAATTATATAGATGGAAGCACTAATTATACCGTGACCCCTACGTTAAAATCACCGGTAGGCCATTGCATTACACCACTAAACACTTATCTGGGTGGAATAAATGTAGTAACTCACAACCTTAGTGGCACTATATAGCTGAGTGAAGGTCATGTGCCTGATTAACGCCATTATTGTTAATTAAAAACCATATTCTCATATTATTTCCAGGTGGCTTCAAGATATGACATCTGATATTTGACAAACTCATCAACACCCTCTGTTAATATCCCGTAACCCGGACCACTGTGGGTTAAACTACCAGACTGTAAACATAAAGTGTCATATTTTACCTATATGACACATATACCTGATATAGCATATTGTCTAAGGCCCCTGATGAGCCTCCTAGAATTGATTGGAGGAGGCGAAACGCGTCGGGCGGATTGCTATCGTTATACCATATCAATGGTTACACATTGTTGAGTTTATCGTGCCTGTTGATTTGTAGGACCTTTGACCACAGGGTGGTGGGTTGGACCTTCTGACCTAGGGACAATATTGAAAAGACCCAAGATTTGGGCAAACCCTATATCCCTGAGACGGCATTTGGTTGTGATCACCCTTGGAGACGGATTGTGTCCAGGATTGGTCACTTTCCAAAAAGGACTGTACCTCATACCCAAAATTGCTATATTGTCGACCAATCCCAATGCTACCCTCAGGGGGACTGCATCCACGGGCAATTTTTATGTTTTGCAGTTGTCCTTTGGGGTGGCTTGTCTTTGTAAAACACTGTTAGCACTGTATCACTTATCCACACAGGATTTTTAAAATTTTGAATAAAAGAAAGAAACATAACTAAGATTATCCTTTCAACTTTATTTATACGCTTTAACTGGATAGCTATTTAAAACCTTATGTCGGTAAATCACGAGAGAGACAAGAGAAACAGCACACAGGGAGAAGAGCACAGAGGGAAGCAGAAAAAACATAGGGGAGAGAGCTCACAAGGCAGGAAACAGTTCCAGTGAGAGGGCAAAGAGGGTATAAGACAACACAGGGAGTAGAGAGACAGCACATAGGGAGAGAGAGAGCGCATAGGGGAGAAGACAGCTAAAACAATAGCACCAAAGGGGAAAAGACAGTATGGGGGAGAGAGAGACTCCACAGAAGGGAGAACGCTGAAAGGAGAGAGCAGAGAGAGAACGTGAGTGCACACGGGGAGAGAATGAGCGCACAGGGGAGAGAGCAAGCACAGGGGGGAGGGAGCGTGTAGACACAGGGAAGAGCATGCGCACGGGGAGAGCGAGCGCACAGGGTAGAGAGAGAGCAAATGAACAGTGGGGAAAGCGAGAGAGAGAGCGCAAAGGGGGGAGAGAGTGAGTGCTTGCGGGGGAGAGAGAGAGCAAGTGCACAGGGAAGAGAGAGAGCGAGCGCACAGAAGGGGGGAGAGAGAGTGAGCACACAGGAGGAGAGAGAGCAAGCGCACAGGGGGAGAGAGTGAGCACAGGGAGGAGAGAGAGAGAGTGCACGGGGGAGAGCGAGTGCACAGGGGAGAGAGAACAAGGGCACAGGGAGTGAGAGCAAGCGCACAGCGGAGAGAGAGCGAGCGCACAGGGGAGGGAGAGTGAGTGCACAGGGAAGAGCGAGCACACGGGGAAGATCAAGCATACAGGGGAGAGAGAGCGAGCACACAGGGGAGAGAGAGAGCGAGCACAAAGGGGGGAGAGAGTGAGCACACAGAGGAGAGAGAGCAAGCACAGGGGGAGGGAGAGTGAGTGCACAGGAAAGAGCGAGTGCATTGGGGAGAGCAAGTGCACAGGGGAGAGAGAGAGCGAATGAACAGGGGGAGAGAGTGAGCGGAGCACATGGGTGAGAGAGCGCGAGCGCACAAGCAGGAGAGAGAGCGCAAAGGGGGAGAGAGTGAGCTCATGTAGAGAAGAGCGAGCGCACAGGGGAGAGAGAGCAAGTGCACAGGGGAGAGAGTGTGCGCGCACAGGGGAGAGAGAGTGAGCACACAGGGGGAAGAGAGAGTGCACAGGGGAGAGAGAGAGCGCACAGGGGGAAGAAAGAGCGAGTGCATGGGGGAGAGAGCACAAAGAAGGGGGAGAGAGAGCGAACATACAGGGAGAGAGAGTGAGCACAGGTGGAGAGAGAGTGAGCACAGGGGGAGAGAGAGAGTGCACAGGGGAGAGAGAACAAGTGCACAGGGGGGTGGGAGAAAGAGCACAGGGGAGAGCACGAGCACACGGGGAGAGAGAGCACGGTACAGAGGGAGAGAGGAGAGCACACAGAGGGAGAGAGCAAGCACAGAGGGGAGAGAGAGTGAGCACATGGGGAAGACAGAGCGAGTGCACAGGGAGAGAAAGAGCAAGCACACGGGGAGAGAGAGAGAACACATTGGGGAGAGAGCACACGAATAGAGCGAGCGCACAGGGAGAGAGAGAGCAAGCACACAGGGGGGGAGAGAGAGCAAGCACACAGGGGGAGAGGGAGTGAGCACAGGGGGGAAAGAGAGCAAGCACATGGGGAGAGAGAGTGCACAGGCGAGAGAGAACAAGTGCACAGGGGTGTGTGAGAAAGAGCACAGAGGAGAGAGAGCGAGTGCACAGGGGAAGAGAGAGCACGAGCACAAAGGGGAGAGAGAGTGCACAGGGGGAGAGAGAGAGAGCAAAGGCATAGAAGGGGGAGAGAGAGTGAGCACATAGGGGGAGAGAGAATGAGTGCACAAGGGGAGAGAGTGAGCACATGGAGACAGAGAGCACAGGGGAGAGCGAGCGCACAGGTGAGAGAGAACAAGTGTGCAGAGGAGTGAGAGCAAGCGCACAGAGGAGAGAGAGCAAGTGCACAGGGGAAGGAGAGTGAGTGCACAGGGGAGACAGCAAAGAACCGGGGGAGAGAGTGAACGCACGGGGAAGAGAGAGAGCGAGTGCACAAAGGGAAGAGAGAGCGAGCGCAAAAGGGGAAGAGAGAGTGAGCGCACAGGGGAGATAGAGCAAGCACAGGGTGAGGAAGAGTGAGTGCACAGGAAAGAGCGAGCGCACAGGGGAGAGAGATCAAGCGCACAGGACAGCGAGAGCAAACAAACAGGGGCAGAGAGTGAGGGCACAAGGGAGAGAGAGAGTGAGCGCATGGGGGAGAGGAGCGAAGCGCACAGGGGAGAGAGCAAGTGCACAGGGGAGAGAGAAAATGCACAGGGGTGAGAGAGCGAGCACACAGTGGGGAGAGAGAGCACGAGAATACAGGGGGAGAGAAAGAGAGCAAGTGCACAGGGGAAAGAGAGAGTGCACAGATGGGAGAGTGCGAGAGCATTAGGGGAGAGAGAGCAAGTGCACAGGGAAGAGAGAGCGAGTGCAAAGAAGGGGGAGAGAGAGTGAGCACACAGAGGGAGAGAGAGTGAGCACAGGGGGGAGAGAGAGCGAGCACACAGGGAGAGAGAGTGCACATGGGTGTCAGAGCAAGCGCACAGGGAAAGGAGAGCACGAGCACACGGGGAGAGAGAGAGGGACCGCACAGGGGAGAGAGAGAGGGCACAGGGGGAGAGAGAGCGCATAGGGAAGAGAGAGCGAGTGCAACAGGGGGGAGAGAGAGCGAGCACATGGGGGAGAGAGCACATGGGGAGAGCAAGCACACAGGGGGAGAGAGAGCACAAGCACACAGGGGGAGAGATAGCACACAGGGGATGAGAGTGCAGAGGGGGAGAGAGCACACAGGTGGTGAGGGAGAGAGTGCACAGAGGGAGAGAGAGCACACAGGCGATGAGAGAACGAGCGCACGGGGGAGAGAGAGCTATCGCACAGGGGGAGAGTGAGCATAGGGGGGAGAGAGAGTGAGCGCATGGGGAGAGAGAATGAGCGCATGCGAGGGAGAGCGAACGCACAAGGGGAGAGAGAGCACACAGGAGGAGAGAGAGCATGAGCACACAGGGGGAGAGAGCACATGGGGAGAGCAAGCACACAGGGGGGGAGAGAGAGCACAAGCACACAGGGGGAGAGAGCGCACAGGGGGAAAGATAGCACACAGGGGGTGAGAGAGCACACAGAGGGAGAGAGTGCACAGAGGGAGAGAGAGCACACAGGTGGTGAGAGAGCGAGCGCACAGGGGGAGAGAGAGCGATCGCACAGGGGGAGAGAGAGCGATCGCACAGGGGGAGAGTAAGCATAGAGGGGAGAGAGAGTGAGCGCTTGGGGAGAGAGAGCTCATCAAGAGCCATGTCCACAATACAAAGAATAGGAAAATATACACTTGTTTCGTGGACTTCAAAAAGGCCTTTGACTCAGTGTGGCACCCAGCATTATTCCTAAAATTGCTGGGGAGCGGAATAGGAGGCAAAACATACGATGTCATCCGAAGCTCCTACACTGAGAACAGCTGCAGTGTGAGGGTCAATGGAAGGAGGACGGCCTATTTCCATCAAAGCAGAGGAGTGAGACAGGGCTGCAGCCTAAGTCCAACGCTCTTTAACATCTACATCAATGAGCTGGCAGTGGCCCTGGAGTCCTCCTCAGCACCAGGACTCACTCTCCATGACACCCAGGTGAAATTTCTGCTGTATGCCGATGACCTCGTGCTGTTATCCCCAACCGAGAAAGGCCTCCAAGATCATCTGAAAATCCTAGAGACCTTCAGCAGCACATGGGCAATGCCAATCAACCAGAAGAAAACAACTAATACCATGGTGTTCCAGAAAAGAAAGCAGAAACCTGCTGGCCATCCTCCCTTCACAATAGACAACTGTCCACTTACAGAAACTAACAAGTACACCTATCTGGGCCTAGAACTCAGTCAATCAGGGAGCTTCAAGCAAGCCATAGAGTTAAAGAAAGACAAGGCTTCCAAAGCCTTCTATGCCATAAGAAGACGTCTGTATCATCTCAAGGCACCAGTAACAGTCTGGCTAAAAATCTTTGACACCATCATTGCCCCAATCCTTCTTTACAGCAGTGAGGTCTGGGGTCCAGTCTCATACCCAAATTGGTCAAAGTGGGATGCTGGGCCTACTGAAATATTCCACCTTGAGTTCTGCAAGCATCTTGTCCAAGTCCATCGGAGCACATCAAACAGCGCCTGCCGAGCAGAGCTGGGCAGATTCCCGCTACACCTCGAGATCCAGAAGAAGGCGCTGTCATTCAAGGCTCATCTACAAAGCAGTAGTCCCAACTCCTACCATCACAAAGCCTTCCTACACCAGGAAGCCCCAGGAAGCCCCCCAACACAAAGTACCCAAAGACAGCCTGACCAAGCCACCAACCCACATGGCATGACAAAAAGCGAAATCCAGAAGATGGTATACAAAGGCAAAGAGGAATATCTCAGCATCTGGAGGAACGACATAAACAAATCACAGAAACTGACGATATACCAGAAACTACAGAGAGAGTACAAACTGGCCCCATACCTAGAGAAACTGGAAAACCCCAAAGAGCGACAGATCTTGAGCCGGTACAGAGTGAGCGCCCACAGCCTACTCATCGAATCCGGGCGGCACCGACAGAACTACAAGCCCAGAGAGAGCAGACCGTGCCAGCAGTGCCCCCAGAGGTCGTGGAGGATGAGGCCCACTTCTTGCTGAGGTGCCCTAAATACTCCGCATTGAGGGACACTCACTTCAAGAGATTGTCCGATCTCCTCCCAGATTTCACCTCCATGGAGGAGGACGAGAAACTGCCAATACTACTGGGGGAAGAAGAAAGTGCAGCGGCCATAGCAGCACAATATGTCAGTGCCTGCCACAGACTAAGAGGAGACTGATATGTCATGGACTTCTGTACCCCAACCCTGAACACTTCCCTATCCCCCAACTAAGAGCCTGATATGCCATGGACTTATATACCCCACCCTGGACATGTCCCCACCTTCTAAAAGGATCCCGATATATCATGGACCTCAATATGCCTACCCATCCCCCTATTTTTTACTATTTGCTTTGGCAATGCTGATATGTACTTAGTCCTGCCAATAAAGCTCATTTGAATTGAATTGAATTGAATTGAGTGAGCGCATGCGGGGGAGAGCAAGCACACAGGGGGAGAGAGAGCACACAGGGGGAGAGAGAGCATGAGCTCACAGGGGAGAGAGAGAGAGGGACCGCACAGGGCAGAGAGAGAGGGCACAGGGAGAGAGAGAGTGAGCACATGGGTGAGAGAGCACATGGGGAGAGTGAGCACACAGGGGGGAGAGAGAGCACAACCACACAGGGGGAGAGAGTGCACAGGGGGAAAGATAGCACACAGGGGGTGAGAGAGCACACAGGGGGAGAGTGAGTATAGGGGGAGAGAGAGCGAGCGCATTGGGAGAGAGAGTGAGCGCATTCGGGGGAGAGAGTGAGCGCATGTGGGGAAGAGCAAGCGCACAGGGGGAGAGAGCAAGTGCACAGGGGAAAGAGAGAGAGTGCACAGGGGGAGAGAGAGCACAAGCAAACAGGGGGAGAGAGAGACAAAGCGCACGGGGAGAGAGAGTGAGCGCATGCGGGGGAGAGCGAGCGCACATAGGGAAAGAGAGCACACAGGGGGAGAGAGAGCACAGAGGGGGAGAGAATGCCCAAGGGAAGAGAGAGCACACAGGGTGGTGAGAGCAAGCACAGAGTGGGAAAGAGAGCGATCGCACAGAGGGAGAGTGAGCACAGTAGGGAGAGAGAGCAAGTGCATGGGGAGAGAGAGCAAGCTCACAGCAGAGAGAGAGCAAGCGCACAGGGGAGAGAGCAAGTGCACAGGGGAAAGAGAGAGAGCGCACACGGAGGAGAAAGAGCACGAGCAAACGGGGAGAGAGAGCAAGCGCACAGGGGAAAGAGAGAGCGCACGGGGGAGAGAGAGCAAGTGCACAGGGAGAAAAAGAGCGTGCACACAGGGAGAGAGGGTGAGCGCACGGGGATAGAGCCAGCGCACAGGAGAGAGAGAGAGAGAGCACATGGGGGCAACAGCGAGTGCACGGGGAAGAGAGGGAGAATGTGGGTGCACAAGGGGATAGAGAGAGCGAGTACACAGGGAGAGAGAGTGCACAGGGGGGAGAGAGAGCGAGTGCATGGGGAAGAGAGAGCGAGTAAACAGGGAGAGAAAAAGCAAGCACACGGGAACAGAGAGCGAGCACATGGGGTAGAGAGCAAACTGGGTGAGCGAGCGCACAGGGGAGAGAGAGCAAGCACACAGGGGAGAGAGAAAGCATACAGGGGCAGAGAGAGCTCAAGCACACAGGGGAAGAGAGAGAGCGCACAGGGGGAGAGAGAGAGAGCACACAGGAGGAGAGAGTGCAGAGGGGAGAGAGCACATATGGGGAGAGAGAGCGATCACACAAGGAGAGAGTGAGCACAGGGGGGGAGAGTGAGCTCAAGCACACAGAAGGAGAGAGCGTGTACAGTCATGGCCAAAAGTTTTGAGAATGATACAAATATTAATTTTAACAAAGTCTACTGCTTCAGTTTTTCTAATGGCAATTTGCAAATACTCCAGAATGTTATAATGAGTGATCAGCTTAACAGCAATTACTTGCAAAGTCAATATTTGCCTAGAAAATGAACTTTAACCCCCAAAACACATTTCAACATCATTGCAGTCCTGCCTTAAAAGGAGCAGCTAACATCGTTTTAGTGATTGTTCCATTAACACAGGTGTGGGTGTTGATGAGGACAGGGCTGGCAAACAATCAGTCATGATGAAGTAAGAATTACACCACTGGACACTTTAAAAGGAGGCTGGTGCTTGGTATCATTGTTTCTCTTCAGTTAACCATGGTTATCTCTAAAGAAACACATGCAGCCTTCCTAACAGGGAAGAGTATCGCAGCTAGAAAGATTGCACCTCAGTCAACAATCTATCGCATCATCAAGAACTTCAAGGAGAGAGCTTCCATTGTTGTTAAAAAGGCTCCAGGGCGCCCAAGAAAGACCAGCAAGCACCAGGACCGTATCTTAAAACTGTTTCAGCATTAATAGGATAAATATTAGCATTAATAGCAGAATTAATAGCATTAATAGCATTATTAATAGCATTAATAGCATTATTATTAGCATTAATAGCATTAATAATACCATTAATAGGATAAATATTAGCATTAATAGCATTAATAGCATTATTAATAGCATTAATAGCATTATTATTAGCATAAATAGCATTAATAATAGCATTATTAGCATTAATAATAGCATTAATAACATTATTAATAGCATTAATAGCATTATTATTAGCATTAATAGCATTAATAATAGCATTATTAGCATTAATAATAGCATTAATAACATTATTAATAGCATTAATAGCATTATTATTAGCATTAATAGCATTAATAGCATAGCATTAATAGCATAATAAATATTTAGCATTAATAGCATTAATAGCATTATTAATAGCATTAATAGCATTATATTAGCATAATTAGCATTAATTAATATTAGCATTAATAATCTATAATTATTATAGCATTAATAGCATTATATTAGCATAATAGCATTAAAAATACCATTATATAGGATAAATATTAGCATTAATAGCATTAATAGCATTATTAATAGCATTAATAGCATTATTATTAGCATAAATAGCATTAATAATAGCATTATTAGCATTAATAATAGCATTAATAACATTATTAATAGCATTAATAGCATTATTATTAGCATTAATAGCATTAATAGCATTTATTAGCATTAATAATTATAGCATTATAATAAATATTAATTAGCATTAATACATTATTAATAGCATATTAATAGCATTAATAGCATTATTATTAGCATTAATAGCATTAATAATACCATTAATAGAGATAAATATTAGCATTAATAGCATTAATAGCATATTATAGCATTAATAGCATATTATTAATTAAGCATTAATAATGCATTAATAGATAAATATTAGCATTATAGCATTAATTAGCATATTAATAGCATTATATGCATTAATAGCATTAATAATAGCATTATTAGCATTAATAATAGCATTAATAACATTAAATAGCATTAATAGCATTATTATTAGCATTAATAGCATTAAAATAGCATTATTAGCATTAATAATAGCATTAATAACATTATTATAGCATTAATAGACATTATTATTAGCATTAATAGCATATAATAGCATTTATTAGCATTATATAGCATTATATAACATATAATAGCATTATAAGCATTAATTAATAGCATTAATAGCATTATTAATAGCATTAATAGCATTATTGATTAGATTAATACTTAATAGCATTATTATAGCATTAATAGCATTAATAATAGCATTAATAGATATAATTATTAATTAATAAGCATTAATAACATTATTAATAGCATTAATAGCATTATTATAGCATTAAACTATAATAGCATAATATTAGCATGAATAATAGCATTAATAACATTATTAATAGCATTAATAGCATTATTATTAGCATTAATAGCATTAATATGATTATTATTAGCATTAATAGCATTAATAATACCATTAATTAAATAAGCTATTAATAATAGATTATTAGCATTAATAATAGCATTAATACATTATTTATAGCATTAATAGCATTATTATTAGCATTAATAGCATTAATACATTATTAATAGCATTATAGCATTATATAGCATTTAGATAAATTGCATTAATTAGCATTAATATTATTATGCATTAATAATTATTTTTAATGTCATTTTTAATAGCATTATTATTATTAGCATTATATTTTAATTATATTTTTTAGAATAATAGCATTATTAATAGCATTAATAGATAAATTATTAGCATTAATAGAATTAATACATTATTAATAGCATTAATAGCATTTATTATTAGCATTAATAGCATTTAATAATAGCATTATTAGCATTAATAAATTATTAATAGCATTAATAGCATTATTATTAGCATTTATTTATTTTATTATTTTTTTTATTTAATTATTATTATTTTTTTTATTTTTTATATTTTTTAATTATTTTAAATTTATTATTTTTATTATTTAATTTTTTTTTATTTTTTTAAGTGAGAGTGAGACACAGTTCTCATTCAGGTCCGCATTTTTTTTTTTTTTATTATTATTATTTTTATTTAATTATTTAATATTTTTATTTATTTTTTTATTATTTTTAAATTATTTTTAAATTATTTTTTTATTATTTAATTTATTTATTTTTTAAGTGAGAGTGAGACACAGTTCTCATTCAGGTCCGCAGTTTTTTTTTTTTTTTATATTATTATTTTTATTTAATTATTTAATATTTTTTATTTATTTTTTTATTATTTTTTAATTATTTTTAAATTATTTTTTTTATTATTTAATTTATTTATTTTTTTAAGGAGAGTGAGACACAGTTCTCATTCAGGTCCGCAGTTTTTTTTTTTTTTTTTAATATTTTTATTTAATTATTTAATATTTTTTATTTATTTTTTATTATTTTTTAATTATTTTTAAATTATTTTTTTTTATTTAATTTATTTATTTTTTTAAGGGAGAGTGAGACACAGTTCTCATTCAGGTCCGCATTTTTTTTTTTTTTTTTATTATTATTTTTATTTAATTATTTAATATTTTTTATTAATTTTTTTATTATTTTTTAATTATTTTTAAATTATTATTTTTATTATTTAATTTATTTATTTTTTTAAGTCAGTGAGACGCAGTTCTCATTCAGGTCCGCCTTTTTTTTCCCCATTGACATACATTAGCGGTGTGTCGGCGATTTTATGGCCGGCCACCTGGTTCTATTTGTCGGCCCTAAAATCGCGGACACACCGCTAATGCATGTCTATGGGCAGTCAGCTCGAATTCTGATTGGTCGGCGTTCAATCCGAAATCGAGCTGACTGCCCATAGAGATGCATTAGCGGTGTGTCCGCGATTTTAGGGCCGACAAATAGAACCAGGTGGGCGGCCATAAAATCGCCGACACACCGGTAATGTATATCAATGGGTAAAAAAAAAGGCGGACCTGAATGAGAACTGCGTCTCAGTTTTGAGGGGCTCTTCTGATTGGCTGAGGGCAGTATACCTCGACCAATCAGAAGAGGGCCTGAGATCTCATTGAGGTAGAATGGGGGATTTTTCTTCCATTCTATCTTAATGAGAAGGAAGAGGACGTCGGAGGTGGAAGATCCCCGGGGCCGGACGAAGAGGCGAAGATGGCGGAAATAAGAGAGAAGACCCCCGGGGCCGGAGGAAGAGGACGCCTGGCCGGACGGAGGAGTTGAGGATCGGACGGACGATCAGATGACTTGAAGGGATGTAAGTGATCGACGGGGGCGTTAGGTTAGGGGACAGCGGGGGCTTCGGGTGTAGGGCCTTAGGTGACAGCGGCGTTAGGTTAGGGGACGGCGGGGGCTTAGGGGATAGGCGGCGGGGCTTAGGGGGTATCGGCGGGGGCCTAGGATGCTACGGGGCTTAGGGGGTAGGGGCTTAGGGGCTGCTGCGGGGCTTAGGGGGTAGAGCCTTAGGGGCGGCGGTGGCTTAGGGGGTAAACGGCGGGGGCTTAGGATGCTGCGGGTCGGGGGTTAGGTGGTCGCGGCTTAGGGGATAGTGGCTTAGGGGGTATCGGCGGGGGCTTAGGATGCTGCGGGTCGGGGGTTAGGTGGTCGGGGCTGCTGCGGGGCTTAGGGGGTAGGGGCTTAGGGGCGGCGGTGGCTTAGGGGGTAGACGGCGGGGCTTAGGGGGTATCGGCGAAGGGTTAGGATGCTGCGGGTCGGGGGTTAGGTGCTCGGGGCTTAGCGGGTGGCGACTTAGGGGTAGGGGCGGCGCAGGTGTTCGGGGCTTAGCGGGTGGCGACTTAGGGGTAGGGGCGGCGCACTGAGGGCGGCGGTGGCTTAGGGGGTAGACGGCGGGGCTTAGGGAGTATCGGCGGGGGGTTAGGATGCTGCGGGTCGGGGGTTAGGTGGTCGGGGCTTAGCGGTGGCGACTTAGGGGTAGGGGCGGTGCACTGAGGGCGGCGGTGGCTTAGGGGGTAGACCGCTATGGTATACTACAGTGCCATGGCCATACGCCTGTCAGGTGTAAAGTGTATGGCCATGGGACTGTAGTATGCCATAGCGGTGTACACTACAGCGCCGGGCGGCGGGGCTTAGGGGGTATCGGCGGGGGGTTAGGATGCTGCGGGTCGGGGGTTAGGTGGTCGGGGCTTAGCGGGTGGCGACTTAGGGGTAGGGGCGGCGCACTGAGGGGGTGGCTAAGAGCATGGGGCTGTAGTGTACACCGCTATGGTATACTACAGTCCCATGGCCATACGCCTGTCAGGTGTAAAGCGTATGTCCATGGGACTGTAGTATATTACCATAGCGGTGTACCAACACGCGCCATGCTCTTAGCCAGCCCTGGCTTTGTTAGCTACGCGGCCACGGGGAGAGTCCAGGAGAAGCAGCTCGCTGCGCTAACAAAGCCACCGGAAGTTGCGCCGCTCCGACGGAAGTCGCTACGGCAATTATATAATAGTTCTGTATGTGATATAAACATCAGACAAACACAAATAAAAACAAGAGGGCAGCAGATCATGTGAAAATATAATTTTGGTGTCATTCTCAAAGCTTTTGGCCATGACTGTACAGAGGGAGAGAGAGCGAGCGCACAGAGTGGAGAGAGAGAGAGCGAGCGCACAGGGGGTGAGAGAGAGAGTGCACATGGGGATAGAGAGCGATCACACAGGGGGAGAGTGAGCACAGGGGGGAGGGAAAGCTCAAGCACACAGGGGGAGAGAGTGCACAGGGGGAGAGAGGGTGCGAGCGCACAGGGGGAGAGAGAGCACACAGGGGGAGAGAGAGAGAACACAGGGGGAGAGAGTGCACACAGGTGGTGAGAGAGGGAGTGTACAAGGGGAGAGAGAGTAATCGCACAGGGGGAGAGTAAGAACAAAGGGGAGAGAGAGCGAGCGCATGGGTAGAGAGTGAGCGCATGTGGGGGACAGCGAGCGCACAGGGGGAGAGAAAGCACACAGGGGGAGAGAGAGCACAGGGGGAGAAAGAGCACACATCGGGTGAGAGAGAGAGTGCACAGGGGGAGAGAGAGTGATCGCACAGGGGGAGAGTAAGCACAGGGGGGGAGAGAGAGGTGAGCGCATGGGGAGAGAGAGTGAACGCATGTAGGGGAGAGCAAGCGCACAGGGGGGAGAGAGAGAGAGAGAGCCCACAGGGGGGAGAGAGAGCACGAGCATACAGGGGAAGAGAGAGCAAGCACACAGAGGAAGAGAGAGTGCACAGGGGACAGAGAGAGTGCATGGGGGAAAGAGAGCAAGTGAACAGGGAGAAAAAGAGTGACCACACGGGGAGAGAGAGTAAGCGCATGGGGGGAGAGAGCCAGCGCAAATGGGGAGAGAAAGAGCACACAGGAGGAGAGAGTGCACAGGGGGAGAGAGCACACAGGGGGTGAGAGAGAGAGCGCACAGGGGGAGAGAGTGCACAGGGGGAGAGAGAGCAAGCGCATAGAGGGGAAAGAGAGCACCAGCGCACAGGGGGAGAGAGAGCACACAGGGGGAGAGAAAGAGCTCACCGGGGGAGAGAGTGCACACAGATGGTGAGAGAGCGAGTGCACAGGGGGAGAGATAGTGATCGAACAGGTGGAGAGTGAGCACAGGGGGGAGAGAGAGCGAGCGCATGGGAAGAGAATGAGCACCTGCGGGGGAGAGCCACTGCACAGGGGAGAGAGCAAGTGCACAGGGGAGAGAGAGAGCGAGCATACAGGGGAAGAGAGAGCAAGCGCACAGGGGAAGAGAGAGTGCATGGGGGAAAGAGAGAGCGCATGGGGGAGAGAGAACAAGTGCATGGGGAGAGAAAGAGTGAGCACACAGGGGAGAGAGAGTGAGCACACAGGGGAGAGAGTGAGTGCATGGGGGGAGAGAGCCAGCGCACAGGGGGAGAGAGAGCAAGAGCATGGGGGAGACAGGAAGTGCACGGGGGAAGAGAGGGAGAATGTGGGTGCAAAGGGGAATAGAGAGAGTGAATGCAGAGGGAGAGAGAGAGCGCATGGTGGAAGAGAGAGCGAGTGCACAGGGAGAGAAAAAGCAATCACACGGGGAGAGAGAGCGAGCACTTTGGGAGAGAGCACATGGGGAGAGCGAGCGCTCAGGGGAGAGAGAGCAAGTGCACAGGGGAGAGAGAGCAAGTGAACAGGGGAGAGACAGCAAGCACACAGGGGAGAGAGAGAGCACAAGCACAAAGGGAAAGAGAGAGTGCACAGGGGGAGAGAGAGCGAGCACACAGAGGGTACAGAGAGCACACAGGAAGAGAGAGAGCACACAGGGGGGAGAGTGGACAGGGGGAGATAGAGCACACAGGGGGTGAGAGAGAGAGAGCGCACAGGGGGAGAGACAGCGATCACACAGGGGGAGAGTGAGCGCATGGGGAGAGAGAGTGAGCGCATGCGGGGAGAGTGAGCGCACAGGGCGAGAGAGAGTGTAGCGCCCAGGGTTTGGAGTACTTGGGTGTCAGACTACAAGTGTTAACTGCTGTGTCATGGGGAATAACGGCCGTGCCTGACCCCGTGTCCTGGGGTATCTTTTGAGAAGGGGTGATATTTACAGGGGACGAGTTACAGAGTTTGTTGTCGTGACGCCACCTGTAGTTTCTGGTGATTTGCACCAGCGCCGCCACAGTCCGCTGGAGGTAGATGGTATCACGGCTAGGATGGTGAAGTCCTCCACAGGTAGGACTGGACCTCCGGGGCAGAGTTCCTGCAAGGAAACAAGTTCATGCAAAGAAAGCAAACTGAGTCCAAAGTCACTGTTCCTCCGGGTACTTTACTGGCATTTGTATTAGTTGCATATAAAGTTACAGTGCTGTACTCCTGATGGTGTGAGGACAGGTAGCTGAACGGGTGGCTGCAGGCAGATCTTAGGTGGTATGATGGAAACCCCTTGGTGTGTGCCTTTCCTGCTTCCCAGTGGTAGTGTCAAGTCTGGTTCCTTAAAGCCAAACTGACCTCCTTCTTTCTCTCTCCTTTGCTCCCGTTGGATAACCTTCTGCTGGCTGACTGCCGAACCATCAAGCAGTGCCTGGTAACCTCTTTTGGTCGCTCAGGTGCCCGGGAGAAGTGTAAACTCCGCGGGTCTCCAGATTTTCTGTGGTCCTGAAGTATCCCACAGATGCGGGCTCCAGTGCCCGGTAAGCTTTCGGGGCTGAACCTCCTCAGGTTCCTTCTAACTCCCTTCCGGCTGTCTGCTCCTGGGATCTGTCCTTTCTCCCACTCTCCTGGTCCCTCAGCCGAGAGACCCTCTCCTCGTTTCTAGCTTTCCATTCTGCTCCAAGACCTGGAGGCAAAGACCTCCTTGTTTCCCCTAGAGGTGATTTTATTCCCTCCCGGCTAACCTCCCACTGTGTGATTTAGTGTGGGGTGCTGATTAATGGGTTCCACCCACCATCCTATGATCCACCTGCAGCTGGAATATCTGCACCTCTTTTACAGGTGCAGTACCCCTCTGTGACACCTGCTTGGTGGGGCACCACAAGAGCACACAGGGGAAGAGAGGGCACAGGGAAAGAGACAGCACACAGGGGGTGATAGAGCGAGCGCACAGGGGGAGAGAGAGCGATTGCATAGGGTAGAGAGAGTGAGCGCATGTGGGGGAGAGAAAACGCACAGGGGAGAGAGCATGTGCACAGGGGAGAGCGAGCACACGGGGGGAGAGAGAGCACGAGCATAAAGGGGGAGAGAGAGAGCAAGCGCACAGGGGAAGAGAGAGTGCACAGAGCAAAGAGGGAGTGTACGGGGGAGAGAGAGCACGTGCATGGTGTGAAGTAGCAAGGGAAATGGTGGTAGAGGGACACTATGTTTCTCCAAGGATGGTGAGCTACTGCATGTATGGGACAGGAGATGCTTACATAAGCATAGGTGAGGTAGGTGTGGCCACAGTTACTTAGAACGGTGGCTGTTTGTAGAGCCTGTTATGGGACCTCATCTATGAGGAATGGGGGAAGGTTTTGGGTGGGCCTCCATTCCTCATCTCCGCCCCAGGCTTTTGAAGTAGCTGGGAGGGAAAGACAGGTGGGAGAGATTAGGCCGGCGGAGACGGCTGTCAAGGAGGAGAGGGAGAGGTTTTTGTTTGGTTTTGGTGCCTGAAAAGGAGTAACCTGTGAGCGCACGGAGAGCGTGTACCGGACCCCAAGGTGGGGTAGGACCCCTAGACGAGCTCCAGGAGGAGCAGTGTTAGGGCTGACGCTATTTATCCTGATGAAAGGACTGTTTTTGTTTTGCCATTGTGTGCAATAAACCACACTTGTTTTTGGACTAAGCCTGAGTGTCACTGCCTTACTTTCTGCTTCTATAGAGACAGTTCCCTACATATGGTGGAGAATGCGGGCAATGCAGTAAGGCATACACTAATCGCTGTAGAGGACGAGTTGTATGTCCTGGGTGAAGCAAGCCCTAAAGCAGTCCTCAGCAATGGAGGACGTTGTAAAGGCATTGGTGGAAGCCAACCTGCAGCAGAAACAGCAACAGCAGATGTTTGCTGAGGCACTGCAGGCCCAGCAGCACAGCCATACGGAGGCCCTGAGACTTCAACAGCAAACTAACCAACTCCTGATGGAACAGTTAACAGCCCTGAGGTCAAGCGCACCATCTGATCCACAGCAGGACATCAAGAAGTAGGTCCGTGCGTCCCTCCAAAAGATGACCGCAGGGGACGATGTCGAGGCCTTCTTGGCGGGGTTCGAGAGAGTGGCAGAGTGAGAGAGTCTGCTGCTACACCAATGGTCGGAGGTCGTAGCACCATATCTGATTGGAGAACCCCAGAAAGCGTACTACGACCTGAGCGAGCAAGACGCCCGGGACTATCATATGGTAAAAGCCGAGATTCTAGCTCGATTAGGTGTGAAGTGTATCTCCGTGCCCAGAGAGTCCATCGCTGGGCCTATGTAGAGACTGTAGCGGTCCGGTCTCAGATGTATGATCTCATCCATCTTGTAAAAAAATGGGTACAGCCAGAGCTGTTGTCCCCAGCGCAGATAGTTGAAAGAGTGGTACTGGACAAATTTGTGCGGGCCTTGCCCCCAGCCATACCGCAGTGGGTGGGACATGGGGACCCTGTCGATGCCAACCAGCTGGTTGGTTTGGTGGAACGTTATGAGGCCACCCAGAACTTGTTAAAAGTATCTTCCCCAGCCCGGGTGCTCCCCAAATCCCGCAAGGTCACCGACCCTGAGAAATACAGGACTCTGACCCGCACCCCCACCCCTGCAGGCTCTAAGGCAAGGAAGCTAGAGACTGTTTTGTGCTGGAGGTGTCAAGAACGAGGACACATTGCTGCAAACTGCCCTATCAACACAGATCCTATGGACTACAGTGCGGCCCGGCGCGTCTCCCTCTATGCCTCCCCGATATATACCGCTGCTCCCCCGGAGCCTGCACGTGTCTCTCCCATGTGTCAGGTTACGGTGGCAGGATGTCCTGCAGCTGCCCTCTTGGACTCGGGAAGCCTTATCACTCTGGTGCAGGCCACCTTGGCTGGGTCTGCATCTTACACGGGACGGAATGTGGGGGTCTTGTGCATTCATGGGGACTTGAAAGAGTACCCTACCGCCATAATCACTATCAAAACCCCGAAGGGGGAGTGTCGTCATGAGGTGGGAGTGTTAGAGTCCCTAACGTATGGACTGATCCTTGGGAGAGACTTTCCCTTATTCTGGACTCTGTTACCGGGAAACCCGGAGTCAAGGGGTAAACAAGTCCAGAATGTCACTGACCCTGAGCCTGAACCTCGTGATCCCGACTCAGGAGTGCCAGCCGTGGGAGTAACAATGTCCCCTCTAGAGGTATTAGCGGGTGAAGCCGACGAGCTCAGGTCAGTACCGGACTTCGCAGAGTTGGGAGTTCTCCGTGACAATTTTGGTACTGCACAGCTCCAAGACCTGACGTTAACTCGGCCAAGGGAAAATGTTATTTGTATTAATGGGGTGTTTCAGTACCCAGGAGCAGACCAGGTGTTTCCCCACATGGCTGTCAACCAGGATCTCTTGTACAGGGTTGACAGAGTGTGGGGTGAGACCTTGGAACAGCTGGTGGTTCCGCAGCCTTATCGGCCAACGGTGCTCGACTTGGCACATAGGCATGTGTTGGGTGGACACCTCAGCCATAAAAAGACTCTGGAACGAATTTTGCAGCGTTTTTACTGGCCGGGAGTGTTTCGGGAGGTGAAGCGGTATTGCGAATCATGCCCCAAGTGTCAGCAATCCGCTCCTATGCCGCACTTTCGTAGTCCCTTGGTACCCCTGCCCATTATAGACCTACCATTTGAAAGGGTCGCCATGGATCTGGTGGGTCCTCTGGTCAAGTCTGCCCGAGGACATCAGCATATCCTGGTAATCATGGATTACGCTACCAGGTATCCAGAGGCCATTCCACTGCGGAACATCTCGGCAAAATTGATAGCCAAAGAGCTACTCGCCGTGTTCTGCCGGGTATGAATTCCTAAAGAAATACTTACGGACCAGGGGACGCCGTTCATGTCCAAGGTTACCAAGGAGCTATGTAAACTGTTCAGGGTAAAGCAGTTGCGCACCTCGGTCTACCATCCGCAGACAGATGGCCTAGTCGAACGATTCAACAAAACCCTAAAGAGCATGCTGAAAAAGGTGGTATCCAGGGATGGGAAGGACTGGGATTGTCTTCTACCATACCTGATGTTCGTGATTCGGGAGGTACCACAGGCCTCGACAGGTTTTTCTCCGTTCGAACTCATGTATGATAGACATCCCCGGGGTCTGCTCGACATTGCCAAAGAGGGATGGGAGCAGGAACCCACCCCCACAAAAGTGTAGTTGAACACATCGGGACCATGCAGGACCGGATGGCAGCGGTATTGCCGATAGTGAAAGAACACTTAGAGGAAGCCCAAAGAGCTCAAAGTCGGGTATATAATAGATCCGCTAAGGTCAGAACTTTTAACCGGGGTGACAGAGTCCTGGTATTAGTGCCTACTGCGGAGAGTAAATTCTTAGCAAAGTGGCAAGGGCCCTACGAAGTCCTAGAAAAGGTCGGGGAGGTCAACTACAAGGTATATCAGCCGGGTCAGAGAAAGACCGAGCAGATATACCATGTAAATCTGCTAAAAGCCTGGAAAGACTTTAGGGTCTGGGTACAGAAGGGTCTCCCGCTGACCGTCCTCCCGCACTTGCTTTTCAGGCCAAGATAGTGCCTGAGGGGGCAGTGGCAGAAGTGACGGTAGCAGAAACCCTCACAAAAAACCAGCAGCAAGAGTCGCGAGAGTTTGTGGCCAGGAATACGGATGTGTTTTCACAGGTGCCAGGGCGTACCTCGTTGATTGAACATGACATTGTCACCGAGCCCCAGGTAAAAGTTCGGATGAGGCCATACCGAGTACCGGAGGCACGGCGAAAGGCCATTTCAGAGGAGGTTCGTCAAATGCTGGAGTTAGGGGTTATTGAGGAGTCGAAAAGTGAATGGGCTAGTCCCATCATTCTCATTCCCAAACCCGATGGGACGATACGGTTTTGCAACGATTTCCGGAGGCTGAACGAGGTCTCTAAATTTGACGCTTATCCAATGCCACGAGTAGACGAGCTGATTGAAAGACTCGGGAAAGCCCGGTACTTCTCCACACTCGATCTAACTAAGGGATGCTGGCAAGTACCCCTTACGGATAGCGCCAAAGAGAAGACCGCGGTCATCACTCCGGAGGGTCTGTTTCACTACCTGGTGTTGCCATTTGGCTTACATGGGGCTCCAGCCACGTTCCAAAGATTAATAGACATCGTGTTGAAGCCTCATCAGAGGTACGCCTCGGCCTATCTGGATGACATCATCGTTTTCAGCAGCGACTGGGAGAGCCACTTGGCCAAGGTACAGGCTGTGGTGGACTCTCTCCGGGCAGCGGGGCTGACTGCCAACCCCAAAAAGTGTGCTATGGGAATGGAGGAGGCACGCTATTTGGGTACGTGATAGGACGAGATATGATTAAGCCGCAGGTCAACAAGGTCGAAGCCATCCAGAGTTGGTCACAACCAAGGACAGTAAAGCAGGTGAGAGCCTTCCTGGGAATTGTGGGATACTGCAGGAAGTTCATCCCCAATTTTGCCACACTCTCAGCCCCATTGACGGACCTTCTGAAAGGAAGATGGCCCGTCATGGTAAAATGGAACCTCCAGGCCGAGCATGCCTTTCGGGACTTGAAGACGGTGTTATGCGGGTCTCCCATCCTTATCACACCTAACTTCACCCAAACCTTCGTCGTTCAGACCGATGCATCAGAAGTGGGGCTAGGGGCAGTCCTTTCTCAGGAGGTGAATGGGGAAGAACACCCCTTTACCTACCTGAGCCGCAAGCTCACGCCTGCAGAGAAAAATTACAGTGTGGTCGAGAGGGAGTGCCTGGCCATCAAGTGGGCCTTGGAAGCGTTGAGGTACTACCTGCTGGGGCGACGGTTTCGGTTGGTGACTGAACATTCCCCACTCACATGGATGAGCCAGTCCCGAGAGAGGAATGCGTGAGTCACCAGGTGGTTCTTGTCGCTCCAGAACTTTAACTTCACGGTGGAACACAGAGCCGGGAGGCTGCATGGCAATGCGGATGCCTTGTCCCGGGCTCACTGTTTGGTGTCGAGAGTTCACCCCCCCCGGGTTGAACTGAGGGGGGGGGGGGTGTGAGCTAGCAAGGGAAATGGTGGTAGAGGGACGCTATGTTTCCCCAAGGATGGTGAGCTTCTGCATGTATGGGACAGGCTTTTGAAGTAGCTGGGAGGGAAAGATAGGTGGGAGAGATTACGCCAGCGGAGATGGCTGTCAAGGAGGAGAGGGAGAGGTTTTTGTTTGGTTTTGGTGCCTGAAAAGGAGTAACCTGTGAGCGCACAGAGAGCGTGTACCGGACCCCAAGGTGGGGTAGGACCCCTAGACGAGCTCCAGGAGGAGCAGAGTTAGGGCCGACACTATTTATCCTGATGAAAGGACTGTTTTTGTTTTTGTTTTGCCATTGTGTGCAATAAACCAGACTTGTTTTTGGACTAAGCCTGAGTGTCACTGCCTTACTTGCTGCTGCTAAAGAGACAGTTCCCTACAACGGGGAGAGAGAGTGAGCACACGGGGGGAGAGAGCCATTGCACAGGGGGAGAGAGCGAGCGCATGGGGGCCACAGCAAGCACTCAGGGGAAGAGAGGAGGAATATGGGTGCATAGGGGAACAGAGAGAGGAGCGTACAGGGGGACAGAGAGAGAGTGAGTGCACATGGGGATAGAGAGTGCAAGTGCACAGGGGAGGGAGAAAGCAAGCGCTCAGGGGGAGAGAGCAAATACACAGGGGGATAGGGAGAGAGCGCACAGAGGGGAGAGAAAGCGAGCACACAGGAGGGAGAGAAAATGAGTGCACGGGGGGAGAGAGAGCAAGAACAGGAGGGGAGCACACACATGAGGGGAGAGAGCGCACACAGGAGGGAAGACAGCTCAAACAAGAGAGCACACAAGGGGGGAAGACAGCACAGGGGGGAGACAGCTCAAAGGACAGCCCACAGGGTGGGAGAGAGAACCCACAGAAGGATCCCATGAGGGAGAAAGTCCACAGGGGTTAGAGAAAGAGCATCCACAGGAGGGAGACTTGTCAAAGGAGAACCCAAAGAGAGGGGGGGAGAGCCAACAGAGGGGAGAGAGAGCCCTCAGAGAGGGAAGAGAGCCCACATGGAGGGTGAAAGCCCACAGGAGGGAGATAGCTCAAAGAAGAGCCTAAAGGGGTGAGAGAGAACCCACAGAAAGGATGGGGGCTGAGAGCACATGGGGGGTTCGAAGAGCGCACAGTGGTTCAGAAAGCGCACGTAGTCAGAGAGCGCATGGGGGCAGAGAGCACACAGGGGCAGAAAGAGTGCACGGGGCAGAGCGCGCACAGGGGGGCAGAGAGCAAACAGGGGGCAGAGAGACAAAGTGTGACATGACCACTCTCCCGGTAGCATAAGGCACTCATCTACTCATTCACTCATTCTCTGAGTCCCTTCTGCCTCTCACAGACCTAGCTTCCTCACCTGACGCTGACACTGCTGCCAACCTCTATAACACCACATTAACTATAGCCCTCGATCAGGCTACCCCCTCACACATACAATAACCTGCACTAACAGCAACCCAGGCTCACCACCCTCACTAAAGAACTATCTTGGGCATCCAGAGTGGCCGAGCGGAAATGGAAGAAATCCAACTCCGCGGTGCAATTCGCTACGTACAAACAGTCCCTCTCCAATTTCAAGACTGCACTCACCGCCGCAAAACAAACCTACTTCTCATCTTTAATAAGCGCCCTGTCCCACAACCCCAAACAATTATTCAAAACTTTCAACTCTACTCATTCCCCCTGCACCTCCTCCCTCCCCCCTCATCTCTGCCGACAACTTTGCCACCTTCTTAAAACAGAAAATCGACAAAATCAGAGAAAGCTTTGACCCACTGTCCCATTGGCCTCCCACCCCTCACCACCCAGCCCCCTTCGTCTTCGTCCAAAGGAAGCTTTTCCATCATGATAGAAGATCAACTCTCCTCCCTTCTGTCACGATCACACCTCACCACCTGTGCCCTTGACCCACTTCCCTCCCACATCATCCAGAACCTCATCCCAGTCCTCATCCCTCCTCTAACCCATTTCTTCAACTTATCACTCACCACTGGCATCTTCCCCTCATCCTTCAAAACATGCCTTCTTCACACCCATCCTCAAAAAACCCTCCCTTGACCTAGCATCTGTTTCCAATCTATCCTAAACTCCACTGCTCGATTAATCTACCTGTCTCCCGCTACTTCCCTGTTTCCCTCTCTGCCAAGGCTTTCACTGGCTCCCCACTTCTCAGAGATCCTGGTTTAAAACACTAAATATGACATGCAAAGCCATCCATCACATGTCCCCTCCATACATCTCCGACATGGTTTCCCAATACCTGCCCGCACGCAGCCTGCGATCCTCCCAATCCTCCTCTATTCCCCTCTTATCTCTCCTCTCACAACCGCATACAAGACTTCTCCCGTGCATCTGCCATACTCTGGAAGTCTCTCCCCCAACACATCAGACACTCACCTACTCTTGGTAACTTCAAAATAAACTTGAAGACTCGCCTCTTCCGTGAAGCCTACAACCTACAATGAAACCCAGGCACTGCACAGTCCCATGATCGGCACTTCCCCTCCCACTATTTCCTCGCTCAACCCTCGTAGACTTTGAGCCCTCATAGACGGGTTCTCTACCCTCCTGTATCTGTGCGACTTGATTGTCCATATATTCTACCTGTCCTCGTTCTCCTCTCTTCATATGTAAAGCGCTATGGAATCTAATGGCGCTATATAAATAAATAATAATAATAAGTCTAGTTTATAAGACTATCTCAGGACAGGAACTTTTATTTATATCACACATCCAGTTGTGGAACTTATCTTTAATCTAAGATCTATTGATTAAAAAGTACAAATATTCATGACACAGCTCCTTTAAGGCTTTTTCAGACACCTGTGCAAATTGTTCAGAGATCACATGACAATGCACAGGTAGGTCACAAGTCCCCTGACTCAAACGTGACATCTTTATGGAAATATACGCAGCTGTGATGCTCGGATCAAATATATGGACATCTTAACTGGACCTCAGTTTATGTTGCTATGCTGAAATCTGTTTCACGATGTTCTGCATATGAGCAGAGAAAAATTCCTAGTGTGGCGCCCCGCAACGAGTGCGTCACAGGAGGGTATTGCAGCCATAAATGCGGCAGCAATATTCTCTGACCCAGTAGTCATTGGGTTAACTTAGAGATCCAAAACCCTGCATGCATCACTTAACATAGAGGGCCAATCCAGGGTCCTGGTGGGCAGAGTGCAAAGGTAGTGTGTAGGAGAAGTACAGACTTAGGAGAGTTAGTCTGGGAGTTAGTCTGAGAGAAGTCGGAGAGAGACTTGAACTTGGAGTAACGTAGGAGCGGGGGCTCTGCACCGCCGTGCAGCCCCTGGGCCGTCACCGGTCGGGTGTTAGCACCTGAGGCCTGAACAACCGGGATCGGGCATCACCAACCACGGTTACCAAAAGACCCCCGTGCCCCAACTCACAGCCGGTTCACTGGTACCGAAGCTGGCAGCAGTTCACCTCCGCTACGCGAACCAGAAGCGTGGAGGAGCAGCTTCACAGGAGCACCCCACCACCCGCCAAATTCCAGTCATCTAACCAGCGGTGTACCCACCGAGGGATCCAAGGCTCCCCAGAACATCCATAACGTACATTTTGGATAGGGATTGAAGCAGCCTCCCCGTACCCGACCTGGTATTCCTGGGCGACAATGGCAAATACTTAGCTAGAATGGAGGAACACTACGGATCTCTGAGGGACACCTACCACTGCTGATCCACCCGGTCCACTACCCGTTAACTGTATGCCATGTACTGTTTGCTGGTTACAGTAAAGACCCGTTACAGAGACTTACAGTGTCCGTGCTTCCTTATGATTGCATCCGCCCGCACACAAGGTAACCGCAGCTGCCGCACAACATCTTAAGCAGCTCCAGCCTCCGGGGATCACCGCTCAGCCTGTGGGGAGCGTTCCATCTTGCTGCTATCCATCCCCTGGAGGTTCCGCAGCGTCGGTAACGATTACCGAACTACTCATAGGTGGCGTCACGAATAAATTAACCCCTTAATCTGTTCCTACAAGACGTCTTCAACTTTTTGATCTGCACTCAACGGGCCCCACTACCGGCAGGCGCGGTCCACCCGTGACAAGGAGGAAGGAGCTACAGCCTGTCTAAACCGGAGTCCCCGGCCTCGGTGAGTCACTAGTCCCAACAAGGATAATATCTATGGAAGCCTATGAGTCCAATGGGGGCTAAATAATTATCAAAAACTGAACTTGCTTACATACAACACAAGATGCAAATATAACCAAAGATTCCCATACATGTAAATGCCTAAATATAGGCAGAACCAGCCGGAGACCTGAATAACATTGGATCAAACTAGCTCTGTACGGTGCTGAAGTGTACATGCTGCATCACCTTATCACAACCTGAAGGTGGCAGCATTTCCTGAACAAAAAAACCATTCTTATCTGCAAGAAACAGCACATATTACGCCATTCCCTAAGAAAAAGGGGACTTTATATTGAGTACAGTATATACTTACTACAACATATAATAAGAAAAAATTGAAAGCAGCACTAGGAACAGTTCACTTCGGGTGCAGAGGTCCAGCAGTATTCAGCTGCATACAGTTACCAAAAAAATCGGACAGCACTCCTTGTTGCAAACCATGCTTTTCTTTATTGGCCCATCAAGACTGAACGTTTCGGTTCCTCAAGAACCTTCTTCCAGCACTGCTGGAACCGAAACGTTCAGTCTTGATGGGCCAATAAAGAAAAGCATGGTTTGCAACAAGGAGTGCTGTCCGATTTTTTGGTAACTACATACTACAACATGGACGCACAACAGTACTGCCAGTGGCATTTTTATTACACAAAAGGCAGGTCTAGAATAAATGCTGCAAAGTAAGAATTCTTGAAAAGAGAAATCTTGATTGTATTTTGTTAATAAACACTGAATGATAAATAAAAAAAAATCTAAATCAAATTATTATTTAGAGTGACTGTCTTTCCTTTCCAAACAGCGGACAATCTTCCAGGTACACTTGACCACAGTATTTGAAGGAACTCAGAAGGAAGGTTCCAAACATCTTGGGAAGTCAACAATAGATGTAGTGCAAATGTCTGTGTCTTAATATAATTCCAGACAGCTTACATGATGTTGTGATCGGGGCCCTGTGGTACTATTATCATTACTTCCAGGACTCTGTTCTTTTAGGGCTCGCTCACACCAACATATAACATGAACGAGTGGTACCTGACATTTTATTGTATAGCTCTCGCTCCAATTATGTTAGATTATGGAACAGTGCCAATCAGCGTATTTTTTTTTATCCCAATTCAGCATGAGGTAAGAGTAGAAGGGGAAAAAATCTCTGGAATTGGCAGTGAATCTCAGATCAGACACACCCATGTCATGTCCATGGGGGCGAGTGAAAGATCGGACTGCATTGATGTTATCTGAAAGCAGTCCAATACAGAAAATGGAGATTGTTAAGGCCACTTCACACACACAGATATCTGAGTCCAA
This sequence comes from Allobates femoralis, assembly GCA_033576535.1. NCBI lineage: Eukaryota > Metazoa > Chordata > Amphibia > Anura > Aromobatidae > Allobates > Allobates femoralis. The sequence goes on along the minus strand of JARQOC010000006.1, from coordinate 214,807,817 downwards.
TATCTGAACACATCTCTGGCTGCAGTGAAATCATGGACACATTGTTCCATTTTGTGGCTGTGTACAACATGGAGCAATGTATCCATGATTTCACTGCAACCAGAGATCTGTTCAGATTTGGACTCAGATATCTGTGTGTGTGAAGTGGCCTTTATTCTCAAGAATCAGATCACAGTAAAATGACACCTGCAGCAGAGTTTGGGCTGAGTATCATTAGCTTAATGCATTCAATTCTCTTGCATCAGTGCCATAAGCCAGTGTGAACCTAGTTTTATGTGCTGAAGATAAATGGCCTTGCCTGCAGGGTTGTGGAGCTGGTAAGCCAAAATCCAACTCAGACTCCTCAATTTCCCTTAATCCAACTCCGACCCCACCAAAATGGACACCGACTACGACTCCATGGCTCCAACTCCACAGCCCTGTTACTTGTATGTTTGGAATCATTGTCCGAAATAAATTTAGAGCCAGTCTCCTCCCTGAAAGTAGTACATGATCAACAAAGTATGTACCTGGGAAAGACCTTGATGATGCAGTATAACTAACTTGTTGCTAAGCTTATTCTTGCCATACGACTAGGGATGAGTGACCGGGACTTTAAAGTTCAGTATTTGTACTGTACACAGACTTTACAAAATTGTTCCATGTTTGGGTTCAGATGCTTTATGTACATAAACTATTGGAGCGAGCATGGCTGAGCTCGGGTACGCTTGGTGCCCAGCCTAGTGCGAGATGCTTGCAGTTTTTTTACAGCTCGCACAGGGGTTAAAATCATCATTATTGGATATAGAATGTACCAAAAAACGAAGAGCTTTGTTTATGGCTGGCTGTATGTGGGCAGAGAGCAGAACTGCCCAACCAGTGATGAATCGGTCGACAGGATAGGGGATACTCGGATACCGGGATAGGGGGATACTTCAGTGGGGATCACAGCTGGTCGGTTCCCGGTTCCATGCCCTGGACCCTCAGTGGCGGGGTGGGGGTGATGATGATGGGGGAATTGTAACATGATGCCACCATTGGTACCTGGTAATAGGATTACCAGCGCTGCGGCCGGCCGCTGAGGTGATGGGAATGCAGCTTCGGTAGTACAGCTTCCCACAGGTGGAGCTTTACCTCAGGGCAGCGGGGGTAGAAGATGGGATTCGTAGTCCTCACCTTTGTGATGCTGTAGAGACCCTCTGGGCCACGAATGAAAGGAGACCAGACACCAGATCAGCTCAAACAGTTCTTTACTGGCACCAGATGAAGTCGGTACACGCTACAGTCTGGGCTAACCGGGGGCCGTAGCTGCTGATTTCAGAGGCTTTTCCAGAGTCTGTCAGAGGTGTCCTTCAAATGGCTCTCCTGGTCCTTTTCCCTTCTGTGCCCTGATGGCCTTCTGTACTCCCACTCATGAGTCAAGTCTCTAGTCCTCGGGGTCTGTTCCCTAAAGTCTCTGTACTTCTCAGCGTTGTGAACCTAGCGCAGGACTGATGTTGGACTGCTTGATGGGTGCTGTTGTGGCGCCCTGCATCCACAGGTATCCACAGACCTTCCTAGAACACAGATGAAAATCCACAGCAGCTACACCAGTGCAACCAACACCTTCCACCCCAGCATAGTGGGGGAGCTCCACTTGCTGCCCTTAGGCAAGATCCCCTATAAATACTGATGCTAGGGAAAAGTTAGTCAGAGTGTGCAGACGCTAGGACAGCTGCGAATACGTCCTGGTGATCGGTGCCGTGTTAGGCCTGAACCGGTGACCCTGAACAGCCTCTGAAGAGTCCTGCCAAGCCAAGAGTGGGTACGGAAGGCAAGGAAAGGTAAGAGGAGGAAAAGTGGGGACCGAGGAGCCAGAATAGGTTTGCCCAAACAGCACACCAGACACCAGGGTCCGCGTCTGCAGGAGAGCTACACGCCGAGCAGAAAACCCGGGAAACCGCGGAGACTTCAGTCACCCGGACACCTGCTAATCACCGTTCAGGGAGCCAGACACTGTGGAAAGAGAAGCGGCGGTAGTCATCAGAGGTTGCCATCGACAGCGCAGGTGGAGAGAGAGAGAGTAGTGGAGGCCAGCCAAGTTCCACACAGGGCAGGGGCTTCAACACGGGGAAAAGAGAACATGGAGGCCTTACACCCACTTGCTGTGGAGATTCAACTATGTTTCCTGGTCACCCGACAGTATTCCGGATTTTTACCTGATATACCACCAGTAAAAGGTAGAGACATTCAACAGCTTGTGTGTGTGCGTTCTTCACCCCCTGTGCCCACTACCCGCAGAGACTATCCCGTTAACCCACAACCTGGCCAAATCCCAGCTCCATATCTCACAATCAATACTGCCCCGGAGGATTAGCTCTACCTGTAGGGAGCTGTTCCACTCTAGCCGCAATACCACCACCCTCTGGAGGACTGTGGCAGCGCTGGTGTCTAGTCACCAGGTGGCGTCACGAGATAAAGACTTCAACCCCTTAATTGGCGTTTTTTTCCTCGGGGGGCCATGGGTCTGGGCAGGCCACCAGTGAGATCCCCCACCAAAGCTGAGGGCCCAGACATCCGAGTTTCCATACCCGGGGGCGGTACAGATAGTCCCCTTTTCTGGCGCTCATGAACAGGATCATGTGTTTGGTACAGCCGGGTACTGTGTGCCGTATTTAAGACTGTGTTGTGTGACTATTAAACTAAGCCGCCATTAGTGCGTCACGAAGCAGGAAGAAAGGAGGCGTGATGGCTTGCAGAATGCGAAACCAAAACCCGCTCCACGCTTCCAAAGCGCAGTGGCCTAGTCTGGAAACTTCCAATGCTTAACCCCCTGTATACGGGGTTCAAAAACTGTTTAACTGTTAAAAGACTGGCTGTGATTCATTAGGGGGATCCCGAAAATGTCCGCCTCGTCCAGCGACGACGATAGCACCTTCGCTGACCCCGTGAATCACCTCGAAGCAACCATGGCCGCAACCCATAGTACCACCAGGGCACCGGGAGGTGTAGCCCCGATCATATCGATCTCGCTACCCTACATCCCGGGTACCAATGTCGAGGCCAGGCTTTGGGGTACTGAGGTATCAGGCTTCTGGGGTAGCGTCTGCTGTGTCACGGGGAATGGCGGCTGCGCCTGATCCCATGTCCTGGGCCTATCTTCAAAAAGGGGTTTATATTTACAGGGGATTATATACAGTTTGTCATGACGCCACCTGTAGTCTCTGGTGATTGGTCACCCGCGCCGCCACAGACCGCCGGAGGTAGATGGTAGTGCGGCTAGTGTGGTAAAGTCCTCTACAGGTAGGGCTGGACCTCCGGGGCAGCGTTCCTGTGAATAGAACGAGTTCATGCAGCATAAAGACAGAGGCAAAGGCAATATCCCTTTTCCTCCGGGTACTTTACTGGAAACTTGTAGCAGCATCAGTTACAGTTCAGCATTCAGATGTTGCAAGAACAGGTAGCTAACAGGTGGCTGCAAATGGATCCCAGATGGTATGGTGGAACCCTTGGTGTGCCTGCTTGCTCTATCCCCATCTGTTCGTTCCTGCTTTCCAGTGTGGTGTGAAGCCTGGTGACTTGAAATCAGTCTGACCTCCTTTCCTCTCTCACCTTCGCTGCCGTCGGGTAACCCTCTACTGGCTGGCCGCTCATTCCTTTGGAGGTGCCTGGTTCCCTCTTTCGGTCTGCTCTGGTACCCGAGAGGATTGTAGACTCCGCGGGACTCCGGATTCTCTGTGGTCCTAAAGTATCCCACAGGTGCGGGTTCCGGTACCCGGTAAGTGCTGTCTCTAGTTCCTCACTCCCTTTAGGCTGTCTGCTCTCTCCTGGAGAAGCTTCCTTACTTTTTCCTTAGTTCCTTTCTTCCTCTTCCATCTCTCCCTGGTCCCTCAGCCGAGAGACCCTAAGCTCAAAAACATAGAGGTGAAGACCTCCTTGTTCCCCCTAGAGGTGGTTTTATTCCCTCCCGGGTAACCTCCCACCGTGTACACTAGTATGGGAGTGCTGGTTATTAGTCCCACCCACCATCCTAGGGTCCACCTGCAGCTGGAGTATCTACACCTCTTTTACGGGTGCAGTACCCCTCTGTGACGCCTGCTTGGCGGGGCGCCACACCAAGTGGTTGCCCCAGTATGATGGCCGCCCTGATACTCTGTCCACCTTCAAAAGAAAGATCTGCAGCGTGTTGGACATGTATGCAATGACCGGTCAACAGCGCGCCACGGTTGTATTGGGGCTGTTAACCAGTGCGGCAGAAATAGAGATTGAATCCTGGTCCGCAGATGAGTGAGGATCAGTAGCCATAATCTTTAATAAATTAAAACTACTTTTGAAGATGGTAATGAGCAGGGCCGGACTGGGACCAAAAATCAGCCTGGGAAGTAAAGACCCCACCAGCCCACACACTATATCATCTATCAGTCACAATAAGTGAATTTTGTTTTTACATTGGCGTGACCCTCATCACTGTTTTACAAGAGTTATTTGGAGAGCCACATGTGAGTGGCGAGACACAGGGAGTACTCACCCACAGCTCCATTCACATGATACTCTTCAAAGCTACAGTTTCTCAGGATTGTGGGGTCCCAGCGGTCAGATCCAGAGCGAAGGGAAAGTCATCACCTATACAGAAGAGAAGTGATGACTTCCTTATTCAAGATAATTTAAACAACATTTAAATGCTGAAAATCCCGAAGTCCAATACCACCTCTCTGACAGCAGGACAGTATACAGGACAAGAGAAGTGGTACTGTGCAGTGTATATATACAGAATAATACAGATACTGAAGATTACCACTTCTCCTGTCCTGTATACTGGGTGTACTGTGCAGTGTATATATACAGCATAATACAGATACTGAGGATTACACCCAGTATACAGGACAGGAGAAGTGGTACTGTGCAGTGTATATATACAGAATAATACAGATACTGAGGATTACACCCAGTATACAGGACAGAAGAAGTGGTACTGTGCAGTGTATATATACAGAATAACACAATCCTGAGGATTACACCCAGTATACAGGACAGGAGAAGTGGTACTGTGCAGTGTATATATACAGAATAATACAGACAGTGAAGATTACACCCAGTATACAGGACAGGAGAAGTGTCACTGTGCAGTGTATATATACAGAATAATGCAGATACTGAGGATTACACCCAGTATACAGGACAGGAGAAGTGGTAATGTGCAGTGTATATATACAGAATAATACAGATACTGAGAAGCCTCTCTCTCTCTAACTAAATCTTCTTACTAAAAGTGATATACGGGAATGACGGAGCTGATTACTCTGAGGTCCATCGGATATACAAATTCCAACACCTCCTAAAACAATCTCTCTTCTCTCATTCACCCTAATTACCACCCCTACTTCCCCCCCTTTACCTCTATTCTCTTAATCAATACCTAATCCTTATCACTGATTCAAAAAAAAAAAAAAAAAAAAGTCCTTTTCTAATCTATCTCAAACCTTTCCTCTCTCCTTTATATCTCCATCTCCTTCATCCCTGTCCTCTAACTTGTGTATACTATGTTATATCCCCAATGCGTTTTTTGTTTAGCTTACGCAGATTGCACTACCAAGATAACCTACACATTGTAACGATCTTATTTTTGCATTATCCTTACTAAGCTTGCTGATAACTGTTCTTACCTATACATTGGTTCTCACCATTAGAATTTCCAAACTTCACGTATTTCCCTTACAGTCATCCAGACCTAGACGTACCATTCTTGTACCCCCAGTCACCACTAACCTTCCTCCTAGGAGACCAGTTATCTTACGATAATGCCAACCACAAAGAACAAAAACTCAAAAGGAAAAATAGAATTTGAGGGTCAAGATATGGAGACAAAATCAGGGAACACAGCGAGACGAGACAGATCGAGATCTCCTAACACTTCTGGACACTTTGACCACTGGTCTGACTCTACTGACAATAATCTAGATGAAACAACTCCACTAGATGTCTCCCAGAGAACAGGTAAAAGAAAGGAACTCGACCTGACCACATCAACCAGACCTAAATCACACAACTCTAAAACCCACCTAAACTCCGACGGAGACAAAACCCCACCATCTAGCCCATTAAGACGCCGCCACAAAGCTGAGTCAAACCCAGAACTAAATCAAATCTCACATGGAGATAAACCCCCAGGTAAGGACTTCTTCTTGGAAATTTTTGGTAAATTCAAGTCCGATCTGGATACTCGCTTTGATTCCCTAGAAAACGCTATGGCATCAATAACTATGCGTACTGAAAAAAATGAGGATGATATTAAGACTATCACAACCTCGGTTCAAAAAATAACAGAAGAACAGAAAACGCTCAAGGGAGACCTCTCTGTAATGAAGACCAAAATGACTGCTATGGAGGACAGAGACAGGAGACTAAACTTAAAATTCCAAGGAGTACCGGAAACAATTAAATCACACCAAATCGAACAACACATAAAAAAGATCCTTAAACTAACCCTTCCAGACTTATCTGAACTTGACATGACCCTCGTACGAGCCCACAGACTAAGTAAACCTACTCACCTAAAACCAGAAATTCCTAGAGACATTATAGTTAGATTTCATTTTTTCCATACGAAAGAACGCTTCTTGAAATATATTAAAATGCACAAACAACTCCCCAAACCATATGACTCCCTTAAATACTTATTGACCTCTCAAAGGAGACACTGATTCAGAGGAAAAATCTTTCTGGAATCACAGAAGTTCTCCGCAAAAAATCCATTCTTTACACATGGGGCTTCAACCCTGCCAAGGTCCTTTTCACTTATAAAGACAAGTTTATATCAATTGATGGCTCCACGGAGGGACTTAAAACCCTACGACGACTTAATCTAATCATCTCCTAAATTTCAAAACTAGACCAGTTGTTAGGCTCTGAAGGCTGTAACAGTAGCCCCCCAGGAGGTTCATTCATTTACTGAATCCTCCGTGTTGGGATTCCTCCGTATTACAGTTCAATAATTTGTTTATTTTATAATCTTCACCAGTCGACACATTGCGTTTAGAGATAACTACTCTTCGACTGGAAAATGCCAATCATTAATCCTCATCCCCTAACCTTTCTTATCCTCTACCTGAGAGATTCCAAAATATCTGACCCCCACATAACCTTTTACCCTATACACCGAGACATATAATTAATCAAAACCGAATTTTAATGTCCCTTAAATTTCTTTCCATTAATGTCAACGGCCTAAATTCCCCCCAACGCAGGTACCATACTTGGAAACTCATTAAAGAATCCAACTCGGAAATCGCTTGTCTCCAAGAAACAAGAATTTCGTCACTTAAACCCCCAAAATTTGAAAACAAAGTTTTCCAGAATTACTACTTCTCATCAAATGAAAAGAAAAAAGCGGGTGTAGCCATCCTTATTAAAAACTCTGTGTCCTTCGAGGAAATTTCCCTGACCAATGACCCTGAGGGCAGATACATAATTCTAGTATGTAAAATCAACAACTCCACTTTCACCATAGTTAATGCTTACCTCCCGAACAAAAGCCACATCACATTTCTAAATAGACTCATGAACATCGTAAACGATCAAAAGAAAGGAGAACTAATCATATTAGGAGACTTTAATGTTGTCCCAGACCCTATCCTCGACTCATCCACAAAATCACGACATTATACCAAACCCCTCAATCCCTGGCTTGCCCGCACTGAACTATACGACGTTTTCAGATGTTTACATGCAAACTCAATTGAATTCTCTCACTACTCGGGCAGATTTAATTCATTTGCAAGAATAGACCTCGCTCTGATGAATATCTTTTCACTCCACAAATTTCGAAAAATTACTATTGGACCACGAACTTGGTCTGATCACTCCCCCATACTCTTTGAATTCTCCCCCTCTCCAGCTATTTGCCCTGAAAAATTATGGAGGAACAACAATTTTCTGTACTCACACCCACAATTCAAGACCGAAATAGAAAACACAATCAAATATTATTTTGCAGAAAATGACACCCCCACATTAACATCTCGACCCTATGGTTAGCCTTCAAACCTGTCCTACGAGGGAAACTAATTCAACTAAACTCTAGACTAAATAAACAAAAACGTGAAAAAAACCAGAACTTATTAGACAAAATACAAAATCTAGAAAACACTCAAATCATTAATCCATACATTAACAACTCAGAAGACATATTTAAATTGAGAACCGAACTAAGATCTCTTTTAACCTCAAACTATGCTAAGATGATCCAACAATCTAAATCTAGATTCTATTTCTCAGACAACAAACCGACCAAATTTTTGCAACAAGAATTAAAATCCTCAGACAAAAGAACAGAATATCTGAGATAAAAGACTCAACAGGGAAAAGCAATTTCCACCCCAAGGATATTGTTAACACATTAGCTGACTATTATGACTCCCTTTATAACCTAAAAAATGACCCAAGTATTCAGATCCCCTCCCACGAAAATATCAAAAATTTCTTAGATCCTCTCCAATTACCCTCTCTCTCAGATCTTGATATAGAAAACCTTAACGCCCCATATTCTCTCTTGGAAATCAACTCTGTAATTGCAACTTTAAAAAAAGAAAAAGCTCCTGGCCCTGATGGTCTGCAAAACAAGCTGTATAAAACTTTTGCTAAACTTCTTTCCCCATTTATTCTAAAACTGGCGAATTCGATAGCACTATCAGGCTCCCTTCCCCCGGAGATGTCAGAAGCAGTGGTAATAGTTATTCCGAAAGACAAAGGAGACCCCACCGAACCTAAAATCTACAGACCTATATCCCTCCTAAATAGTGACACCAAATTCCTCGCCAAACTGACAGCAAACAGGCTCCAGAATCATATTAGTAAATTAATTAAAAACGATCAAGTAGGTTTCATCCCAGACAGACATACTTCAGACGCCACCAGAAAAGCCATAAATCTGCTAATCCACTCTGAAAATTCTAAGATCCCGACTGCCTTCTTGGCCCTAGACGCCGAGAAGGCATTTGACAGAGTCAATTGGGATTATCTATTTCTAACCCTACACAAATTCGGTTTTCGAGGTAATATATTTAATTCAATATCGGCAATGTACTCTAATCCCACGGCCAAAATCTACTCAAATCAAGCTATCTCCCGTAAAATATCCCTTTCTAATGGTACTAGGCAGGGTTGCCCCATGTCACCTATCCTTTTTGCCCTATTTATCGAACCCCTAGCAGAATCAATTAGGCGAAACGAAAACATCAGAGGCATCCACATAAACTCACAACACAAAATCACACTTTTTGCAGACGATATCCTCATATCCATAACAAACCCGCTTAAATCCCTACACCATCTCTCCTATACTATCAAGACCTTCTCGAGTATCTCCCATTATAAGATAAATACTAATAAGTCACAAGTCCTTGAATTCAATATTGAGAGAACGTTCCTATCCTATCTAAAGAAACAATTCCCCCTAAACTCAATTTCATACTTAGGTATCCCACTAACGAATCCCACTTCAGATATCACTAAAAGAAACATCTTGAACCTACAAAACTCCTTCAAAGCAGACATTACAAACCTATCTAAACTCCAACTCTCCTGGACAGGTAGAGTAGTCACCCTAAAAATGAAGTTACTTCCAAAGTTTATATACATGGTCCGAGCAATCACCCTCCCCATCTGCAAAAACAAGTTAAATGGTCTTCAACACCAACTGAGACAATTTATTTGGCAAAGGGCTAGACCTAGGTTATCTAGCACGATTCTAGAAAAACACAAAAGGAGAGGAGGAATGGGGATTCCCAACCTACATGCTTACTATCTTGCCTCCGTGTTGAAACTATCCCAGAGTTGGCTTAATACTTCAATAAACTCTCCTGCATGGGTAGAAATCGAACTAGAATGAACTAAATCCAATAATCCATCAGCACTAATAATTGCGCACCTATATAACCCAACAAAAACCCTACCATCACTCCCAACAGTTAAAGCCACATTACAAGTGTGGAAAACGCTCCATAAAAAAAAAACCACCTTGCTTCTAACCCACCACCCAGGGCAATTCCGATAGAAACCCTTGAATACCTCATCCCAGGCCTAGACCTATCTTCCTGGATGCCCCGAGGTATTCGATTCATAAATGATCTATTATCTAAAGGGAAACTTGTACAATTTCTGGTGCTGGAACAGAAATACGGTCTCACCTGGCTAGACGGGTCGGCTTGGAGAATGATTAATTCTTCCCAAGTGGATTTTAAATCTGCCTTTACATTTCTTAAGCCTATCACGGAACTTTTAGAAAATCCACTAAAAAAGTCGACTTGGATGACTGGTCATATATACCGTACCTTGATTGACGACCTTACTATTCATAAACTCCCCTATATAGCAGCATGGGAGAAAGAATTAGGATACATTATAGAACTAGAGGAACTAGCTAAGGCAATAGAACATTCTTATGCAAACACCAACTGCGCCTCCATCCAAGAAACCTTCTTTAAAATCCTAACAAGGTGGTATTGGACTCCTTCCAGACCCTCTTAACTCTCCGAACTGCTGGAGAGATTGCTCTCAAATTGGAACATTAACACATATATTCTGGAAGTGTCCAAAGATTCACAACTTCTGGCTGAATGTTTAAGAATTAATATTCAGAACTACCAATTTTAGACTCACTCTCTCCCCACAACTGGTACTCATCTCAATTGGCATATCAGACATTCCCCACGCTTTCAGATTCATAACATCCCAAATTATTCTCACTGCTAAACTACTATAGCCGCTAAATGGAAGTCCTCAGAAATTCCCACCATTGCAGAATTAACGGACAGAATTTCTAATCACTGCTCTTTTGAATTCACTTACGCAGTTAGACAGAACACGTATAATAAATACTTCTGCAATTGGGAACTATGGATCTCTACACAAGCCTTGACACACCTGACCAAGGCCGTTAACAAACAACCCCCTTAACCCCTAAACCTCAATGACTAAAACCAATGACTCAATGTCTCGGATACATACCTATCACTACTGATTTTATTAGGATATTCTTGTATTGATCACCTGAGGTTCTCTCTCCTTCTTTCCTTGTAAATTTCTTTGTAATATAGGTTGATGAGCGAACTCATCCTATGGTTTTTTTTTTTTTTATGTATATAATATTTACAATTTGTACCTTCTTCGACCCGACCAATGTTGGTCAAATTATAAAGTCGAAGACAATTACTTCCACCAAAGTTATTGGAATTTTTCATTATCCGAAATGTTCACCTGTTTGAGATAGGCGATCGCCTAATACTATGTTAACTTTCTACTATGTAACCATCGGTCGATCCCAATGTTTTTGTTTCCAACCCTGTTTCGTAGTACTGTTTGTAATGTCTTACACCCTGTAAACACCCTTATATAACCCAATAAAAATATTTGAACAACAAATACAGATACTGAGGATTACACCCAGTATACAGGACAGGAGAAGTGTCACTGTGCAGTGTATATACAGAATAATACAAATACTGAGGATTACACCTAGTATACAGGACAGGAGAAGTGGTACTGTGCAGTGTATATATACAGAATAATAGAGATACTGGGGATTACACCCAGTATACAGGACAGGAGAACTGGTACTGTTCAGAGTGTAGCATATGACTCAAGCAAGGATTGCATTGCACCGCCTGGAGGCTCTCCTGATCTGAGCACGACGGCTTCATGTACTTCTATGCAGCTGACATTTTCAGGTCAGGTTAGCCACCGCCTGATTCTGGGCAGTGCGATGCGATAGCTGCAGAAACAAACACTGCAAAATCGCCCTGTATGAATATAGTCTAAGGTGATCCCACTAATGTTATCATGCCCCTGTGGCTGTTAGTGACATGAAGACCAGCATCACCGCCAGCTCTGCACATATCTGCCTCCCATGATGAAGGCAGTGCGTCTGTGTGGCGCCCCTGCAACCAGGGCGGCCACAGGGTGGACTGCAGCCAGACGAGGTAAAACGGTTGACTGAGGAACACACACACACCGACCCACTCTGACCCAATGCCCAGAAACTCTATGTCAGGCAAGGGGTGGCGGGAGTTTAGAGAAGTGTGGCTGGAGAGAAAGAGACCCGGACAAGTATATGGAGGAACTAGACACGAGTTGGGTCTAGGAGCACTACGTTGGAAGAGCAGATCCCAGGAGGAGAGGTTCCCTGGAGGCAGAATACCCAGGAGGGAGCTCGCCGTAGAAGAGGCAAGAAAGAAGCACCACAAGCCGAGACACCACACTGAGAATAGTGGTGGAACAACGGGCCCAGCAGCCGCAACTGACATAGCTGACCGGAGGACCCAGAGCTGACTACCGGAGAGAAAGAGGGAGCCTGGTGAGCCCAAATTTCACCTGGGTCACTGGAGAGCTAGGCAAGGACAACTAGAGCACTGGCTCTGTAGAGGTGACCGGGGAGACTTCAAGACCCTAATCACGAGACATCCTGGCATGTTACGGAGACTCTAAGGCCCATGACCAAAGTACCGCAGTGGAGTAGGACAAAGCCATTGGACTAGGGCTAGTGATCCTAAAGCAGAGAGAGACATCACTACAAAGCCCATAACGGCCAGTCCAAACCCGTGTGCGAGGACAGAGACAGAGACAGAGTAGAGGCCTGGAAGGTACTTTGAGAGAAGCGATGCAGAGGAACCGTCTGAGCTGCAGTGGCACCCCAGTCCCTGACAAGTGTAAGAACTTTGAACTGTACTGTAACTGATGAAAAAGGCCCTAACTGGTGAGGAGATCCTGGCTTACCCCAACTACAACTTACCATTCCTGTTATATACCGATGCCAGCAATGTGGGATTAGGAGCTGTACTCACTCAGAGACAAGAAAGCAAAGAAAGAGTGATTGCCTATGCTAGTAGGAAGCTTCGCCCCACAGAAAGGAACTATGAAAACTACAGTTCTTTCAAGCTGGAGTTCCTGGCATTGGTTTGGGCCATTACTGAAAGATTTAAACACTACCTGGCGTCTAGCAAGTTCACAGCTTTTACTGATAACAACCCTTTAACCCACCTGGAAACTGCAAATGCCATGGAACAGAGAGAGATGGCCAGATTATCCAATTACCAGTTTACCATCAAGTAACGGGCTGGGCGAAGCAATGGTAACGCTGATGCCTTATCCAGGATGCCTCACCTATCAGATATGGGAGCGGATGAAGATGAACTAGAAAAAATGGAGTTACCCGCCTTCCTTCAGCTGAGGACATCACAGTGCCAACAGGTCCATGCAGAACCTCCTGAGAGAATAGTGAACCCGTTACTACACTTTGGTTGGAAGGAATCTGAAGACAGTAACCCGGCTTTTAGTTTAGTAAAAGGACTGATAACGCAAAAGTCCGCAAGGTTACCTCCAAATCCTTCACCAGAAGCTAAGCACCTGTGGAATGAGAGAAGCAAGTTGTTCATTTAGCAGGAGAAGCCTTGTAGAAGATATATTAACCCAAACTTCTGTTTGGGGTGCAGTACCTTCCTGTGGCGCCTTGCCATAGGGGCACCACAGTGACATCCAATGAGGTTCGGGTCAAGTTTTGGACCTGAACAGAACTTTATTTAAAGTCTGGCTAAAACCCCAGAACTTGAATTTCCACGGATCCACTCATCTAGGGCAGCACGGTGGCTCAAGTGGTTAGCACTGCAGCCTTTGCAGCACTGGGGTCTTGAATTGGGTTCAATTCCCACCAAGGACACTAAGTACAACATGTGCAAGGAGTTTGCATGTTCTCCTGGTGTTTGCGTGGGTTTCCTCTGGGCACTCTGGTTTCCTCCCACATTGTAAAGACATGCTAATAGGATATTTAGATTGTGAGCTCCAAGAGAGACAGCATTACTCGTGTATGTAAAGTGCTATGGAATTAATAGTGCTATATAAATGAATAAATTATTAAATTATTATTATCTCTACATGTGACATGATATCTCCTCAAATCTCACCTCTGTAGCAGATATATGGATTGGAGAGAAGCAGCACTCATTAAACCAGATACAACACAGCTTTATTTACCAAAGATTTCCAGGTTTTACATCAGGGGGGCTTAAGTGGGGAGAGTGAAGGGTCTTTTACGCTCCTACACAGCGATTCCATGGGTTCAGACAGACACATTGCAAGCACCATTAAACTTCCTTTATATCATCCTGCATATGTGGCGCCCTGCTCACGCAGGTAGCCACAGACTTCCCTAATGCACAGCTGGGTGTCCACAGCAGGTACCTACTACATGCAACACCTTCCACCCCGACACAGTAGGGGGAGCTACACTCACTGACATTAGGGGAGTGCCCCTATAAATACTGCTGCTGGGGAGGAGTTAGTTAGAGTGTGCAGACGCTAGAAGAGCTGCGAAGACGTCCTGGTGATCGATGCCACAATAAGGCTCGAACCAGTGACCCGGAGTGGCCCTTCTGCCGTCCAGCAAGCCTAGGAGTGGGGACAGAAGGCAAGGAGCAGAGCCAAGGGAGTGAGGAGCTAGTGGAAGTTCACCCAAGATGTATCGGACTTCGGGGATCCGCACCTGCAGGATTACTTCAAGACTGCAGAAAACCCCGTCATACCGTGGAGGCTTCAGACACCCGGTCCCCCTGCGTACCTAAGGAAAGCGAGCCAGACACCGTAGTGTAATATAGCAGTGATCAGAGAGGGTAACCCGTGGACCGCGCAGGAGGAGACAGAGAGGACCCGAGAGGGAAGGAGGCCTGTCTGGCTGCAAGCAGACAGGGCTTCAGGAACTGTAGAGAAGCTGAGGAGGCCTTATACACACTTGCTGTGGAGACTCACTGTGCACCTGGTCACCCGACAGTGCCCTGAATGTCTATACCTGCTAATACCACCAGCAAAAAGGTAAAAGAGACTCTCTACAGTGTGTGTGTGTGCATCATTCCTCTCCATTCCCGGTGCCCCTTATAGACTGCTCCATCGCTCCCAATCCCGACTTAAAGTCCCACTCCAAGCTGCCCCTCTCCACTATGCTGCCCCGGGGGCCCAGCTCCACCTGTAGGGAGCTTTGCCAGGTGGCGTCACATGACAAACTCTAATCCCCTGTACATACACCCCTTATAAGTGTCACCCAGGCTACGGGCTCCTGCGCTGCCACCGTGACATCCCCCGTGAAAAACACCCACCAAGCCTCATACCCGAGTACCCCAGGGACAGGGGCTCGACATATCTTTCTGGAGTCACGAACAGGATCTCATGCCCGGTGTTACCGGGTACTGTGTGCCGTGATTTCAACTGTATTGAGTGACTGTTAAAATTACGCCGCCATTACTGCGCCGAAGAGCGCTAAGAAAGGGGGCATGTCGGCCTGTAGAGCGCGAATCTGATGTTCAGTCGAGCATTCCCGAGCACCACGGCCTAGTCCAGAAATTCCCGAACTGTTTAACTGTTTGAAAGCTGGCTGTAATTCACCAGCATGTCGGCCTCCTTCAGCGATGACGACAGCACATTCGCCGACCCTAGGAATTACCCCAAAGCGCCCATGGCTGCCTCCAGTAGCACTGCTAGCGCCACCGACGTGCGGGGCGCAATCGCCCCGATTATGCCGATCTCACTCCCATACATTCCGGGGGCTAAGTGGTTGTCCCAGTATGACGGTCGCCCTGATACGTTGGATGCTTTTAAGAGAAAAATCACTAGTGTCCTGTGGTACTCGGACAGTCAATTGGCGCAGCAGAGAAAGAGAGTGAGTCCTGGTCTGCTGCTGAACAGAGATCAGTGGCCACAATATTTGACAAATTGAGAGCTACTTTTGAGGAGAGCAATGAGGCTGATATACGCATGCGCTTTCATCACTGCTATCAGAGGCCAGTAGATGATATCAGGGCTTACGCCTGGTGCCTAGAGAAAGCATTGTGAGCCCTTAAGCATGTCAGTCCTGCCAGTGTACCCAATGAAAATAAGCTCTTGATTGAACAATTCACTTGGGGACTGCTATTCCCCGAGGACAATAAGACTGTGCGTTGGTGGTCACTGAGCAACCCGGAAGCTGACTTTAACACCCTAGAGGACATGGCAATAAAAGGGTTGCAGCCAGTAGAGACCCATGAAGCTGCCATCAAACGTTTGATGGTGCAGTGGTGAGGCACGCTACCCTGAAACCATTACCTGTGTCTGCAGCCACCATCCCCTATATCCTTTGTAAAAAGTACTGGGCTGATGCCGAACTGAAACAGCCCGCCATAGACTTCACCCTTAATGTGTCTAACGGTGAACCGATTACTGTAATGGGGGTTAAAGAAGTGCCCATATAGGTGGGAAGGGTGGAATTGCAGAACCAAGGTGTCATAGTCGTAGCAGAAGCAAGTAATGCAAATGACCCATATATAATACTTGGTACTAATGTTGCTAGCAATTGCACGGGGAAAGTTTTGTCTTTGCTTCAACAGATTGCAGATACTGCCAAACCTGGTCAGAGGAAGGTCCTTCAGCGTGAAATAAGAGCCCTCCTGCACCATCAACAGGTAACAATTACAGGTGGCGAAATTGGTAGTGCACGGGTGACAGACCCGTTTCCTATTGTGATTTCCCCAATGAGTGAAATGATGATTTTGTGTCGAGCAGCCATAGGTCTGAGAGGGCAGGACTACCAGGCATTAGTGGAGCCCATCAGCACAGAGCACAGACCTACACTCTTGACAGCCAGGGGGGTGGTTGATGTACACAATGGGAGAGTACCTGTTTGCATCTTAAATTATGGCAGTGAAGAGGTTAATCCTGCTGTTCTGTTCCCATGTACTATATACTTGTATTGCTACTGGGTTACTATGACCCAGTTTATTAAATCTTGATTTTAGATACTCTAGCTCAATTATTTTTATACCTTTTGCTTACTAGGCTGTATGGGAGCATGTTTGGCAAATAAAAAAAAAAAAGAAAAATGAAATTGAAATATTTTTTTCTTTTTTTTATTCCGAAAAAACTTCGTAATAAGCAAAATGAAAATGGCAAACTACACATATGTGGTAAAAAAAACAAACCAAAACAAGCTGTCACATCGCCATTGGACTCGGTGGCCGGTGTTCCTGCCTCGGCCGCTGGGAGGAGCCGGATTCCTTCGGCTGGTGGCACCGGTGACAGGAGGGCCTTGTCCTCATATGGAACTGCTCCCGCGACGTCTGCCTCTGTCGCTGAGCGCCGCGGTGTTTCCCCTCTGGGTGGTGTTGGTCGCAGAGGAGCGGGCCCTGCAGAGGTGTCCGTTAGGCGCAGCCTGCGTTCTTCTGTCAGAGGTGGCGTGGGTGGAGCAAGTCGTGCATCTCCATCTGGCCTGGATCTAGGGGCGGTCCGGATGAGGTCATCGGGCTGTGAGCTCCAGCCTATGGGAGGTAACCGCGCCCTTCAAATACATTGGAGCCTGTCTTGCAGGCCGCCAGATATAGTTTTGGTTCCCCAGTGATATAGTGTATGTTTAGTTTCGTGTCTGACCTTGCCTGGATTTCTGACTCTGCTTCTTCCTGTCGATTTTGTACCTCAGCTGCCCTCTTGGTTTTGCCCTTGACCCTTGCCTGGATTCTCGACTCTGCTACTGCCTGATGATTTTGTACCTTCGCTGCCCTCTTGGTTTTGACTCGGACTTCTGACTTTGTTTTTCAGGTCTTGATTTTTTCCCCTGGCGACCTTCCCTGCTCTGTTGCTCATAATAGGCAGCTACCCCCTGGGCTCCGCTATAATTCCAGATCCCTGTATAGGGGTTAAGGGTCTCGGGGTTTCTCGGGGTGCTGCCTTACCAGCAGCTCAGCTTCACAGCGGATGGTTGTCACACAAGCAAATCAAACATTTTGTTAAATGTTTGTTTAAACTCTGTTTAAATGCTGCTGAAGAGGGAGAGAATGATTGGCAGCGGTGGGCAGATTACACATGCAGGGGGTGTGAATCTGCCCTTGGCTGCAGCCCCTAGCCACCTCCTATTTGGCTGGAGCATGTAAGTTTTCTAAGTGTATTATCTCGGGGTACAGGGCTGCTCAAGTGCTGGGTGACCCCTTGTCTGGATGCTGCAGACAAGCTGCATCCAGTGCTGTAATTAGATCACTATGCCTGGTTTGGTGACAGGTCCTCTTTAAAGATAATAAACACTTCAATTTGAACATATTCACATGGTACCGTGTTTCCCGAAAATAAGTCACCCCCGATTATAAGACAGAGCAGGGCTGGGGGCAATTTTTTTAATATAAGTCATACCCCGATAATAAGACAGGGTGACTTATTTTCGGGGAAAATTTGGTGGGGGGGGCCCAGGGGAATATCTCATACTTACCGCTGCTGCCGCTGCTGTCTCCGGTGCCCCCGCTGTGTTCCCGGTGCCTGGGTGAGCAGGGCGGGTATTTTAAATCCCCCGCCGCTGTCCCGGCCAATCACAGGCCAGGAACTGCCCAGAGGCCAATCACAAGCCAGTCCCGCTGCATGACGTCAGTCTGGCCTGTCATTGGCTCCCCAGGCAGCTCCTGGCCTGTGATTGGCCGGGACAGCGGCACGTGTGCAGGCCGGGCTGTCTGTGCGACGATGCCCAGCCTGCGTGCTGCTGTGCCCGGGATGTGCTGTCGGAGGTGCCCGGGATGTGCTGTCGGAGGTGCCCGGGATGTGCTGTCGAAGGTGCCCGGGATGTGCTGCGGTCCTCAGGCATGTGGATGCCTGGGATGTGCTGCGGTCCCCGGTAGTCGGTGGAGCCCAGGTCAGTGTGCCCCTGTCAGTGTGCCCCTGTATGTGTGAGTGTGCCCCTGTATGTGTATGCCCCTGGGTTAGGGTTAGGGCTAGGGCTAGGGTTAGGGTTAGGGCTAGGTAGGTTGTTAGGGCTAGGGCTAGGGTTAGGGTTAGGGCTAGGGCTAGGGTTAGGGTTAGGGAGGGAAATATATGACATACCCCGAAAATAAGTCAGAGTGGGACTTTTGGGGGTAAAATTAATATAAGACACTGTCTTATATTCGGGGAAACACGGTAATATTACTTTATGTATTCTTGCATGTAGAACAAAAAAATGGGCTTTGCATAACAATTTTTGGTATCCAGAACATGTAATACTTGTTTTATTATCACAAGAATAAGGGCAATAGCTGCACCTTTTTCTTTTTATTCTTGAAGCACCGCTGGTAGAGCCCATGGGGATAGAAGTGGTTGTGGAGTCCATGGTTTCACTTTCCTGAGCATGTTGCTGGATGCTCTGTACAAGGCCTGTACAAGATAAGAACCCTTCTGAAAACAAGGAGATAGGCCAGGAAGACAGATTTACTTAGTAAAAAAAAAATCATTTGGAGGCCTTTAGAGCTCAGCTTTACAAAATAAGGTCCTCTTACACAGCGCGTTCTGCGCAGTCCGTTCTGTGCAGAATATATACGTGTAGTGCACACCTAGTGATCTCTGTGGATGTGCTCTACATTTTAGTATACACTGCGCACCAAAAATAATCAATATAAAGCCATTTTTATGGTGCGCAGATCTCAATGCATACACCCGGCAGATCGTGTGTACGACCCCATTGAAATAATTTAGGAAATAAATAAATTGATATACAATAGTAGATGCAATAAATAGACCCAACTGAGGTTATAACTCCTTTATTTCACTGAAAATATAGCTTCACAGCTGTAAAAAATGATGCCGGGTCACTATGACCCGAACACGACAAGTGTACAAGTCGGCGTGTAGCTAAAAGTGAACACGGAAAGAAAAAAAAACATACTCATAGATAGGTCCCCACAAATGAGCAAAAGTCAAGTAACCTCAAGTTTTAGAAACTTATAGAAAAATATCTACAGGGCCACAAAAATTGTCTATGGGTCACTATGACCCAAACAGAACAGTAGGGTTAAATTACCCAGGTATGTAACCGTTGCTAAATTGTACACAGTCAGTAACAACGAGATCCACACAGTGGAACCCTTACCCCATACCAAAGGGGCAAAACCTGATAATACAACAGGGCCACGGGAGGACTGGTGGCAGCAGCTCCATGTCGGAACTGACACCACTCCTGTGTACGAAAAGCAAGGTGTTTACCGGGTAGTCAAAGAATTTGAACAAGTCTTTAGTAAGCATTCACTTGACTTTGGTAGGATAAAAGGGGTGCAACATCATATCCCCACAGGTACACATCCACCAATCAAGGAGCGGTACAAGCCTATTCCACCTGCACATTATCAGAAAGTAAAGGAAATGTTACAGGACATGAAGGACTGAGGGGTTATACGAGATAGCTGTAGTCCCTGGGCAGCCCCATTAGTCCTAGTCAGGAAAAAGGATGGCAGAATGAGAATTTGTGTAGACTATAGGCAAATAAACCTCATAACACACAAGAATGCTTACCTGTTACCTCGTATAGAGGAATCCTTAGCTGCGTTGAAGTCTGCCAATTACTTTTCTACCTTAGATCTCACTAGTGGGTATTGGCAGGTGTCCGTAGCCGAGGAAGACCACGAGAAGACGGCATGCACAACACCTATGGGCCTGTGTGAATTTAACAGCATGCCATTCGGACTATGTAATGCACCCGGAACCTATCAGAGGTTGATGGAGAGTTGCCTGGGACATAAGAACTTTGATATGGTACTGCTCTACCTGGATGACGTGATCGTGTACTCTAAGATCTATGAGGAACACGTAACCCATCTAGCATAGGTGTTTGAAGCTCTGGCCAAATACAGGATGAAGCTGGAACCATCCAAATTCCACCTGTTAAAGCCAAGAGTACAGTACCTGGAACACATGGTCAGTGCCGAAGGCATGGCCCCTGATCCAGACAAGGTGACAGGTATCAAGGAGTGGCCAGAACCCAAGACCCTAAAGGAAGTACGTCAATTCCTAGGATTGGTAGGCTACTATAGGAGGTTCATAAAGGAGTACAACAAGAAGGCTGCTCCCCTGCAAGACCTCCTAGTAGGCCAACCCACGAAAGGGCAAGTCTAAGGATTCTCCATGTAGGTGGGGCAAGGAACAAGAGGACGCGTTCCAGATGATGAAGGAAGCCCTGACAGTGGAAGAAATCCTTGCTTACACGGACTACAACCTGCCATTCCTGCTCTACACGGATGCCAGCAATGTGGGACTTGGAGCCGTCCTTTCTCAAACGCAAGAGGGCAAAGAAAGGGTGATCGCCTATGCCAGTAGGAAGCTGCGCCCCACAGAGAGGAACCCAGAGAACTATAGTTCCTTCAAGCTGGAATTCCTGGCCTTGATCTGGGCCATCACAGAAATGTTTAAACACTACCTGGCGTCTAGCAAGTGTGCAGCCTACACAGATAACAAGTCGCTGACCCACCTGGAGACTGCGAAGTTGGGGGCCATGGAGCAGAGATAGATGGCCAGATTGTCCGACTACCAGTTCACCATCAAGTACCGGGCTGGGCACCAGAATTGAAACGCGGATGCCTTATCCAGAATGCCTCACCTGTAAGATGAGGGCATAGATGATGACGAGTTAGAAGAAATGGAGTTACCTGCTTTCCATCAATTAAGAGTAACTCAGTGCCAGCAAACCCTAAAGACCCTCCTGTAAGAATGGTGAACCCATTGCCCCACTTCGGTTGGAAGGCAGTGCAAGACAATGACCCGGCTGTCAGTTTGGTAAAGCAGCTGATAACCCAGGAGTTAGCAAAGCTGCCAGAAAATCCCCAACCAGAAGTCAAACATCTGTGGAGCGAGCGGAGCAAGCTGTTCATTTACCAGGAGAAGCTCTGCAGGAGGCACATCAACCCGAGGACACACGAGATGGTCTGGCAAATCATCGTGCCAAAATCAGGAGTCCAGATGGTCTTAAACACCTATCACAACCAGACTGGTCATTTTGGGTGGAAGAAACTGGAAATGCTACTGAAAGATAGGTTTTTTTTGGGTCGGCATGCGTGGATCCATTGAGAGGTGATGTAAGAACTGTGGACCCTGCAGCCTGAGAAGAAAGGACTTACAGAGCCAGAAACCACCACTTCAGCCCATCGTGCAGCCTCTGGAAATAGTAGCCCTGGACCACGTATAACTGACTCCAAGTAGATCTGGCTACACATACGCGTTGACCATGGTAGACCATTACTTGAGGTTCTTAATGGTTGCCCCCGTGAAAGACTTGATAGCTGCCACCTCTGCCAGAACATTCCAAAAGGAGGAGTGAGTGGAGTTGGCGTAAGGGAGAGTAAAAACTTGGCCAAGAGGTGACCCCAGGGCCAGGAGGCATGCAGCACTTATGACCGGTAGAGGCCCCTATATGACAAACTCACATTTAGTGGCCAGTGTCAGGCAGCTGCTGCAAAGGCAAATAAAATAATGGGATGCATTAAAAGAGGCATAGATGCTCATGAGGAGAACATCATTTTACCTCTATACAAGTCACTAGTGCGACCACACTTAGAATACTGTGTACAATTCTGGTCTCCGGTGTATAAGAAAGACATAGCTGAACTAGAGCGGGTCCAGAGAAGAGCGACAAAAGTCATTAGAGGACTAAGGGGTCTGCAATACCAAGACAAGTTATTAAACTTGGGGTTATTTAGCTTGGAAAAACAAAGGCTTAGGGGTGATCTTATAATAATGTATAAATATATGAGGGGACAGTACAGAGAACTTTCTAATGATCTCTTTACTCTTAGGCCTGAGACGGGGACAAGGGGGCATCCTCTACGTCTGGAGGAAAGAAGGTTTAATCATAATTAGTGATGAGCGAGTACTAAAATGCTTGGGTGCTCGAAGCTTGAGCCGAGCATCCCGAGATACTCGTGTACTCGGCCCGAGTACCGAGCCCAATGTTATCCTATGGGAGACACGAGTATTTTTATGAAATGACTGCCGGCAGCATGGAAAAACCCTAAAAATGTCACAAAAGTCTCAGAAGAGTGCTGAAATGACATGGCAACACCATGGGGAAGACCCCTGGAAGCATTTCTCACTCAAAAGTCACAGCTGTGAACAATCTTGTCCGAGTTTCACGCCAATTTTACAGAGTCACCAGAAAACCTTCCAAAATGATACCAAAATGAATATTTAGGGTGGAAATGTTAAGGGCACATACCCAATAGTGAGATACAGCTGGTGTATGTTACTTTTTGTGATTACATGAAAGATTTTACGTGAAAACATTGTGCGGCACTCCGATGTCCCTGATAAGAGACGTACATGAAGCCCTGTCTTGAAATAATGTGCCCATTTTGAGGAACTGGGTCTATTGTAGTATTTTCCTTTGCCAGGGCAGTCCAAAATTTGGAGGTTCACCAATGCCCCTGAATAGAGACGTGCATGAGGGCCTGTAAACCTGAAGTGGGTGTATAGTAGTATAGCCCTTTGGCCAGGGCAGCCAAAAATTGGGAGGTTCAACAATGACCCATGCATACAGACATTAGTAGGGCCTGTAACCATCAAGTGGGTGTATTGTAGTATTGCCCTTTGGCAGGGCAGCCAAAAATTGGGAGGTTCAACAATGACCCTGGATACAGACATGCAGGAGGGCCTGTAAACCTCAAGTGGGTGTATTGTAGTATAGCCCTTTGGCCAGGGCAGCCAAAAATTGGGAGGTTCAACAATGACCCATGCATACAGACATGCAGTAGGGCCTGTAAACCTGAAGTGGGTGTATTGTAGTATTGTCCTTTGGCCAGGGCAGCCAAAAATTGGGAGGTTCAACAATGCCCCTGGATACAGACATGCAGGAGGGCCTGTAAACCTCAAGTGGGTGTATTGTAGTATTGCCCTTTGGCAGGGCAGCCAAAAATTGGGAGGTTCAACAATGACCCATGCCTACAGACATGTAGTAGGGCCTGTAACCCTCAAGTGGGTGTATTGTAGTATAGGTCTTTGGCAGGGCAGCCAAAAATTGGGAGGTTCAACAATGACCCTGGATACAGACATGCAGGAGGGCCTGTAAACCTCAAGTGGGTGTATTGTAGTATTGATTCACCGAATTCTCGTTTTTGTGTTTTCCTGTATATAAATCTTATTTAAATAAATTGGAAACACTTTTTCGCCGTTTTTAGCTTTTTAATCAGTTAACTTAAAAATCCTGTGTGGATCAGTGTTTACAAGTGATATGTGAGAAAACACCAAAAAACAACCCTCCCCTAGAAAATAGTAAAGAAAAGGTTCCACTTATCTTAGGTTAATGATAAGGCATAAGCGGAGGCAAACCCACCCTCTTACTCGGTAAATTAGTAGAAATTGCACAGAGTGAAAGTGGACACATTTTGTCTCCACAAACACCCTGATGCAATCTCCAAAGGTTGTGTAGACAGGTCTTGCCTAGCACGGTCAGTAAGTCTGCACAATATCCCTCGTCATAAGTCCTAAAATGGTGGTACGATACAAATATACAGTTAATGATCCATCATGGATCGTGGATGGGTGCATCAGGTGGAACAGGTGGCTAAACCTCCTGTTAATGGTGCTGGTTCTCTGTGGTGGCTGGTAGCTCTCACAGCTTCGGTTCCAGTAACCGGTGATTAAGGAAAGAGTCAGATTAACTCTGTGTTCCTGAGAGGTGTTCTCCTTCTTCCTCTTATCCCAATTGCAGGGATTTCCACTTGCTAACAGGCTGGTTGGGCCTAGTGTGTTCCTCATAGGGTGGAGGTTTCACACAGGCTGGCAGCTCTTGTAGCGTCTACCACACTCTGCAGTTTCTCCCTCCAAGACTCTATTTATAGGGGGAACTGGTTCAAAGTCACCAGTGGAGCTCCCCTAGAGGCACGGGGTGAAACCAGGTGTTCTAAGGTGTTGTGGTGTTTGTGGGTTTTGCTGTGCTGTTACTTACTCCATTTGTGACCTAAGGATTTCTGTGGTGCCCAACAGGTGCCAGGGTGCCACATTCCCCCTTAGTTAACCTCAGTTCTCCCGGCTGAGCAAAAAGTTCTTTTTACATCTTAACACTAAGCATTTTATAACAGTCAATTTACAGAGTCTTAAAGAAAACACAAAAATCACTGAAAAGGAAGTGAAAAATATGAAAAGCAGTCCGTACGGCACTAGTCCATCTGCCGCAGGCTGGAAGAAGGTAAAGTTAGTGGTCACACAAGTCCTGTGACAATTGTCCAAAGTTTATGAAAAAGGGAAAAAGGTAAAGTCCAGGGATACACGGTAACTTTATACATTCCCTACGGGTGTCTCTGCTTGGGAGGCCGGTACTAACCTTCTATACCTTACCAGGTGCTTTCTGTCCCCAACTTAGTATACTTGGGACAGAGCCCAGTTCCTCCACCCTTCTGTACACTACTTTTTACAGGTTTTGAAAACTGGTTACTATTTACAACACTTACAGGTTACATTTTCCACTACATTTTAAACCCATTCTCCAAGTTTGTGTGGGGGTTGACCTAATGTACTACGTGTGGATCTGCGTAGTGTGGGTGTTTCCAAAGCTGCTGGTGTAGTGTACGAAGTGGTTGGTAATTCTCTATGTCTGCTTTTTGGTAGACCATAGTAAGTGCGGAGTCTATCAACTGGACTAACTTCTGTAGGTAGTTGAGTAGGAATGGCTTCTCTTACTGTGGGACTAGCAGGTTGACCGATTACAGGGATCTCAGGTTCCAATATAACAGGCTGCAATTCTTGCACTTGGACTTCTTCTTGTTGGACTTGTTGGATTGGATTTGGTTGCTGATCTTCAACAGGTTGGTAGAAATGCATAACTGGTATGAGGAATGCTTCACCTAATTGTGGCCAATCAGCTGGTAAGTATCCAATGTCTGTAAGGACTAGATTTTCTTTTGTTTCTTCGTCTTTAGTTACAGTAGGGTAACTGGTTGCTTGTGGGATTAACTGTGGCGGACATTTCTTCAAATGATCCCTTGAAACAGTCGCAATAGTATTCCCATTGTCTTTACTAATAACACAAGTTTTTGAGTTGTCATAGTGTGACGGCATAACGGTGTAGGGTACAGATTCCCAACTGTTATCCAATTTGTTGGTTTTTCGCTTTCTTTTTAGCACTACATCACCTATAGCTAGCGGTTCAGCTGAGGCGTGCTTGTTGAAGTCTTTTTCTTGTTTGTTTCTACTGATTTCTAGGTTTCTCTCAACACTTTCTTGTACCTTCCTGTACCTTTCTTGGCGTTGGCTGACCCAGTCTTCATCAGAAGAATCTTCTGTGGGTTCAATGGTTCCCATCTGCAAATCAATAAGCAGTTTACCTGGTCTTGCTCTCATCAAGTAAGCAGGTGTGTAATTTGTCGAACTGACAGGTATGTGGTTGTAGATTTCCACGAGATCTGGAAGTTTCTCCGGCCATTGATTTCTCTCTTCAACTGGTAAGGTCTTGAGCATGTCAATGACTATGTGGTTCATCTTCTCACATAAACCGTTCGTCTGGGGATGATAAGGTGTGGTACGGATTTTCTTACACCCATACAGCCCTAAGAATTCTTGGAACAGAGCTGATTCGAAGGCTGGCCCTTGGTCAGTCAAGACTTGGTCTGGATACCCATGGGGGCGACAGAAGTAACTCTGGAACGCTTTGGCTTCTACCTCAGCAGTTAAATCCTTAACTGGAACGACTACCAGGAATCTTGAGTAGTGATCAACGATGGTGAGAGCGTAAGTGTACCCGGTTCGACTTGGGGTAAGCTTCACGTGGTCGAGAGCAACTATTTCAAGAGGTTTGGTGGTAACAATTGGCTGCAACGGAGCTTTCTGAGTTAGATGGTCTTTCCTTCGAAGGTGACATGGTCCACAGTTTTTACACCACTTGTCAATGGAGCCTCGCATACCGACCCAGTAGAACCGATCCTTCAGGAGTCTCTCCAGCTTCTTCCATCCAAAGTGTCCGGCATCGTCATGGTATGCTTCAAGGATCATCTGGACTTCAGTCTTGGGAACTACAATCTGCCAGATTAGTTCATGGGTTCTTGGATTGAGGTATCTTCTGCATAGTTTACCTTGGTAGACAAACAACCTTCCTTTCTCCTTCCACAGGCACTTAGCATTTGATGAGGCATCAGAGTCCATATTGGCGTGTTCTTGAGTGATCAGATCCCTTACCAGGCTGACATCTGGGTCGTTGGCTTGAGCCTCCTTCCAGTCATGGTGAGGTAACGGGTTCACGGTCCTCTCTACACGGGTCTGGTTTCTCTGATGACATGTTGCTGTACCGGAACGGTGGAAAGCAGGTAGTTCAATCTCTTCCAGGTCATCTATGTCTTCTCCCTCTTCAGGAAGATGAGGCATTCGGGACAGGGCATCAGCATTGCCGTTCTTGTGACCTGCCCGATACTTTACAGTGAAGTCGTAGTTAGCGAGTCTTACTACCCAACGCTGTTCTAGGGCTCCCAGCTTTGCAGTCTCTAAATGTGTTAGAGGGTTGTTGTCTGTGAAAGCTATGAACGGGGCGGATGCCAGGTAATGTTTGAAACGCTCTGTGATCGCCCAGACCAGGGCCAGGAACTCCAGCTTGAAGGAGCTGTAATTCTCCGGGTTCCTCTCGGTGGGACGGAGCTTTCTGCTGGCGTAGGCTATCACCTTCTCCTTGCCCTGCTGGCGTTGAGATAGGACTGCTCCTAAACCTTCATTGCTTGCATCGGTGTACAATAAAAACGGTAGATTGTAGTCAGGGTAGGCCAGGATTTCTTCTCCAGTTAAAGCATCTTTCAGCGTTTGGAAGGATTTGTCCTGTTCTGGTCCCCAGTGGAACGGGGGTCCCCTAATCTTGCCGTTTTTGGATTGACCTACTAGGAGATCTTGCATGGGGGCGGCTATCTTGGTATAGCCTTTGATGAATTGTCGGTAGTACCCGACCAGTCCTAGAAATTGACGTACCTCTTTGTGATTGATTGGTGCTGGCCAGTCCTTGATAACGGTGACTTTGTCTGGATCCGGTGCTACGCCTTCGGCACTGACCACATGTCCTAGGTATTGGACCTTGGGTTTCAGCAGGTGGCACTTGGACGGTTTCAGTTTCATCCCGTACTTGGACAGTGACTCGAACACTTCACTCAGGTGTTGGAGGTGATCTTCATAGGTCTGAGAGTAGACAATGACATCATCAAGGTATAACAAGACAGTCTCAAAGTTCTTGTGGCCCAAACAACACTCCATAAGTCTCTGAAATGTTCCTGGGGCATTGCACAAACTGAATGGCATACTGTTGAACTCGCATAAGCCCATAGGAGTAGTGAAGGCTGTCTTCTCATGATCCTTCTCTGCAACGGCAACCTGCCAGTACCCACTAGTAAGATCTAATGTGGAGAAGTAGTTGGCAGATTTGAGTGCAGCTAGTGACTCTTCTATGCGTGGTAACGGGTATGCATCCTTGATGTGACTTTGTTGATTTGCCTATAGTCTACGCACATCCTCATACTACCATCTTTCTTTTTAACCAGGACTAGTGGTGCGGCCCAGGGACTACAGCTATCCCTAATGACTCCTGCATTTTTCATGTCCTGAAGCATCTCTTTTGCTTTCTGGTAGTGAGTGGGTGGTATAGGCCTGTACCTTTCTTTGATATGTGCATGGTTGTTTGTGGGGATATGATGTTGTACCCCTTTAACCCTCCCAAAGTCAATGGGTGTTTGCTGAACACTTGCTCATACTCCCGAACTACCCGGTATACTCCATTTTTCTGGTGAGAGGGTGTATTGTCAGTTCCTACACTGAGGTCTTGACACCATTTCTCTAACTGATCTTTGGAGTGAGGGGGTTCATCAGTGACTGTTTGGTTTGAGGATTTTACATCAATCACAGCATCATCTTTTACTTGGTACAATTTTGCGACAGTTGCATATCTTGGCAGTCTGACTTCGTCATCACAATAATTTAATATGCGTACGGGGACTCTCCCCTTTCTTACGTCGACTAACCCTCTGGCTGTCAAGAGCGTAGGACTACTATCAGACATTACAGGTTCTACTATAGCTTGGTAGTCCTGCCCTCTGTGGCCTATGGCTGCTCAACACCAGATCATCATTTCACTTCTGGGTGGTACCACAATTGGAATGGGATCTGTGACCCTTACTCTGCCAATTTCACCATTTGACAATGTTACCTGTTGTTGATACACCAGAGCTCTGATCTGCTTTTGGATAGCCCTTCTTTCTTTGGGTTTACTAGCTTCAGCACTCTGTTGGAGTAAAAACAACACTTCATCGAGGCATTTGATCATGACATTGGTACCCAATATGACATATGGATCCTTGTGGTTAGGCTTATCATGGACCACTAAGATACCCTGGTTTTTCAACTGCACCCTCCCCACCTTTACTGTAGCCTTCCCACTGACCCTCTATGGTAACCGGTATACCATTAGTGGCTTCAAGGTTCATCTCGGGGTTAGGGGGTTCTAGCGTAACATCTGGCCAGAACTGCTTGTAAAGGGTACTGGGGATGGATGTCACCTGGGATCCAGTGTCTATCAAGGCGGATATAGCGATGCCATCGATGACGATTGGTAAGTATGGACAATCTCCCACATACTTGTGTTCCCAGCTGGACGTAGGGCCTGGACAGTCTACTCCTGGGGTTGGCCCTTCTCGCCCAGGGGTCGCTCGTTTAAAGGACGGGATTGCAGGTTGCGTCCTCCTAAGTCGTTCTGCTGACTGTTGCGGCGTCTGTCAGGACTGCGGCGGTCTGCAGGTTTTCCTCGCGATGGCTGTGTCTTTCTCTTCATCCACGGGACGTCGTCAGGGCTGTCGGCCAGTTGAATCTTGTCCGATGGCCTTGCATCTGTCTTGGGTCTTCTCCCAGCTTGTAGCTTGGCCACGTCTTTCATCAGCTGTTCGACATTAGCACACAGTTGATCAATCCGGTCAGGTATTACAGTCTGTGCACTCTATTCCCCGCACACCGCCGCCGCATTGCCACGGAACACACGCTAAGGTAATACCCCGCGCCTTGGGAGCCTGCTGTCTGCCTGCATTCCCTCAACTTTCCCACTGCTTTATTGGAACTTTGTTCTGTATACCTTTCCTCCTAGGTGTCTACCCCTGAGCCTTGCCTCATATCGCAGGTAACATATTGCAATAGAGGACTCCTTCTTTTCTGTCTGTATTCTCTTCTCCCTATTTGTATTGCTCTTGTTGATTTTTGTCCCATGGGATTTAGTTCACCTATAGCTAATTTGACCCTGTACCCTAGGGTTAGTCACTTTTGATCACTTGGACCTTTTTACAGTATATAGCACCTGTTCTAGTGCTGGCCTCCGGTGACCATAGTGCCCCAATCTTTACATGTATTTCTGTGTCCTTTGTCTAACCTGATGACTTTAGTTTAGCCCATCTGGCAGGTTACCCCCATTTCAGGTAATTCATATGTTTGACTTTTGCTGTGCTTGATAAGCCTGCTTGATTTTTTTCTTCTTTTGTTTCATTTAGTGTTTCCATCTGGATTTCCCCCTTTTTCATTCCAAACATCAGTGACTTCGGACACCCGTTTCTTGTCCTTTTTGACCTTATAATGTCCTTTACTCCATCATAGGAATCCCTATATGAACACCGACGCTTGGTGTATCTAACCTTTATCGTTGAGGTTCTGCACTTGAACCCTCACCTGATCCGACACTGGTAACTGATCCATTGTGTTTTTTCCTTTTTCCTCCGTCATGTTTCCTCTTCTTACTCTATCCCATGTGGATCCCCTGTCCTTGATTTCATATTTTTCCTTTGATTTTGCCGCTTGCTGCACTTATGCCCTGGTCTTTTCCCAGTGTGAGTTTCCTACCCTGTCCACCTCCTCTATATACTCACAACCATTGGACAATCGTGTCACACCAGAGTTCACTTTTCTACACTGCCACATATCACTGTCCATTTTATGCGCCACTTGGGCACTAGTCCCAATCATGCCAACAACTCTACAATATTTGTGTTTGATGTTAATACAAATTTTTTGTTTCCTGTATAAATCAGAACCCTTGATAAAGGCCTATGTTTGAGGCCGAAACGTTGGGTGTTTTTCGGTGTATGGACAAGATGTGGCATTGAAATAAAATATATGTAACACGTAACCTTCAACACGTTGTGTGATTCAAAAAGTTTTTTGAGAAACCTTAGGTGTGCCCAGATATATCTTCTCTTTGTATACGTATTTTTCTGGTGCACCCAGGACAGACAGTGAGCCTATCTTTTCCATTTTTTCTGAGATTTTTTTTGATAGCTAAGCTCCTGATCCAATGTCCTTTCAAACCTTCTCATGTGATTCTGATCATACAACTACCATTTTATCTCGGGTAAAGAAACCCACTGAGTTTCTTTCAACACCACCGGAAGAAATCCGAGCCACCAACTACGAGAGGGAGTTAAAGAAACAGACAGCCCTAGACCTTCACTATGTCACGCTGGCAGAATATCACAGGGCCCAACGCATTCCGCAAGGGTTGAGAGTACCACTTCGCCCGACACTTTTTGCAAACAACGACAATTTTTGTCAAAAGTTTGAGAGCATCTTGAACAAATGTTCTATGGACCTGATATTACTCACAATAGAATTTTTACATGACGAATTGGAAACTCTCAGAGTGTGGCCACGTTAGAGCAACAACTTAAAGATACACTATCCAGCTCCGACTTCGAGAAATCGAAGAAAAAGGCAATCGCCACCAACAACGAATTCAGGAAAACCTTACAGATTCGGAAGAAGTCGAAATTTCATAGGGACAAAGAGGACTACGAGAGGAACCAAGTATATAGATGGCGTTCATCCGAACCAATTCCACCAAGATCTGGCTACCATTCCTCATCCGGATCAGAAAGCGAATATGGACATCCCAACCAATTTATACCATACCCACAATATCCTCCTCATTTTCCACCTCCTTTTTTAGGCCAACGCCAACAAAGAAAAAGACACGGAGGAGCAAGAGGCGGACAGGGTTCATCACGCATGGTGACCAGGTCTCAGGTAGGCCCCCACTGGTATACAATCTCTCGACCTATAACCTTTCACCATCCGAATACCGTGTCCTCCAGAAGGGTTTATCCTTCAGTCCCACCCCGTCATACAGTTCCTTCCAACTCGATCTGGAGTTAAAGAGGTTTTTTAGATCCCTGAGACTCAAGGCACATTTTGCAGAAAACCCTACACCTCCACCTACAACAACCACAGGAAGCTCTCTACGATTAAAGGACCTGGGACTAAAGCTACCCAGCTCCTTCAATCCACCACGAAAATATCATCCGATTAAAACATATATTACATTGGTTAAGAAGGATATAGAACAGGTAGAGACTAGAATACAGAGAGGTGAATTTAATTTAAAGCACAATTTTATGCCGGATGAGTCCAGGGCATTAAAATCCCTTAAGAGCAATTCAAAGATTATTGTTAAACCTGCTGACAAAGGGGGCGCGATAGTTGTATTGGACAAATCATATTACATATCAGAGATTCGTTCACAGTTAGCAGACGCCCAGACATATCAACAGATACCCAGGGACCCGACGTCTGAAATTAAGAAAGAGATTAAACAGATAGTCAAGCACTACAAGTCGATAGGGGTAATCGACCATAGTTTGGCTGATTTCCTCATACAATTACATCCTATTACTCCAGTCCTGTATACGTTACCAAAAATTCACAAAAGCCTTACTTCACCGCCGGGTCGCCCAATTGTAGCGTCCACGGACTCTATTCTGGCACCATTATCAAAAGTATTGGAAAAAATGTTAAGTCCTCTGATCCCTGGGTTGAAATCTTTTATCAGGATACTAACGATTTTCTTGAGGTAATCGGGGGGTTTGAACAGTTACCTGATGATTGTATATTGGTTACAATGGACGTTAACAGTCTATACACCTACATTGACCATCAGAGAGGTATCGCTGCAGTAGAATGGTTTTTGGACCAGCATGATCATTTTACCACATCGCAGAAAGACTTTTGTATCTGCTTATTACACATTGTCTTGGAAAGAAACTTTTTTCTGTTTGAGGATACTTTCTTTCTACAGAAGCAGGGTACAGCAATGGGGTCGAATGTAGCCCCCCTTATGCAAATATCTTTATGGGGAAGTTCGAAGAAGACTACATATACGGTCATCCAATGGTAGCGGATCATGTCCTCATTTGGCGCCGCTATATTGATGACATTTTCCTTATATGGCATGGTAATGAGGCTCTCCTGAATGACTTTCATCAGGACATCAACTCTCTGATACCCAATTTAAATTTTACAATTCACTTTGATAAAGAAAAGATTAATTTCCTTGATACAATGGTTATTGTTGACCCAACTGGCAAACTTCAGACTGATCTCTATGTGAAGCCAACAGACCGTAATAGCCTGTTAAGATTCGATAGTTGTCATCCACGTCACATAAAAACATCACTTCCTATTTCCCAGCATATGAGAATCGAGAGGATCGTCTCGGATCCCATACAGAAGATTGAAAGACATAGACAAATAGCCACTAAATTCCTGGATCGCGGATATCCCGCACATATTGCAGAGGGCAAACGTAGGTCTGCTAATCCTAGATTACCCACTGAGATGAGAATACCCTTTGTTTCAACTTATCACCCTTTCAGTACCCTGATCAACGGATCTATTCTAAAACACTGGCAGCTTCTCAACATTAGTTATCCGAGTATCCCCGAATTCAGGAATCGGCCACTGTTCTGTCACAAAAAGGCTCCCAATCTTAAACAATCCATCGTACGAGCAGACATTGGTACCAATAGAAAATTACCTCACCAACTCACTTTTCAAACTGTACGCAAGGGGACCTTTCCATGTTTAGGATGCAATCAGTGCAACAATGTTATAAAGGGTGAATTTTTTACACATCCCCAAACAGGCAAACGTTTCTCCATCAGAAGTTATTTTACTTGCGATTCATCATTTGTTATATATCTCATCAAATGCCCGTGTGGTCGCGCATATGTGGGTGAAACAACCCAACATGTGCGCGATCGCATTAGTAAACATAAGTCGACAATTCGGTGTCAAAACACACTACTCCCTATTCCTTTTCATTTTACACAATGCAATCACTCGGTGTCGCAACTTCGCTTCCAGGTTCTGGAAAGCGTACCACCACTGAGACGTGGGGGTAATAGGATCCAGAGGCTGAAAGAACGGGAGGCCTACTGGATCCATACCCTCCAGACATTAGAACCGCGAGGGATGAACCGCGAGTATGAGACATTTATATAATTTCTTTGTCTACAGTTAGCATTAATCGATATGATGCCATTTGCAATGTAAGTGCATACTTTGAAATATACACTATTGAAATATTCATTCTTTAATTATTCTCTCTCTATATTGGGTTTTAATCCCTCATTTGCTATTACATAGATACATATCGTTTGTGCTATAATCGCTAATCTAGATAATTATGTTTACCTAATAGATCAATGTAACTGGCATCCTATCTGTGTTAGATCGCTATGTGATTACCATGCTTGCATTATTGATTTGACTTTAATTTCTCAAATTGATGATTGGATATTTGTTTAAATTGAAGAATGTTATTACTATTGGCACTAATTTTTGCCTTATTCCTCGTTCTAGATGCATTACTAATCGTTTTTTGTGGATCATCTGTCTACTCTGAGCACCAGCACGTCCTGAATGAAGCGCCTGGCACCTTTATTCACTTTGCTCCATGTAATCTCGTCTGTTTCTACCACGCACGCGCGATACCTCCGCCGTGCGCATGCGCACTCTGTGCGCTTCACTTGCGGTCCATAGACCGGATACTCGTCACACTAACACGCCTCCCCACCTGTCATATACAGGCGCGGGCGCTCTATTCCCCGCACACCGCCGCCGCATTGCCACGGAACACACGCTAAGGTAATACCCCGCGCCTTGGGAGCCTGCTGTCTGCCTGCATTCCCTCAACTTTCCCACTGCTTTATTGGAACTTTGTTCTGTATACCTTTCCTCCTAGGTGTCTACCCCTGAGCCTTGCCTCATATCGCAGGTAACATATTGCAATAGAGGACTCCTTCTTTTCTGTCTGTATTCTCTCTCCCTATTTGTATTGCTCTTGTTGATTTTTGTCCCATGGGATTTAGTTCACCTATAGCTAATTTGACCCTGTACCCTAGGGTTAGTCACTTTTGATCACTTGGACCTTTTTACAGTATATAGCACCTGTTCTAGTGCTGGCCTCCGGTGACCATAGTGCCCCAATCTTTACATGTATTTCTGTGTCCTTTGTCTAACCTGATGACTTTAGTTTAGCCCATCTGGCAGGTTACCCCCATTTCAGGTAATTCATACGTTTGACTTTTGCTGTGCTTGATAAGCCTGCTTGATTTTTTTCTTCTTTTGTTTCATTTAGTGTTTCCATCTGGATTTCCCCCTTTTTCATTCCAAACATCAGTGACTTCGGACACCCTTTTCTTGTCCTTTTTGACCTTATAATGTCCTTTACTCCATCATAGGAATCCCTATATGAACACCGACGCTTGGTGTATCTAACCTTTATCGTTGAGGTTCTGCACTTGAACCCTCACCTGATCCGACACTGGTAACTGATCCATTGTGTTTTTTCCTTTTTCCTCCGTCATGTTTCCTCTTCTTACTCTATCCCATGTGGATCCCCTGTCCTTGATTTCATATTTTTCCTTTGATTTTGCCGCTTGCTGCACTTATGCCCTGGTCTTTTCCCGGTGTGAGTTTCCTACCCTGTCCACCTCCTCTATATACTCACAACCATTGGACAATCGTGTCACACCAGAGTTCACTTTTCTACACTGCCACATATCACTGTCCATTTTATGCGCCACTTGGGCACTAGTCCCAATCATGCCAACAACTCTACAATATTTGTGTTTGATGTTAATACAAATTTTTTGTTTCCTGTATAAATCAGAACCCTTGATAAAGGCCTATGTTTGAGGCCGAAACGTTGGGTGTTTTTCGGTGTATGGACAAGATGTGGCATTGAAATAAAATATATGTAACACGTAACCTTCAACACGTTGTGTGATTCAAAAAGTTTTTTGAGAAACCTTAGGTGTGCCCAGATATATCTTCTCTTTCTCTTCACAGTCTGTGCACTGGACTGAATCGCAGGGATTGGAGATGCTTCTGCCGGCACGGAAGGGGTGTCAGCATACTGCTGCTGCTGTGAAGCGGGATCAGGTACTTCAGCGAGTCGTTGTCCCCAAACTGTTAAATCTCTCAGGGTGTCGAACTCTGCGCCTGGATTTTGTATGGAGCCAGCTTGCTTGCTTTCTATCCTCAGACAGTTTAAGGCCCACAATAAATTGTCCAATTAACGCTTTGTTCTCATCTCTGACACCATCAGGATCAACTTGTTTTAACAGTCTGTATGCTTCTTGCAAGCACAGTGAATAATCAAGGACACTTTCTTGTGCCCCTTGGTTACAACGATAGAATGACAGTCTTAATTTAGCTTCAGTATGGCGCTCAAAAACCCAGGTTAATTTACCGAATATCTGCTCCACAGATTCCGAGTTTCTACAGGCCAGCTGCGGCTCTGCAGTTCGGCTGCACCGGTTAACTGTCCCATAACAACTGAAGCTCTTTGCTTACCGGTCATCGGGTACATGTCCAGCGCCTGGCATATCTTCCTCTGGAAGTTCTCCAAGGTGCTGGGTACACCGCTGTACTTGGGTAACCAGGTCGCACTAGGAACGTAGGGTAGAGACATCGGCATGATCGGAGCGGGTTGCGGTGGCATACCGCCGACTGGTTGCTGTCCATCAAGAGGTAGGTTTTGCGGTGCCGCTTGGTCCAGCGGGGGCACCGTGTGATCGGGAGCCGGGTTACTCATGGTCGCTCCCCCTTAGTTAAACGGAAGTGTCGGCCTCGCGGTGAGGAGTGAGGCACCACGGGAGTTTCCGGTTCCTGCAGCGTACGGAGGAAGTCGTCAGAGCGTGGGGGCGGGGCCAATCTTCACGCCCTCTGCACAGTCACGCCCCTTCTTTTCCCGCCTTTTCGCGCAGCAATGGCGGACCAAATGTACAGTTCGATATTTACAGTCAGTAAATAGCACAAAATACCCGTGATAACGGGCCTGCTCGTATCCTGTTCGTGACGCCAAATTCTGACTCACCGTAGCCGGGGTACACGTAGCGGGCGTTGTTTCTCCTCCAGTCACGGAACCGCGCCTGCGGTGGTGTAGGCCCGGTGGTCCAGATCAATAGGGGAAATGGCGGAACAGTAGGGGTGATTTGTCTTAGTGACGCCACCTGCGGGTGTTCTGGTAACTTTACCAGCGCTGTTCAGGTCTCCGGGGGATGTTATACAGCGAGATGGAACGCTCCCCACAGGATGAGCGGGAGTCCCCGGAGCCAGGAGCTGCTCAAGATGTTGTGAGGCAGCTGCGGGGTGCTGCGCGCCGAATCCAGGAGTAACGTACAACCACACAAAGTCTCTTTTAGGTACCTTTACTGGATGGTAATCAGGTACACTCTGACCGGGATAGTGAAGTTGGCACTTCTGGAGGTTCGCAGCAAGCAGTGTTAGGCTTCCTTTCTCTAGTTCTTGTGCTAAGGTCGGGTGGATGTGGAATCCAGCCGGAC
Source organism: Allobates femoralis (assembly GCA_033576535.1). NCBI lineage: Eukaryota > Metazoa > Chordata > Amphibia > Anura > Aromobatidae > Allobates > Allobates femoralis. The sequence continues at coordinate 214,770,459 of JARQOC010000006.1, read as the reverse complement.
CGGGCAGTGTGTTCAATGGAACTTGCTTCACCTGGTTAGCAGCACTGAGGGCACTGTAAAAGGGTCTGAGCAGGATCAGTACTCTTCCCTGGGCTCTCGTGGATGGGTGCATCAGGTGGAACAGGTGGCTAAACCTCCTGTTAATGGTGCTGGTTCTCTGTGGTGGCTGGTAGCTCTCACAGCTTCGGTTCCAGTAACCGGTGATTAAGGAAAGAGTCAGATTAACTCTGTGTTCCTGAGAGGTGTTCTCCTTCTTCCTCTTATCCCAATTGCAGGGATTTCCACTTGCTAACAGGCTGGTTGGGCCTAGTGTGTTCCTCATAGGGTGGAGGTTTCACACAGGCTGGCAGCTCTTGTAGCGTCTACCACATTCTGCAGTTTCTCCCTCCAAGACTCTATTTATAGGGGGAACTGGTTCAAAGTCACCAGTGGAGCTCCCCCTAGAGGCTCGGGGTGAAACTAGGTGTTCTAAGGTGTTGTGGTGTTTGTGGGTTTTGCTTTGCTGTTACTTACTCCATTTGTGCCCTAAGGATTTCTGTGGTGCCCAACAGGTGCCAGGGTGCCACAGTATAATCAAAGATGAACTTGTGGGACCTTTTTGGGTTGAGGATGGAGTGACGCTCAACTCCCGAACCTACTGCCAGTTTCTGGAAGACAGCTTCTTCAAGCTGTGGTACAGGAAAAAGTCGGTATCCTTCAAGAAAAACATGATTTTCATGCAGGACAATGCTCCTTCACATGCATCCAACTACTCCACAGCGTGCCTGGCCAGTAAAGGTCTAAAAGAAGAAAAAACAATGACATGACCTCCTTGTTCACCTGATCTGAACCCCATAGAGAACCTGTGGTCCCTCCTAAAATGTGAGATCTACAGGGAGGGAAAACAGTATACTTCTCTGAACAGTGTCTGGGAGGCTGTGGTGGCTGCTGCATGCAACGTTGATCGTAAACAGATCAAGCAACTGACAGAATCTATGGATGGAAGACTTTTCAGTGTCATCATAAAGAAAGGTGGCTATATTGGTCACAAATGTTTTGGGCTTTTGTTTTTGCATGCCAGAAATGTTTTTTCTAATTTTTGTGCAGTTATATTAGTTTTCCTGGTGGAAACAAACAAGTGAGATGGGAATATATTTGGTTTTTATTAAGATGCCTAATGGTACCTTTACATGCCACTACCGAGGGTAGCAACAGGTAGGCACCGCACGTGCACGTGCGCGTTTTCAATGGTTGCTAACGGTACCTGATACCGCAAATACACTCCCCCACATGGTGCTCCACAGAAGGTATTTGTGTTCCCCAGAAGTGCCGACGGGTGCCACCGGTTACCTTCTGTGGAGCACCTTCCCTGATTTACACGCCGCTACCACAAGGGAATATGGGCGTACATATTGTGCGCCGTAACTACATAGGCGTGACAGAGTTGTATATTACGTTGCGCTTGTACGGTGATTGGACAATGCAATAACATCATGATTGGCCAGCCAGCGCAGGGAGGCTGGCTAATACATGACGCTATAGCAAATGTGTAGTGTGACTGGTTATATCGTTAAATATGTCGCCCTGTGCAGGGACAGCCAATGGGTACACAGTAGTCCACACCAATGATAGCTGATGGGGCGTGGTATACATGACGCTCAAGCAAGCCTCAGGTAACTCAAATACCGTGCCTGTGCCCCAATTACACGCCGCCACCATAGGGATTATACCTGCTTGTTTTTGAGCACAGCTGAAAGACAGGTATCCAAAGAGACAGGAAGGTACAACCTGAATTACACGCCGCCCCTTCGCGGTGTTTTGAAGGTAAAAGGTACAATTGTCTCCGACACCTGCCGGTTTCTACCTTTCGGTAGCGCCGTTTAAAGGTACCATTACAATTCTGCACAGTTATGGTACCTTTATACGCCGTTACCGAGGGTAGCAACATGTAGGCACCGCACGTGCTCGTTTTCAACGGTTGCTAACGGTACCTGATACCGCAAATACACGCCACCACAAGGTGCTCCACAGAAGGTATTTGCGTTCCCCGGAAGTGCCGACGGGTGCCGCGGGTTACCTTCTGTGGAGCACCTTCCCTGATTTACACGCCGCTACCACAAGGGAATATGGGCTGTGGGGCAGCGCCTGGATTGCAAGTCAGGAAACACGTAGAGCCCGGTAGTGGTTCAAACAGGACCCGGTGTTTATTGCTGGTAAACACAGCGATGGCACAGTCAGCCGGAATCCGGGTCGCAGCCGGGTACACAAGACACAGTTCATATAACGTACCCCGGGTCCTTCAGGCCAAAGGCCTCCGTTATAGGTCACGCCGAGCTCCCAGCCCTCCTGGGCTAGGCCGTGTTAGTCTAGCACACGGTCCTCTGGAACTCTAGACCTCTCCTGTCTATATCTCTGCTGCTCCTGCAGCTAAGGCACAATTCTCTGTACAGGGAACCCCGCCCTGCCTCCTGACTAGGCTTTTAACTCCGTGTCTACTTCCGGGACCTTGCAAGACCCGGAGCGGAGGGAGCGGACCGTCCCTTTCTCTCACACCCTATACCGGGCTCAATACGTGACAGTGCGCATTCTGGGGGAGACATAGCGCCCCTCGCATATGATCCCCCGCACTGTCTCACACACCCCCCCCCTCGGTTCAAACTTGTGGGGTTGAACCCCAGCCATCAAACAGGGCGCCCGGGACAGGGCATCCGCATTACCCTGCAACTTGCCAGCCCGATGCTCCACCGTAAAACGGAAGTTTTGGAGGGACAGGAACCACCGGGTGACCCGAGCGTTCCGTTCCTTGGCATTTCGCATCCAGACCAAAGGAGCGTGATCCGTAACTAACCGGAACTGTCGCCCGAGCAAATAATAACGTAGGGACTCCAAGGCCCATTTAACGGCCAAGCACTCCTTCTCCACTACGCTATAATTCTTTTCCGCCGGGGACAATTTCCGGCTCAAGTAAGTGACCGGATGCTCGATTCCGTCCACTTCTTGCGACAGCACAGCCCCCAGCCCCACCTCCGAGGCGTCTGTTTGTACAACGAAGGCCTTTGTGAAGTCCGGACTGATGAGGACGGGCTGTCCGCACAAGGCCGACTTCATGGATTGAAAGGCCGCCTCTGCTTGGGGATTCCAACGCACCAAAGCAGACTTCTTCCCTTTTAACAGGTCGGACAGGGCCGCCGTTCGCCCAGCAAAATTGGGTATGAAGCGTCGGTAGTACCCAACAATGCCGAGGAACGCCCTCACCTGTTTGGTAGACACCGGTCGGGGCCAATTTTGAATGGCCTCGATTTTGTTTATTTGGGGTTTGATCACCCCTCGCCCAATCACATACCCCAGGTACCGGGCCTCCTCGAGCCCCATGGCACATTTTTTTGGATTCGCAGTCAGGCCTGCGGCCCTGAGCGAATCCACCACGGCCTGAACCTGGGATAAGTGGGTGTGCCAATCCGGACTAAAGATGATGATGTCATCTAGGTAGGCGGACGCGTACTTCCGATGAGGTTCTAACACTATGTCCATGAGCCGCTGAAATGTGGCCGGGGCTCCATGCAACCCAAAAGGCAACACGACGTAGTGATAGAGACCTTCCGGAGTAACAAAGGCGGTTTTTTTCCCTGGCCGACTCTGTTAGCGGCACCTGCCAGTATCCTTTTGTCAGATCGAGCGTTGTGAAGTACTGGGCTTGCCCCAGTCTTTCAATCAACTCGTCCACCCGGGGCATGGGATATAAATCAAACTTAGACACTTCGTTCAGCTTCCGGAAATCGTTGCAGAACCGCAACGATCCGTCCGGCTTTGGAATGAGCACAATGGGACTAGCCCACTCACTCCGGGATTCTTCTATCACGCCTAACTTAAGCATGTGTTTAACTTCGGCCGTGATGGCTTGCCGTCTGGCCTCGGGTACCCGGTACGGTTTCACTCGCACTTTAACCCGGGGCTCAGTGACAATGTCATGTTGAATGACCGAAGTGCGCCCGGGCAGGTCAGAGAACACATCGGGATTCTGCTGTACCAACTTTCGAGCCTCCCGTCGTTGGGCCTTAGTGAGGGTGTCACTTATTTTTACCCCTTCGGTATCCCTGGTGGCCGAAGGGGAAGGGTCACCGGGTGCATCGGACGCCTCCATGATCAGGCACTCTCGGTCTTTCCATGCTTTAAGCAAATTTACGTGGTATAGCTGCACGGTTTCCTTTTCCCGGGCTGGTATACCTTGTAATTGACCTCCCCTACTTTTTCCCGGATTTCATAGGGCCCTTGCCATTTGGCCAATAATTTGCTTTCCGTTGTGGGCACTAAGACCAATACCCGGTCCCCCACCTCAAAGGTCCTAACGGTGGCCCGTGTATTATACCTGCGGCTTTGCGCTCCTTGGGCATCCATTAGGTGCTCTTTTACAATAGGCCGGACCGCCGTGATCCGGTCCTGCATTTTCGCCACGTGGTCAATCACACTCCTATAGGGTGTGGGTTCCTGTTCCCACGTCTCTTTGGCAACATCCAAGAGCCCTCTAGGATGTCGGCCGTACAACAGCTCAAAGGGGGAAAACCCCGTAGACGACTGCGGTACCTCCCGAATGGCGAACATTAGATAGGGCAATAACATGTCCCAATCCTTTCCGTCCTTTGCTACCACTTTTTTTAGCATGGACTTCAGGGTTTTATTAAACCGCTCCACTAATCCGTCGGTCTGGGGATGATACACCGAGGTGCGTAGCTGTTTTATGTTGAGCAGTTTACACAGTTCCCGGGTCACTTTGGACATAAAAGGAGTCCCCTGATCTGTGAGGATTTCCTTAGGTAGTCCTAGGCGACAGAACATAGCAAACAGCTCCCGGGCAATCATCTTCGCCGAGGTGCGGCGTAACGGAATCGCCTCCGGGTACCGGGTGGCGTAGTCGACAACCACGAGTATATGTTGGTGGCCTCGGGCTGACTTCACTATAGGCCCCACCAAATCCATTGCGATCCGTTCAAAAGGTTCCTCTATAACGGGTAGAGGTACCAATGGACTACGGAAAGTGGCAATGGGTGTGGTCAGCTGACATTCCGGGCAGGAGTCGCAGTACCTCTGGACGTCCGCATACACGCCCGGCCAAAAGAACCTCCGCAAGATGCGTTCTTGCGTTTTTTTAGCCCCAAGGTGGCCCCCTAGCAGGTGGGAGTGGGCCATCTCTAGGACTGCCCGGCGGTGTGGCTGCGGCACTACCAGTTGGTCCACGACCTCATCCCTGACTTTGTCCACCCTATAAAGTAACTCCCGGTTAATCACCATGCGTGGAAATACATTCTCAGCCCCTGGCTGCTGAGCTACCCCGTTTACTTCTGTTACCCTTTCTGGGCCCTGGTCAGTGTGGGGTCCTGTAGCTGGGCTGTCCCAAACGCTCCCCGGGATACTTCCAACTCTGGAAGCGGTGGGGTCTCCTCGACCTCTCCTGCCAATACGTCTACCGGAAACCTATCGGGGTGACACTCTAGCCCTATGTTGGCGACCCCTACGGCAGGTGTCCCGGTCTCAGGGTCGTCGGGTTCAGCACCCTGATTCCCGGGCATCAGGGAGGGGTTACTCCTCCTTCCCCATAAGGACCAAAACAATGGTAAGTCTCTTCCCAGCACAGTCCCGTAGGGTAGAGAGTTTACCACTCCAACCACGTGGGTCACCTCTCCACATGAAGTGGATAGAGTCACCTCCGTGGTTGGATACTCGCGTAGGTCCCCGTGTATACACCGGACCCCGATCAATTCCCCAGTGAGTTGCAACCCGGGGATTAAGGACGCCCGAACCAGCGTCACCAAACTGCCAGAGTCCAAGAGAGCTTCCGCTCTGTGTCCATTAATGAGCACCGGGCACAGATGTGGTTCCGTTAGGGGATCCACCACGTCTGCAGTGAACACGGGGCTGGCATACATCAAGAGCCGGCGTGTGAACCCGCAGTCCATGGGTTCCGCCGTTAGTGGGCAATAGGCAGCCACATGTCCTGGTCCTTTGCACCGCCAGCACCACGTGGTAGGGACAGTGCTGGGCCGGAACCTCCTTCTTGGGGAGCCCGGTCTCCTGTCGGCCCCGTCCTGGGGTGTCCTCTCAGCGGGTACGTTTTTAGGAGAGTCCCCTGGGAATGGACGTACCCCTTTAGCCGGCTCCGGAGGCCGGCGTAACTGCCGCAGTGGGGCAGAGTCCCGTATGAACTCCTGGGTGGCTGTATATCGCTCTAGCAAGCTAACCACCTGGTCCAAGGTACCCGGGTCCCCTTGCCCCACCCAACGCTGTATCGCAACCGGCAAAGTCCGTACCAGCCGGTCGACCACCACCCTTTCCACCATCTGTCCCGGAGTCAAGCTCTCAGGCTGGAGCCACCGTTTCACCAACTGCAACAAGTCATACGCCTGGGAGCGAGCCGGCTTGGACTCCACGTAGGACCAGGAATGCACCCGTTGGGCTCGGACATAAGTATTGACCCCCAGTCTAGCAAGGATCTCACCTTTGAGTCTGGCGTAGTCCTGTGCTTCCTCCCAACTGAGGTCCGTGTAGGCCTTTTGGGCATCGCCCATCAGGAATGGCGCCACCACTTCAGCCCACTGAGCGGAAGGGAGGCCTTCTCGTTCTGCGGTGCGCTCGTAGACGGTGAGGAAGGCTTCTACGTCGTCCTCTGGACTCAGCTTCCGCAGGGCCGATCGGACCCGGTCCCGGGCCTCACGCCGCTCCGGGGGAGGCGCTGTTGGCGGGTCTCTAAGGCCGCAATTTGCTGCAGGAGCAGTTCATTCGTTTTCTGCTGTTGTAGAAACTGCTCCTGTTGTAGCAACTGCTGCTGCTCCTGCTGTCGCTGGTGCTGCTCCTGCTGTCGGAGCTGCTGCTCCTGCTGTCGGAGCTGCTGCTCCTGCTGTCGCTGGTGCTGCTCCTGCTGTCGCTGCTGCTGCTCCTGCTGTTGTCGTAACTGCTCCTGTTGTAGCAACTGCTGCTGCTCCTGCTGTCGCTGGTGCTGCTCCTGCTGTCGGAGCTGCTGCTCTTGCTGTCGCTGCTGCTGCTCCTGCTGTCGGAGCTGCTGCTCCTCATGTCGCTGCTGCTGTTCCTGCTGCCGCTGCTGGGTAAGTACCAGCTGCCTTAGGATTTCCTCCATATCAGCGGCAGGCCTGAACTGTAGCGTGGCCGGCTTAAGTAGGGACATGCAGGGCCGGGCACCCCGCAAGACTGGCGGCTATTCTGACGGCTGCTCCCCTCACTTTAGGCGCCGCTCATTGGCCTCATGAAACAGTCACTTTCACCGGGCCGGCCTGCTTGCCCGCATTCTCCACCATATGTGGGGCAGCGCCTGGATTGCAAGTCAGGAAACACGTAGAGCCCGGTAGTGGTTCAAACAGGACCCGGTGTTTATTGCTGGTAAACACAGCGATGGCACAGTCAGCCGGAATCCGGGTCGCAGCCGGGTACACAAGACACAGTTCATATAACGTACCCCGGGTCCTTCAGGCCAAAGGCCTCCGTTATAGGTCACGCCGAGCTCCCAGCCCTCCTGGGCTAGGCCGTGTTAGTCTAGCTCACGGTCCTCTGGAACTCTAGACCTCTCCTGTCTATATCTCTGCTGCTCCTGCAGCTAAGGCACAATTCTCTGTACAGGGAACCCCGCCCTGCCTCCTGACTAGGCTTTTAACTCCGTGTCTACTTCCGGGACCTTGCAAGACCCGGAGCGGAGGGAGCGGACCGTCCCTTTCTCTCACACCCTATACCGGGCTCAATACGTGACAGTGCGCATTCTGGGGGAGACATAGCGCCCCTCGCATATGATCCCCCGCACTGTCTCACAGGGCGTACATATTGTGCACCGTAACTACATAGGCGTGACAGAGTTGTGTATGGCTATGTTCACACACAATTTGCGTTTTTTTTTAGCACTCTTAAAAGCACTTGCATTTTTTTAAGAGTGCTAAAAAATGTCCCTTGTGTGTCTGAAAGGATTTGCCACGTTTTTGGACTTAGTCATTTTTTCACCAAAAACGCAGGCAAAAAACGCAAGCGTTAACGCAGGTTGCATAAATGTGCCTTTTAAAAACGCATGTGTTTCCCATAGGGCCCCCATGTTAAAAAAACGCATGTGCGTTTTTTCAAAAACGCATGCGTTTTTTTTAACATGGGCCCCTATGGGAAACGCATGCGTTTTTGAATGGCACTAAAAGGTACTAATGTACCATGCGTTTTTGCATGCGTTTCCCATAGGGCCTCATGTTAAAAAAACGCATGCGTGTTTGGAAAAAACGCACATGCGTTTTTTTACAGCACCCAAAAACGCTGCATGCAGCGTTTTTTGGACTAGGGGTAAAAAACGCAAATGGAGCTGAAAAACGCAGCTACACTCAAATGTGCCCTGCGTTAACGCACCTGCGTTTTTTTTTAACAGCCCAAAAACGCAGAGATGGTCAAAAAAACGCATGTGTGTGAACATGGCCTATTACGCGATGCTCGTACGGTGATTGGACAATGCAATAACATCATGATTGGCCAGCCAGCGCAGGGAGGCTGGCTAATACATGATGCTATAGCAAATGTGTCGTGTGACTGGTCAGATCGTTAAATATGCTGCCCTGTGCACGGACAGCCAATGGGTACACAGTAGTCCCCACCAATGATACCTGATGGGGCGTGGTATACATGACGCTCAAGCACGCCCCAGGTAACTCAAATACCGTGCCTGTGCCCCGATTACACGCCGCCTCATTAGGGATTATACCTGCTTGTTTTTGAGCAAGGCTGAAAGACAGGTATCCAAAGAGACAGGATGGTACAACCTGAATTACACGCCGCCACTTCGCGGTGTTTTGAAGGTAAGAGGTACAATTGTCTCCGACACCTGCCGGTTTCTACCTTTCGGTAGCGGCTTTTAAAGGTACCATAATAGTTACCTGCACAAACAGATATCCTCCTAAGATAGCCAAATCTAAAAAAAAAAACCACTCCAACTTACAAAAATATTAAGCTTTGATATATTTGTGATTCGTTTGGGTTGATTGAGAACATAGTTGTTGATCAATAATAAAAATAATCCTCTAAAATACAATTTGCCTAGTAATTCTGCACACAGTGTATCTAGAAGCCTTGGGGTCTTAGAACAACATGTTTCCAGCCAGACATCCTATACTGATCATGTATTAGATATGATGGAAGATCTTGAAAATAGAGAACAATGTCAGAGTAAAGGTACCGTTACATGACACGACATCGTTAACGATGTCGCTGATACGGTTTGGAGTAGTTCCAGCGACATCGTTAGGACGTCGTTGCGTGTAACACCGAGATTCAACAACGATAGGTTGTTGGATTAGTGATCGCAGGTTTGAGAACATGTTCTCAAACCTCACGATCAACGATCCGCCAGCCTGCTATATCGTTGTGTGTGACACCGCGATTACGATGTAATTTACGACTTCGCCCATTCACAGCAATGAGCAGGGATCGTTTGCGGGGTTTGCGAACGATACCTGCTCACAGCATCGTTGGTGAGTTGACCACGATATCTAGATGTGTGACATCTCACCAACGATGTCAAAACGATGTCTGCAATGACCACACGCCCACGAGATCGTTGCAGACATCGTTCCAACGTCATGCCGTGTAACGGTACCTTAAGACGGTTGCCCAAATTGGTTACTACAAGGGACTGAGATACCACACTTAGCAAATTTCTAAACAATGTCCCACAGGACTCATCTCTCAAACTTGACAGGATTCGGGATTCAATCGAATAACATTCTCATCACGGATTGCCCGGGCCTTCCTGGAGGTACAGAAGGAGGACAGGTGCCAAGGGAGCAACGGCCACAGAGACGTCAGAGATGGAGAGCTGCTGGAGGGTGGGGATCTGGGAAAGGGGCTTCTTGTCCATCTGGGAATGGTTGAATTCAGCCCTCTCACCACATTTAGTGTGGTTGGGGTTATTTGCTTTGATATGACAATGGCAATTATTTGAGGGCCAAAAGGTTACCTTGGTTGAATCCTAATCCAAGGATTCATATAGATGTTTTTCTCCTATAATTAAGTTATAACAGCGAATATATTTTGTTGATGTTATATTTACGTTATTTTTGGGTCTGTGGTGTGGGGATCTCTCCGGTTTGCTTGGAAAGGTCACGCCCTACAGGGAGTTGATCACAATGATGGCCGGTGTGGAAGTCGAGTTAATTTCCCCACATAGACCTCTGTACCGGACTCCCGGTTTAAGTGATTCTTCTACCCTTTTCTCTTTTTTCTTCTTCCACCTTATTTTCTTTCTTCACCTTACTCTTCCCTTGACTTTTTCTTCTTTACTACTGTAATATTCTCATTCTTTCCATCTTTGCCCCTCCTTCCCCCTTTTTAACCTAACCCTTACACCTTCCCTTTGGGTTGTTACATAGTAACATAGCAACATAGTGTTTACGGTTGAAGGAAGACTTTAAGTCCATCTAGTTCAACCCATAGCCTAACATGTTGATCCAGAGGAAGGCAAAAAAAAACCCATGTGGCAACACTAAGCTCCACATTGGGTAAAAAAATTCCTTCCTGACTCCAGATATGGCAATCAGACTAATTCCCTGGATCAACACCCTATCAAAGAATCTAGTATATATAACTGGTAATATTATAGTTTTCAAGAACGGCATCCAGGCCCTTCTTAAATGTTAGTAGTGAATCACTCATTACAACATTATGTGGCAGAGAGTTCCATAGTCTCACTGCTCTTACAGTAGAGAATCCACGTCTGTGTTACATAAACTCCTTATTTACTGGTTTTGGTCCCTTAGAACTTTCTCCTAGTCTGGCTCTTGGGTACACCCCTTGAATGGCATCCTTAAAAATTGGTACTCTTAATGTAAGAGATCTTAACACACCTCAAATCTTTTATGACTTGCACAAAAGGTGAACTCAAATATTGTTACTCCAAGCGACACATTTCAAAACGGGTTCCGTTCTGACTTTTTGAAACCAATACTACCCGACGTGGGTTCATAGTACTAATCCTGAATCCAGGTCGAAAAGAGTGTCAATAGCAATCCATAAATCCTTGACCCATATGGTTCTGGACTCTGAGATTGACGCAGGAGAGAGGTTCATATTTTTAAATTGCAAATTGCTAACTCCATTCTAACCATTGTGAACTGGCATCTTTCCAAAAGAGATCAGACTTCTGTTTGTAGATCATTGCTTGCCCAGCTTGCTGAGTTCGCTGAAGAAACCATAGTGATTAGAGGCGACTTCAATTTCGCTTTAGACCCTACGGTTGACACCTCCTCTGGGAAAGGCACAATCCTGATCAAAGGACTATGAGCTCTGAAGAAATGCCTCCACACTCTCCAGCTCATAGATATATTCCGAATACTCCATCCTCAAGGTAAAGACTTCACCTTTTTCTCGTCAATATATAACTCCTATAGTTGTATAGACCTCTTCTTGGTCAGTCATAACGCTCTTTCTTAGGACCCATCTTGAGACCCATCAGCTAGCATAGGGGACATACTTCTACCTAATCATGCCCTGGCGGTTTTATTTCTGACGCTGCCGGACATTTTCCACAGGCTGTGGACGTGGATATTAAATAGTAAACTCCTGAAAGACACCATGTGTCTGCTGGAGGTGAAGGAAAATCTTGGATCCTTTACTTAGACTCATGCATTGGATCCTACTCCGCAGTCTCTTAAGTGGGAAGCGCTAAAATGTATTTTGAGGGGGACTTTAATAAAACACACTAGAGATGTGCGGTGTTCAATTTGAAATATTCGCCAATTTCAAATTTGACCTGTATTGGGCGGTGTTCGAGTCATTCGATGAATGCAAACAATTTGCTTCAAATTCGGCAGTTCGAGATTATGTTTGATAATGCTTCATTCACCAAAAACGTACTGGATTTTCACAGTAATACTGTTATTCAATGTAAATATACAGTTTCAGTGTATAGTGGGTGGGGGGGGTCAGGGGATAGATCTGTGTTGAAATAATGCCGATCCCCCTTTTTTTTTCCTTTCCCGCATTTACAATGGGGCGGTACAGTCTATCAGCCTATCAGTACACACACAGCAAAGTGCATTTTTTGCACACAAGCAAGGGCATGTGTCATTGGCTGTGTATGTCACATGTCCTTGCCTCATAAGACCCAACTATTTTCCCCGTCGCCATTTCCTCACTGCTGCAGCTCTGTGTCAGAGGGCACCGCTGCTGCTGTGTGCGCTATACAGTATTACAGTGTCAGTTATCAGCCAGATAGCGAGCGATTTTGAAGTTAGATAGAGAGATAGGTTTAGGGAGTAGGGACTAGTTGTAATATCAGCCCTTTTAAACCCTTGGTTGGAGAAGTTCATAGCACTTTTTGCCAGGTAGGTCTGTGCCAGTGCTGTGCAAGTGTTTTTCACAGCATCTGGACAAATCTAGCTCAGCCAATCCTTTTGGGCTAGTAGTGCAGCACTGCTGTGAAGAAAGCTACACCACCTGTCTTTAGTAGCCAATTTTTTACTGCATCTAGCCCAGGCAATCCTTTTGGGTTAGTAGTAGTGATGGGCAAATCCTAAATTACTCGGAATCGCTTGACTCTAGCGAGTCCGAGCCCGGGACTCGCTACTCGTTGCGAGTCTAGCGAGTCCAATGTTAATGAATGGGAAGCTAGTAATAGCGAGTAGTGTGCGATTTACAAATCACAGATGTGTCTCGGAAGCTTCAGCCTGAAGCAATCCTAGTTTTGTCAGAGTCTCTGCCATTGATTTGCATTGGACTCGTTAACTCTGCAAGTAATCACTGGGAAACTCGCACAGATAAGAGTCCTGTCTGCTCTGTGTGCTGGCTGCCGCAGCTCCAGGGTCCTAGAGCCCGCCTGCTGCCTGATGTAGCAGAGCTGAGATTCTTCTCAGTCTGCTCATTCCCTGTGCATAGACATCTATATCTATGCACAGGGTATGTAGCAGAGAGGACATCCCGTTTTGGACTGCGTCGGACGGAAGAGGATTTTTTTAATTAAAGATGGAGTCCCTAATGGCTTTTTTTTTTATTTCTAATAAAAAATTTTCTCTGTGTTGTGTTGTAACCACCATAAATTTCGGGCTTAGGGCCAGCTGATAATACAAAGCTGGCCCTAACCTCTTTATTACCCAGCTACCTGCTGGATCCGGCTGGTTCCAGAAATACGGCGAAGCCCATGTAATTTTTTTTCTGAAAAATCAATAAAACAATCCTAAAAAAGGGACTGCATCTTTATTAACCCCTCGCCCATGGTCCAGGGGTTAATAAAGATGCAGTCCCTTTTATTTACATTGTTTTATTGATTTTTCAGAAAAAAAATTACATGGGCTTCGTCGTATTTCTGGAACCAGCCGGATCCACCAGGCAGCGACGGGCTGCCCCCAACCCCCAGGTGCCTATTTGTACCTGGCCAGACACAAGAATATAGGGGAGCCCTTTTTTTTTAATTATTTCATGAATTTCATGAAATAATAAAAAAAAAAATGCGCTGGGCTCCGCACAATTTCTATGTCTAGCCAGGTACAGCTAAGCAGCTGGGGGCTGGAATCCGCAGCACAGGGAGGCCCAAGCTTTCTGGGCACCCCCCGCTGCAAATTGCAGCCCGCAGCCGCCCCAGAAGATGGAGCATTCATTGAAGCGCCATCCTCTGGCGCTGAACCCCGCTCTTCCAGCGGCCCTGGTGGCGGTGGCACGCTGGGTAATAAAGGGGTTAATACCAGCTTTGTTATACAAGCTGGTATTAAGCCCGAGATTCTTAATGTCAGGCCACGTTTGACCCAGCCACTAAGAATCTCCAATAAAGGGTTAAAAAAACACAACACAGAGAAAATTTTTTATTAGAAATAAAAAAAAAAGCCATTAGGGACTCCATCTTTAATTAAAAAATCCTCTTCCGTCCGACGTAGTCCAAAACGCGATGTCCTCTCTGCTACATCCCCTGTGCATAGATATAGATGTCTATGCACAGGGATGAGCAGACTGAGAACAATCTCAGCACTGCTACATCATCTCTGTGAGCAGGCGGGCTCTAGGACCCTGGAGCTGCGGCAGCCAGCACAGAGAAGAGAACTGGACTCGGCTCGCAAAGTAACAGCAGTTACTTTGCGAGTTTCCCTGCTATCACTGGCACAGTAGCCGAGTCTAAGGCAATCCTAGTTTTGTCAGCGTCTCTGACAAAACTAGGATTGATATTTATTTGCATTGGACTCGTTTACTGTGCGAGTAATCACTGGGAAACTCGCAGAGTACCGAGTCCTGCGAGTCCCTTACTACTCGCCGAGTAACGAGTCCTAGCGAGTAGATTCGCCCATCCCTAGTTAGTAGCAGTGTCTGGTAGTCAGCAATGTAGCCTACCTGTGAAGCAAGCTACACCGCCTGTCTATCTAATAACAATTTTTTACTGCATCTAGCCCAGGCAATCCTTTTGGGCTAGTAGCAGTGTCTGCTAGTCACAGTGTAGCCCACCTGTGAAGCAAGCTACACCGCCTTTCTATCTGATAACAATTTTTTACTGCATCTAGCCCAGGAAATCCTTTTTGGGCTAGTAGCAGTGTCTGGTAGTCAGCGAGTAGCCCAGCTGTGAAGCAAGCTACACCACCTGTGTATCTAATAACAATTATTTTCTGCATCTAACCCAGGCAATCCTTTTGGCCTAGTAGCAGTGTCTAGTAGTCAGTGGAGTAGCCCATCTGTGAAGCAAGCTACACCGCCTGTGTATCTAATAACAATTATTTACTGCATCTAACCCAAGCAATCCTTTTGGGCTAGTAGCAGTGTCTGGTAGTCAGTGGAGTAGCCCACCTGTGAAGTAAGCTACACAGCCTGTGTATATAATAACAATTATTTACTGCATCTAGCCCAGGCAATCCTTTTGGCCTAGTAGCAATGTCTAGTAGTCAGTGGAGTAGCCCATCTGTGAAGCAAGCTACACCACCTGTGTATCTAATAACAATTATTTACTGCATCTAACCCAAGCAATCCTTTTGGGCTAGTAGCAGTGTCTGGTAGTCAGCAGAGTAGCCCACCTGTGAAGCAACTACACCCCCTGTAGATCTAATTACAATATTTAACTGCATCTAGCCCAGGAAATCCTTTGGCCTAGTAGCAGTGTCTGGTAGTCAGCGAGTAGCCCAGCTATGAAGCCCGCTACACCGGCTGTGTAGCTAATAACAATTATTTACTGCATCTAACTCAGGCAATCCTTTTGGGCTAGTAGCAGTGTCTGGTAGTCGGCAGTGTAGCTGTTTATGATCCGATGACTTAGGAGTAACATGAAGATTCCACAGAAGTCGTTGGTAACTATACTGACCGTGACACCTGACTAAATACCGCAACTAGAAGTAGCCGTTGGATGTAACTAACCATGCCCTAGACACCTCAACACAGCCGGAGAACTAGCTACCCCTAGAGATGAAAATAGGAAAACTATCTTGCCTCAGAGCAGAACCCCAAAAGAGCAGCAAGCCCCCCACAGATATTAACCCATTACTTGCCAAATTAGCAATTTTCAGCCTTGAAAATAGGTGTTTTGAAAGCTCTCTGGGTGGAAGAATATTCAATTAAAAATGACAATGACATGATGTCCTGTTTTGAAAATATTCATTTTACAAACACAACACAAAAAATTGGACCTAATTATAAAATCTTAGTTGCTAGAAGCAAAAGATTAAGCATCCCAAAAAAAGGACATTGGTAGTTAAAGCGTTAACTGGGAAACAGGAGAGGAAAAGACACACACAGGCAGAATATAGAGTTAAGCAAAAGAGGCCACACTAGCTAGATAGTAAAGACAGGATAGAATTCTAATGCGGTCAGTATTAAAATACTATCAAAAAATCTCCAACAGCAGATAGTATCAAAAATTACCCTGAGTCCATTAAGACTCACTGCCCTCTATATCTGCAAAACATCTGTGAATCAAACAAGAATAAACAAGTACCAATACCAACAACACTGGAATTAGCAGATAACAGTGAATAGCAATAACTGTCCAGTAAGAAAACTTCCTAACTGAGAACAGGTAAACAAATATGCAGACTATATTTCAAACCCACAACTCAGAACAAGACAAACTGAAAACAGATCCACAAGCACACAACATGTGTGCCACAAAATAACAAAAACCCATTTACTTAGCTTGCAAGGATTCAGCAGAGCAGGAAGAAACCAGGAAGAGAGATGGACACCTCCAGGAATAATTACAATTGGCAGAGATTGATCAGCTCCATCCACCTATATGCTCCAATCCAAAGCAGACTGCTAATCATCAGGATCAGCTGAGGAACTTTTCAAAATGCAGCCAGCTGCATCACCAACAACATCCACAGGAGGGAGCTCACAACCAGAATTCTTCATCAATGAATTCACTACAGTATCCCTCCCTTGAGGAGGGGTCACCGAACCCTCACCAGAACCCCCAGACCTACCAGGATGAGCCAGATGAAAAGCACGAACCAAGTCAGGGGCATGAATATCCGAGGCAAAAATCCAAGAATTATCCTCCTGGCCATAACACCGACATTTAACAAGGTACTGGAGCCTCCGTCTCGAAAGATGGGAATCCAAAATCTCCTCAACCTCATACTCTGACTCACTATCAATCAAGAATGAATCCGGAGGAGCCACAGCGGGAACCACGGGCACAACATATTGCCTCAACAAGGATGTATGGAAAACATTATAAATTGCAAGAGTCCAGAAGCGCAAACCAGAAAGAGACAGGATTAATAATCTCAGAAATCCTGTAAGGACCAATGAACCGAGGCTTGAATTTAGGAGAAGAAACCTTCAAAGGAACATGGCGGGACGACAACCAAACCAAATCACCAACACGAAGCCGAGAACCAACATACCGACGATGGTTAGCAAAACGTTGAGCAGCCTCCTGAGACGGAATTAAATTGTCAACCACCCAATCCCAAATCTTCTGCAGCCGCTCAACCACAGAATCCACACCCGGACAGGCAGAAGGCGCAACCTGAAAGAATAACGAGGATGAAAACCAAAATTACAAAAGAATGGCGAAACCTAAGTAGCCAAACTCGCCCAATTATTAAGCGCAAACTCGGCCAAAGGTAAGAAGTCAACCCAATCATCCTGATTCGCAGATACAAAGCATCTCAAATAAATCTCCAAAGTCTTATTAGTTCTCTCAGTCTGACCATTAGAATTCGGGTGAAACGCAGAAGAAAAAGACAAAGCAATACCCAGCTTATCACAGAAGGTCTTCCAAAACCGAGAAACAAACTGGGCACCCCTGTCAGACACAACACTCTCGGAATACCATGCAAAAGAACCACATGCTGGAAAAACAACGGAACCAAGTCCGAAGAAGAAGGCAATTTAGCCAAAGATACCAAATAAACCATTTTAGAAAACCTGTCACAAATAACTCAGATAACCGTCATCCTTTGGGAAACAAGAAGGTCAGAAACAAAATCCATAGAAATATGCGTCTACGGCCGCTCAGGTACAGGTAAGGGCAGCAGAAATCCACTAGCACGGGAACAAGGCTTGGCCCGTGCACAAGTCTCACAGGAATGCACAAAGGAACGCACATCCTGGGAGAAAGAGGGCCACAAAAAGATCGACTGACCAAATCACGGGTACCAAAGATGCCAGGATGACCAGCCAACACAGAACAGTGAACCTCAGAAATCACTCCAGTAGTCCACCAGGCAGGAACAAACACTTTACCAAGAGGGCAACGATCAGGCTTATCCGCCTGAAATTCCCGAAGAGCCAGCCGTAAATCGGGAGAAAAAGTGGAAAGAACAACACCCTCCTCCAGAATACTGACTGGCTCCGAAGGCTCCAAAGAATCAGCCAAAAAACTGCGAGAGAGAGCATCAGCCTTAATATTCTTAGAACCAGGAAGGTACGAGACTACAAAATCAAAACAAGTAAAAAACAATGACCACCGAGCTTGCCTAGGAGTCAGCCTCTTGGCAGACTCGAGATAAACCAGTTTCTTGTGATCAGTCAAAACCACCACACAATGCTTAGCCCCCTCCAACCAATGACTCCACTCCTCAAATGCCCACTTCATGGCCAGCAACTCCCGATTGCCGACATCATAATTTTGTTTCGCCGGCAAAAATTTACGGGAAAATAAGGCACAAGAGTGCATCGCGGAACCAACCGGACCTCTCTGAGACAAAACGGCCCCAGCACCAATCTCTGAAGCATCAATCTCCACCTCAAACGGAAGAGAGACATCTGGTTGGCACAACACAGGAGCAGAAGGAAACCTTCTTTTAAGCTCCTGAAATGCAAAAACGGCCGCAGGAGACCAATGTTCCACATCTGCACCTTTCTTAGTCAAATCGGTTAACGGTTTCAACACGCTGAAAAAATTGACAATGAACCGACGATAAAAATTAGCAATACCCAAAAATTTCTCAAGACCCATCACAGATGTGGGCTAAACCCAATTCTGAACAGCTTGAACCTTAAAGAGGACCTGTCACCAACCATACATGGTGATGTAATTACAGAACTGAATGCAGCATGTCTGCTGCATTCAGGCAAGGGGTCCCCCAGCCCTTGAGCCCCCTGTACCCTGAGATAATACACTTTGAAAACTTACATTGTGGAGCCAAATAGGAGGTGGCTTGTGGCTGGAGCCAAAGGGCAGTTTCACACCCCCTGTAAGTTTAATCCGTCCACCGCCGCCTCCCTGATGCCAATCATTGTCTCTCTCGCCTGCTGCATAGTACACAGAGCTTATTGCAGTGTTGGCTGCTTTGCCCCGCCTGCTGCTGTGACATCACCACTTATACCCGCCCTGTTCCATGGTTAACATGGAGCAGGGTGGGTATAAGCGATGACGTCACCGCAAGAGCCCGCTAAGACTCGCCGACCTCTATATCAGCAAAACTATGAATCAAACAAGAAAAACAAGTACCAATACCAACAACACTGGAATTAGCAGATAACAGTGAATAGCAATTCCTGTCCAGGAAGAAAACTTCCTAACTGAGAGCAGGTAAACAAATATCCAGACTATATTTCAAACCCACAACTCAGAAGAAGACAAACTGAAAACAGATCCACAAGAACACAACATGTGGGCCACAAATTAACAAAAACCATTAACTTAGCTTGCAAGGATTTCAGCAGACCAGGAGAAACCAGGAAAAGGTGTGGACACCTCCAGGAACATTCACAACTGGCAAAGACTGATCAGCTTCAAACCACTATATACTCCAATCTGCACCTGACTGCCAATCATCAAAATCAGCTGTGGAACTCTCAAACCCACAGCCAGCAGCATTACCAGCAACAACCACCGGAGGGACCTCACAACCAGAATTCCTCCTTAATAAATTCACAACAGTAGCCCACCTGTGAAGCAAGCTACACCGCCTGTCTATCTAATAACAATTTTTAACTGCATTTAGCCCCGGCAATCCTTTTGGGCTAGTACTAGTGTCTGCTAGTCACCGAGTAGCCCACCTGTGAAGCAAGCTACACCGCCTGTCTGTCTAATAACAATTTTTTACTGCATCTAGCCCAGGAAATCCTTTTGGCCTAGTAGCAGTGTCTAGTAGTCATCGAGTAGCCCACCTGTGAAGCAAGCTACACCGCCTGTAGATCTAATTACAATTGTTAACTGCATCTAGCTCAGGCAATCCTTTGGGCCTAGTAGCAGTGTTCTGGTAGTCAGCGAGTAGCCCACCTGTGAAGCAAGCTACATCGCCTGTCTATCTAATAACAATTATTTATTGCATCTAACCCAGGCAATCCTTTTGGGCTAGTAGCAGTGTCTGGTAGTCAGTGGAATAGCCCACCTGTGAAGCAAGCTTCACCTCCTGTCTATCTAATAACAATATTTTACTGCATCTAGCCCAGGCAATCCTTTTGGGCTAGTATCAGTGTCTAGTAGTCAGCAAGTAGCCCACCTGTGAAGCAAGCTACACCACCTGTAGATCTAATTACAATTTTTAACTGCATCTAGCTCAGGCAATCCTTTGGGCCTAGTAGCAGTGTCTGGTAGTCAGTGAGTAGCCCAGCTATGAAGCAAGCTACATCGCCTGTCTATCTAATAACAATATTTTACTGCATCTAGCCCAGGCAATCCTTTTGGTCTAGTAGCAGTGTCTGGTAGTCAGTGATGTAGCCCACCTGTGAAGCAAGCTACACCGCCTGTGAATCTAATAACAATTATTTCCTGCATCTAACACAGGCAATCCTTTTGGGCTAGTACCAGAGTTTGGCCACTCGGCTCTGCTCGGTTTCCATCCATAGTTTTTTGTGCCAACAACTACAGAGATGCCAATTAGTTAACCTCCAAAATGAGTGGCAAAAGGCCTGCTGCTGGTGGAAAAGGGAATAGGCGTGTTGGAAAGGGAAAAAAGTTTGTGTCCGTGAGGTAGGTGGTAAAGCAACACTAACATCTGCAGAAGAAAGACTAATCTTCCAGCCAAATTAAGATGTCTACTTCTTTTCCTGGACAATCTGATATGATCCCTTTCTTACGGACACGACCATCGCTACAAATTGCAGATGAGGCACAAAAAGAGCAGGTGTTTGAATGGATATCAAGCGCTACATCAAGTGGGCTCTCCTCCACCTCAACTTCAACATCACAAACACTCCAGTCCTCAGAGGTGTCACCACAATCATACTTGCTTCCTCACAGCTCCCAAATCTCCAGACGCCCGTCTGAGTATGGGGTAAGCAGGCAATAGAATAAAGCGATGTTTGGGTGAGCGCTGGGACATGAAGACAGCAACACTTCAACAAGTATTTTACCTGTAAGTTTATTGTTCAATTCACACTAGGTCCTCTCCCACAACATGTTTCGACGCTCAGGGCGTCTTCCTCAAGTGGATATCAGACCTTACATTTGGTATCCTTATAAATCATCCATTAACCAATCCCTTGCTTTTAGGTTGAAAATAGACTTTTTAAGTAATTCCTATCCAAATGTCTAAATAGCTATTTAAGCAGTTCTATTTAATGCACAATACGAGCCCTTTTTATTCTATTGCACAACTGCCCGTTCTTTTATGACAACAACACAATTATTCATGCAGGAGTACATTAAAAATTCAAGATAATAAAAAACACACAATATTTTCACACAAAATCACCTATCAGATGCACATAATTATTACACTTAAAAATTCATAAGAAAATTACATATATAAAACCTCATATAAAAATTACATATAAAAAATTGCATAAAAAATTATTAAAAATTTTTTATTAAAAAATCATAAAATCTATACAAACGATCTAAACTTAAAAGATGACTTCTGAAACCGGTAAATAATTTATATACTTTCTGGGTTTATATATATTATTCTCTAGTGAGAGATTAAGGCCCTCCGGTGCCTATGTACCCATTTTAAAAATCCAATACATTTCTTTCTTATTCAGTTTCTCGATTCTGTCATGTACTTCCTCGCTTATTTGTTCTAGGATTATTAACCCGTTTACGACTAATGACGAGTATACTCGTCATGAAAAGATGTCAGTTCCCGCATCATGACGAGTATACTCGTCATGGCTTTGAACTGTCACTGCTTCTAAACAAACAGTGACAGTTCAATTCTAAAAGCTGTCAGTGACAGCCAAGGGTTAGGGGAAGAGGTGTGGGGAACCTTGTTAACCCCCCTCTGCCCAGGACCCCTCCGATCGGCAGTGTAAAACTGAAACTGCCGATCGGAGCAATTCAGACAGATTTACCCCTCCAGGTCTGATTGGAGCTCTCCAATCAGATCTAGAGGGGCCGATCGGCGGGTGCCCTCCCCCTACTCAGCCCCCTCCCGCTCCAGGACACATGGGACCCCCCCTGGATCATATTTATCTGCCGGCGGGCTGCACACCCGGCGCACCCGCCAGCCATCACCTAAGGCTCCAGCCACCACTCCATCCAGCCCCCCCCCATGTCCTGTCCGGCCCCCCTGTGTCCAGCCCCCCCTGTGTCCGGCCCCCCCCTTGTGTCCGGCCTGCACCCCCCATACCCATCCCGCCGTCCACCCGCCCTCCTCCTTCTCTCCTCCAGGCTGCTTTCTTTTCTGCCGGCGGGCTCATGCGCCCGCCGGTCCAGGTGCAGGGCCCCCTCCCCTGCTCGTACTCCTTCCTCCCCAGTTGGTACCCCATCCAACCCCCTGCCCCCCCCCAAGCCCCGCTCACCTATTCCGGCGGGCTGCACGAGCTCATTGGCCTCCGCTCCTCCTCTGCAGTCTCCGGTGTGGCCCCTCCTCTTCTCAGGGGCTTCTCCTCCTCATCCATCGGTGGGTAAGTATGAATGAATGAATGAATGAATAGATGGATGGGTGGATGGATGGATGGGTGGGTGGATGGATGGGTGCGTGCGTGCATGGATGTGCGTGCTTGGATGTGCGTGCGTGGATGTGTACGTGCGTGGATGTGTTTGGATTTGCGTGTGTGGATGTCAGCGTGCGTGGATGTGTGCGTGTGTGGATGTCAGCGTGCGTGGATGTCAGCATGCGTGGATGTGCGTGCGTGGATGTGCACGCGTGGATGTGCGTACGTGGATGTGTGAGTACGTGGATGTGTGCGTGGATGTGCTTGGATGTGGATGTGTGCGTGGATGTGTGCGTGGATGTGTGTGTGGATGTGCGTGGATGTCAGCATGCGTGCGTGGATGTCAGCGTGCGTGAATGTCAGCGTGCGTGGATGTGTGTGCGTGGATGTGCGTGCGTGGATGTCAGCATACGTGGATGTGTGCGTGTGTGGATGTGCATGCTTGGATGTGCGTGCGTGGATGTGCGTGCGTGGATGTGCGCGTACGTGGATGTGTGCGTGCGTGGATGTGCGTGTGTGGATGTGCGTGCTTGGATGTGCGTGCTTGGATGTGCGTGCTTGGATGTGTGTGCGTGGTTGTGTGCGTGCGTGGATGATGGGTGCATAGGTGGATGGATGGGTGCAACAAGGGATCAAGTGTCCTCTTGTTATAGTCTCTGGAATCATAGTCATGGTGCACTGTATAACAGATCATTGTCATACACTGCACCATAACTCTGACCCCCGAGACTGTAGGAAGAGGACACTTGATCCCTTGCTGCAGTCTCTGGATTGAGCAGAGGCGATCGAGCGTCGTGGGACCTTCACTGTGGACTACGTCGGAGGCGATCGAGCGTCGTGGGACCTTCGTTGTGGACTACGTCGGATCTTTATAATAAAGATGGAGTCCGAATTTTGTTTGTGTTTTTTTTTCAAATAAAAAGATTTTTCTATGTGTGTATTTTCTGACTATTTACCAGAGATTCCGAATGGCGGGTCTAACATTGGCCCTATATTATGAATCTCGGGCTTAGTGCCAGCTGCCAATAAAAAGCTGGCATTAACCCCTTTATTACCCAGTTTGCCACCGGCACCAGGGCAACTGGAAGAGTCTGGGTACAGCGCCAGAAAATGGCGCTTCAATGAATGCGCCATTTTCTGGAGTGGCTGCGGGCTGCAATTCGCAGCATGGGAGGCCCAGAACGCTTGGGCCTCTCCATGCTGCGGATTCCAGCCCCAAGCTGCTTAGTTGTACCTGGCTGGACCAAAAATATGGCGGAGCCCCACGTCATTTTTTTTTTCTAGAATTAGTTCTAGAAAAAAAAAGGCTTTGCTTAGGGATGGGCGAATCTACTCGCTAGGACTCGTTACTCGGCGAGTAGTAAGGGACTCGCAGGACTCGGTACTCTGCGAGTTTCCCAGTGATTACTCGCACAGTAAACGAGTCCAATGCAAATAAATATCAATCCTAGTTTTGTCAGAGACGCTGACAAAACTAGGATTGCCTTAGACTCGGCTACTGTGCCAGTGATAGCAGGGAAACTCGCAAAGTAACTGCTGTTACTTTGCGAGTCGAGTCCAGCTCTCTTCTCTGTGCTGGCTGCCGCAGCTCCAGGGTCCTAGAGCCCGCCTGCTCACAGAGATGATGTAGCAGTGCTGAGATTGTTCTCAGTCTGCTCATCCCTGTGCATAGACATCTATATCTATGCACAGGGGATGTAGCAGAGAGGACATCGCGTTTTGGACTACGTCGGACGGAAGAGGATTTTTTAATTAAAGATGGAGTCCCTAATGGCTTTTTTTTTTTATTTCTAATAAAAAAATTTCTCTGTGTTGTGTTTTTTTAACCCTTTATTGGAGATTCTTAGTGGCTGGGTCAAACGTGGCCTGACATTGAGAATCTCAGGCTTAATACCAGCTTGTATAACAAAGCTTGTATTAACCCCTTTATTACCCAGCGTGCCACCGCCACCAGGGCCGCTGGAAGAGCGGGGTTCAGCACCTGGGGGTTGGGGGCAGCCCGTCGCTGCCTGCTGGATCCGGCTGGTTCCAGAAATACGGCGAAGCCCATGTAATTTTTTTTCTGAAAAATCAATAAAACAATGTAAATAAAAGGGACTGCATCTTTATTAACCCCTGGACCATGGGCGAGGGGTTAATAAAGATGCAGTCCCTTTTTTAGGATTGTTTTATTGATTTTTCAGAAAAAAAATTACATGGGCTTCGTCGTATTTCTGGAACCAGCCAGATCCAGCAGGCAGCGACGGGCTGCCCCAACCCCCAGGTGCCTATTTGTACCTGGCCAGACACAAGAATATAGGGGAGCCCTTTTTTTTTATTATTTCATGAATTTCATGAAATAATTAAAAAAAAATGTGTGGGGCTCCACGCAATTTCTATGTCTAGCCAGGTACAGCTAAGCAGCTGGGGGCTGGAATCCACAGCGCAGGGATGCCCAAGCTTTCTGGGCACCCCCCGCTGCAAATTGCAGCCCGCAGCCGCCCCAGAAGATGGCGCGTTCATTGAAGCGCCATCCTCTGGCGCTGAACCCCGCTCTTACAGCGGCCCTGGTGGCGGTGGCACGCTGGGTAATAAAGAGGTTAGGGCCAGCTTTGTATTATCGGCTGGCCCTAAGCCCGAAATTTATGGCGGTCACGCCAATATTAGACATGACCGCCATGAATTTCTATTAAATTGTTTTAAAAAAAACACAACACAGAGAAAAATTTTTATTAGAAATAAAAAAAAAAGCCATTAGGGACTCCATCTTTAATTAAAAAAATCCTCTTCCGTCCGACGCAGTCCAAAATGGGATGTCCTCTCTGCTACATCCCCTGTGCATAGATATAGATGTCTATGCACAGGGAATGAGCAGACTGAGAACAATCTCAGCTCTGCTACATCAGGCAGCAGGCGGGCTCTAGGACCCTGGAGCTGCGGCAGCCAGCACACAGAGCAGACAGGACTCTTATCTGTGCGATTTTCCCAGCGATTACTTGCAGAGTTAATGAGTCCAATGCAAATCAATGGCAGAGACTCTGAAAAAACTAGGATTGCTTCAGGCTGAAGCTTCCGAGACACATCTGTGATTTGTAAATCGCACACTACTCGCTATTATTCGCTTCCCCATTCATTAACATTGGACTCGCTACACTCGCAACGAGTAGCGAGTCCCGGGCTCGGACTCGCTAGAGTCAAGCGATTCCGAGTAATTTAGGATTCGCCCATCACTAGCTTTGCTGTATTTCTGGTTGCCAGCCAGGTACAACGAGGCAGCTGGGGGTTGGTGGCAATCCGTAGCTGCCAAGTTGTACCTGGCTGGACTAAAAATATGGCGGAGCCCCACGCCATTGTTTTCTAGAATTAGCCCTAGAAAAAAAATAAAAATGGGCTTCGCTGTATTTTTGGTTGCCAGCCAGGTACAATGAGGCAGCTGGGGGTTGCTGGCAGTCCGTAGCTGCCAAGTTGTACCTGGCTGGACCAAAAATATGGCGGAGCCCCACGCCATTTTTTTTCTAGAAGTAGTCCTAGAAAAAGAATAAAAATGGGCTTCGCTGTATTTAGATGCATAGTGAACACTTTGAACCCCAGGTGCTTCACAAATTGATCCGTAAAAATGAAAAAAGAAAATTTGTGTGAAAAAAAAGTACTTTTTCCTTCTTACGGATCAATTTGTGAAGCACCTGGGGGTTCAAAGTGCTCACTATGCATATAGATGCATTCCTTGGGGGGTCTAGTTTCCAAAATGAGGTCACTTGTG
This sequence comes from Allobates femoralis, assembly GCA_033576535.1. Taxonomy (NCBI): domain Eukaryota; kingdom Metazoa; phylum Chordata; class Amphibia; order Anura; family Aromobatidae; genus Allobates; species Allobates femoralis. The sequence continues at coordinate 214,744,478 of JARQOC010000006.1, read as the reverse complement.
GGGGAGCTCCAATGTTTAGGCACACATGGGTTCTCCATATGCGACATAGTGTACGCTAATAATTCCAATTGTTAGCGGACACCATGTTGGGTACGGAGAGCCCCTGTGTGCCTAAACATTGGAGCTCCCCCACAAGTGACCCCATTTTGGAAACTTGACCTCCCAGGGAACTTATCTAGATGGGAGGTGAGCATTTTGAACACCCCAGTGCTTCACAAATTAATCTGTAAAAATGAAAAAAGAAACTTTTTATGGAAAAAAAAGTACTTTTTAATTTTTACGGATGAATTTGTGAAGCACCTGGGGGTTCAAAATGCTCCCCACCCATCTAGATAAATTCCCTGGGGGGTCTAGTTTCCAAAATGGGGTCATTTGTGGGGGAGCTCCAATGTTTAGGCACACAGGGTCTCTCCAAATGAAACATGGTGTCCGCTAACAATTTGACTGAAAAATCAGCTCAAATTGTTAGCGGACACCATGTCGCGTTTGGAGAGCCTCTGTGTGCCTACACATTGGAGCTCCCCCACAAGTGACCCCATTTTGGAAACTAGACCCCCCAGGGAACTTATCTAGATGGGTGGTGAGCATTTTGAAGCCCCAGGTGCTTCACAAATTCATCCGAAAAATTAAAAAGTACTTTTTTATCATAAAGATTTTTTTTTCATTTTTTACAGATTAATTTGTGAAGCACTGGGGCATTCAAAATGCTCACCACCCATCCAGATAAGTTCCCTGGGGGGTCTAGTTATCAAAATGGGGTCACTTGTGGGGGAGCTCCAATGTGTAGGCACACAGGGGCTCTCCAAACGCAACATGGTGTCCGCTAACAATTTGACTGAAAAATCAGCTCAAATTGTTAGCGGACACCATGTCGCGTTTGGAGAGCCCCTGTGTGACTAAACATTAGAGCTCCCCCACAAGTGACCCCATTTTACAAACTAGAGGCACCAGGGAACTTATCTAGATGGGTGGGGAGCATTTTGAACCCCCAGGTGCTTCACAAATTCATCTGTAAAAATGAAAAAGTACTTTTCTTTTCCACAAAAATTTTTTTTTAGCCTACATTTTTTAATTTTCACATAGGGAACAGGATAAAATGGATCCTAACAATTGTTGGGCAATTTCTCCTGAGTACACTGATACCTCATATGTGGTCATAAACCACTGTTTGGGCACACAGCAGGGCTCAGAAGGGAAGGAGCGCCATTTGACTTTTTGAATGGAAAATTAGCTCCAAAAGTCAAATGGCGCTCCTTCCCTTCTGAGCCCTGCCGTGCGCCCAAACAGTGGTTTATGACCACATATGAGATATTGATGTACTCAGGAGAAATTGCCTAACAATTTTTAGGATCCATTTTATCCTGTTGCACATGTGAAAATGAAAGAATTGAGGCTAAAAGAACATTTTTGTTGGAAAAATTAAAATGACCATTTTTTCCCTCCACTTTGCTTTAGTTCCCGTGAAGCACCTGAAGGGTTAATAATCATCTTGAATGTAGTTTTGAGTAGCTTGAGGGGTGCAGTTTTCGGAATGGTGTCACTTTTGGGTGTTTTCTGTCATGTACGCCCCTCAAAGGGACTTCAAATGTGATGTGGTCACAAAAAAAATGTTTTTGTAAATTTTGCTGGAAAAATGAAAAATTGCAGATGAACTTTGAACCCTTATAATGTCCGAACGAAAAAATTTTTTTTTTCCAAAATTGTGCTGATATAAAGTAGACATACGGGAAATGTTATTCATTAACTATTTTGTGTCACATACCTCTCTGGTTTAGCAGAATAAAAATTCATAATTTGAAAATTGCAAAATTTTCAAAGTTTTTGCCAAATTTTTGATTTTTTCACAAATAATCGCAAAAATTATCGACCTAAATTTAATACTAACATGAAGCCCAATATGTCACGAAAAAACAATCTCATAATCGCTAGGATCCGTTGAAGCGTTCCAGAGATATTAGCTCATAAAGGGACACTGGTCAGAATTGCAAAAAATGGTCTGGTCATTAAGCTGCAAAGTGACTCGGTCCTTAAGGGTTAATTTAAGACTGGTAGGGTCCCTTTCATGGATCTGAAGATAGTGTCTTGAAATGCTGTGATTTAAATACCCTTTTCTGATGTTTGATCTGTGCTTACTCAGCCTAGCCTGCATTGTCTGGATCGTTCTACCTATATATTGGAGTTTACAGGGACACTCCAACATATATATTACAAATTGTGATCTACAATCCATTCTTTGTTTAATTGGGAACGATTCTTCAGTTGTATTGGATGTAAATTTATTACATCCATGTACAATGCTATTACAGCATTCACATCGTCGTGAGTTACATTTATAGCACCCATTTATTGTTTCATTGGTCTTTATTTGTTGTTCTTTGCTCCCAATATTCTTATTTTTTATTTTGTTCGGGGCTATTAAGGCCTGGAGGGTTCTCCCTCTTCTAAAAATAATCTCTGGTTTTTCTGTTATAATTTTTGAGAGGATGGGATCCCCCTTTAAAATAAACCAGTATTTACCCAGAATTGTGTAGATTTCCTTATATGATTGGTTGAAAGTTGTTACTAGATTACACCTATAATTTACCATATCATTCTCCCCTTCTTTCATTTTTCTTTCTTTATTTAATTCTATTTGCTTAATTATCTCACTCTGTGTGCGGTTTTTACTTCTATTATAATTATCTGCTAGGAGTCTGCTTGGGTATCCTCTCTCTCTAAACCTTCTCTTTAGTATAGAGGCTTCTTGTTTGAATTTAATCTCATTTGTACAGATTTTTCTGATTCTGAGGTACTGTCCATAAGGTATATTTTTAATCCAGGTGGGCAGGTGGCTACTCTTAAACTCCAGGTAGCTATTTACATCCACATTTTTGAAAAAAGTGGATGTGCTTATCTTTTCCTCCTCATTGATGGTAATCATGAGGTCCAGGAACTGTATATTTTTATCTGAGATATTCATAGTGAAAAAAAGTCCCCAGTTATTTAGATTTAATGAATTCACAAACTCTGTTGCTTCCTCCCTAGTACCGGTCCAAATAATTATTAGATCGTCGATGAAACGTTTAAAAAATTTTATGTGTTTTTTACTGTGCGATGGACCGAGACTCGAACGCCCCCATATATAATCCAGCATAACGGGGGGAATCTCGTGCCCATCGCACAGCCCTTAATTTGTTTAAACAATTTGTCATCAAAGGAAAACACATTATTTTCTAAAATAAATTCAATTCCAGCACCAATAAATTCTTTCTGTTTCCCTAGGATGTTTTTATCCTGTCTTAAAAAATGATTGATGACCCCTATACCTTTTTGATGCGGGATATTTGAATACAGGGACCTGACATCTAAAGTGATAAGTAGGGAACATTTTAATTGGGGGAGTTTTGTTATTAAGCTGATCAAATGTGAGGAGTCTTTAAGATATGAGTCTAATTTTAAATTATATTGTTGCAAAAATAAATCAACATAATGGGAAAGGTTATTGGTCATGCTCTCAATCCCTGAAATAATTGGGCACCCTGGTGGATCTGTTTTATTCTTATGGATTTTTGGCAAAAAATAAAAATGGGGGACTTTGTATTTATTTATATTCAGAAATCTAAATTCTTTTTATTTAAAATTCCTTCCGCCCTAGCTTCTATTATCAGAAGTTTATATTTTATAAATAATTCCTCCAATGGGCTTTTATACCAGTTTTATGTAGAATTCTTTGTCCTCCATCATCCTAATACTCCTATTTATATACCATTCCCGATCCATTATGACCGTCCCTCCCCCTTATCAGCTTTTTTAATTATTATATTTTTATTTTCCCTTATTTTATTTAGAGCCAATCTTTCCCTAGAAGTTAAATTATCCTTCTGTTTACTGTTTTCAAAACTGCGTATTTCTTTAAGTGCCAATTGTTGGAAGGTCTCAAGGTGAGGTCCTTTAAAATATGTAGGGTAGAAATTACTTCTTATTTTAGTATCTATATGTGAATATTTATCCTCCTTTAGTATATCTGATTCTATATTCTCTTTTTCTTTTATTTTGGCACAATTCCTTCCTTTTATTTTTTCCATTTGGAAATATCTTTTTACTGTTAATTTCCTGATGTACTCATTGAAATCCCTGTATAGGGTCAATTGATCTAATCTTGCCTTTGGGCAGAAGGAAAGGCCCCTTTCCAATAATTTTATCTCATCCTCCGTTAATTCTGTTTGTGATATGTTGAAAATCCTCTTTCTGAGCTGTCTAATCTACCTTCGTCAGGAAATTAACAGTAAAAAGATATTTCCAAATGGAAAAAATAAAAGGAAGGAATTGTGCCAAAATAAAAGAAAAAGAGAATATAGAATCAGATATACCAAAGGAGAATAAATATTCACATATAGATCCTAAAATAAGAAGTAATTTCTACCCTACATATTTTAAAGGACCTCACCTTGAGACCTTCCAACAATTGGCACTTAAAGAAATACGCAGTTTTGAAAACAGTAAACAGAAGGATAATTTAACTTCTAGGGAAAGATTGGCTCTAAATAAAATAAGAGAAACTAAAACTATAATAATTAAAAAAGCTGATAAGGGGGGAGGGACGGTCATAATGGATAGGGAATGGTATATAAATAGAAGTATTAGGATGTTGGAGGACAAAGAATTCTACATAACACTGGATAAAAACCCATTGGAGGAATTATTTATAAAATATAAACTTCTGATAATAAAAGCTAGGGCGGAAGGAATTTTAAATAAAAAAGAATTTAGATTTCTGAATATAAATAAATATAAAGTCCCCCATTTTTATTTTTTACCAAAAATCCATAAGAATAAAACAGATCCACCAGGGTGCCCAATTATTTCAGGGATTGAGAGCATGACCAATAACCTTTCCCATTATGTTGATTTATTTTTGCAACAATATAATTTAAAATTAGACTCATATCTTAAAGACTCCTCACATTTGATCAGCTTAATAACAAAACTCCCCCAATTAAAATGTTCCCTACTTATCACTTTAGATGTCAGGTCCCTGTATTCAAATATCCCGCATCAAAAAGGTATAGGGGTCATCAATCATTTTTTAAGACAGGATAAAAAGATCCTAGTGAAACAGAAAGAATTTATTAGTGTTGGAATTGAATTTATTTTAGAAAATAATGTGTTTTCCTTTGATGACAAATTGTTTAAACAAATTAAGGGCTGTGCGATGGGCACGAGATTCGCCCCCAGTTATGCTGGATTATATATGGGGGCGTTCGAGTCTCGGTCCATCGCACAGTCTATTTTGGGTAAAAAAACACATAAAATTTTTTAAACTTTCATCGACGATCTAATAATTATTTGCACCGGTACTAGGGAGGAAGCAACAGAGTTTGTGAATTCATTAAATCTAAATAACTGGGGACTTTTTTTCACTATGAATATCTCAGATAAAAAATATACAGTTCCTGGACCTCATGATTACCATCAATGAGGAGGGAAAGATAAGCACATCCACTTTTTTCAAAAATGTGGATGTAAATAGCTACCTGGAGTTTAAGAGTAGCCATCTACCCATCTGGATTAAAAATATACCTTATGGACAGTACCTCAGAATCAGAAAAAATTGTACAAATGAGATTAAATTCAAACAAGAAGCCTCTATACTAAAGAGAAGGTTTAGAGAGAGAGGATACCGAAGCAGACTCCTAGCGGATGCTTATAATAGAAGTAAAAACTGCACACAGAGTGAGATAATTAAGCAAATAGAATTAAATAAAGAAAGAAAAATTAAAGAAGGGGAGAACGATATTGTAAATTATAGGTGTAATCTAGTAACAACTTTCAACCAATCATATAAGGAAATCTACACAATTCTGGGTAAATACTGGTTTATTTTAAAGGGGGATCCCATCCTCTCAAAAATTATAACAGAAAAAACAGAGATTATTTTTAGAAGAGGGAGAACCCTGCAGGCCCTAATAGCCCCGAACAAAATAAAAAATAAGAATATTGGGAGCAAAGAACAACGAATAAAGACCAATGAAACAATAAATGGGTGCTATAAATGTAACTCACGACGATGTGAATGCTGTAATAGCATTGTACATGGATGTAATAAATTTACATCCAATACAACTGAAGAATCGTTCCCAATTAAACAAAGAATGGATTGTAGATCACAATTTGTAATATATATGTTGGAGTGTCCCTGTAAACTCCAATATATAGGTAGAACGATCCAGACAATACAGGCTAGGCTGAGTAAGCACAGATCAAACATCAGAAAAGGGTATTTAAATCACAGCATTTCAAGACACTATCTTCAGATCCATGAAAGGGACCCTACCAGTCTTAAATTAATAATCCTAGAACAAATAAGCGAGGAAGTACATGACAGGATCGAGAAACTGAATAAGAAAGAAATGTATTGGATTTTTAAAATGGGTACATTGGCACCGGAGGGCCTTAATCTCTCACTAGAGAATAATATATAAACCCAGAAAGTATATAAATTATTTACCGGTTTCAGAAGTCATCTTTTAAGTTTAGATCGGTTGTATAGATTTTATGATTTTTTAATTAAAAAATGTTTAATAATTTTTTATGCAATTTTTTTATATGTAATTTTTATATAAGGTTTTATATACCGTATATACTCGTGTATAAGCCGAGTTTTTCAGCCAAAAAATTGGGCTGAAAAGTCACCCCCTCGGCTTATACACGGGTCAATACGGTAATCCTATGGTGTCCGGGTGCTGGAGAGGCTGGAGGAGGCGGGGGGAGGCTGCTGAATGAGCGGCCCGTCACGTGGGGCCGCTCATTAGATATGCACGGCTCCCCCCGCCCATCACAGTGGCAGGGGGAGCCGTGCATACAGCCCCCCCAGTGTATACAGACAGACCCCCCCAGTGGCACTAGTCCCCCATCATAAGAACAGCCCCCCCCGCTTTGCAGAGCCCCCCCTGCTTTGCAGAGCCCCCCCGCTTTGCAGAGCCCCCCCCCGCTTTGCAGAGCCCCCCCCCGCTTTGCAGAGCCCCCCCGCTTGCAAGCCCGCATAATCTTACCATCCAGGGTCTTCTTCACCGGAGGTCCTGCAGTCATCATTGCGCGCTGTGTTGTGGTCTCACGTGACCCGGCGCGGTGACGTCATTCCACTGCGACCGCCGGGTCACAGGAGACCGGGAACACAGCGCGCGAGGATGGACTGCAGGACCTCCGGTGAAGAAGACCCTGGATGGTAAGATTATGCAGCGGGGGGGCTCTGCAAAGCGGGGGGGCTCTGCAAAGTGTGGGGGGCTGTTCTTATGATGGGGGGCTAGTGCCACTGGGGGGGTCTGTCTGTATACACTGGGGGGGCTGCTGTAGATACACCTGGGGCTGCTGCTGTAAACTACCCCTGGGAAGGCTGCTGCTGTATACTACCCCTGGGAAGGCTGCTGCTGTATACTACCCCTGGGAAGGCTGCTGCTGTATACTACCCCCCTGGGAAGGCTGCTGCTGTATACTACCCCTGGGAAGGCTGCTGCTGTATACTAACCCCCTGGGAAGGCTGCTGCTGTATACTACCCCCCTGGGAAGGCTGCTGCTGTATACTACCCCCCTGGGAAGGCTGCTGCTGTATACTACCCCCTGGGAAGGCTGCTGCTGTATACTACCCCCCTGGGAAGGCTGCTGCTGTATACTACCCCCTGGGAAGGCTGCTGCTGTATACTACCCCCTGGGAAGGCTGCTGCTGTATACTACCCCCTGGGAAGGCTGCTGCTGTATACTACCCCTGGGAAGGCTGCTGCTGTATACTACGCCTGGGAAGGCTGCTGCTGTATACTACCCCCTGGGAAGGCTGCTGCTGTATACTACCCCTGGGAAGGCTGCTGCTGTATACTACCCCTGGGAAGGCTGCTGCTGTATACTACCACCTGGGAAGGCTGCTGCTGTATACTACCCCCCTGGGAAGGCTGCGTGTATACACCTGGGCCTGTATTACCACTGGGGAGGCTGCTGTATACACCACTCTGGGGGCTGACGTGCTGGAGTCCACCCTCGGTAACACGGTCATGCTGGTTTTCCCTTGGGAAAGGGGTCGCTTCGGTGTCTATACACGGGAAGCGCTATGAAATATCTATGAATTGTTAGTGTAATATATCTATGGTGATAGGAAATTGTGTTTTTTATTATCTACGCCCTGCGAATAATGTGTTGTTGTCATAAAACCTGGGAAGCTGTGCATAGTATAAAATGGGGAGGCTGACTGCTTAATAGCTATTACGAGGCTGCTGCTGTATACTACCCCCTGGGAAGGCTGCTGCTGTATACTAACCCCTGGGAAGGCTGCTGCTGTATACTACCCCCCTGGGAAGGCTGCTGCTGTATACTACCCCCCTGGGAAGGCTGCTGCTGTATACTACCCCCTGGGAAGGCTGCTGCTGTATACTACCCCCCTGGGAAGGCTGCTGCTGTATACTACCCTGGGAAGGCTGCTGCTGTATACTACGCCTGGGAAGGCTGCTGCTGTATACTACGCCTGGGAAGGCTGCTGCTGTATACTACCCCTGGGAAGGCTGCTGCTGTATACTACCCCTGGGAAGGCTGCTGCTGTATACTACCACTGGGAAGGCTGCTGCTGTATACTACCACTGGGAAGGCTGCTGTAACACTGCTGGGGCCTGTATATACCACTGGGGAGGCTGCTGTATACCACACTGCTGGGGGCTGTATACCTGTGCTGGGGTCCACCCTCGGCTTATACACGAGTCACTAGGTTTTCCCAGATTTTGGGGCAAAAGTAGGGGGGTCGGCTTATACACGGGTCGGCTTATACACGAGTATATACGGTATGTAATTTTCTTATGAATTTTTAAGTGTAATAATTATGTGCATCTGATAGGTGATTTTATGTGAAAATATTGTGTGTTTTTTATTATCTTGAATTTTTAATGTACTCCTGCATGAATAATTGTGTTGTTGTCATAAAAGAACGGGCAGTTGTGCAATAGAATAAAAAGGGCTCGTATTGTGCATTAAATAGAACTGCTTAAATAGCTATTTAGACATTTGGATAGGAAATAGTTAAAAAGTCTATTTTCAACCTAAAAGCAAGGGATTGGTTAATGGATGATTTATAAGGATACCAAATGTAAGGTCTGATATCCACTTGAGGAAGACGCCCTGAGCGTCGAAACATGTTGTGGGAGAGGACCTAGTGTGAATTGAACAATAAACTTACAGGTAAAATACTTGTTGAAGTGTAGCTGTCTTCATATCCCAGCGCTCACCCAAACATCGTTTTATTCTATTCCCTGCATATCTATCTCCCTCGGGGAGAGCGGTGGAGCAGCTCCGGAGGAGAAGACAAACCTAACAGAGGAGAGGAAAACACGTGAGGGAACACTGCAATTACACAGGCGGACACCGAGGAAAAATGGAAAGAAATCCACACCGCACAGAGAGAGACCCCGTGCACTCACTACGCGAGCCCCCCTGTTGTGCGGACAGCACAACAGGTAAAGGTAAGTGTAACGGTGATTTAACAGAGGGTGGACATAAAACATAAAGCAGCGTGGCGCAACCAATTTCTATATCTCATTGAGTATGGGGTAAGACAGATGGTTGAGTCTGCAGAGCTGTTCACTCATACTATAGCCTGGGAATCAGAGGTCTGCTCCAAAGCTTCTGTGAGTCCAGATGAGGAAATGATCTGCACTGATGCCCAGAAGCTTTGTGAGTCGGATCTAGGCCAAGATGAAGAAGATTCTGAGCATAATGTAGACCCTCATTCCCAAACTGTAACTCCTGTTGGGGGAGACAATGAGGAAAATGCTGATGAGACTGAGATACCTGATTGGAACGACAACTTGACTTTTCAGTCAGGGCAGGAAGAGGTTGGCTCTGAGGATGACGGGTGTGAGAACACACAGGGTGAGGATGAGGTTGGAGATCCCACTTACTGTCAACCCACAGTCAGCCAGTCGATGCGGTCATGAGCCAATCATAACTCCATCACAATATGTACATTCCATTCCAAACAGTACTAATAATCAAAAAGTCTCCATGGAGACAATGCATTGTATAAAAAATGCAAAACTTTATTGAAGAGCCTTTCAAAGCATTACAACATCATAAATGAAACATCATATAAAGGAACATATGGAAAAAACATTTTCATAGATTACTATAGCAGTGCTGGAACCCAGGTGGTATCATATATGGCAGTGTGCCTCACGGCTCACTGAAGAGATTGGCTATGCAGATGATAATACCAGTATAGAAAGAACTTATACAGTTATCTACAGTACATATGTATTCCGGTTAGACCACAGACAGATTAATCTAGTACACGCAGAGCACCAAATTCCCAATATTTAATGGCTATGAACACCCAGTAACAATATTCGTATTGGATAGTGTATCAACCATTCAACACTAATGTAACTATGTGTAAATTTAGGCCATACAACTAGAAAGTCTGAGAAGAGAGTCAATGTGATACAAATCTCTATGTCTGTAATTTTGCTTCTATACACTGCACTGCTCTTTGGAATAACAAGGCACTGCCTCCACAATATAGCTCCTGCACAAGTGTATAATCATATAACAATGCAGAGCATCTAACAGTTTCACAGATGGTCATAAAAATAAGCTCTAGGATATCTCCCATACAAAGAGAACTAACCCTCAGATAACGCTATATTCACAATGACCCAAAAACTGCCGCTGTTTATTTTGCCTCTAAATGCATTGCTAGTGCAGAGGGTCAATTGATGATATAAGGAGCCCAATCAACCATAGATAAACTATGCCAAAGCACCTCATATACCTGTCTTGATGTTATGATCAATCCTGCATGCCCAGTGCTCCTCATGCCCCTACGCTGTTTCGTCAAAGGACTTCATCAGGGGGTAGTGTCGAGCCCCAGGCCCTGGGGTACTCGGGTACCAGGCTCGGCGGGTGTTCTAGGATGTCACGGGTGGCAGCACCTGATCCCGTAGCCTGGGTGACACTTCAAAAAGGGTGCATTTACAGGGGATAAGAGTTTGTCATGCGACACCACCTGTAGTACCTGGTGATGGATCACCAGCGCCGCCACAGTCTGCCGGAGGTAGATGGTAGTGCAGCTGAGATGGCAAAGCTCCCTACAGGTGGAGCTGGTCCTCCGGGGCAGCGTAGTGTAGAGAGGCAGCTTGGAGTGGGATTTAGGCCGGGATGGGGAGTGATGGAGCAGTCTATAAGGGGCACCGAGAACAAAGAGGAATGACGCACACACACTGTAGAAGTCTCTTTTACCTTTGTACTGGTGCTATAGCAGGTAAAGACGTCCAAGGAAACTGACAGGTGACCAGGTGCACAGTGGGTCCCCACGGCAAGTGGCTATAAGGCCTCCTCTGCTTCTCTACGGTTTCTGAAGCCCAGTCTGCTTGCAGCCAGACTGGCCTCCTCATGTCCCCAGCAGAAGTATTTATAGGGGATCTCACCTAAAGTTGGAGAGTAGAGCTCCCCCTACTGTGCCGAGGTGGAATATGTTGCATGTAGGTACCTGCCGTGGAAACCCAACTGTGCATTAGGGAAGTCGGTGGCTACCTGCATGAGCAGGGCGTCACAGTAGTGTGCCAGCATGTAAGTTACAAAAGCCGCTTTTTATAAGGCCACTTGAGAAAATCCTGTGTGACAGGTGTGCAGCGTCTCCACCTTGGATTTACCGGTGCTTTCGGACATGTGATCGCTCCCGCTCACGTGACCACTACCACTTCCAGTCCGTGGAATGCAAGCGGAAGTGACGCAGCTGAATGCCGCGTCATCCACGCTGCGACCCTGATACCGGAAGAAGGCGGGTCCAGGAGCTTCACAAGACGCAAGCATTCTCTAGGGGGGAGAGGTGCACCTTACAGCAAAAAGAATTTGCAGGGAAACAATACCTAAACTAACAATTATAATGTGCAACGTAGAAAAAAAAGTGTTCTTAAATAATTGATACAAGATAATCATAATTATACCTACCTAGATGGTGGCCCGATTCTAGTGCATCGGGTATTCTAGAGTATGTATGTAGTTTATTTATGAAGATTTAAGAATAATGCAAAGCGAAGCTGGGTTTAAATCCTGCGCCAATATCACTGATTGCTGGCAACCGGCCGGGCGCAACCAATCAGCGAAGCGTGGTTGAAATCCCGCGCCAATTTGCAGGCAAACTGTCCCTGTTGCTGATCGGTCGTGGGCGGCTGGCCTGACCAATCAGTCATGCAGGATACCTACAGCAGTACCGGTGTGCAGCGGTGCCAGTGTGCAGCGGTGCCAGAGTCCAGGAGGGGACAGTGGGCGGGTGCGGTCAGGAGTGGGCCGGGAGACAGAGGCCGGGTGCGGGCAGGAGGTGGCCGGGTGCGGGCTGGAGGGGGCCGGGGAACTGCGTCCAGGTGCGGACAGGAGGGGGCTGAGGAACAGCTGCCGGGTGCAGGCAGGAAGGGGCGGGGGGCCCCTCCTGCCCACACCGGGCCACTGTTCCCGGCCCCCTCCTGCCCGCAGCAGAGTGCTTAGCAGAGTATACGGCGGTTCAGTGGTTAGCAGAGTATATGGGGGCTCAGTAGTTTGCAGACTTTGTGGCGGCTCAGTGGTTAGCAGAGTATACGGGGGCTCAGTGGTTAGCACAGTATACGTTGGCTCAGTAGTTAGCATTGTATACAAAGCCTCAGTGGATAGCAATCTATAGTGGCTCAGTGGTTGGCACTGTATACGGTGACTCAGTGGTTAGCACAGTATGGTGGCTCAGTGGTTAGCACTGTATATGGTGGCTCAGTGGCTAGCACTGTATGTGGTTGCTCAGTGGTTAGCACAGTATGGTGGCTCAGTGGCTAGTACTGTACAGTGGCTCTGTGGTTAGCACAGTATGGTGGCTCAGTGGTTGGCACTGTATATGGTGGCTCAGTGGTTAGCACAGTATGGTGGCTCAGTGATTAGCACAGTATGGTGGCTCAGTGGTTAGCACAGTACCGTGGCTCAGTGGCTAGCACTGTACGGTGGCTCAGTGGTTATCACTGTATGGTTGCTCAGTGGTTAGCACTGTATGGTGGCTAAATGGTTAGCACTGTATGGTGGCTCACTGGTTAGCACTGCACGGTGGCTCAGTGGTTAGCACAGTATGGTGGCTCAGTGGTTAGCATTGTACGGTGGCTCAGTGGTTAGCACTGTATGGTGGCTCAGTGGTTAGCACTGTGTGGTGGCTCAGTGTTTAGCACAGTATGGTGGCTAAGTGGTTAGCACTATATGGAGGCAGAGTGGTTAACTCTGTATGAAGGCTCAGTGGTTAGCACTGTATAAGGTGGCTCAGTGGATAGCACTGTACATGGTGACTCAGTGATTAGCACTCTATTGTGGCTGAGTGGTTAGCACTCGGGGGGGGGCTGGTGCCTCTAACTCTATCAGACATTTTGTGGAGCGGGGGGGGTTGCTCTCAGACTATCGGAGGCCACTCACTTTGGCAGCGGCCGCAAAGCGCCGCGTCTGCTACAGTTTAACAGCACCAGCCGCAAAGTGCCGGCGGCCGGCCCATTTCTGTGGGGGGGGCGGCCCTAGATGAGGGCTATACTACCAGCCCAGGAGCCCCCCTGCCCCCTGGGCCAGCCGATCTGGTACCTTCAAGCACCGCATTGCACATGCGTGCTGGAGGCATAACAGAGCGGCGCGGGTGTACTCACGCCACCCGATGCCGGAAATGCAGCGATTCACGTCATTACATCCGCATTGCAGCCCCGCCAGCACAGAGGAGAGCGGGGAGGCGCTGATCATATTCTGTATTCAAGATCACGCCTATTAAGGCGTGATATTATGAGGAAGACAGCCCGCCTGGGTGACTAACGAATATAGCTACCGCTCATTTACATGGATAATGAGTAAGTTAAATAACGTTTTTCTACATTTTAACATCATGCATTTCTGAGCCAAAAGGAGTGTGGGAATAGTGTTAATATGCTGTAGGGACATATTTTAATAGCTTATGAGGCGTTTTGGGGGTGACAGGATCCCTTTAAAAGAAAAGCAAGCAGAGTCCAAAGTCACTGTTCCTCCAAGTACTTTACTGTCAATTGCATTAGTCACATACAAGTCACAGCTCAGCACTCCTGATGGTATGAGGACAGGTAGCTTAACGGGTGACTGCAGGCAGATCTTAGGTGGTATGGTGGGCCCTTGGTGTGTGCCTTCGTGCTCTAACCCCATCTGTTCCTTCCTTCTTTCCAGTTAAGTTGTGAAGCCTGACGACTTGAAATCTGTCTGACCTCCTTCCTTCTTTCTCTCACCCTTGCTCCCGTCTGGTAACCCTCTGCTGGCTGGCCGCTCATTCCTTTGGCGGTGCCTGGTACCCTCTTTTAGTTGCTCAGGTGCCCGGGAGAATTGTAGACTCCACGGGTCTCCAGATTTTCTGTTATCCTAAAGAATCCCACAGGTGTGGGCTCCGGTCCCCGGTAAACTGTCTGAGATAAACCTCCTCAAGTTCCTCGCTCCCTTAAGCTGTCTGCGCCTAAAAAACTTTCTTCCATCAAGCCCTCTCTTTTTCCTCCATCTCTCCCTGGTCCCTCAGCCAAGAGACCTTAATCTCAAAAACTTAGAGGCAAAGACTTAGAGGTCTTTTTATTCCCTCTCGGGTAACCTCCCACTGTGTGATCTAGTGTGGGAGTGCTGGTGAATGGGTGCCACCCACCATCCTATGATCCACCTGCAGCTTGAGTATCTGCACCTCTTTTACGGGTGCAGTACCCCTCTGTGACACCTGCTTGGCAGGGCGCCACATACCCCCTTTATTGAATACACTCGTCCGCGAGTATCTGAACCTGTTTACCGGAAAGGGTAAAGCATTTTTATATTCATAAACATCAACAGGTAACTATATACATTTAAGCATACTTGTGTGGCACCCTGGCACCCTGGTTGGGGCACCACAGAACTCTTAGTACACAAATGGAATGTACACAGCAAGCAGATCTCACTAACTAATACACCTTTAACACCCCTTTTCACCCCAGGCCTCTAAGGGGAGCTCCACTGGTTACCTTAAGCCAGTTCCCCCTATAAATACGGGTCCTGGAGGGAGAAACAGTGGAGTGTGCAGTCACTTTAGAACTGTGAACAGCTAGGAGAGCTGACCTGGTACTGGAGCCACACTAGGCCCATACCAGCACACCCAGAAAGTGAGGGACTCTCACGACAAGAGTCTTAGGAACAGGAGACAAAGCCCTGACAGGGACAGAAGAGTTGTTCAACTCGCCCTAACAATCCGGTCACTGGGTCCGAGCTGCAGGAGCCACATCGCAGGCTGCAGAGAAACCAGCACCCCAACAAGGGAGTCTAGCTCCCTGTACACCTGAAGCACCACCAGATGAGAGCCCGGGGAAGGAAAAAGTAGCTACACCTAACTCTTTATAGTGCCCTCAGTGCAGCAAACTGAGGTGAAACATGTCCCACCAGAACGTGCAACCCGGTCCGGCAGGATTCCATATCCACCAGACCTCACCAGAACTGTAGATACAAGGAAGCCTATACCACTGCTTGCTGTGGAACCTACTTCATCACCCGGTCGAGTGTACCTGTTGTCACCAGTAAAGGTACTAAAAGACTCTATGTGTCAGTGCATCATTCCTCGACTAACACGTAGCAACTACTGAGCTGCCGTATTCCATCGAGTGCAGCACCTGGCCCCAGGGACTCCTGCTCATCCTGTGGGGAGCATCCCATCTAGCTGCCGCACATCCCCCGGAGGTCCAAGCAGCGCCGGTGCGTTCACCGGACTCCCACAGGTGGCGTCACGACAAACAAGAATCATTCCATCCTATAAAATCCCCTTTTCATCTGACCACCGGGCCCCACAGCCTCAGGCGCGGAACCGTGACGAGGGAATCATCGCCTGAGACGTGAGCATCCGGCAACGGTGAGTCACTTGGTTTCTTAGTATTACTTAGAACTAGGGATGAGCGAGTATGTTTGTCACTACTCGGTACTCGCATGAATATCTCGGTACTCGGGGTACTCGGCGAGAACCGAGTAATTTTGCGATACTCTTGCTATGCTCGGGGTCCACCTCCCTGCATGTTGGCGCTCTTTACAGAGCCAGCCCGCATGCAGGGATTGGCTGACAGACACTGTAATGCCACAGCCATGTTGTTTGTGGCATTACAGTGATTGGCTAGCCGCACAGCGTCATCAGGTCTTTATAAGACCTGACCGCACTGTGCTCGTCACTCTGCTCCACAGACAGTCAGTGTAGGGAGAGCTACTGCTAATTAAGGGACAGATTTGTGGCCTTTCAGCTAGTGTAGGCGCAGGGCTGCCAGTCTAATTACCACAACAGTCCTTCTGAGGACTAATAGAGCTGTATACAGGCAGGCAGGGAGGCAGGGTGTATAGCAAACTTCATTGTGCCAGTATACCAGACTGCATCACATCTGGCGCTGGTGTACACGCTGGAAATCTCATCAATCCATCCCAAAACAGTGCTTTTATGGATTAATTTAGCTCTCTATAGGCAGGAGTAGGTTTTAGCGCAAATTAGGATACGCCAAAAGACTCGCTATTCTCGTCAGCATTTGTGTCTGACCAGTCCACCTGCAGGGCCTTAATCTCTAATCTCAGTGTCGTGCTAAAAGCCAAATCTTGTCTGCACACATTTAGCATCTTAGTGCAGCTGCGGTAGCTTGCAGCGTAAATTAAGATACGCCAAAAAAATCGCTATTCTCGTCAGCGTTTGGGTCTGACTAGTCCACCTACAGGGCCTTAATCTCTAATCTCAGTGTCGTGCTAAAAACCAAATCTTGTCTGCACTCATTTAGCATCTTAGTGCAGCTGCAGTAGGTTGCAGAGTAAATTAGGATACGCCAAAAGGCTCGCTATTCTCGTCAGCGTTTGTGTCTGACTAGTCCACCTGCAGGACCTTAATATCAAATCTCAGTGTCGTGCTAAAAACCAAATCTTGTCTGCACTCATTTAGCATCTTAGTGCAGCTGCAGTAGGTTGCAGAGTAAATTAGGATACGCCAAAAGGCTCGCTATTCTCGTCAGCGATTGTGCCTGACTAATCCACCTGCAGGGCCTTAATCTCTAATCTCAGTGTCGTGCTAAAAACCAACTCTTGACTGCATTCATCTAACATTTGTGTGTGGCAAGAGTAGGTTTTAGCGCAAATTAGGATACGCCAAAAGACTCGCTATTCTCGTCAGCGTTTGGTCTGACTAGTCCACCTGCAGGGCCTTAATCTCCAATCTCAGTGTCGTGCTAACCACCAACTCTTGTCTGCATTCATCTAACATTTGTGTGTGGCAGGAGTAGGTTTTAGCGCAAATTAGGATACGCCAAAAGACTCGCCTTTCTTGTCAACGTTTATGTCTGACTAGTCTACCTGCAGGGCCTTAATCTTTAATCTCAGTATCGTGCTAAAAACCAACTCTTGTCTGCATTCATCTAACATTTGTGTGTGGCAGGAGTAGGTTTTAGCGCAAATTAAGATACGCCAAAAGACTCGCTATTCTCGTCAGCGTTTGTGTCTGACTAGTCCACCTGCAGGGCCTTAATCTCAAATCTCAGTGTTGTGCTAAAAACCAAATCTTGTCAACACTCATTTAGCATCTCAGTGCAACTACAGTAGATGGCAGCGTAAATTAGGATACGTCAAAAAAATCGCTATTCTCGTCAGCATGTGTCTGACTAGTCCTCCTGCAGGGCCTTAATCTCAAATCTCAGTGTCGTGCTAAAAACCAACTCTTGTCTGCACTCATTTAGCATCTTAGTGCAGCTGCAGTAGGTTGCAGAGTAAATTAGGATACGCCAAAAGACTCGCTATTCTCGTCAGCGATTGTGTCTGACTAGTCCACCTGCAGGGCCTTAATCTCAAATCTCAGTGTTGTGCTAAAAACCAAATCTTGTCAACACTCATTTAGCATCTCAGTGCAACTACAGTAGATGGCAGCGTAAATTAGGATACGTCAAAAAAATCGCTATTCTCGTCAGCATGTGTCTGACTAGTCCTCCTGCAGGGCCTTAATCTCAAATCTCAGTGTCGTGCTAAAAACCAACTCTTGTCTGCACTCATTTAGCATCTTAGTGCAGCTGCAGTAGGTTGCAGAGTAAATTAGGATACGCCAAAAGACTCGCTATTCTCGTCAGCGATTGTGTCTGACTAATCCACCTGCAGTGCCTTAATCTCTAATCTCAGTGTCGTGCTGAAAACCAACTCTTGACTGCATTCATCTAACATTTGTGTGTGGCAAGAGTAGGTTTTAGCGCAAATTAGGATACGCCAAAAGACCCGCTATTCTCATCAGCGTTTGTGTCTGACTAGTCCACCTGCAGGGCCTTAATCTCAAATCTCAGTGTCGTGCTAAAAACCAAATCTTGTCTGCACTCATTTAGCATCTTAGTGCAGCTACAGTAGGTTGCAGCGTAAATTAGGATACACCAAAAGACTCGCTATTCTCGTAAGCGTTTGTGTCTAACTTGTCCACCTGCAGGGCCTTAATCTTTAATCTCAGTATCGTGCTAAAAACCAACTCTTGTCTGCATTCATCTAACATTTGTGTGTGGCAGGAGTAGGTTTTAGCGCAAATTAGGATACGCCAAAAGACTCGCTATTCTCGTCAGCGTTTGTGTCTGACTAGTCCACCTGCAGGGCCTTAATCTCTAATCTCAGTGTCGTGCTAAAAACCAAATCTTGTCTGCATTCATCTAACGTTTGTGTGCGGCAGGAGTAGGTTTTAGCGCAAATTAGGATACGCCAAAAGACTCGCTATTCTCGTCAGCGTTTGTGCCTGACTAGTCCACCTGCAGGGCCTTAATCTCTAATCTCAGTGTCGTGCTAAAAACCAAATCTTGTCTGCATTCATCTAACGTTTGTGTGCGGCAGGAGTAGGTTTTAGCGCAAATTAGGATACGCCAAAAGACTCGCTATTCTCATCAGCGTTTGTGTCTGACTAGTCCACCTGCAGGGCCTTAATCTCAAATCTCAGTGTTGTGCTAAAAGCCAAATCTTGTCAACACTCATTTAGCATCTCAGTGCAACTACAGTAGATGGCAGCGTAAATTAGGATACGTCAAAAAAATCGCTATTCTCGTCAGCATGTGTCTGACTAGTCCTCCTGCAGGGCCTTAAGCTCAAATCTCAGTGTCGTGCTAAAAACCAAATCTTGTCTGCACTCATTTAGCATCTTAGTTCAGCTGCAGTAGGTTGCAGCGTAAATTAGGATACGCCAAAAGACTCGCTATTCTCGTCAGCGTTTGTGTCTGACTTGTCCACCTGCAGGGCCTTAATCTTTAATCTCAGTATCGTGCTAAAAACCAACTCTTGTCTGCATTCATCTAACATTTGTGTGTGGCAGGAGTAGGTTTTAGCGCAAGTTAGGATACGCCAAAAGACTCGCTATTCTCGTCAGCGTTTGTGTCTAACTAGTCCACCTGCAGGGCCTTAATCTCTAATCTCAGTGTCGTGCTAAAAACCAAATCTTAAAGCATTCACTGATCTCAGGGAGACCAGTCCAAGAAAACACTGCGGGCAGCTGGCTAAAGTGCTCAACACAGTGAATTCCTAGGCGCATTGCCCCCTGGGAATTATGAATATGCAAATAGAGTCTGTGGAGCCTCAGTTAGGAGTCTCAAACACAGGACTAGCCAGCTATTCCTTCAGGAAAGAAAAATCAAATCTTGTCTGCATTAATTTAACATTTGTGTGCGGCAGCAGTGGCTTGCAGCTCCAAGTATTATACGCCAAAACACGGTATACGGGTCAGCATTTGTGTCTGACAGTTCCAGCTGCCGGGATTAAACCACTCTAATCTGTAATCTCACTGTCCAGCTACAAACCAACTCTTGTCTGCATTCATTTACCATTTTTGTGTGGCAGGAAGGGGTTGTAGCTTCAATTTGTATACGCCAAAATACTCAGTATACTTTTGTCAGCGTTTGTGTCTGACCAGTATAGCTGCTGTAATTTAATCTCCAATCTCAGTATCCAGCTCAAAAACAACTGGTCAGCATTTTCAGTTGACAGGCAGGTGCGTTTATCTGTAATAATTCCACCTGCGGAACTAAAAACACGCTCTGATAAAACGCTAGCGGCAGGGCAGGCCAGGACTTCCAAGGCGTATTCCTGCCACGTATCCTGCTTGGATACCCAATAATTAGAAGGCAATGAGGAATCTAGGAGCACTTTTGTACGATCGGCAAGGTACTCCTTCAGCATCTTTACAAACTTTGCAGTCCTTGTGACAGTACCCTGCACCTGAGGGCCTGTGCTATGGGAGGGGATGAGAAAACTCTCCCAGATCTTTGAGAGTTTTTCCCTACCTCTGCTGGATTGGATTTGTGCCTCACCCGGCCGGACGCCTTGGTTGTCCACTGAACCGTGACCTCTGCCGCAAGCGTTTTCAGAAGGGAATTTTTCGACTAATTCTCCAACTAGGGCCTTCTGGTACTGCAGCATTTTTGTAGGCCTCTCCGCCTCGGTAATAAGAGAAATAAAGTTCTCCTTGTAGTGTGGATCTAAAAGTGTCACCAACCAGTAATGAGTGTCTGCCAAGATGTTGATAACGCAAGGGTCACAAGACAGGCAGCATCACATAAAGTCAGCCATGTGCACCAGACTGTTAACAGGCAAGACTTCAGGTCCTGAACAACAGGATGACTGACCATGCTGTCTTCATCATCCTCCTCCTCTCCCCTGACCTCTGGCCATCTGACGGTATGACGGTTGTGCATGTATTACCATCAATTCGGCATGAAAGTAGCTCCATTTCTTTATCCTCCTCCTCCTCGTCATAGTCCTCCAATGCACATTTGGATGAGATGAGGCTGGGTTGTGTGTAATCACCCCGTACGGTTTATTGCTCCAACTCATTGTGCTCCGCCTGCAATGCATCGTCTTTGATGTTGAGCAGACAGTATTTTAGAAGACAGAGAAGCGGGATGGGGACGCTAATAATGGCATCATCGCTCTTTACCATCTTGGTGGAGTCCTCAAAGTTTTGGAGGATGGTACATATGTCAGACATCTATGTCCACTCCTGAGGTCTCATGTGTGGAATTTGAACCGTATACCGACGGCCTAGTTGATGCAGGTAGTCAACAACTGCCCTCTTCTGTTCCCAAATCCTGACCAACATGTGCAGTGTGGAATTCCAATACGTGGGGACATTACAGACCAGTCTGTGATACGGAATCTGCAAACGCTGCTAAAAGCTGGCAAGGGCGGCTGAAGCAGTAGGTGACTTTCTAAAATGGGCACACAGGCGGCATACTTTTACGAGCAGATCCGACAGCAGCTCCGGGTAGTATTTAATAAACCGCTGAACCACGAGGTTGAGCACATGGGCCACGCATGGAACATGTGTCAGCTCGCCTCACCTCGCCTCACCTCAGAGCCGCCACCAGGTTCCGGCCATTGTCACACACCACCATGCCTAGCTGTAGGTTCAGCGGTGTGAGCCAGTGATCTGCCTGCTATTTCAGTGCTTTCCACAACTCTTCAGCATTGTGGGGTTTGTCACCTACGCATATTAGCTTCAGCACAGCCTGTTGCAGCTTAGCCAAGGCGTCCAAAAGATGGTTTTTAGCTGGACACTGAGATGTCAGATTAGAGATTAAATTACAGCAGGTATACCGGTCAGTCACAAACGCTGAGATGGGTATACTGAGTGTTTTGGCATATACAAATTGGAGCTACAACCCCCTCCTACCTCAAAAAATGGTAAATGAAGGCGGACAGGCTGACTCTGATCAAGATGAACAAGGCTTGGATTGGGCCTGACTTCACCACACCACCACCAAATGATAGCGTAATTTAAATTTTGTGTCGGTAAATTGCCATGCACCTCCGCACACCCACACATGGGTACACACTTCATGACTTTGGCTACTTACTGTTCTGCTCCTCCTCCTCCTCATCCGCCACCATCATATGATCAGTGCGACCGTGGTTCATGATGCCATGAAAACATTATTTTTTTTACATCATATTTATGATGATGATGACCCTCACTGTTCAAAAGTTAGGCAGTAGTTTCGTGTATACCCCCCAGGGGTAAATGTTTAGGTCCATGCTTACAGAATGGGCATTACAAGTACAGGAGACCCGCTCCTTTGTAATGGGAACAATATTTAGAGGCACTCCTCCATGTTTCTCTCCAGGGGCATTGAAGTGCCTCCCAATGTTTAGCAGCCCTGCCTAGGGCAATCCTACAAAAGACACACTTCCTTAAAATGGGCACATTATTTAAAGAGGCCTTCATGAACATCTCTTCCCAGGGGCATCAGGGTGCCACACAATTTTTGGCTTCCCTGCCTAGGGCAATACTACAAAAGACCCATTTCCTTATAATGGGCAGAATATTAAAAGAGGCTGTCATGCACGCCTCCATCCAGGGGCATCAGAGTGCCACACAATTTTTGGCTTCCCTGAATAGGGCAATACTACAAAAGACCCACTTCCTTAAAATGGGCACATTATTTAAAGAGGCCTTCATGTACGTCTATTCCCAGGGGCATTGTGCTGCCTCCCAATTTTGGCTGTCTGCCCAGGGCAATACTACAAAAGACCCACTTCCTTAAAATGGGCACATTATTTAAAGAGGCTCTCATGCACGCCTCTATCCAGGGGCATTGGGGTGCCTCCCAATGTTTAGCAGCCCTGCCTAGGGCAATCCTACAAAAGACACACTTCCTTAAAATGGGCACATTATTTAAAGAGGCCTTCATGAACATCTCTTCCCAGGGGCATCAGGGTGCCACACAATTTTTGGCTTCCCTGCCTAGGGCAATACTACAAAAGACCCATTTCCTTATAATGGGCAGAATATTAAAAGAGGCTGTCATGCACGCCTCCATCCAGGGGCATCAGAGTGCCACACAATTTTTGGCTTCCCTGAATAGGGCAATACTACAAAAGACCCACTTCCTTAAAATGGGCACATTATTTAAAGAGGCCTTCATGTACGTCTATTCCCAGGGGCATTGTGCTGCCTCCCAATTTTTGGCTGTCCTGCCCAGGGCAATACTACAAAAGACCCACTTCCTTAAAATGGGCACATTATTTAAAGAGGCTCTCATGCACGCCTCTATCCAGGGGCATTGGGGTGCCTCCCAATGTTTAGCAGCCCTGCCTAGGGCAATCCTACAAAAGACCCACTTCCTTATAATGGGCACAATATTAAAAGAGGCCCTCATGTACGCCTCCATCCAGGGGCATCAGAGTGCCTCCCAACTTTTGGCTGCCTAGCCTAGGCCAATCCTACAAAAGACCCACTTCCTTATAATGGGCACATAATTTAAAGAGGCCTTCATTTACGTCTCTTCCCAGGGGCATGAGAGTGCCACAATTTAGAAGTAAAATCTTTCATATAATCCAAATAACTAACATACACCAACTCTGTCTCACAAGTAGGTATGAGCCCTTAATATTTTTTCCATGAAAATCCATTTTGGTTTCATTTTGTAACATTTTCTTGACAGTCCGTAAAAGTGGCGTAATAGTCTGACAATATTGTTCACAGCAGTGACCTTGGGTCTGAAATGCTTACAAGGGTCTTCGCCATGCTGTTCCCATGTCATTTGAGCACTGTTCTGATACTTTTGTGACATTTTTAGGGTTTTTTCATGCTGCCGGGGGTCATGCCAGAAAAATACTCGGGGTCTCCCACAGGATAACATTGGGCTCGGTGCTCGAGCCGAGTACTCAAGTATCTTGGGATGCTCGGCCCGAGCTTCGAGCACCCGAGCATTTTAGTATTCGCTCATCTCTACTTAGAACGTTGCACATATACACACAACTATGCAGTAACTAGTTACTAGACCTCACGGCCCTCGGATCAAGTTCTTACTGTCCGGTTGTACTATCTACATATGAGACATTATTCTACTTGGCCCAACGGGGACCGGTACTAACTACGTGGGCCCAGCGGTAATGCATTGTCCAGCACAGTCCAGTATGTATTATCACACAGCACACATCATTGAACAGGGGCAAGGCAAACTCAAATAAATAGTCTCTGAGTCTTCAGATTCAAAATAAACGGAGACACACTCATTATTCTTGGGACATGCAAAAAGGCAGAAATAAAAGGGGCATGGTTACTGGAAGGGGCTATATACATGGCAATGTCTCAACATGGGAGTCTCTTGCTGGATACAATGTCTTTACAGCGGGAGTCTATTGTTAGTGGGAAGTGTCTGTACAGTGGGAGATCCTTATTGCAAACCAGCCTAGTGGGCCGGCGTACCTCTCATAAGTGATCTCCTCACCTCGGTAAAGATCTCTGTCCGGGTGCCCTCTCCGCAAATACGACTCCACATCGCGTCTGGCAAAGAATACGTTGTCTGTAAGTCCGGGTTCCCAAAGAAATCCCCAGCCTTCATCCTGGTACACGGAGATAACGGTTCCTAGGCGGCGAAGTTCTCTTGGAAGCGTGGGCAGCGATCTGGCCTCGTCCGAAGTCGCCTGGTTGCCTGTTCTCACTGGAAACATTCTTCCCTGCGTCTCTGTCTGGCCACTTGGTCTCTCTCATCTAAGGCTGATTGAGACCGTTGAAGTGACTGGTACTGTGGGGGTGGTGAGTTGCCGGTTGGGACTCTGGACACTACTCGAGTCTCCGCTGAGCTCACAATGGCGGGGGCTCCTCGCTGCTTCCGCTGCCACATGGTCCACCACGCAGCTTCTGGGGTGCTCCCTCCCGAGGCTTTCTCTGCGTCCTCCGGTTCTTATTCATCAGTCTCGTGTACTCCTCCTCGACGACTACATTTGGTTCTATAGGGGACGCCCGCGCTGCCTCCAGCCGGAGACAACTCCTGAGGTGGTGTAGTCGGGGGTTCTGATTGAACTCCCGTGTCCCGGGTCTGGACGGGTGGTGGTATGGGTGGTAAAGAGGCACAGTATTCCACAACTGCGCATTCGGCCACTGCCACCTCTTGCACCTCGCGGTCCGCTATCATGGAGGAAAGTTCGTATGTCTGCTCCGCGCTCCATTGCCGGCACACGCACGCCAGGGCTTCTTCCATCTCCTGGCGGAGCCACCCAAATGCGTCCCTCCAGTAGTCAGCATCCCCCTCCAAGGTTAAGAGGGGCGCCGCTGCCGAGTCTCCTTGCGTGGCCCGGGTTTGCTCCTCAAGCTCACGCACGATGTCTCTTCAACAGGGTGCCACCATGCTGCCGGGTACGAAGGAGCCTTGTTCTTTCTGTCCTTCTCTTCCGGTTTGTCTTCTTATGGGCGGCCTCTCCCTGGAAACTTCCTGTGGGCCGCCCCCCTGATTGATGGCAATCGGGGCGGTTACACTTTTTGGCGTCTCTGTCTTGGCCCTCCTACTTCTAGGGGATGAGGCAAACCCCCGGGCCTGCATATGGCGTTCAATACATGACTACAGCGCCATCTTGGGTCCTCCTGCAGTAATGGCGGGAACCCATTTTTGCCGCCAGTCCATTTTAAGTCCAAGTTCAAGGCACACAGTACCGGGCACGATATCCTGTTCGTGACCGCCAAAAAAAGATATGTTGCGCCCAGGCTTTGGGGTACTCGGGTGTCAGGCTGCAAGGGTTAACGCTCCTGCTGTCACTCGGATTCGTGGCCACACACTGACCCCGTGTCCTGGAACCTATCTTCCATAAAAGGGGTTAATATTTACAGGGGATTATGTACAGTTGTTGTCGTGACGCTACCTGTAGTTTCTGGTGAGATGCCACCAGCGCCGCCACAGTCCGCCGGAGGTAGATGGTACTGCGGCGGAGTTGGTAAAGTCCTCCATAGGTAGGACTGGACCTCCGGGGCAGCATTCCTGCTTGGGGACAAGTTCATTTAAAGAAAATAGAAAAGCAAGCAGAGTCCAAAGTCACTGTTCCTTCGGGTACTTTACTGTCATTTGCATTAGTCACATACAAGTCACAGCTCAGCGCTCCTGATGGTATGAGGACAGGTAGCTTAATGGGTGGCTGCAGGCAGATCTTAGGTGGTATGGTGGACCCTTGGTGTGTGCCTTTGTGCTCTAACCCCGTCTGTTCCTTCCTTCTTTCCAGTTAAGTTGTGAAGCCTTACGACTTGAAATCTGTCTAACCTCCTTCCTTCTTTCTCTCACCCTTGCTCCCGTTGGGTAACCCTCTGCTGGCTGGCCGATCATCCCTTTGGCGGTGCCTGGTACCCTCTTTTGGTTGCTCAGGTGCCCGGGAGAATTGTAGACTCCACGGGTCTCCGGATTTTCTGTTATCCTAAAGTATCCCACAGGTGCGGGCTCCGGTGCCCGGTAAGCTGTCTTGGATAAACCTCATCAAGTTCCTCACTCCCTTAAGCTGTCTGCACCTGGAAAACTTTCTTCCATCAAGCCCTCTCTTCTTCCTCCATCTCTCCCTGGTCCCTCAGCCGAGAGACGCTAAGCTCAAAAACTTAGAGGCAAAGACAAAAGACCCTCTTGTTCCCCCTAGAGGTGTTTTTATTCCCTCCCAGGTAACCTCACACCGTATGATCTAGTGTGGGAGTGCTGGTGAATGGGTGCCACCCACCATCCTATGATCCACCTGCAGCTGGAGTATCTGCACCTCTTTTACGGATGCCGTACCCCTCTGTGACGCCTGCTTGGCGGGGTGCCACAAAAGCATCATTAGAATCACATCAAAATTAAAAACAAATAAACAACCGCATCCTACAGAGATATGTCAGCTGATCAACTCAAGGAACAAAATATATGCACAATATCCTACAAGAATGCGCTGAACCCAAAGTTCTCATTTAAGCCACGTGGAGCAACAGTATCCAGCCTATATATCCACTTGCAAACAACCTGCCCTAAGGCCCGACTCAGATTGCCACCACGTGGACCCATTGAGACTTTATCAATGCCCATCACCTTCAGTAGATTAGAGTTACTGCGATGTTCCAAATAGAAATGTCTGGGTAGAGTTTTCAAAATTGTGGGGTCATCTACACACTTACCCTTCTCGATATCCAGCACATGTTCACGCACACGCACCCGTAGTTTCCTGGTAGTCATGCCAATGTAAATTTTATTACACAGACACTCCGCCATGTTTATGACACCCTTTGTTGAACAAGAAATGTGATGTCGGATGTCAAAGTTCCTGGAATTGTCTGGATTCCGAAATTTTTTGCTTTTTTTCATATTGGAACATGCCTTACAATGTTGGCACAGGAAAAATCCCCTCACGTCCAACCACTGAGACCTGATGTTAGTTTGAAAAGAAAAATAGGGAGGGGGACAAGAGGCGCAATAGTGCCCTATCACTGATGACACTTGTGTAAGGTGGTGGTGCTGTGAAGCTGCTCACCTGGTCCAGTTGTGATCCCCACAACTGGTTTGAAGGCGTTTTGGAATCAGTGTTCCAGCTGCTGCAGGACCTCCACCGACCACTGGATAGTGGTTTGAATCCAAGACAATGATGGGAGTGCTGGTGTGTCACGGTCCGCGCTGCTGTGGCATGAATAAACTCACCAAAGAGACAGCAGTTATTCCATCCTTTTATTTCCTCCTCTCTCCTACGCGTTTCAGCGCCACACCCGGCGCCTTCCTCAGGGACATTACAATCATACCAGCAGAGGGGGTTTTTATAGCCCTCTGCTGCACAGACAAAAGAGGTGTCATCTGTTTACCTGATGATGTCATCCTCATCATCAAATGGGTGGATCTGCCCATTTTGGCGCTATTTTTTACTAAAACATTAAATACATCACAAAATTATATAAGCTTGGGCTTGATGGTTTCATAAAAATATAAATACTGATGCCCATATAAAATTTCTTTAAAAATCACCAGATAAAAGCTTAAAAGTTTGTAAAAAAACATGGGTGCCGTCTAATAATATATATAAAAGATAAGACATGCAAAATATGCCCATATGGGACTAGAACCCGTGGTATTTCATTCATATAGGTTATACATCAAGTTTTTAAGCTATGTGCCACCACTGGATTTGATGTTAAAAAATCGTTCATAAAATCTCATAGAGTACAAAGATAGCGCTGAAAGGGATTCATATAAAAAGGGGAGGAATAGCAATTTGGAAATATAAAAGTAAAAAAAAAAAAAAAATTTTATTTTATTAATTAATTAAAAAATATTTAAAACAATTTTTTAAAAAATAGACAAAACTGATTTCAATGAAAAATATATAAAAATATATAGAAAGTATGTATTTTCATCACTGTGTGGTGGCGCAGCAGGAAGGTGGCGCTCCCACACTACAACACCCCAGGTTCTAATCTCTAGCTGGGAACAACAATAAAGTCATCACATTGACAAGCAATGAACTAAATAATGAAAAACAGCATGTCTAAATCAATTTTAAGAATGCATACTAAAAAGGGACACAAGATGGCGCTCACGCGCTGTATTAATCTATCAAAACCAGAATGAAATCACGGACAAATCGCACAGATATATGCGGAATGCTGAACTTATTTAGGTAATGAAATAGACTATGATGAGAACATAGAAGTGAAGATAGGAAGATATAATCTGTTTAGTAGGTAGCGATAGCTCTTGATAAATGAGTTATAGCAAAATGTCAAAGAGTCAGCCCGGTCTGATCACTAGTTTAAAACAGAGAAATCTAGATAAGTGGACAGAGGGTGCTCATAAGTGTCAAAAAAAGTTAATAAATTGCAAATCTAATCTGAGAACGCTGTCTCAGTGTCACTGGATGTGGTACCCAGCCTGTCCTGAGGAGCCAGTTGCTATGACTCCCCATGCAGTGCAAATGTCCGCCACTGGGGGCAAAAACCAATAGATTTACAATGTAATGGAAGCAAATAGAGAATCATGCAAAGTATAACGAGTAAAGTGATCTGTGTTACACAGATAGTAAAAAGTTAATGTTGTTTAGTAAGTAAATAAGATATATACAAAATATATAAATATATATAAAAATAACATTATAAAATGTATGGTGAATTTATATAGAAAGTGCATAGATATAATTAATGTGATTGTAACTATTTGTGAAGGAGATATATGAGAAGAAGTGGTGTGCCAAGCCAGGTTTGGTCTTCTAAAGAGATATCTGATAGTGGGCAAAGATTGATCATGTGTATCATAGTTTGATTATGAAATGTATCAGTGGCAACTATTTTTGGTCAGGTAAGTCACAATGTGGCATAAGATATGGTACCCAGACTATCCTGAGGAGCCAGTTACCATGGCTACCCATGTAGTACAAATATCCACCACTTGAGGCAGTATACATGCAAATTTCCAGTCTAATGGAAATAAATGAGGGCACATTAGCACTATATCAAATGAGTAGTCTATGTCACACATATTCTCTAAATTTTGGTATTATAAATAGTAATAAAACAGGTATAGCAATGAATGATAAGATTATATAAGAAGAATAAAAATGTATAAGAAGAATAAAAGATAAATGATAACTCTATATTAATTCTGTGATCAAGTTTAACCCTTTTGGCTTTAGAGTGTCCAGGTTATACATCCAAAACTTCTCCTTTTTCTTAAGTACCTCAAACCTATTGTTTGTCTCTGCTGGCACATGGTCAATGGGAGTAATTTTTAACAGAGTTGGGTCCCTGTTGTGATATTTGTCAAAGTGGCTGGATACCCCATGGAGTTGGAAACCATGTTTAATGTTACTTCTGTGTTTATTTATCCTTTCACTGAGCGACCTTATCGTTCTTCCCACGTATTGTAAAGAACAGGGACATTCCAATAAATATATGACATAGTTAGTGGTACAGTTCATGTCATGTTTTATTGTGAATTTTTTATTCGTCGAGGATGAACTGAATGAAGAAACTGCCTGGATGTTTCTGCAACACAAGCAGTTTTTCCTCCCACATCTAGTGGTGTGTTTTACTGTCTTGGCGGGTTTGATTAAGGTCTTATGCTGTGGGAGCCGACTGGGAGCTATAATACTCTTGATGTTGGGTGCTCTCCTGAAAGTTATACCCGGTTTTTCCGGGATTATGGATTTTAGTACAGGGTCATTTTTTAAAACATGCCAGTGTGTCTGTAAGCAGTCTCGTATAGCAGTATGATTCCTATTATATGTGGTTACAAAATTGAACATAAACTTGTTCTGTGATGGCTTTTTCCTCCCCTTTGGAGTTAATAGGGTTTCCTGTCTCATTCTACCACAGGTTTTCTGGGCTGTTTTAACAAGTTTTCTTGGATAATTTCTTTCCAAAAATCTCTTGCTTAAAATTTCAGATTGGGTCAAATAATCTTCCTGGTTCGTACAGTTTTTCTTAATACGTCTGAACTGCCCCATGGGTATATTTTTCAGCCATTTAGCATAATGCCCGCTCTCATAATTGATGTATGAATTTCTATCCGTCTTTTTGAAGAAAGTTTTTGTGTTTATGGTTTCCTTATTCCTAATATACCCTTACTAAGGAGGAAACATCATTATTAAATAAAGGTCTTTTATTTTGTCCATCAAATGAATTGGACAACTATGATTTGTTCATAGATATTCATCAATTTATCCGTAAGCTCACATTAAAAAGGCATTTCGCACTGAAACCGGGTGGGAATGATATAGAGTCTAATGAGAATAATAATGATGACGATCAGGATATTTTCAAAAATAAATCTAACTTTTATCCACTAGAGAGCAGGGGTCATTGTTTGGAAACTTTTCAGGATCTTTTACTGAATAATCTGAACAAGGAAACAATGATGAAATCCAATAATGCACGGAAAGAAAAGAAAAATCTCACTATGAATGAAACTCTAGCTTTAAATAGTCTCAAGAAAAATAAAAACATTGTTATAAGGGCAGCAGATAAGGGAGGAGGTATAGTAATACAGGACAGGGCAGCATATATGGAAGAAGCTGATAGACTCCTTGGAGATCCAAAATACTACAGAAAGGTTACAACTAACCCATATCCAGAACTAACTAAAACTTATAATAAAAAAATTAAGGCAGCATATGAACAAGGAATAATTAATGATACCCTCAAGAAATTCCTATTAACAACCCAACCCACCACACCTTTCCTTTATCATTTACCAAAGGTACATAAGAGCCTATTAAATCCACCAGGGAGGCCAATCATTTCGGAGATTGGTTCTTTAACAAGCAAGTTGGCCAGTTTCATTGATAAAACTTTGCAAAAATATGTAGTGGGACTGAGTAGTTTCATTAAAGATTCTACAGAAGTTATCAAGGTTTTAAAAAATGTTAAATGGAAGAAATCATATAGATTTGTCACTATGGATGTGGCATCCTTGTACACAAACATCGGCCATACAGCAGGTCTACTCTGTGCTGAATATTTCCTCAGAAAAGATTTGGATATGAGTGACCAAATGACATCATTCATTTTGGAAGGATTGAAGTTTATTTTATTTAACAATTTTTTCTCGCATAATGGAGTTATGTACCACCAAACACACGGGACAGCAATGGGATCGAAAGTTGCTTGTTCCTACGCGAATTTATATATGGGCCTCTTTGAGGAACTGCACATGTTAAATGAGAAGCATAAAAGTGGTTTGATCCTATATAAAAGATTTATAGATGACATCCTGCTTATATGGGATACAGACTACAGTGATGTATATGAATTTATTGGTTCCATTTTGCAAAATAACTGGGGTTTAGACTTAGAACCAACAGTGAATGATACCACAATTAATTTTTTAGACCTAACTATCTTCATAGATAAGGAAACCATAAACACAAAAACTTTCTTCAAAAAGACGGATAGAAATTCATACATCAATTATGAGAGCGGGCATTATGCTAAATGGCTGAAAAATTTACCCATGGGGCAGTTCAGACGTATTAAGAAAAACTGTACGAACCAGGAAGATTATTTGACCCAATCTGAAATTTTAAGCAAGAGATTTTTGGAAAGAAATTATCCAAGAAAACTTGTTAAAACAGCCCAGAAAACCTGTGGTAGAATGAGACAGGAAACCCTATTAACTCCAAAGGGGAGGAAAAAGCCATCACAGAACAAGTTTATGTTCAATTTTGTAACCACATATAATAGGAATCATACTGCTATACGAGACTGCTTACAGACACACTGGCATGTTTTAAAAAATGACCCTGTACTAAAATCCATAATCCCGGAAAAACCGGGTATAACTTTCAGGAGAGCACCCAACATCAAGAGTATTATAGCTCCCAGTCGGCTCCCACAGCATAAGACCTTAATCAAACCCGCCAAGACAGTAAAACACACCACTAGATGTGGGAGGAAAAACTGCTTGTGTTGCAGAAACATCCAGGCAGTTTCTTCATTCAGTTCATCCTCGACGAATAAAAAATTCACAATAAAACATGACATGAACTGTACCACTAACTATGTCATATATTTATTGGAATGTCCCTGTTCTTTACAATACGTGGGAAGAACGATAAGGTCGCTCAGTGAAAGGATAAATAAACACAGAAGTAACATTAAACATGGTTTCCAACTCCATGGGGTATCCAGCCACTTTGACAAATATCACAACAGGGACCCAACTCTGTTAAAAATTACTCCCATTGACCATGTGCCAGCAGAGACAAACAATAGGTTTGAGGTACTTAAGAAAAAGGAGAAGTTTTGGATGTATAACCTGGACACTCTAAAGCCAAAAGGGTTAAACTTGATCACAGAATTAATATAGAGTTATCATTTATCTTTTATTCTTCTTATACATTTTTATTCTTCTTATATAATCTTATCATTCATTGCTATACCTGTTTTATTACTATTTATAATACCAAAATTTAGAGAATATGTGTGACATAGACTACTCATTTGATATAGTGCTAATGTGCCCTCATTTATTTCCATTAGACTGGAAATTTGCATGTATACTGCCTCAAGTGGTGGATATTTGTACTACATGGGTAGCCATGGTAACTGGCTCCTCAGGATAGTCTGGGTACCATATCTTATGCCACATTGTGACTTACCTGACCAAAAATAGTTGCCACTGATACATTTCATAATCAAACTATGATACACATGATCAATCTTTGCCCACTATCAGATATCTCTTTAGAAGACCAAACCTGGCTTGGCACACCACTTCTTCTCATATATCTCCTTCACAAATAGTTACAATCACATTAATTATATCTATGCACTTTCTATATAAATTCACCATACATTTTATAATGTTATTTTTATATATATTTATATATTTTGTATATATCTTATTTACTTACTAAACAACATTAACTTTTTACTATCTGTGTAACACAGATCACTTTACTCGTTATACTTTGCATGATTCTCTATTTGCTTCCATTACATTGTAAATCTATTGGTTTTTGCCCCCAGTGGCGGACATTTGCACTGCATGGGGAGTCATAGCAACTGGCTCCTCAGGACAGGCTGGGTACCACATCCAGTGACACTGAGACAGCGTTCTCAGATTAGATTTGCAATTTATTAACTTTTTTTGACACTTATGAGCACCCTCTGTCCACTTATCTAGATTTCTCTGTTTTAAACTAGTGATCAGACCGGGCTGACTCTTTGACATTTTGCTATAACTCATTTATCAAGAGCTATCGCTACCTACTAAACAGATTATATCTTCCTATCTTCACTTCTATGTTCTCATCATAGTCTATTTCATTACCTAAATAAGTTCAGCATTCCGCATATATCTGTGCGATTTGTCCGTGATTTCATTCTGGTTTTGATAGATTAATACAGCGCGTGAGCGCCATCTTGTGTCCCTTTTTAGTATGCATTCTTAAAATTGATTTAGACATGCTGTTTTTCATTATTTAGTTCATTGCTTGTCAATGTGATGACTTTATTGTTGTTCCCAGCTAGAGATTAGAACCTGGGGTGTTGTAGTGTGGGAGCGCCACCTTCCTGCTGCGCCACCACACAGTGATGAAAATACATACTTTCTATATATTTTTATATATTTTTCATTGAAATCAGTTTTGTCTATTTTTTAAAAAATTGTTTTAAATATTTTTTAATTAATTAATAAAATAAAATTTTTTTTTTTTTTTTACTTTTATATTTCCAAATTGCTATTCCTCCCCTTTTTATATGAATCCCTTTCAGCGCTATCTTTGTACTCTATGAGATTTTATGAACGATTTTTTAACATCAAATCCAGTGGTGGCACATAGCTTAAAAACTTGATGTATAACCTATATGAATGAAATACCACGGGTTCTAGTCCCATATGGGCATATTTTGCATGTCTTATCTTTTATATATATTATTAGACGGCACCCATGTTTTTTTACAAACTTTTAAGCTTTTATCTGGTGATTTTTAAAGAAATTTTATATGGGCATCAGTATTTATATTTTTATGAAACCATCAAGCCCAAGCTTATATAATTTTGTGATGTATTTAATGTTTTAGTAAAAAATAGCGCCAAAATGGGCAGATCCACCCATTTGATGATGAGGATGACATCATCAGGTAAACAGATGACACCTCTTTTGTCTGTGCAGCAGAGGGCTATAAAAACCCCCTCTGCTGGTATGATTGTAATGTCCCTGAGGAAGGCGCCGGGTGTGGCGCTGAAACGCGTAGGAGAGAGGAGGAAATAAAAGGATGGAATAACTGCTGTCTCTTTGGTGAGTTTATTCATGCCACAGCAGCGCGGACCGTGACACACCAGCACTCCCATCATTGTCTCTGATGTTAGTTTGACGTACAAAGTGGCTCCTGAATAGACAGTCCTTCAAGTTCTGTGAGCGGCGAGCTATAATAAGAGGCTCAGGGGAGATGCATTGTCTCAAAATTGGATCACCTAACAGTATATTCCACTGTTTGTCAATAAACTTAGTCATTTCTCTCCATTGCTTAT
Organism: Allobates femoralis; assembly: GCA_033576535.1. Lineage (NCBI taxonomy): Eukaryota > Metazoa > Chordata > Amphibia > Anura > Aromobatidae > Allobates > Allobates femoralis. Next base: position 214,709,748 of record JARQOC010000006.1, on the reverse strand, counting down.
GATAGATAGTGATAAGTCGTGGATACTGATCCTTTACACTATCATCCTTCCTCTTACTGCAAAGGAGATCTGCCCGTTGGTATGATGTTGCCCTGTTATAGCCATCTTTGATTGCTCTCTGACTATACCCTCTTTCTTCAAAGCGACTCTTTAAATCTTTAGCCTGAAGTTCAAACAGATGCTCCTGGGAGCATATGCGTGTAACTCTAAGATATTGGCCCATTGGTATCCCTTTGATTGTAGATGGTAAATGGGATAATTCAGCCCATAAAATGGAATTAGTAGATGTTTCTTTATGAAATACATTTGTAGTTATTGTGTCATCTGCCAGGGCTTCAATGGCTATATCCAAAAAGTCGATCTTTCTGCCACTCTTGTAAGTCAACTTTATGTTCAGCTCATTGCTGTTTAAACCCGTGATGAGATTATCAAGTTCCATGTCTGTTCCCTCCCAAACAAACAGAACATCATCGATGAACCTCATGCACCCCTGTATCTTCTCGGATCCGCAATGGGGTTACAGACAAAAATGTCTCTCTCCCATGCACCCAAAAATAAGTTGGCATACGAGGGTGCACGGGAGACCCCCATTGCGGTGCTTTGAAGTTGAAGGTAGACTTGGCCATCAAACACGAAGCTGTTGTGGGTTAGTATGAATTCAAGCAGGGTCACTATCAATTCAGACATCTCTGGGTCCGTGTCACTCCCCCTCAGGAACCACCGTGTAGCCTGGATGGCATCCTTGTGCCTTATCGAGGTGTACAGTGATTCTACATCAACTGTCACCAACTTGGATGTACCCAACAACGGTATTCCCAACCTATGTAAGGCCTCTGTAGTATCCCTGATGTACGAGGGTAAAGATCTATAGAGGCTATATTTGTGGAGGCAGTGCCTTGTTATTCCAAAGGAGCAGTGCAGTGTACAGTATAAACGCTAAATTACAGACATAGAGATTTGTATCACATTGACTCTCTTCTCAGAATTTCTAGTTGTATGGCCTAAATTTACACATACCGTATATACTCGTGTATAAGCCGAGTTTTTCAGCCCAAAATTTGGGCTGAAAAGTCTCCCCCTCGGCTTATACACGAGTCAATATGGGGGGGGCTGTGTCCGGGGCTGTGTCCGGGGGCTGTGGAGGCTTCAGGAGGCGGGGGGGGGGAGGCTGCTGTATGAGCGGCCCCGTCACGTGGGGCCGCTCATTAAATATGCACTGCTTTCCCCTGTCTATCACCGGCAGGGGAAAGCAGTGCATAACTAATTAAATCCCCCCCCAAGTGCTGGCACCTGCCCCCCCTTGTAAGGGCCCCCCCCCCCGATGGTTATATTACCATTCCGGACTTCTGATCCGCGCCGCTCCTCGCTCCTCCTCGCTGCTCCGTCCGTCTTCTACATCTCGGATCTCCGGCCGTCGCAGGCATGTGACGTCATCGCGCGGCCGGGGATCCCGGATGTAGAAGACGGACGGAGCAGCACGGAGGAGCGAGGAGCGGCGCGGATCAGAAGTCCGGAATGGTAAGAGAAGCGGGGGGGGGGGGCCCTTGCAAGGGGGGGCGAGGGCCGCTGTGTACCCCCAGGGGCTGCTGGGGACCCCCAGGGGGCTGCTGGGTACCCCCTGGGGGCTGCTGGGGCACCTGCTGGGGACCCCCTGGGGGCTGTTGGTACCCCCAGGGGGCTGTTGGTACCCCCTGGGGGCTATTGGTACCCCCAGGGGGCTGTTGGTACCCCCTGGGCGCTGTTGGTACCCCCAGGGGGCTGTTGGTACCCCCTGGGGGCTGCTGGGGTACCTGCTGGGGACCCCCAGGGGGCTGTTGGTACCCCCTGGGGGCTGTTGGTACCCCCTGGGGGCTATTGGTACCCCCTGGGGGCTATTGGTACCCCCAGAGGGCTGTTGGTACCCCCTGGGGGCTGTTGGTACCCCCTGGGGGCTGTTGGTACCCCCAGGGGGCTGTTGGTACCCCCTGGGGGCTGCTGGGGTACCTGCTGGGGACCCCCAGGGGGCTGTTGGTACCCCCAGGGGGCTGTTGGTACCCCCTGGGGGCTGTTGGTACCCCCTGGGGGCTATTGGTACCCCCAGGGGGCTGTTGGTACCCCCTGGGGGCTGTTGGTACCCCCAGGGGGCTGCTGGTACCCCCTGGGGGCTGTTGGTACCCCCAGGGGGCTGTTGGTACCCCCTGGGGGCTGTTGGTACCCCCAGGGGGCTGCTGGTACCCCAGGGGGCTGTTGGTACCCCGCGGGGGCTGCTGGGTACCCCCTGGGGGCTGCTATATGTACCCTGGGCCTGCTGTATACACTGGGGCTGCTGTATACTACACTGGGGCTGCTGGGGCTCCTGTATACTACCACTGGGGCTGCTGGGGCTCCTGTATACTACCACTGGGGCTGCTGTGGCTCCTGTATACTACCACTGGGGCTGCTGGGGCTCCTGTATACTACCACTGGGCTGCTAGCTCCTGTATACTACCACTGGGGCTGCTGGGGCTCCTGTATACTACCACTGGGGCTGCTGGGGAATCTGTATACTACCACTGGGGCTCCTGTATACTACCACTGGGGCTGCTGGGGCTCCTGTATACTACCACTGGGGCTGCTGGGGCTCCTGTATACTACCACTGGGGCTGCTGGGGCTCCTGTATACTACCACTGGGGCTGCTGGGGCTCCTGTATACTACCACTGGGGCTGCTGGGGAATCTGTATACTACCACTGGGGCTGCTGGGGAATCTGTATACTACCACTGGGGCTGCTGTATACTACCACTGGGGAGGCCTGTATACCACACTGCTGGGGTCTGTATACCTGTGCTGGGGTCCACCCTCGGCTTATACACGAGTCAATAGGTTTTTCCAGATTTTTGGGGCAAAAGTAGGGGGGTCGGCTTATACACGGGTCGGCTTATACACGAGTATATACGGTAGTTACATTAGTGTTGAATGGTTGATACACTATCCAATACGAATATTGTTACTGGGTGTTCATAGCCATTTAATTTTGGGAATTTGGTGCTCTGCGTGTACTAGATTAATCTGTCTGTAGTCTAACCGAAATACATATGTACTGTGGATAACTGTATAAGTTCTCTCTATACTGGTATTATCATCTGCATAGCCAATCTCTTCAGTGAGCCGTGAGGCACCCTGCCATATATGATACCACCTGGGTTCCAGCACTGCTATAGTAATCTATGAAAATGTTTTTTCCATATGTTCCTTTATATGATGTTTCATTTATGATGTTGTAATGCTTTGAAAGGCTCTTCAATAAAGTTTTGCATTTTTTATACAATGCATTGTCTCCATGGAGACTTTTTGATTATTAGTACTGTTTGGAATGGAATGTACATATTGTGATGGAGTTATGATTGGCTCATGACCGCATCGACTGGCTGACTGTGGGTTGACAGTAAGTGGGATCTCCAACCTCATCCTCACCCTGTGTGTTCTCACACCCGTCATCCTCAGAGCCAACCTCTTCCTGCCCTGACTGAAAAGTCAAGTTGTCGTTCCAATCAGGTATCTCAGTCTCATCAGCATTTTCCTCATTGTCTCCCCCAACAGGAGTTACAGTTTGGGAATGAGGGTCTACATTATGCTCAGAATCTTCTTCATCTTGGCCTAGATCCGACTCACAAAGCTTCTGGGCATCAGTGCAGATCATTTCCTCATCTGGACTCACAGAAGCTTTGGAGCAGACCTCTGATTCCCAGGCTATAGTATGAGTGAACAGCTCTGCAGACTCAACCATCTGTCTTACCCCATACTCAATGAGATATAGAAATTGGTTGCGCCACGCTGCTTTATGTTTTATGTCCACCCTCTGTTAAATCACCGTTACACTTACCTTTACCTGTTGTGCTGTCCGCACAACAGGGGGCTCACGTAGTGAGTGCACGGGGTCTCTCTCTGTGCGGTGTGGATTTCTTTCCCTTTTTCCTCGGTGTCCGCCTGTGTAATTGCACGTGATCCCTCACGTGTTTTCCTCTCCTCTGTTAGGTTTGTCTTCTCCTCCGGAGCTGCTCCACCGCTCTCCCCGAGGGAGATAGATATGCAGACAATAGAATAAATCGATGTTTGGGTGAGCGCTGGGATATGAAGACAGCAACACTTCAACAAGTATTTTACCTGTAAGTTTATTGTTCAATTCACACTAGGTCCTCTCCCACAACATGTTTCGACGCTCAGGGCGTCTTCCTCAAGTGGATATCAGACCTTACATTTGGTATCCTTATAAATCATCCATTAACCAATCCCTTGCTTTTAGGTTGAAAATAGACTTTTTAACTATTTCCTATCCAAATGTCTAAATAGCTATTTAAGCAGTTCTATTTAATGCACAATACGAGCCCTTTTTATTCTATTGCACAACTGCCCGTTCTTTTATGACAACAACACATCATATTGACTCTCTTCTCAGACTTTCTAGTTGTATGGCCTAAATTTACACATAGTTACATTAGTGTTGAATGGTTGATACACTATCCAATACGAATATTGTTACTGGGTGTTCATAGCCATTTAATTTTGGGAATTTGGTGCTCTGCGTGTACTAGATTAATCTGTCTGTAGTCTAACCGAAATACATATGTACTGTGGATAACTGTATAAGTTCTCTCTATACTGGTATTATCATCTGCATAGCCAATCTCTTCAGTGAGCCGTGAGGCACCCTGCCATATATGATACCACCTGGGTTCCAGCACTGCTATAGTAATCTATGAAAATGTTTTTTCCATATGTTCCTTTATATGATGTTTCATTTATGATGTTGTAATGCTTTGAAAGGCTCTTCAATAAAGTTTTGCATTTTTTATACAATGCATTGTCTCCATGGAGACTTTTTGATTATTAGTACTGTTTGGAATGGAATGTACATATTGTGATGGAGTTATGATTGGCTCATGACCGCATCGACTGGCTGACTGTGGGTTGACAGTAAGTGGGATCTCCAACCTCATCCTCACCCTGTGTGTTCTCACACCCGTCATCCTCAGAGCCAACCTCTTCCTGCCCTGACTGAAAAGTCAAGTTGTCGTTCCAATCAGGTATCTCAGTCTCATCAGCATTTTCCTCATTGTCTCCCCCAACAGGAGTTACAGTTTGGGAATGAGGGTCTACATTATGCTCAGAATCTTCTTCATCTTGGCCTAGATCCGACTCACAAAGCTTCTGGGCATCAGTGCAGATCATTTCCTCATCTGGACTCACAGAAGCTTTGGAGCAGACCTCTGATTCCCAGGCTATAGTATGAGTGAACAGCTCTGCAGACTCAACCATCTGTCTTACCCCATACTCAATGAGATATAGAAATTGGTTGCGCCACGCTGCTTTATGTTTTATGTCCACCCTCTGTTAAATCACCGTTACACTTACCTTTACCTGTTGTGCTGTCCGCACAACAGGGGGGCTCACGTAGTGAGTGCACGGGGTCTCTCTCTGTGCGGTGTGGATTTCTTTCCCTTTTTCCTAGGTGTCCGCCTGTGTAATTGCACGTGATCCCTCACGTGTTTTCCTCTCCTCTGTTAGGTTTGTCTTCTCCTCCGGAGCTGCTCCACCGCTCTCCCCGAGGGAGATAGATATGCAGACAATAGAATAAATCGATGTTTGGGTGAGCGCTGGGATATGAAGACAGCAACACTTCAACAAGTATTTTACCTGTAAGTTTATTGTTCAATTCACACTAGGTCCTCTCCCACAACATGTTTCGACGCTCAGGGCGTCTTCCTCAAGTGGATATCAGACCTTACATTTGGTATCCTTATAAATCATCCATTAACCAATCCCTTGCTTTTAGGTTGAAAATAGACTTTTTAACTATTTCCTATCCAAATGTCTAAATAGCTATTTAAGCAGTTCTATTTAATGCACAATACGAGCCCTTTTTATTCTATTGCACAACTGCCCGTTCTTTTATGACAACAACACATCATATTGACTCTCTTCTCAGACTTTCTAGTTGTATGGCCTAAATTTACACATAGTTACATTAGTGTTGAATGGTTGATACACTATCCAATACGAATATTGTTACTGGGTGTTCATAGCCATTTAATTTTGGGAATTTGGTGCTCTGCGTGTACTAGATTAATCTGTCTGTAGTCTAACCGAAATACATATGTACTGTGGATAACTGTATAAGTTCTCTCTATACTGGTATTATCATCTGCATAGCCTATCTCTTCAGTGAGCCGTGAGGCACCCTGCCATATATGATACCACCTGGGTTGCAGCACTCCTATAGTAATCTATGAAAAAAAAAAATTCCATTTGTCCCTTTATATGATGTTTCATTTATGATGTTGTAATGCTTTGAAAGGCTCTTCAATAAAGTTTTGTATTTTTTATACAATCCATTGTCTCCATGGAGACTTTTTGATTATTAGTACTGTTTGGAATGTACACATTGTGATGGAGTTATGATTGGCTCATGGTATTTTCTGTTTAAATACAGATTTTCTCTGGGTACTATTTGGAGCATTATGGCTAAGAAAAATAGAGAGCTTAGCTGGAAAACAGAGGTGGTCAATTTATTTAAGAAAGGTGCCTCTGTCAGCCAGCCGGATATGTCAGTGGTCAATAAGGAACTTATGTATGTACAAATACAAGAATGCGTTGTACGGAAAGACAAAGCTATGGTGGACGAAGACGTCCTTAGATAATTACTTGTCTCATAAGATTGTGCCCAGAGGCTGGAGGGTCCAGTTGTACCCCACATTCAATCTGGACAATGACGAATTAATGAAGAAGTGGATGGAAGCAGCTTCTTCTTGCTCTTTCGCCTTTATTCAAATCATCAATGAGCACAATGCCTGGAATCTGCAGATCATTGATGAAGAAATAGAAACCATGTCGAAAACCTTGCATGATGGCTTGTCTAAAGAATCCTTGGAGATTTACACGAGGGAAATAGATAAGGAAATGGAGAAATGGGAACAGGAAATTAGTACCAAAAAGATTAAGAAGTTCAAGAGGGATATAAGTGACTAGCTGTGAGCCCGATGCAAATGCATCGGGATTCTAGAACGTGGCAATATTATTTGCATTAATAGCATTATTATTACCATTAATAGCTGTTGTAGGGTTGGTTCTGTTTATCGGTTGTTGTTGTCAGTTATGACTACAATCACCGATATCCAGAATCTTCCCTTCCTTACCACTTTCTGTTCCTATGCTGATTAACTATATATATATATGTAAATACCGATGACTTAATGGAAACAAGTCTGTTCTAATAAATGAATATTTATTAAACACACCCAAAAGTCTACAACAATAATATATATATTCTAGATAGCACAAAAACTAATACACAATCAATACTGTTACAATGATGTAAAATACCCACAGTTACTAATGCCCACGTTACCTAAATATACATGCACACTCTATTAGTGATCTATCTATCCCTATAGAGAGAGATATAGAAAGAGATATAGAGAGAGATATACAGAGATATATACAGGGAGATATAGAAGAGATATAGACAGAGATATTGGAATGATACTTATGCCAGATGTCAATGTCCTTCCATGGTGGTTCCAAGTAGAAAGAGCAAGCTCTTGTGTCTCAGTCCATTTTAACCTGTCCCTCAGCTGTGCACGTGACGGACACACCTCCTCATCCGTGCACTTCTGACAGGGTTGTAAGGGTGCACGCTCACCATGCACTATATTGAAATGAGGTATCTCCTGCCACTATAGATTGGCAAACAATGGGAATAGTCATGTCTACTTATCATCCCAGACATCTTGGCTGCTGTGAACTGTTAGAAGAAGGGGTGAGAATAACCCTTTGTGGCAGCAGCCTGTAGATCTTTGATATTTAAATTAAGAGTCTTATCTGATAGCTTCCCACATTAAAATGCAAGAATGGACATCTTCTGATATGGTAATTAACCATGTCAGAAGATGAACAATTTCCATCAGATACAGCTGAATTGGCCAATGTTATATTAGAATGTGAAGGGGCATTTATTACACCAATGTGGGCATAAATATAGATATATACACATACATGCCCACAAAGAGAGATATATATTTATGTGTCATATTAATCATGCCATCACTTCCCCCTCAACATTCCCCCTTTTGTCGGAAAATACGACAATAAAATGAGTGGGAAGTGTGGAATATATTTGCCTACTCAATCCTATCACCAATAAGCGTTCAGGATGAAATGAAGTAAAATTTTCCACTTAGGTATCTAGACATCACCCATCGCCATCACCTCTCCCCTGCCGTTCGCCGTAATCCAGTGTCTCCATCCATAGAGTACACCAAAGTCATCTTTGTGGATCTTCTTGGTCTCTTTGGTTCAGGAATAAAGTTCTCTATTTGTCAGTACACTTCTGATCTTGTCGTTGCCAATCTCGAGAAACACGCCTATCCCCAAGTAGTCTTCTTCCCAGCTTGACTGCTTAGATTCTGGAGTTGCTGCACCGTCTCTTGATCGGCCCACAGAGTTTTCCTGTGCTCGCCCCTCTCCCTACCAGATTTTTTTTTTTTTTTTCAAGTCTGGTGTGTAGGGACTACCGGGTAACACACTCTGTAGCTGGGCCTCACCAGGTGGTTTCTTGGAGCACCTCCTTCTTGGGATTAGATCAATCAGGGGATGGCATTCTTCTTAGCTGAGGTACGACTTTCAACAGAGACTTCTCCTGCAAACTTGATTGAAGCATCTATCGTTAATGTGGTTCTTCCATGGATAGATAGTTGAATCTCTACTAGGCAGGTCAGAGTTTATTGGGTAGGGGATGATATCAGCATACCTAAGTTGACTGTGAGAAGAATGCAGTCCAACCGACCTTCAATCCATCCCTTATGAACGTTATTGACTCAAGGGTTGAAGTAGCAAATACCTTAGACAATGATGGGGCCTGTCCCTACAGAACCTTACTCTTTCCTCATTCATACAAAAAAACCAAACAAACCTATATCCCAATGTAAAAATTAAACAGTATATAATGATACCATATTTCCCTCCCCCATCCCTTAACCATAAATCAAAGTAAAAGCCAAACAAAATATACAATGTTATGAGGTTTCAGGGCGGAGTTGACGTAATGTCCTAAACACTCTTATCAAATATAATATCAAGGTTTCAGGACTTTTAGTGCTAAGTCCTGGACCTTCTTCGGCGGTTAAATTCATGAAGTTCTGCCTGGTTCTCTTGTATCTGGTGGGCAAGTCTCTTTACTCTCCTGTAAACTAGGCACAGTCCAATGTACATAACAAGAACAAGAACCAGGAGAACAATCACAGGGTGGATAATGAAATTAAAAAACGATGTAGCTGTCGGACTATAGCCAAATAAACTTTCCCACCAGGACACCTTAGAGTCTGTATCTAAGGCATTTGTAATCCTCGTTATCTTGGTTTTGTCATGCTCAAGCTGAATAGTGGCTTGATTCTCAGCCTCATGAAGATTTCGGAGTATGTCGTCTTCTTTGCTGAAATCTAACAAGAGACGCTTGAGCTCACGACCAAAACCAAGAGGAATCTTTTGCAGTCTCACAGGAGTGTCAGGGCGAATGTCGAGTCTCTTCTCCGGTGTTATCGGGGTCCTCCCCTGCTGATCTGCGACATCTAAACCTAAAACGGGACTAAGGGTACAATATGCTCCTGGGAGGAGTATGCCTCTTTCGGTGCAATTAGTGCCATATAAAGAATACGTTACATTTTTCCCTTGGTACCAACACCAATACCCTTGACCCAAATATTTCAGACGAGAGGAGGGTATTGTGTTAGTCTTCATCTCACATGACCCCTCAGAGTCCCTACACTGGTGCCTAAGCACCCTATCTTGACTCCCTTGACAGAGGATAGCATCCTCTTTCCTCCAACATCCCTCTGTATCAAACAGATAAGGATGGCCTCGCTCATAGGTTAGGATGTCTGAGGTGAGCTGTGGATGAAGCACCGTCTGATTGCTAACAACAATTCCTATATTCATGGCACTGTACCCCTTCTTGATATTACCAGATACAGGTGCCAAAGAAGATGCCGTGCAGGTGAGATTATGACACCCATGCCATTGAACCAGCCACCAGTTTGTATGGTTGGCTGCAAACGGGGAGATTAGGGAACTTACTCTTTGTCTGAGGTTGAATGGGAAGTGGCCCTTGTATAGAGAGGACACTATATGCTTTAGGTTGTCAGAGAGTTCACTCTGGACTTGCGTACATGCTAGGGCAAACTGAACTCTGTCTTGCACTTCTACAAGACCTGCAACTAACCTTCTAAACTTCTCTCGTAGAGCTGAAGATAGAGAGGTAGTGGCATCAATGTGCGAATGTTGCAAACCCTCTAAGACATGGTTTACATCAAGCTGAGTTCTGAACCCTTCCCCAGCATGTCGCGCAATGTCCCTGAGCTTACCTCTCAGGACTTCCATATCCATAGTGTTCAGGGCACCTACTCCCAATGCACCTCCACTAATTCCCATCTCTATCAAGTCTCTCCTACTCCTGAATTTCCTGTGTCGGGGATCATCTTTTCTCACTTCTTGCCCCGCCTCTACCCATCCTTTCATCATGTCAATTTGGTTCCTCACAAACTCCTCACATCTGTGAACCCAGTGATCTACTCTGAAGTCATCTACAGAAATTCGCCATGTATATAGGACGAATTTAGTTCCTGTGATGATCTTCCATGGGGATGACAGTTGAGGAGCTATGGGATCTGCCAATTGGTGGGTAGAAACATTGCAAGAATCCAGGTGCGGTTTGACTGGTTGGAGACCTTCAGCCTCATATGGGACCCTTACCACGGTCACACATACTTGTCCTCTACCACTGAACTGGTACCACTGATCGCTATCTCCTGCCTGTAACGCTAGGTTTCCTATTGGTTTGGATTTGGACAGATAGACCCACTGTGTAAATGACCAGCACCCTTCGTCCACCGCCTCACAAAAAGGCCACTTAAATGGACCGTCTATATTGATGTCAAAGTTAATGTCCCTGCCTCTGGGGTCTTTCCAGTCAGAAGACACGTATTTGCTTCGGTATTCCTCAGTCATAGGGGCGCCATCCATCCATACATCCACAATTGGGGTGTCCACCCCATTGCATACTAAGTCCCATCTCCAGGGATTAGTATCCAATTTTACCATCTGTGTATCCGGTTCGCAGTGGGCATAGGTGATGAAATAGTATCCAGTCACCTCCGATACACAGACTTCTCTCATGATCGTAATCATGAAAGACCGTATGGATGGCGACCCCTCTACTCGAGTATACCTCAGATCCTTGGCATCAGTCCGTACCTTTAAAACTGTTGCTCGGTATAAGCCCTCCAGTTTCACTGGACCACTCTGATCGTTCCATAATGCCTGGCCAGAGTTACTGCAGTTTAACTTTAACATCAATACACTAGTCCGTAAGTAATCTGTGGACACATGTCCTTGGGCATATTTGGATTCCCTGGTGATGGTCATCTGGGAATCCCTCAACATACAATATGCCTTAAGGGTGCCTTTTACAAGTACGGGTCTATCAAAGTACGTCCTTACCCTCAACCCATCTTGACTATCCTTCCTAGTGAAGGTAGCCTGTAAGATATACCACCCACTAAACTCTGCTCCAGTGACATCTTCAGGACTCAGAAAGCCTTCTTTTAGTTTGGTTTGCCTCACTGCAATCTGGAATGCAGGGATCTGCTCAGTTCCTGGTTCCTGAAGGACACCAGACACTGCTGCAAACTTAGCCAGTTCGTCGGCCTTGTTATTTCCTATGGTCAAAGGCTGTTCTCCTCTTTGATGTGCTGGGACTTTTATAATGGCTGCCTCCGCTTGATCTGCCATGCCCCAATCCCACAATTCCTTTAGGACCATAATGTGGGCCAGAGGTTTATTCTGGTTGTCCACAAAACCTCGTTTTTTCCACGTGTTCAGGTGCAGGGTGAGAGATCGAACTACATATGAACTGTCACTATATATAGTTCGATTCCCTGGAGGTTGAAGGAGGAGAGCCTCCTTGACAGCCTCCAGTTTAGCCCGTTGTGCTGACATGTGACCTGGCAACCGGAAGAGACTCTGGATGCCCGTGGTCTCATCCAGCACTGCAAATCCGGATACATACGTGCCGTCCAGACAGAAAAGTCTGTCTTCTGGATGTCTGTCGGTCCTGAATATTTGTGATGTACTGGAGGGTGATGGTTGACCACAGTCATGTTTGGTCCCTGTCATGTTTAACAACTGGGACAGAACATACTTTGCCTTGTGGTCCACTATCATATTCCGGCCACTGAGGTCCAGGATCCATTTCCCGAATCTCTGTTGGGAGACTCCAGGGAGTGTATCTCTGAGTAAAAGAACCAAAGAAGAATGTGGTGTCTGTACAGTCAGAGATCTGAAACCTACAATATGCTCATTGGTTTTAATGGCATAGTGTATGGCAGCGAGTTGTTTGGCACATTCGTCGAACCCTCGTTCGACCGGCGAGAGTAGTCGGGAAAAGTATCCCAGTGGTCTACTGTCATGTCCTTTCTGCTGTAGAAGGACAACAGAGATAGACTCCTTCCCAGCATGTGCCTGGATGGCCATTTCTCCATCTGGGTTGGGGGTGGCTAACACAGGTGCAGAGGAGAGGTCTCTTTTCAGAGTTGAAAAGGCCTCATCCTGTGCTTCTGACCAGCCCTGGAGTGAGGGTTCTTCTCCTCTGAGGAGTTCATAAAGGGGTTTCGCTTTGGCAGCAAAATCCTCTATGAATTCCCTCATGAAGTTGGCCACTCCCAGGAACTTCCGTAAGTCCTGTAGAGTGCCAGGCTGAGGTAACTTGACCATAGCTTCCACTCGGGCCGCCACAATTACTTTGGCTCCAAAAGAGGCCTGCACCCCAAGGAAAGTCACCTCTGTTCTGGCCAAATTTGCCTTGTGAGGACTCAGTTTGAGCCCAGACTGTTTGTTCCCCACTGTGAAAGCAAATTTGTACCTACAGTTTTCTGTGAGTTCAATTGAGAAGAACCCATTGGCGACATCAATGGTCGAGAATATGCGGCTTTTGCCACTTATCTTCACCATTATGTCAGGAGTTTGTGCAACTACGGGGGCAGACATCGGAGTGTACTTATTAAGGACACGTAGGTCTATGGTGAGACGCCACGCATCAGTGTCCTTTTCCTTCACAGGCCATAGAGGGTTGTTGCACTTTGAATTCCCCTCTATGACCACACCCTTGGTCTCCAATTCCAGGACAGTGTTGACTATCGACTGTGTAGCTTCCGGTGGAAAGCGATATTGACGTTGAGGGGGTGGGTCTGGCCCCTGTATGTCCACCTGGACACCAATCAATCTGCCACAGTCGTTTTTACCCTGGGCCCACAGATCAGGATGTTCGTACACAATGGGTTCAAGGTCTATATTATGAGAGACCTCTGGCCATTTGTGTTCGAGCATATCAGCAGAATTCTCCATTGCTGGCAAAGGTGGTCCCAGACACTGGCGTTGTATGACACACACCTTGGATTGTCTGGGTCCCTTCCACACAATGCAGTTTGCCAAATCCAGGATCCATCCATTTTGGGTCATTACATCAGTTCCGATGATGTTGTCAGAACCAGGGTAATACCACATTGGGATCTTGAGGGTTAAGTGTTTGGCAATCTGGACAATCACTTCCTCAATTCTGTGGGCCTTCATCCCCCCTTTTTGGTGATCAAATCCGATCACCACACACTGAGGGATGTTTGGATGCAAATCATGTTTGATATTTGTAATGGAGATTTCCGCACCAGTATCAAGCATAATTTGTGTGTCCTGATCTTTAATTCTGGCTTTTATGTGGGGCCTCCCTGAAGAATCCAGTATGACAGGACATACTGGAGCCAGCTCTTTAGGGATCCCTAATTGTCAATCGATGTTGACAAGATTTCCAGTAGGTACCTGAGAGGTACACACTGCAATTTGGAGATCCTCAACCATAGTTCTAGTTGTGGAATCAGTAGATTCCACAACCCCTGAACTATCAACTGGGGCATTTACAGTGGCAACACATTTTGGTGTCTGCTCTTGTAAATATCCCCGAGACCCATCAGCCTGTTCCCCCACTGTTCTGGCATAATTAGGTTTCATCTTGAAACCATTATTATTGCCAGATTTTTCAGGGCTGTTTCGGCTCCGTACCCACTGAGGACAATTTTTCTTCATGTGCCCAAATTGCAAACATAGAAAGCATTGAATGCTCCCTGTCCTCTCAAATGGTGGGGCCGAGGGGCGAACAGCTGACTTCTTTCTAGCATGACGCACACGTTCATCTTGTGATCTAACGTGTACAGGCACATGCTCCCTAACTTTAACCGACTTTTTATTGTGCAGTAGATCTTGTCTACACTGCTCAATAATCATGGCCGCATCAGTGAGTGATGGTTCCCTCGCTGCACTCAACCTAATTGCAGTATCAAGGTATGGGAATTTTTCCACAAACATGCGGACCATGCCTTGTGGAATACCGATACCTTGATCCATAGTGACCTTCCTGTACATAGCTTCAAACCGACTACACAGCGATAAAGGTTCATCGTGTATAGTTGGTCTGAATTTCATCAGGATTTCTGGAGTCACGTCCCCGTGGCCCGTTGCCAGTGTCATTAGTAAGGAAAGGCGTTCTTCCTTATCATGAAACTGTCCATTACTGGGTTCCGTGCTCCCCATTGCCTCATACCTCTGATTGAGGTGTGTAGGCAACCACAACTTGAATAGCTCCATTCGAAGTTCTGGAGCCACAGAATATTTATTGCAATGACCTTCAAAGATATCACATGCAGTAAACGCATCTAGACTGGGATCAAATTTTGGGATCTCCTTGCAGATCCGTAACAGAAATTTTATCCTTTCCATACTGTTATGGTTAGGATAAAATTCATCTGACCTTACTGAACGATTTGGCGGATTGGAAGTGGTGTGATCCCTTTCCCACCTACCTCCATATCCCCAACTCTCGTCCTGACCTTGGAAGCGGTCGCTACGTGTATACTCCCTTGGTGTTTGAGTGAAATGTAGCGACCGTTCCACCTGTCCCCTGGACTCTATAGCTCCGGATCTCTGATCCATGGGAGACGTGGACCATGTTGCCGTGGTCTCCCCATCCTGTGCAGTACCCGAAACACAAACCTGTTTTGTGGGCAAAGGCACCATGCTATTTGTACCAGGCCGTGACAGATTAGAGATGACCTGTTGCAAATTCACAATCGTTTGCGACTTTGCAGCCAGATCCTCTCTAAGTGTGCTTACTAGTGCATCCATGGATGCAACTCTACTCTTGAACTGATTTATCTCAGTATACAGACTGAGGAGCTCTCTATCCATGTCAGAATAATAGGTTTCTTTCTCTGATATCCTAGATTCTAACACACAGATTTCCCGGCCCCTGTCGGCTGTACACTGGGCCCTTTCTTCTAGCTCAGTTTCTAGAGTGTGTATACGTTTTATGCTTTCCACACAACAATGGCAGTGTAGGTTATCCGATGTGGAAACTTTGTCTGCTTTTCTTGTGGTAGCAAGTGTTTCCACATGCTCCGGCCTGCAAATGCTGTCCTCAAAAGTATACACTAATTTTGCCAGCATTTGGAGGCGTTTCTTTGTTTTGTGGAAAACACTTTTACTAATACAAACTCTATCATGTGCGTATGCCTGGTCCAGTAAAGTTGACCAGAGCATCTCTGTGGACTTATATGCGGTGGGCAGTATTGGGTTAAATGTGCTATTTCTACACAGGTGTTTAAGGGTGGAGAAGTTCATACTCACCTGTTCAGAGGCCATGTTGCTTGGTGTCGTCTGTTCCTTCGTTCCTCTTGTGCTGCTTGGAAAAAGGTCCTTTACTCCGGAACGCCTTCTTTCCCGACCAGCTGGACTCCTCAGATGAACCAAACGTTGATGGTGTTTGAACGAAGTGACGTGATGATCTGCCTCGCCGATAGACGTGTATCGTGTAAAGGAATCAGAAAAATCATTAAAATCTGAAAAAGGTTCTCTGATGAGGACTGTGTCCTGTGTCTTACTAAGACTGAAAACTGTGTCACCGTCTGAGCTATCAGGGCACTGAACGCACAGAATAACGGATCACTTCACCGTGCCTCCTGTTATCTGTGTCCACGTTCCTCTGGCCTGATCCGCTCCAGATGATGACCACAGGTTTTCAGTACAAAAGACACTAGAACAACCTCAAACAGTGGGCCTAGGCTCGCCAATTTGTTGTAGGGTTGGTTCTGTTTATCGGTTGTTGTTGTCAGTTATGACTACAATCACCGATATCCAGAATCTTCCCTTCCTTACCACTTTCTGTTCCTATGCTGATTAACTATATATATAATGTAAATACCGATGACTTAATGGAAACAAGTCTGTTCTAATAAATGAATATTTATTAAACACACCCAAAAGTCTACAACAATAATATATATATTCTAGATAGCACAAAAACTAATACACAATCAATACTGTTACAATGATGTAAAATACCCACAGTTACTAATGCCCACGTTACCTAAATATACATGCACACTCTATTAGTGATCTATCTATCCCTATAGAGAGAGATATAGAAAGAGATATAGAGAGAGATATACAGAGAGATATACAGGGAGATATAGAAGAGATATAGACAGAGATATTGGAATGATACTTATGCCAGATGTCAATGTCCTTCCATGGTGGTTCCAAGTAGAAAGAGCAAGCTCTTGTGTCTCAGTCCATTTTAACCTGTCCCTCAGCTGTGCACGTGACGGACACACCTCCTCATCCGTGCACTTCTGACAGGGTTGTAAGGGTGCACGCTCACCATGCACTATATTGAAATGAGGTATCTCCTGCCACTATAGATTGGCAAACAATGGGAATAGTCATGTCTACTTATCATCCCAGACATCTTGGCTGCTGTGAACTGTTAGAAGAAGGGGTGAGAATAACCCTTTGTGGCAGCAGCCTGTAGATCTTTGATATTTAAATTAAGAGTCTTATCTGATAGCTTCCCACATTAAAATGCAAGAATGGACATCTTCTGATATGGTAATTAACCATGTCAGAAGATGAACAATTTCCATCAGATACAGCTGAATTGGCCAATGTTATATTAGAATGTGAAGGGGCATTTATTACACCAATGTGGGCATAAATATAGATATATACACATACATGCCCACAAAGAGAGATATATATTTATGTGTCATATTAATCATGCCATCACTTCCCCTCAACAATAGCATAATTATTAGCATTAACAGCATTATTATTAGCATTAATAGCATTATTAACAGCAATAATAGTACTATTAATAGTATTGTTATTAGTATTAATAGCATTATTACCATAAATAGCATTAATAATAGCGTTAATAGCATTATTATGAGGAGTAATAGCATTATTAGCATTAATAAAATTATTAATAGCATTAATAGAATTAAAAATAGCATTAATAGCATTATTAATAGGATTAATAGCATGATTATTAGAATTAATAGCATTAATATTAGCATGAATAGCATTAATAGCATTATTAATAACATTAATACCATTATTAATAGCATTAATAGCCTAAATAATAGAATTAATAGCATAAATAATCGCATTAATAGCATGAGTATTAGCATAAAGAGCATTAATAGCAATATTATTAGCATTAATAGAATTTTGAATAGCATAAATAGCATGATTATTAGCCTTAATAGCATTATTAATAGCGTTAATATGATTATCTGGAGGGATATATGGCTAGTTCTGTGTTTGAGACTCCTAACAGAGGCTCCACAGACTCTATTTGCATATTCATATTTCCCAGGGGGCAATGTGCCTAGGAATTCACTGTGTTTGAGCGCTTTAGCCAGCTGCCCGCAGTGTTTTCTTGGACTGGTCTCCCTGAGATCAGTGAATACCTTGCAATCTTGGTCTACTAGGCCTTGCTCCCACCTAGCCAGAATCCTACTCCACACTGATGAGGGGCAACACCCCGAAACAGCTGTATGTGGATGGATACTTGGCCTTGGTATTCCTTTGTCATATCTGTAAACTTGTAAAAGAGTTGGATATTGACTTAAAGGGCCACTTCATATGGTGGTTATGGTGTTCTCCGCAAGGAGCCATCCCTTGGCTGGGTCCTTCCCTGGAGGGATATATGGCTAGTTCTGTGTTTGAGACTCCTAACAGAGGCTCCACAGACTCTATTTGCATATTCATATTTCCCAGGGGGCAATGTGCCTAGGAATTCACTGTGTTTGAGCGCTTTAGCCAGCTGCCCGCAGTGTTTTCTTGGACTGGTCTCCCTGAGATCAGTGAATACCTTGCAATCTTGGTCTACTAGGCCTTGCTCCCACCTAGCCAGAATCCTACTCCACACTGATGAGGGGCAACACCCCGAAACAGCTGTATGTGGATGGATACTTGGCCTTGGTATTCCTTTGTCATATCTGTAAACTTGTAAAAGAGTTGGATATTGACTTAAAGGGCCACTTCATATGGTGGTTATGGTGTTCTCCGCAAGGAGCCACCCCTTGGCTGGGTCCTTCCCTGGAGGGATATATGGCTAGTTCTGTGTTTGAGACTCCTAACAGAGGCTCCACAGACTCTATTTGCATATTAATATGATTATCATTAGCATTATTAGCATTAATATTAGCATTAATAGCATTATTATTAGCATTAATAGCATTAATAATACAATTAATAGCATTAATATTAGCATTAATAGCATTAATAGTATTATTAATAGCATGAATAACATTATTAATAGCATTAATAGCATTATTAATAGCATTAATAGCATAAACAATAGAATTAATAGCATAACTAATCGCATTAATAGCATTACTATTAGCATAAAGAGCATTAATAGCAATATTATTAGCATTAATAGCATTTTGAATAGCATAAATAGCATGATTATTAGCCTTAATAGCATTATTAATAGCGTTAATATGATTATTATTAGCATTATTAGCATTAATAGTAGCATTAATAGCATAATTATTAGCATTAATAGCATTATTATTAGCAGTAATAGCATTATTAATAGCATTAATAGCATTAATAATACAATTAATAGCATTAATATTAGCATTAATAGCATTAATAGTATTATTAATAGCATGAATAACATTATTAATAGCATTAATAGCATTATTAATAGCATTATATAGCATAAATAATAGAATTAATAGCATAAATAATAGAATTAATAGCATAACTAATCGCATTAATAGCATTACTATTAGCATAAAGAGCATTAATAGCAATATTATTAGCATTAATATTTTGAATAGCATAAATAGCATGATTATTAGCCTTAATAGCATTATTAATAGCGTTAATATGATTATTATTAGCATAATTAGCATTAATATTAGCATTAATAGCATAATTATTAGCATTAATAGCATTAATAATAGCTTTAATAGCAATATTATTTGCATTAATAGCATTATTATTACCATTAATAGCATAATTATTAGCATTAATAGCATAATTATTAGCATTAACCTCCCTAACGGTTTTCCCGAGTCTCTCTCGGGTTGAAAATGTTGTACCCAAAGCGATTACCCGAGGGAGACTCGGGGTAAGTGCCTATTGTGACATCTGAGCCCCTCTTACCCCACCCTGGCGGTCTAGCGGTGTCCCCTTGTCATCTCCGTGTCCTTCCCGATGGAGGCTGCCATGTTGCTTCCGGGATCCGTCTCTCTGAGCCGCAGAGGCTCATGGGAGGCCGGCCTTAAAGTGACACACACATAAAGAAAGTTAAAAAAAAAAAAAAGTGAAATTCAGTGAGATTTCCTGTCAGACTCGGATATATCATTGTATACACTGAGATCTGACTTTTTCTCATCTTCACTGCGTATTTTGCTATCATGGCAGCAAAGCGTCGCAGCTCCAAAGCGGCTGTGAATGCGATGGATGACAGCGGCAGCGACATCGAGCCATTTGCGGACGTAAGCGACAGCGACAGCGATTCGTGGCAGGAATCGTCTGACAGCGACAGCGACGATGGTCCACCTGACCTCCGTGATGCCCGCACTTGGTGCCATATTGACTGCAGCCTGGATGAGGTACCGCCGCCAAGATTCCCCTTTACCGGATCACCAGGTATGAAGGTGGACATTGACCCCAGTGACCCCTTGGCGTACCTCAAGTTATTCCTGACGGACGACGTCATTGCCAAAATTGTCGCCGAGACAAATCGGTATCAGCAGCAGTCCGCTACTGCGCACACCCGGTTTTCCCGTAACAGGAAATGGGAACGGTGACCAAAGAGAACATTTGGCAGTTCCTGGGACTAATTATTCTTCAGGCAGTGGTGGGGAAACCCCTGCAGAAATGGTATTGGACCACCAATAAATTGCTGGAGACCCCATTTTTTGGCACTGTCATGTCGGAGTGCCGATTTTCTCTGATCATGAAATACCTCCATTTCACCAACAATGAGGATTTTGACGCAGCCTCACATCCGGCGCCAAAGCTCAAAAAAATCTGGGAGGTGTACCAGCTGATCCGCAGTAATTTCCAGCAGGCCTATGTGCCAGACAGAGACGTCAGTGTGGATGAAAGTCTGATGGCTTACAAGGGTCGCCTCAGCTGGATCCAGTATATTGCGTCCAAGAGAGCCCGGTTTGGCGTAAAATCGTATATGCTCTGTGAGTCAGCCACCAGCTACATCTGGAATTCGGTCATCTACACCGGAAAGGGCACAAAATTCAACCCCAGGTACAGCAGCTATGGGATGGCAACGTCATCAGTCCTCACCCTGCTTGAGCCGTTGCTGAATCAGGGGTATTGTGTCACAACGGACAATTTCTACACCTCACCTCAGCTGTACGAGTGCTTGATCAAGCACAAGACGGATGGCTATGGAACTGTTAGGGCCAACCGGCGTGACCTGCCATCCATGTTTGGCAAACAAAAACTAAAGACCGGAGAAATAGTGGCCTGGCAGAAAGGCAAGATGATGGCGATGCGCTGGCGGGACAAGAAAGACGTGTGCCTCATGAGTAAAGTCCATAACACCTCCACTGCCATGGTCCACACAAGAGGTGGGAAAGACATCATGAAGCCACAACTGGTCATCGACTACAATTCCACCATGGGAGGAGTCGACAGAGCTGACCAGGCGATGACATTCTATCCGGCGATGCGGAAGCAGCAAAAAAAATATTATAAAAAAAATTCCGCCATCTCTTGGAACAATGCCTGTGGAATGCCTTTGTACTCCACAAAAAAATGAGTGACGGGCCTCTTGTTCATGCAGACTTTGTGTGGAAGGTGGCGCAACGGATTTTCGAAACAAACCCGCCATCCGTTTCTGGGAACAGATCTGGGCGTCGTGCCAGTGTAAACCCTGGACGCCTAACTGGTCGCCACTTTGTGGACTTCGTTCCACCAACGGACAAAAAGGCAGCACCTACGAGGATGTGCGTGGTGTGCTGCTCAAAGCACGACAGCAAGGGCAAGAAAGTCCGCAAGGAGACCCGATATCATTGCCCGGACTGTGACGTGGGTCTGTGTGTCGTCCCGTGCTTCAAAATCTACCACACACAGGATGTGTACTAATTTTTGCGTTGTTTGACAGGTTTCATGTATTATTTTATTTTATTACATTTTATTACATTTTATTACATTTTATTATTTATTTTATTTATTACATTTTATTATTTATTATTCAATAAGAGTAGTCATTATTGAATACATTTATTTTTTTTAATGATAATTCATGATTTTATGTGTCATACTTTATCACATCTCAGAGGTCTACTAGAGTCTTCTTTGATCAGGTAATTACTAAGAATTGCAGCCCTACTGTACATAACACAAAATTTCCATTAAAAAAAAAATGTAACGCTTTTAGCATAAAATTCCAGAATTATTCGTAACGCCAGGGAGGTTAATAGCATTAATAATAGCATTAATAGCATATTATTTGCATTATAGCATTATTATTACCATTAATAGCATAATTATAGCATTAATAGCATAATTATTAGCATTAATAGCATAATTATAGCATTAATTAGCAATATATTGCATTAATAGCATTATTATTACAATTAATTAGCATAATTAATTAGCATTAATAGCATTAAATATTAGCATTAATAGCATATAATTATTTAGCATTAATAGCATAATATTAGCATTAATAGCATTAAATTATTAGCATTAATAGCATTAATAATAGCATTAATAGCAATATTATTTGCATTAATAGCAATTATTAATTTATAGCCATAATATAGCATAATTATTAGCATTAATACATATTAGCATTAATGATATATTAGCATTTATAATTATTAGCATTAATAATATAGCATTAATAGCAATATTATTTGCATTAATAGCATTAATTATTACCATTAATAGCATAATTATTAGCATTAATAGCATTATTATTAGCATTAATAGCATTAATAATAGCAATTAATAGCAATATTATTTGCATTAATAGCATTATATATTAAACAAATTATTACCATTAATGTTATTTAGCATTTATATAATAGCATAAACAATTATTGCATTAATAGCTATTAATTATTTAGCATTAATAGCATATATAATTAATAGCATTAATAGCAAATACATTAATTTGCATTAATAGCATTATTTATTAATAGCATTAATACATAATAATATATTAGCATTAATAGCATTAATAATAGCATTAATAGCAATATATATTTGCATTAATAGCATTAATATTACCATTAATAGGATAATTATTAGCATTAATAGCATTATTATTAGCATTAATAGCATTAATAATAGAATTAATAGCAATATTATTTGCATTATTAGCATTATTATTACCATTAATAGCATAATTATTAGCATTAATAGCATAATTATTAGCATTAATAGCATTAATAATAGAATTAATAGCAATATTATTTGCATTAATAGCATTATTATTACCATTAATACCATAATTATTAGCATTAATAGCATAATTATTAGCATTAATAAACATAAATATTAGCATAATTATGAGCATTAATAGCATTATTATTAGCAGTAATATCATTATTATTAGTATTTTTTTTTATTCTTATTTTTTATGTTATTATGTATAATTTTTTTTTTTATTATTTTTTTATTATTTTTTAAATATTATTTAATTATATTTTTTTATTATAAAATTTATTAGTTATTTTAAGTGAGCCTGAGGCTGAGACACAGTTCTCCTTCAGGTCCGCTGAAAGGGGTGATATTATTAGCATTTTTTTTTTTTTTTATTATTATTAATTTATTTTTTTATTATTTTTTTATTATTTTTTTATTATTTTTTAAATATTATTTAATTATTTTTTTAATTATTAAATTTATTAGTTATTTTAAGTGAGCCTGAGGCTGAGACACAGTTCTTCTTCAGGTCCGCTGAAAGGGGTGATATTATTAGCCTTTTTTTTTTTTTTTTTTATTATTATTTTTTAATATTTTTTCATTATTTTTTTATTATTTTTTAAATATTATTTAATTATTTTTTTTATTATTAAATTTATTAGTTATTTTAAGTGAGCCTGAGGCTGAGACACAGTTCTCCTTCAGGTCCGCTGAAAGGGCTCATATTATTAGCTTTTTTTTTTTTTTTTTTTATTATTTTTATTTATTTTTTTATTATTTTTTAATTATTTTTTAATTATTTTTTAATTATTTTTTAAATATTATTTAATTATTTTTTTAATTATTAAATTTATTAGTTATTTTAAGTGAGCCTGAGGCTGAGACACAGTTCTCCTTCAGGTCCGCTGAAAGGGGTGATATTATTAGCATTTTTTTTTTTTTTATTATTATTAATTTATTTTTTTATTTATTTTTTTATTATTTTTTTATTATTTTTTAAATATTATTTAATTATTTTTATTATTATTAAATTTATTAGTTATTTTAAGTGAGCCTGAGGCTGAGACACAGTTCTCCTTCAGGTCCGCTGAAAGGGGTGATATTATTAGCATTTTTTTTTTTTTATTATTATTTTTTATTTATTTTTTTATTATTTTTTCATTATTTTTTTATTATTTTTTAAATATTATTTAATTATTTTTTTTATTATTAAATTTATTAGTTATTTTAAGTGAGCCTGAGGCTGAGACACAGTTCTCCTTCAGGTCCGCTGAAAGGGGTGATATTATTAGCATTTTTTTTTATTATTATTATTATTTTTTATTTATTTTTTTATTATTTTTTAATTATTTTTTAATTATTTTTTAAATATTATTTAATTATTTTTTTTATTATTAAATTTATTAGTTATTTTAAGTGAGCCTGAGGCTGAGACACAGTTCTCTTTCAGGTCCGCTGAAAGGGCTCATATTATTAGCATTTATTTAATATTTTTTTTTATTTATTTTTTATTTAATTATTTATTTATTTATTTTTTTTTTATTATTTTTTTAATTATTTTTTTATTATTTTTTTTATTATTAAATTTATTTGTTGGCATACATTAGCAGTGTGTCGGCGAATTAACGGCCGGGCTCCTGGTTCTATTTGTTGGCCCCAAAATCGCGGACACACCGCTAATGTATGTCTATGGGCAGTGAGGTCGAATTCTGATTGGTCGGCGTCAGCAGAGAGCGACCAATCAGAAATCGGGCTGACTGCCGATAGACATGCATTAGCGGTGTGTCCGCGATTTTAGGGCCGACAAATAGAACCAGGTGGGCGGCCATAAAATCGCCGACACACCGCTAATGTATGTCAATGGGAAATGAGGTGCTCTTCTGATTGGCTGAGGGCAGTAGACAGCGACCAATCAGAAGAGCGGCTCACATCTCATAGAGATAGAATGGCGGATTTTTCGTCCATTCTATCTTAATGAGAAGTGAAGAGGACGTCGGAGCTGGAAGTTGGCGGAAAGAAGACAGAAGACCCCGGGGGCCGGACGAAGAGCCGGAGATGGCGGAAAGAAGAGAGAAGAACGGCGGGGCCGGAGGAAGAGGACGCCTGGCCGGACGGAGGACTTGTGGATCGGACGGATGATCAGATGACTAAGAAGGCATGTAAGTGATCGAGGGGGGCGTTAGGTTAGGGGACGGCGGGGGCTTCGGGTGTAGGGCCTTAGGTGTTAGCGGCGGGAGCTTAGGAGGCGGCGGGGCTTAGGGGATAGGGGCTTAGGTGCGGCGAGGCTTAGGGGGTAGGGGCTTAGGTGCGGCGGGGCTTAGGGTGTAGGGGCTTAGGTGCGGCGGGGCTTAGGGTGTAGGGGCTTAGGTGCGGCGGACTTAGACTTAGGGGGTAGGGGCTTAGATGCGGCGTGGCTTATAGGGTAGGAGCTTAGGTGCGGCGGGGTTAGAGGGTAGGGGCTTAGGTGCAGCGGGGCTTAGGGGTAGGTAGGGGTTTAGGTGCGGCGGGGCTTAGAGGGTAGGGGCTTAGGTGCGGCGGGGCTCAGAGGGTAGGGGCTTAGGTGCAGTGGGGCTTAGGGGGTAGGTAGGGGCTTAGGTGTGGTGGGCCTTAGGTGCGGGGGGTTTAGGGGTAGGGGCTTAGGTGCGGCGGGGTTAGAGGGTAGGGGCTTAGGTGCGGCGGGGCTTAGAGGGTAGGGGCTTAGGTGCGGCGGGGCATAGAGGGTAGGGGCTTAGGTGCGGTGGGGCTTAGAGGGTAGGGGCTTAGGTGCAGGGGGGCTTAGGGGTAGGTGGGGGCTTAGGTGCGGCGGGCATATGTGCGGCGGGGCTTAGGGGGTAGGGGCTTAGGTGCGGCAGGGGTTAGGGGGTAGGGGCTTAGGTGCAGCGGGGCTTAGGGGGTAGGTATGGGCTTAGGTGCGGCGGGGCTTAGAGGGTAGGGGCTTAGGGTTAGAGGGTAGGGGCTTAGGTGCAGCGGGGCTTAGGGGGTAGGTAGGGGCTTAGGTGCGGCGGGGCTTAGAGGGTAGGGGCTTAGGTGCGGCGCACTTAGGGGGTGGTTTAGAGCATTAGGGGGTGGTTGAGAGCATGGCGCTGTAGTGTACAGCGCGATGGTATACTACAGTCCCATGGGCATACGCGTGTCGGCCCTTAAGCGCCAGCGCTTAGGTTTAGGGGCGGACAGGCATGGGACTGTAGTATACTATAGCGGTGTACACTACAGTCGTATGCGCTTCTGTGGCTTTGTTAGCGGTGGGTGACAACTACTCGCAATGCCCGCTTCGCGGGCATTGCTTCGCTAGACTGCAACGACTCGCAATGCCCGCTTTGCGGGCATTGCTTCGGGAGTCGCCGTGGCCGCTACGCGGCCACGGACAGAGTCCAGGACAAACACCCTGGACTCGCTAACCAAGCCACCGGAAGTTGCGCCGCTCCGACGGAAGTCAGTTACGGCAATTATATAATAGATTATGAACATAATAAGATCTTTAGATGGCAGTTCAAGAAGACACCAAAAAATACCTCAAATCCTCCAGAACCACGCAGGGAGTCTTTGACCTCAATCTCATCGAATGCCAACAGTGTCACGACCCAGGATGACCAGGAAAATGGGATCTCGAATAGAGCATTGGGTAAACCTAAAGTTAGACCATCACCAGAGAAGGAGAATGGGAGTAAGAAAATAAACAAGGATCAAAAACAGGTAATTAATCTCTCACATCATATACTGTCCAAATTACAACTAGATGTGTTGAACAGGGGATTAACCTTTTCCCCCATCTCGCTCTATAGATCCGTTCATGACCATCAGGGACGTGCACCTTTTCGCCAGAAAAGTGATCCTTAAAAAATTGCATTATAAGGTGGACCACAATCTGAATTCAGATAAAGAAAAAGAAATTCTGCGGACCTTACAATCTCTGGAAGAGGAGAATGTTGATTCCACAACATTTGGTAAGTTCCCCATGAAACTTTTTAAAAAAATCAAAAAGGTTTCCAGAAGTAATTACCTGCCCCAGTGTGGACATCTTTATAAAGATGGTTACTAGGGATATTGAGGAACTGTCCAAAAGGAAGAATTGGGAACACAATCTCAATAAAGAAGAAAGGTCAGCTTTACGAGAATTGAAAGAGTGGGATGATGTGGTCATTAAACCGGCTGATAAGGGGGAAAATATAGTAATCTGGCCCAAGGAGATGTATGTAAGACAGGCGCAGAGACTCCTTAGGGACCCAGATTGCCATAAGAAACTTACCAACAACTCCTTGTTGCAATTTAAGGAATCTCTGATTGAGATTCTGGCGAATGCATATGATGAGAAGGGTATAATTCCCAGAAAAGAGGGGGATTAGGGTGTCACCATAGCGTGATCACCAGTTACACTTGTAAGCACAAGGAGTCGAGGAAAGGCAAGTAAAGTATATGTAAAAACTGGGATCTGGCTCAATACAAGATATGGTGAAAAAAATATAAATTTTATTCAAATTATATGCACATGTAAGGACACAACATTTAAAAACAATTAAAAGTGGTGAAACCACAATACATAAACCGCCATGGCAATATTATTAGGGCTGCTTTACACACACAAACTTCTGTGTCCAACTTCTGAACAGATCTCTGGTTGCAGTGAAATCATGGACACATTGCTCCATTTTGTGGCTGTGTACAATGGAGTAATGTGTCCATGATTTCACTGCAACCAGAGATCTGTTCAGAAGTTGGTCACAGAAGTTGGTGTGTGTAAAGCGGCCCTTAGTATTACAATAACACTGCAGAAACAATACAGATAAAATAGAGAACCTGAAATAGTTGGAATAATTACAACGATATAAGCCTGTAAATGCTAGATGCAAAAGAGGCCGTATGACCAGATAAGGAATTTGATTGTATCAAAAAAAAAAAAAACAATAACCATGAAATTGCGGTGTCAAGCATAGGTAAAGTTGCTCAGTCAATCATAGGAAGGTAATCAAACAGTAAACTGCTGAAACAATTAAGATGTAAAAATCAGCATAATTCTAAGAAGTAACATTGAACATGAACATAGAGCATGTGTGCAGCTAAAAAGTAGCATACCCACCTGGTTGCTATAATGACAGCTACCCTAAAGATGTAAGGCTAATAAGCCAAATAACCTATGTGTTGACACTATAAAAGATGGCTGCAAAAAAGGGGAAATCCACAGGTAGAACAGGGCTCCTCTACCCCTGACGAAGCCGCCTTCAGGACGGCGATACGCGTGGTGTGACAGGGCTTCTGTCCTCCATAGTGACCTCACCTCTTGCTCTGCAGGTTGACATCTGATTCAGAGACCTACATTCTCTGCCTGCTGCTCCTATCACAGGTTGTATAATCAGTTGTATCTTTATCTTTTCACAGATATTCCATTTGTGGATCTTAAACCTTCTTGCAGCCAATTGTCTTGATATTAAGCATATAGATTATTTGGCTTCCCAGTTTACACCTCTGTGGCAGCTGTCACTAGAGAAACTGGGTGTGTAGGCTATTTTTTGGGTGAACATTAATTCCACCTTCTCACATATGTTTTACCTGTGGATATCCCCTTTCCTTGCAGCCATCTTTTATAGTGTTAACACATAGGTTATTTGGCTTATTAGCCTTATATCTTTAGGGGAGCTGTCATTATAGCAACCAGGTGGGTATGCTATTTTTTAGCTGCACATATGCTCTATGTTCATGTTCATTGTTACTTCTAAGAATTAGGCTGGGGTTCCACATAAGCCCTCAGTCCGTTTTTGGCTTCAGTTTTCTCATTTTTTTTTTCTAAGTCCAAAAACTGACAGAAAAACGGATTGGATGTAATAAACACCCTGTCCGTTTTTCTCTGGAGCTCAAAACATTGCCCTGTCCGTTTTTGAGTCAAAAACGTTGCATGCAACGTTTTTGGCATCAGTTAAAAAACGCATGCGTTTTCATGCGTTTTTTTTAACATGGGGCCCTATGGGAAACGCATGCGCGAACGCATGGCATATGCGCACTTGCGTTTGCGCATGCGTTCGCGCATGCGTTTTTTTAATGAAAAGTCCAAAAACGTTCAGGAGTGCAGGAGGCTCAAAAAGCACCCTATAAAAAACGGATTGGTGATGAAAATCACTTCCAAAAACGGATTTCTATGTGGAACCCCAGCCTTATGCTGATTTTTACATCTTAATTGTTCCAGTAGTTTACTGTTTGATTACCTTCCTATGATTGACTGAACAACTTTACCTATGCTTGACACTGCAATTTCATGGTTATTGTTTGTTTGTTTTTTTGTTTTTTTTGATACTATCAAATTCCTTATCTGGTTATATGGCCTCTTTTGCATAAAGCATTATCAGGCTTATATGGTTGTAATTATTCCAACTATTTTAGGTTCTCTACTTTATCTGTATTGTTTCTGCACGCAGAGGTACACTCTCAGGGATAATTTTTTGGATATTCTATTACCCCTGTGTTATTGTAATACTAACAATATTGCCATGGCAGTTTATGTATTGTCGTTTCACCACTTTTAATAGTTTTTAAATGTTGTGTCCTTATGTGTGCATATAATTTGAATAAAATTTATATTTTTTTTCACCATATATTGAATTAAGCCAGATCCCAGTTTGTACATACACGTTACTTACCTTTCCTCAACACGAAGGGTATAATTCCCAAAGATATGTTGAAAACAATTGAGGAGTTGAACCCAAGACAGCCTACTTTTTATATCCTACCGAAAGTCTATAAGAACATCTTGGACTCCCCCGGGAGACCCATAGTTTCGGGGAATGAGGGACTCTGTGAACGTATATGTAAGATGATTGATGAATACCTGAAGCCACTGGCAAGATCTTTACCCTCGTACATCAGGGATACTACAGAGGCATTACAAAGGTTGGAGGGAATACAGTTGTTGGGTACATCCAAGTTGGTGACAGTTGATGTAGAATCACTGTACACCTCGATAAGGCACATGGATGGCATCCAGGCTACACGGTGGTTCCTGAGGGGGAGTGACACGGACCCGGAGATGTCTTGATAGTGACCCTGCTTGAATTCATACTAACTCACAAAAGCTTCGTGTTTGATGGTTAAGTCTACCTCCAACTTAAAGGCACGGTAATAGGGGCCTCCTGTCCACCCTCGTATGCCAACATATTTTTGGGTGCATGGGAGAGAGACATTTTTGCTTGCCCAATATGAAAAAATGCAAAAAATGTTGGAATTCAGACAATTCCAGGATCTTTGACATCCGACATCACATTACTTGTTCAACAAAGGGTTTCATATACATGGCGGAGTGTCTGTGTAATAAAATTTACATTGCCATGACTCCCAGGGAACTACGGGTGCGTGTGCGTGAACATGTGCTAGATATCGAGAAGGGTAAGTGTGTAGATGACCCCACAATTTTGAAAACTCTACCCAGACATTTCTATTTGGAACATCGCAGTAACTCTAATCTACTGAAGGTGATGGGCATTGATAAAGTCTCAATGGGTCCACGTGGTGGCAATCTGAGTCGGGCCTTAGGGCAGGTTATTTGCAAGTGGATATATAGGCTGGATACTGTTGCTCCACGTGGCTTAAATGAGAAATTTGAGTTTAGCGCATTCTTGTAGGATATTGTGCATATATTTTGTTTCCTTAAGTTGATCAGCTGACATATCTGTGTGGGATGCAGTCGTTTATTTGTTTTTAATTTTGATGTGATTCTAATTATGCATTTATTCTTGTTCTTTTAGTTCACCATCATTATCGCTGTTTATTATTCTTATTAATTTTTCTGGCTACGGGAATTGAGACAGGAACAGGCCAACATGTGAATTCTCCGGGAATTATCCTTACGGACCCCTTTACACACGGCTACATTTCTTGGGTGGCTACAGGTAACTTACTGGTTGCAGTGAAATCATGGAAACAAGGTTCTATCTTGTTGCTGTGTACAAATGGAATAATCTCTCCATGATTTCACTGCAACCAGTAAGTTACCTGTAGCCACCCAAGAAATGTAGCCGTGTGTAAAGGGGCCCTACCTCTACTATCAAGATGCACTTCTGAAGGCTTACTACTCCATAATTAATTTCATCATATATGTATGTGTATTTTCTCACTTTGAAAGTACTGTGTACTTTATAATATGTGCTATTATAATCACTTGATATTTTTAATATATAATGTACCGTATATACTCGCGTATAAGCCGAGTTTTTCAGCCCAAAAATTGGGCTGAAAAGTCCCCCCCTCGGCTTATACGCGAGTCACTGTATACTGTATACAATGTATACAGTATACAGTGCCCCCCATCTATATACAGGGCCCCCCCCGCCACAATCCTTTAAAGTGACCCTAAACCCGGAAGCCAACCCCCCATCCCCTTCATACCTATGCATGCAGCTTGTGAAGCTGCTGCCATCCATCCATGAATCTTGCAAAACCGCTGGGGCACTCTTCATAAATCATAGTTTTCATATCTCATTTCTGGGCGTTTCTGTGTAATTTTAAAGCCGGAGCAGGCTGGCCTGTGTGCCGCTCTCCCCCTCCCTGTCCGTAATTATGCACGCCCATGGCTGCGTGCATAAACAACAGAGAGGCGGCTCGCCTCATAGTATGGGCGGTGAAGCCAGTATGAAGCGTATTACGTCATACCAGTTTCACCGCCCATACTATGAGGCGAGCCGCCTCTCTGTTGTTTAGCACGCAGCCATGGGCGTGCATAATTACGGACAGGGAGGGGGAGAGCGGCACACAGGCCAGCCTGCTCCGGCTTTAAAATTACACAGAAACGCCCAGAAATGAGATATGAAAACTATGATTTATGAAGAGTGCCCCAGCGGTTTTGCAAGATTCATGGATGGATGGCAGCAGCTTCACAAGCTGCATGCATAGGTATGAAGGGGATGTGGGGTTGGCTTCTGGGGAAAGGATCACTTTAAAGGAAGAGATTAGTATACTTATCCTTCTGCTGCCGCTGTCCCGCCGCCATCACGATCCTCCGTCTTCTTCCAGCGTCTTCCATCTTCTTCCGGCTTCCTCCGATGGTCGCAGGCAATGACGTCATTGCCTGCGCGACCGAGGAGGAAGCCGGAAGAAGACGGAAGATGCTGGAAGAAGACGGAGGATCGTGATGGCGGCGGGACAGCGTCAGCGGAGGGATAAGTGTACTAATCTCTTCCTTTACAGGATTGCGGTGGGGGGGGCCTGTATATAGATGGGGGACCTCTGGGGCATCTGTATACTACCACTGGGGCTGCTGTATACTGATGGGGGGGCCTGTATATACCTGTGGGGCTGCTGTATACTACCACTGGGGCTGTATATACCTGTGGGGCTGCTAGATACTACCACTGGGGCTGTATATACCTGTGGGGCTGCTAGATACTACCACTGGGGCTGTATATACATGTGGGGCTGCTGTATACTACCACTGGGGCTGTATATACCTCTGGGGCTGCTGTATACTACCACTGGGGCTGTATATACCTCTGGGGCTACTGTATACTACCTCTGGGGCTGCTGTATACTACCACTGGGGCTGCTATATACTAACTACTGGGGCTGCTGCTGTATATACCACTGGGGCTGCTGTATATACCTCTAGGGCTGCTGTATACTAACTACTGGGGCTGCTGCTGTATATACCACTGGGGCTACTGCTATATACTACCACTGGGGCTGCTGTATATACCTCTGGGGCTGCTGTATACCACACTGCTGAGGGCTGTATACCTGTGCTGGGGTCCACCCTCGGCTTATACACGAGTCAATAGGTTTTCCCAGGTTTTGGGGGCAAAAGTAGGGGGTCGGCTTATACACGGGTCGCTTATACACA
Source organism: Allobates femoralis (assembly GCA_033576535.1). NCBI lineage: Eukaryota > Metazoa > Chordata > Amphibia > Anura > Aromobatidae > Allobates > Allobates femoralis. The sequence continues at coordinate 214,677,121 of JARQOC010000006.1, read as the reverse complement.
AGTATATACGGTAATATAGCACCTTTGCACTTTATTATTATTGAATATTATGCTTTGTAGCTCACATTAGGTATAATTATGATTATCTTATTTAAAGTGATCCTGACCTCACAAATTGCGTCCCCATGCTGTTTAAACCTGATTTGGCAAAGTTTATAAAATCATCTTACATACCATGGAATCTGCGGATCCTCATCCGCAAAAGGCGTGCCTGCTTGCCGCTCCCCGCCGCCTCCTTCATGATTATTCACGCCTCGCAGGGCGTGCTGCAGAGAGTGGAGCCGCGTCCTCTCCTATGATGGGCGGTATTCCAGGTATGACGAAAATCTCGTCATATCCGGGTTTACTACGTCAGTACACCCATTTGGGTGTACTGCCGACTTTGTGCTGCAAATGCGCATGCGCGAGGTCTGTTCAAGCCAGTTACACCCATAACTCCCTCATCTGATGAGTCTTCCATGCCCATCGCCAGTTCATCCTCCATTTTTTCCTCAGCTCCTGCACCTTCCTCAACAGTTTGGCTGCTACCATGCACCCTCGTTAATCCTTCTACCCCATTCTCCCATGCCTGCCGCCTTAGTGCTGCCGACCGTCTGGACCTTGGAGATCTTTGTATCACTTCCGCATACGACTCCTCCTGTACTTCCTCCCCCTCCTCTTGTCCCACCACCTGACTCCGAATACTGTTTAAAGTGTGCTCCAGCATGTAAATGACCGGAATAGTTATGCTGATAATGGCATCGTCAGCACTAACATCTTCGTTGCCATTTCAAAACTGTGCAGATGGGTGCATAGGTCCTTGATCTGAGACCACTCCAGCAGCGTGATTTGCCCACCCCTGGATCTCCTTGGCTCAGGCTATACATCATACGGCCTTCCCTGGCTGCAGGATCAGTGGAGACAACCATTGATGAAACTCGGTCTCCAGAGCTGACCACAACTCCTCAGCTGTGTGACTCATATTTCCCAAACATTTCAACGTAAACACCGCCTGATGCTGTTGAGCCCTGCTGCCAGCATAGTAAGGATGTGTGCAGGATTCCTTCTGCGCAGTTAAAAGCGGGTGGCATTACCAGACAGGCTTTGGGTGCAGGTGGAGGACCGAGAGGAGGTTGAGGAGGCAGAAGCAGTGGAGAAACTTCTACATACAGAGGATTGACGCACAATTGGACAGAAGCCCCTTTTCCTGCTGTCACCATAGTTACCCAGTACCCAGTCACCGACATGTAACGCCCCTGTCCATGCTTACTCATCCAAGTGTCTGTGGTGAAATGCACCCTGTCAAACACAGAGTTTCTCAAGGAAGTGGTGATGTTGGGTGTGACATGCTGGTGTAGCGCAGGCACAGCTTTCTTTGAAAAGTAGCGGCGACTGGGCATGTGGTACTTTGGCACTGCGACGGACATAAGCTCTCGAAAATTCCCACAGTCACAGAGGATGAAGAGGCCGCCGATGCACTTGATGGAGCAGACGGTGGTTGGCCGTCCTGCTAGGCCGCATTGTAGCACCCTCAGCTTCCCACTGCGACTTATGGTTCATATCCATGTGACGATTCAAGCATGAAGTACTCAAACTATTGATTTTTTTGGCCTCTGCTTAGATTTTGGTGACAAATCTTACAGATAACATGGGGAGACTTAAAGCTTGTGGATTTTTGAATGTGCTGCATGAAAGTCACCTCACCAACCATTTTAAGCTTGCAACTTTGGGGCAATTGATGCCACTTAAGTTGCGTCTGTGCCCATATGTTTGGAAAAAAAATGGAGACTCTTGTTGGAGTCCCCTTGCTGTGTTTTACATGACTTTAGAAGGGCATGACATGCCTATATCTCCTCCTCCTTTTACTCCTCCACCTATTTTCTTTTTGCATGAGTAAATGTACTTGTCACTTTTCCATGTGTTTGTTGTGTCTTCTGAGTAGTTTGTAAGCTTTTGGCCACCTGAAGGTATTTTCTATGTGTTTTCTATGTGTCTGTATGTGTTTGTGTTTGCCTGCCATTGTTTTCAATGGTGTTCGACAGTGTTCAACGAACATTCGACAAACACACCCCCAATTCGACGAATCGAATTCGACACTAGTGTGGTGGCTCATCTCTAGTCCTGACTCAAAAAAGCCAGAGCGGAAGAGATCTTCGACCTACTTACACAAATTGATGTACCGGAGACTAGTTATAAATAGAGATGAGCGAGTACTAAAATGCTCGGGTGCTCAAAGCTCGGGCCGAGCATCCCAAGATACTCGTGTGCTCAGTCCGAGCACCGAGCCCAATGTTATCCTATGGGAGACACGAGTATTTTTCTGGCATGACCCCCGGCAGCATGGAAAAATCCTAAAGATGTCACAAAAGTATCAGAACAGTGCTCAAGTGATATGGGAACAGCATGGGGAAGACCCCTGTAAGCATTTCAGACCTCAAGGTTACTGCTGTGAACAATGTTGTCAGACTATTACGCCACTTTTACGGACTGTCAAGAAAACGTTACAAAATTAAACCGAAAATGGATTTTCATGGAAAAAATGTTAAGGGCTCAAACCCACTTGTGAGAAAGAGTTGGTGTTTGTTAGTTTTTTGGATTATATGAAAGATTTTTTTTTTTTTTAATTGTGTGGCACTCCAATGCCCCTGGGAAGAGACGTAAATGAAGGCCTCTTTAAATAATGTGCCCATTCTAAGGAAGTGGGTCTTTTGTAGTATTGCCCTAGGCAGGGCAGCCAAAAATTGGGAGGCACCACAATGCCCCTGGATGGAGGCGTGCATGAGGGCCTCTTTAAATAATGTGCCCATTTTAAGGAAGTGGGTCTTTTGTAGGATTGTCCTAGGAAGAGCTGCCAAAAATTGGGAGGCATTGCGATGCCCCTGGGAAGAAACATGGAGGAGAGCCTCAAAAAATTGTTCTCATTACAAAGGAGCGGGTCTCCTGTTCTTGTAATGCCCATTCTGTAAGCATGGACTAAAACATTTACTCCTGGGGGGTATACATGAAACTAGTGCCCAACTTTTGAACGGTTAGGGTCATCATCATCATAAATATGATCTAAAAAAATTACGTTTTTGTGCCATCATGAACCACGGTCACACTGATCATATGATGGTGGCGGATGAGGAGAAGGAGGAGCAGTACAGCAAGTAGCCAAAGACATGAAGTGTGTACCGATGTGTGGGTGTGCGGAGGTGCATGGCAATCTACCGGCACAAAATTTAAATTCCGCTATCATTTGGTGGTGGTGTGCTGAAGTCAGGCCCAATCCATCCCTTGTTCATCTTGATCAGAGTCAGCCTGTCAGCATTTTCAGTTGACAGGCGGGTGCGTTTATCTGTAATGATTCCACCTGCGGCACTAAAAACATGCTCTGACAAAACGCTAGCGGCAGGGCAGGCCAGGACTTCCAAGGCATAGAGAGCCAATTCCTGCCACGTGTCCAGCTTGGATACCCAATAATTATAAGGCACAGAGGAGTCTAGGAGCACTTTAGTACAATCGACAAGGTACTCCCTCAGCATCTTGGCAAACTTTGCAGTCCTTGTGACACTACCCACACCTCAGGGCCTTTGGTACGGGAGGTGCTGAGAAAAGTGTCCCAGATCTTTGAGAGTGTTCCCCCTACCTCTGCTGGATTGGACTTGTGCCTCTCTCGGCCGGACGCCTTGGTTGTCCACCGAATAGTGACCTCTGCCGCTAGCGTTTTCAGAAGGGAATTTTGTTACTAATTCCGCGACTATGGCCTTCTGGTACTGCAGCATTTTTGTAGACCTCTCTGCCTCAGGAATAAGAGAAATAAAGTTCTCCTTGTAGTGTGGGTCTAAAAGTGTCACCAACCAGTAATGAGTGTCCGCCAAGATGTTGATAACGTGAGGTTCACAAGACAGGCAGCGTAACAAAGTCAGCCATGTGCGCCAAACTGTTAACAGGCAAGACTTCAGGGTCCTCACCAACAGCATGACTTGACATGCTGGCCTCATCCTCCTCCTCTCCCCTGTCCTCTGGCCATCCACGCTGAACCGACGGTCTGACGGTTGTGCACGTATTACCGTCAATTCCGCATGAAAGTAGCTCTATTCCTTCATCCTCCTCGTCATAGTCCTCCAATGCACGTTGGGATGAGGTGAGGCTGCTACTAGTCTCACGGCTACTGACACTTGACCATGTGGAAGACAGGGTATTTGTGGTGGTTCCAAACTGACTGGAAGCATTATCCGCTATCCAACTAACAACCTGTTGACACTGGTTTTGGTTTAAAAGTGGAGTACTGCTGCGATCTTCTAGAAATTGGGACAGGAAGGTCGAGCGAGATGATTTGGGCGTTTGTCATGGCGCAGTTCCAGCTTGCACACGGCCTCGGGCTCTGCCTGCACCACCATCACGTCCAGTTCCTTGTCCCTTGCCACCGGCCTTGCGCATTTTCAATGTTGTGCTGACTGTATACAGCTAAATGAATGCGTCCAAGAAATAGTTTTTAACAGCACACTGAGATTAGAGATTAAGGCCCTGCAGTTGAACTGGTCAGACACACACACTGACGAGCATACAGAGTCTTTTGGTGTATCCTAATTTACGCTACAACCTACTCCTGGTGCACACAAATGTTAGATGAATGCAGACAAGAGTTGTTTTTTAGCTTGACACGGAGATAACAGATTAAGGCCCTGCAGTTGGACTGGTCAGACACACACGCTGATGAGAATAGCGAGTCTTTTGGCGTATCCTAACTTACGCTACAACCTACTCCTGGCGCACACAAATGTTAGATGAATGCAGACAAGAGTTGGTTTTTAGCTGGACACTGAGATAACAGATTAAGGCCCTGCAGTTGGACTGGTCAGACACACACGCTGACGAGAATAGCAAATCTTTTAGCGTATCCTAATTTACGCTACAACCTACTCCTGGTGCACACAAATGTTAAATGAATGCAGACAAGAGTTGGTTTTTAGCGGGACACTGAGATTAGAGATTAAGGCCCTGCAGGTGGACTGGTCAGACACAAATGCTGACGAGAATAGCGAGTCTTTTGGCGTATCCTAATTTGCCCTAAAACCTACTCCTGCCTATAGAGAGCTAAATGAATCCCTAAAAGCACTGTTTTGGGATGGATGAGCCTGTACACCAGCCCCAGATGTGATGCAGGCTGGTATACTGGCACAACGAAGTTTGCTATATACCCTGCCTCCCTGTTTTCAGCTCTATTAGTCCTCAGAAGGACTGTTGTGGTAATTAGACTGGCAGCCCTGCTCCTACAAATAGCTGAAAGGCCACAAATCTGTCCCTCAATCAGCAGCAGCTCTCCCTACACTGACTGTCTGTGGAGCAGAGTGACGAGCACAGTGTGGTCAGATCTTATAAAGACCTGATGACGCTGTGCGGCCAACCAATCACTGTAATGCCACAATCAACATGGCTGTGGCATTACAACGTCTGTCAGCCAATCCCTGCATGTCAGAGAGCATATAGTATAGCTCGACCACCGTTTAGGTGCACAAGGGAAAAATAGGCCACAAAGTCTTTAAATATATCCCCGGCACACAATAAAAGAAGAGAGATGATTATCCTCTTTGTGTTTTTTATTTTTGAAGGTGAAAAACAGGTTGTCTCACACAACGTTTCGGCTCCAGTTGAGCCTTTCTCAAGTGAGTCTGTGTATTACATGAATAAACATAAAAAAACAAGTGAACATCAAACATATTGAATCAAGTTTCTTTTGTCTAAAGTGCTCCGTGACTTGATGGTGTTGCCCCTGTGAATAAAAAATCTATAGGTCGTGACGGGACGTGAAATATCCTCAAAGTGACTGTGTGTCTGTGGTGGTGACAATGGTGTTGGTGTAGTGCAGAGTGAAGTGAAGGGGGGGAGTTCTCTGTTGTAGGGGAGAGCTAGGAAAGGAGTGAGTAAGTGGATAAACGTATGTGTTTTTATAGGACAAGGGGGCTAGAAGGATGGTGTGAGAGTGATGGATTGGGGGATTAGAGGTTAGAGTGGTAGAACATGCGCTGGAACTATAATATGTCTCGGTTATGAAGATTTAGGTGTTTAGAGCTGAGTATGGGGATGTACCTTCTGTATATATAGAAAGGGGGTTTGTGGTTCAGTTCCCACATGAGCAAATGCTCAGGACAGTACCTGCTGGGAGTGGAATATTGTAAATTAATAGGTAGCCATGTAGTCAGTATGCCCCCTGTCTAGCTATGTGGCCCGTCTAGTTATATTCCACTCCCACTACTGCTAGTATTACCCGATTATGTCCATTTATACCCAGTATGTTTAATCTATTAACTTAATTCACTATATAGGACGGAGTCATATGCTGAGTACCTCAAACAGGGTATGTGCCTCATACTTCCTCATAGATTACCTTTAGCTCTTGTTCCCAGAACCAGTACCTAGATAACATCATATATACTGCTGTATGGAGTAGCCATGTATTATAGCACAAGTCACAACGGTACCGCACATATTAACAGCACATATGAATCAGACTGATCTCATTACAACAAGCATTAACAGAAGTAAGAAATAATTCCTACACACATAGAATAATGTAGGACCTTTCCTTACTGGGTCACTACACATAGTCTATATGTAATAATAACTGAGGCAACTATATGACTAGACGGGCCACATAGCTAGACAGGGGTCATACTGACTACATGGCTACCTATTAATTTACAATATTCCACTCCCAGCAGGTACTGGCCTGAGCAGTTGCTCATGTGGGAACTGAACCACAAACCCCCTTTCTATATATACAGAAGGTACATCCCCATACTCAGCTCTAAACACCTAAATCTTCATAACCGAGACATATTATAGTTCCAGCGCATATTCTACCACTCCAACCTCTAATCCCCCAATCCATCACTCTCACACCATCCTTCTAGCCCCCTTGTCCTATAAAAACACATACGTTTATCCACTTACTCACTCCTTTCCTAGCTCTCCCCTACAACAGAGAACTCCCCCCCCTTCACTTCACTCTGCACTACACCAACACCATTGTCACCACCACAGACACACAATCACTTTGAGGATATTTCACGTCCCGTCACGACCTATAGATTTTTTATTCACAGGGGCAACACCATCAAGTCACGGAGCACTTTAGACAAAAGAAACTTGATTCAATATGTTTGATGTTCACTTGTTTTTTTATGTTTATTCATGTAATACACAGACTCACTTGAGAAAGGCTCAACTGGAGCCGAAACGTTGTGTGATACAACCTGTTTTTCACCTTCAAAAATAAAAAACACAAAGAGGATAATCATCTCTCTTCTTTTATTGTGTGCCGGGGATATATTTAAAGACTTTAGAATCCCTGCATGTCGGCTGGCTCTGTAAAGAGCGCCAACATGCAGGGAGGTGTACCCCGAGCATAGCAAGAGCATCACGAGATTACTCGGTGCTCTCCGAGAACCCCGAGTACCGAGATATTCGTGCGAGTACCGAGTGGTGACAAGCATACTCGCTCATCCCTAGTTATAAACAGATTAAAAATGCGAGAGAAAGAAGTGTGTATAATGGATTGGGATCAGAGCCAGAGTATATATATTTAACAAATTTATTAGTACATCATCAGGTACAAACAGGTAGCAAAAAACACACAATTAAAAAACAAGTAAAAAGCAGAAACCTGCGTAAATAGAAGGAACCACCTTCAACCACTGCTTTCTAAGGTATAGGACCGCAAATATCTACAAGCCCATATAAACATGACAAAAAAGTATGTCAAAGAATCTCCCAATAAAAATGAGTTAAATGTTCCCTATAAAGAATGATCAGTTAAGACTAGAGGTCACAAATCGATCTCAATAAAAAATCCTGTAAGTAGAGGGAACCAACATTTATGACCTGTGTAGAATAAACATATTGAGAAAACTTTAAATAGAAAAAATCAGTAACATGATAAGCAAGCTAGTAGTATTTGCGTCCATATTTATCCATTAGTATGCAAATCACATAGTATATAGTCAGCAGTGGAGCAGAGACCCTTACCCTACGCATGTCGCCCCTCACTGGGGGCTTCCTCAGGGGTCAGAGGGGTGTAGTGAGTGGGTTAGAAGCACCTTATAAGTACCTGTGTATGATAGAAGATAACTATAGCTGTGTTAGGATGCGCACCTGCAGCCTCCAGTATCCGGAAGTACTCATAGGACATAAAGTGCAGGCGGCGCATGTGCAGACCGGCCGGACACGCTGAGTTCATCATTCGCACCACGCATGCGCTGTGGGGCGATGAATCTCTATTTTGTTTCAGTATGTTACGATGGTGAGGGAGAGGACGTCAGGGGGCGGAAATCTAAGCAGCCAGAAGGATTCTCAATTGAACATTGAGCAAAGGATCAAGGCATGTTAATAGAAAAGTAGAGATAAAGATTATTTCAGTGAAACTGGGACCATTGAAACCAGAGAGGAGAGAAAAGAATAAAATGTAAGTAGAGGAAATACCTAATCAATCCAGTAATCTCTCCAATAGGGAGAAAAGACTAGATAGAGTGAGAAAATGGGAAAAATATAGGGAAACATAAATACACAAAGAAAAATATATATAGTTATATCTAAAATTCTTTTATATTTTCAAAGTTCAATGCTCCATATAGGGTCCAAAATCTTTCCATGTGAAACTTGACAAGGTTGTTCCTGTTTTCTTCTTTTCTTTTCTTTTCTTTTCTTTTTGGTTGTGGCAAGGGGATAGGAGGCAAAGGCAAGTCCAGTTATAAGAGAAAGAAAATATCCACAAAGGCTAGAAGTAAAGAGAATTTATTATTAACATAAGCTATGGAGGTGCAATTGCATCCGTTCACCATTTTCTCTTATTATTTTTACTTTCTATAGAAGCCATTATAGACAATCTCTTCATTAATGCCCATAGGGGACAAGCTACGAAGATCATAGATCCAACGTGCCTCTTTTTGTAGCAAAAGATCAATTATATTTTAATTCCTGATTGATTGTTGTACCTTGTCAACAATAACTACTTTTAGACTCTTAGACGTGCCGTTGTGATTTTCCAGAAAATGTCTAGCCACTGATGTAATGGCGTTACATTTTTCCAGGTGGGTGCGTGCACAGGCAATGTTTGAAAGATGTCCTTGTATTCTTTTCCTGACCTCTTGTGTAGTTTCGTCCACATAAATTTTTGGACAGCTACAGACTATAACATAAACAACATTGCGAGAGCGACAGTTTGAATAGAAAGAAGATTTGATCTTATATTGAAAGAGTCGCAGGTTAATCTAACATCCTGCCACCATGTGAGGACATACTGTGCAGTCACTACAAGGATACGTGCCAACAATCCGTGCGCCTCTACCCAGGCGTGTGGTAGGTCGACTCTTCGTTAAATTGTCCCGCAGATTTCGGGCTCTTCTTGCAATCATGGTAGGTTTTTCACTCAGGAAAGGGCAGAGTCTTATGTCGCTTCTCAGGATGCTACAGTATTTCTTCATAACTTTGTAGACCTCATTCCAGTGATCATGGTATGGGGTAATCAGATTAATGTTCGACATCTTTGTTTTCCCCTGTGGTCTGAGAAGATCTTGTCTGCTTTGTTGTTTGCAGTTTTCAACAGCCTTAGAAATAATTCTCTTGGGGTACCCTCTTTGTCTGAATCTGGAGGTGAGGTCCTTTGCTTCCTTTAAGAAGTTATCCACTTCATCAAGATACTAAACAATAACCTCCCATATGCAGAGGAGTATACACCATGGAGGCAGATAAATCGCTAATTTAATTGGATTACCAAAAATACAAGCGACCAACATCTGAATATTGAACAATTTATTTGACAAGGTATACAGAGGGGGACGTACACAAAAAGAATAGACAACCCATATGAGGTGTCTCCTGTTGTGAGTATTTAATACATAAGTACAAAATATATGATCAAAATTGATGATATAGCAAAAACTGACATGTAGGTAGAGCTTTACTGACCAAATAGTCACTACAAAATATTAAAATATAGAAGTCATATTATCCACAAATATATGGCTAGTAAACGATAAAGTGCAAGTGCTCATAATTATCATTAAAGCCAGATATAGTTGGGACTATTTTAGTTCAAATAGAGCTAACAAAAGTAAGCATCCAAATGTATCACATTTAGTAATGCTTATTTATAGTGCAGTATTATCCATAATAAGTTCTGACCCAACTTTTGGATCAGAGGTATCAAATGCAGCACATCAGAAAAAGCAGCCAGCATAAACAAGGCATCACATAATTGTAATGGTGTAACAATCTCACCAAGAAGTATCCACAACCAGGAGACACACACCCCGATGGCCATTTCGTGTCCTTCGTCAGGGGGCATTAGTTTCAGGGAAAGTGGAGCTTTAAAAAGGCCGGCCGGCATTGAAATTATCATGATCAGCTGTTATCTATTATATAATTGCGAATGCTGCGAGTGCCCCTTTGTCGTCATGTGGATACGAACGAAGCATTGGCCGCGCAGCGGCCATTGCGAGCCGGCGAGTCGCTATGCCCGCGCAGCGGGCATGGCGAGTCGAAGCATTGGCCGCGCAGCGGGCATGGCGAGTCGAAGCATTGGCCGCGAAGCGGCCATTGCGAGTCGCTCTAAGGCGACTCGCTATGCCCGCGCAGCGGGCATGGCGAGTCGCCTTAGCAGCGCGAAGCATTGGCCGCGAAGCGGCCATTGCGAGTCAGAGACTCGCTCTGCTAGAATCCCGATGCATTGTGCATCGGGCACCCATCTAGTCTATTATATAATTGCGAATGCTGCGAGTGCCCCTTTGTCGTCATGTGGATACGAACGAAGCATTGGCCGCGCAGCGGCCATTGCGAGCCGGCGAGTCGCTATGCCCGCGCAGCGGGCATGGCGAGTCGAAGCATTGGCCGCGAAGCGGCCATTGCGAGTCGCTCTAAGGCGACTCGCTATGCCCGCGCAGCGGGCATGGCGAGTCGCCTTAGCAGCGCGAAGCATTGGCCGCGAAGCGGCCATTGCGAGTCAGAGACTCGCTCTGCTAGAATCCCGATGCATTGTGCATCGGGCACCCATCTAGTTAGAAATAATTCTCTTGGGGTACCCTCTTTGTCTGAATCTGGAGGTGAGGTCCTTTGCTTCCTTTAAGAAGGTGGTTTCTTCACTACAATTCCTCTTTAATCTGTAAAATTGACCTTTAGGGACAGCATTCCTAACATGTGCAGGATGAAAACTATTGTAGTGTAAAACACTATTCGTAGCTGTTGGTTTTCTATGGAGTGCAGTTTCAATCTTACCCTCTTTTACGCTGATCTTAAGGTCAAGGAAATCGATGGAGTCAGGTGATATATTAGACGTTAGCTTGATGTTCCAGTCATTCTCATTTAGATATTTCACAAATTCCATACATTCTTCAATTGGACCTGCCCAAAGAAACATAATATCATCGATGAATCGATACCACCGAAGTACATTGTTTTTATAAGCCGGGAGGGTGCAGACGTAGTTCTCTTCCCACCATCCTAAAAATAAATTAGCATAGGATGGGGCACATTGTGCACCCATAGCAGTTCCGGTTACTTGTCTGTAATGAACCCGGTCAAATAGAAAGTAGTTGTTCTCCAGAACAATTCATAACAGGTCCAGCAGAAATGAGTCATGGAAACGATTTTCTGTGCTCTGTTTATTAAGAAAGAAGGAGATAGCCCTTATTCCAAGATCATGATGGATACAGGTATATAGGCTTTTAACATCCATAGTTACCAGTAACGTGTTTGTAGGTAAAGCAATCCCTTCCAAAAGTTCAATCAGGTGAGAGGAATCACGGATATATGAGTCTAAGGAAAACACCATAGGCTGCAAGTAGAAATCGATATATGAGCAAGGATGTTCAAATAGTCCTCCAATTCCGGACACAATAGGCCTGCCCGGTGGCTTGTTAAAAGACTTATGTACTTTTGGCAGTAAGTAAAAAGTCGTAATTTTAGGATGTTTCACTATCAGGAAGTCTTTTTCTCTCTTATTTACAATACCCAAATCAAAGGCCCTCCAAACTAATGTATCAATTTTTTTCTTGAAAACACTAATTGGGTCAGATGGTAAAGGTTGGTAACAAGCTGAGTTGTGAAGCTGTCTAGGCGCCTCTTCTAGGTACATTTCTACAGGCCAAAGAACCACGTTGCCCCCCTTATCGGCTTCTTTAATTATGAATGATGGATTCTTTTTTAAAGGGATCCTGTCACCTCCAAAACGCCTCCTTAGCTAGCAAAACATGTCCCTGCATCATCCTATCACTAATCTCACACTTCTTTTGTCTCCTAAAAGCATCCTGTGAAAGTGCATAAAAACATTTTAATACTCACTCAATAGTGATTATAATTAGCAGTGACTATATTCTTTAGTCACCAAGGCGGGCTGTTTTGCAGCTCCAGGATCCACCCTGTCTCTGTGTGTTTGCTGTGATGTGCAAGCATTACCCTCCCCCCTCTCTATCACTCACAGAATGCAAATCATTAGTCCTGCCTTCAGTTTCAGTTTCACAGCAGCACAGACAGAGAGAGGGTGGATCCTCGAGGCTGCAAAACAACACCCCCTGCTAATTATAATCACTAATGAGTGAGTATTAAAACGTTTTTATACACTTTCACAGGATGCTTTTAGGAGACAAAAGAAGTGTGAGATTAGTGATAGGATGGTGCAGGGACATGTTTTGCTAGCTTAGGATGCGTACTTTATAAAGATCTTGCTCTACCACCATATGTAGGGTGCCAAAGGAAAAAATATCAAATAATAAAAGTCTATCCTTGGCACACCCTTAAAAATAGGCTTGAGAAGTAGATACTTTGCATGAAGTGGTTTTTATTCATGTGCATTGAAGACAAACAATCAACGTTTCAACCCAACATCGGGTCTTCGTCAGGATTAGTCTAGTGAAAACATTTATAAACCAAAATCAAAAAACAATTATGGAGAATATTCATGTGCTGCGATCCATGTGCTCATCATGCTATGTGATATATGGATGTGTCTATAATAGAGGATCTGTGGGTGAAGTGTGTTTGTGAAATATTTTTGTGGTTCTACACAAGTTAGAAACTGCTACAAGAAGAAGTGTTGTGTTGCTCGTATGGATAACAGAGTGAATATAATCAAGTGATTTGTGTATGATCTATAGTCAAAGTAAAGCTATGTTTAAATGTGACCAAGTGGTGAAATCTGTGTGGGGGCGACTATAGGGGAGTGTACTAATCAGTGAAAGTGGTAGGTGTTCAGGGGTCTATCAATACCTTCTAATGGTCAGGCATCCAATAACTTGAGTAATACTTGTGGCTGTTATGTTAAAGTTCTATACAGGAGAGAGAACAGAGGTTGTATATATTTATAAATATATCTATTACACTGCTATTGGTGATAGTATAGATAACATGGGTATTCTATACCAAAGTATACTTATACTGACTTATATGTATACATATATACCTCTGTAAAGGAGATTTTCTTTTAACTATGCAGCTTAGTTGTGATTGATGATCAGAGGATGAACCCTAAAGGGCTGTAAGGATAGGAGATCCATTAGTACTAGTATTATTATTGTATTGTTTCAGTGTGGAAAAGCAGGGTACATACCTAAAAGAATTGCTTCGTATGCAACTCCTGCCTAAATTGGGAGAGGAGCAAAGTTATTAGCCAAATGAATGAAAAAGTAAATGGTTAGGGGATGCCAATTAGGCATTGTGAGGCACCGCCGGCATGATCCGCATGGCCGGGGTACATCACATGTAGGATCAGAGGATGATCCTGTGCACACTGGCCGGTTTTCCTGTGATGATAATACTGTGTGAACCAACCTGAACACAATGAGTTCATGAGCCTAATGAGCGGCAGTGAGAGTGAGAGGAGTCCATGAGGAATAGGATGTGATGAGTGAGTGCTGACAACCCGGAACACAGGGAGTTAACCTGAGCTGTGTGGAAGCTGATGATTAGCAGCTGAGGGGGTGTGTCCATGTGGGAGTGGCTGGCACGATAAGAGCCGGCCACCTGAGTGATTGTGATATTCATTCATTCTGGAGGCTGAGATTGATCCTGGAAGCTGAGAGTGATTGAGATGGAAGCTGAGACCAGCCTGAGTGCAGAGCAGTCCAAGGCTCTGTGTGCATGACATGATGGGAGCATGCTAGCTCCATGCCGGTGCCGAGGTCCGTGGTCGTGTCCGCACCTAGAGGGGGAAGCCGTGGTTGACCCGTGGACGCTAGACCGGGCGTGGGGTGAAACACGCCCGGGAAAGGAGCCTGTGGGGATACCTGGTGGAACCTGTGACCCAGGTAGCGAGACCCGGATCCGTGCCCGGTAAGAAAGCAGTTCCCGAGCGATAGTGTGAACTGTGCACCTGGTGTGCGTAAATCATGTTAGGCGAGTATAGACCGCCCTTGGGACCGACTCAGTGGAGTCCGTTAAAGGTCCTGATGAGCCGGAATGTATGTAGCCCGTGGAGGCAATTGTATGTAGTGTGCCAGGCGGGCATAGACCGCCTTTGGGTCCGAGTCAGAGTACTCAGTTAAGCGACCCGATGAACTATGTGTATGAGGGCGTAAGTAATGGCCTTGAATGAGAGATGATGACCTATGTAAGACCCATGTATAATCATGTGGAGAGACAGTGACCCAGCTGGTATGGATGATGTTGGAGGCGTTCCGTCCTTGGGACGAGAGGGAGGCTTGCCCTGCTGCTTGCAGAGGGTACCCATCCCTCAACCACGACCTCTAATGGTGTGGGTGTGCCTGTGGTGCCAGAGGCAGGGGTAATAGGGCTCCTAGTAGGTATCGGATGTGGTTCCCGTGTACTATGGTTTGCCAATCCCTGTAATGGGCCATGGAGGGGCCACAGTCCATGGATGTGGGCTGTGAGCAGGTGTGTGATCCATGGACGTTTGAATGATGGATCACATACGGTGTGTAAGGTCCCGGTCAGGCAGGATTCCTGACTACGGGTGAATGTATATCATCATGCTGGGGTGACTAAAGCCAGGCGGCAGGTACCGCCATTGGGACCCACAGGGCCCGTTGAGGCGTATGTAACGAAGGTCAGAAGCAGGGGTTAGAAGGGCTCCCGTACTGGGTAACGCGTGGTTAGGCCGGAGGCCGCAGCCCCACGGGTTACTAGGGTTTGCCAATCCCTGTTATGAACCCGGAAGGGTCATCATCGTACTGTAACTTATGTATAGTGTAAGTAGGCCGGAGGCCGTAGCCACCATGGGAGCTGTTAGTAGAGCTCCAATGGGGACAGAGATGGTTACAGGTCCCGGGTTACTATAAAACGTTATGTGCAATATAAGTGTTATGTGATGTTAAATGTAAATGTATGGTGTATTTATGTAAAGTGTTGTTAATCAATGTGATATGTGTCAAACATGCTACCTGGGTTATGTGATTAATATGTGAAAATAAACGGGTAGACATTGGTTAACTTATAAACACGTGTTCTTGTCGTTTTGCAAGCGGGTTCCCCGGTTGCTGCCTCACAGCATATAGATACATTATGTCCAAGTGTAAGGTCCCTGGTCCAGGGTGGGTAGGTGGGAGGCAGGAGTGGTGTATAGCGGCGTTCTGCCGCTCTTTATACTCCATAGGAGGGGCTGGATGTGCAGGGAGGCGGAAACACATCATCCGGCCGGATGTGCGTCATCGCCGTGTCCGCGCATGCGCGGGCACCATCTTGTTGGTTGGAATGTATTCCATAACGGTGACACATTTGTTTGCGCATGCGCACTCGGCGGAATGTGGAGAACAGACGCAGAAAGCGTCTGTAGACTAAATATGGGGCGTTTTAGGTGGGAATAAGTAAGGAAACATGGGGTCTGACCACAATATCAATGAATAAAGAATAGAAAGTGGTGCTCTTTGTGGTGTGGTGTTTGAAGATCAGGATACAAGATTAGTGCCATTCAATATAGGTGATGTTATAATAGTATAGTGGTAATATCTTGCAGTGGACCGGGTGAAGACGGTAGTGGTGCCCAATAGTGGCATTTTCATCCATATATGCTTTTTATCTCTAAAATAGAAACCAAAACATTGATTAGATCACAGATGATTAGATTTTTTTGTATACATTGGACCTAATAATTACCATGTATCCTATATATGTATGTTTATCTATACAAGAAAAACTATCTCCAGAAGTAAACCATCATCACAGAAATGTTATAGGAACGTCACATATTTGATCAAGCATCATTTATCAGAAAAGGAATTTTAGTATATTAACTCAAATTCTCGGCTAAGTCCATAAGGCGAAAGGGTGTTCAAGTGGTGTATCCAGAACGCCTCTTTTTCTTTTAGTTTTCAGATACGATCTGGAACTTAAGTTGGCTGATGTTGTGCTTTTTCTCCAAAAAATGTGCTGTGATTGGTAATAAAGTGTTCTGACACCGGATGGTGGATTTGTGCTTGCTGATGCAGTCTCGGACATGCTGGGTGGTTTCCCCAACATCCTGTGAAAGTGCATAAAAACGTTTTAATACTCACTCATTAGTGATTATAATTAGCAGTGACTATATTCTTTAGTCACCAAGGCGGGCTGTTTTGCATCTCCAGGATCCACCCTGTCTCTGTGAGTTTGCTGTGATGTGCAAGCTTTACCCTCCACCCTCTCTATCACTCACAGACTGCAAATCATTAGTCCTGCCTTCAGTTCCAGTTTCACAGCAGCACAGACAGAGAGAGGGTGGATCCTCGAGGCTGCAAAACAACATCCCCTGGTGACTAAAGAATATGGCCCCTGCTAATTATAATCACTAATGAGTGAGTATTAAAATGTTTTTATGCACTTTCACAGGATGCTTTTAGGAGACAAAAGGAGTGTGAGATTAGTGATAGGATGGTGCAGGGACATGTTTTGCTAGCTTAGGAGGCATTTTGGAGGTGACAGGATCCCTTTAAATTATTAAGGGCACGTTGCTCAACATCAGTCAAATTAAGCTTTGGGGAGGATTAACTTTCAAATCCTTGGAATCATTACTGGTGACCTCAAAGAATATCTGAACTGTCGGGCAAACAGAAAAGGGGGGGTGGCCTGAGAAGGTACTCAATATGGAAATGCAACTCTATTTTTATTTGTGTTACCTGTATTGTCTTCATCTTCATGTATAAGACCTAACAGATCTTGAAAAGCTGCCCGATCTTGGGTGGATAAAGTGTTGATTGCCGAAGGTCGATGATAAAGGAATTTGAAAATCAGCTGTCGACAAAAAAAATAAAAGTCCTTTGTTAACTCAAACTTGTCAAGCGATTTTGTAGGAGAGAAAGATAGACCACGAGAGAGCAAACTGGTCTCAAATTTGGGGAGACAATAGTTAGAAAGATTAATGACTTGTACCTTACCTCAATCACCAATGCCACTTTTATTTCTTCCTGCGGTCTGGGTTCTGTGGTTGTACTGGGGACCATCATCCTGTTAGTGGATTGCGATTCCTGAGGCTGGGTGGACTTGAGTTTCCTCGTCCCCCTTCTAGTGGATTTTCTAGATCGCTTTCCTCCTCCGATAAAAAAATCATCCCCTCATTTTACCGGTGAGGGTAATCTTGGTTGGTTTCTTATATCATCAGGTCTCGTAGGTTGTTTGGGTTTTTGAGGTTTTTTAGGTCCTCGAGGTTTTTTTGGAGGTCTATAAGGTGTGCCGTTATTTCTATGTAACCATTTATAAAGTTTATTATCCTCCAGATCTTTCTTATCCCTTAACAACTTTAGGCGCTTGTTGCTTTTTATATCTCTTTCAAATTTTTCTATGATCTCTTTGAGACTGTTACGGAAAGGGACCACTTGTTTTTGTAGGTCAAACTCCTTGAGCTTGCCTTCTAGGACCCTAATCTCACTTTTTGTCTTCCCTAGTAATTTTTTATCAAAACCCATAACATATTTATAATGATGATAGAACATTTAGAGAGACCGGTCTCCCAAGTTCTCTTGAAGTCTACGTCGGCCTCCCAAGCGGGAAAAATTTGTACACGGAGTCCTCTAGATGCAATGCCCAATTTGACATATTCCTCAATTCCACCAAATCCTAGTAACAGATTTATGTAAACGAATCAGCTCAGATCCTTTTTGTGCCCCCCCACCCTTTACGTTGCTGGTTATAAACAGATGTTAGCACGAACAATGCTAACAGAGCTTACTTTAAAATGTCAAGAACTCAAAGAGTTGCTTGTAGTAGATTGACAGAGAGGACTAGGAGTTATTTCTATAGGACCTCGGACAAATGTGGATGCCCTCTGGCACGCCTGCTCCATCCCCGGACTAACTATGCTTACACTCCAAAGAGTTATAATCCTACTGAAATTCTGGAGGTTTTCCGGACATATTATTACATTATTTACAGATGACCTTCTTGTATACGTGACTCAACCTTGTATCTCTTTCCCATATATCCTAAAAGAAATTGAAATATTTGGCTCTTTGAGCAATTTCAAAGTTAATTATACTAAGTCTGAGGCATTAAATATTTCCCTTTCACCAAGTGAGGTTTCTTTGCTCATGTCAAGCATCCCTTTTAAGTGGAAAACTGAAGCAGTTAAATACCTTGAAGTGCACATCCCCTCGGACTTGTCAAAACTCTTCTTTCATAATTATCTAGCTCTATTAACACAGGTAGAGTCACAGTTTTCCTCCTACAGCGCACTAAAACAGTCGTGGTGGGGAACAATTAATATGGTTAGGATGGATGTTCTCCAACATTTTTTGCTTATTTTTCAGACAGTCCCCATTTCCCCCAGGAGCTTTTTCTCTAAACTTCGATCTACTATTATAAGGTTCGTCTGTGGTGGGGTCAGGCCCAATGTGGGTGTGAAAATTCTGACCGCCCCAGTAGGGAATGGAGGAACGGGCTTGCCTGACTTTAAAGCCTTATTCCAGGTTGCAAAATTTGTCAGGCTACTAGACTGGCAATATAAATCTACCTCAAAGGGGTGGGTAGGAGTAGAACAAGATGGAGTTACTGTACTATAACATTACCTCCCATGGATATCCCCGTTGGATATCAGACCGATAGGCTTATATCAGACTTTACTTTAGCTACACTACGAATGTGGCATTCATTAGTTGGTGCAACATCTCAGGAGGGAAAGATTAGTCCACTTACGCCCCTCTTCTCAAACCCCACTTTCCAACCCGGATTGGATAGGAAGTCTTTTCTGTGCTGGAAGTGTGGGGAGGATATTCGTGCTAGTCAGACACCCCATAATGGAGAGATACCTCCCTTTGAGCTCTTACAGAGGAAGTTACCGTTTTTACGTTTGAAGTGGTTTGAGTATGCTCAATTATGTTCCTTCATTTCCACAGCAGCCTACTCATGCAGAGTCTGTCCACATCCCTATCCTATAGAAGAAATGTTTCAAAAGGATTCTCCTCCAACCCATGCAATCTCTGAGATGTACAGTACCATCTTATCAGAGAGAGGGGGTGAAAAATATAATTTTCAATTAGCTTGGGAGAAGGACATGGGTAGAGAGCTTACTAACACTGATTGGAAGAAGGGTTTCATGTGTACACACATAATGGCAATTCCATGTTCAGCTCAAGAGAGGAACTATAAAGTGTTGACTAGGTGGTACCTCTGCCCAGACTGACTTCACAAGGTCTCCCCTTCAATGTCAGATGAGTGTTGGTGTGGCTCGGAAGTGGGTAGCATGTTACATATGTGATGGGACTGTGTTAAAATTAATAATTTTTGAGAAGGTGTTTTTCGCAATTACAACCCCGGCAAAAATTATGGAATCACCTGGCTCGGAGGATATCCATTCAGTTGTAATTTTGTAGAAAAAAAGCAGATCACAGACATGTCACAAAACTAAAGTAATTTCAAATGGCAACTCTCTGCCTTGAAGAAACACTAAAAGAAATCTTGAAAAAAATGTGCTAGCCAGTAACGGTTACTTTTGTAGACCAAGCATGGGGAAAATTACGGAATCACTCAATTCTGAGGTAAAAAAAATTGATTTTTGAGTACTCACCGTAAAATCCTTTTCTCTGATCCATCATTCGGGGACACAGGACCATGGATTTTGCTGCTGTCTCTAGGAGGCTTGACACTAAGTAAATTCTGAAAGAAACAGAACAGATTGACTCCTCCCTCACAGCATACACCCCCTGGCTGGGCCAGGCCCTGACCAGTTTGGTTGTACTCCATTGTTTATACCTATTCTCCTACTGCTTGGTTACCAAAGTTAACATGCCAAACTCAGAAATAAAGAACCAGAAGAAAACAACACCCAAAAATGACAACAGGGTGGGTGATGTGTCCCCCACTGATGGCTCAGATAAAAGGATTTTACGGCGAGTACACAAAAATCCCTTTTTCTCTTGCGCCTCATTGGGGGACACAGGACCATGGGATGTCCTAAAGCAGTCCCTGGGAGGGAAAATAAAATCTGTAACCAAAGGAATGAGATGCCCCTGCACATGAAAAAGTAAACCCGTACATGGAGAGGTGCGCCCCAGTCGCCTGTAGCACACGTCTGCCAAGGCTTGGGTCCGCAGAAGCCTGAGTACCTTATAGTGTTTTGCAAAAGTATGTAGGCTGGACCAGGTAGCCGCCTTACACACTTGTTCCGCCGATGCCTGGTGACGAATAGCCCAAGATGCTCCCACCACATGAGTGGAGTGTGCTTTTAGACCGCTAGGAATGGGTACGTTCCAAAGCCGATACGCCTCTTGGATAATAGAACGTATCCACCTAGCCAAAGTGGCTTTAGACACTGCCATGCCCTTTCTGTGACCTTCCGGGAGGACAAAAAGATTGTCCATCTAATGGAAGTGGGCTGTTCTTGAAATGTAGTATCTAAGGGCTCTCACTAGATCCAGGGTATGCAGAGCCCTCTCTACGCGGTGTACCGGAGCCGGACAAAAAGATGGAAGGACAATATCTCCCTTGAGGTGGAAGGAGGAGACCACCTTTGGAAGAAAAGATGGAACTGGACGCAGTACCACCTTATCTTGATGAAAAGAAAGGAACGGCTCTAGGCACGAGAGTGCCGCCAATTCGAAAACACGATGGATGGACGTGATTGCCACAAGGAAGACCACTTTCCAAGACAGGAGAGTGAGAGAAATCTCTTTCAGAGGCTCAAAAGGCGATCTCTGGAGTGCATCCAAGATCAAGTTAAGGTCCCATGGCTCTAACTGTTTTCGGTAAGGGGGAACCAACCAAAACACCCCTTGAATAAAGGTTCTAACTTGTGGACATGTTGCAAGTTTTCACTGGTAAAGGACTGAAAGAGACAAAATCTGGCCTTTCAGGGAACTGAGGGCCAACCCAGAGTCTACTCCCGACTGCAGAAAACTGAGGATCACCGGGACTGAAAAAGAAAAAAGGGGGGGTGACCGCGGTCTTTGCACCATGAAAAGAAAATCTTCCAAGTATGATAGTAGATATGTGTAGAAGCTGGTTTTCGAGCTCTTATCATTGTACCAATGACATCAAGTGAAAAACCAGCCTGAGTCAGTACTCAGGTCTCAACAGCCACGCCGTCAAATTCAGAGCTCTCGAACCTTGGTGGCAAATCGGACCTTGGGACAAAAGGTCTGGATGATCTGGAAAGTACCAGGGAACGTCTGTGACTAGCTGAACTAGGTCGGCGTACCAGGCCCGTCTGGGCCAATCTGGAGCTATGAGGACGACCGGGATTCGTTCTGATTTGATTTTCCTCAGTACCTTCAAAATTAAGGGAAATGGAGGAAAAATGTATGGGAGACGGAACTAACACCACGATTGCATCAGTGTGTCTGCTCCGATGGAAGTCGGATCGTGAGAGCGGGCCATGAACACTGGGACCTTGGCGTTTATTCAAGAAGCCATGAGGTCCACGTGCGGTGTCCCCCAGCGGCGGCAAATCTGTTCAAACACTTCCAGGTTCAGGGACCATTCTACTGCGGTGAGGCCCTGGCGACGGAGGAAGTCCACCGCCCAATTGTCCACTCCTGGGATGTGCACTGCCGAGATGACGGACCCGGTCGACTCGGCCCAGGAGAGAGTGCTTTCTACCTCGCAAAGAGCCCTTCTGCTGCGGATGCTGCCCTGGTAATTGATGTAGGCCACTGCCGTTGCGTTGTCCGATTGGACACGGATGTGACGATCCGCCAGGAGGCTGTAAAAACAGCGTAGAGATAGGGCTATGGCCCGTATCTCCAGCAGGTTGATTGGAAGTGTTGACTCCTGTTAAGACCAGCAACTCTGGGCAGTATGATGACGATAAACCGCCTCTAAACCAGGAGACTGGCATCAGTGGTGAGTACTTCTCAATTGACCGGAAGGACCAGCCCTTGGATAGAGCCATTGGGCACATCCACCATCGTAGTGACCTCTGGACCAAAGGGGTCAGGGAGAATACCCTGTCCAGTGAGAAGGGACTCCTGTCCCAGGTCGTCAGCAGGGCCATCTGTAGCGGGCAAAGGTGAAATTCAGCGAATAGGACTGCTTCTATTGCAGCGACCATTTTTCCGAGAACCCTCATTCCGTAACGGATGGAGTGCGAGGAGAATCGGAGCAGGGTGTGTTTCCCCCGACGTAGGGCTTGCACTTTCTCTCGAAGAAGGGTGACTAACCTCCGAGACGTGTTGAAGACCATGCCTAGGAAGGTGATAGACTGGGCAAGAATCAGAGAGGATTTTTTCAGATTCACTAACCAACCTAGTTGTGAAAGAGCGTCCATGGTTATTTAGAAAGTGAGATATAATACACAATAGGGTCTTATCTCCTTAAATGTGGAGAATGGATGTAACAAAAGACGGAATCTGCTCACCTGGTCTGGTTGTGTTTACCCACAACCAGTTTAATTGCTCAGTAGGCAGCTGTTGCTGGATCCACACATCCACGGGAAACCGCGGTCCAAAGACAGCATATATAGGACGAAGTGTCGCTTGACCCGTGCTGCTGCCAAAGAAGACCAGAAGACTGGAGTACCTGGATGAAGGTGTACGTTTAATCCGACGCGTTTCAGAGCCAATACCCTGCTCCTTCCTGTACCTGAGGAAGGAGCAGGATATTGGTCCCACCCCACAAAACCGATCTTATATATAGCAACATTCATAACAATGATTCGTGGGTGTTCCCAGTCCTATGACGTCAAAAACGTCATCAAAACAGGGAGGACTCTGCATTTTGGCCAATTTATCACAAAAACTATATAATTTACATATAAACATAAATATAACATGACACAAGCATTCTAAAAAGTCCAATTAGTAAAACCATTAAAAAACTGTATGGAAAATTCATGCGGAAACGCTTGTAAAACCGTATAAAAGTACACATACTGAGGCAGGACAACGAAAAAAAAAATATATATATATATGTGTTCTCTATCTTCCCGGGGGATAGAACTCATGGGACTCATGGGACTCATGGGACTCAGGTGTTCACTGCTTGAGTGTGTTCTAATGTCCTGTGCCACCTCCAGCTTACAATATGTGTTTTCAATATTTGCCATGCATCTATGTAATTGTATTTTCAATCCATTGTTTTCCAGATAAACAGAGGAAGAAGAAGAAGGATTAATTTATATAAAAATCTACAAACATATATGTAAAAAAAAATTTATTTGACAATTTTATTCTTGGAAGTAAAAAATGTGAATATTAAAATTGATAGTATGTAAAAAAAATGCAATAAAAGATTATTTTAAAAAGTTTGTTTAAAATTAAATGAAAAATAAAATAGCATTTATTGCAAGTGTGCTCAGGAGACAATTCTTTTTTCTTAATAGAGGGGAGAAGTATAGGTTAAAAGATTTGGGAAGGCTGGTAAATGACAGGAGTACCTGATGTCATTCTACATGCTTGTGGCTCTACAGAAGAAAAATGGACTGCCAGTGCAAGACCAATGAGTTCTATCCAGGGAAAAAACCAATGAAGGTTTCACAAGGAAGAGAAACACAGAAGCAACATATATACTCTTACTGGCTTGTTAAAATAAAATACCATCCAAGAAATCACTCTTTTTCTATTATAAGATGTCTTACACAAAAACATCCACAAGATGGCGTCTGCTAGGAGGCTGTTGCTAGGGTGATGCAAAAGACCGGTACCCGACTTTAGTAGATCTATTTGTCCGCCAGTAGGGGCGTGCAACCCGATTATTATTAGAGGAGAAACTACATCTGTCTGTTAGCTGTGAAAAACGGTTAGTGTGAGTGTATAGAGAAGATAAAATAAAGAACATAAATGCAATACTATGTGTACATATCAGCTGGGGGAGAGAGGAGGGGCACCAGAGCAGCTGGCTGCAGAGCGGACTTCCAAGGAGCGACCGGTGTGTAGACCGGAGGTGCCAGCAACAGTTCAACACATAACAATCTTCATATAAAGAGAGACGGCACTCACCGGGTCTAGTCTTGTGCTTTTATTTCAGGTGCGCAGTTCACATGGTGCAGGGAGGGGAGAGAGAGGATGACTCTGCACCATGTGAACTGCGCACCTGAAATAAAAGCACAAGACTAGACCCGGTGAGTGCCGTCTCTCTTTATATGAAGATTGCTATGTGTACATAATGCTATTGTGATGTCAGATATCTATGGTATGAAAGTGCAGAGTGCAGTGTTATGATTAATTATACAGAAGTCAGTGGTTTTGGTCTTTTAAAAGAAGGGCATTTCGGTTTGTGCTGGGGATGAGATGTACTTTTTCCACCAGTCTCGTCCGAGATGTGTTTATCTAATCGTTCGCCGAAAAGTCACAGTCACCCGCTTTGAGAAGGAAGGCTGGTTAATGACATTTTCAATGCTGAATCCACTCACCATTGCCTGAGCCAAAGGGCTCTGTGAATGGCGATCAAGTTAGAAGCTGTGAGGGCAGCACAAGTGGCCCAGTCCAGAGAAGCATTGATTATGTAATCTCCAGCAATAATGATTTGAGATGTCAGATCCACCAGCTGTGGGTCTGAATGTTTGAGGGATTTTTGTAAAGTTTCCACCCAAACTACAATTGCCTTGGCCACCCAGACTGAGGCGAATGAAGGTGCTAGATCCGTTCCCGCTGCTTCAGAGGCTGACCCTGCTAAATGCTCGAACTGCCTGTCTGTCAGGTCTTTAATATAGGACCCATTCGGCAAGGACAATATAGTCTTTGCCGTAAATTTTATCACAAGCAGTAAAACCCACTTCATTTTCCACAAAATCCGGAAAATAAATGTCAGTGGGATCTATCAGGATCAACATATATACCCATCGCAATTACATTTAAAAAGGGAAAGGAAAAAGGCGACCACAGGGTATGATGAACTATATATTATTATATACTTATTAAGGACGTGCAGAATCTGGTATAAAACAGGGGAACAAATATACATCCAACCACATATGCGGTCTGAATATCAGGAATATTAATATCAACACAAGGTGCAAGTGCCAACAACATCCACATAGAATATAACTATCCCATTAATATATGGATGTAAATCTACATTAGTACATCATACAGCACAGAAGTTCATAGGAGTGAAAAGATCTATATTGCACAGATAAGTCAATTGACCATAATATCAATAGTATCAATAAACAATAAATTAGCTGTAATATCATAGTATCCTATAAGTCAGATGAACTCCATATCTCCTACCATTAAACAGGAGACTAAATAGTTAATGGCTCAATTACCATGTATATATGGAAAGGAGATATATGTGCAGGATATATATACACAGTATACAGATATATGGAGCTATAATTTCTAGCTTATAGGATAACACTCCAACTTGGCACGTATGAGGAGGTTCACATAAGGTTATTCATGTGGATGACCTATTGCACGGGGATAGGAAATCTCTCAGCATATCGCAAGTGTAAATGACAGGCAAATAAACCATAGCCACTATGCATTGGGAGATATATCCCCGAGCTAGCGGGAACCCAGCACCTACAATGGGGTGAGGTATTTACCTTATCTTGTCTAAACCTGAAAGCAGCCGCGCGCTCTGTGAATGGCGATCAAGTTAGAAGCTGTGAGGGCAGCACAAGTGGCCCAGCCCAGAGAAGCATTGATTATGTAATCTCCAGCAATAATGATTTGAGATGTCAGATCCACCAGCTGTGGGTCTGAATGTTTGAGGGATTTTTGTAAAGTTTCCACCCAAACTACAATTGCCTTGGCCACCCAGACTGAGGCAAATGAAGGCGCTAGATCCGTTCCCGCTGCTTCAGAGGCTGACCCTGCTAAATGCTCGACCTGCCTTTCTGTCAGGTCTTTAATATAGGACCCATCCGGCAAGGACAATATAGTCTTTGCCGCTAGACGAGAGACTGGGGGGGGTCGACCGGCGGCGAATCTGCCCAATCTTCAGTGAGGGTTGGGGGAAAAGGGTAACAAGCCTCAATGGGTTTGCGACCCCCAAACCTTTAATCCGGTCTTTCCCGTTGTTTGGACAGAATATCCTGGAACTCGGGATGGTTGGCAAAAAATCTTTGCTCACATTTTGCTCTCTTTAATGAGACAGTATGGTCCATAGTCGTGGTTATAGGGTCGTGTATATTAAGCGTTTGGTTAACTGCTGACACCAGGTCATCGACCATGGCCTGAGTCTCAGGGGATTCTAGATCAAAAAGGTCGTCCATGTCTGATTCTGAGTCTAGTATATGAGGTTCGGCCATAGGATGGGAGCCCGGTCTCAAATCCCGTGAGGGAAAGGCGTGAGAGCCATGGGAAGAAACCAGTGAGCCATTTCTGTGAGACCTTTTCTTTGTTGCCCATGGTGTAGCTGGACGTTGCCTGTTTTCAACAGTTGTGGGCTCCCGAATAGGGTCCTGTGCACCATCCTTGGAAGATGTGGCCGGGGGACGGTGCTGCAAAGCCTGAACCAGGGAGTTAGACAGCTTTTCCAAGAATTGGGTGAGGAATAGTGTCCAGTCTGGCGGGCTCGGAGCATTAGTTGCTCCGGCATTGGCGGGGGGCTCCTGAGCTTTTGCGGGGACACAGGGTTGGCAGTGTGGTGTGGTGTGACCGCGCGGAAGGGACAGGTGCCAGATGATGCATAATTTAGAGGTTTCCATGTTAAAAAAGATAGTAGCACTCTAGGATCAACTTAAAAAGGTTGTATTGAAGTGCTTTAGCAGAGCTGGTGCAGGTGAGGGCTTTTTCTGCTGTCCCTAAGAGATCTGGATGGCTCTAGAGCCCTGCAGCCTAGGGGTCCACTTTTACCAGAAAGAAGGAGATCCCCCCTTTAGCAGCCGATGGTCCTGTGCCATAAAAACTGGTACCGACCCGAAAACTACCTTTCAGAATGCCAGTAGTGAAGAAATGTCCCTCTTCTGCGCTGTCTACACAGAAAAGAGTGCAGGAGCAGTGTTACCTCAAGCAGAAGATGGAATAAACGGTGGGCGGGCCCAGGAGCTGAGGGTCGGATTTGCGCCCAATGTGATGTCACATCAGGGGCTTGTGCGGGAACCCCGTGTCATCAAAGGGACTGGCCAAAAGCGAGAACCGCAACTAGGCCAAAGCCGGGGCTTAAATTTTTTGCCGCGGCCGGGAAGCTGAGGTGAAGCAGATCGGCGGTCGGCGGCGGTCGGCGGCGGTCCGGAAGGATAATGTGTAAGGTGGATTGTTAGGGACTCGGAGCCCTCCGCCTAATAGACACCGGTGTCTGGAGCTACACCGGCACCGGGTGTCGACTTACCCTGGAGGACTGTCACCGTCTCAAAAGATGAAATGACTGCCAGCAGCACTGTTTGTGTGCAGCAGTGTTACCTCACACAGGAGAATATGCGGCTGAGCGAGACCTGTGTGACTGTAGGCAGTGCTTTTAATCCTACGACTCAGGCCCCTTTTATAAACCGCCTAAAGGAAATATGATTTACTTTCAGAAAAGCGAAACAAAAGCCATCAATAACGCCTAAACAGAGAAAACAAGGTTACAATGGGCTAAGGAAAAGCAACCGTGGACTGCGGATGACTGGATGAAAGCCATATTCAGTGATGAATTGTGAATCTGCGTTGGGCAAGGTGATGATGCTGGAAATATTGATTGGTGTCGTTCCAATGAAATTTATTAAGATGACTGCCTGAACAGAACATGCAAATTTCCACAGTCATTGATTATATGGGGCTGGATGTCAGGTAAAGGCACTGGGGAGATGGCTGTCATTACATCTTCAATAAATGAGTTTACATTGATATTTTGGACACTTTTCTTATCCCATCAATTGAAAGGATGTTTGGGGATGATGAAATCATTTATCAAGATGAAAATCTATCCTGCCATAGAGCAAAAACTGTGAAAAAATTCCTTGAAAGAAGACATATAAGGTCAATTTCATGGCCTGCAAATAGTCCGGATCTCAATCCAACTGAAAATCTTCGGTGGCAGTTGAAGAAAATGGTCCATCACAAGGCTCCAACCTGCAAATCTGATCTGGCAACAGCAATCAGAGAAAGTTGGAGCTAGATTGATAGATTGATGATGAGTACTGGTTGTCACTCATTAAGTCCATGCCTCAGATACTGCAAGCTGTTATAAAAGCCAGAGGTGGTGCAACAAAATACTAGTGATGTATTTGAGTGTTGTTTCGTTTGTCTGTTTGTCATGATTCCATAATCTTTACCTTAGAATTGAGTGATTCCATAATTTTTCCCCCTGCTTGGTCTACAAAAGTAACCGTTACTGGCTAGTATATTTTTATTTCAAGATTTCTTTTAGTGTTTCTTCAAGGCAGAAAGTTGCCATTTGAAATGACTTCAGTTTTGTGCCCTGTCTGTTATCTGCTTTTTTTCTACAAAACTAAACAACTGAATGAACATCCTCAGAGCCAGGTGATTCCAAAATTTTTGCCAGAGGTTGTATACCCTTATCACAGGTAAACATATTGTAGGCTCACCTGAAATCGCCCTTTTGTCAGTCATACCGAAGTCTATCAGCCACATAAAAAAGGATGCTCTTTGCATTTGCATTTCGGCAGCACGCATTGTCAGGTACAGTTCAGGTATAGCACTGCTGCAGCAGGGCATGACTTCTGAAAGCCAGAGGAGTGTCTGCTCCAGTCAGGGGAAAACAGGAGAGAAGGGCAGGCCAGACCGGTGCTGGTAGTGGGGGACTCAATTATTAGGGGAATAGATAGGGCAATCTGTCACAAAGACAGGGATCTTCGAACAGTGTGCTGCCTACCTGGCGCTCGAGTCCGGCACATCGCTGATCAGGTTGACAGATTACTGGGAGGGGCTGGTGAGGACCCAGTGGTCATGGTGCATATTGGCACAAATGACAAAGTTAGAGGTAGGTGGAAGGTCCTTAACCCCTTCCCGACCTATGACGTTGTACAACGTCATGGAAATCGGTGCCTTCCCGTCCTATGACGTTGTACAACGTCATGGCAGTTACCGTGGCTCGTTGCCACAGTAACCGCCATCGGGCCCCGGTGTTCTGTGATTCCTATCACAGAGCACCGGGGCTTGAGGTCAGGGGATGTGGATTCCCCACCCCGCCCCCAGGATCATGGTGATTGTCTGTTTGAACAATCACTGTGATCCTCTGCCAACTATCCAAGGGGTTGTGGAGCAGCTCTGATGGGGGTGATCATCTGATCAGGCCGCTCCACAGCCGCCCTGCACCCGCCGCCGGTAATCTTGTGCCGGGTGTCCGGCAGTCTCTTCCTCCTCACCTCCCCTCATCCGCTCCTCCCCCTTGTTTTCCTGCCCCTCCTCTGAGCCCCCCCTCCGTGACCTCCGCTCCCCCCTCCGTGACCTCCGCCCCCTGACTCGCTCCCCCTCCGTGACCCGCGCTCCCCCCTCCATGACCCGCGCTTCCCCACTCACCTCCCCGCCAGCCGCCATCTCTCCTGCGCTCCTCTGCTGCTGATAGCTGAGGAGTTGCAGGACAACGGGCACTGTGCTGCCAGGAGGATTTCTGCTGTTAGGTAAGTATGGGATGGATGGATGGGATGGATGGGTGCATGCTGAGATGTGAGCATGCATGGATGTGAGCGTGTGTGGATGTGTGCATGCATGGATGTGTGCGTGCATGGATGTGTACGTGCGTGGATGTGTTCATGCATGGATAGATGTGAGCGTGCATGGATGTGTGCGTGCGTGGATGTGTGCGTGCATGGATGTGGGCGTGCACGGATGGGGGCGTGCATGGATGTGGGCGAGTGTGGATGTGAGCATGCGTGGATGTGTGCGTGCATGTGTGGATGTGAGCAAGCGTGGATGTGTGCATGCGTGGATAGATGAGAGCGTGTGTGGATGTGAGCGTGCGTGGAGTGTGCGTGCGTGGATGTGTGCGTGGATGTGAGCGTGCGTGTGTGGATGTGTGCGTGTGTGGATGTGTGCATGCGTGGATGTGTGTGTGCGTGCGTGGATGTGAGCATGTATGGATGTGAGTGTGCGTGGATGATGGGTGGATGGATGCATGGGTGGATGGATGGGTGCAACAAGGGATCAAGTGTCCTGTTGTAGTCTTTTGGGATCATAGTCATAGTGCACTGTATGACAGATCATTGCCATACATTGCACCATAACTCTGATCCTAGAGACTGTAGGAAGAGGACACTTGATCCCTTGCTGCAGTCTCTGGATTGAGCAGAGGCGATCGAGCGTCTTGGGACCTTCGTTGTGGACTACGTCGGAGGCGATGAAGCATCTTGGGACCTTCGTTGTGGACTACATCGGACCTTTATAATAAAGATGGAGTCCAAATTTTGTTTGTGTTTTTATTTTTCAAATAAAAAGATTTTTCTCTGTGTGTATTTTTTTTGACTATTTACTAGAGATTCCTAATGGCCGGGTCTAACATTGGCCTGACATTATGAATCTCGGGCTTAGTGCCAGCTGCCAATAAAAAGCTGGCATTTAACCCCTTTATTACCCAGTTTGCCACCAGCACCAGGGCAACTGGAAGAGCCTGGGTACAGCGCCATAAAATGGCGCTTCAATGAATGCGCCATTTTCTGGGGTGGCTGCGGGCTGCAATTCACAGCATGGGGGGCCCAGAACGCTTCGGCCTCTCCATGCTTATCTAGATGGGTGGTGAGCATTTTGAACCCCCATGTGCTTCACATATTAATCTGTAAAAATGAAAAAAGAAACTTTTTGTGGAAAAAAAAATACTTTTTCATTATTACGGATCAATTTGTGAAACATCTGGGAGTTCAAACACAGGGGCTCTCCAGACGCGACATGGTGTCCGCTAACAATTTGAGCTAATTTTCCATTCAAATTGTTAGCAGACACCATGTTGCCTTTGTAGAGCCCCTGTGTGCCTAAACATTGGAGCTCCCACACAAGTGACTCCATTTTGGAAACTAGACCCCCCAGGGAACTTATCTAGATGGGTGGTGAGCACTTTGAACCCCCAGATGTTTCACAAATTGATCCGTAATAATGAAAAACTACTTTTTTTTTTTCACAAAACATTTCTTTTAGCCTAACTTTTTTCATTTTCACATACGCAAAAGGATAAAATGCATCCTAAAATTTGTTGGGCAATTTCTCCTGAGTACACCGATACCTCATATGTGGTCATAAACCACTGTTTGGGCGCACTGCAGGGCTCAGAAGTGAAGGAGCGCCATTTCACTTTTTGAATGGAAAATTAGCTCAAAAAGTCAAATTGCACTCCTCCCCTTCTGAGCCCTGCTGTGCGCCCAAACAGTGGTTTGTGACTACATATGAGGTATCGGTGTACTCAGGAGAAATTGCCCAACACATTTTAGGATGCATTTTATCCTGTTACCTATGTGAAAATGAAAGAATTGAGGCTAAAAGAACATTTTTGTTAAAAAAATTTAAATGTCAATTTTTTCCTTCCATGTTGCTTTAGTTCCTGTGAAGCACCTGAAGGGTTAATAATCTTCTTGAATGTAGTTTTGAGTAGCTTGAGGGGTGCAGTTTTTGGAATGGTGTCATTTTTGGGTGTTTTCTGTCATGTACACCCCTCAAAGGGACTTCAAATGTGATGTGGTCACTAAAAAAATGGTTTTATAAATTTTGCTGGAAAAATGAGAAATTACTGATGAACTTTGAACCCTTATAACTTCCCACCCCAAAAAAATGTTTTTTCCAAAATTGTGCTGATGTAAAGTAGACATGTGGGAAATGTTATTTATTAACTAATTTGTGGCACATAACTCTCTGGTTTAGCAGAATAAAAATTCAAAATTTTAAAATAGCAAAATTTCCAAAATTTTTGCCAAATGTTAGATTTTTTCACAAATAAACGCAAAAATTATCGACCTAAACTTACTACTAACATGAAGTTGTCACGAAAAAATAATCTCAGAATGGCTAGGATCCGTTGAAGTTATTACCTCATAAGGGGACACTGGTCAGAATTGACAAAAATGCCAGGGTCTTTAGGGTCAAATAGGCTGGGTCATGAAGGGGTTAAAGATGATTTCAGGGAATTAGGCTGCAAGCTTAAGGCAAGGACCTCCAAGGTAGTATTCTCTGAAATACTGCCTGTACCACGAGCCACACCAGAGAGGCAACGGGAGATTAGGGAGATAAATATGTGCCTCAGGAATTGGTGTAGGAAGGAGGGGTTTGGGTTCCTGGAGAACTGGGCCGACTTCTCTGTTGGCTACAGGTTCTATGCTAGGAATGGGCTGCACTTCAATGGGGAGGGTGCAGCTGTGCTAGAGGAGAAAATGGCTAGAAGGTTGGAGGAGTGTTTAAACTAGGGATTGGGGGGAGGGTATTCATTGTATAGGAGGGAAAAATAGTGTAAATAGTAACCTGGGCACAAGTAATAAAATTGGGGGTGGCATGGGGTGTGGGGTTAGAACAATCAATATAGTAGGAAGGAATAGAGGTAAAGAGAGATGCATAAAGTGCATGTACACTAATGCCAGAAGCCTCACCAACAAAATGGAGGAATTAGAATTGATTTTGTTGGAAAATAATTATGACATGGTGGGGATTTCGGAGACATGGCTGGACGAGAGCCATGACTGGGCTGTTAATTTACAGGGCTATAGTCTGTTCTGAAATGACCATACAAATAATGAGATATAGAAATTGGTTGCGCCACGCTGCTTTATGTTTTATATCCACCCTCTGTTAAGTCACCGTTACACTCACCTTTTCCTGTTGTGCTGTCCGCACAACAGGGGGGCTCACGTAGTGAGTGCACGGGGTCTCTCTCTATGCGGTGTGGAATTCTTTCCCTTTTTCCTCGGTATCCGCCTGTGCAATTGCACGTGATCCCTCACGTGTTTTCCTCTCCTCTGTTAGGTTTGTCTTCTCCTCCGGAGCTGCTCCACCGCTCTCCCCAAAGGGAGATGGATATGCAGGCAATGGAATAAAACGATGTTTGGGTGAGCGCTGGGATATGAAGACAGCTACACTTCAACAAGTATTTTACCTGTAAGTTTATTGTTCAAATCACACTAGGTCCTCTCCCACAACATGTTTCGACGCTCAGGGCGTCTTCCTCAAGTGGATACAAATAAGCAGGGAGGAGGTGTATGTTTATACGTAAAATCATCCTTAAAACCCATCCTGCGTGATAATATAGGTGAATCTAATGGAAATGTAGAGTCCCTGTGGGGGGAGATAAGGGGAGGTGGAAAAAATAATAAATTACTGATAGGGGTTTGTTATAAGTCCCCAACAATAATGGAAGTGGAGTAGAATATCCTCATAAAGCAAATAGATGAAGCAGTGAGTCAGGGAGAAGTCATTATTATGGGGGACTTCAACTACCCTGAAATACATTGGGGATCAGAAACCTGCAGTTCCAGCAAAGTTAATAGGTTTTTGAAAACTATGAGAGACAATTACCTTTCACAACTGGTTCAGGACCCAAAAAGAAGGGGGGCACTGTTAGACCTAATATTAACCAACAGGCCGGACCACATATCAAATATACAGGTTGGAGGTCACTTGGGTAATAGTGATCATAACATAATAAGTTTTCAAGTATCCTTTACTAAGATGTGTAGTAGAGGGGCTACAAGGACACTAAACTTCAGGAAGGCAAATTTCCAACGGTTGAGAGATGATCTTAGTGCAATAAACTGGGACGATGTCCTGAGACATAAAAGTACACAAAGCAAATTGGAGATGTTTATTAGCATCCTGAATAGGACCTGTGCACAATATATACCCTATGGGAATAAGCATGCTAGAAATAGGAGGAAACTACTATGGCTAAATAAAGCGGTAAGAGGCACAATAAGTGACAAAAAGAAAGCATTTAGGGAATTAAAGCAAGTAGGTAGTGATGAAGCATTAAATAAATACAGAAAATTAAATAACACCTGTAAAAAGCAAATCAAGACAGCAAAGACAGAGAGACTCATTGCCAGAGAAAGTAAAAATAATCCTAAAATATTTTTTAACTACATAAATAGTAAGAAACTAAAAAATGATGGTGTTGGCCCCTTTAAAAATAGTCTGGGTGAAATGGTGGATGAGGATGAGGAAAAAGCCAATATGCTAAATTACTTTTTTTCAACAGTATTTACACAAGAAAATCCCATGACAGACAATATGATCAGTGATAACAAAAACTCTCAATTAAATGTAACTTGCTTAACCCAGCAGGAAGTACGGCATCATCTAAAAATCACTAAATTTGACAAATCCCCGGGCCCGGATGGGATACACCCCAGAGTGCTGCAGGAATTAAGTACTGTCATAGATAGATCATTGTTTTTAATATTTAAAGATTCCATAATAAGAGGGTCTGTACCACAGGACTGGCGTATAGCAAATGTGGTGCCAATATTCAAAAAGGGGACAAAAACTGAACTTGGAAATTATAGGCCAGTAAGCTTAACCTCTACTGTGGGTAAAATCCTAGAGGGTTTTCTAAGAGATGCTATACTGGAGTATCTGAAGAAAAATAACCTCATGACCCAATATCAATATGGTTTTACGAGGGACCGTTCCTGTCAAACAAATCTGATAACCTTCTATGAAGAAGTAAGTTCTGGACTGGACCAAAGAAATGCAGTGGATGTGGTGTATATGGACTTTTCAAAAGCTTTTGACATGGTGCATTATAAAAGGTTGATACATAAAATGAGGGCAATGGGGATAGGGGAAAATATGTGTAAGTGGGTTAAGAACTGGCTTAGTGATAGGAAACAAAGGGTGGTCATTAATGGAACACACTCAGAATGGGTCACAGTTAACAATGGGGTACCACAGGGGTCAGTGTTGGGCCGGCTACTTTTTAATATATTTATTAATGATCTTGTAGGGGGCATACAGAGTAGAATCTCAATATTTGCAGATGACACTAAACTCTGCAGGGTAATCAATACAGAGGAGGACAATTTTATATTACAGGAGGATTTATGTAAATTAGAAGCTTGGGCTGATATATGGCAAATGAGCTTTAATGGGAATAAATGTAAAGTCATGCACTTGGGCAGAGGAAACAAAAGGTATAATTATGTGCTTAATTGTAAAACACTGGGAAAAACTATCAATGAAAAAGACCTGGGTGTATGGGTTGATGACAAACTCACATTTAGTGGCCAGTGTCAGGCAGCTGCTGCAAAGGCAAATAAAATAATGGGATGCATTAAAAGAGGCATAGATGCTCATGAGGAGAACATAATTTTACCTCTATACAAGTCACTAGTGGGACCACACTTATAATACTGTGTACAATTCTGGTCTCCGGTGTATAAGAAAGACATAGCTGAACTAGAGGGGGTCCAGAGAAGAGCGATAAAAGTAATTAGAGGACTGCGGGGTCTGCAATACCAAGACAGGTTAT
The DNA here is from genome assembly GCA_033576535.1 of Allobates femoralis. Lineage (NCBI taxonomy): Eukaryota > Metazoa > Chordata > Amphibia > Anura > Aromobatidae > Allobates > Allobates femoralis. The sequence continues at coordinate 214,641,484 of JARQOC010000006.1, read as the reverse complement.
TAAATTTGGGGTTATTTAGCTTGGAAAAACGAAGGCTTAGGGGTGATCTCATAATAATGTATAAATATATGAGGGGACAGTACAGAGACCTTTTTAATAATCTTTTTACTCTTAGGCCTGAGACTGGGACAAGGGGGCATCCTCTACGTCTGGAGGAAAGAAGGTTTAATCATAATCACAGACGCGGATTCTTTACTGTAAAAGCAGTGAGACTATGGAACACTCTGCCACATGATGTCATTCTGCGGTTTTCGAAATCTTCTAAGCAACCTTCTATTTTTGATTGGTACTCAGAGATGAATACTATATTTCGGAGGGAGGAGCTCACTGCTGAAAGCTCAGGATCCATGGAAAAGGTCATTGTAACATTGATGGAGTGGATTAGTTCCGAGACTCACCTACTTTCCAGAATTTATTTGTGTCATCTGACTGATCCTGAGCCCCATAGCCGTGGAGGTGAGACCCGAAGTATAGCTTCCATTTACTCCCTCCCCTCCCCCTTATATTCTTTTTTTTTTTTCTTTCTTCTCTCGTTTTCTCTTTCCTTTTGGATGTTACCATCTGTCCTTTTGTACCTTGCCTAGTCTAAAACTGTACAGTACAGCTGATAATAAGTTTTATCCCCCCTTTAAAGTAGACCTGTCACCCCACTGGTGCTTTCCAAACTGAAAGCACCACTGAATGCAGCGTGCCTGCTGCATTCAGGGAAGGGGTCTTACATGTAAGCATTCAGGGAAGGGGTCCCCCAGTAAATTGTACAAAACACTTTAGAAAGTGTACAGATTAAATCCCTCCAGACTCGTTTTCTGTATGGAGTAATCGCTGTTCCCTGCTGTCCTCCCCTTCTCCTTCCTCTCTGTGCCGCCTCCTTGGCCTGCCTCACAGAGCGAGGAATTGTCACAAGTGGTTTACTTTGCCGGCGGCTGAAACGCCTCCTTCCTGTGACGTCAACCCTGGAGCCCGCACTTCTAGATTATGCAGTATGCATACAGCGAGGTGGGCTCCGATGCTGACATCATGGGCAGGAGGAGTTTCAGCTGCCGGCAAAGCAAACAGCTTGTAACAATTCCTCACTCTGCGAGGCAGGCAAGGGTGCTGGCACAGAGAGGAAGGAGGAGGGGAGGACAGCAGAAAACAACGATGACTCCATACTAAAGGCCCCGTTACACGCAGCGATATTGCTAACGATATCGCTGCAACGTCACATGTTTTGTGATGTTGCAGCAATGTTGCTGCGTGAGACATGCTGCATTGACCAGGGATCAACTCGCTGATTGCTGTGGAATGGCCAGGACCATTTTTTGGTTGTTGGTCTGCCGCTGAGAAGCAGACATTGGCATGTGTGACGCCTTTTTAACCCGATGTGTTCCCTGGTAACCATGGTACACATCGGGTTTCTAAGCACAGCACACACGTAACCAGGGTACACATCAAGTTACTAAGCACAGCACGCTGTCCTTAGTAACCTGATGTGTACCCTGGTTATGAGCGTTCTCCCGCTGAATACAGTAGCAGGACCTTGACATCATGGAAAAGAATAGTTTATATTCGATGTCGAGGTTGTTACATGGGTCACTGGTGAGATCTGCCTGTATGGCATCTCACCAGCAATCACATAGCGATGTGCCAGTGATTCCGATTGTTGGTCGGGTCGCTGGCACATCATTATATGTAACGTGGCCTTAAGTCCCTCCAGACTCATTATCTGTACACTTTCTAAAGTGTTTTGTACAACTTACAGGGGGGTAGAGACATAGGAGACCCCTTCCCAGAATGCAGCAGACACAATGCATTCAGTGGTGCTTTCAGTTTGGAATGCACCAGGGGAGCGACAGGTCCTCTTTAAGAGGATTTTTGACAAACTCATACTGCATCAACTCGCGGGATTGGTAGCATCTCTGTGAATTGATTTATGAACGCCCTAACAGGGTTTTTTTTCCCTTTCTTTATTAGACCAACATATGTCTAATGGTACCTTCACACGCCGCAATATCGGCTGGGATTCCTAAAGGCAATATGTCGCCCCGGAACAATCACTGTGAAATTGCCTCACAGTTGCGGCGTGTGATTGGGGGATTTTGCAACGATAAATTGCCTGTCGCCTGATTCCTGAGCACTGCTCTAAAATCAGCCACAATCCTGAAGGCGATATTTCTGTGTTGTGGCGTGTGATAGGGCGATAGTGATGGAAAGAGTGTAGGCTTGGATTTCCCGTAGGCGTGCCACAACCGTGCTGTAGTCCACACCCCGTGTGCGATGATTGGTGTTGGCTACTGTGTTCCCATTGGCTGTATGTTCACAGGGCGCCATATTTGAAGAGCTATCACTTCAGCACCACACACATCTTCACCTACACAACCATCCGCTAAATCAGTCCAATTATGCGCGCATTGAATAGCGCAAGCTATGTTGGCCGCGTGTATTGGAAGTTGCACTGTGTCGACTATACTGCCACATGACAGCTCAGATGTTGGCGTACACATCGCACATGGGTGCCATCGGCAACACACTGCAATCGGCTGTGAATTTTGTGACGCTGATGGGTACATTACACTGCTCCCACTCCGTGGACGGCTACCTTGTTAGCGTCCTCAACTTTGTTTGGTGGCTCCAGTGTGCGTGATGACGTCATCACGTTTCTTTTCGTTACTCCCTGCCTGCCAGGTGCCAGCCCCTCCCCTGCATATAGAACAGTCATGGCCACCGCACAGCACGCTGCCACATGGGGTCTGGCAGAGCTAATGCTGTTATGGCAATAAATAGTTAATAATTTATATTAGTTTATAGAAGTCATTCAGAAATCTTTCAGTGTACAGGCTGGAGGCCTTTTTGTAGGAAAAAGGCCTTGCTCTTTTCCTCTAGTTAGCCCTCTCTCCTTCTTCCCTCTCACCTTCGGGATTCCTCTGGCTCAGATTTTATATAATGTTTTGACTTAGATGTAGCAGTATAGAAGTTCTTAGGCTGGTTTCACACTGCGGTTTTTCACTGATCAGGTTCGATCAGGTTTGTGTGCCAAAACCAGGAGAGGAACCAGTAGAGGAACTTGCAGAGAAAAACTATAATTGAAAGACTGACACCTGTTCTAGGTTTTGGAGACACTCCTGGTTTTGAAACACGAAACCTGATCGAACCTGACCTGATCTGACCGCAGTGTGAAACCAGCCTTATCAGTATGTTCTGAATGTACTGTACGAATCCAAGGCTAAATTAAACGAACTAACACACATAATATGAATTAAATGTTTTTCAGAATAAAATGTAGATTCAGCATAATATGATGCAATTACCTAGAAACACCCCTAAGAAATGCCCCTTTAATGATAAGTAATAAAACTGCTAACCCCTCCTAAAATAAAGGTCTTTGTCATTAAGCTCTACATTGACATGGGTGTCAGCGTGGTTCTTTCAGTGGCGTGCACACACCCAGACAAAGCATCCAATTTGGCGGCAGACAATTAAGATGACAGCCCACCCGAAAGGTGTGGAGGGCATCCATTACAATGCTTCTAATAGACCTGTGTGAACGCCATGACTACTGGTGTCACCACACCAACGTCACCGGCACCCACGGCTGCACAAGTGCAGCATACTGGGGAGGATCCAGCAGGCCCTGCTCCAGAAACTGGGGGTGGAGAGGACCCGCAAGCAGATCCAGAAGAAGATCGCAGACCTGAAGCACAAGTCCCCAGGGTGCATTGTGGACATTCGTGCCCGGATTGCCAGGCTGCGTGATATGTGGCAATTCCAGACACACACATGGCAAGCTACCTACTCCAAACACTACACAAACATCATGTGTTATTGGGCCATGGCACATAGTGTGACATTAAGCAGCAGGTGGACGTGTCACCAATGTGCATATGCATGGTGTTCACACTACTACATTAAGGTGCTGAATACAACCATATGTGTTTGGATTGGCAAAGCCTAGAGTGTGGATTGACCTGTGTGTTGCCCAACATAGCTGTGTAATGGCACCAAAATAGTGGTCAACATATTCATGCACTTTAGAAGGGCCACATCACACCTGGCTGCACATATGTGTGCACAACACATTCATGACAATTGGGCAAAGGGACTACAAGCTGAGTGCTATGTTTTTCACATTCAATGATAAGATGTTCCATCAGATACTCGGTACCGCGATGAGCTCGAAGGTGGCGCCAACTTATGCAAATTTGTTTATGGCCACCTTCGAATCCATCCACATCTATGGAAATGTTTTGGCAGAAAATGTGATCATTTACAAGCGTTTCATAGACAATTTAATATTTATATATGATGATGCAAGAAATGATCTACAGCAATTTGTAGGATACATACAGAATAACAGCTGGGGTCTAACTTTTTCTGCTACTTTTAACAAAAAAGAGATCGATTTTTTAGATCTTACAATTTTCCACGAAAATAGTATGATTTTAACAAAAAATTATTTTAAAAAAGTTGATTCAAATAGTTATATCGATTATAATAGCGCACACTATAAAAAATGGTTGGACAATATCCCAGGGAACCAATATAGACGTATAAGGAGAAACTGCAGCCAGAAAAAAGATTTTATTGATCAATCGCAAATATTAAAAGAAAGATTTTTAAACAAGAAATATCCCAAGAAAATGATACAGCGGGCATATAATGATAATGTAGATTTAGAACAAAATACCCTCATAGCCCCAGAATCACAAATAGAACAGAAAGGAAATGACCGTAGTTTTAATTTTTTAACAACATTTTCTAGACAAAATGCATATATTAGGAATACTATGGAGAAATACTGGGGGATTTTACAAAATGATCCGATTTTATGTAAATTATTACCAGAAAAAACAGGTATAACGTTTAGAAAAGCTCCCACTATTAAAAATCTATTAGCACCGAGTAGAATAAAAAATAAAAAAGAGGGACTAATAAAAATGGTTTTTCCAGTACGTAAGGGAGCATATAGATGTAATGTGAGGAGGTGCCTCTGTTGCAAAATGATAGAGGATGGAACCTCCACTTTTAGCTGTGATCAGGGAAAAAATACTTTCCAGATCAATGTTCACTTGGATTGTCAATCATGCTATGTAATCTATCGGTTAAAATGTGAATGTGGGAAATATTATATTGGAAAAATGTCCCAGCAATTACATAACAGGATGAACTCACATCGGTTCAACATTAAAGAGGGACTAATGTCGCACGGTGTATCTAGACACTGTGCGAATATACATAATAAGAACGCTAAAATCACTGTTCTCCCCATAGATTTTGTTCCCCCTGAAACAAATAATAGAGATCAGGTGCTATCAAGAAAAGAAATATATTGGATACATAAACTAAGAACATTAAAACCTAATGGTCTGAATGAGATCAGTGATCTATTCAGATAATATGAACTGAGAGGATATATATGACTTGAGAGAGAGATATAAATGTCAGCGCAAGATAAAAGGGGTGATAATTCAAATCAATATGAAGCCTTGATGTAGCAGTGTTGAGGCAGTGATAAAGTGCAGTGCACGCAAATTTATACTGGACAAAGATCCAAATGTAAAAGTCACGATTAAATGTAGCAGTGTTGAGAGAGCAATAGAGGGTAGTGCACACACAAATATATATTGAGTGGCTTACCAAGTGAAAAATCCCGATGTGTTGGTGAGGGAGTAACTGAACCATTAGAGGGTAGTGCATATACTAATATGTAAAAGGTGGTAATCTTAAAGTAAAATCCCGGTATGATGTAGCAGTGTTGAGGGAGTAATCTAAACTAATAGTGAACAACACATATATAATATAGAATGGGCAGTATTCCAAGCTCAATGATAGAGTAGTGGTAATTGAATGGGTGATATCCTAAAAGGCATGGGATGGATGGATAGATAATAAGTTCAAGTCTACAATGCCACTAAAAGTGAGTACTACAATGGAATAGAATGTTTTATATAAATGGATAGAAAAAATCTAAATTTTATTTACTATGTTAATGTGAATGTTTTTTAAGAAAGTGTGAACATTTGAAGTGGGATTTTATGAATATGTCAAACTGTATTGCTGTTAATGTTAAATTGAACAGATTGGGGATTTTAGATAAAGAGTATGGTAAAAAATGATTGATGTACACTGTGAGATACTGATAAAGTTTGGTGAATGTTGTTTTTTTTTTTTTTTTTTTTTTTCTTTGGATTGAGAGTGATGTCAGTATATTTAGGATTGTTTTTAAGATAGGATATAACTTTGTATAACTCCTGAGGAAGTGAGAGGTTCTCACGAAACGCGTAGAGTAATAAAGAACAGTTTGGATACTATTTGGATCGCCTATTGTCTGGAGGCAGCGCACGAAAAAATCCCTTTTTTTACTTTGGAGATCATCTCCTAAAATAAAGGTCTTTGTCATTAAGCTCTACATTGACATGGGTGTCAGCGTGGTTCTTTCAGTGGCGTGCACACACTCAGACAAAGCATCCAATTTGGCGGCAGACAATTACGATGACAGCCCACCCGAAAGGTGTGGAGGTCATCCATTACAGTTGGCGCCCAACGTGGGGCTAGGATGAGACGTCCAGGGGACGACAGCTACACCTGAACCTCTATTCCCAGGACAGATCATACAGGAGGGGTAGACCTGCAGGCTACAAAGAGGTAAGAAAATGATTTATCTTACCTAAGACCCTCCTGTGTCTCCGTGCAAGGATGGAGGTAGCTGACTGTCAGACTCGGACATAGATGACCGGATCTGAGAAGTCCTAGCCCTTGCAACCCGGTCCTGAGAATTCCTTAATTGTCTGCCTTATTTGTGTTCTTGCAACCTGATCCTGAGTTTATCTGTGTTTATGTCAGTGCTATCATTGCTGCAGTTTCAGTACATAGAAAGAGAGAAAGGCACGGAGACGGAGAAACGGGGCTGAGTGGGGAGATTCTGTTTCCCTGGTTTTCCAGCTCTATTCCCAGGGGATAGGGCTGATGGTGTGTCGACCCTTAATAGGGTTGATGGTTTTCCGGCCTCTGAAAGGGGGGCCGATGGGTTATTCCACTACTGGAGTTCCAGCCTCTGATACGGCTGATGGTTTTCCCACCCCACGCGTGCAAGCTAAGGGTGGAGTGTAGTCCTGGCTGCGGTGGTGGACGGGTACGTAATTTACCTAAATGATGGTAGTGATGAGATTGTTCCGTTCTTTCCAGATGACGTGCCGCTTGTGTAGACAAGGTATAGAGCTAGCAATTAAGCCGCTGGCTGGATAATAAATCGTGTTACTGACGTGCCATTTGCACGGGAAGAAACTGGTTATATCGCAATACCTGGCACTTCTCCAGTACTCAAGGTGTTCAGACAAAATATACATGCCCAGCTAACGATAGTCAATCAGCAAGGAGTCTTGTTGCAAGAAGTATATGCAAGAAAGTTATATGACCCAGTTATTGCCCCACTGAGGTGTAGAGGGGGCCGACAGTTGATGTTTTATCTGTTTTATCTGTTTGGTGACAACAATTCCAGTTCCAGTCAGTTAGGTCCTTTGTCAGGAGAACAGTTGGACACTCAAACACATTCTTGTGATTCAGGCTCTCCAAAAATTGAGCCACCTGGAGGGATGATTAATGTGCTGAGTGTCCAAGGGGAAATAGTACATGTGCTGACTCTGTGGAGAAAAGGGACATTACTAGACAGAAATATCTACCGACAGACAAATACTGAGTAAATGTGTATTTTTGCTTACAGATATCAAATCAATTTTCTAATTTGGAAAACCCTAGCAAAAAGGTATTGATACCCTTAGTGTCTCCCCGAAAATTGTCCTTTTATAAGGGGTAATATGGCGGCTACAGGAGCCTTTGGGAAGCATGTCTGGATTGTTGGACATTCATATATCTATTGGGCAGGGAAGAGGGCCCACGGACGTTTGTATTCAGAAAATTTATTTTTTCCCAAGGATTTTATCCATATACGGTGGTACGGACATAGGGGAAAGCGCTGGAATTCTTTATGTTCTACTCTGGCGGACTTGATATGTCACTCTCCCGTACCAGATCTTATTATCATCCATTTGGCGGGTAATGATTTTGGAAAAGTCCGTACTTCGGATTTATTGCGGAAAGTTCAATATGACATTAAAATTGTCCATTCGATGTTCCCTGAGACTGCTATAGTTTTTTCAGAAATCATTCCCCGCCTAACTTGATTTTCTGATGGTTCAGGTTTTCTAGAATCTGATCGGAAACGCTTCAACAAAGCTGTTGAGCGGTTTATGCTGGCAGTGGGTGGTTTTTCCTACTGCTACACAGACTTGGAAGGTTTTGCTCCGGAACTATACCGTTCAGATGGAGTACACTTAAATGAGAGAGGTTTAGATATATTTAATATGGGGTTACAAGGTGCTGTGCAGAAGTGGCTATTAGATTTGGGTTTAACTGTTCCACACGTGGTGTGTCCAGGGGCCGCCTTAGGGTAAATACAATGGGTATTGTTCTGCACACTAAGTAAGCCATAGTCATTTCACAACATATACCTTTTAGAGTTTTTATTATCACCTGTGTAGAACAATTTTGGTTATTAAGAAGGTTTACAGTGTTCAGAATAAACTTTAATGCCCGGCTCACTGAAGGTATCCCAGTTGACTCCCCTTTACACAACCCTGCTGACATTGGTGGGCAGCCATAGCCAAGATAGAAGTACAGAGACTTGTGTTTAAGCTATAACATGGGCCTCTTAACCAGTCAAAGCCTCAGCAAGTTACCCCCAAGAGACCTTGTGGCAGAAAAGAGAGGAAAGTGAAGAAGTATGTAGCAAGAAGGGGAGGGAAGACTGTGTGTTTTTTTACGATTATTTGTTAGGACGTATTAGCTTTAATATGGGTACGCAGGCTACCAGAACAAGGGGAGAATTAAGGGCAGGGATACGTATTACATAGGATGCCAGTATAAGAGGATGAAGATATAAAGGTAGGCGTACCGAACGCAGGCTGTCAGTATAGGTGGGTAAGGACAGGCATTGAATATCCTCTACAAGAAGGAGGGAAGACCGGTGGACCGTGGCATAAGTATTTGCTGGGAGACGGATTGGTGAGCAGCTGCACCGATAGAGACATCGGTGAATAGGGATTAAAGATGTTAATAAAGTTAAAGGCAATCAGCTCACCCCTCGTATATTCGGTATGCACGGAACTGCGTCCTGGCAGCACACGTAGAATTTTGAAGAAGAAAGTGATGGTCCAGCTCCCGATGAATAATGCTCAAATGAAGATTTATTAATCAAATAATTTTCCAGTTGTCAGTACAGCTGGTGTTAGTGCTCATAATGCATGGATATTAAATATACAGAGAGCAACGCAAGTCGACATGTTTCGGACGAAGGTCCTTTTTCAAGCCTGACAATGTGAACACTGACAAGATTTAAATAGAGGCAAGCATATGAGACATAAAGACAAAGCTGCATGATATCAATTTGTAAATAATCAGTGTCAGGGTTCACATAGCTGGTTGGAATGCAGAATTTGATTTAGGAAATACAAAATCAATACTGAAAAAAAAAATAAAAAGGATTTATCATAACGTGTATACCAACATAAGTAAAATAGATTAACAAAATAACAATGCATAAAATCAATTAGATAAACAGTGAAAGTGATTAAAAAACATTTTTTTATATATCATGTAGTCCATAACTTTATTGAGATAGCAGAAATCCATTCAAAAAAATTACAGGAAAATAAGTGTAATCATTATTAAGACAATATAATATGAAATAAATTCCTGTGATTAAGTGTATATAAATGAGGATATCAAAGAATGACCGAATGTTGTCAAAAGAAACAGGATGAAGGTGTCTGCTTAGTATAATGAACAAGATGGGAAGAAAAAAAAATAATAATAAATAAAAATATAATTCTTTTTTTTTTTTTTTTTCTTTCCCCTCCCACTGTATTAATAATGAAACATGATGTCCCTTCTCTGGTTGAGACCTGTAGGATGTCTTGTGCCTAGTCTAAAGACCCAATAGGCTTCTCTAGTAAGCAGTAACCTTTGTGAATCCCTCCCCGGCATGAAAGGGTTAACTTCTCAATGCCGTATACTCTCATGGACTGAGTATTGGAGTTATGTGTCAGGGCAAAATGTTTGGACGCTGCCGACAAATTTCTGCCTAGTGCCCGCGGGGTATTATAATTATGTATATCTCTGAGATGTTCTGAGATACGGTATTTAAGTTTGCGTGTTGTGCAGCCAATGTACATCATATCACAAGTTGAGCATTCAATACAATATACAACATTACTTGTGTTGCAATTAATATAGGTCTGAATGGAAAAAGAATTAATCTACTTATATAATTGGCAGTTGGGAATTCGGGCGTTGTAGCCGAATCCCAAGATGCTTTGCGGTACTGCGAGCCGCAGCCGCACTACTGTAAAAAAAAAAAATTTCCTCACCTCTGCCCGAGCCCCCGTCGTCTCCCGCGTCTTCCTCCAGCCTCCCGGTGGCTCCCGCAGGCTCCCGCTCCCTGCAGAGCTCTTCTACACCAGTACAGGACCTGCGGTGATGTCAGAGTCACGTGACACCAGCTTACTCCATGGTAACCGCGGGTCACGTGACTCTGACATCACCGCAGGTCCTGAACTGCAGTAGAAGAGCTCTGCAGGCACCGGGAGCCACCGGGAGCTCGGGGTGAGGTGAGCATAAACTTTATTTACATTTTTTTAACCCCTGCCTTACTCTGCCTGTCTCATGTCTCTGCACACTCTGCCTGTCTCATGTCTCTGCACACTCTGCCTGTCTCATGTCTCTGCACACTCTGCCTGTCTCATGTCTCTGCACACTCTGCCTGTCTCATGTCTCTGAACACTCTGCCTGTCTCATGTCTCTGCACACTCTGCCTGTCTCATGTCTCTGCACACTCTGTCTGTCTCATGTCTCTGCACACTCTGCCTGTCTCATGTCTCTGCACACTCTGCCTGTCTCATGTCTCTGCACACTCTGCCTGTCTCATGTCTCTGCACACTCTGCCTGTCTCATGTCTCTGCACACTCTGCCTGTCTCATGTCTCTGCACACTCTGTCTGTCTCATGTCTCTGCACTCTGTGTCGTGTCTCTGCACACTCTGTCTGTGTCATGTCTCTGCACACTCTGCCTGTCTCATGTCTCTGCACACTCTGCCTGTCTCTGCACCTCTGTCTCATGTCTCTGCACACTCTGTCTGTTCATGTCTCTGCACACTCTGCCTGTCTCATGTCTCTGCACACTCTGCCTGTCTCATGTCTCTGCACACTCTGCCTGTCTCATGTCTCTGCACACTCTGTCTCATGTCTCTGCACACTCTGCCTGTCTCAGTGTCTCTGCACACTCTGCCTGTCTCATGTCTCTGCACACTCTGTCTGTCTCATGTCTCTGCACTCGTGTGTCGTGTCTCTGCACACCTGTCTGTTCATGTCTCTGCACACTCTGTGTCCATGTCTCTGCACACTCTGCTCTTGTGTCTCATGTCTCTGCACACTCTCTGTCTCATGTCTCTGCACACTCTGCCTGTCTCATGTCTCTGCACACTCTGCCTGTCTCATGTCTCTGCACACTCTGCCTGTCTCATGTCTCTGCACACTCTGCTGTCTCATGTCTCTGCACACTCTGCCTGTCTCATGTCTCTGCACACTCTGCCTGTCTCATGTCTCTGCACACTCTGCCTGTCTCATGTCTCTGCACTCTGCCTGTCTCATGTCTCTGCACACTCTGTCTGTCTCATGTCTCTGCACTCTGTGTCATGTCTCTGCACACTCTGTCTGTGTCATGTCTCTGCACACTCTGCCTGTCTCATGTCTCTGCACACTCTGCCTGTCTCATGTTCTGCACACTCTGCCTGTCTCATGTCTCTGCACACTCTGCCTGTCTCATGTCTCTGCACACTCTCATGTCTCATGTCTCTGCACACTCTGCCTGTCTCAGTCTCTGCACCTCTGTCTGTCTCATGTCTTGCACTCTGTTCATGTCTCTGCACACTCTGTCTGTCATGTCTCTGCACACTTGCTGTCTCATGTCTCTGCACACTCTGCTGTCTCATGTCTCTGCACCTCTGCCTGTTCAGTCTCTGCACACTCTGCCGTCTCATGTCTCTGCACACTCTGCCTGTCTCATGTCTCTGCACACTCTGCTGTCTCATGTCTCTGCACACTCTGCCTGTCTCATGTCTCTGCACACTCTGCCTTCTCATGTCTCTGCACACTCTGCCTGTCTCATGTCTCTGCACACTCTGCCTGTCTCATGTCTCTGCACACTCTGCCTGTCTCATGTCTCTGCACACTCTGCTGTCTCATGTCTCTGCACACTCTGCCTGTCTCATGTCTCTGCACACTCTGCTGTCTCATGTCTCTGCACTCTGCTGTTCATGTCTCTGCACACTCTGTCTGTCCATGTCTCTGCACACTCTGCCTGTCTCATGTCTCTGCACACTCTGCCTGTCTCATGTCTCTGCACACTCTGCCTGTCTCATGTCTCTGCACACTCTGCCTGTCTCATGTCTCTGCACACTCTCTGTCTCATGTCTCTGCACACTCTGCCTGTCTCATGTCTCTGCACACTCTCTGTCTCATGTCTCTGCACACTCTGCTCTGTCTCATGTCTCTGCACACTCTTGTCATGTCTCTGCACACTCTGTCTGTTCATGTCTCTGCACACTCTGCCTGTCTCATGTCTCTGCACACTCTGCCTGTTCATGTCTCTGCACACTCTGCCTGTCTCATGTCTCTGCACACTCTGCTGTGCTCATGTCTCTGCACACTCTTCTGTGTCATGTCTCTGCACACTCTGCCTGTCTCATGTCTCTGCACACTCTGCCTGTCTCATGTCTCTGCACACTCTGCCTGTCTCATGTCCTCGCAGTCACTCTGCCTGTTCATGTCTCTGCACACTGCCTGTCTCATCTGTGCATCTCTGCACACTCTGCCTGTCTCATATCTCTGCACACATCTGCCTGTTCATGTCTCTGCACACTCTGCTGTTCATGTCTCTGCACACTCTGCCTGTCTCATGTCTCTGCACACTCTGCCTGTCTCATGTCTCTGCACACTCTGCTGTCTCATGTCTCTGCACACTCTGTCTGTGTCATGTCTCTGCACACTCTTCCTGTCTCATGTCTCTGCACACTCTGCTGTCTCATGTCTCTGCACACTCTGCCTGTCTCATGTCTCTGCACACTCTGTCTGTCATGTCTCTGCACACTCTGCTGTCTCATGTCTCTGCACACTCTGCTGTCTCATGTCTCTGCACACTCTGTGTCTCATGTCTCTGCACACTCTGTCTGTCTCATGTCTCTGCACACTCTGTCTGTCGTCTCATGTCTCTGCACACTCTGTCTGTCTCATGTCTCTGCACACCTGCTGTGTCATGTCTCTGCGCACACTCTGTCTGTTCATGTCTCTGCATGCTCTTTGTTTCATGTCTCTGCACCTCTGCTGTCTCATGTCTCTGCACACTCTGCCTGTCTCATGTCTCTGCACACTCTGCCTGTCTCATGTCTCTGCACACTCTGCTGTCTCATGTCTCTGCACACTCTGTCTGTCTCATGTCTCTGCACACTCTGTCTGTCTCATGTCTCTGCACACTCTGTCTGTTCATGTCTCTGCACACTCTTGCCTGTCTCATGTCTCTGCAACTCTGCCTGTCTCATGTCTCTGCACATCTGCTGTCTCATGCTCTGCACACTCTGCCTGTCTCAATGTCTCTGCACACTCTGCCTGTCTCATGCTCTGCACACTCTGCCTGTCTCATGTCTCTGCACACTCTGCCTGTCTCATGTCTCTGCACACTCTGCCTGTCTCATGTCTCTGCACACTCTGCCTGTCTCATGTCTCTGCACACTCTGTCTGTCTCATGTCTCTGCACTCTGTGTCATGTCTCTGCACACTCTGTCTCTGTGTCATGTCTCTGCACACTCTTCCTGTCTCATGTCTCTGCACACTCTGCCTGTCTCATGTCTCTGCACACTCTGCCTGTCTCATGTCTCTGCACACTCTGCCTATCTCATGTCTCTGCACACTCTGCCTGTCTCATGTCTCTGCACACTCTGTCTGTCTCATGTCTCTGCCACTCTGTGTCATGTCTCTGCACACCTGTCTGTCTCATGTCTCTGCACACTCTGTCTGTGTCATGTCTCTGCACCTCTGTGTCATGCTCTGCATGCTCTGTCTGTGTCATGTCTCTGCACGCTCTGTCTGTGTCATGTCTCTGCACGCTCTGTCTGTGTCATGTCTCTGCATGCTCTGTCTGTTCATGTCTCTGCATGCTCTGTCTGTGTCATGTCTCTGCACGCTCTGTCTGTGTCATGTCTCTGCACGCTCTGTCTGTGTCATGTCTCTGCACGCTCTGTCTGTGTCATGTCTCTGCACGCTCTGTCTGTGTCATGTCTCTGCACACTCTGTGTCATGTCTCTGCACACTCTGTGTCATGTCTCTGCACACTCTGTCTGTGTCATGTCTCTGCACACTCTGTGTCATGTCTCTGCACACTCTGTCTGTGTCATGTCTCTGCACACTCTGTCTGTGTAATGTCTCTGCACACTCTGTTGTCATGTCTCTGCACACTCTGTGTCATGTCTCTGCACACTCTGTGTCATGTCTTCACACTCTTGTAATGTTTCTATACTGTGTTTCATCTTGTATACTGTCTGTAATGTCTCTATACTTGTTAATGTCTCTATACTGTGTGTAATCTATGTATACTGTCTGTAATGTGTCTATATGTGTGTAATGTGTGTATACTGTCTGTAATGTGTGTATACTGTTGTATATCTCTGTAATCTCTGCATACTGTCTGTCTATACAATGTCTCATGTATGTATATACTGTGTGCTTCTCTCTCACCCCTCCACCACTGAGCCGCATCTCTCTCAACCTACACCACTGAGCCGCTTCTCTCCTCACCCTCCACCACTGACCGCTTCTCTCCTCACCCCTCCACCACTGAGCCGCATCTCTCCTCAATCCTACACCACTGAGCCGCTTCTCTCCTTACCCCTCCACCACTAAGCCGCTTTTCTCCTCACCCCTCCACCACTGAGCCGCATCTCTCCCCACACCTCCACCACTGAGCCGCATCTCTCCTCACCCCTCCACCACTGAGCCGCATCTCTCCTCACCCCCCTCCACCACTGAGCCGCATCTCTCCTCACCCCTCCACCACAGAGCTGCATCTCTCCTCACCCCTCCACCACAGAGCCGCATCTCTCCTCACCCCTCCACCACAGAGCCGCATCTCTCCTCATCCCTCCACCACAGCCGCATCTCTCCTCAGCCCTCCACCACAGCCGCATCTCTCCTCAGCCCTCCACCACAGCCGCATCTCTCCTCAGCCCTCCACCACAGCTACTTCTCTCCTCACCCCTCCACCACAGAGCCGCATCTCTCCTCACCCCTCCACCACACAGCCGCATCTCTCCTCACCCCTCCACCACAGGCACCCATCTCTCCTCACCCCTCCACCACTCTGCCGCATCTCTCCTCACCCCTCCACCACTCTGCCGCATCTCTCCTCACCCCTCCACCACAGAGCCGCTTCTCTCCTCACCCCTCCACCACAGAGCCGCATCTCTCCTCACCCCTCCACCACACAGCCGCATCTCTCCTCACCCCTCCACCACACAGCCGCCTCTATACTCTACTACCCACAGAGCCGCCTCTATTCTCTGCTACCCACAGAGCCGCCTCGATACTCTGCTAGCCACAGAGCTGCCTCCATACTCTGCTACCCACAGAGCCGCCTCGATGCTCTACTACCCACTGACCCGCCTCTATACTCTGATACCCACTGACCCACCTGTATACACACAATTCATTTCACCGTGCTCCCGATGCAATTGCATCAGGCCTTTTTACTAGTGTGATTATAATCATGAAACGATGTACATCTATGCGCAACTGCGCATGTCTGGCAAAAATTTGTACCGCATCTGTAGAAGCCCTTATAATTAAGCCATGTTCTTGTATGATGTCTGGTTGGGAGGAAAAGGCTTGGTGATAGTAAATTTCTTAAAGAGAGCGCTTTTTTTGCTACAATATTACATCCTGATTCCAAAATTTTGGACAATATAGGATCCTCAAATAATATAGGTAAATTTCGTTGGATAATATCTGAAATCTTCTTAAAGTGTGGATTTTACTCTATGGCAATGATGCAGTTGTGGTTCAATGAACATTTCTTTGCAAGTTCAGAATTGTCATAATGGCTTAGTAATTGATCTCTATTCTTTTGTTTGCCTAGGAATTGGGCACGGTCCAGTAAGTGAGAGGAGTATCCTCTCTGTGATAGACGCAAATGAGTATTTGCAGATTCTCCTTCAAATGAGATTGAGTCACTGCAGTTCCTCAATGCTCTTGTTAATTCTCCCACTGGTATTTCTTTAATGGTGTGGGCTGGATGGCAGCTTTCTGCGTGTAAAATAGTATTACCGGACGTCGGTTTTCTATATAGGCTCGTGCTGATTATACTGCCCGGTTTACCTGTCAAATTTATGTCTAGAAAATTCATAGTGTTTTTGTTATGGCAGATTGTAAAATTTAGATTAAATATATTGCTATTTACATAATCTAAAAAGGGTCCCATATACAACTCAGGGCCCTGCCAGACAATTAGCTGGTCATCTATAAATCTAAAGTAGCGATTAATATGTGCTGCAAAATAATTTTCTGCATTAAATAAGTACATTTCTTCCCAATATGACATTACTAGGTTTGCTACTGTGGGAGAGTATTTTGCACCCATGGAAACTCCACGTGCCTGCAGGTAATATAAACATGAAAAAATTGTTACTCAAGTGTAAAACGATATTAATGATATACTCCTGCAGATCTATGGAGTAAGTGCTGTATTTGTCCATATGATAACGCAGGGCAATTGCTGCTATGTTGGTAGGGATTGATGTTATATATCGTAGAAGAATTAACAAGAGCATTGAGGAACTGCAGTGACTCAATCTCATTTGAAGGAGAATCTGCAAATACTCACTTGCGTCTATCACAGAGAGGATACTCCTCTCACTTACTGGACCGTACCCAATTCCTAGTCAAACAAAAGAATAGAGATCAATTACTAAGCCATTATGACAATTCTGAACTTGCAAAGAAATGTTCATTGAACCACAACTGCATCATTGCCATAGAGTAAAATCCACACTTTAAGAAGATTTCAGATATTATCCAACGAAATTTACCTATATTATTTGAGGATCCTATATTGTCCAAAATTTTGGAATCAGGATGTAATATTGTAGCAAAAAAAGCTCTCTCTTTAAAAAATTTACTATCACCAAGCCTTTTCCTCCCAACCAGACATCATACAAGAACAAAAGGGCTTCTACAGATGCGGTACAAATTTTTGCCAGACATGCGCAGTTGCGCATAGATGTACATCATTTCATGATTATAATCACATTAATTCTTTTTCCATTCAGACCTATATTAATTGCAACACAAGTAATGTTGTATATTGTATTGAATGCTCAACTTGTGATATGATGTACATTGGCTGCACAACACGCAAACTTAAATACCGTATCTCAGAACATCTCAGAGATATACATAATTATAATACCCCGCGGGCACTAGGCAGAAATTTGTCGGCAGCGTCCAAACATTTTGCCCTGACACATAACTCCAATACTCAGTCCATGAGAGTATACGGCATTGAGAAGTTAACCCTTTCATGTCGGGGAGGGGATTCACAAAGGTTACTGCTTACTAGAGAAGCCTATTGGATCTTTAGACTAGGCACAAGACATCCTACAGGTCTCAACCTGAGAAGGGACATCATGTTTCATTATTAATACAATGGGAGGGGAAAAAAAAAAAAAAAAGAATTACTGTATTTTCCGCTTTTTAAGACGCACTTTCATTTCCCCCAAATTGGGGGGAAAATGGGGGTGCGTCTTATAAAGCGGACAGTGGAAGAAATGGGGTGTAAAGTTAAAAAAAACTTTTTTTACCCAGCGGCTGGCGGTGGCGGCTGCGGGGGAGACTGGTAGCAGGCATGGTTCTGGTGGGGCAATGCAGCTGGTCTGGTGGTCGGAGGTATGCGGGCGGAACTCTTGATGTCCGGTGCGGCGGCAGCGCCATTGTACAGGCCGGCGCCATTGTAAAATCCAGGCGCCGGTGACGTGTTTCCGGTTTGCAATACAAGTTTCCCATTTGCAGAGGGAAACTTGTATTGCGCGCCTGTGTCTGGCACACAGGACTTCAAGAAAACGGCCGCGGCGCATGCGCAGACTGCGATCCGCGGCCATTCCTAGACACTAGAGCATGCATTGCCAGACTGGTAATGCATGCTGGGAAATAATGATGGCGGCGCCCACCGGACACCGGCGCAACACCCCCGAAGCTCCTGCCTTGGCCCCCAACCTCCTTGGCCCACCAGATACCGGTGCGACACCCCAGCAGCTCCTGCCTTGGCCCCCAACCTCCGTGGTTCCCTCGGTAAAACTTGGGGGGGGGGGGGGGCTATGCACCAGGATGTATGTCCCCCATTCTGGGACATACAGTATATCAGGAGGGCTATTAACCAGGATGGGGGCAAATATCAGGAAGGGGCATATATACCAGGCTGGGAGCATGGATACCAGGAAGTGGCACATATACTAGGATGGGGGCATGGATACCATGAGGGTGACCATATATCAAGCTGGGGGCATGGATACAAGGATTGGGACCATATATCAGGATGGAGGCATGTATATCAGGAGGGGGCACGAATACCAGAATGGAGACAAATATACCAGGATAGGGGACATATAAACTGATTGTAAGACAGACACTGGCATTATAAGACGGACCCCATTTTACATAAAAAATTATTTTTTTCTCTTTTCATTCACCAAATTTGGGGGTGCGTCTTATAAACAGGTGCGTCTCATAAAGCGAAAACTACGGTATATTTTTTTTTTTTTTTTCTTCCCATCTTGTTCATTATACTAAGCAGACACCTTCATCCTGTTTCTTTTGACAGCATTTGGTCAGTCTTTGATATGCTCATTTATATACACTAGTGATGGGCGAGTTCTAAATTACTCGGAATTGCTTGACTCTAGCGAGTCCGAGCCCGGGACTCGCTACTCGTTGCGAGTCTAGTGAGTCCAATGTTAATGAATGGGGAAGCAAGTAATAGCGAGTAATGTGCGATTTACAAATTGCAGATGTGTCTCGGAAGCTTCAGGCTCTATCTGCTAGGACTCGTTACTCTGCGAGTTTCCCAGCGTTAACTCTGACAAAACTAGGATTGCTATTGACTTGCATTGGACTCGCTACTGTGCCAGTGATAGCAGGGAAACTTGCAGAGTAAGAGCTGTCTGCTCTGTGCAGCTCCAGGGTCCTAGAGCCCGCCTGCTGCCTGATGTAGCAGAGCTGAGATTGTTCTCAGTCTGCTCATTCCCTGTGCATAGACATCTATATCTATGCACAGGGGATGTAGCAGAGAGGACATCGCGTTTTGGACTACGTCGGACGGAAGAGGATTTTCTTAATTAAAGATGGAGTCCCTAATGGCTTTTTTATTTTATTTCTAATAAAAAATTTTCTCTGTTGTGTTTTTTTTAACCCTTTATTGGAGATTCGTAGTGGCCGGGTCAAAGCTGGTCTGACATTAAGAATCTCAGGCTTAATACCAGCTTGTATAACAAAGCTGGTATTAACCCCTTTATTACCCAGCGTGCCACCGCCAAAAGGGCCGCTGGAAGAGCGGGGTTCAGCGCCAGAGGATGGCGCTTCAATGAACGCGCCATCTTCTGGGGCGGCTGCGGGCTGCAATTTGCAGCGGGGGGTGCCCAGAAAGCTTGGGCCTCCCTGCGCTGCGGATTCCAGCCCCCAGCTGCTTAGCTGTACTTGGCTAGACATAGAAATTGGGCGGAGCCCCACGCATTTTTTTTTTTATTATTTCATGAAATAATGAAAAAAAAAGGGCTCCCATATATTCTTGTGTCTGGCCAGGTACAAATAGGCACCTGGGGGTTGGGGGCAGCCCGTCGCTGCCTGCTGGATCTGGCTGGTTTCAGAAATACGGCGAAGCCCACGTCAAATTTTTTTCTGACAAATCCATAAAACAATGTAAATAAAAGGGACTGCATCTTTATTAACCCCTGGACCATGGGCGAGGGTTAATAAAGATGCAGTCCCTTTTTTAGGATTGTTTTATTGATTTTTCAGAAAAAAAATTACGTGGGCTTCGCCGTATTTCTGGAACCAGCCGGATCCAGCAGGCAGCGACGAGCTGCCCCCAACCCCCAGGTGCCTATTTGTACCTGGCCGGACACAAGAATATAGGCGAGCCCTCTTTTCTTATTATTTCATGAATTTCATGAAATAATAAAAAAAAAAATGCGTGGCACTTCGCGCAATTTCTATGTCTAGCCAGGTACAGCTAAGCAGCTGGGGGCTGGAATCCGCAGCGCAGGCAGTCCTGCGAGTCCCTTACTACTCGCCGAGTAACGAGTCCTAGTGAGTAGATTCGCCCATCCCTAATATACACTTAATCAAAGGAATTTATTTCATATTATATTGTCTTAATAATGATTACACTTATTTTCCTGTGATTTTTTTGAATGGATTTCTGCTCTCTCAATAAAGTTATGGACTACATGATATATAAAAATGTTTTTTAATCACTTTCACTGTTTATCTAATTGATTTTATGGATTGTTATTTTGTTCATCTATTTTACTTATGTTGGTATACACGTTATGATAAATCCTTTTTATTGTTTTTTTCAGTATTGTATATGTATTTCCTAAATCAAATTCTGCATTCCAACCAGCTATGTGAACCCTGACACTGATTATTTACTAATTGATATCATGCAGCTTTGTCTTTATGTCTCATATGCTGCCTCTATTTAAATCTTGTCAGTGTTCACATTGTCAGGCTTGAAAAAGGACCTTGATCCGAAACATGTCGACTTGTGTTGCTCTCTGTATATTTAATATCTGTGCATTATGAGCACTAACACCAGCTGTACTGACAACTGGAAAATTATTTGATTAATAAATCTTCATTTGAGCATTATTCATCGGGAGCTGGACCATCACTTTCTTCATTAAAGATGTTGCGTCTTTTCAAGAAAAAGCACAGTCTCCCTCCGGGAGCAAAAACGGCTCCAGCCTGGTATGTGCAAACGCATAATACAGGTGTCTAAGGGTATTTTAGAAGATAATGGAGCCGTGTGAGCAAACAAGCGCAATTAGAAGGCTATGAAGAAGTTAAAGGGGAAGGAGGGTGCTGTAATGCTATATGGTTATGTGTGTATAATGCTAGGTGGCTATAACTACCATAAGGGGCTGAGAGTGGTGCACATAGTGTTAAATGAAGCTGTAATCAGGGCCCCTGTGTATACAAGTCATATTAAAGAGCTTTCTGTGAACTCTAATATGCTAAGATGTGAGATGTAATGTCAGGGTTGATTATTGTCTGTATGTGACTGTATGTTTTGTATCATACGTGATGTGAGCAGGTGTTTAGTGTATGGTTTTTGTGTTGTACATGCTGCCAAGCGATTCCCTAGGGGAACACTACCTTATAATGTGTATGTTCCCCTTGGCATATTCATAGTGTCTGTTTCTGCCAATATTCATATACCCGTCCAAGGTCAGGATGTGTGAGAATTGTGCGCAGATATTTTCTCTTCCCCCCCTCTTCTGTTTGTGTTGGGAGGGGTAGGAGTGAGGTCTGTAAGCACATTTTACATGCTAGATTAAGAATCACCCAACTTTCCATAAGATCCTGAGTGGAAGGCAGGAATTTCTATTCATTTTTGGCTGTGAATATTAAGAATCATAATTGTTTACTGTGTATTTAGTTGGAAGCTAGTAATATTGCCTATTCTTGGACACAATAATAGTTATTTTGGACAGTTTTTGTACATTCCTGCTCGAGGTCCTACAGGATTAGATTTTTACTGACTTTCATACAGGGATTATTCTATTTTATTGAGTCATACTGACACCCTGTCTTCTTGTTTGTGTCGTGTTAATATTCTTTAGACACTATGATAACTATTCGGGATAATTTTTGTATATTTCTGTCTGAAGGTTTACAGAGGTAGACTCTTTCTGATTTAAATAAATAAATGGTGTTAGTACGATGAACAATTGTTTTTAGAAGAGGCATAGAGAACAGATAATAATACTTAGTATATGTGTGTTAAATCTTCAGATTCTAATCCCATTGTTTTCTAAAGTTCTTTTCTGTTATGGCGCTGGCTCCAGGTGGGGGATGGACTTGTTTTAAGTTTGGACAGAAACCTCCGCCCAGAGTGTCCCCCCCTCCCATCTTAGGAATGTAAGACTCAGAGGAAGTTCTGCCCATCAGAGCTTCCTGTGACAGCCATCTTACCCCACCCGGGTGCCCTCCCATCTTAGGAATGCATGACACGAAGGAAGTCCCACCCACAGGTACTTCTTGTGGCGGCCATCTTACACCACCCAAAAAGCCTGTTAACAATGAGACTACATCACAGTTAGTTCCACTACCAGTTTATATATCCAGGTATGATTATACAAGGGTAATATTATACATACCTTTACTCTGATATCTTCTAATTCCCTCATGCGAAGGGGGGATGGAGACATTTATAACAGAATTGAAATGGGTTTTTTAAATATAGCACTTATGGGTTTATAAATATAGCGTCAACATATTCTGCAGTGCTGTATTATCAATATAATTAAGTAGAGAATTGTAATAAGAATTTTGTTGAATAAGTATTTTTCTGATTTTTGAAACTAATACAAATTCTTGAGTGTTTTATTTCAGATGTATGTATAGGAGAGATGATCTTACACTGGACACCGGTGGGATCCTCGCATGAGGTAATCAGAGCAATTGGTTCTGAGCTTTTGCACTTTTGTGAGTAGGTGGAGCTTCTTCTAAGTACAATTTTTACAATGACGGTAAGCATATTGAATACAGAATTGGTAAATCACGGTGAGGTAGACACCATGTTACCAGTCTAGGATGGTATAATCACGCTGACAATCACTACAGGTGACCCCCAGAGGTAGAGGGCAAGGTACAATTTGAAGTTAAAATAAAGTTAGTCTAGCTAGTGGCGGGAGGTTATCGATCTGTTACCTTGTTACGTCTGGCTGCCTAAGCACCCCCTTGGTATCAGACTGCCCGGACAGAACTAAATATATACTAAAGGGAACAAAATGGGAGTCGTACTGTGAGATGGGAAAAGGGCAGGCCATGGTGTCTCTCTCTCTTCAACAAAAGATAGAATACACCTCAACAGGTCACGAGTGTAGTCATATGAATACTTCCTGGTTACAGGTAAGTCGTGTGAACAATCCTGCATTATTCTTACGCACAACACAACTCAGAAAGGTAAGAGTTTAAAGCAGTAGCCGCTCCACAAACTTTAAGAATTGCAAATAGTGAGCGGACAAGGAGAGAAAAGTTATAAACATGTCCTAGTAGGTGTGGATCTTTTTCTCCTATATAAAATACCATAAGATGTCTAATATATTGGTTGGTTAAAATGTTCTGAAGCAGAGTAAGTAGGTAAATGAGTAAATATACATGTAAATAATAATATGGTAGTTGTATAATAAATAATTGGACATTTCCCAGATATCCAGTTACCTTTTTGACCTGTTTTTCAGGAAAGCAGGGAGACCACTGATGAGAAGTATACAGTAATTGTCCATATAGACTTATTTTGTGTAATGTTCTTGATCTTTGTTCTGCTGCTGTAATACTGTAATTTCCTCCGGGATCAATAAAGTTTATCTAATCTTATCTTATCTTATCTTAATTATATGTTTAATATTATGTCTGTTTGATTCTACCTTGTATTATATATATATTGTTTTTATTTGTGCTGAGACAGACTAGCCGTAATCTGCCTTTATTATGGACTATTGACAGTGCATCTAGTGACCCTCATATATATATGTTGACTGAGCAATTGCTGTATATGTTTATGGAAGGTAATGGACTAAACAACACTTTACAAACTGAGAATGTATATAAGATCAGGGATAGGTTAGGGACAGATAGGGCGAGTCGACGTGGAGCTGGGGCACCACAAACGTTTCAAGAGAGTGCCGACCTCCGCTGGTTAGGTAGGTTTCCAGCTTTAAGGACATTACTAGGGTACTATTAGGAGTGGGTGTATCATTTATAAATTGTGTAAATCTTATGTCTTTGTCTCTATGAGCTATCTTGGGTGACAATTTATTTTGATATTTTAATCAATAGAAAATGATTTTTGATTATATGTAAGATCCTTACATAGAAGTTATTTGACATGAACCATAATTGTATGATTTAGAATTGATGATTTGTTTTTCAAGAACCCAAAGAATGTAATGTTTCCTGTATATATATATTGTATATCTCTTCTCTTAGGGATGATTGTTTTTCATTTATAGGTAATTCAAGAATGGATACCATATCCTTTTTATATATTTTTTTTTCTTAAAAGTTGGGGTGTGTATACGTAATATTAGATGATAAGATGCTCAATGGGGGGTGACTTATATTCTTAAGGTTATATGTAAAATTTTCATGAGATTATGGTTGGAAATGTTGTCCAGGTAATAGATTCCCCGAGATAGGCTTTTTCTTATGTTTTGACACTTATAAAATGCTTGTCTAACATGTGTTTTTGAGCTTTCTCTCCCCTTTAACATGCAGCTACTGTGGACCGAAGTCGCTTCCCACAGCCTGGAGGTGGAGAGATGGTCAGAAGAAACGTCAGAAATTCTGCGGATGACTGAGACAGCTGAAGAGCTCAAATGGCAGCCCAACTAGATCCAAGATCTACACTACAAGGCAGACGAGCCCAGGAGAACTACCGAATGTCTCTTACTACAGACGCTGGCCTATATGTGATGAATATAAACATCCCAAGGGACACTGACCGCTTAGGACACCTTTATTTTTTGGATATCAGGGACTGACTCATTTTAGATAAGACTGAAGTTTCCACCAGCAACATTGACTTGGTATGAGGCCATGTCCTCCTGAATTAGACCGTAGTGAGGACCGACTTATGGAGAATGTCAAATATGATGACTAACAGTTGAGTGATAATTATGACCGGTATTTGATTGCGGCATTCGTATAGTTTCCTTGTTTGTCATGGTTTGTGAGTGTTCATGTCCATCCGATGGTGTAATGGGCAGACCTATGTGGGGAATCCGGTGAAGTGGTGTAGGAAGACCGGCTCCTTCTACTAGGGGAGGAGAATGTACCTGGGTAGGTCTGTGTGCGTGCACTTTGGTTGGAGCATTCACTCATTGCAACGGGAGAAGGGAACTGTGGGAGCAGCATTCATTTTATTATAATTAGAATCTATTTTAGTAAATATAATCTCCATATTTTTGTGTGAAAAACTTTTACTATGTATTTCAGTAGTATTAAATAGAGAGGTGAAACAAAGAGGAACCCATGTGCATAGGGTGGCTCTAATTTCATGCTGTGTAAGACCTTGCATCAAGAAGATGATGTCTCGCGTCATGAAGGAGACAGTGACCACAATGAATGCAGATCTCAGAGGCCCCGATGATGAAGGAGAAATATACGCCTGAGAATGATGACATCACCATTGCCGCAAGATCCCTTGGAGAAATACGAGAACTTGAGACCCATCTTAGATAGTAGAGTAGGGACAGTTTAGGGTGCGGCAAGACAAACTACAAAGGCATCTCGACGTTACGGTTTGTCTCAATGTTGGTGAAGACTCCTTCCCCCTCCTCTACCTTTTCCCCCTCCGCCGCCTAGGGCAAAGATTTAGGGTAAGATTTTGAATGTCTCCAAAGGGGGGAATGTTATGGCAATAAATAGTTAATAATTTATATTAGTTTATAGAAGTCATTCAGAAATCTTTCAGTGTACAGGCTAGAGGCCTTTTTGTAGGAATAAGGCCTTGCTCTTTTCTCTAGTTAGCCCTCTCTCCTTCTTCCCTCCCACCTTCGGGATTCCTCTGGCTCAGATTTTATATAATGTTTTGACTTAGGCTGCTTCCACACTGCAGTTTTTTCACTGATCAGTGTCCATCAGATTTGGGTGCCAAAATCCAGAGAGGAACCAGGAGAGGAACTTGCAGAGAAAAACTATAATTGAAAGATTGACACCTGTTCTGAGTTTTGGAGACACTCCGGGTTTTGGCACACAAATCTGATGGACACTGATCAGTGAAAAAACTGCAGTGTGAAAGCAGCCTAAGAAGTAGCAGTATAGAAGTTCTTATCAGCATGTTCTGAATGTACTGTACAAATCCAAGGCTAAATTAAACGAACTAACACACATAATATGAATTGAATGTTTTTCAGAATAAAATGTAGATTCAGCATAACATGATGCAATTACCTAGAAACACCCCTAAGGAATGCCCCTTTAATGATAAGTAATAAAACTGTTAACCCCTCCTAAAATAAAGGTCTTTGTCATTAAGCTCTATATTGACATGGGTGTCAGCGTGGTTCTTTCAGTGGCGTGCACACACACAGACAAAGCATCCAATTTGGCGGCAGACAATTAAGATGACAGCCCACCCGAAAGGTGTGGAGGGCATCCATTACAATGCTTCTAATAGACCTGTGTGAACGCCATGACTACTGGTGTCACCACACCAACGTCACCGGCACCCACGGCTGCACAAGTGCAGCATACTGGGGAGGATCCAGCAGGCCCTGCTCCAGAAACTGGGGGTGGAGAGGACCCGCAAGCAGATCCAGAAGAAGATCGCAGACCTGAAGCACAAGTCCCCAGGGTGCATTGTGGACATTCGTGCCCGGATTGCCAGGCTGCGTGGTATGTGGAAATTCCAGACACACACATGGCAAGCTACCTACTCCAAACACTACACAAACATCATGTGTTATTGGGCCATGGCACATAGTGTGACATTAAGCAGCAGGTGGACCTGTCACCAATGTGCATATACATGGTGTTCACACTACTACATTAAGGTGCTGAATACAACCATATGTGTTTGGACTGGCAAAGCCTAGAGTGTGGATTGACCTGTGTGTTGCCCAACATAGCTGTGTAATGGCACCAAAATAGTGGTCAACATATTCATGCACTTTAGAAGGGCCACATCACACCTGGCTGCACATATGTGTGCACAACACATTCATGACAATTGGGCAAAGGGACTACAAGCTGAGTGCTATGTTTGTGACCCCATGGTGGCATCACCAGATACTTATTGTCTGTTGTTGTGTTTTGAGGCATAATCCATCCTCTGGTAAGGCAAGGGTGTTTCTCAACAAAAATATGTGGTGACTGGTGTTGATTTTTTCTCAAAAACAGAGTGGCCCCTAACCATAGTGTCGGTGTAGACAAAATACTTTCCACCTAGCCTTGACGCCGTCATTACATTAATACACAAACAGTACGTGTTTGCTGTATGTTGTGTAGTTCTAATCCTTGTCTTGGCAATATTTAAATTACAGATGATAAAGACTCCCCGCAGAGGAGGCGCAACGGGCCCCAACACCACCTGGGACCTCACCATCACCTGCAATTGCAGGGCCAGGAAGCCTGGCTCCCCCAGCGAGCCCACCATCACCGTACAGCATCAACTCCCACACCCCCCGGGACACCACCATCCCCAGACCTTGTGGGGCAACAAAGTCCCCCCACCACTGGGACCCCACCATCACCATTCCAGGAGGGACCTGGGAGTCCACACCCCCATGGGACCATACCATCCCCCTCCAGGGAGGCATCACAAAGGCCATGGGCTTGGGTGCTCAACCCAACACGCAGCAACACCCCCACCCACTGCATCTCCACCTCCCGTGGACCACAACATCGCCTGCAGCCTGCAGTGGGTGTTATTGGTGGTAAGTCTTGTCAATGGCCTGTAAAGTTTCACATACTCATCTTGTTTTTTTGCTTTGTCCCTTCATACTGAAGGTGCAAGACCTGATGGAGGTGTTTGCGATGTGAGCCCATCCCCAGCTCCACAACATGGAACCATGGCTGGGTCTCTGCCACGTAAGTGAACAACACACCAATTACGTCACCCACCCACCCACACCTACACATGTCCCTGAGTAATGTTGTTTTTTTCCAATACAGGCCTTCCAACAGTTGCAGACATGCTGCGGGCCCACAATGATGCCCAGCAGCACCTGGCCCGCTTGTGGGAAATGATAATGGCCATCCAGGCAGCCCAGCCCACCATTGGCCCTACTCCCCAATTAACCACCCAATAATATTGGCATTTGCCCTTTGGTTTTTGTACATCCATGTTGGACACGTTTTTTAAACTTTTTGCCATGTTGGCACCCTTATTTGTTAGGCCACGTTGGCCTCTTTTCTTATAGTGTCCCACATTGGGCAAGTGGGTAGTGTGTATTAGCTACTCCTAAGCTGACAAAGCCTCTTTGCGGGTTTTGGAAATCTGGAAAAATAAGTAAAACCTTAATAAAAGTTTTGAATAGCTAAATCCTGTGTCATCCCTTGTTGCAACACACACAGGGTCACGTTTGGGAGGTTAAATTTTCCCAACCACACTGGACTACGGAGTTTCAATAGGTATGCGGTGTGACATGCCAAACATGTGAGCATACTGTACCATTTCAACCGAAAAGTCTCCCCCCTTGGCTTATACGCGAGTCATATACATATAATGTGGTGGTAGCTGTGTCCGGGCACTGCAGGAGGCAGGAGGAGGCGGGGGGACGCTGCAGAATGAGCGGCACGTCACGTGGTGCCGCTCATTAATTATGCATGGGGAGTAGCGTATAGTACACTGCTGCTTCCCTGCACAGTACAGCCTCCCCCGCTGTCTCCCCGCCCCCCCTATGTATACAGAGGCCCCCCAGCAGTGATCCATCTCACCCCTTCGGTCTGCACCCGGGCCCCCAGCTGCTCCGTCTCCGTGGTCACATGATCGCAATCAAACAGGAAGTGTGGGAAGGATGCCGGTATTAGAAGCCGCAGGGCACGCAGACGGAGCAGCTGGGGGACCCGGGTGCCTGCAGACCCAGGGTGAGTTAGATCACTGCTGGGGAGGCCTCTGTATACATGGGGGGGGGGCCTCTGTATACATGGGGGGGGGCCTCTGTATACATGGGGGGGCCTCATGTATACATGGGGGGGCCTCTGTATACATGGGGGGTGGGCCTCTGTATACATGGGGGGCGGTGACAGCAGGGGAGCTGTATACCACAGCTGGGCCTGTATACCAGTGCTGGGGCCTGTACACCACTGCTGGGGCCTGTATACCACTGCTGGGGCTGTATACCACTGATGAGGGGCCTGTATACCACTGCTGGGGCCTGTATACCACTGATGAGGGGCCTGTATACCACTGCTGGGCCTGTATATCCTGTCCTGGGGGCTGTATACCACTGATGAGGGGCCTGTATACCACTGCTGGGGAGTGTATATCAGTGATGGCGGCAACTGTATACTAGTTATGGCCACTATATACCAGTGATGGCTGCTATATACCAGTGATAGGGGGCTTTATAACAGGACGGTGGTCTGCTGCATTGGTAGTTTACTGTTTCTATTTAAAATAAAAGTTCAACATTTTATTCATATCTATTTTCATTTTTTTAAATTTTTCAGTACCGGTAGCTGCTGCATTGTCCACCCTAGGCTTATACGTGAGTCAATAGGTTTTCCCAGTTTTTGGGGGCAAAAGTAGGGGGGGTCGGCTTATACACGGGTCGGCTTATACACGAGTATATACGGTATATGTATTTTGGGGCTGCCCAGGGACAGATACAAAACTGTGCACTTAACAAATGGCACACATGGCGTTTAAAAATACAATCACACACACTAATGACCTCAACACAAATTTGTGTAAGAAAGTTGTGCTGTTGTGATCATTATGTGTGGAACAGGACACGGAGGGGTGTTACGATGCATAGCCGTCACAAAACACACATTTAAAGGACACTGCATGAAGCTGTACATAAGGCACCCATACATCTGGCAAGATATGGGTCTGCAGCCACACAGAAAATAATACATGATAAGCACAATAGAATGTCCTCCCACTTACCGTCTTTCCAAGAGTTCTCATGATGAGACTCTACTAGAACAATGCACATTGAAGTAGGAGCATGGGTGGCAGCCCAGCACGTTACTTTTTAAACACAACATGACCAATCAAAAAGCAGCACTGGCGCATCATCAGTGGTCGCACCTGGCAACGCCCAGGTGGCTACGTCGATTAGATGATACAGATGATGTGTGATTGGTTGGTTACCACATAAAAAGCGCTAACGACCGAAGTACGGCACGCTGCTGCCCAGAGTCATTAAGTACTGATGTTGACTTGATTTGTGATATGGCTGTGTGTAGCATTGTATATATCTTTGCATTACGGATCGTTATTGTGTAGTGTAGCAGACGCCCAAGTCCTGGGGTATGTAGTTTGTAATGACGCTGTGTTTGATTGATGTATTGTGTTCATGGAGGTGTATGGAAGGAGGTGGTGGGTAATTTGGATGTGTGATGACGCGTTCTTGTGTTGATGTTTTATTTTTCAAACCTTTTGCAGGGGTTGGCAGGTGAGAACATCATGGACCCGGATGGAGATGCTATCGTGGCTCTTGCCTTGGTGGAATAGGAATTGTGGCTGGAGGATAGAGTTGAGAGGTTGCGGGCTCGCAGACCACAGCATGTGTGGGCTCGGGATTGGCTTCAGCAACAGGAACCTGAGCCACATGCGGCTGGTCTGTCAGCTGGAGGATCGGAGTCCCCATGATTTCAGGAACTATCTCCATATGTCCGAGGACTCTTTCACATTCCTCTTAGAACGCATTAAGCCATTGATAGCCCGACAGGACACTTTGATGCATCGAGCTGTGCTACCTGAGGAGCATTTGGCTCTAACTTTGCGGCTCCTGGCAACAGGTCGTTCGAGGACAGACCTGCAATACTCTGCAGTGTGTCACTGTCCCTGCTGAGCCGCCTGATCCCCCAGACATGGCCATCTGGAGTTGTCTGCTGCCATCGTACATGCAGTTCCCAACAACCCCCGCTGAACAGATGGATGTTGCCAGAGGTTTTGAGGATCGATGGCAATTTCCAAACTGCAGCAGTGCATTGGATGGTAAGCACATGAGGATCACAAAACCCCCCAACACGGGGTCCTTGTATTATAATTACAAAGGATATTTTAGCATGGTCCTCATGGCCCTGGTGGATGCTCACTATGAGTCCCTGTACATGGACATTGGCATGAACCGGCGTTGTCTCAGATGAGGGGCTGTTTGCTAACTGTTCCTTGGCCCAAGACCTGAGGAGAGGTGCTCTGAACTTGCCCTCAAATGATGAGACAAGCCATCATCTCAACTTTGCGTTTGTGGGGGATGAAGCATTCCCACTTCAGGCTCACGTGCTATGGCCATATCCCCAGAGGACGGTTACTTCTGAGCAGCGCATTTTCAATTACCGGCTATCCCGGGCTCACCGTGTGGTTGAAAATGCAGTCGGGATCATGGCCAATACATTCCGCGGCTTTCATACGCCTTTGCATATGAAAGTGGAATCTATCGATATGGTAGTGCTGGCCTGCTGTGTGCTGCATAACTTCCTGCGTCGTAGGGTTCGGTCATCATACACGCCGGCAAGTTATGTGGATTCTGTGGACCCCACAACAGGGGAGGTCCATCCCCGGGGATTGGCTTGCTGCTGACCATGGGGTCTGAGTCAGCAGTATGCCAGGAGCAGCAGAGACGCATACAGCTCCTACTTTAATTGCCTTGGGGCAGTGGCCTGGCAGCACCAGCAGGAGTAGGATGGCTGGTGTTGTGAGGCAGAAACCTGAGGAGGATGGCGTAGTCACCAGGGTGGCTGCACCAGGAGGCTTCGGGTTGTGTTTTTTTCATTTTGGGTTTTGACACATTAGTAAGGGCCCTTTCAAATCAGTGGTAATCGCTGATCGCGGCAGTTGCGGTAAAAAAAACGCAACTGCCGCGGTTACCGCATGATGGCCGCACTTGCGGCAAGCTCCACACAATGTCTATGGGGCTTACAGTAAGTGTGCGGCTGGTGCAGCAAGTGCGGTTTAGGCACTTACAGCAGATGTGGCCGCGAAAAAAAACAAGTTTTTTTTCGCGGCCGCATCTGCTGCAAGTGCCGAAACCGCAACTATACCGCACTTACCGCAAGCCCCATAGACATTGTATGGAGCTTGCCGCAAGTGCGGCCATTATGCGGTAACCGCGGCAGTTGCGTTTTTTTCACCGCAACTGTCGCGATCAGCGATTACCACTGATGTGAAAGGGGCCTTAGTTAGTTAGTTATTTTTTGGGTTCTGTACTGTCACATGTTTGGTTATGGCCATTACTTATCAGAATGTTGTCTTTCTTTTTTGTGTGATGTTGACACTTGTGTTTTATATGTTTTGTGTGTGTTTCGCAAATACCTTTTTTATGTGCACAAAAAGTCAAACTTTTACTTTTGAATACAGGGCAGTTGCACATAGCTTTATGCTGTGCACAGAGGTATGTGATCCGTAAAATGGTATTGGATGGGTCCGTGCTGCATTGTCTGCTAATGTCCAGTACACAGATCCAGCCCTTTGGCCCACACTGTATGCCGTGACTGTGTGTCCATGTCCATTATGATGTGTTTGGCCACATGGGAACATGTCCACACACATGGAGCATGCAATTGTGTTTGTGCGGGATGTAAGTACAGTTCAGTACACACGCAAACATGTGTGCACACAAATACTTCAGTTTAGCCATGGCAACTCTGCCATGGCGTGGACCAATGCAGGCACATATGTTCATAGTGTGGTTTGTATCTTACCGCCATCACCTACAGATGCACACATAACCATTCTTTAGTGTAATCCACTGTACTGCACAAGACGGCTCCTGTGTGATGCTTTGGCACCTCGAAATTGTGTTGCAGGAGCCACAATTGACGACACGAGAGTGTATTTGTGAGAAACTCCGATAGACAACTGCGTCGTGTATTAGCCAGCCTTCAAGAGCAGGCTGGCCAATCGTAACACAGTTGTGTTGTCCAATGAGCGGCTATGGGGCGCGGTATTGACCACTGCGGCACGACTATGTCCTCGCAATGCTGAACATGTACGCCCACATTGCCTATGGGATTGCGGCGTGTGAAGCGGCGAGGGAATTCGACTGGATTGCTTCCGCTGTGGGTGAGGCGATTTCTGGTGCGACACATCGCCTTTCTTTCAGAGCGAAATTGCGGTGTGTAATGCCGCCATCAGCGATCTGAGGCGAGCGTGAAAAATGTGCACGCGCACGTTAGATCGCCAGCCGATATTGCGGCGTGTAAAGGTACTTTCACACACAGCAATATTGCTAGGCAATTTCACTGGCAATTTGCTGGTTGCAGTGAAATCATGGACACATGGTTACATTTGTACACAGCAACAAAATAGAACAAAGTGTCCATGATTTCACTGCAACCAGCAAATTGCCAGTGAAATTGCCTAGCAATATTGCTGTGTGTGAAGGTACCTATAGGGCCACGTCACACGCACAGATATCTGTGCAGACATTGTTTGCAGATCTCTGGTTGCAGTGAAATCATGGGCACATTGTTACATTTTACGGCAGTGTACAAATGGATCAGTGTGTCCATGATTTCACTGCAACCAGAGATCTGCGAACAATCTTTGCGCAGATATCTCTGTGTGACGTGGCCCTAAAGATGCATATTTGCTAACAACCATTCTATTTTCTTTTCTCAAGATGTATCCTTTATTGGTTTACTGTATCATTTTGATGTTACTCAATAAAAAGATTTAAACAAAAAAGTAATATTTGACTGTATGGTAGGGATTTCTTTACATATGGGTAGTGGAAAAGTGAATTTGTAGCTGTTGCCTTCCTAAAATCCTCTGTGAATAATTTACCCTCACAAATCGAAACTCTCACGTCTAGGAATTAAAGTACATCACCCCCTAGCACAGTGATGGCGAACCTTTACGGGACCGAGTGCCCAATCTGCAACCTAAAACCTAATTCTTCATAGTGAAGTGCCGATAGGGCAATTTATCCTAAATGTGGCCGTCACAAGGACTGCACAGGGGAAGAGTCAGCAGCTGACAACTCTCTTCCCTGTACAGTGCTTGTAGTCTTGACACCCTGATAAGTTCTATTATTTTAACAATGAATTGATTTTAAACTTACCTTTGCAGTGTTCTCTTCTCTTCAGCAGTGGTCATCCAGCTCATGTGAACTTCACATTGAAGCAGAGCTGCTCCCACTGCCCTTTCCGGACACAGCAGGTGGACTTATCTGTATGAAAAAAAATGGAAGAATATTATAGATAGATAGATAGATAGATAGATAGATAGATAGATAGATAGATAGTAGTTATGTGCCCAATCCTGACTCTTTCCTTGTAGCTATATGCTCCATCCTGACCCTCTCCTTGGTTAGTCTATGATTTTTTGACTCCATCCTGACCTTCTTTTTAGTGATGTGCTCCATCCTGACCTCTTCTTTTAGTAGGTTGATTCTCCATTCATGACCCTCTCCTTGAAGCTATGTGCTCCATCCTGACCCTCTCCTTGTAGCTATGTGCTCTATCCTGACCCTCTCCTTGTAGCTATGTGCTCTATCCTGACCATCTCCTTGTAGGTACGTAGTCCATCCTGACCATCTTCTTGTAGTTACGTGCTCCATCCTGACGCTCTCCTTCTAGGTATGTGCTCCATCCTGACCGTCTTCCTGTAGTAATCTCTCCATCCTTACCCTCTCCTTGTAGATATGTGCTTCATCCTGACCCTCTCCTGGCAGTAATGTCTCCATTCTGCCCCCTTTCTTGTAGTAATGCCCCATCCTTGTCCACATTTAGTAATGGCCCATTCTGCTCCCATCTTGTAGAAATGCCCCATCCTTGTCCCCTTTCAGTAATGCATCATCCTTGTCCCCTTCCAGTAATGCCCGATCCTTGTCCCCCTCCAGTAATGCCCCATCCTTTTCCCCTTACAGTAATGCCCGATCCTTGTCCCCTTGCAGTAGTGCCCCATCATGCCCCCTCATTGCAGAAATGCCCCATCATGTCTCCTCCTTGTAGTAATGCCCCATCATGCCTCCTCCTTGTAGTAATGCCCCATCATGCCTCCTCCTTGTAGTAATGCCGCATCATGCCCCCTCCTTGTAGTAATGCCCCATCATGCCCCCTCCTTGTAGTAATGCCCCATCATGCCCTCCTTGTAGTAATGCCCCATCATGCCCCCTCCTTGTAATAAATGCCCCATCATGCCGCCTACTTGTAATAAGAGCCCCATCATGCCCCCTCCTTGTAATGCCCCCTCCTTATAATGCCCCCATCCTTGTAGTAAATGCCCCTCCTTGTAATGCCCCCATTCTTATAGTAAATGCCCCCCCTTGTATTGCCCCCTCCTTATAGTAAATGCCCCATCTTGTATAGCCCCCATCTTTATAGTTAATTCCCCCTCCTTGTAGTAAATGTCCCATCTTGTATAGCCCCCATCCTTGTAGTAAATGCCCCATCTTGTGTAGCCCCCATTCTTGTAGTAAATGCCCCATCTTGTGTAGCCCCCATCCTTGTAGCAAATGCCCCATCTTGTATAGCCCCAATCCTTGTAGCAAATGCCCCATCTTGTATAGCCCCCATCTTGTATAGCCCCCATCCTGGTATAGCCCCCATTCTGGTATAGCCCCCATTCTGGTACAGCCCCCATCCTGGTACAGCCCCCATTCTGGTACAGCCCCCATCCTAGTACAACCCCCATCCTGGTATAGCCCATCCTGTATAGCCCCCATTCTGGTATAGCCCCCATCTGGTACAGCCCCCATCCTGGTACAGCCCCCATCCTGGTATAGCCCCCATCCTTGTACAGCCCCCATCCTTGTACAGCCCCCATCTTGGTACAGCCCCCATCCTGGTACAGCCCCCATCCTGGTATAGCCCCCATCCTGGTACAGCCCCCATCCTGGTACAGCCCCCATCCTGGTATAGCCCCCATTCTTGTACAGCCCCCATCCTGGTACCGTAGCAAATGCTTCCTCCTAATTAAAAAAAAAAAAAAAGTCACATACTCACCTCACTATTCCTGTTTCCACCGCCGGCTACTCCTCTCATATCTGCGGTTCTTCTCGCGCTGACTGCGGTCACGTGATGCTGAGCACGTCACATGACCGCAGTCACATGATCCGGCGGGCGGGGCTTGCAGACAGTGTCTGAGCGAGAAGAAATGTCTCCTCCGCTCTGACACATCTTTGAACTGCCGGCGCGATCGCGCCAGCAGTTCAAAGCGGCAGTGCAGCGGCGAGGCCGCGTGCCACCAGAGAGTGCGCTGCGTGCCCTCTGTGGCACGCGTGCCATAGGTTCGCCATCACTGCCCTAGCACATAAGTAACCATTATATTCATTTGATTCACCTCATTCAGGTATTTCACAAAATCTCTGAAATAGTCACCTGATCCATCTCATACCAAAAACACGTCGCCCACATAACGATAGAAAGTTGTTATATTAAAAAAAAAATAATAATTTGTCCAGGAATAATATATTTATTCTCAAAAGCTCCTAAATAGAGATTAGTTAGGGCACATGCTACCGGGGTCCCCATGGCTGTGCGTCACACTGGATGTACCAGTGGTCCACGAATTTAAAGGTGTTGTGGCTCAACACGAAATTAAATGCTTCAGTGATAAAATCTATTACCTGTTTTGATATATTAGTGGCTCTCAATAACTCCTGTACCATCTCAACTGCTAGGCCTTGTGGGATCCATGCATAAAGCCTTTCCACGTCTAGAAACACTAACTGAAAGCCTTCTTGCCATTCTATCTCGCTCAAGACCCTCAAAAACTCATCCGTACCCTTTTTATAAGACGGGATCTCATAAATTAGTGGCCTCAACTGACACCTGACACGATTGATCTTCCAGGCAGCGCTACAACAGACTTATGCACTTATGAGGTTTATTCGGAAATTCCAGAATTTTGTGGGGTTTTTTTTTATCAAGAGGAGGAAAAATTATCAGTAGACCAAGGTGTTTCAACAGTGTCCGTAGTTTTTCTTTAAACTTGTCTGTGGGGTCAAAATATAGGGTTTTGTATGTTTTTCTATCCGAAAGTTGCCTTTCTGCCTCCTCGATGTAGGCTTTTTTTTTTTTTTTTTAAAGTACTACATTACAGCCTTTGTCTGCTTTACGCACTACTACATCATCCCACCCTTTTAGGTTAAACAATGTTTTTTAGTCCTTCTGAGTAAGGCTGGCTTCACACTGCAGTTTTTCACTGATCAGTGTCCATCAGTGTTTGGTGCCAAAACCAAGAGTGTCTCAAACTCAGAACAGGTGTCAATCTTTCAATTATACTTTTTCTCTGAAAGTTCCTTTCCTGGTTTTGGCACACAAACTGGATGGACACTGATCAGTGAAAAACTGCAGTGTGAAGCCACCCTAAGATTTTTAGGAATATGTGTGTACACTAAGGCCTTTACATCGTTTTCCACTTGTTCCTGAAACAAGTTGATCACATTCCCCTGTGTCACTGGGGAGCAAAATGAGTATTTTAAACCACCCAAAAATGGCCCACCATTGTCAACCTCTTCAAGTGATTTTACATTATCTTTATCACAAATACTTAACAAGGTAGCTACATCCATCTCCATCTCCAATAAATTTGAGCTCATGGGGTAAAAACCTATTGGTCCAACTTTATTGGCGGCTCTTTGTTCCACCATTGGTTTACTTTCTGCTTGTACTGCAAAATGTTTGTGGAGATGCAATTTTATGGTGGATTTAAACAGATCCACCCGAAATTCGGCATAGTCAAAACTTTCTGGAACACAGAAATGTAACCCTTTGGACAGAGTGGACTCCAAATCCAACAATAAATGGTCAGTCAAGTTTAGCATAGTATTACAGTCCCGATTATCATGGTCATCATTAGGGATGAGCGAGAATACTCGTTACTATTTGGTACTCGCCGAATAATAGGGTATTCGGGCTGCTCGTTACTCCACAAGTTTCCTTGTGAATAATCGCTAGGAGTAACAAGTACAATGTAAGTCAATGGGAAATGAGAGTAAATTCTCTGCTGGACCCTATAAAGCGGTCTGGGGGCTAAGGAGAAGGCTGAAATGGGTGCATGATTGTTTAAAAGCCGGCTTTAAAAAGCTGCCGGCTTTTAAACAATCACTGATCTGATCCTCACTCCCACGCCGCCTCCCTGCCTGACTCTCCGCTCCCTGATGCCCCCTACCCACTCCCCCCCACCCGATCCTAAGTTAGGACCAGGCGGGGAGCGAAGAACCTGGACGGGAAAAAGAGCGGTGAAAAGACTTCACCGCCAGCTTTCCCGTGTGGTGCTGCGCTCCCCGCCCGGTCCTAACTTAGGATCGGACGGGGAGGCTGCGGGGAAGTGAGGAAGAGGGAGCAGGGAGCGAGGACAGGAAAGCCAGCAGTGAAGTCTTTTCTCTGCCGGCTTTCCCACCGGTTATTTCAAATGATCAGCTGATGTTAATCAGCTGTTCATTTGAACTAGCCGCGGTGCCCTGAGAGGGTTTATGTGAGTTCATGTTTGACAGCATGAACTCAAATGAACTTTCCCAGGGTCGCACATCTTCCAGAGATGCAGCTGAACTAAAGAAGAAGACTCGGTTGGACTACGTAGGACGGAAGATATTAACAAAATTAAAGATGGAGTCTCCAAGTGTGTTTTTTTTTCTTTTTCCTAATAAATAAACTTTTCAAATAGAAATTCATGGCGGTCATGTCTAATATTGGCATGACCCCATGAATTTTGGGCTTAGGGCCAGCTGATAATACAAAGCTGACCTAACCCCATTATTACCCAGTGAGCCAGCACACCAGGGCCCTAGATGAGCTGGATACAGCACCAGAAAATGGTGCTTCATTTTCTGGGGTGGCTGTGGACTGCAATTTAAAGTGGGGAGGGGAGGTCCAGAAAGCTTGTGCCACCCTGTGCTGTGTATTCCAGCCCCAGCTGCCTAGTTGTACCCGGCTGGACATCAAAATAGGGCGAAGACCACGTATTTTTTTTTTTTATTATTATTTCAGCCGGCGGTGAAGTCTTTTCACCACTGGCTTTCCCGCCCAGGTCCTTCGCTCCCCACTCCCTTGTGCTGTGCTCCCCGCCCAGTCCTAGCATAGGATCGGGCGGGGAGGCTGCGGGGAGCGAGCATAGGGGAGCGGAGAGTCAGGCAGGGAGGCGGGGGGGAGTGAGGATCAGCTCAGTGATGGTTTAAAAGCTGGTTTAAAAGCTGGCTGCTTTTTACCGCCGGCTTTTAAGCAATCATGCACCCATTTTAGCCTTTTCGTCAGCCCCCAGACTGCTGTATAGGGTCCAGCAGAGAATTTACTCGCAAAACTCGCTTTTCCCATTGACTTACATTGGACTCGCTACTCGTAACGAGTAACCGAGTATTGGGACCTACTCATTACAAGTATAGCGATTCCGAATATTTCACTACTCGCTCATCCCTAGCCATCATCTATAGGGGCAGAGGCTAATTCGTCCAGAGACCTGCTTCCTCTTGGTGGCTATTCTTCTCCTTCCACTTCGGGTACGCTTCCTAAAGGGGTATGGTTACTGCTGCCAGGTGATGTTCCCACGCCCATATTGGTCTCCTTTGAACCACTAGACAGTCTGTGGTTCAATAACCTCTTTTATGTCCTTTTTTATTCCTTCTATTGTCCACCCTTTTATTTTTTTCCACATATGTCTGTCCTTCTTTCACCATCAAAGTCAGACCTTTGCTTAGTCCAATTATAAACCTGACCCAAGTCATAGTCTTTATTGACACATACAAAGGTGGCCCTTTTTCTCTGTTTTATTTCAAATTGAATAAGTATTAGCCTTTTATGGAGTTTATCAGAAAAGCTTAGCCACTGCTTCTCAAGAGCGTTGAGCACAACTCCTCTTTAGCTTTTTCTAATTCAGCCAGAGTTTCCTCATGGTCTTTTGTGTCTGATTTAAGATTAGAGTTACCATTTTTCTGGAGCAGTCTAATTGCACATCACGCCTCTCTGCAACAATTGCTGCATCCTCTAAATATTGCAATGGATCTTTTAAAAGTTCTCAGGCCTCTTGGTACGCTGTCACTTTTCTCATATGAAGTATGAGACTGTATAGTCCAGTAAAGCTTAACTTCTTTCTCTACCAGAGAATGAATTTTGTATTCCAGGCTTTTATTGCCTTGGACTTCCACTTAGTCTTTCTCATTACATTCCATGAAGAAATCTTTGGTAAATAAAGCGGTGTTGTACCCGGTTCAGTGAGTGCTGTTTCTCTTCAATCCATATTTTGCATGCAACTTTAAACAGGAAGTGTGCACTCATGGAGCCAGGAAGGGGAGAACACAGCAGGAAGCCATCCATATGATCAGTAGCGCTTGTCCCATTGGAGCTGCATCTCCAGGAGAAATACAACGACAACAAGCGGTGCTGCCCGACAATATTCTATTTAACTGAATCACCTCTGAAGCAGAGTTTTGCAACTCCTCTCCCAGTTTTAAGCTTCCCGATTAGCAGTTTGTTTATAATCAAGAGTCAACCTACATATGAAAATGATGTTTATCATCATCTATATGGCATAATGGGTTACTCATAAGTGGACCATAATTCTATGAAATCCCTGACATTATGCAGGTTTACCCAGGAGAACTGATGCTAATTTGTAAGCAAAGGCTGCTCACAGCAAACATTGATGTGCTTTAGATTCTTCTCTTATTCATTTTGTTAATCGATAACTACTTTTGGAACCATTTTACTTTGCAGCGTTTTTCTACATTTGTCTAAAACATTTTCACATGACTGTATATATTAATAAATCACTGCTCTTCTGACCATGCGGTGTATACGGTGTGCTAAACATATCCTAATATCCAGGACATTAGTGTAAGCATCACTGGATTCTGAAGGAAAATCATTTGTTTTTTTAAATTCATGGTAATAAGATATTGCATAACATGCTTTCATTTTTAATGGAAACTCACATATAAAAAATATCTTAATGTTTACAGACGCAGAACAGTGTTGACAAGGGAAAAAAACATGAGAAACTATGATAGGGATATAGGCAGGTTTTCTTTTTTACTTCGATAGTTTCTTACAAAAAATATGCTTTCCCCCAAAGCACAGATATGGTGTGAACTACTGCCTTACACACGGTCCCTCAGCAAACGTTTGCCCCAATATCTGCCCTTGTAATGCAGATCATATGGACTAAGATATTTCCGGCAGCCCATCATGTTACGAGACACTATACGCTCAAAGGTCCATGGGTTCTGGTTGTTTCTCTGCCGCTCCTCAAGTTCTTCCTGCAGTTGTTTCAAGGTTTCACGGCTTACAGCCTTCGCTGGGAATGGAAGCTTTTTGGCTACTTGAGTTAGTATAGGTAAGACTTCAGCATATTCACAACGTCCTCCCACCTCCACAATAAGCTGATCGGCTTTCACTGGGGTGACATAATGGTCCACTGCACCTTTCCCACCCCCCATGCGTTGACCAAGTCCTTTGCGTGTAATGGGTTTGTGAGGGGCTTCTATCAACCAGTTGCTGAAAGTAACACGGGGGTCAAATTTACGATTTAAAGTCAAACGCATCATTTCAAAGTGACCCCAATGTAAGTATCCACCTCCTAAAGCCTGTATAGAAAGAAAAAAAGAAAAAAAACAAACACAATCAACACACAGTTATTAAAAAAAACTATCCAGCAGCAGAGAGCACAGTGTCAGTAGGTCACTGTAAAGATTACGGTTTCCTATCAATCTGGTAATCTTAAGATTCTCAATAGAGAAGCACAGGGCAACAATGTAAACAAAACCATAATAAACAAGAATATCAACTAGTATTTATAGTTTTAGAACAAGCCCTGCTTTAATAGGAGCCACGGCAGGATCAGTTCCAAAGTTTACATTTCTTTTTATTCCAATAAGGGATAGGTGGAATGCTTAACCGTCAGTTCTTAATAGTGGGATTTACAATATTATAGGGCAGTGGTCTCCAACCTTTCTTACCTAGAGAGCTACACTAAATTTAGGAGAGGGTAACATTCAGACCTCTTAGTGTGACACGACAGCCAAAGCTTTCCTACAGAAATTACAGCGAGGCAATATACTTACATCCAGGGGTTTCAACCTTACCCCTATTTTGTATTATCGTTTCAAGCACTTTCATCACACTATCATATTCACCTTCAAGCATTCCTCTGACTGGAAATATATCCAGATTACTATACTTAGAGGACCAGCATATGTGCATTCAGATCTGTTCTTCTGTACTGGGCTACTCACAAATGTCACCATCTGCAGACCTGCTCTTAACATTTTGATAGACCTGATGCTAATGTACCTAGCTGGCAGACAGCAGTGAGCCACAGCACAGGCCTGCTAACCGCATGTGGCTCTTGAGCTACACTTTATAGGGTAGTAGCTTTAGAGCCCTGCGTTGCGCAGGTGTAATATCGCCCATATATGGTCATGTATAATGTGTATGAATCTAAGTCCTGCCCCTACACATAGCCTCCCTTCCTGGTAGCCCTGCCCCTTTCATAGTGCCACCCCCACATATAGCCTTGCATCTTCATAGCAGCACCCCTCCATAGTCCTAGGATGGGGCTATGTGGAGTGGTTGGGGCTATGTGGAATGGGGCGGGGTATGTGGAGTGGGTGTGACTATGGAGTGGGCAGAGCTTAAAACATACACACACTCAGCTTTGTGGAGTGGCATGGCTATGTGTAATAAGCAGGGCTATGGGGAGTGGGCGTGGTTTAATACATACATGCACACACTCACTCAGCTTTATACATTAGATCACTGTAATGAGGCCCAAACTTTGCAAAGTCAGGTGCCCAGTCCTGACATGGTAAGGGAGAGAATCTATAAAGGCAAGACAAGAAGGTGACATGTTTTCCACAGCCGACGTAGTGTCCAGTCATTCTGTCCCAGTGTATAGTTGGTGCACTGTATTGCGTGGCTATTCAGAAGAGCCTGCAGGGTTTCTCCTGGACTTTTCAGTGGCACACAGGGCATCCTGATCTTGTCAACATCGAGGACCCTCCATACGCGCATGATACTTGTACATTAAAAAAGAACGACAAACTATGAAAAACACCAAATAGGGATAAGCTGCTTTTTAATTGGAGTCTTATGAGGAGGAAACAGATGAACAAGACTAGTCATATGATCCTCCATCAACCCCTTTAAACTTGTCTTGGGTCTAAAATTGT
The DNA here is from genome assembly GCA_033576535.1 of Allobates femoralis. Lineage (NCBI taxonomy): Eukaryota > Metazoa > Chordata > Amphibia > Anura > Aromobatidae > Allobates > Allobates femoralis. The sequence goes on along the minus strand of JARQOC010000006.1, from coordinate 214,598,346 downwards.
ACAATATGGCTCAAAGACAATTACAAAAAAGTGTTGACATTTAAAGCGAACCTGGCACCCCCCTGGTGCTTTCCAAACTGAATGCAGCGTATCTGCTGCATTCAGGGAAGAGGGGGGGGGGGGGGGGGTCTCCCATTTTCTACCCACACTCTAAGCTGAAAAAAAACCACTTTATAAAGTTTAGTGATAATGACTCTGGAGGGAATTACTTATTATGGAGTCCTCGCTATTACCGGGGGTCCTCCCCACCCCCTGCCTCTCTGTGCCGCACCTTGCCCATGACATCAGTGTTTTTTACAGCTTACAGAGCGGGTAGAAACATGGGAGACCTGTTCCCTGAATGCAGCAGACACACAGCAATTCAGTGGTGCTTGCAGTTTGGAAAGCACCAGGGGGGTGACAGGTCCTCTTTAACAAGCACATAGTATTGTTTGATATATCACGTGTCACAACCTTGTCCACATACCACAACACATAGAACCACAATGCAGTAGTTTGTGTCATCAATACATAAATTAGGAGTTTTCACTGCTTTATGATAAAGGATCATTTTCTCACCAAGATGCCATACTGTCCTTCCTTGAACTCCCGCCCCTGCGTTGCTGGACCGCGAATGTCATTTAAACTCCTTGGAACCTTCACGACTTTAACGAGATCTGGGACTTTATTCATAGGGCGCAGTTTGGGTCGTTCTTTCATAAGGATGCCTGAAAAAGATGGAAACAAGCACGTTTGTAAATGATTATACAGTTGTGGCCAAAAGTATTGACACCCCTGCAATTCTGTCAGATAATACTCAGTTTCTTCCTGAAAATGATTGCAATCACAAATTCTTTGGTATTATTATCTTCATTTCATTTGTCTTCAATGAAAAAACACAAAAGAGAATGAAGCAAAAAGTAAAACATTGATCATGTCACACAAAACTCCAAAAATGGGCCAGACAAAAGTATTGGCACCCTCAGCCTAATACTTGGTTACACAACCTTTAGCCAAAATAACTGCGATCAACCGCTTCCGGTAACCATCAATGAGTTTCTTACAATGCTCTGCTGGAATTTTAGACCATTCTTCTTTGGCAAACTGCTCCAGGTCCCTGATATTTGAAGGGTGCCTTCTCCAAACTGACATTTTTAGATCTCTCCACATGTGTTCTATGGGATTCAGGTCTGGACTCCTTGCTGGCCACCTTAGAAGTCTCCAGTGCTTTCTCTAAGACCATTTTCTAGTGCTTTTTGAAGTGTGTTTTGGGTCATTGTCCTGCTGTAAGACCCATGACCTCTGCAAAAGCAACCCCAAAAACATCAGGGAACCTCCGTCATGTTTGACTGTAGGGACCGTGTTCTTTTCTTTGAATGCCTCTTTTTTTCTCCTGTAAACTCTATGTTGATGCCTTTGCCCAAAAAGCTCTACTTTTGTCTCATCTGACCAGAGAACATTCCAAAACATTTTAGGCAGTCTCAGGTAAGTTTTGGCAAACTCCAGCCTGGCTTTTTTATGTCTCGGGGTAAGAAGTGGGGTCTTCCTGGGTATCCTACCATACAGTCCTTTTTCATTCAGACGCCGACGGATAGTATGGGTTGACACTGTTGTACCCTCGGACTGTAGGGCAGCTTGAACTTGTTTGATGTTAGTCGAGGTTCTTTATCCACCATCCGCACAATCTTGCGTTGAAATCTCTTGTCAATTTTTCTTTTACGTCCACATCTAGGGAGGTTAGCGACAGTGCTATGGGCTTTAAACTTCTTGAGGACACTGTGCACGGTAGACACAGGAACATTCAGGTCGTTGGAGATGGACTTGTAGCCTTGAGATTGCTCATGCTTCCTCACAATTTGGTTTCTCAAGCCCTTAGACAGTTCTTTGGTCTTCTTTCTGTTCTCCATGCTCAATGGGGTACACACAAGGACACAGGACAGAGGTTGAGTCAACTTTAATCCGTGTTAACTGGCTGCAAGTGTGATTTAGTTATTGCCAACACTTGTTAGGTGCCACAGGTAAGTTACAGGTGCTGTTAATTACACAAATTAGAGAAGCATCACATGATTTTTCTAACAGTGCCAATACTTTTGTCCACCCCTTTTTTATGTTTGGTGTGGAATTATTTCCAATTTGGCTTTAGGACAATTCTTTTTATGCTTTTTTGTTGAAGACAAAATTAAATGAAGATAATAACACCAAAGAATTGTTGATTGCAATCATTTTCAGGAAAATTATTATTATCTGACAAAATTGCAGGGGTGTCAATACTTTTGGCCACAACTGTATCTGGCATGTATGTATTTAGGTGTGAAAGTCACGACACCATATTTTCAATAGTACAGCCTCAGGCTTTGCACCCGGACCTTCAAACAATTGGCAACGATCACTGCTGTACAACACAGCTGGCACCCAACATGTGCTGCGATGGCACCAGCTTCAGACAGTCTTTATAACACTATACTCACTGGCAAAATCTGGGGGAGGTTCATAGGAGCGCAGTCCAGCCGTACCAACTCTATGGGGGCTCGACACACAATCTGGAAAGGTAGAAAGTAATGAATAGCAGAGCACAAATAAAAGATATAGATTTTGTATAAATCACTAGTCAATAAATGTATGATCAGTAACATAGAATAGAGCACATTAAAGGAAATAGGTCAGGCTGAGAGGCGTGGCCTGTAGCTCATGGAGTAGTCGTGTTCCCCAGAGCTCCGGTGCCTACTGAAGCAACGAGGGTCCCTAAGTCCTTCTAAGGACTGAAACCCACCCAAAGCAAGTCCACCAGATTGCAAAGTAAGAGGGGGGGGGGGGTCACCCGGTCGGTCCCACTTCAACTTGGAAGGACCGATCAGCGTACACCCGTGACCGTGCCTCCTGAGACAATGCTGACCTGGGCCTACAGTCATTGGAGCTCCTCAGTGCCGGAGACGAGGCCTCCCGCCGACGCCGGAGGGTCCGCTGGCTACTTTCAAGCCGATTTGAATAATACTAAATTAACGTCACAAATACCTGCCAGCAAACTACCTATATTCAAGACTTGGGAACATCTTCTCCTACTTATTTTAAACCATTTACTTGTTTAAACACCCATAGTATTGTTGTATACGTTCCCACTGTGTGACACTGTTGACTACCTGACGTTACTCCACTATTATACTTCGCTCTAGCGAATCAACAGCTAGGGACTGTACATACTTGACTTAAATCCTCCCATATAACAACCCCAAAATAGACAGCACCAATTCTTAAAATATCTCCATCAAACCCTGACTTACTATGCCAACCAAATCAAAACAAAAACTCCTCACCCCAGGAAATTGAAGCGGCAGGAGACTTACAAAAATCGCCCCTAAAGAGCAGACACCACACCCCATCACAACCCTCGCAGACTATAAAAAACTTGAAGGAGGGGAATCAAAACTCTAGAGATCCTAGAGGAAAGGACTGGATCACAACGACCGAAGAAAGTGATAACACCACTATGATGGAGTTGACTCACATCTCATCAAAAAGAAAAGAGATAGGCACCCCCTCTAAAAATACCACAGGTTCTTCCTCGAAAACAGATTCAGAAGTTGGAGGTCGAGACAGCAGAACTAGAAGCCCAGTCAGACAGAGGCTTAAGAGTAGCTTCACAGCATTAGACCCAATTCTTCATATAAGCCCAAATCAACAAATAGACAAATCATTCATGATAGAATTATTTACGTCATTCCAAAACAAAATAGAGGAAACCTGTCCTCCCATTTGGAGGAAATTAAAGCTACAGTGGCATTGGTAGTCAAAAGAGTGGACGACCATGACTACTCCTTAGCCAAGATTACGTCAACATCACTAAAACTTAGGAACGAACAACAAAAGATGCAAGAAGATATGGAATATTTAAGAATCAAACAAATAGATAGAGAGGACAGAGACCGGAGGTCAAATTTAAAATTTAGAGGAATCCCAGAAACCGTCAGAAACGCAGAACTCACTGACAATATTAAAAATCTGGCCAAAAAAAAGGAGAATTTTGTATACTTACCGTAAATTCCTTTTCTCTTAGCCTCTAATTGGGGGACACAGGACCGTGGGTGTTATGCTGCTGTCCACTAGGAGGCGACACTAAGCAATCTGCAAAAGAGTAACAGTGGCTCCTCCTCCTCAGTATACACCCTGGGGCAGGCACTGCCTCCTCAGTTTTGTGCTAAAGCAGTAGGAGAAGTAATAAGGTTAACCAATACCAACAAAGCCTGGCAAGGCCATAACGTAACAATATAAGAGTAACAAAAACCACTAGAAACAAGGCTGTATGGCCAACAGGGTGGGTGCTGTGTCCCCCAATTAGAGGCTAAGAGAAAAGGAATTTACGGTAAGTATACAAAATTCTCCTTTTCTCCTTCGCCTCATTGGGGGACACAGGACCGTGGGACGTCCCAAAGCAGTCCCTGGGTGGGAAAGACAATGGAACTAATGATACTGAACAAGTCAGTGAACAGAGAAACACCTACAGGTGGGCAACCGCCGCCTGAAGGATGCACCTACCCAGACTAGCGTCCGCCGAGGACTGGGTATGAACACGGTAGTGCTTGGTAAAAGTGTGTAAGCTCGACCAGGTGGCCGCCTTACACACTTGGAGAGCCGAGGCTTGGTGCCGAATGGCCCAGGAGGCCCCCACGGCTCGGGTAGAATGTGCCTTGATCCCCGCTGGAAGAGGAGTAGTTTTCATCTTGTAGGCCTCTTGGATAGCTGATATAATCCATCTAACCAGTGTAGCCTTGGAAGCTGGCATACCCTTACGGGGGCCTTCCGTCAGAATGAACAGAGTGTCTGACTTACGGAAATGTGCAGTTCTGGAGACATAAATGCGAAGCGCCCTGACGAGATCCAGAGTATGCAGGGCTCGTTCGAACCTGTGAACCAGAGCAGGGCAAAAGGAAGGCAATGAAATATCCTCATTCAAATGGAAAGAGGAGACAACCTTAGGCAGGAATGACGGCACCGGGCGGAGGACGACCTTGTCCTGATGGAACACCAGGAAGGGTGGCTTACAGGAAAGCGCCGAGAGTTCGGACACTCGGCGAAGAGAAGTGATAGCCACTAGAAAAAACCACCTTCAGAACCAGAAAGTGGAGGGAGATATCCCGAAGAGGTTCAAAGGGAGGTTCCTGCAGAGCCGTAAGTACCAGGTTAAGGTCCCATGTATCTAACGGTCGTTTGTACGGAGGGACGATGCGATTAACTCCCTGGAGAAAAGTTTTAACCTGCGGCTTAACAGCAAGGCGACATTGAAAGAGTACTGAAAGAGCCGAGACCTGACCCTTAAGGGAACCTAGTGAGAGACCAGACTCCAACCCCGACTGAAGGAACCCTAGAACTAGCGGCAAGGAATAGGGAAGAGGGGGTTGATCTCGAGAAGAGCACCATGCGAAGAAAGCTTTCCAGGTGCGATGATAAATCTTTGCCGATGCCGACTTCCGAGCTCTGATCATGGTCTGAATAACGGCAGGGGAGAAACCCGCTTGGGTTAGTACCCAGGTCTCAAGGGCCACGCCATCAAATTCAGGGCGTCTGAATTCTGGTGGTAAAACGGTCCCTGCGACAGAAGGTCGGGACGACAAGGGAGGCGCCAAGGAACGAGCTGGACGAGATCGGCGTACCATGCCCGTCTGGGCCAGTCTGGGGCTATGAGAATGAGTTGAATGCCCTCTTGCTTGATCTTCCGCACGACTCTGGGAATGAGAGGCAGAGGAGGGAAGATGTAAGGCAGCTGGAACTGGGACCAGTTCTGAACTAGGGCATCCGCCCCTAGTGCTTGCGGGTCGTGAGATCTGGCCATAAACCTGGGAACCTTCGTGTTGAGGCGAGATGCCATCAGGTCTACGTCCGGGGTCCCCCAGCGACGGCAGATCTGTTGGAACACGTCGGGGTGTAGGGACCACTCTCCCGAGTCCATGCCCTGGTGGCTGAGAAAATCCGCTTCCCAGTTTTCCACTCCTGGGATATGAACTGCTGACAGCGTTGAGTTCGTCGATTCTGCCCAGTGGAGAATGCGTTGCACTTCGTGCATGGCCTGGAGACTGTGTGTTCCGCCTTGATGGTTGATGTATGCCACGGCCGTGGCATTGTCCGATTGAATCCGTACCTGTGTGCCTGCCAGCATGGAATGAAAAGCCTTCAGATCTAGAAATATGGCCCGGATTTCTAGGAGATTGATGGGCTCGGCCGACTCCGCTGGGGACCATGTTCCCTGTGCTGTGTGACGACGATGTACCGCTCCCCATCCGCTGAGGCTTGCGTCGGTGGTGACTATCTTCCAGCAAACCGGTAGAAAGGACCTCCCCCTTGTGAGGGAACGAGGTTTGAGCCACCAATGGAGGGAACTCCTTGCTGCAGGTGACAAACGGAATAACTTGTCCAGGGCAGAAGGATTCCTGTTCCACGAAGTCAGAATTGCCCGTTGGAGAGGCCTGAGGTGAAGTTGAGCAAACGGCACCGCTTCCATAGAGGCAACCATCCTTCCCAAGACTCTCATGGCGAACCGAAGTGAATGAGGACACGGCCGTAGAAGACTGTGGACCCCCTGTCGAAGGGCCTTCGCCTTGTCCTGAGGGAGGAGGACCAGACCCCTGGGGGTGTTGAAAAGCATCCCGAGGAATGTTAGAAATTGTGACGGAACTGGCGATGACTTCCGCAGATTCACCAACCAACCTAGCCGACGCAGGGTGTCCACCGTGATGGAAACACTCTGCTGACACTCCCTGAAGGAGGGAGCTTTGATGAGCAAATCGTCTAGGTATGGTAGGACTACCATTCCTCGTGTGCAGTATGGTCATGACAGCCGCCATGACCTTGGTGAACACCCTGGGGGCCGTCGCTAGGCCGAACAGGAGGGCCACAAACTGATAATGATCCCGGTCGATGGCGAATCGGAGAAACCGCTGGTGAATTGTCGCGATCGGGATATGGAGGTAAGCGTCCTGTATGTCGATGGACGCGAGAAATTCGTCCTTCTCCATGGACGCTATGATGGAGCGCAGTGACTCCATGCGGAAATGCCGAACCTTCACGAAGGAGTTTAACTGTTTCAGATCCAGAATGGGGCGAACAGCCCCTCCTTTTTTGGGTACCACAAAACAGGTTCGAGTAGAACCCTTGGAAGCGTTCAGCTGGCGGTACCGGAATGATGACACCGGCTTTCAAAAGGGAATCGACCGCCTGAAAGAAGGCGCGAGCTTTGGGGGGGATGAGCAGGTGGGATTGACAGAAAAAAACGATTTGGAGGATAGGCCGTGAATTCTATGGCGTATCCGGAAGACACCAAGGTGTGTACCCACTTGTCGTCGGTAGAAGCGAGCCAGACCTGACGAAAGCGAGAAAGTCGGCCGCCAACCTGAATAGTGTCTCCCGAAGGGGGGGGGTCAGGAAGAAGAAAATCTGCTGGGCTTTGAGCCCTTGGATCTGGACTGGCGTGAATGGGACTGCCAGTTTGCACCAGTCTTCCGTGTCGTCTGGGAGCGTTCCCTACGGGGGGACCGATTGGCCGTCGTCGGGGGTTTCGAGACTGACCAACCAAAGGAGTTCCGAAAGGACCGGAAACGGGTTTGTTGGCGACGAGAGAAGGGTCGCTTAATCTGACGTTGTGGAAGAGATATAAAAGGGGGGGGGGACAAGAGGCGCAATAGTGCCCTATCCTAGTGACACTAGAATGTAGATGGTGGTGCTGTGTGGCCGCTCACCTGGTCCAGTTGTGGTCCCCACAACTGGTTTGACTGCGTTTAGGAATCAATGTTCCAAGCTGCTGCAGGACCTCCACCTACCACTGGATCGTGGTATGTTCCAAGAAAGATGATGGGAGTGATGGTGTGTCACGGTCCGCGCTGCTTCTGGATTAAAAACTATTATATCCTCTAGGAATAAGGAATAAAGAGGATGAAAGTTTGCTGGGCTCTTTGGTGAGTTTTTAATCCAGAAGCAGCGCGGACCGTGACACACCATCACTCCCATCATCTTTGTTGTGGAAGAGAGGTACTCTTACCCCAGTGGCATCTGAAATCAATTGATCCAGCTTTTCGCCGAATAAACGTCCACCGTTGTACGGAAGGCAGGTGAGCGACTTTTTAGACGCTGCATCTGCTTTCCACTCTCTCAACCAGAGGGCTCGCCTGATGGTTATGGCGTTGGAAGCCGCAGCCGCGGCACAGTTAGCTGAATCGAAGGCAGCGTGCATGGAGTATTCGGCGGTCACCGCTATTTGGGCAACCTGGTCTAACAAGGCTGGATCGACCTGCAAAGACCGTAGGGCCGAGTGTACGGAATTAGCTCTAGTCATAATAGCCTTTGAGGCCCAAACCGAGGCAAAGGCAGGCCCTAGAGAAGAGCCTGAGGCCTCAAAGACGGACTTCGCCATCTGCTCCACCTGACGGTCAGTGGCGTCCTTTATGGATGAACTGTCCGGTAATGACAGGAGGGTCTTAGTAGCGAGACGAGAAACAGGAGGGTCCACCTGTGGCGGATCTGTCCAATCCTGGGTGACCTTAGGCAGAAAAGGATAACGCGTTTCCAGCGCCTTACGGTTACCAAACCTTTTGTCAGGGTGTAACCTATGTTTTTTGAGGATTTCCTGGAACTCTGGATGGTCCGAGAAATGCTTATGTGGTCTCCTGGCCCTTTTAAAGGACACCTTATGCTCTGGAGTATCAGCCGGAGGGTCTGACACCTCCAGAACCTGGTTAATGGAAGTAATTAAATCCTCCACCAACGCGACCGTATCGGTCGTATCCAAATCTAGGGAGTCATCTAAGTGATCCTCCGAGCTCGAAGAGCAGAGACCTTCGGAGTCCTGCGCGTCATCTTGACGCCTTCGGGAAGCAGAGGCTGCAGAGCCTGCATTGGACTCTGGAGAAGGTGGTGGTCTCTTACGGCCAGAGTCGGAGGCTGACGGGTCAGGGTCAGCAGTCTGTCGTGGTTCTGGGACTTCCTGCTGCGACGCAGAAGCCTGAACAGCGGCTGCAGGTGGCGAACGGGCTTGCATAAACTGCAGCAGTGTGTCAGACAATCTGTCCATGGACTGCGTCATATTCTGAGACATGACCGTGGCCCACGCAGGGGTAGGGTCAGGGGCACTGTTAGAAGCCAGGGTAGTGGGGGTCTCAGTGTCCGCAGCCTGCGTGCAGCTCTCACAATGTGGCGAGGTGCATCCTGCAGGGAGGTCAGCCTGACAAATAGTGCAGGTAGCATAGTAAGTGCTGGCTGCCTTGGAGCCTTTCTTACTCTTATTGCCAGACATTGTGGTATGGGTATATAAGGTAACCAGGAGTCCCCTGTGTAATCAGGCACTGTCTAGCTGTCCAGCTAGGTGCCTGGGCCCTTACTTGAGGGGCTGAGTAGGGTCACTGTGGTCTAACAGTGCCTGTTGCAGGGGGATACAGAGGGGAGAGATAGAGAGAGACAGAGAAACCTCTGCAGAGGAGATCCCTGCAGAGGTCTTACCAGCCCCCAGCGCCGCTGTGACAGGCCGCCTGGATCCTGTGTCCCCCCGGATGGCTTAGGCCGGGTCCACGTGCAGGGCTAATGGCGTCCGTGCAGGAGAAGGAGGAAGGGGCGGAGCTAAACGGGCGGGCTCCTTGCTGGAAAACGCGCCCGTTCTCGGCTCCGCCCCCAGTATGACGCGCGTCCGCGTCATCCGGCGGCGCGGTGCAGGGGTTGCGGCCTCCGCGCTAGGCCCAAGCCGGGGCCTCAATTAGTTGAGGCCTCCGGAAATAGTGAGGGGCCGGAGCGGAGGCGCGAAAACGGCGCTGGGGGGCCCAGAAAAACGGGACAAGAAAGTCCCGGGGTATAGATGAAGGTACTGGCGGGGGAACCGCCAGTATATCAGGGGGGTGCTCCACAGTATGTGCAAGCTGCTCCAGTGGATGCAGCTGCACGTCCTTGTGCTGTGTGCCCCTCAGCTGTGCAGGCTGTGCATAAGCACTGGAAGCCTGTGCTGGTTTGCAAGAGCCCCCTCCATGCAGCCTCAGCATCTTGAAACTGTATATCCTGCTAGCCTTGCTGCAGGCAGCCGTACATCTCCAGTCCCTGCAGCCAGGGGCTGCTGATACCTGTGGTGCCACTGCCTAAAACACCCAGGGGTGATTAGGGGGACGTCATCTGGCAGGCCGTCAGCTTCTACTTCACCTTAGACCGAAGGGAATGAGGAAGGAGGGTGTTATGCTGGGCTGTCTCAACTTTAACCCAGCAACCCAACGGTGGGAGGCCGAGAAAGGAGTACGGCATATGTATGGATTCTCAACCTCAACCTAGCGCCCCAACAGTGGGTGGCCGAGGAGGGAGCATGCCGGGGGTCACACCGGACCCACTTTTCTTCATCGGAAGAAAAAAAAAGATGAGAGTAAAAATGGTCGTGTGCCTCCTTCGACACTAAGCAAAAACTGGGGAGGCAGTGCCTGCCCCAGGAGTGTATACTGAGGAGGAGGAGCCACTCTTCCTCTTTTGCAGGTTGCTTAGTGTCGCCTCCTAGTGGACAGCAGCATAACACCCACGGTCCTGTGTCCCCCAATGAGGCGAAGGAGAAAATTGTACCTGGAAAACATGAACTAGAGTACTCTATCGAAAGAGCCCACAGGCTCTTTAAACCCAAAAATCTCGCTGAAGATATACCCAGGGATGCAATCGCAAAATTCCTCTTCTTCCCACTAAAGCAGGGGTCTCAAACTCGCGGCCCGCATACGGCCCCTGGGGCTTCCCTGTGCGGCCCCCAGCACTTTGGACAAAGAACCATGCTGGCGGCGGTCCAGTGCATGGGGCCACCGCGGTCTCCGCTATAACATTACTTGCGGCCGCTTCACTGTCTCTGCCGCTCGCTCTGCAAGCTCAATACAAGCCCTCAGCCAATGAGAGGCCGCTGACGTCACCTGCGGGCCTCTCATTGGCCGACGGTGGCTTGTATTGAACTGTCAAAGCGAGCGGCAGAGACAGTGAAGCGGCCACAAGTAATGTTATAGCGGAGACCGCGGCGGCCCATGCACTGGACCGCCGCCAGCATGGTTCTTTGTCCAAAGTGCTGGGGGCCGCACAGGGAAGCCCAGGGTCCCCATGCACTGGACCAGCATGGTTAGGGTAATAAAAGTGTGTGCTAATGCGAGTGCCTGAGAGTGCGAGTGCCTGAGAGTGCGAGTGCCTGAGAGTGCGAGTGCCTGAGAGTGCGAGTGCCTGAGAGTGAGTGTGCCTGAGAGTGAGTGAGTGCCTGTGAGTGAGTGAGTGCCTGTGAGTGAGTGAGTGCCTGTGAGTGAGTGAGTGCCTGTGAGTGTGAGTGCCTGTGAGTGAGTGTGAGTGCCTGTGAGTGAGTGTGAGTGCCTGTGAGTGTGCTGTGAGTGCCTGTGAGTGAGTGTGCCTGTGAGTGCCTGTGAGTGAGTGTGCCTGTGAGTGAGTGTGCCTGTGAGTGCGAGTGCCTGTGAGTGCGAGTGCCTGTGAGTGCGAGTGCCTGTGAGTGCGAGTGCCTGTGAGTGCGAGTGCCTGTGAGTGTGAGTGCCTGTGAGTGTGAGTGTGAGTGCCTGTGAGTGTGAGTGCCTGTGAGTGTGAGTGCCTGTGAGTGTGAGTGCCTGTGAGTGTGAGTGCCTGTGAGTGTGAGTGCCTGTGAGTGCCTATGCCTGTGAGTGCCTGTGAGTGTGAGTGCCTGTGAGTGTGAGTGCCTGTAAGTGCCTGTGCCTGCCTGTGCCTGTGAGTGCCTGTGCCTGCCTGAGAGTGTGAGTGCCTGAGAGTGTGAGTGCCTGAGAGTGTGAGTGCCTGAGAGTGTGAGTGCCTGAGAGTGTGAGTGCCTGAGAGTGTGAGTGCCTGAGAGTGTGAGTGCCTGAGAGTGAGTGTGCCTGAGAGTGAGTGTGCCTGAGAGTGAGTGTGCCTGAGAGTGAGTGTGCCTGAGAGTGAGTGTGAGTGAGTGTGCCTGTGAGTGAGTGTGCCTGTGAGTGCCTGTGAGTGTGAGTGCCTGTGCGTGCCTGTGCCTGCCTGTGAGTGAGAGTGCCTGAGTGAGAGTGCCTGAGAGTGAGAGTGCCTGAGAGTGAGAGTGCCTGAGAGTGAGAGTGCCTGAGAGTGAGAGTGCCTGAGAGTGAGTGTGCCTGAGAGTGAGTGTGCCTGAGAGTGAGTGTGCCTGAGAGTGAGTGTGCCTGAGAGTGAGTGTGTGTGCCTGTGAGTGTGAGTGCCTGTGAGTGTGAGTGCCTGTGAGTGCCTATGCCTGTGAGTGCCTATGCCTGTGAGTGACTATGCCTGTGCCTGTGAGTGCCTGTGCGTGCCTGCCTGTGAGCGTGAGTGCCTGTGAGCGTGAGTGCCTGTGAGCGTGAGTGCCTGTGAGCGTGAGTGCCTGTGAGCATGAGTGCCTGTGCCTGCCTGTGAGCGCGAGTGCCTGTGAGCGCGAGTGCCTGTGAGCGCGAGTGCCTGTGAGCGCGAGTGCCTGTGAGCATGAGTGCCTGTGCCTGCCTGTGAGCGCGAGTGCCTGTGAGCGCGAGTGCCTGTGAGCGCGAGTGCCTGTGAGTGTGAGTGCCTGTGAGTGCCTGTGAGTGGGTGCCTGTGAGTGCCTATGCCTGTGAGTGCTATGCCTGTGAGTGACTATGCCTGTGCCTGTGAGTGCCTGTGACTGTGCCTGCCTGTGACGTGCCATGCCTGTGAGCGTGAGTGCCTGTGAGCGTGAGTGCCTGTGAGCGTGAGTGCCTGTGAGCGTGAGTGCCTGTGGCCTGGTGCCTGTGCTGCCTGTGAGCGCGAGTGCCTGTGAGCGCGAGTGCCTGTGAGCGCGAGTGCCTGTGAGCGCGAGTGCCTGTGAGCATGAGTGCCTGTGCCTGCCTGTGAGCTGCGTAGTGCCTGTGAGCGCGAGTGCCTGTGAGCGCGAGTGCCTGTGAGTGTGAGTGCCTGTGAGTGCCTGTGAGTGTGAGTGCCTGTGAGTGCCTATGCCTGTGAGAGTGCCTATGCCTGTGAGTGACTATGCCTGTGCCTGTGAGTGCCTGTGAGTGCTGTGCGTGCCTGTGCGTGCCTGCCTGTGAGCGTGAGTGCCTGTGAGGTGAGTGCCTGTGAGCGTGAGTGCCTGTGAGCATGAGTGCCTGTGAGCATGAGTGCCTGTGCCTGCCTGTGAGCGCGAGTGCCTGTGGCGCGAGTGCCTGTGAGCGCGAGTGCCTGTGAGCGCGAGTGCCTGTGAGCATGAGTGCCTGTGAGCGCGAGTGCCTGTGAGCGCATGAGTGCCTGTGAGCGCGATGCCTGTGCCTGCTGTGAGCGCGAGTGCCTGTGAGCGCGAGTGCCTGTGAGCGCGAGTGCCTGTGAGCGCGAGTGCCTGTGAGCGCGAGTGCCTGTGAGCGCAAGTGCCTGTGAGCGCGAGTGCCTGTGAGGTGAGTGCCTGTGAGCGTGTGGTCAGGAGTGCCTGTGGGTGTGAATGCGTGAGGGTGTCAGAGTGCACGAGGGTATCAGAGTGCGCGATTTTGTACAGAAGTGTGTGATTATAACAAAAGTCCTTGGCGGTCCACATTCTTCATCAGGTGGATTTACCTGATGAAGACGGCGGACCGCCGTAGAAACACGTTGTGGTATATTAAAAGGTAATTAAACGTGTGCCTCCTGTGCTCTAGCGCTTCTGTTATAATCACACACTTCTGTACAAATATCATATCCCCATCCTAGGGTTGCAGCAGGAGCAGCTGTGAACCAGAGTGACCGTTTAGAATCCAAAGGACCCGCGGTGACGTAGCTGAGAACGTCACAGGGGCAGGTGATTGGCTTGCTCGAGTCACCTGACTGGAAGAAGGAGCTGCTCGTGGAGGAAACCCCGACCGCTGGAGTCCGGAGCCTTCCACTGCGATACGCCGAGGTTGTGCAGGGTTGCAAACCTCCAAAGGTGAGATGCGAACGCCCCATATCGGTTATTGACGCCCCCACTAGACCACCAGGTACCGCTCATGGGTTGTGCTTTCCTTCCCCTTTTGTTCCACATGAGTGAGTGTGGGTGTGATTGTGAGTGAATATGTCTGAGTGTGTAAAAAGAAGGCAGACCAGGTTGGGGATATCACTAAAAAAGGGGTCCAGCATGGGGGACATTACTACACTATGGGGACCAGGATGGGGACATCACTACAAAAGGGGACCAGCATGGGGGACAGGATGGTGACATCACTACAAAAGGGGATCAGTATGGGGGTCATCATTACAAAAAGGGACCAGCACGGGGGACATTACTGCAGAAGGGGATCAGGTTGGGGATATTAGTACAAGAGGGCGACTAGGATGGGGACATTACAACAAGAAAGGGACCAAGATGCGGACATTACTACAAGAAGGGGATCAGGATTTGGACATTACTACATTGACCAAAAAATCTGGTATTACTAAAAATGTCAGGGTACCGTCACACCAGGTGACATCGCCCCGTGTAAAGTGGCGATTTTGCACCGAAAAATCGGCTCAGAGTGGTCGCCTGGTTTCACAGCACTGCTGTGAAACCAGGCAACCACTCTCAGGCGATGTGTAAGCATCGCCCTGTGTAACATCGCGAATAGCGATGTTACAGGCGATGGGAGCCATAGGCTCCCATGTTACAGGATCCCTGCTGGGGTTTCTAGATACCCCAACAGCGACGTTGCCTGAAACATCGCCAAAGCATCACGGAAGGTATCGCCGCGTCTAAACACACGACGCTGGCGGGATGCCAAAAATGTGCGCGCTCCCGTGTGTCGCCTGCGATATCTCCGGCACCTGGTGTGACGGTACCCTTAGTCCTACAAGCAATGCGGCCCCCGATAAAAAATTTTTTCTATGTGCGGCCCACCAACCCAGCAGAGTTTGAGACCCCTGCACTAAAGGAACAAATAAATGAATACATGAGAAAACACAAGACATTGCCAGCACCCTACCAGAACATCCAGATCTTTCAGGATTTCTCTAAAGAGACTCTGGAAAAAAGCAGAGCCCTCAGACCAGTCACATCCATCTTGCGAAACCAAAATATACTATATAAATGGAGCCATCCTTCCTCGGACGTCACCTTCACCTACAACGGCAATTCTACAACATAGGTGAAGTCGAATCCGGACTATCAACCCTAAAAAACCTCCGAATAGGGGACTCTGGCTGAACACCCATTTGAAGAAGTGGACTTCAATTCATATCATTTAAGGCACCGAAGGCCAAAACATCAGCCCTTCGGAAGCCAACCAATGGTTCCTTGAACCCTTCCGCAAACAAACACTTGATCCTCAGACTGACTTTTTCCTCAATTTTTCTTTTTTTTGACACTTAATAATCCCCCCAGCCCCACCTCCCCCTCAACCCTTAAATCCTCTTCCAGTTCCTTCTCTCCCCCCTCTCTCCTACCTTCCCCTGTAGAGACAGCCACTTCAACCTTGGACAACCATACTTAAACTAAAATGTCATATACCGTATATACTCGTGTATAAGCCAAGTTTTTCAGCCCAAAAATTGGGCTGAAAAGTCTCCCCCTCGGCTTATACACGAGTCAATACGGTACATGGTGTGGTGGCTGTGGTGGGGGCTGTGTCCGAGGCTGGAGGAGGCTGCTGTATGAGCGGCCCCGTCACGTGGGGCCGCTCATTATATATGCACTGCTTCCCCCTGTCAATCAGCGGCAGGGGGAAGCAGTGCATATCTGGCCCCCAAAATGCTGCACTCGCCCCCCCCTGTGTAAGGGCCCCCCTCCCCGCTGTGTAAGGCCCCCCCCCCCCCCTCTGCTGATCTTACCATCCGGTCTTCTGATCAGCGCCGGTCCTCGGTGCTCCGTCCTGCTACATCCGGGATCTCCGGCCGTCGCAGGCATATGACGTCATCGTGCGACGGCCGGGGATCCCGGATGCTGCGAGGACGGAGCACAGAAGACCGGCGCTGATCAGAAGACCGGATGATAAGATAAGCAGCAGGGGGGGCGAGTGCCAGCATTTGGGGGCTGCTGTTTACCCCTGGGGGCCCTGCTGAATACCCCTGGGGGCCCTGCTGAATACCCCTGGGGGCCCTGCTGAATACCCCTGGGGGCCTGCTGTATACCCCTGGGGGCCTGCTGTATACCCCTGGGGGCCTGCTGTATACCATACTGCTAGGGCCTGTATTCCACTGGGGGGGCCTGTATACCTTACTGCTGGGGGCTGTATACCTGTCCTGGTGGCTGTATACCATACTACTGGGGCCTGTATACCACACTGCTGGGGGCTGTATACCTGTGCTGGAGTCCACCCTCGGCTTATACGCGAGTCAATAAGTTTTCTCAGTTTTTGGGGGCAAAAGTAGGGGGGGGGTCGGCTTATACACGGGTCGGCTTATACACGAGTATATACGGTAACTATCGCTAAACACCAATTGTCTCAACTCCCCGCAGAAAAGATTTCACGTATGGAAGGAATTAAAACTTCAGAAGATAGATATACAGTGCCTACAAGTAGTCTTCAACCCCCTGCAGATTTAGGTGGTTTGACTAACTTATTTGCATCTTGAGCCTTCAAACTGCAAACGAGAGTAGGATTTATTAACAGAAGCATAAATCTTACAAACCAAAAAGTTATGCTGCTCAGTTGAATTTTAATAAATTTTAAACATAAAAGTGTGGGTCAATTTTTATTCAACCCCTAGGTTTAATATTTTGTGGAATAACCCTTGTTTGCAATTACAGCTAATAATCGTCTTTTATAAGACCTGATCAGGCCGACACAGGTCTCTGGAGTTATCTTGGCCCACTCCTCCATGCAGATCTTCTCCAAGTTATCTAGGTTCTTTGGGTGTCTCATGTGGACTTTAATCTTGAGCTCCTTCCACAAGTTTTCAATTGGGTTAAGGTCAGGAGACTGACTAGGCCACTCCATCACCTTGATTTTTTCCCTCTTGAACCAGGTCTTGGTTTTCTTGGCTGTGTGCTTTGGGTCGTTGTCTTGTTGGAAGATGAAATTACGACCCATCTTAAGATCCTTGATGGAGGAGCGGAGGTTCTTGGCCAAAATCTCCAGGTAGGCCATGCTATCCATCTTCCCATGGATGCGGACCAGATGGCCTGGCCCCTTGGCTGAGAAACAGCCCCACAGCATGCTGCTGCCACCACCATGCTTGACTGTAGGGATGGTATTCTTGGGGTCGTATGCAGTGCCATCCAGTCTCCAAACGTCACGTGTGTGGTTGGCACCAAAGATCTCGATCTTGGTCTCATCAGACCATAGAACCTTGAACCAGTCTGTCTCAGAGTCCTCCAAGTGATCATGAGCAAACTGTAGACGAGCCTTGACATGACGCTTTGAAAGTAAAGGTACCTTACGGGCTCGTCTGGAACGGAGACCATTGCGGTGGAGTATGTTACTTATGGTATTGACTGAAACCAATGTCCCCACTGCCATGAGATCTTCCCGAAGGTACTTCCTTGTTGTCCTTGGGTTAGCCTTGACTCTTCGGACAAGCCTGGCCTCGGCACGGGAGGAAACTTTCAAAGGCTGTCCAGGCCGTGGAAGGCTGACAGTAGTTCCATAAGCCTTCCACTTCCGGATGATGCTCCCAACAGTGGAGACAGGTAGGCCCAACTCCTTGGAAAGGGTTTTGTACCCCTTGCCAGCCTTGTGACCCTCCACGATCTTGTCTCTGATGGCCTTGGAATGCTCCTTTGTCTTTCCCATGTTGACCATGTACGAGTGCTGTTCACAAGTTTGGGGAGGGTCTTAAATAGTCAGAAAAGGCTGGCAAAAGAGATAATTAATCCACACATGTGAAGCTCATTGTTCTTTGTGCCTGAACTACTTCTTAATACTTTAGGGGGACCAAACAGAATGCTGGTGGTTTGAGGGGTTGAATAATAAATGACCCTCTGAATTAACTTTTAACGTTTTAAAAAAAAAAAAAAAAAAATTTGAAACATCTTTTTGGCTGCAGTGCATTTCCCACTTCCAGGCTGATCTACAGTCCAAATGTCACAATGCCAAGTTAATTCCGCATGTGTCAACCAGCTAAATCTGCAGGGGGTTGAAGACTACTTGTAGGCACTGTAGCAGGCCTCCAGGAGACACGTTTTAGTGCTGAGAAACCTCGGGACCAGACGGCCCTCAAAATGAGTATTATCCTACATACCATAATTTACTCTTACCATATCGGACGAGACTACTAAACGCCTTAACCTGCCCGAACCACCAACCATCCAAAGATCTGTTACAAGCCACCATTACACTGATTGCAAAGAACAAGGGTGATCCGGACGATGTAACTAATTTTCGCCCAATCTCCCTCCTCAACACCGACCTCAAGATACTGACCAAAACAATTAATTCCAGACTAGAGAAAATTGTCCCCAAGTTAGTCCACAGTGATCAGGTTGGATTTGTAAAAAATAGAGGCTCTACAGATGCAACACGGCGAACAATCAACCTGCTCTCACACATAGAAAGACACAAGACTCCCGCCCTGATGGTCTGTCGATGCAGAGAAAGCATTCGACAGAGTCCATTGGGGATATATGTTCGAAACACTAAAGAAATTCCGCTTTAGAGGCAACATCATCCACGCCCTTGAATCTCTGTACTCCACCCCAACGGCCAACATTCTAAATAATGACACTCTCTCCAATACCTTTAGTCTATCTAACGGAACCAGACAGGGCTGCCCACTCTCCCCTTCACTATTTGTTCTATACATAGAACCGCTAGCAGAGAAAATATGAATGAATAATCGTATCAGAGGTATCCACGCCAACCACAGAGAATTTAAAATAAGCTTATTCGCCGACATCTTACTAACTTTATCTGACCCTACCAACTCTCTAAGACACCCATTTACTACCATCGAAGAATTCTCTGCTGTCTCATCTTATAAAATTAATCTGAGGAAAACTCAAGTGCTCCACTATAATCTTGATCCTGATTCTCTAGCCTTACTAAAAAGCGAACATAACCTAGACCAAGACAGAAAAGATCTAGATTTTTTGGGCATCAAAATCACACACCACACATCTACTCTAATGGACCATAACCTTGACTTACTATCTAAAACCACCCAAGGAGACCTTTCATACTTATCTAAAGCAGACCTATCCTGGATAGGAAGAATAGAAGCCTACAAGAGGTTTATACTACCCAAAATTTCATATGTATTTAGATCCCTTACAATCCCACTCAAACACTTATGGCTTAAAAAACTACAGAGACAACTATCTTCCTTCATATAGGGAAACAAGAAACCTAAAATAGCAAAGTCGACTTTAGAGAAAAGTAGATTTAATGGAGGCCTAGCAGTTCCCAATATTTCAACCTACTACCAAGCAACTATCATTAACTTAAGCAAATCATGGTTGGATGACTCTACAAGACCAAGCTGGGTCTCACTTGAAGAAAACAGTCATCAGAAAGTCAAACTTAAACTTTTACTCCTAGCACACCTATGCGACAAGAAAAAGCCCCTACCAAAAAACTTAACAACCAAAGCTACGGTTCAATCGTGGAAACTTATCGTTGCCAGAGCCACAGAAAACTCCACTTCTACCTCGCCGGATTGGATCCCAATAGATACTCTAAACCTGCTTATTTCATCCCTCAATATTGACTCGTGGAAAAACAAGAACATACACTTCCTCTCTGACATCCTTGACGACTCCAACAAACTGATCCCCTTCCCCCGCCTCCAATCCATCTTCGGCTTACATGACCAAGAACATAGGAAATGGGAGAAAATTAACGCCTACCTCTCAAAAAGAAAAATAAACTTCCACCTACCATTAACAATAGCGCAAATGTTCAAATTCCCTCATAGTCCCATTTTCTGGTCCACCAAGAGTCTTTGCAAAGAGATAAACCTAGACTCATTTATAGACAAAACGCCCAACATATTAGCATGGGAGAAAGAACTAGGTGTCTCAATAGATGTGGACTCTCTGTCTCAAACACTTGCATGCACACAGAAAACCATCTCCTGCTCTACACTGATCGAAACCCACTATAAATCACTCTTAAGATGGTATTTCACCCCCCTCAGACTCCACCAGATGAAGGAGGATAACTGGTGCAACCAAGAAATTGGAACCATATCACACATCTTCTGGTCCTGCACAATTTTGACGGACTTTTGGAACAAAATCCAACTCCTTATCTACGATCTATCAAATAACTTAGTAACCCTCACGCCTGAATTTGTAAACTTACTCACAAACACTGCGCAAATACCACCTCAACTAAGACCTCTAGCAATCCACATCATCCTCTCAGCGAAAACCATGATCGCTGCACTATGGAGAGACCCTAAACCACCCACATTCTCAGCTTTACTGGAAAAGATTGCCCTCCACAATTCGTATGAGCTAACCTTTGCACTACGAAACAACATTATGGGCAAATATAACAAGAAATGGAGTCCTTGGAATGAAATCTTTCCTACCCCACTACATGCCAAGAAGAAAACTAGCGGATAATTAATGACGGACTCTACTTATATCCCCGTCCCCTCCTTCCCCTGACATTTCTTTCTGATTAATTACTTCCAAACTTGACTTTGGTTAAAATACCACATCAAGCAGACATACACGACCACTTTTAAAACTTCAAAACCAAATTAACTTATCTTCTTGTTATGTTTAGATGACTAAGTTAATGCTATAAATTGTCTTATCTTATTAATGGAACTCTATACTGAATTTCAGCAAAGTTTCACTAAGTTTGATACTTGTTTCAACTTTACCCTGTTGAAAATCAATAAAATCATTTGAATAAGGAAATATGTCAGGCCGAAAATCCATATGTAACTGGTGTCATAATCTAATTATTTTCTCTAAGCTCTCTATTCATGTATTTCTATTATTTATACTTCCCTCCTATCCTCTGTAAACTTCAAAATAAAAGATTAATTCCCTCTCTCAATCACAGTGATTTCTCTGCTGCCCAGTCCCACTAAATGATTGAATATTCATACTTCATTACACTGTCCTGTGATCTGACTGTTGTGCGACTCATTCACTGCAGACAGAGAAGGGAGGGGGGAGGAGGAGTGATCTTCACTACAGCTTTGAGCTCTTCATGTCATTGTGTGCATCTAAATTAATTAATGACTGGCATCACCACAAGTGTAGGTGCAGGCAGAAAATTATATACTTACATAAAAGGTTATCTGCTGCAACACTACTATTTATCATGAATTTGTAGCTCAATGAGTGGCACTTGAAACAAAAGGATCAATGGTATAGTGAATGTGTGTATTGCAGAAACTGCCCTATGCTAAATAAGAAAACTAGAAGAAAAATAGAAAAGCGCACATAGGGTCTTATCCGGGTGTACCCGGGGTGTTGTATTGTGTGCTGTTGCACTAACTTTATGTTGTTGTGAGAGTCACAACAACTATTGAAGCATAAGCCAGCTTGCAGCACTCCGCCCAAGGGAAACAGATTAAAGCATTAGATGAAAGGTGGTAATTCATGTGCTGCCGTCTGTCCGTTGGTTCCAAGAAATCCAAGGAATCACAAGATGTTAAAAGTAATACCTTTAAAGTCTAATTCTTACGCGTTTCGTGGTGCTTCAGACCACTTCATCAGAGATCCACAAGTGTAAACCTTGGTATGATCCCTCTGATATGTAGGGCCGTCAGGGAGAGAAAATGGACCTCTTCCAGCTGAAATATTGAGGTCGCGGCAGCCAGTAAGGAAGGCGACCGGGTCCCCCCTCTCCCCCTAGTGATTCAGGTAAGCCACGACAGTGGTGTTGTCCGACTGAATCCTGACATGGGAGTTGCGTAGGTGGGGCAAAAACTGGAGGAGAGCATACTGGCCTGCCCGTAACTCCTTCAAATTTGAAGACCCCAATTCGTCTTCTGGAGACCACCGACCCTGGGCCAGGCAAGATCCCAAATGAGCCCCCCACCCCGAGGGACTGGCATCGGTCGTCACTACAAAGTCCGGAGAAACGACCCAGGGAACCCCTTGGAGTCAGGTGACTAGAATCCATCCACCAGCACAGAGAGGCTAAGGCAGTCGGGGACAGATGGAGACGACCTTCTAACCGACCCCGCAGAGAGTTTCCAGCCACGAGCACGTCCTGCAGGAGACAGCGAGAGTGGAACTGCGCCCATGGGACAGCCGGAATGCTGGATGACAGAGTCCCTAGCAGAGACATGGCCTGACGCAGAGACAGCGACGGATTGTGCATGGCCCCGGCCACCTTGCCCCTCACTGCAGAGACCTTGGCTGCTGGCAGAAAACATTTCTGGGCAAGGAGTCCAACAGAAGTTCCAAAAAAGTCTGGACCTGAACTGGATGGAGCCTCAACTTTTGGACATTGATGAGCCATCCCAAAGCCTGTAGGGAGGATATGACATGAGTCAGATGGGAAGCACACTGCCCCTCAGAGTCCCCAACCACCAAAAAATCATTCAAATACGGAAATATGAGAACATCTTGTTGTCTCACAAATGCCATAACTTCCGCCATCACCTTGGTAAAAACCCGAGGAGCACTGGAAAGGCCGATTGGCATGGCGGCAAACTGCAGATGGCGAACCTGACCCTCCAAGACCACCGCCACGAAGAGGAACTTTTGGTGAGTTAGATGAATTGGGAGATGGTAATAGGCATCTTAAGTCGAGTACCGGCATAAAACACCTAGGGAACAGAAGGCGAACAGCAGATTGTATGGACTCCGTTTTAAAGGACTGGATGCGGAGGAAGGAGTTTAATTTACGAAGATTAATAATAGTCTGAAAGGAACCATCCGGTTTGGAAACCAGAAATAAGGGGAATAAAATCCCCTTCCTTCCTGGTCCCCCGGAACCGGTACCAACACTTGTTTACGTAACAAGTCCTTGACCTCACACTCCAGTGCCTGCTGCTGGCAAGAACTGGAAAGAATAGTTTTAAAAAAAGGAGTCCCCAGGGAACCTCACAAAATCAAGTTTAAGGCCAGATGAAATGAGGCCGAGGATCCATTGGCTATTTGAAATTTGGGACCATTGATGGAAAAAATTAGCCAATTATCCACCGATAGGTGGGTCAAAATTAAGTACGCTTGGGCGGGGGCTTGGAGGATGAGGAACCACCGTAATAAGCACCTCTCTGTCTCTTCCCTACCGGCTCCCACTTGGGGTTGGACTGCTGCCTGGTAAACTGGCGTTTTCGGAAGGCTCTCCTGTAGTTAGGGACAGAAGGGTTAGGCAGTCCCTTACTTCTCCCGCCTTAGACAGTATACCGTCAAGCACAGAGCCAAAGAGGTACTCACCCCTGGACAGGATCGCACATAACTTGGGGACGCCCATGCGAAAACTTTCACTCCTTAAGCCACAAGGACCTGCGGACGGAATTAGAGATCCCTGCAGATCTAGCTGCCAGGCGGAGAGAATCTGCAGATACATCCGCCAGATATGCTGAGCCACTCCGGATCTGAGGAACAGCAGTCAATAACCTGTCTCTGGGCACCCCAGACCGAATCTGTTGTTCCAACTGATGCAACCAAACCAACTGGGAACAGGCTACACAAGTAGAAGCAATGGCAGGTTTAAGAGCCCCGATACCAGTCTCCCAGGATTTTTTCAACAGGGTATCAGCTTTTCTATCAGAGGGGTCCCTCAACAAGCCCCCGTCCTCCAAGGGCAACACATTCTGTTTGGAAGAGGATGCCACTGCCGCACCCACTTTAGGGACCTTAGACCAGTTCAGTAACTCTGGATCATCAAAAGGGTATTTCCTTTTGGAAGAGGAGGGCAAAAACCCCCTAGAGTCTTGTTTCTCCCATTCTGATCTGACTAAAGATTTCACGGCCTCAATGACAGGAAAAACACGTCTCTTTTTCTGAGACAACCCAGCAAACATGACGTCCTGAGCAGACCACGCTTCCTTAGTGTCTACAATCCCCATGGTGGCCTGTACAGACTTAACTAGACTATCCATGTCTTGTATAGCAAAACAAGCACCCCCCTCATCCTTGGACAAGGAGCCTGAATGGGACGAATGAACCAGACCCTCCTCCTGGGAATCAACATCCGACTGATAGGGAGACTGGCTGAGAGAAGCAGGCACACAGGTCTGTTGAATCTGGGAAAGGGAGGACCGGATCTCATCCCGTATAAAGGTCTTAAGGTCTGCCGTCCGTATAGGGGCTTCTTTGTCAAACATCTGAGCAATACAGGAGCGCCATAACCCCTTGTCATAGTCATCTGACATGGGCTGTTCACACAAGACGCAGAACTTATGTTTTCGATTGTCAGAGCGTTTCTTAGGCTGGAGAAGAGAATTGAGGAAAAAAAAGGAAGGAGACCAAAAGGATGGCAATTAGCAGAGCGGAAGAACATGCATAACTCACCCCTAATGCCCACACTGGTACGGGTTCAGGAGGTGGAGACCCAGCCTTGGGTTTGGAGCCCTTAGAATTCTCAGCGGAGTGCTCCTTAGAGGCAGTGGCAGACCGGGATGCCTGCTTGCCACTGCTACTGGTCGTAAGCACTCCCCCTCCGGGTGCACCTCCGCATCTCTGGGGAAAGACATAATGGGCACAGCCACGAGGCCCCAGACACCACCTTTGAATGGTGCTTCTCCCTGCCTGTAGTCGCTCCCTCCTCCGGACCGCGCACTTCCGGTTCAAAGAGCGGCGGTGCAGGGCGGCAAATCTCCTCCCTCCACCCACCCTGGCCGTGACAAAAGCAGTGGGGACAGCCCCAGGTAGCACCCGCACGACCCAGAGCAGCACCACCCGGACACTGGGTCGTGCTGATAGAAACCAGGCGACGAGGGAGACTGCAGGATCAGAGCTCCCCCGACGCTGCTTCCAGGACCCAGATACCACAGACCTCCACCAGCCCTCCATGGAAGCCTCAGCCCTGGGTAAGAAAGACTTCATCTGTAGGTTCCTCCCAGAAGGACAGGAAACCAACTGAGGAGGCGAGGGGGACCGCCCCTTTTCATCTGTAGGCTTCCTGTCCTGGTGGGCGGATCCCCTCTCTCAGTGGGTGCTGTCATGGCGATAGGAAAAAATGACCTGACAGTGTGTCTCTTTAAAGAGACACTGTGTTATAGAAATCTTAATATTATATAATCTTATATTAATCTTTGATAGCTTAATATAATAGAATCTTCTATAAAGTCTATATTCATTATGTTCATATATGTAGGTACTATATCTCGGTTGCAGGTGTGGTGAAGTATTTTTCCAGAGTGTCTGGTTGAAACGTTCAAGGCCAGACAGCAAGACATGTAGGTGATTTATTCAAGAAATGTACTCATTAAAAATATCGCAAGTTAGGGAGGAAAGGTTTCTCTTATCTTATAGTCATTTAAATGTTCCAAATGTATGTGAGATGTAGCATCTGTAGTGTAACTTGTAGAAAGTCATCCTTAAATGTTGATTACAAAAGTAGATGTAATTTCTGAAGAGTCAGACACTATATCTCTTCTGAGATGATGTTGTCTTTTCATATATGAGAAATAAACCTGAGTGTTGATTCAGCTTCAGCCGTCTCCGTCCATTTCATTCCATAAAGGAAGATTTTCCTGACACGCTGTTAGGCCATTTTTCAGTATGATACTAATATTACCCTTGAATAGTGCCTGGGTAGACATTTTAAAAACACAGAAAATCATTATTGTATCCTTTCTAGTTTCCATGTTATCAGCAGTCAGACTCTGCTGGGAGCTGCTGTATTAGTCCTCTCCATTATAAGAAACCAGGAATAGTCCGGCTGATGTATAAGTGTTAATTAATAATAATAAATCTTTATTTATATAGCGCCAACATATTCCGCAGCGCTTTACAATACAGTGGTTAGAGTACAGAAAAAAGAGAATTTTGTTTACGTACCGTAAATTCTTTTTTCTTTAGTCATCAATGGGAGACCCAGACAATGGGGGTTTAGGGCTCTGCCCTCCGGAGGTCACACTAGGTACTACAAGTTTGTAGACACCGCCTCCTCCGCTTATAAACCCCCACCGTAGGAGACATCCTCAGTTTAGTCCATAAGCTGCGAGGAGAAATTAAACCACACCCGAAACATCGGGAAGAATGCCGTGCACAGACGGTTCAACAACCCGGCAAACACTGTCTCAACAGAGAACAGAACAAGTGCAAAATATGCAACGGAACAACTGGGTGGGTGCTGGGTCTCCCATTGATGACTAAAGAAAAAAGAATTTACGGTACGTAAACAAAATTCTCTTTTTTCTGGTCGTCATAATGGGAGACCCAGACAATGGGGATGTCCTAAAGCAATACCCCAGGGCGGGAAGAGTTCCTCAACATGACGGATAACACATGGTTCCCTTTAAAGGTGGGCAACCGCCGCCTGGAGAACCCGCCTGCCCAAACTCGCATCCGCAGAGGCATGGGCATGCACCATATAGTGCTTAGAGAAAGTGTGCAGGCTGGACCAAGTGGCCGCCTGACACACCTGTAGAGCAGAAGCTCGATGTCGCAAGGCCCAGGAGGCACCTACAGCTCTCGTAGAGTGTGCCTTCAAACCCACCGGGAGAGGTAAACCAGAAGACCGGTACGCCTCCTGAATGGGAGCCTTGATCCATCTGGCCAAGGTCGACTTCGAAGCCGCGGCCCCCTTACAGCGACCCATCGTGAGGACAAATAAGGAATCCGAACTCCTAAAGGAGGCGGTCCTGGACACATAAATGCGTACAGCTCTCACGAGATCCAGAGTATGGAGGTCGCGCTCAACCTGATGAACGGGAGCGGGGCAAAATGATGGAAGAACAATCTCCTGGTTTAGGTGAAACGTTGAAACCACCTTCGGCAGAAATTCAGGCCGTGGGCGCAACACCACCTTGTCTTGGTGAACCACCAGAAAGGGAGACTTGCACGAAAGTGCAGCCAATTCTGAGACCCGTCTCAGAGACGTAATCGCCACCAGAAAGACCACCTTCTGGGACAGACGAGAGAGAGAGACGTCTCTCAGTGGCTCAAACGGCGGTTTCTGCAGTGCCGCCAGGACCATGTTTAGGTCCCAAGGGTCCAGAGGTCGTCTATAGGGCGGGACCACCCGAGACACCCCCTGCAGAAATTGACGTACCTTCGGGAGGAGCGCCAAGCGCCTGTCAAACAACACTGAAAGTGCTGATACTTGACCTTTCAGAGAGCCAAGGGATAATCCCAACTCCAACCCCGACTGTAGGAAGGCCAACAATGTCGGGATAGACAAAGGCCACGGAGAGCGGCCACCAGAGGCACACCAGGTAAAAAAGATTTTCCACGTTCTGTGGTATATCTTCCTGGAAACCGGTTTCCTTGCCCGATTCATGGTGGCAACCACTGTAGGAGAGAAACCTCTGGATGTCAGCAGCCAGGCCTCAAGAGCCATGCAGTCAATCTGAGGGCCCTGGAATTGAGGTGGAAGAATGGGCCTTGCGCGAGTAGATCTGCGCGTTCTGGAAGAGCCCACCTGTGTCCGCCTGACAGTTGCCACAGGTCCGGGTACCAAGACCTCCTGGGCCAATCTGGAGCCACTAGAATGGCCACTCTGCATTCTGTCCTGATCTTCCACAGGACCCTGGGAATCAGAGCCAGAGGCGGAAACACATATGGCAGCTGAAAGCTGGTCCAGCTCAGGATCAGGGCGTCCGCCCCCAGAGACTGGGGATCCCAAGATCTCGCCATGTATTGGGGCACCTGATGGTTCAGCCGTGAGGCCATCAGATCCACGTCCGGAGTGCCCCACCTGCCGCAGATGTCCCGGAAGACGTCTGGATGTAGGGACCACTCTCCGGCGTCCATCCCCTGTCGGCTCAGATAGTCGGCCTCCCAGTTCTCGACCCCTGGGATGTGAACTGCGGAGATCAGGCAGCCGTTTTCCTCCACCCAGAGTAGAATGCGGTGGACTTCGGCGAGGGCCTGAGCACTTCTGGTCCCTCCCTGATGATTTATATAGGCGACGGCCGTCGCATTGTCGGACTGTACCCGAATGGGCTGTCCTGACAGGAATTTCTGAAACGCCAGTAGCGCCAGATAGACCGCCTTGATCTCCAGCACGTTGATCTGCAACGCCGACTCCGACTGAGTCCAGAGGCCTTGAGCCCTGTGGTGCAAGAACACCGCCCCCCAGCCCTTCAGACTGGCGTCGGTGGTCACCACTAACCATGACGGTTTTAGGAAGGACCGGCCCCGTGACAGGTGATGTGGCTGGAGCCACCACTGTAGAGAGTCCCTGGTTGGTTGTGACAGTGTCACCAGCCGATTCAGAGAGATCGTCCTCTTGTCCCATCTGCGAAGAATCTCCAGCTGGAGAGGACGGAGGCGAAACTGTGCGAACGGCACCGCCTCTATCGCCGCTACCATGCGACCCACCAGTCTCATCAATACCCGTAGGGATGACTGTGGAGACAGGAGGACATTCTGCACTCCTGATTGGATCGCAAGCTGCTTGGCTTGAGGTAGGGACACCAGGGCCGAGTCCGTGTGGAAGTCCATGCCCAGATATGTCAATGACTGGGTCGGAACCAGGGTCGACTTTTGAATGTTGATAAGCCACCCGAACCGTTCCAGGGACTTCATGGTCACCTCCAGGCTCACCCGACAAAGGTCTTCCGATGGCGCCCTGACCAACAGGTCGTCCAAATAGGGTATGACGGCGTGTCCCTGCGCATGCAGGAGAGCCATCATGGAGGCCATCACCTTTGTGAACACCCGTGGTGCTGAGGCTAGCCCGAATGGCAGTGCCACAAATTGGAAGTGCTCTTCCCCCACTGCGAATCTCAACCAGCGCTGATGAGCTGGTGCAATGGGGACGTGAAGGTAAGCGTCCCTGATATCGATGGACGCTAGGAAGTCTCCCTGTGACACAGCCGCGATCACTGAGCGCAGGGATTCCATGCGGAACTTCCGAACCAACACGTGACGGTTGAACAACTTGAGGTCCAACACCGGGCGAAAAGAGCCGTCCTTCTTTGGGACAATAAAGAGGTTGGAGTAAAAACCCCTGAACCTCTCTTCCGTGGGCACAGGGACCACCACTCCGTCTCTGCGGAGTCCCTCCAACACCAGGTGAAAAGCCTGAGCCTTTTCTGGAGATGGAACCGACCGATGGAATCGGGGTATTGGTTGTGACGTCAGCTCTATCCTGTAACCTCTTGAGACTACGTCTCGAACCCACTGATCTTGAATGTGAAGAAGCCACTTGTCCTGAAAGCGGGACAGGCGGCCCCCCACCTGTGGGGAGGCAGGATGAGAGAGCGAGTCATGTCGAGGCGGGCTTGGGGGTGGCAGCCGCTGCCCCCGCCGGCTTCTTCTGACGACTCTTGGAACGCCACTGAGTAGCAGGCTTGCCCCCTCGGTCTGAGCGAGTGGACGCCGTTGATGACTGTGAACCGGAGCGAAAGGACCACTGCTTAGGGTTCCTTTTCACGGTGTACCGTGGCTTAGGCTTATTCTGCGGGATCTTAGACTCAGCAGAATCCTTTATCAATTTGTCCAGTTCGGTGCCAAAAAGCCTGTCACCAGCGAACGGAAGATTTTGTAAAATCTTCTTAGATGTGGCATCTGAGTCCCAAAGACGCAGCCACAACAGCCTGCGGATCGCAATTGCATTGGCCGAGGCCACAGCAGAGCGAGTGGCAGTTTCCAAAGATGCCGTCCTGGCATAGTCCGCATAGGCCCTTGCTCTCTCAGTGAGAGCCAGGACCTCTGGACTGGACCTAGCTAGATCAGTGATACCATCCAAACAGATAGTAATCGCTTGTAGGGTCCAGACCGCGGCAAAATTAGGGGCAAACGAAGACCCCACAGCCTCATAGGAAGACTTGGCGAGTTGCTCGACCTGTCTATCAGTAGCATCCTTCAACGAGGAGCTATCAGAGGCAGAAAACAAGGAGCGCGCAGCAATCCTAGTCATGGAAGCATCCACCTTGGGAGACTGCGACCATTCCTGGAGCGCCTCCTGGGGAAAGGGAAAGCGATTGTCCTTAGTTTTACGGACATAACGCCGCCCAGGATGCAACCTGGGAGCTTTAATCACCCTTCCGAAATTAGTGTGGTCCATGAAGGAGCCACTTGGTCTAGCCTCTGGCCGCAGCCATTGGTATATCTCCTTGGGGTGTACAGTCACCTCCTCAGGAGGAGTGACAAGACGCAATGTCTCATTGATGGAGGACACCAGATCCTCCACCCCATCTGGAGGTTCAGACATAGACCCAAGAGTAGAACCCCCATCATCTTCCTCACCATCAGAGGAACGCTCCTCCTCAGAGAGAGTCTGGAGCTCAGGAGAAGCCTCACGGGCTCGCTTAGGGGGTCTTACAGCAGAAGTAAGAGACACCCGGGGGTAACTAGGAGGAGTAGCTGGGTTCTCCAGTCTCCTATGCAGTGCCTCCAGGGTTTGCGACATGGAGGACATCTGGGACAGCAGAGATTCATTGATCTTATTCTGCGTTTCCCATGGCCCTGGGATCACCTGAACCTCAGGGTATAATCCCGGATTTGCAGACTCAGTAGTAGCAGACCGGGCCTCTGGGCGTCCGCAGTTATTGCAGGACCCCTCCACCAGTGTCCCGTTGCATGTAACACAGGCAATGGAGACCACCGCCGCCTTAGCAGCATGCTTCCCAACTGAGGACATCTCCACAGTGAGGGGAATATAAGCCAAAGTTCACAAACAAACCGGGAATCCCGGTGGCTTACCGACCGCAGTAAAGCAGTAGGAGGAAGCGGTGTGTGTGTGTGACCTCCGCGAGTTCCGGTCTCCCTTGCAAGTGCAGACACGCGCTGCAGCCAGATCCCAGCCGGGAAGTGAGGGAGAAGACGGCCGCCGACAGTGAAGATGTGGGCGGAGCCAGGAACACGCGGGAAGAACACACAACACGCCCAGCGGTGATGTCACCATAAGGGCTGCCTCCTCCTCCTCCAGACTGCCTCAGCAATGGAGGTGCCGGAGCCCGCAGCGCGGGAAAAGAGTGTGAATATCACCACACACACTCTCAGACTGCATGTACACATAAAAACACCCGCAGTCTACAGCCTCAGCCCCTGTGATACACAGGGCGGTCAGCCAGGGAGACCCCAGCACAGGGTCACCGCCAGAACCGCGGACCCGAGGGTAACCGCGCGGTCTGAGTGTCATGACACCACAGTGACAGACACTACCCCCAGGCACACAGGAGACACACCAGGTGCCTCAGTGCCGGTCCGGTCTGTAAGCACCTTTAGGGAGGCCTCGGACGGGGGTACAGCACCAGTCCGGAGTGTAAGCACCATTTAGGGAGGCCTCGGACTGGGCTGGCTCCGTCCGGTCTGTAAGCACCATTTAGGGAGGCCTCGGACGGAGCGGAGCTGTGCAAGGCTCCAGGCTCCCCCTTACCAGAGCCTCCATGGAGGGATGGAAAGGGAAGGAGCGCGACAGCGTACCGGGAGAACACTGAAGTGTCCAGGCTAAAAGCCCTCCGGTACCTCCACCAGCGTGTTCCGCAGAGGGTGAGCGGGGAGGCTGTCGGGGGTCCCGAGCGGGACCATTTTACCTTGTCTTCATACGCCATCACGTAAGCTGTGAGAATGCAGTGAAGTGCAAGCAAAGCGTGATCCTCCGAGCACACTAAGTTTAAAACTGAGGATGTCTCCTACGGTGGGGGTTTATAAGCGGAGGAGGCGGTGTCTACAAACTTGTAGTACCTAGTGTGACCTCCGGAGGGCAGAGCCCTAAACCCCCATTGTCTGGGTCTCCCATTATGACGACCAGAAAATATAATACAGTAAGTAATTACAGTAGAGAACAAATACAGTACAATAATTGGATACAAAACAATAGGCATAGAATCAATGTAAAAAAGAAAATACAAAAAATAAAGCAAGAAATGAAGGTGACCCTGCTCAAAAGAGCTTACAATCTAAAACGGGATAGGGGTTGCACAAGGTACAGGGGCTTATTGCACTGATGGTCCAGGCATCTTGAGGAAATGGGGCATAGAACTAAGCTTACATGAATGGTCATCAGACAATCTGTGTAGACCTTTTTGGTTTGGTGGCGTTTGTAGAAGAGAAATGTCAAGAGAGATCGCCCATTCACTACCTACAGTGCAAAGAACTTCTATTAGGGAGTATGATACGCAGCCTTAAAAATGTGTATTTAGGGATCGTCTGAAGCCATGCAAGTTGTGGATAGTCCTGATTTCTTGGGGTAGAGCATTCCAGAGGATTGGTGCAGCTCGGGAGAAGTCTTGGAGCCGAGAGTGGGAGGATCGGATTAGTACAGGTGTTAGTCGAAGGTCATTAGAAGAACGTAGAGAATGGGTGGGGTGATAGAGAGAGATGAGGGAGGAGATGTAGGGGAGTGCTGCACTGTGAAGAGCTTTGTGGGTGGCTGAGTTTTTAATCAATCCACTTTTTTGCTCATTCAACAATGGGGGCAATGGAGAAAGTGGACCAGGAAATCGCCCAAGAATTGACATGCTCATTCTTTGTGCGGATCCGCTTTGATCTCAAAAGCCGATCTGCAAAAGACGTTGTGTCTGAATGCAAAATTTGGAAAAGCATTAACTTGGCTGGGATGGCCAACGACACTGCAAAAAACGGATTCATCAAAAACGTTATACAAAGGCCACTTTCACATCAGCATTTCTTTTTCAAATTGCGGGAGGTCCGGCAGATTTACTGCATCTGCCGCCTAATGGTCGCACTTGCAGCAAGCCCCATGCATTGTCTATTTTCGGATGCTGGATTGCTCATACCCAGCGCACAAAAGTTGCGTACAGCATCCTAGTTGCGTTGCCTGCTGATATCTCCCTGTGTGACATCTCCTATGCGATCTTGGACAAGTGCCAAAAACGTGCGCGCTCCCGTGAAATTGCATGTGATATCGGAACAATATTGCGACATGTAACGGTAACCTAAGGGTTTTGATATTTTTCACTTTAAAACACTAGGGGGAGCAGCTGCTGAAATTTGCCAAGAACTCCCTGGTGTAAAGCTAGCTCACTTTAAAATTGCTGTACATATGTGCGAGATCTGCACAGTGTGGGATGCCTCCACCCCTCCTGGGTGTTTAAAGCGAACCTGTCACCCCCCCCCGGGCATCAAAAGCTATAATAGCCACCTTCTGCAGCACTAAGGCTGCATTCTGAGAAGGTGGCTATAGGCTTTTGATGCCCTTTATAGTATGAAATATTAAGTTAGGTAAATGCTCACTCTTCTGAAGACCGAAGACCGGGAAGCGGGGTTTCACGCTCCTCCGGCCCGCCCCCTCTTGTCAATCATTGTGCGCGCCTGCTGCTGCCTCCCCTCAGTGTGGAAAATGAACGCGCGTCTCCATTCTCCTGTATGGAGCCGCGCATGCGCTGTGCGCCCGGTGTCCAGGAAGTCGACACCGGGCACACAGCGCATGCGCGGCTCCGTGCATGAGAACAGAGACGCGCGTTCATTTTCCACACTGAGGGGAGGCAGCAGCAGGCGAGCACAATGATTGACAAGAGGAGGCGGGCCGGAGGAGCGTGAAACCCCGCCTCCCGGTCTTCGGTCTTCAGAAGAGTGAGCATTTACCTAACTTAATATTTCATACTATAAAGGGCATCAAAAGGCTATAGCCACCTTCTCAGAATGCAGCCTTAGTGCTGCAGAAGGTGGCTATTATAGCTTTTGATGCCCGGGGGGGGGGGGGGGGTGACAGGTTCGCTTTAAATAAGGATAGAGGAGGATGAAGTTTAGGATCCCAGTGTAGAGCCATTTTGTTGGTGACTGCAAGTACAATACAAAACAATATTGTGGTACTAACAGACATTTAAATGTCTCAGTAACTCATTTGTAACATTGTCTGATGAAGAGGCCATGGAGTCCTAAAAGCTTACAAATAATTGTTTTGGTTAGCCAATAAAAGGTATCACTCCTAGAATACTTTTCTCAATTTTCCTTAGGGCTTAAGTATTTACATTGGTGACTGCAAATTGAGACTGATATACGGAAAGTGTCACTGATAGTGGCTGGCAGCACTGATTCTGTTAGTTGGTGCTGCTTGCTGTATCATACACTGGGGTTAGGTACATTAAGTGTATCATATGCTGTAACGCAGCTAGAAATTAATACAGGGCTCAGTGGAGTGGCTATAGGGGCAGTTGCACAATGTGTGATCCTGGCTACATCCACTTCCATGGAAACAGAGGTATGGGAAAAACTTTGGGTGGGTATCACAGGATGATGTCATTGGGTCCACAGCTCTGGGGGAGGTTATCATTTGATGGCATTAGGTCCACAGCTCTGGGGAGGGTATAACATGAAGGCATTAAGTACACGGCTCTGGGGGTTATGACATGGTGCACAAATGGCTTTTAATGTGCATTGATCACTAAGGAAGGGATGGGAACACTCCCTATATCTTGCAAAACAAGAAAACTACCGTGTTTCCCCGAAAGTAAGGCCCTGTCTTACATTCTTTTGGGGGCCAAAAGTGGCCCCCGGCCTTACTTTCGGGGGGGGCCTTACATTGGGTGCCCCAGCAGTGTGGCCTACAGGCCCCCTCCTGCTGGGACACTGCGGGAGCGGGTCGCACGTCACGTGCGCCCGCTCATTACATATGCACTGCATCCCCCTGTCAATCAGCGACAGGGGGAGCAGTGCATTATACAGTATATATGGGCCCCCTATTGCTGGCACACTCCCCCCTGTTATGAGGCCCCCACCGCTGCTGCTGCTGAAGAGATCTTACCCTCCAGGGTCTTCTTGCAGCGCGTCCATCCGTCCTCTGTACTCGCTCGGCGGTCTCCCGGATCATGTGACCGGCCCGTCGCAGTCGCGATGACGTCATGCGCTGCGACGGGTCACATGATCCGGGAGACCGCCGAGCGAGTACAGAGGACGGATGGACGCGCTGCAAGAAGACCCTGGAGGGTAAGATCTCTTCAGCAGCAGCGGTGGGGGCCTCATAACAGGGGGGAGTGTGCCAGCAATAGGGGGCCCATATATACTGTATAATGCACTGCTCCCCCTGTCGCTGATTGACAGGGGGATGCAGTGCATATGTAATGAGCGGGCGCACGTGACGTGCGACCCGCTCCCGCTCCCCCCCCCCCGCTAGCGGCCTTATATTGGCCCCCCCGATTGTAAGGCCTTATAATCGGGGGAGGCCTTACATTGGCAGGCCCCCCCTTTACCCCCAGGCGGCCTTACAATCGGGGGGCCTTACTATCGGGGAAACACGGTAATTAGACATTTACAAATGAGCCATGCACAAAGTGAACAAGATAAGGGAGCGTCCCCACCCCTTCCATAGTGAACCATGCACATAAAAAGCTGTTTCTGCACCATGTCCATATTGGACTCTGGCCTGTCTGCATCTATAGATACTGTACACATGATCAGGTTATAAATACATTAGATAGGGACTTCTCCAATATAAGTTACCTTGACGTTGGTAGAGCGGCTTTGTACAATTTTTACAAAAAACGTATTAACCAAATACCCTATTATTGACACTTTTTATCATCACTTGCTTTTTACTATTATCCATTACAGCAGAGTATTTTTCATGTTTGTTTTCCTGATATTTTGTGATCTACTTTTTCCTTATAGGCATCTGGTTTCCATTTCCTGTCCTTACCTTGTTTACCCTCCAATCTATAATATAAAAGCCGAAGGCCACTTTCGGAAGACCCGAAGGGTACTTCCGTGATGGCCTCCGGACCCATGCTGGTGACGTCACCAGTCAACTGTAGCCGGGCGGCGCCCGGCTACAGGGACCGGTGGAGGATCGTTCCGGCCAGGAACGTTCCCGTCTGTCCCAGCCGCCTCCTCTCTTCCGCTCCAGCCGCCTGCCCGCTCCAGGAGCCTCTCCCCTGTGCCCTGCCCGCTCCAGCCGCCTCTCCCCTGTGCCCTGCCCGCTCCAGCCACCAGCCTCCCCTGTGCCCTGACCCACCAGCCACCAGCCTCCCCCGCACTCTCTGCCAACCACTGAGCCACCGCGGGCAGTGCCAACCACTGAGCCACCGCGGGCAGTGCCAACCACTGAGCCACCGCGGCGTGCAGATGCCAACCACTGAGCCACCGCGGGCAGTGCCAACCACTGAGCCACCATATACAGTGCCAACCACTGAGCCACCGCACGCAGTGCCAACCACTGAGGCACCATATACTGTGCTACCCACAGAGCCGCCTGTATACACACAATTCATTTCCCCGCACTCCCGTATCTATTAGTAAATAAACTATATATGGATTCTAGACTACCCGATTCTTTAGAATCAGGCCGCCATCTAGTCCTTAGTATATATGGTATTGAATCGCTGCATTTTATTGTTCTATTTTAGCACATGACACTTGAGGCAAACCTCCTTATTCTATACTCCCAACCTTCCTTCGGACCTTATTCGAGGGTCCATTGCACTAGTAGGTCTCCACATACAATACACACTTTCTACAATACCTACACCTATAAAACGTCATCTACAGAGACCTACTTCAACTTTTCTTTAAAATACCAGATACTCCAATTTAGCCTATATATGACCTGCAAGGACCTTTATTTTATTTGTTGAAAGATACCAAAGTCAGCCATCTGATCCAATTTTCTTCCTTATACACTGGCAAGTCATATTACCTACAGGTACAAATCCCTCCTCACCTTCCTCTTTCTTTTATGTCTTCATTACCAAGATTTGATCCCATTTGTACCAAACCTTTGTATTCTAACCATTTGGATTGCTTCATATAGCCGTCATGCAGGTATGCGCAGTCACAGCTTTCTCCTATTTTCATCATAATAGCTTCCCTATTTCGCTCCATATACTGATTTTTTTTCTGCAGGCTTATACAGTGTTGGCCAAAAGTATTGACAACCCCTGCCACTAGCCCTCCAGCATGACTGCATGATGCACAAAACTTCAACACAAGGTACAGCTCGAACCTCTGTCACTCTGTTATTATGCTGCATTCTCTCTGCTGCAGTGTTAACTCCTTGAGCCTTCACCCTTGACTCCCTTCCTTTCCAGGACAGGAGCCATAAAACTGCCTTTCTGCTAACCATGTGGTATGTACCTGTTAATATAGCCTAATAAGCCCACTCCATAGAAATAGCTCACTAATATGCTCTCCCCACATAGATGGACCTTGATGTATGGACCCCCATACGCTCAGCCAGACCACGTCTGTGTATCCACTAATTTGGATCTCGGACTGCATTCCCTATCAAACAGAGGTATCTATAGTCCTCAAACGATAACATTCCCCTAGTTATTTTCTGGCTTTACTGAATAACACTTTCAACTCCATAGGCCTCCATGGGCAACATACACCTATCTAATTGAGCTAAAAAGTGGAGTAACACTCCCACTACTGCATACAAGGTACTTTCCCTAAACCTTAATTACCACTACTATTCATAGATAGAAACTCTGCTGGTTTATCTACTTCTATTCCATTTCCCACGTTCCCTCTCCCCTTTTTCTCTACTCTTTCTACTCTATCCTTTACCCTACTACCCACCCACGTTCCTAAAATCACTGATCACCACATCACAATCACCCCACACCAGCCTCATCGCCACAATTTCTCTAGATCTGATACACCTACATCTTATCACCACTCAACACATCACATCTTTGGAAGTCCCCGCACCCCACCACCGAACACTAGTCACTATAGAGCAACACCAAAGATAAACACCACAAATTGTGTCTGATACCTGTTTTTTATTTCTATTGTATATATTGTACAGAATCACTTGATGAAGGCTCTTGCATGAGCCGAAACGTTTGATGATTGATGAACTTTCACAAACTCCACAAATAAAAAAACACCAAAAGGATCAACCCTCTCTTGCTTTTTTAAGTAGAGTGCCAGGTTAAGCTTTATATATAGTTACCCCTGCAATTCTGTCAGATAATAGTTTCTTCCTCAAAATGACTGCAATCACAAATTCTTTGGTATTATCTTCATTTAATTTGTATTCAATGAAAAAAACAAAAACAAATTGGATATAGTTCCACACCAAACATAAAAAAAGGGGGTGGACTAAAGTATTGGCACTGTTAGAAAAATCATGTGATGCTTTTCTAATTTGTGTAATTAACAGCACCTGTAACTTCCCTGTGGCACCTAACAGGTGTTGGCAATAACTAAATCACACTTGCAGCCAGTTGACATGGATTAAAGTTGACTCAACCTCTGTCCTGTGTCCTTGTGTGTACCACATTGAGCATGGAGAAAAGAAAGAAGACCAAAGAACTGTCTAAGGGCTTGAGAAACCAAATTGTGAGGAAGCATGAGCAATCTCAAGGCTACAAGTCCATCTCCAACGACCTGAATGTTCCTGTGTCTACCGTGCACAGTGTCCTCAAGAAGTTTAAAGCCCATAGCACTGTCGCTAACCTCCCTAGATGTGGACGTAAAAGAAAAATTGACAAGAGATTTCAACGCAAGATTGTGCGGATGGTGGATAAAGAACCTCGACTAACATCCAAACAAGTTCAAGCTGCCCTACAGTCCGAGGGTACAACAGTGTCAACCCATACTATCCGTCGGCGTCTGAATGAAAAAGGACTGTATGGTAGGAGACGCAGGAAGACCCCACTTCTTACCCCGAGACATAAAGCCAGGCTGGAGATTGCCAAAACTTACCTGAGAAAGCCTAAAACGTTTTGGAAGAATGTTCTCTCTTTTTGGGAAAGGCATCAACAGAGTTTACAGGAGAAAAAAAGAGGCATTCAAAGAAAAGAACATGGTCCCTACAGTCAAACATGGAGGAGGTTCCCTAATGTTTTGGGGTTGCTTTGCTGCCTCTGGCACTCAACTGCTTGACCATGTGCATGGCATTATGAAGTCTGAAGACTACCAACAAATTTTGCAGCATAATGTAGGGCCCAGTGTGAGAAAGCTGCGTCTCCCTCAGAGGTCATGGGTCTTCCAGCAGGACAATGACCCAAAACACACTTCAAAAAGCACTAGAAAATGGTTTGAGGGAAAGCACTGGAGACTTCTAAGGTGGCCAGCAATGAGTCCAGACCTGAATCCCATAGAACACCTGTGGAGAGATCTAAAAATGGCAGTTTGGAGAAGGCACCCTTCAAATATCAGGGACCTGGAGCAGTTTGCCAAAGAAGAATGGTCTAAAATTCCAGCAGAGCACTGTAAGAAACTCATTGATGTTACCAGAAGCGGTTGATTGCAGATATTTTGGCTAAAGGTTGTTCAACCAAGTATTAGACTGAGGGTGCAATACTTTTGTCTGGGCCATTTTTGGAGTTTTGTGTGAAATGATCAATGTTTTGCTTTTTGTTTCATTCTCTTTTGTGTTTTTTCATTGAAGACAAATTAAATGAAGATAATACCAAAGAATTTGTGATTGCAATCATTTTCAGGAAGAAACTGAGTATTGTCTGACAGAATTGCAGGGGTGTCAATACTTTTGGCCAACACTATGTCACCTGTAGAATTCCTTTGAACGTCTATTATCTATCTTTGTTACATCCTTAAGGTAATCGTAGCAGCGATGTGGCCATACTGTTTCGATAGGGGCGTGCTAGAGTGGGTTTCACAGCCCCCCTATCACTTCGATTGGTGGACGGAACTGCGTTCCCATTGCTCACCTTTGTGTGAATGCACGGGTTATCAAATAAGGCGCCTCGGACACGGCCAGCCAATCAGAACGTAGCATAACCCACAAATTGCCACACATGCGGCGCGAAAAAACCCCCCAAAAAAAACATCCAAGCATGCCTACGGGATTCATTTCAGGATCGCTGGGTACGTTGCTACCACCCTGTCACACGGCACGATCCGCTGAAATTGCCTGGTGGATATCCCGATTTCACTGCAGTGCAGGGCAATCAGGCGACGCTCCACCAGCGATTTCTCGCCGTAGAATCGCCCAGTCACATGCCACTACGCACATGCGATGTGGTTTCCACATCGCCGAATTCGGGAATTGCCAGCGATCTCGCCGGCGATATAGCGGCGTGTGACGGTACCTTTAGGGTACCGTCACACTAGGCGACGCACCAGCGATCCTGACAGTGATGCGACCTGGTAGGGATCGCTGGTGCGTCGTTGTCGGGATCGCTGGTTAGATGTCAAACAGTCAGATCTCACCAGCGACGCAACAACAATCTGGAATGATACGGAAGTCGCTGGGACCCTGTTTCACAGACCTGTAGTATTGAGGGTGTTGGTCGTTGTCCCTGTCAAACAGACTGATGCATGATGCCCAGCGGGACCCCAACAACCAAAAAACGGTCCAGGCGACTGACACGACCAGCGATCTCACAGCAGAGGCCTGGTCGCTGCCAAGTGTCAAATATAGCGAGATCGCTTGCTAGGTCGGTGTTGCGTCACCAAACTTGTGACTTAGCAGCGATCTCACTTAGTGTGATGGGGGCTCTACTCTTCTAGATATGTAAATCTGTTATGCCTTAGTTTTCTATAGTGTGATATCTGGGGGAACAGTTATTCTCCTTGTGGAGAGTATTCTGCCAGTATTTTGCCAACTGGCAGTGAGGAGACTTAAAGCCGCAAAGCTCCTCTGAGAAACTGCATAAGAAATTGTCACTTCAGTGAGGAAATAGACAAACATGTATGCCACCTAATAAAAGGTAGCAATGCTAAAAGTCATAATTGACTCTAACAAACCTTTTAATATGATTTAGGATTTGTGCCAGATCAGAACCCCAAGCTACATATGCTGCATTTTGGGGTGATTACTCCTCATCAGTAGTGTGTGGGAATTCGGATCTGGCTGTATGAGAGGCTAAAATGAGGTCTATCTATTCTCCTTGCAGGGAGATTGGGGTTCTGATCTGGCACAAATCCTAAAGGTACCGTCACACGCGTCAATATTGCATGCAAGTTCCCTTGCAACTTACTGGTTGCAGTGAAATCATGGACACATTGTTCCATTTGTACACGGCCACAAAATAGAACAATGTGTCCATGATTTCACTGCAACCAGTAAGTTGCAAGGGAACTTGCATGCAATATTGACGCGTGTGACGGTACCTTAAGGCATATTAAAAGGGTTGTTAAAGAGTCAATTATGACTTTTCGGATTGCTACCTTTATTAGGAGTCATTAGACTTTGTCTAGTTCCTCACTGAAGTGACAATTTGCATATGCATTTTCCTAGAGGCATTGCGACTTTAAAGACGCTTCAATGTCGTTAAAGGGAAACTGACCCCTAAAAATCAGCCCCCAGACCATTTATACCTGTCCCTGCACCTCCAGGAATGCATTGTAGGCATCCCTTTGTGTAAAATAGGGTATTTGTAAAGTATTTAAAAGTGCTTTTATTACCTCGCTTTCTGCGGCTTCTCTGTGCTTGAGAAGTCACACAGGGCGTTCCCTGTGGCTACTCAGCGCCGCATGAGATCAATTATTCACGCCCAGATGGGCGTGCTAAGGCAGTGTGAGCTCCCTCGCTTCCCCCCTCCATGGGCGGTATAGCCTGCATGACGCAAATTGCGTCATATCCATATCATAGGACTTTGCGCTGCGCACTGCGCATGCGCGAGTTGGCTCTGTGGCAGCTAATCCCAAACTACTGGGATGCAACTGGTTAGTTGATCGAGGATCGTCTGATTTGAGAACATGTTCTCAAATCTGCGATCAATGATCCAACGATTTATCGTAGTCGTATCTCAGTGTAACACACAACGACGTCCTAGCAATGTCATTTCAACGACTTCAAACACGTGACGTTTGAGTGATATCGTTCACGATCTCGTACTGTACAAGTGGGCCTAAAGCCTCCTCAGTGCCGGCTGGCAGAGTACTCTGCACAAGGAGAATAGTTGTTCCCCCAGTCCTTGTTTTAGCCTCACATACAGCCAGATCAGAATTCCTACACACTGACTGATGAGGGGCAATCACCCCGAAATGCAGCTTCAGCAGTTAGAATTTGTGCCAGATCAAAACCCCAAAGTCATATTAAAAGGCTTGTTAAAGAGTCAATTATGACTTTTAGGATTGCTACCTTTATTAGGTGGCATTAGTTTATCTACGTCCTCACTGAAGTGACAATTTGTATATACATTATCTCTATTGTAACACCAATCTGTGTCTCTTAGGCTACCTTCACACCACGGCAAGATCCGATCCGGGGCCGTCAGGGATGAACCGGACAGCTCCGGACCTGATCTCAGCACACAGAACCGGAGGGCTAATATGCTGTGTGCTGCATCCGGTGTGCTGCAGATTATTATTCAGGACCGCGGCTCGCTGGGAGCTAGTCGCGGTCCTGAAATAACAGCCATGTTAGGGAGCGCCGGATTTCAACGGATCCTGGGGAATCCGGGAGACGCCAATTTGGGGAGATTTTTCTCCCCGGACACAAAAACGTTGCAAGCAACGTTTGTGTCGGGGAGAAAAATCTGAATTCTCCCGGATACTTCTGGAGAGATGGAAACCGGATGGCAGATAGTATCTGATAAAGCCGGATGGCAGCTATGAGGCCAAAATCCGCTTCGGAGCTGTCTGGTTTTCACCGGACAGCCCTGGATTGGATGTCATCGTGGTGTGAAGCCAGCCATAACATTCTTTCATTTGTATGCACAGCTTTATTGTCTGTTTTTGTATTATTGTACATCTTGTAGAGACCATGTCTTTAGACACTGTATATGGATTTTTCACACACATTATCATCTAATATATAAAGCTGTGTGTGTGTGTGTGTGTATGTGTGTATGTGTGTGTGTGTATCCGGGATTGGCATCTACACCGTCGCAACTACAGCCGCAAAATTTTGCACAGTCACACGTCTTAACCCCGAGAGCGTCATAGGCTATGTTGTGAGGCGAAATGTTAATCCCGCGGCTTGCAATTCATCAAACAATTTTGCCCCTATCTACATAATGGGGAAAAAGTGACAGTTACCAGTTGACAGTTGTGAATGAGAGGGGCTTAATGATAGCGCCAAAGACTAAGGGCCCTTTCACATCTGCGTTTTTCGTAATTCGCGGCAGATGCGGTGAAAAAACCGCATCTGCCGCGTTTCGCATAACGGTTCCACTTGCGGCACGGTTGCGGTTTTTTCCATAGGAAGTATAGGGGGACTTGCGGCAGATGCGGCAAGTGCGGTATTGCACTTGCGGCAGGTGCGGCAGAGAAAAAAACCGCGGCTTACTGCGGTTTTTTTCTCTGCCGCACCTGCCGCAAGTGCAATACCGCACTTGCCGCATCTGCCGCAAGTCCCCCTATACTTCCTATGGAAAAAACCGCAACCGTGCCGCAAGTGGAACCGTTATGCGGCAAACGCGGCAGATGCGGTTTTTTCACCGCATCTGCCGCGAATTACGAAAAACGCAGATGTGAAAGCACCCTAACAGCACATACCAGCATATAGTCACTAAGGTTCGGCCCCAACATGAGATATTCACCACACACGGGGACATGTATACACACCACATGCACACAAAGAGTAACAGCAAATGTATAGTCGCTAAGGTGCAGCACCAACATTGGATACTCACCACGCGCCCAAACAAACAAACAAACACACAACAACACACACACACACACACACACACACACACACACACACAACACAGAGACACACACACAACACAGAGACCAACACAACACAGATACACACCACACACAGAGACAACACACCACACAGACACCCCCTCCACAGGGACACACACACATACACACCCTATAGGGACACATGCACTCACCCTACAGGGACACACACACACCACAAAGAGACACATACAACAGAGACACACACCACACAGACCCCCCCACAGGGACATACACACCCTATAGGGACACACATACACATACACACACCAGAGACACACAAACACACCCCCAAGGGGACACACACCCTATAGCGACACATGCACTCACCCTACAGGGACACACACACACCACAAAGAGACACACACAACACAGACCCCCCCCCCACCACACAGACCCCCCTTTCACAAGGACACACATAGCCACCCTATAGGGACACATGCACTCACCCCACAGGGACACACGCATACACACCCCCCAGGGACACACACCACACAGACACAGATGTGCACAAATCACCTCACACAACTCGCCTCATACGTGTGCTATCTTTAATTTCCAAACATAAACATCTGATTAAAAACAGCCAATGTGCAACACATGTGCCATATAGGGAATTAAGGCAGATATCAGTCATATGAGCTGTCTATTATGTGTATGGTTGGTTTCACACTGCAGTTTTTCACTGATCAGTGTCCATCAGTGTTTATGTGCCAAAACCAGGAGTGTCTCCAAAACTCAGAACAGGTGTCAATCTTTCAATTACAGTTTTTCTCTGCAAGTTCCTTTCCTGGTTCCTCTCCGGGTTTTGGCACACAAACACTGAAGGACACTGATCAGTGAAAAACTGCAGTGTGAAGCCAGCCTATGTGTTAGGTAACATATACTGCCCGGCCAGGGGGAGGGTTTACTGTTGGCTGGAGATTTATTAGGCTGCCTATAGCAACCAATCACAGCTCAGCTTCTATTTTCTTACAGGTCATTAATATGACATATTCAAATTCTATTTTGTTATAGCTAACAGCAGTTATTTATTAACCCGGGCGTAGCCGGGTACTACAGCTAGTTATTACTATTTCTGTTATATGCAGATCGTTGCCAAAACGGCAGATGTTTTGAGCTTTGTGACAATAAAACAATCTATAAAATTACTACAGCCCCATTTTTCTTTTGTTCATGAATGCCAAAGTGCATTCCTTTTATGATGAGCTCTTATTGACTTGTGAGCACCTATTTCAGCAGTAGGGCCCGGCCTACAGTTCACAGGTGGAGGCAGCCATAATGCATAGGATGGGGCGGACACCGACCATATTCTCCTTATGTACATCAGTGGCCTAAAGTCATTTAACACTTTAAAAACACCAGCTGTATATTGAAATGTGTAAAAATCTACTTTCTCCAGGCCCCTTCCACGACGGCATAGGAGGTTGTCTCTCCACGCCCTATTAGGGACAGGAAGCACAAGAGAGGTTAAAAGGACCCTCCCACTCTCCAGTGTCTTTCCTGTCCCCATGGGGCATGGAGAGGTATGTTTGCTAAGCTGTAGGGGCCGGCACACTACAGCTTACCCGACTGCCGGACAGCTTTGGTCGGGCCTCGGTTCCTCCTCTGCTGATCCCAT
Organism: Allobates femoralis; assembly: GCA_033576535.1. Lineage (NCBI taxonomy): Eukaryota > Metazoa > Chordata > Amphibia > Anura > Aromobatidae > Allobates > Allobates femoralis. The sequence continues at coordinate 214,553,383 of JARQOC010000006.1, read as the reverse complement.
GGCTGGAGCTGTGGGCCCTCAGCGTGACCCTCCGGATCCCGGTGGGGTGATGCGGGCTGTGGCGTCCCCAGTCGGCGGCCTCACTCTGTGCAGCCCGCTGGCTGCTTCCCGCGTGCTGCCCGCTGCCCCGTGACCGGACGTGACACTGGAAGGGCGGGACTTCCGGTCGCAGGAGCGCGCCTCTTCCGGGTTCCGGCGGTGGGATCCGGTGGGCCAGCGTGCGGGCACGTCTCCTATGGCGGCCTGCCCAGGACCAGGCGCGGGAGGTGAGGGTTACGTTTTACACTGGGTGGGGCAGGCCTTCCAGCTTAAAAGGCTACCCTGAAGCCATCTGATCATGGTAGGTGAATCCTGTGCCAGATGAAGCTGTGCCAGACGTGCACAGATAAGGTGGTTAGGGCCGAACACCCTAGCCTGGTTGACGACTTGAGGGCCATGGTCAAGCAAGAGATTCAAGCTTCCCTGGCCTCCCTCTAACCTGCGTCTCCCATTGCTGGACCTCCCTCCCCTAAGAGAGGGAAGCTTCAGGCTACCCCACCAGGCTCTGAGGACCCTACCCCTGACTCAGACTGAGGGCCCCGAGGACTCCTCTTCCGCACCTCAGGCGGATCTACGTAGATTTTTGTTTCCCTCTGATGACGTCATTGCCTGCGCCCACCGGAGGAGGAAGCCGGAAGAAGCTGGATGAAGCCGGAGGCGCTGTGGCGGGACAGCGGTAGGGATAAGTATAATGATCTATTATTTTACAGGTTTAAGGCAGCAAGGGGGGGCCCTGTATACCCATGGGGGGGGGCGCCATTTTGAATCGAATTACACGATTTTGGATTAAACCACAATCGTGGCCACAGCAGGGGGCGAATTAATCGAATTAATTCGATTAAATCGCCCAGCCCTAGCCAGGGGGAGTGTCAGGTTGGACCTTGCCGGCCCCCAGAGTCACAGGGAAGGAGTGCACCTAGCGCGCCGCCGAGTAAGCTCATGAAAAGGACCATGGTAATGTGCTCATGTGCGAACCCGGCGGTCAGCTGACAAGAAGGGAACATGGTGATGGCTCCAAGACAGAGCACGCTTGGATGCCGGACGCCCGGTCGGCAGAGGAGCAGGAGATGCCGACCCGGCGGGAGAGGTGAGCTGGGAAACGGTGCCAGAGGGCCTAACAGAAATAGTGGAGTGGGGATTCCACTTCCAAACTGAAGCTATGCCCCCTCTCGTTGAAAGGGGAGATGGTGTTTGGTCCGGCTCAGGAGGAGATTTTAGAAAAAGTGACTGACCACAAGGCCCTCAGGGAGCAGAAGTCAATCCGGCAGCATTCCTTTCGTTCCTTGGTGCCTCAGGCCTCCCAGTCCAAAGGAAAGGGCAAAACCGGTCGCTGGAGTTATCAGAAAGGGAGAGGGAAGAATATCCTCATCCCCTCCCATAAACCCCATCTCTCCAATAAACAGTGACTCGATCCCAGGGGGGGGGGGGGGGAAGGTCGCCTCTTCCCAGTGGGTGTTGAACGTCATCTCCTGGGGCCTCCTCATCGAATTTGTGTCAGCTCCCCCCTCCCCCCGGGTCTTCAGGCCACTGTGCTGCCTTCCAAGGCGGCTCAGAAGGTCCTGTACTCCAAGCTTCAGGAAATGCTTCTTGCCAACGTGGTCTCCCCTGTTCCGGAAGTGGGGTTGGGTCACTGCTCCCGCCCCTTTGTGGTCAAAAAGCCGTCGGGAGATTCACGGGTGATCATCAACATGAAACACCTCAAACGGCATGTCCGTTACCGGCGTTTCAAAATGGAGTCCGTCAGGTCGGCGATTCCGTTGATCGGCTGCCATCACCAGATGGCTACCATAGATCTGCGGGATGCATACTTCCATGTTCCTATTCATACTCGCCACCGACAGTTCCTCAGATTTGCTGTTCTGCGTGACGGGGAGCTTCTCCATTTTCAGTTCAATGTCCTTCCCTTCGGCATCTCCTCGGCTCCCAGGGTCTTCTCGAAGATTATGGCTGAGGTGGTGGCCTTCCTGAGGGGTCGGGGCATTTGTCTGGTGCCGTACCTGGACGACTTTCTCCTAGTTGCTCCTTCCGTGTTGGCTCTCCGGTGGGGCGTGGAGGAGTCCCTTATGGTACCTTTACACGCCGCGACGGCAGGCTGGATACATCGCGCTACTTCACGTGCACGAGCACGCCCGAACGGCTACAAACGGTCAACGCACTCTCTTTACACGCCGCCATAAGGTGCGCTACGCCACGCTACATCTATAGCTAGCTACATCGCCGGGTGTCTCAAGTAGCCAGCTGTAGCGTAGCGTACCATGTTTACACACCGCTCCAACAAGCTACTATGGGCGGACCCGGTGCAGCAGGGATAGCACATAGGCGTGCAACAATCTTGGATTACGAGCCGTCCGTACGATGATAGGACAGCGCAATATCATTAGGATTGGCCAGGCATCGCAGTAGGCTGATTAATACAGCACGCTCGAGTAATTGTGTAGTGTGACTGGTCAGCTCCTTAAATATCCCGCCCTATGCTGCGACTACCAATCATAAAGCAGGAGCGACCTCCAATGATCGCAGATGGGGCGCGGTAACATGGCGACTGTGTCACGCCTTAGATACATGGCAGCCACATCGCCGGGTGTCCAGAGTTGCCTTCCGTTGCTTCTTTACACGCCGATACAGCTCGCTACAATCGGCGATGTTGCCTTAAGTTTATGAGCAGAGACCATAAACAGATGTATCTGTCGCCGGCTGTAGCGTCGCCTCTTCAGACGCCGCTACTACAGGCGATATGGACGCTACAAGCTACAATTGTAGCTTGTAGCGCGATGTATCCAGCCTGCCGTCGCGGCGTGTAAAGGTACCATTAGGGTGCTGAGCTCCTTGGGCTGGATCCCCCATCTTCAGAAGTCTCATCTCCAGCCATCCTCCAAGAGGAGGTTTCTCAGGGTCTTCTTGGACTCCGACGAACAGACTTCCTTTCTCCCGGACGATCACAGGTTGCTGCTCCAGGCCAAGATTTCCGCTCTGCATCGGTTGTCCGCTCCCACCCTTCGGACGACAACGTCAGTGCTGGGATCTATGACATTCTGCATCCCGTTGGTCATGTGGGCTCAACCCCACTCTCGCTCTCTTCAAGACCATGTCCTTTCCCACTGGGACGGCCTGCCTTCGTCCCTCAACAGACAGTACAGTCTTTCAGGTCTTGTCTCCTCGTCCCTCTTCTGGTGGTTGGATCCCCGAAATTTGCGGAGGGGGGTGGCCTGGGGTCAGTCCCCGGTCATTACTCTCACTACGGATGCCAGCCAGAGGTGGTGGGGGACTGTCGTTGCCCGCACCCAGTTTCAGGGCGTATGGCCTCGGGTGATCAGTGCTCGCTCTTCCAATTACAGGGAGTTGCGGGCTATGGAGGAAGCCCTCCTGGCCACTTCTCGTCTGGTGCAGGGTTCCCACGTTCTGGTGTACTCCCACAACGTCTCCACGGTAGCTCACCTCCGTTATCAGGGCGGGACTCGATCCAGGACTCTGGGGTCGGTGTCCTCTCGAATATTTTCCTGGGCAGAACAATTCCTCCTGTCCCTTTCCGCTGTCCACCTGAAGGGGTCCTTGAACCTTCAGGCGGATTTTCTCAGCCGCAAGGACCTTCATCCAGGCGAATGGAGTCTGGATCAGGCCGTTTTCTGCTCTCTGGTGGCCGGATGGGGTACCCTGGATATCGACCTTTTCGCCTCCAGTGCCAATCACAAGGTCGCAACATATTTCTCCCTGAATCCGCGGGACAATGCAGTGGGGGTGGATGCCTTTTCACGGCCTTGGGACTTCCATCTGGCTTATGTCTTCCCTCCGATTCAGCTTCTTGCAAAGGCCTTGCGGAAGGTCAGGGTGGACGGGGTTCCAACGATCCTGGTAGCTCCTCTGTGGCCGAAACGGAGCTGGTACAATTTGATTGTGTCTCTTCGGGTCGATGGTCCCGTGATTCTGGGTGCGGATCCCAGTCTGCGGATCCCAGTCTGCTGTTTCATCCGGATCCTCGGAGGCTCAGCTTAGCTGCTTGGCTTCTGAGGCCCGTGTGTTGAAGTCACAGGGTTTGTCTGCCAAGGTGGTGGCTACTTTACAACAGAATCGTAAACCGGTCACCAATGCTATTTACAATAAAGTCTGGAAGAGATTCTCCTCCTGGTGTGGTTCTCTGCCTCCGGACCCACTCCATCCTAATATCTCACAAATTTTGGATTTCCTGCAGGCCGAGTTGGACCTGGGACTTCGGCCTAGCACGTTGAAAGTCCAGGTTTCAGCTCTCAGCTCCGTTTTTGATGCTGATTTGGCCGCTCATCGCTGGATTCGCAGATTCATGGTTTCAGCCTCTAGGATTCGTCCACGTATCAAAGTCCTTGCTCCCACCTGGGATCTCAATGCGGTCTTCACCGGGTTGTCCCGATCCACCTATGAACCTTTGTCAGCCTGTGATCTTCGGCTGCTGTCTCATAAAACGGCCTTTCTTGTGGTAATCATGACCGCCCGGCGTGTAGGGGAACTTCAGGCTCTGTCCATCAGGGAGCCCTATTTGACGGTCCGTGATGACTGCATCGTTCTTCAGCTGGACCCTTCTTTCCTCCCCAAGGTGGTCTCGGACTTTCACCGTTCCCAGTCAATTGTCCTACCTTCCTTTTGTCAGTCTCCTCGTTCTCCGAAAGAGGAAGAGTTCCACTCTTTGGATGTTCGCAGAATTGTGCTTCGTTACCTGGAGGTCACGGCGCCCTGATGGGTTGATCACCTTTTCGTCCAGCCCTTTGGTCCCAATGAGGGCAGGAAAGTGGCGAAGTGCACCATTGCCAGCTGGATTAAACGGGCCACTGCTGCATTCTACCTATCTCAACAACTACCGATGCCTTTTGGGTTTACTGCCCATTCCACCAGGGCTACCTCGGTCTCCTGGGCTGAAAAGGCGGGGGCTTCTCCTGAGCAGATTTGCACTGCTGCTACATGGTCCTCCCTGCATACCTTCACGAAACATTATCGTTTAGACCTGGGTTCTACCAGGGATTTGGCCTTTGGCAGGAAAGTCCTGCAGGCTGTGGTCCCGCCCTAGGTTTGTATTCGTTGGTATTCCTCCTATGCTGTCGTGGAAGGGGCCTGGAGAAAATAGAATTATTCTTACCGTTAATTCGGTTTCTAGGGCCCTTCCACGACAGCACCTAATTCCCTCCCTTCTTTTCCTTGTTTTATCATGGAATGCTCTGTCTTGCTTTGGTCATACTATGGTTCTGTGTAAGACACTGGAGAGTGGGAGGTGGGAGGGTCCTTTTAACCTCTCTCGTGCTTCCTGTCCCTAAAAGGGCGTGGAGAGACAACCTCCTATGCTGTCGTGGAAGGGCCCTAGAAACCGAATTAACGGTAAGAATAATTCTATTATTTTGACGCCAGGCATGCCCACCTGTGTGTCTGCAGTGTGAGGTCAGTAGGCCAACGTTATTTATTCCCTTTGAGAACACCCATCAGTGCTCACTTTGATATTTCTGTAGCTGCCTTTTGGTGTACTCACCTCAGGGCTTCACACCACGCTGTATATTATGATCATTTCTGATTGTTATTAAACGTGTAAGAAGAAACAAACAAAAAAAGTACATGTTGCTTAAGGCTACTTTCACACTACGATTTTGAAGGGAGCCGATGCTGTCCGATAAATTCGGACAGCATCGGCTCCCTTCTGATGCCTGGAATCGTATGCCAAATAGGCACCCGATTCCGGCAAAAAATCGTAGCCTCCGTTAAAAAAATAAAAATATATATACATGCTCACCTCTCCCCGAGCCCGCGCCGTCTTCCCACAGGCTCCCGGTGTCTGCAGAGGTCTTCTACTGCAGTACAGGACCTGCGGTGATGTCACAGTCACGTGACACCAGGTTACACCATGGTAGCCTGCGGTCACGTGACATCACCGCAGGTCCTGTACTGCAGTAGAAGAACTCTGCAGACACCGTGAGCCTGCGGGAGCCACCGGGAGACGGCAGGAGACAGCGGGAGCTGGCGGGGGCTCGGGGAGAGGTGAGCATAAAAACTTTTATTTTTTTAACCCCTGCCTTCCAGTTTGGAGCTTTTTACTGTACTGAGCATGCGCAGTACAGTAAAATCGGGTCTGAGGAGACATCAGATGTTTCCTCGGACCCCACTCCATAGGGTCCCATGATAAATTGATCGGACCAAATCGCATGTGCACTAAATGCCATCCGATTTGGTCCGATCTGATTGTGTCCGATTTTATTTTTCGGTGCAAAAATCGGAGCATGCTCCGATTTTTGCACCGATAAAACAATCGGACAGAATCGGATCGGACCAAATCGGATGGCATTTAGTGCACATTCGATTCGGTCCGATGCCCATAGGGCTGCATGGGGCCCAAAATCGATCCGATGCTGTCCGATTTTTAATCGGACAGCATCGGATTTAAAAAATCCGTAGTGTGAAACTAGCCTAATACGAAAGTGGACTATTAGGAAACCAATGTCAGCATCGTGAAAGCATCAGGTCATGTCACCAATGTCTAGTATAAGATGGGTCTCAGCTGTGGTCTAAGATCTCTCACTTTATTTAGGCATAAACATTGCACCGACAAGACCCCAGGGCCAAACCTGATGTTGTCAGGGCTATGCAGACAAGATGGCATAATGTTTCCCCCAACCAGCAGTGCCAGCCGATGCCCATGTAATAGTACCTGGCAGTCCTAACGATACCCCTCACCCCCTCAGACTCATGACTCATAGGGATACTATGTACAGTACAGACCAAAAGTTTGGACACACCTTCTGATTCAAAGTGTTTTCTTTATTTTCATGACTATGAAAATTATAGATTCACACTGAAGGCATCAACACTATGAATTAACACATGTGGAATTATATACTTAACAAAAAAGTGTGAATCAGCTGAAAATAGGTCTTACATTCTAGGTTCTTCAAAGTAGCCACCTTTTGCTTTGATTACTGCTTTGCACACTCTTGGCATTCTCTTGATGAGCTTCAAAAGGTAGTCAGCGGAAATGGTCTACCAACAGTCTTGAAGGAGTTCCCAGAGATGCTTAGCACTTGTTGGCCATTTTGCCTTCACTCTGCGGTCCAGCTCACCCCAAACCATCTCGAATGGGTTCAGGTCTGGTGACTGGAAACCAGGTCATCTGGCGTAGCACCCCATCACTCTCCTTCTTGGTCAAAAAGCCCTTACACAGCCTGGAGTGGGGGTCATTGTCCTGTTGAAAAATAAATTTTGGTCCAACTAAACGCAAATCGGATGGAATAGCATGCCGCTGCAAGATGCTGTAGTAGCCATGCTGGTTCAGTATGCCTTCAATCTTGAATAAATCCCCAACACTGTCACCAATAAAGCACCCCCACACCATCACACCTCCTCCTCCATGCTTCATGGTGGGAAGCAGGCATGTAGAGTCCATCCATTCACCTTTTCTGCGTCACACAAGACACAATGGTTAGAACCAAAGATCTCAAATTTGGACTCATCAGACCAAAGCACAGATTTCCACTGGTCTAATGTCCATTTCTTGTGTTCTTTAGCCTAAACAAGTCTCTTCTGCTTATTGCTTGTCCTTAGCAGTGGTTTCCTAGCAGCTATTTTACCATTAAGGCCTGCTGCACAAAGTCTCCTCTTAACAGTTGTTGTAGAGATGTGTCTGCTGCTAGAACTCGGTGTGGCATTGACCTGGCCTCTAATCTGAGCTGCTGTTAACCTGCGATTTCTGAGGCTGGTGACTCACATGAACTTATCCTCGCAGCAGAGGTGACTCTTGGTCTTCCTTTCCTGGGTCGGTCCTCATGTGAGCCAGTTACTTTGTAGCGCTTGATGGTTTTTGCAACTGCACTTGGGGACACCTTCAAAGTTTTCCCAATTTTTCGGACTGACTGGCTTTCATTTCTTAAAGTAATGATAGTGAAGTAAAGAAAAACGACTGGCTGCTTTTTTCTTGCCACAATACAAATTCTAACAGTCTATTCAGTAGGATTATCAGCTGTGTATCCACCAGACGTCTGCACAACACAACTGATGGTCCCAACCCCATTTATAAGGCAAGAAATCCCACTTATTAAACCTGACAGGGCACACCTGTGAAGTGAAAACCATTTCCGGTGACTACCTCTTGAAGCTCATCAAGAGATTGCCAAGAGTGTGCAAAGCAGTAATCAAACAAAAGGTGACTACTTTGAAGAACCTAGAATATAAGACATATTTTCAGTTGTTGCACACTTTTTTGTTAAGTATATAATTCCACATGTGTTAATCCATAGTTTTGATGCCTTCAGTGTGAATCTACAATTTTCATAGTCATGAAAATAAAGGAAACTTTTTGAATGAGAAGGTGTGTCCAAACTTTTGGTCTGTACTATATGTGGCTTGAAATCTAGCCAATGAGAGTACAGTCTTATTCCACCAATGAAGTCCCCAATGTTCTGAATTGAGTGATCAGGGGTATATAAGGAGGTCTGTTCATTGACCAGGGTGATACATGCCACATGGATCCAAACTTGGGTCCGCAGATCCCATTGGCAGTCCATAACCTGAGGGCCTAGGCTCTTCAGCGCCGACCAAGGGGATCAGAACCTGGAGTATATTATAACATGGACCTCGGCCTTGACTAGAGAAACACCAGAGACTACTTAAGGAGGATATCCAGAGTGGGACATTTCAGACACCTGGCTACAGCAAAACCGTCTAATCCCTGGTGAGCCAGAGGAAGGGTGAGACTTTGTTGCCTGACACAATTTATGTTTTGCTTGGTTATGTGCAGGTCCGTATTTGCCGCTAGGCACTTGAGGGCACGTGCCTAAGGCGCCAGAATTTGGAGGGGCGAGCCTGAGCTTTTTTTTTTTGTGTGTCTCCGGGGTTGGGCTGGCTTGCCCCGCCTCCCCACCTCAGTCTGCTGCCGCTGCATCTTGGTTTACAGGCCGCTGAAGGGATGGGGTCGGAGGAGTGAGGAGATTTGAATTTCCCGCGCCGCGGAGGCCCGGGCAACACATCGCTGGCGCCGGTGGATGGCACCTGTTGAACAGCTCCCAGGTGCTGGCGGCTGCCGCCTGCTGACACCTGGTGCCGGCTGATGTCGCCTTGTGCCGAGCGCCACCTGGTGCCGGCTCCCTGGTGCTGGCGGCTGCTGGGTGCCGCCTGGCAGGTGCTGGTGGCTGCCAGGTGCCGGCCGATGCAAGGTGCCTGCGAGCGTGGAGTCAGGTAAGGCGCTATTACAGCCGAAGATAGCAACCTGGTGGGGGGGGGGGGGGGACAATGGGATGGATGGGGCAGCCTGGAAGAGGGGGGGAGTAACTGGACAGATGTGGGGGCGGCATGGAAAAGGTGAGCAAAGATGGATGGATAGAGGAAAAAGGTACATGGATGGATGGGGGGGGGGGGGGGGGATAGAGGAAAAAGGTACATGGATGGATGGGGGGGGGGGGATAGAGGAAAAAGGTACATGGATGGATGGGGGGGATAGAGGAAAAAGGTACATGGATGGATGGGGAGAAGCTACATGGAACGTGGGGTGGGGAGAAGCTACACAGAATGTGGGGGGAGGAGAAGCTGCGCGGAACATGGGAGGGGAGAGGCTGCGCGGAACATGGGAGGGGAGAGGCTGCGCGGAACATGGGAGGGGTATGGGGGTGAAGATCAGCTGCTTGAGATGTATGGGGGGTGAATAGTATGGGACATGTGGAAAGAGGGTGAGCAGTGTGGAACAATTAATCTGCATACACACTTATATAGGGAATGTACTGTTCTGGCGATGTATTGACGGTGGTTCCGATTATGTATTATTGTATTGCCGGAGCTTTTGGTGATGTACTGACAGGGGTTATAGTGATGATATATTATTGTATTGATGGGGGTCCTGGTGATTAATTGACAGTGGTTCTGGTGAGGTATTATTGTATTGACAGTGGTTCTGGTGATGTAGTTATGTGGATGTTGTAATCTTTAACTTAACAGACTTGATCCTAAAACATTATAGGGCAAGTGTGCTGGACTTAAAATACCGCTGAATGTCAGACAAACAATTGACTAAAGCCCCCAAGCGCTATAGATGTCTTATTGCTCAGCAGGCAGCAAGCTTGCTCGTCTCTCCCATATACAGGAGCACTCACTCTTACCAGTGTTCCTGTATACTGTATGGAAGCTACTGTTAGGCCCCTTTCACATCAGCGGTTTGCTGATGTTTCCGGCCAATCCAACAGATGGCGTCAGATCTGCTGCCTAACGGCCGACTTGCGGCTCCTATCTGGCAAGCCCCATGCCTTGTTTATGGAGCTTGGGAGCGGCAACTGCGGTTCTGACAAAACTGGCACTTGCTGCAGCAAAAAAACACGCTGCTAACCGCAATTGCCGCAAGCCCCATAGAGAATGAATGGGGGTTTGCCTCAAGTGTACCGCAAGTTGGTTGTTAGGCGGCAGATGCGGTAAATCTGCTGGATCGACCAGAACCGCTGATGTGAAAGGGGTCTTATGGCCACGTCACACGCTTCAAATTCTTGAACGATATTGCTTAAGCGATCTGCTTTTTTGATGACATAAGCGATATCGTTTGTGCGTCGCTGCGCGTAATCAAGCGATTTTACAATGTAAAATCGCTTGATTGTTTGATCGCAGATTTGTGAGCCGGAGCTCAAATCAAGCAATAATCGCTTGATCAATCTGCATCATCGTGGTGTGTGACACCAGGATGAATGATCTCGCTGGTCCACATTGCTGGTGAGTCTGCCTGTGTGACAGCTCACCAGCGATGTGAACGATATTTTTAGCGATCGCGCGTGCATGTGATTGCTAACAATATCGCTCACAAGATTGATGCGTGTGACGGCCGCCTTAGGCCATGTGCACACGTTCAGTATTTGATGAGTTTTTTACCTCAGAATTTGTAGACAAAACCAGGAGTGGAGCAATCAGAGGAAAAGTCTAATAGAAACACATCACCACTTCTGTATTTAAATTATCCACTCCTGGTTTTGGCTACAAATCCTGAGGTAAAAAACTCATCAAATACTGAACGTGTGCACATGGCCTTAGACGTCTCTGGCTGCAGCTAATCATTAAAGGTACCGTGACACGGGGAGATATCGCCGGCGATGTTGCCGGAAACTGAGGGGCGTGGTCAGGTTGCGGCGACATCGCCGGCGAATTGCCGCGTGTGACAGGGCGATAATCAGGCGATGAATCGCCTGAGTCACATCGCCAGGTTTCCCAACAATGATGGGAAACCTGGCGATGTTGCTCAGGCGATCCTGCCTGATCGCCCTGTGTAACGCGGCAACCTGCAATGTTGCGGGCGATTCCGCCTATATCCAACATTGCGAGTTATCGCTTGCTGGGTTGCTGGGCAACCCAGCGAGCGATAGCCGCGGCAACTAGCCGGTGACATCGCCGGTAAGTTGCTCAGTGTGACATCTCACCGGCGATGTTGTCAGGGATGCGCGCTCCCGCGATCCCCCGGCAATATCGCCGGCGATATGTCCCTGTGTGACGGTACCTTTAGAGGACAAAAGGATCTACAGCCTGTGATCTGACATGCTGGATCCTTATTTCCCTCAACCAATCATCAGTTAGAGCCCCATACACATTAGACTGTCGTCGCAGGTTTAGCTAACTTTAGTCTCATGTGTACGGAGGTTTCTTAATTACTATGGCTATGAGCACTGACATCTGTGAACCCCTCCGCACATTTGCGTGAGCTTGGGGGGATACGCAATGTGACCGCAGCCACCACAAGCTCCTATCTTTATAATGGGAGCGCACGGTGCTGCGCTTGACTGCGCATGACCGTGCGCACCCATTCACTCCCATATGTGATCTGTATGCAGGCGGATGCCTGGCACAAATTCACAGTCTCGTCCGCACCAGGGACGCGACATGTTGCATTCCTGGTGCGGACGAGACTGTGTGATTTGTGTGCAGGCATCCGCCTGCGCACAGATCACATATGGGAGTGAATGGGTGAGCACGCTCATGCGCAGTCAAGCGCAGCACCGTGCGCTCCCATTATAAAGATAGGAGCTTGCGGTGGCTGGGGTCACATTGCGGATCCCCTCCGCAGAACGCTGCGGAGGGATCCGCAAATGTGAACCCAGCCTGAGTGCTGAAATTCAGATAAGAGACAATACACAGTTAAAAAAGGAAAACCAAAAAAAAAAAAATCTAAAGATTCAACTTATGAACAGCAATCGTTGTTACATTGCCGTGCATGAGCTCATTCCTTTTTGCATTTGTTGCTGAGCGGATCTGCCTGAAAAATAAAATGCTGCGTGCACATATGCTTAGGCTGACTGATCAGGAAAGGGGGGGGGGGGGGGGGGGGGGGGGTGTGACCGCTGAAAGTGTCCAGAGCGGCAGGAGCTCCAAATATGGCCCTGGTTATGTGTTATATGCCTTTAACTGTTGGGCATCCAATAAAGTCTTATTATTCTCGTTCCCTCACCTAGTATTGTTCTGCCCATGGGTAAGGAGTTTGAGTGTTCAATTGGGATGAGCCTTGGCCTAAGTTGTCATTTTAAAGGCAGCCGGGCCGACAAACAAAAGCACCCACTGACCCCAGTGTCTATGCCAGGATGAGGGATCATATATACTAAGATGGGGGAACAATATATACAAGGAGGAGGACTGTATATACCAGGATGGGGGACCATATGTGCCAGAATAGGAGACCATATATTCCAGGATGGGGTACAATATATACAAGGAGGAGGATTGTATATACCAGGATGGGGGACCATATGTGCCAGAATAGGAGACCATATATTCCAGGATGGGGTACAATATATACAAGGAGGAGGACTGTATATACCAGGATGGGGGACCATGTGCCAGAATAGGAGACCATATATTCCAGGATGGGGTACAATATATACAAGGAGGAGGACTGTATATACCAGGATGGGGTACAATATATACAAGGATGAGGATTGTATCTACCAGGATGGGGGGACCATATGTGCCAGAATAGGAGACCATATATTCCAGGATGGGGTACAATATATACAAGGAGGAGGACTGTATATACCAGGATGGGGGACCATATGTGCCAGAATAGGAGACCATATATTCCAGGATGGGGTACAATATATACAAGGAGGAGGACTGTATATACCAGGATGGGGTACAATATATACAAGGATGAGGATTGTATCTACCAGGATGGGGGGACCATATGTGCCAGAATAGGAGACCATATATTCCAGGATGGGGTACAATATATACAAGGAGGAGGACTGTATATACCAGGATAGGGGACCATATGTGCCAGAATAGGAGACCATATATTCCAGGATGGGGTACAATATATACAAGGAGGAGGACTGTATATACCAGGATGGGGGACCATATGTGCCAGAATAGGAGACCATATATTCCAGGATGGGGTACAATATATACAAGGAGGAGGACTGTATATACCAGGATGGGGGACCATATGTGCCAGAATAGGAGACCATATATTCCAGGATGGGGTACAATATATACAAGGAGGAGGACTGTATATACCAGGATGGGGGACCATATGTGCCAGAATAGGAGACCATATATTCCAGGATGGGGTACAATATATACAAGGAGGAGGACTGTATATACCAGGATGGGGTACAATATATACAAGGATGAGGATTGTATCTACCAGGATGGGGGGACCATATGTGCCAGAATAGGAGACCATATATTCCAGGATGGGGTACAATATATACAAGGAGGAGGACTGTATATACCAGGATGGGGGACCATATGTGCCAGAATAGGAGACCATATATTCCAGGATGGGGTACAATATATACAAGGAGGAGGACTGTATATACCAGGATGGGGTACAATATATACAAGGAGGAGGACTGTATATACCAGGATGGGGGACCATATGTGCCAGAATAGGAGACCATATATTCCAGGATGGGGTACAATATATACAAGGAGGATTGTATCTTCCAGGATGGGGGGGGGACCATATGTGCCAGAATAGGAGACCATATATTCCAGGATGGGGTACAATATATACAAGGAGGAGGACTGTATATACCAGGATGGGGGACCATATGTGCCAGAATAGGAGACCATATATTCCAGGATGGGGTACAATATATACAAGGAGGAGGACTGTATATACCAGGATGGGGTACAATATATACAAGGATGAGGATTGTATCTACCAGGATGGGGGGACCATATGTGCCAGAATAGGAGACCATATATTCCAGGATGGGGTACAATATATACAAGGAGGAGGACTGTATATACCAGGATGGGGTACAATATATACAAGGAGGAGGACTGTATATACCAGGATGGGGGACCATATGTGCCAGAATAGGAGACCATATATTCCAGGATGGGGTACAATATATACAAGGAGGATTGTATCTTCCAGGATGGGGGGGGGACCATATGTGCCAGAATAGGAGACCATATATTCCAGGATGGGGTACAATATATACAAGGAGGATTGTATCTTCCAGGATGGGGGGACCATATGTGCCAGAATAGGAGACAATATATTCCAGGATGGGGTACAATATATACAAGGAGGAGGACTGTATATACCAGGATGGGGGACCATATGTGCCAGAATAGGAGACCATATATTCCAGGATGGGGTACAATATATACAAGGAGGAGGACTGTATATACCAGGATGGGGGACCATATGTGCCAGAATAGGAGACCATATATTCCAGGATGGGGTACAATATATACAAGGAGGAGGACTGTATATACCAGGATGGGGGACCATATGTGCCAGAATAGGAGACCATATATTCCAGGATGGGGTACAATATATACAAGGAGGAGGACTGTATATACCAGGATGGGGGACCATATGTGCCAGAATAGGAGACCATATATTCCAGGATGGGGTACAATATATACAAGGAGGAGGATTGTATCTTCCAGGATGGGGGACATTATTAATACATAATACATCTAGCTGTGAGTTTGGCAGATTCCAGTTCACCCTGGAAGATTTACTGATATACTATGAAACACCACACACCATTAGTCAGTCCACACAATGACTATGGTGGTAGAAAGGAAAACACCGAACAGCACGCCATAGAGTGTGCCGGTGACAGAAGACATTGATTGCACTGCTAATGTTCTGTCTCTGGGAAAATGGCCGCCAGAGGAGCTGCTGCAGGGGACATTCCACACAGCGCAGTTAGGCCTCTAGTGACCGCACATCAGTACCGGCTGCCGCGGATTTCCCCAAGGTGAAGGTAGAAAATATCCGTGGTGAATGAGGTGCATGTCCCGTCACACCCACCTGTCAGCAGAAGGCGCCGGAGCCCCGCCATGCGGCTCCAGAAGGGCAGCGCCATGCTACACTGTGAGCAGAGGACGGTACCAGCCTCTCGATTGGAGTTGATTTCTTAAGGGAATTACGTCATCGGAAAAGGCGGGACTTCTAAATCCAAGGAAACGTGATTGTGCGCTG
The DNA here is from genome assembly GCA_033576535.1 of Allobates femoralis. Lineage (NCBI taxonomy): Eukaryota > Metazoa > Chordata > Amphibia > Anura > Aromobatidae > Allobates > Allobates femoralis. Next base: position 214,537,941 of record JARQOC010000006.1, on the reverse strand, counting down.
TGCAGCGCTGAGCTGAGGGTTGCATCTAGTCCGGAGTTGATTTTTTGTGGCCCTCAAAAAATCATCTCGGTTCTAGCTGATTCAGTAGTGAGCCGTCTAGATCGGAGTTGATTTTTGGAGGCCTCATTTTATCAACTCCGAATTGTCTAGATCGGAGTGGGTTTTTTGTGCTCCTCATTTTATCCATTCCGCTCTAGACGGTTCAGTACTGAGGTGACTACATCGGAGTTGAATTCTTGAGGCCTCTCTGTAGTCACATGTGTTTGTTCACCTCATTTTATCCACTCCGCTGTAGCTGATTCAGTAGTGAGCCGTCTAGATCGGAGTGGATTTTTTGTGCTCCTCATTTTATCCATTCCGCTCTAGACGGTTCAGTACTGAGGTGACTACATCGGAGTTGAATTCTTGAGGCCTCTCTGTAGTCACATGTGTTTGTTCACCTCATTTTATCCACTCCGCTGTAGCTGATTCAGTAGTGAGCCGTCTAGATCGGAGTGGATTTTTTGATGATCTCTCTGATCTTCACCATTCTACACAGTGCAGGGTGTACAGCAGGGGGGGGACTCCAGGCCTCAGAGCCGCACACAGTGCAGGGTGTACAGCAGGGGGGGACTCCAGGCCTCAGAGCCGCACACAGTGCAGGGTGTACAGCAGGGGGGGGACTCCAGGCCTCAGAGCCGCACACAGTGCAGGGTGTACAGCAGGGGGGGGACTCCAGGCCTCAGAGCCGCACACAGTGCAGGGTGTACAGCAGGGGGGGGACTCCAGGCCTCAGAGCCGCACACAGTGCAGGGTGTACAGCAGGGGGGGACTCCAGGCCTCAGAGCCACACACAGTGCAGGGTGTACAGCAGGGGGGGACTCCAGGCCTCAGAGCCGCACACAGTGCAGGGTGTACAGCAGGGGGGGACTCCAGGCCTCAGAGCCGCACACAGTGCAGGGTGTACAGCAGGGGGGGGACTCCAGGCCTCCGAGCCACACACAGTGCAGGGTGTACAGCAGGGGGGGGGCTTCCAGGCCTCAGAGCCACACACAGTGCAGGGTGTACAGCAGGGGGGGGACTCCAGGCCTCAGAGCCGCACACAGTGCAGGGTGTACAGCAGGGGGGGGACTCCAGGCCTCAGAGCCACACACAGTGCAGGGTGTACAGCAGGGGGGGACTCCAGGCCTCAGAGCCGCACACAGTGCAGGGTGTACAGCAGGACTCCAGGCCTCAGAGCCACACACATTGCAGGGTGTACAGCAGGGGGGGACTCCAGGCCTCAGAGCCACACACAGTGCAGGGTGTACAGCAGGGGGGGGACTCCAGGCCTCAGAGCCGCACACAGTGCAGGGTGTACAGCAGGGGGGGACTCCAGGCCTCAGAGCCACACACGTGCAGGGTGTACAGCAGGGGGGGGACTCCAGGCCTCAGAGCCGCACACAGTGCAGGGTGTACAGCAGGGGGGGACTCCAGGCCTCAGAGCCGCACACAGTGCAGGGTGTACAGCAGGGGGGGGGGGACTCCAGGCCTCAGAGCCGCACACAGTGCAGGGTGTACAGCAGGGGGGGGGGACTCCAGGCCTCAGAGCCACACACAGTGCAGGGTGTACAGCAGGGGGGGGACTCCAGGCCTCAGAGCCGCACACAGTGCAGGGTGTACAGCAGGGGGGGGACTCCAGGCCTCAGAGCCGCACACAGTGCAGGGTGTACAGCAGGGGGGGGACTCCAGGCCTCAGAGCCACACACAGTGCAGGGTGTACAGCAGGGGGGGGACTCCAGGCCTCAGAGCCGCACACATTGCAGGGTGTACAGCAGGGGGGGGACTCCAGGCCTCAGAGCCGCACACAGTGCAGGGTGTACAGCAGGGGGGGGGGGACTCCAGGCCTCAGAGCCGCACACAGTGCAGGGTGTACAGCAGGGGGGGGGGGACTCCAGGCCTCAGAGCCGCACACAGTGCAGGGTGTACAGCAGGGGGGGGGGGACTCCAGGCCTCAGAGCCACACACAGTGCAGGGTGTTACAGCAGGGGGGGGACTCCAGGCCTCAGAGCCGCACACAGTGCAGGGTGTACAGCAGGGGGGGGGGGACTCCAGGCCTCAGAGCCGCACACAGTGCAGGGTGTACAGCAGGGGGGGGGGGGAATCCAGGCCTCAGAGCCACACACAGTGCAGGGTGTACAGCAGGGGGGGGACTCCAGGCCTCAGAGCCACACACAGTGCAGGGTGTACAGCAGGGGGGGGGGACTCCAGGCCTCAGAGCCACACACAGTGCAGGGTGTACAGCAGGGGGGGGACTCCAGGCCTCAGAGCCACACACAGTGCAGGGTGTACAGCAGGGGGGGACTCCAGGCCTCAGAGCCACACACAGTGCAGGGTGTACAGCAGGGGGGGGACTCCAGGCCTCAGAGCCGCACACAGTGCAGGGTGTACAGCAGGGGGGGGGGGGACTCCAGGCCTCAGAGCCGCACACAGTGCAGGGTGTACAGCAGGGGGGGGGGGAATCCAGGCCTCAGAGCACACACAGTGCAGGGTTGTACAGCAGGGGGGGGACTCCAGGCCTCAGAGCCGCACACAGTGCAGGGTGTACAGCAGGGGGGGGACTCCAGGCCTCAGAGCCACACACAGTGCAGGGTGTACAGCAGGGGGGGGGGACTCCAGGCCTCAGAGCCGCACACAGTGCAGGGTGTACAGCAGGGGGGGGACTCCAGGCCTCAGAGCCGCACACAGTGCAGGGTGTACAGCAGGGGGGGGGGACTCCAGGCCTCAGAGCCGCACACAGTGCAGGGTGTACAGCAGGGGGGGGGGGACTCCAGGCCTCAGAGCCACACACAGTGCAGGGTGTACAGCAGGGGGGGGACTCCAGGCCTCAGAGCCGCACACAGTGCAGGGTGTACAGCAGGGGGGGGACTCCAGGCCTCAGAGCCGCACACAGTGCAGGGTGTACAGCAGGGGGGGGACTCCAGGCCTCAGAGCCACACACAGTGCAGGGTGTACAGCAGGGGGGGGACTCCAGGCCTCAGAGCCGCACACAGTGCAGGGTGTACAGCAGGGGGGGGACTCCAGGCCTCCGAGCCACACACAGTGCAGGGTGTACAGCAGGGGGGGGGCTTCCAGGCCTCAGAGCCACACACAGTGCAGGGTGTACAGCAGGGGGGGGACTCCAGGCCTCAGAGCCGCACACAGTGCAGGGTGTACAGCAGGGGGGGGACTCCAGGCCTCAGAGCCACACACAGTGCAGGGTGTACAGCAGGGGTGAACCTAGCCTCTCTGCTGCCTGAGGCGAACTGCAAAACAGCGCGCCCCCCCCCGCCCGCTAGAAAAAAATTTTAATTGATAAAAATAAATCTGGTTCCTACAGATTTATGTTTATCCTGTAAAAATGAGCAAAATAGTGGACATTTTAGTTTACAGAAACAGAAAAAAAAGATGTCCACACGCACATACAAGAACCACACAGAAGAATCCAGAACAAGGATCATTAATGGCAATGGCAGCTTGGCACAAGCATTTAGACACATAATGACAACTGGCAGAGCCGTGGTCCTGCAGGCAGAACTGATTGCCAACCTCTGGCACACGCCTGCAAAACTCTGGACCGCTGCCTGGCACTGAATATTCAGACAAGTCGCCATGCCGCACCTTCCACACAACACAGGTAAAGACCTGCAGTCTGAGCACCAACAAGCCGCCACTGCACTAAGTTGGTAAAATGGCGCTTCTTCTCCATCCAACAGACCACACTTACTCCCGAATTGAATAGCCAATCACAAGCGCCACACACGTGGCTGTCTTTATGTAATTAATAACAGGGTCCTTCCTATTGGGTTGAACAAAGGATATGGGAGCAGGAAGGGGGAAGAGCACCACCGACCAACCGCCGCTCAGGAGAAAGATGGCTGGATGCCTGAATGTACCGAGGGGCAGCACTGGACCTGGTGTGTAAGGGTGGTTTCACATTTGCATTCGGAACGCAAGCGTAACAGAACGCAGCCAAACGCTGCGTTCCTATGTTTGCGCATAATTTATACACCCTCCTCCGCCCTCCAAATGCAACATGTTGCATTTTTTGTGCGTTCACAGGTGCTTGTTTTATCAGCAAGTGCCCGCGAGTGCACAAACAATGCATGGATCTCAATGGATCCGCACTGTCCTCCGCATGGCGGCGCAGGAGAACGCTGCGGATCACATTGAAATTTCGTCGGCGGCGGCTGGGAGGTGGAGGATCTCTGCCACAGATCTCCGCCTCCCGGCCGCCGTCGAGATCACTGATTGACTGGCCGAGCACCATACTGATGAGAATCTCCACTGCGTTCACATCAGTATGGCAGCGTTTGCCCTGCGTTTGCATGCCCTGCGCATGCAGACACAAATGCAAATCTGAAACCAGCCTAAGTTATGGCCAATCAGTCCTGCAGCAGAGGGACAATGCATCCTGCATCATAGAGATCATAGGGCCCCATAGCAGAAGTTCTAATTGGGCACCCCCCAACAAAAGCAATATTTGGCTGGGTCACATAGGTACATCTCTCACAATATGTCAGCCTTTACAAAGTAATTTTCCTCCTACTGAAGCCCCTAGATTCCCCTTTCATTGCCCCTCTAAAGTGTGATGCCAACAAAAGTGCCCACAAACACTGTATGATCCCCCACAGTGCATTCCTCCACACGCACAGTATGATGACCCTACTGTACCTCCTGCAACTACCCCAGTACAGCACGATCCCCAACTATGACCCCTGCCCAGGCCTCCATGTAGTAAATTGGACCTATGTACTGTATAATGGCCCCCAACACAGCCCTCAAGTAGCCCTTCATAAAGTATAAAGGCTCCCTTGTAGCCTCCAAGTATTATCATGCCTCCCACAGAGCCCTCCAAATATTATAATGGCTTCCATATAGTATAATTTGCTCCATATAATATAATACACCCCCATAGTATTCCACATAGTATACCGCATTCCTCCATATATTATGCACCCCCATAGTCTTCTATAAAATAGAATGCACCCCCACAGTACTCGATATAGAAAAACGCACCCCCACAGTCCTCCATATAGTATATTGCACCCCGTAGTCCTCCAAATAGCATATTGCACCCCCACAGAACTCCATAGAGAACAATTCACCCCCACAGTACTTGATATAAAATAATGCACCCCCACACTCCTCCATGTAGTATAATGCACCCCACAGTCCTCCATATAGAATAATGCAGCCCCACAGTCCTCCATATAGAATAATCACCCCCACAGTCCTCCATATAGATTAATGCACCTCCACAGTCCTCCAAATAGTATAATGCACCCCACAGTCCTCCATATAACATAATGAACCCCACAGTCCTCCATATAGCATAATGCACCCCCAAATTGCATACTGCACCCCCATAGCTCTCCATACAGCATATTGGACCCCATAGTCCTCCATATAGTATAATGTACCCTCATAGTCCTCCATATAGTATAATGCATCCCCTATAGCCTTCCTTATAGTATAATGCACCCCCATAGTCTTCCATATAATATAATGGGCCACAATAGTTCTCCATATAGTATATTGCACCCCCATTGTCCTATATTATATTGTACATTACATAGTTTCCCATCAGTGTACTCACTAAAAAAACTATTAAAAAAATAAAAAGTAAATACCTCTTCTCCTCAGCATCTCCTCTGCCGCTCTGCACGTCTCAGCACAGCGGCGCTAAGTGATGACATCATTGTTCCCCGCCGTGCTGAGCTGCAGAGGGGTGGACAGAGGCGGCAAGGACTTGGGAGAAGAATGCTGCCGGCAGAGGCGTCCGGGACTATAGGAGCGGCATGCTCGGGGGGGCCACCACTGGTACACACATGGCTCCGCTCCGTACACCTAGTACACACTCCGCTCCGTACACCACGTACGCCTCGTACACAAGCGGCTCTGCTCCGTACACCTCGTACACACACGGCTCTGCTCCGTACACCTCGTACACAAGCGGCTCTGCTCCATACACCTCGTACACAAGCGGCTCTTCTCCGTACACGTTGTACACATGTGGCTCTGCTCTGTACACCTCGTACACATATGACTTCACTCTGTACACACCGTACACACATGGCTCCGTTTCGTACACACGTGGCGCCGCTTCGTACACCTCGTACACACTGGGCTCCGCTGCGAAAGCCTCACACACACGGCTCTGCTCCGTACGCCTCGTACACACGCGGCTCCGCTCCGTACACCTTGTACACTCTCGGCTCCACAATGTACACACGTGGCTTCACTCTATACACCTCGTACACACACGCCTCCGCTCTGTACACCTCGTACACAAGCGGCTCTGCTCCATACAGCTCGTACACAAGCGGCTCTGCTCCGTACACCTCGTACACACACGGCTCTGCTCCGTACACCTCGTACACAAGCGGCTCTGCTCCATACACCTCGTACACAAGCGGCTCTTCTCCGTACACGTTGTACACATGTGGCTCTGCTCTGTACACCTCGTACACATATGACTTCACTCTGTACACACCGTACACACATGGCTCCGTTTCGTACACACGTGGCGCCGCTTCGTACACCTCGTACACACTGGGCTCCGCTGCGAAAGCCTCACACACACGGCTCTGCTCCGTACGCCTCGTACACACGCGGCTCCGCTCCGTACACCTTGTACACTCTCGGCTCCACAATGTACACACGTGGCTTCACTCTATACACCTCGTACACACAGCCTCCGCTCTGTACACCTCGTACACAAGCGGCTCTGCTCCATACAGCTCGTACACAAGCGGCTCTGCTCCGTACACGTTGTACACATGTGGCTCTGCTCTGTACACCTCGTACACATATGACTTCGCTCTGTACACACCGTACACACGTGGCTCCGTTTCGTACACACGTGGCGCCGCTTCGTACACCTCGTACACACTGGGCACCGCTGCGAAAGCCTAGCACACACGGCTCTGCTCCGTACGCCTCGTACACACGCGGCTCCACTCCGTACACCTTGTACACTCTCGGCTCTGCTCCATCCACCTTGTACACTCTCGGCTCTGCTCCATACACCTTGTACTCACTCGGCTTCGCTCCGTACGTCTCGTACACACGCGGCTCCGCTCCGTACACCTTGTACACTCTCAGCTCCACAATGTATACACGCGGCTTCACTCTATACACCTCGTACACACACGCCTCCGCTCTGTACACCTCGTACACACACGCCTCTGCTCCGTACACCTCATACACACGCACCTCTACTCTGTACACCTCGTACACACACGGCTCCGCTCTGTACACCTCGTACACACAGGGCTCCGCTCTGTACACCTCATACACACACGGCTCCGCTCCGTACACCTCATACACACACGATTCCGCTCCGCACACCTCGTACATACACAGCTTCACTCCATACACCTCATACACACGCACCTCCACTCTGTACACCTTGAACACTCAGCTCCACTCCATATACCTCATACATACACAGCTCTGCTACATTAATTTACACTGTAAATCCTCAGCCCCACACATAAACTTCACCTCATCCAGCACCATGGTGGAGTCCTGGCTGCATACTGAGGTGCTGATCATGTGACCCGCCTGACTCCTCCCCTCCTTTGACATCATCACAGGTCCTGTCAGCGCGAGGCACAGTGAAGCATGAAGCCGGCTCACACAGCCGGCTCACACAGCCGGCTCACACAGCCGGCTCACACAGCCGGCTCACACAGCCGGCTCACACAGCCGGCTCACACAGCCGGCTCACACAGCCGCACAGGGGGGGGGGTGTTTGGAGACCGCGGCCGCTGCCGCTGTTGCTCACACAGCTCACACTGCCACACTGGAGGGGGGGGGTGTTTGGAGACCGCGGCCGCTGCCGCTGCAGCAGGAGTCTGCTGAGCCTGGGGCAGATGCCCCGCCAGCAGCCCCAGATACGCCAAGCCTGGTCGCAGCGTCGGCGGCCAGGACTGTAGGAGCGGCATCTGCAGGGGGCCGCACTACCACCAGGCGCTCCTGAAGATGCCGCACCATGTCTACCAGCAGGGCCCGCCGCCTGAGACTGACACTTCATGTCGCCTCATGGATGCTGCGGCCCTGGGTGTACAGCAGGGGGGGGACTCCAGGCCTCAAAGCCACACACAGTGCAGGGTGTACAGCAGGGGGGGGACTCCAGGCCTCAGAGCCGCACACTGTGCAGGGTGTACAGCAGGGGGGGGACTCCAGGCCTCAGAGGCACACACAGTGCAGGGTGTACAGCAGGGGGGGGACTCCAGGCCTCAGAGCCACACACAGTGCAGGGTGTACAGCAGGGGGGGGACTCCAGGCCTCAGAGCCACAAACAGTGCAGGGTGTACAGCAGGGGGGGACTCCAGGCCTCAGAGCCGCACACAGTGCAGGGTGTACAGCAGGACTCCAGGCCTCAGAGCCACACACAGTGCAGGGTGTACAGCAGGGGGGGGACTCCAGGCCTCAGAGCCACACACATTGCAGGGTGTACAGCAGGGGGGGGACTCCCGGCCTCAGAGCCACACACAGTGCAGGGTGTACAGCAGGGGGGGGACTCCAGGCCTCAGCCACACACAGTGCAGGGTGTACAGCAGGGGGGGGGACTCCAGGCCTCAGAGCCACACACAGTGCAGGGTGTACAGCAGGGGGGGGACTCCAGGCCTCAGAGCCACACACAGTGCAGGTGTGTACAGCAGGGGGGGACTCCAGGCCTCAGAGCCACACACAGTGCAGGGTGTACAGCAGGGGGGGGACTCCAGGCCTCAGAGCCACACACAGTGCAGGGTGTACAGCAGGGGGGGGACTCCAGGCCTCAGAGCCGCACACAGTGCAGGGTGTACAGCAGGGGGGGACTCCAGGCCTCAGAGCCGCACACAGTGCAGGGTGTACAGCAGGGGGGGGACTCCAGGCCTCAGAGCCACACACAGTGCAGGGTGTACAGCAGGGGGGGGACTCCAGGCCTCAGAGCCACACACAGTGCAGGGTGTACAGCAGGGGGGGGACTCCAGGCCTCAGAGCCACACACAGTGCAGGGTGTACAGCAGGGGGGGACTCCAGGCCTCAGAGCCGCACACATTGCAGGGTGTACAGCAGGGGGGGGACTCCAGGCCTCAGAGCCACACACATTGCAGGGTGTACAGCAGGGGGGGACTCCAGGCCTCAGAGCCACACACAGTGCAGGGTGTACAGCAGGGGGGGGACTCCAGGCCTCAGAGCCACACACAGTGCAGGGTGTACAGCAGGGGGGGGACTCCAGGCCTCAGAGCCACACACAGTGCAGGGTGTACAGCAGGGGGGGACTCCAGGCCTCAGAGCCACACACAGTGCAGGGTGTACAGCAGGGGGGGGACTCCAGGCCTCAGAGCCACACACAGTGCAGGGTGTACAGCAGGGGGGGACTCCAGGCCTCAGAGCCACACACAGTGCAGGGTGTACAGCAGGGGGGGGGGACTCCAGGCCTCAGAGCCACACACAGTGCAGGGTGTACAGCAGGGGGGGGACTCCAGGCCTCAGAGCCACACACAGTGCAGGGTGTACAGCAGGGGGGGACTCCAGGCCTCAGAGCCACACACAGTGCAGGGTGTACAGCAGGGGGGACTCCAGGCCTCAGAGCCGCACACATTGCAGGGTGTACAGCAGGGGGGGGACTCCAGGCCTCAGAGCCACACACAGTGCAGGGTGTACAGCAGGGGGGGGACTCCAGGCCTCAGAGCCACACACAGTGCAGGGTGTACAGCAGGGGGGGGGGACTCCAGGCCTCAGAGCCACACACAGTGCAGGGTGTACAGCAGGGGGGGGACTCCAGGCCTCAGAGCCACACACAGTGCAGGGTGTACAGCAGGGGGGGACTCCAGGCCTCAGAGCCGCACACAGTGCAGGTTTTCAGGATTTCCTTTGCATTGTACAGGAGTTAGAATCAGATTAAACATTGTAATTATTTCATGTTTTTATTTATTAGGTTCTTACTTAAGCTGTTATATTTCTTATATATTTCCAAAGGGCAAATTTTTTTTTCATGATTATTTCACCATACATTTTATTATTTCTTTTTGCAATATAAATAATTACACCCAGCGCTGATTGTTTAGTTTTGCTAGAATTTTTATTTTACTGTATTTCCACAAGTCCCAATGACGACATTAAAGGAGTGGGTGGAGCCATCCCTGCCGCAGGACCGACATTAGAAGAGCCTCGCGGGGAAAACCGTAACAGAGCGCAGCTGACAGTCTTAATAACTTACTATATTGGATTGGAGTGGATTTTTTGAGTACCTCATTTTAGCAACTACATTATGTACAGTTTGTACTGAGGTGACTGGAATTGAGTTTTTTGAAGAGTAGGCAGAGCCTCACAGGGAAAAACGTAACAGAACTTAGCCGAGAGGCCTCATAATATACAAAATTGGATCGTAGTGGATTTTTTGAGGGCCTCATTTTAGCCACTCCGTTCTAGCTGATTCACTAGTGAACTGTCTAGATCGGAGTGGATATTTTGAGGACCTCATTTTAGCTACTCCGTTCTAGCTGATTCACCAGTGAGCCGTCTAGATCGGAGTGGATTATTTGAGGACCTCATTTTAGCAACTACATTCTGTATAGTTTGGTACTGAGGTGATTGGAATTGTTTTTTTCGAAGAATGGGGGAACCTCACAGGATAAAACGTAACAGAACTTAGCTGAGAGTCCTCATAACTTCCAACATTGGATCCTAGTGGATTTTTTGAGGACCTCATTTTAGACACTCTGTTCTAGCTGATTCACTAGTGAACTATCTAGATCGGAGTGGATTTTTTGAGGACATCATTTTAGCCACTCCGTTCTAGCTGATTCACTAGTGAACTATCTAGATCGGAGTGGATTTTTTGAGAACCTCATTTTAGCCACTCCGTTCTAGCTGATTCACTAGTGAACCGTCTAGATCGGAGTGGATTTTTTGAGGACCTCATTTTAGCCACTCCGTTCTAGCTGATTCACCAGTGAACCGTCTAGATCAGAGTGGATTTTTTGAGGACCTCATTTTAGCCACCACATTCTGTACAGTTTGTACTGAGGTCACTGGAATTGAGTTTTTCACAGAGTAGGCAGATCCTCACAGGGAAAAACGTAACAGAACGCAGCCGAGAGTCCTCATAATATACAAAAATTGGATCTGTAGTGGATATTTTTTGAGGACCTCATTTTAGCCATTCCGTTCTAGCTGATTCACCAGTGAGCCGTCTAGATCGGAGTGGATTATTTGAGGACCTCATTTTAGCAACTACATAATGTACAGTTTGTACTGAGGTGACTGGAATTGAGTTTTTCGAAGAGTAGGCAGAGCCTCACAGGGAAAAACGTAACAGAACGCAGCCGAGAGTCCTCATAATTTCCAACATTGGATCCTAGTGGATTTTTTGAGGACCTCATTTTAGCCACTCTGTTCTAGCTGATTCACCAGTGAGCCGTCTAGATCGGAGTGGATTTTTTGAGGACCTCATTTTAGCCACTCCGTTCTAGCTGATTCACCAGTGAGCCGTCTAGATGGAGTGGATTATTTGAGGACCTCATTTTAGCAACTACATAATGTACAGTTTGTACTGAGGTGACTGGAATTGAGTTTTTTGAAGAGTAGGCAGAACCTCACAAGGTAAAACATAACAGAACGCAGCCGAGAGTCCTCATAATATACAAAATTGGATCCTAGTGGATTTTTTGAGGACCTCATTTTAGCCACTCCGTTCTAGCTGATTCACTAGTGAACCGTCTAGATCGGAGTGGATTTTTTGAGGACCTCATTTTAGCCACTCCGTTCTAGCTGATTCACCAGTGAGCCGTCTAGATCGGAGTGGATTATTTGAGGACCTCATTTTAGCAACTACATTCTGTACAATTTGTTGCTGAGGTGACTGGAATCGAGTTTTGTGAGGAGTGGGTGTAGCTTTGAAGGGAGAAGCGTAACTGAGGGCAGTGACAGAGTCCTCATATTTACAACATTGGATCGCAGTGCATTTTTTAAGGACCTCATTTTAGTAACTCCGTTCTAGCTGATTCACCAGTGAGCCGTCTGCATCGGAGTGGATTTTTTGAGGACCTCATTTTAGCAACTCCATTGTAGGTGATTCACCAGTGAGTTGTGTAAATCGGCATGAATTTTTTGAGGACCTCCCCATAACCTCCACTCTGTACAGTTTGGTGCTGAGGTGGCTCGAAGCATTTTTTTTCTGAAGATTATGCGGAGCCTCGTCCGAAGTGTCACAGAGCGCAGCCGACAGACTTTGTTGCTGAGATGACTAGAATGGAGTTGATAGAGCGAGGTCCTCATAGCATAAACTCCAATCTAGACGGCTCATGACGGAAACCAACAGACTGGAATTAATACCAGGACCTCCTCACAGATTCCAATCTAGTGGCATATGAATTATATATACTTGTATGTATTATTTCTTTTTGTAATATAATTATGACCCACCCCAGGGCCGTGGGGTACCCGGTCTCGGGTGTTTGGTTTCAAGGGGGATATCACGGGCGGCCTGTGCCTGGCCCGTGGCCCTGGTGGTCGCTAAAAAGGGGGTAAAGATTAAAAATAAGAGTTTGTGACACCACCTATGGTTCCGGTCATGTTACTGGCGCTGCGGGACAGTCCTCTGGGGTGATGGTGGAGCAGCAAGATGGTTACGCTCCCCATAGGTGGAGCCGGATTCCCGGGACAGTGATGGTGTATTTAAGTCTTTTGTGCTGTGAGGCGGCTGCTCAGGTGGTCCCGTCACTAGTGCTGAAAAGGAAGGTGGCTCATCAGCTGAGAGGAATAAATACTCCACAGTCTTTAGCTCTGAACGGGTTTACTGGAAAGTTCTTAGTGCAGGCAAGCAGGTCTATCAGGTCTTCCTGGCCTGGGTAGTCACCAGGGAACCAGGATAGCTCACTTCGGACCCTCGGTGGTGTGCCTGCCGTTCCTTGCTTGTCCTTCACTGCGCTCTCTCTCTCCTGCCTCCCTTCAGCGCTCCCGCGCGCAGAGCCTTCATCCAGCTCCCTTGGGCCCTCTCTGGGGTACCCTCCTCCGGACCCTATACGGTGTCTTTTAAGGATTACGACGGGCGTTCGGCCACAACTTCCTAAAGAAAGCCGGTCCTCCGTTCCAGGACTGAACCCCTCCGGTTGGTAGTCGTACCGGGTCCAAATTCGGGGGCACCGCAACTCTACTTCCCCCCCACACACATTGTCCCTTGTATAATCCCCACACAGACATACTGCCTCCTGTACAATCCTCCACACACACACACTGACCCCTGAATACTCCCCACACACAGATGTTGCCACTTGTACAACCCTTTCCACCCCCCACCCTCCCGAGTCATTGCCCCTTGTATAACCCCCTCACACACAGTCATTGCCCACACACGCACACATTACCCCTGAATAACCCCCACACTCAGTCATTGCCCACATAGAGAGAGAGCGCGCGACTCTTCTGTTGACGCTCACCTCTCCTGCTGGCAGTACAACTAAGCAGTTAAGGCAGAGATGTTTTTTTCATATCTCACGTTATTTCCAAGAGCGGCACGTGATGCGCTTGGAAATAGCGCAAGATATGAAATTTTGGCCACGTTTCTGCCTCAGCTGCTTAGTTATACGAATGAAGCAGTCGGCCAATAACAGTGCAGCAGTAGCGGGCCAATCAGGGTATGGCTGCTGCACGGATTGGCCGACAGCTCCCCTCGTACATCTACACACGCAGCTGCGGTAGAGACCTCAGCTCAGCGGTGTAGTGCTGCAGGTGAGGGGCGCGGTGGGCGGGGACATGACAGGGGGGCAGGGAAGCCGACAGCACGCCGCGGACCGGCACAAAGACCCCCACGGACCGGTGGTTGGAGACCCCTGCTCTGTACAGTAACTCTATTCTAGATGTCTCACTACAGAGGTGTCTATGTCATAGTTGTTGCACTGAGGTTCATGATTTCAGGGCACACATTACTGTCCATTAGGGCTCATTCAGACATATATGCACATCAATCCATTCTCAGACCACAATACACAGACTGGCGGGGCTCTCCCGACCAAAGAATGAAGTCTTCATATATTTCTTTGCGGCTGTCACTCTCGGTTGGGGGAGCCATGGCCAGTGTTCAGAGATTGAAGAGATGAGCATAGATGTCTGAACAAGCCCATATACAGATTAGGTGTATGTGAGCCTTAATGTAAAGTCTGCAGGATTACACAACAATCTGCTGTGTACAGGGCAAAGGCTTCTCTGTTGATGGCAGGGGAAAGAAGGGCGTGGCATGTTTGCATTCCAATGGTTGATTCTTTTGTGTCTCTCTGAAGATAACCGCCACCAGAGGAGCTGACATCTCCTTACTAATAGAGAACACAAGAACATTTGGTCAAACATTCCTGTATGTTACAGTCAGAAGAGAGAACGATTGTAGGGATTGGGGGTTTATGGGCCTTAACACTAGAAGTCCCAGAGACGGGTCATTTGACCTTTTTACCATTGAAAACCAAGGATCCTTTAAATTACTGGGACTTCTAGTGTTAAAGGATTTGTGTAGTGAAAATAAATTATCACCTACCCATTGGGATAGGCAATAACATGCTGATCATTGAGTGTCCGAACTCTGGGAACGCCACAGATCGTGAAAGCGGAGAATTTTTATTCCGATTACAGAATGGAGCGGCTTGTTAGCTGTCCGACCACTGCTCCACTCATTTTCAATGTGGCTGTCTGAAAGAACAGAGGACAGCGCGGCCGCCCAATAGGACAAGAATAAAGCTCAGACTGAGTATGTGTACTGCTGCTCAACTCTAAACGAGATTAAAAGTACCATATTCTGCTGCATAGAAGTGATAAAGGGATTGTCCGGTCTAAACAAGCTCTCTAAACTCATGCTTGAATGCACTGGTGAACAGAGTTCTTGAAGGGGTTTTTCACTAATTTCACCCTTTTTTTTGTCCTAAATAACACTGGACTTCTACCACCTATCCTGCTCCTATAAGATGAGCTCTCTGCAGCTTGATATTCTTCTGCTGCGTTTCTGGTTATGCTACTTCCAACCAAAATCATACATACTAAAAAGGGGCATCACTGGCATGGGCGGGGCATGAGTGACAGCAGCCTGGGCACATCACTGTTAGTGAGGTCTGAAAGATTTAGTGCAGGTCTACATATGAGGACTTTGGTTTCCCCAACAAATTGCAATGTGTGAACACAGTCAGATGTAGATCCAACCCGCAGTTACTGTTCACTAAGGTCACACAGATTTATAATTATAGAAATGAAAATTCAACACATATTTTTCGGTTTTATTAAAGCAAATATATAAATAGTTCTAACAAAAAGGAGAAAGATAAATATATTTATACAAATGTAGAACAATCATCTTTACAAATCAAGATATAAATGTGACATCAGAGATAAGTGACAATGAAAGCAGAAACCTTCTGGACCAGGGGCCCCTGCACTTTAGTTGTGAAAATTGTTAAAAAATAAATTTCTGTATTTATGATAAAATTCTTTCCTTGTTGAATACATTGGAGGACACGAGCACGGGTATATATCCCCTCTGCAACTCAAGGTTATTCAATCTTGTAGCCATAATACCGATGTCAGGGAGCTTGTGTCCACGTGAGCCGTCCAGATAGCACTGAAAGGAAAAGAAAAAAGTCAGATCAGAGGGGACCTAGGTGAACCCCATGCCACAGATAACGTCTCCTAGGATGGTGCAAAAATTTAAATGCCAAAGCCCTACAAGAAAGCCATACAGAAGCGATAAAGTATAGAAAGGGGAGAGGGAGGGGTAGAAGTGGTAGGAGTAGAAGAAGGCAAGAAAGGGAGGAGCAGAAGGAAGTAGAAAGAAAGATGAATAGTACCGTGTTTTCCCCGAAAATAAGACATAGTAGGGGGGCTTGCAGAACTGCAAAATATAGGGACTCCATGAAAATAAGACCTAGCAAAGTTTAATATTTTTTTAAGCATGCCCACCTAACAGAGCATGGAGGTGTGATAATACTGTATTTAATGTAACCCACCCGTGGTGACCACCGCTGTATTTATTCTGGCGCCACACTAGCTCTCCACTGACCAGATGGCAGCAGCTAATATTGTCGCATGACCTTACATGCGGGCTTCTGATTGGTCGGCGGTTTACTGTACATCTACGGCAGCTGAACCAGAGAGCTCAGAGCGGTGGCGGAATATGGTAACAAACAGAGCCCAGAGGTCCATAGAGAAAAGGTGTGTGTTTTTTTTTTCAGGAACCGTAATGGGGATATGGGGATCATAAAGCTAAATTACTTACCGGTAATGTTTTTTAACTGGAGCCATGACAGCATCACCTGAGAGAGGTTCTGCCCATCCAGGACAGGAACCCCCTGAAATAAAAAGGGCAGTACCCCCTCTCTGCCTTAGTTGGTTACAGAGTATGGAGAGGACTACCAAAAAGCAGGAAAGACGTTTTCTCTACACCTTACCATACAATCTGGTGGTAACTGGCTTACTGCTGCTCATGATGGTATTCACCAGATTCATCGCGAACCGTCGCCTCCTTAGTAGCTCCTGCTCGAATTCCAGGCTGGCAGCCGAAGATTCGAGACTTAAGAATGGTAAATCAGACCTTGTGACAGAAGTGTCAGACAGTCTGGCAGGATTCAGGGATCTGTCACTGACATCTTGGAAACCCAATAAAACCAAGCCCTCTTCGGCCAAAAGGGCGCTATCAGGATGACCCTGGCCTGATCTTCCTGGAATCTTCCACAGGACAGCTGGAATAATTACCAGTGGAGGCAAAGCACAGAGCAGGCCGGAGCTCCATGGTATCTGGAGTGCATCTACCGCATAGGGCGTGTCTCTGGATCTACAGTCATGGCCAAAAGTTTTGAGATTGACACCAAAATGATATTTTCACATGATCTGCTGCCCTCTGGTTTTTATTTGTGTTTGTCTGATGTTTATATCACATACAGAAATATAATTGCAATCATATTATGAGTACCAAAAGGTTCTATTGACAGTTAGAATGAGTTATTGCAGCAAGTCAATATTTGCAGTGTTGACCCTTCTTCTTCAGGACCTCTGCAATTCTCCCTGGCATGCTCTCTATCAACTTCTGGACCAAATCCTGACTGATAGCCGTCCATTCTTGCATAATCAATGCTTGCATTTTGGCAGAATTTGTTGGTTTTTGTTTGTCCACCCGTCTCTTGATGATTGACCAAACGTTCTCAATGGGATTAAGATCTGGGGAGATTCCAGGCCATGGACCCAAAATCTCTATGTTTTGTTCCCTGAGCCATTTAGTTAATCACCTTTGCTTTATGGCAAGGTACTCCATCATGCTGGAAAAGGCATTGTTGGGCGCCAAACTGCTCTTGGACGGTTGGGAGAAGTTTGAGGACATTCTGGGACCATTCTTTATTCATGGCTGTGTTTTTAGGCAAGACTGTGAGTGAGCCGATTCCCTTGGCTGAGAAGCAACCCCACACATGAATGGTTTCAGGATGCTTTACAGTTGGCATGAGACAAGACTGGTGGTAGCGCTCACCTCTTCTTCTCCGAATAAGCTGTTTTTCAGATGTCCCAAACAATCGAAAAGGGGATTCAGAGAAAATGACTTTACCCCAGTATTCAGCAGTCCACTCCCTGTACCTTTCCCCCAGTCCTCAGCAGTCCACTCCCTGTACCTTTCCCCCAGTCCTCAGCAGTCCACCCCCCCTGTACCTTTCCCCCAGTCCTCAGCAGTCCACTCCCTGTACCTTTTGCAGAAGATCAGTCGGTCCCTGATGTTTTTTCTGGAGAGAAGTGGCTTCTTTGCTGCCCTCCTTGAAACCAGGCCTTGCTCAAAGAGTCTCCGTCTCACAGTGTGTGCAGAAGCACTCACACCAGCCTGCTGCCATTCCTGAGCAAGCTCGTAACTGCTGGTAGTCCGATCCCGCAGCTGAAACAGTTTTAAGATACGGTCCTGGCGCTTGCTGGTCTTTCTTGGGTGCCCTGGAGCCTTTTTGACAACAATGGAAGCTCTCTCCTTGAAGTTCTTGATGATGCGATAGATTGTTGACTGAGGTGCAATCGTTTTAGCTGCGATACTCTGCCCTGTTAGGTAATTTTTGTGCAGTGCAATGATGGCTGCATGTGTTTCTTTATGGCCACTTTACACGCGGCAACAGGAAGATAGAAAACGGCAGGTGTCGGAGACAATTGTACCTTTTACCTTCAAAACACCTTGCGTGTAATTCAGGTATCTGCAAGGTGTTTTGAAGGTAAAAGGTACCATTGTCTCCGACACCTGCCGTTTTCTATCTTCCTGTTGCCGCGTGTAAAGTGGCCATTAGAGATAACCATGGTTAACTGAAGAGAAACAATGATACCAAGCACCAGCCTCCTTTTAAAGAGTCCAGTGGTGTCATTTTTACTTAATCATGACTGATTGTTCGCCAGCCCTGTCCTCATCAACACCCACACCTGTGTTAATGGAACAATCACTAAAACGATGTTAGCTGCTCCTTTTAAGGCAGGACTGCAATGATGTTGAAATGTGTTTTGGGGGTTAAAGTTAATTTTCTAGGCAAATATTGACTTAGCAAGTAATTGCTGTTAAGCTGATCACTCTTTATGACATTCTGGAGTATATGCAAATTGCCATTAGAAAAACTGAAGCAGTAGACTTTGTTAAAATTAATATTTGTATCATTCTCAAAACTTTTGGCCATGACTGTAGAGCAGAATTGGGCTGTCTGTTCTTGCAAGTTGAGAAAAGGTCTATCACCGGAACACCCCACCTACCTGATATCTGTCAGAACACTATTGGGTCTAGCCTCCATTCCCTTTCTGCATGCAACTCAGGAAGTCTGCCTGGTAGTTTAGATCCCCCTTGATGTGGAGGACAGATAGGAATATGCCATGAGCCTGAACTATCAGGAGAGGAAGAAACCCCTCTATGGCTTTTCTTATGGCCTACAACTTCTGAGGTTGGAGAACATGTGGGAGTGGTCTGGATCCCACCACCCCTACAACACATGTTCTCGGACATGAGCTCCCCAACCCACTGAGCTCAGGTCTGTCTAATTATGTCTGACAATTGAAAAGCCCAAGGAATGCCCGCAGAAAGATGATTCCAATGAAGCACCATGAGAGAGCGAGCGAGGGGGGGCCGAGAGCGAGCGAGGGGGGGGGGCGAGCGAGGGGGGCAAGAGCGAGCGAGGGGGGCCGAGAGGAGCGAGGGGGGGGCGAGAGCGAGCAAGGGGGGGGCCGAGATCGAGCGAGCGAGGGGGGGGCCTGAGAGCGAGCGAGGGTGGGGCCGAGATGCGGGAGGGAGGGGGGGGCCGAGAGCAGCGAGGGGGGGCCGAGAGACGAGCAGGGGTGGCGAGCAGTGAGCGAGGGGCCGAGACGAGCGAGGGGGGGGCCGAGAGTCGAGCGAGGGGGGGCCGGAGCGAGCGATGCGAGGGGGGGGCGAGAGGAAGCGACGGGGGGGAGCCGCGGCGAGAGGAGGGGGCCAGAGGAGGAGGGGGGGGGCCGAGACGAGCAGGCGAGGGAGCGAGCGGGGGGGGGCCGAGAGCGAGCGAGGGGGGGCCGAGAGCGAGCGAGGAGGGGGGGGGCCGAGAGAGCGAGCGAGGGGGGGGGGGGAGCAGGAGAGAGCGAGCGAGCGAGGGGGGGGCCGGAGGAGCGGAGCGAGGGGGGAGGGGCCGGAGCGAGGGCGAGAGCGAGGGGGGGGCCGGAGAGCGAGCGAGGGGGGGGCCGAGAGCGAGCGAGCGAGGGGGGGCCGAGAGCGAGCGAGGGGGGGGCCGAGAGCGAGCGAGGGGGGGGCGAGAGGGAGCGGGGGGGGCCGAGGGAGGGGCGGGCGAGCGGAGGGGGGGGGCCGAGAGCGAGCGAGGGGGGGGCCGAGAGCAGAGCGGGAGGGGGGCCGGGGGCCGAGAGGCGGAGCGAGGGGGGCGACGAGGAGGGGGGGGCCGAGAGCGAGCGAGCCGAGGAGGGGGGGGCCGAGAGCGAGCGAGGGGGGGTGCCGAGAGCGAGCGAGGGGGGGGGCCGAGAGCGAGCGAGGGGGGCGAGGAGGGGGGGGCCGAGAGCGAGCGAGCGAGGGGGGGGGAGCGAGGGGGGGCCGAGAGCGAGCGAGCGAGGGGGGCCGGAGAGCGAGCGAGGGGGGGCCGAGAGAGCGAGCGAGAGCGAGGAGGGGGGGCGAGAGAGCGCGGGGGGGCCGACGAGCGAGGCGAGGGGAGGGGGGCCGAGAGCGAGAGAGGGGGGCGAGAGCGAGCGAGGGGGGGGGAAGCACGATGAGAAAGAGAGCAGCAGGGGGGCGGCCGAGAGCCAGTGACTGGAGCGAGCAGGGGGGCCGGATGAAGAGAGAGATGCGAGCGAGGGGGCGAGACGAGGAGAGGCGTAGCGGCGAGGGGGGCAGAGAGAAGAGTGGGGGCCGAGACGACAGAGAGCGAGGGGGGGGAGAGAGTGAGAGGAGCGAGGGGGGGGCGGAAGGAGGAGGAGAGGAGAGGGAGGAGCGAGGGGGCGATGAGCGGTGGCGACGGTGGAGAGAGAGCGAGGGGGGGTTATGCCATTATGCGAGATACATGATCCCCACAGTGCACCATGTCAGTAGCCTACACATGCACTGTACAGACAGCAGCCCCACTTGGAGAGATGAGCAGGATGAAATGTCTCCACGGGGGAAAATCCATAATACCTAGAACAGAAAATAATAAGGGAAGCAAGAATCACAATGAAGACGCGATACGTCTCCTACCTGACGTCTATGGACACTAGCCCCCCCCCTCCCCAAATGCTCCTGTATACACCCCACGCAGCCCCCCTGGATGCTCCTGTTACACCCACTACACACACGCAGCCCCCCTATATAAACCCCACACGCAGCCCCCCTGGATGCCCCTGATAAAGTACATGCAGCCCCCCCCCCCCTGTATACACCCCACACAACACGCAGCCCCCCCCCATATAAACCCCACACCACACGCAGCCCCCCTGGATGCCCCTGTATACACCCCACACACAGCCGCCCACCCCTCCTGTATATACCCCACACAAGCCGCCCCCCGTCCTGTATACACCCCACACAGCATCCCCCCCTCCTGTATACACCCCACACAGCATCCCCCCCCTCCTGTATAAACAACCCCACCACAGCATCCCCCCCTCCTGTATACACCCCACACAGCATCCCCCCCCTTCCTGTATACACCCCACACAGCATCCCCCCCTCCTGTATACACCCCACACAGCATCCCCCCCCATCCTGTATACACCCCACACAGCATCCCCCCCTCCTGTATACACCCCACACAGCATCCCCCCCCTCCTGTATACACCCCACACAGCACCCCCCCTCCTGTATACACCCCACACAGCATCCCCCCCTCCTGTATACACCCCACACAGCATCCCCCCCCCCTCCTGTATACACCCCACACAGCATCCCCCCCCCTCCTGTATACACCCCACAAGCACATCCGTCCCCCACCGCCCCCTCCTGTATACACCCCACACAGCATCCCCCCCTCCTGTATACACCCCACACAGCATCCCCCCTCCTGTATACACCCCACACAGCATCCCCCCCACCTGTATACACCCCACACAGCATCCCCCCCTCCTGTATACACCCCACACAGCATCCCCCCCCACCTGTATACACCCCACACAACATCCCCCCCATCTGTATATACCCCACACAGCCGCCCCCCCCTCCTGTTTACACCCCACACAGCATCCCCCCCTCCTGTATACACCCCACACAGCATCCCCCCCCTCCTGTATACACCCCACACAGCATCCCCCCACCCTCCTGTATACACCCCACACAGCATCTCCCCCCCCTCCTGGATACACCCCACACAGCATCCCCCCCCCTCCTGTATACACCACACACAGCCCTCTGGATTTCTTCTCCCACCTCAGTCCTCTCCAGATCAGCACAGCTCTGCTCTCCTTCCCCTCAGCAGAGTCTCGGGCACAGGCTGCTCCAGAGGCCGCACAGCTCAGCACAAGATCAGGAGCTCAGCACAGCCTTCCCGCCCCACACACTACACACTGACTGACTGAGCACGCTCACGCTGCAATAGCTTCCATTGGACGGTGTAGGCCACGCCCATCCCAGTGACATCATGATTTTATGAAATCACTCCGCCCCCTCCAAAATTCAACTCCAAACTAGACGCTACCAACGTGATTGTGCGCTGTGCAGCGCTGAGCTGAGGGTGGAGGCTAGTTCGGAGTGGATTCTGTGTGTACTCTGTTCCAGCTGATTCACCAGTGAGCGGCTACAGCGGAGATTATTATAGGAGGCCTCATTTTATCCACTCCACTCTAGACGGCTCACTACTGAGGTGTCTAGATCGGAGAAGAATAGTGGAGGCCTCATTTTATCCACTCCACTCTAGACGGCTCACTACTGAAGTGTCTAGATCGGAGAAGAATAGTGGAGGCCTCATTTTATCCACTCCACTCTAGACGGCTCACTACTGAAGTGTCTAGATCGGAGATGAATAGTGGAGGCCTCATTTTATCCACTCTGCTCTAGACGGCTCACTACTGAGGTGTCTAGATCGGAGAAGAATAGTGGAGGCCTCATTTTATCCACTCCACTCTAGACGGCTCACTACTGAAGTGTCTAGATCGGAGATGAATAGTGGAGGCCTCATTTTATCCACTCTGCTCTAGACAGCTCACTACTGAGGTGTCTAGATCGGAGATGAATAGTGGAGGCCTCATTTTATCCACTCCACTCTAGACGGCTCACTACTGAAGTGTCTAGATCGGAGATGAATAGTGGAGGCCTCATTTTATCCACTCTGCTCTAGACGGCTCACTACTGAGGTGTCTAGATTGGAGATGAATAGTGGAGGCCTCATTTTATCCACGCCACTCTAGACGGCTCACTACTGAGGTGTCTAGATCGGAGATGAATAGTGGAGGCCTCATTTTATCCACTCTGCTCTAGACGGCTCACTACTGAGGTGTCTAGATAGGAGATGAATAGTGGAGGCCTCATTTTATCCACCCTGCTCTAGACGGCTCACTACTGAGGTGTCTAGATTAAAGATGATTTTTATAGGAGGCCTCATTTTATCCACTCCGCTCTAGACGGCTCACTACTGAGGTGTCTAGATCGGAGAAGAATAGTGGAGGCCTCATTTTATCCACTCCGCTCTAGACGGCTCACTACTGAGGTGGCTAGATCGGAGATGAATAGTGGAGGCCTCATTTTATCCACTCCACTCTAGACGTCTCACTACTGAAGTGTCTAGATCGGAGATGAATAGTGGAGGCCTCATTTTATCCACTCCGCTCTAGACGGCTCACTACTGAGGTGTCTAGATCGGAGATGAATAGTGGAGGCCTCATTTTATCCACTCCACTCTAGACGGCTCACTACTGAAGTGTCTAGATCGGAGATGATTATTATAGGAGGCCTCATTTTATCCACTCCACTCTAGACGGCTCACTACTGAAGTGTCTAGATCGGAGATGAATAGTGTAGGCCTCATTTTATCCACTCCGCTCTAGACGGCTCACTACTGAGGTGTCTAGATCGGAGAAGAATAGTGGAGGCCTGATTTTATCCACTCCGCTCTAGACGGCTCACTACTGAGGTGGCTAGATCGGAGATGAATAGTGGAGGCCTCATTTTATCCACTCCACTCTAGACGGCTCACTACTGAAGTGTCTAGATCGGAGATGAATAGTGGAGGCCTCATTTTATCCACTCCGCTCTAGACGGCTCACTACTGAGTGTCTAGATCGGAGAAGAATAGTGGAGGCCTCATTTTATCCACTCTGCTCTAGGCGGCTCACTACTGAGGTGTCTAGATCGGAGATGAATAGTGGAGGCCTCATTTTATCCACTCCGCTCTAGACGGCTCACTACTGAGGTGTCTAGATCGGAGATGAATAGTGGAGGCCTCATTTTATCCACTCCGCTCTAGACGGCTCACTACTGAGGTGTCTAGATCGGAGATGAATAGTGGAGGCCTCATTTTATCCACTCCACTCTAGACTGCTCACTACTGAGGTGTCTAGATCGGAGTTGAATAGTGGAGGCCTCATTTTATCCACTCCGCTCTAGACGGCTCACTACTGAGGTGTCTAGATCGGAGATGAATAGTGGAGGCCTCATTTTATCCACTCCACTCCAGACGGCTCACTACTGAAGTGTCTAGATCGGAGTGGGTTTTTTGTGGTCCTCATTTTCTCCACTCAGCTCTAGACGGTTCAGTACTGAGGTGACTAGATCGGAGTTGAATTCTTGAGGCCTCTCTGTAGTCACATGGTTTTGGTCACCTCATTTTATCCATTCCGTTCTAGCTGATTCACAGTGAGGTGACTAGATCGGAGTGGGTTTTTTGATGATCTCTCTGATCTTCTCCATTCTACACAGTTCAGTTTCTACAGCACAGTGCGGGATGTCAGGATTTCCTCAGCATTGCACAGGGGTTGGAATCAGATTTATAATTGTAATGATTTAATGTTTTTATTTATTAGATACTTATTCAAACTTATATTTATAATTTTTTTCAAAAGAGCAAATTTTTATTATTGCTTTTTGCAATATAAATAATTACACCCAGCGCTGATTGTTCAGTTTTGCTAGAATTTTAATTTGACTATATTTCCACAAGTCCTGTCCGCAGGACGACATTAGAAGAGTAGGCAGAGCCTCCCGGCCGCAGGGCGACATTAGAAGAGTGGGCGGAGCCTCCCGGCCACAGGACAACATTAGAAGAGTAGGCAGAGCCTCCCGGCTGCAGGACGACATTAGAAGAGTGGGCGGAGCCTCCCGGCCGCATGACGACATTAGAAGAATGGGCGGAGCCTCTCGGCCGCAGGACGACATTAGAAGAGTGGGCGGAGCCTCCTGGCCGCAGGACGACAGAAGAGTGGGCGGAGCCTCCGGCTGCAGGACAACATCAGAAGAGTGGGCGGAGCCTCCAGGCCGCAGGACGACATTAGAAGAGGGGGCGGAGCCTCTCAAGGAAAAAAGTAACAGCACAGCTGACCGTCTTCATGACTTACTATATTGGATCGGAGTGGATTGTTTGAGGATCTCCCTGTAGCCTCCATTCTGTACAATTTGGTACTGAGGTGACTGGATTTGATTTTTTTGAAGACTAGGGGTAGCCTCACGGGGAAAAACGTAACAGAGCGCAGCAGAGAGTCCTCATAATATACATATTGTATCAGAGTGGATGTTTTGAGGACCTCATTTTAGCAACTACATTATGTACAGTTTGGAACTGAGGTGACTGGAATGGATCTTTTCGAAGAGTGGGAGGAGCCTCAAAGCAAAAAACTTAATAGTGCAACTGAAAGTCCTCATAATATACACATTGTATTGGCGCGGGATTTTTTGAGGACCTCATTTTAGCAACTCCATTCTGTACAGTTTGGTTCTGAGGTGACTGCAATTGAGTTTTTCGAAGAGTGGGCGAAGCCTTGCAGGGAAAAATGTAACAGGCCGCAGCCAAGAGTCCTCATATTATATAAAATTGTATCATAGTGGATTTTTTGAGGACCTCATTTTGGCAACTATAATCTGTACAGTTTGTACTGAGATGACTGGAATTGAGTTTTTAAAAAAATGAGGGGAGCCTCAGCGGGAAAAAAGTAACAGAGCGCAGCCGAGAGAGTTTTGGCAAACTCCAGCCTGGCTTTTTTATGTCAAGACAAATTAAATGAAGACAATAATACCAAAGAATTTGTGATTGCAATCATTTTCAGGAAGAAACTGAGTATTATCTGACAGGATTGCAGGGGTGTCAATACTTTTGGCCATAAGTGGATGACAGATGGGACAAGGTAATTATATACATACTAGATGGTGGCCCAATTCTAACACATCGGGTATTCTAGAATATGTATGTAGTTCACATACTGTGATTGACAGAACTTGTTAAGTCAACGTGTGTGAACTACATATATATATATACCGTATATACTCGTGTATAAGCCGAGTTTTTCAGCCCAAAAATTGGGCTGAAAAGTTACCCCCTCGGCTTATACACGAGTCAATACGGCCCCCAAATGCTGGCACTCGCCCCCCCCTGTGTGGTAAGGGCCCCCCCGCTGCTTAACTTACTATCCCCGGTCTTCTGCACCGCCGGTCTTCTGTGCTCCGTCCTCCATGCTCCGAGTCCCGTCCGGCTGCATCTGGGATCCCCGGCCATCGCACGATGACGTCATCGTAACTGCGACAGCCGGGGTTCCCGGATGCAGCCGGACGGGACTCGGAGCATGGAGGACGGAGCACAGAAGTCCGCGGTGCAGTGCAGAAGACCAGGGATGGTAAGTTAAGCAGCAGGGGGGCCCTTACCACATAGGGGGGGCGAGTGCCAGCATTTGGGGGCTGCTGTATACCCCTGGGGCTGCTGTATAACCCCTGGGGCTGCTGTATAACCCCTGGGGCTGCTGTATAACCCCTGGGGCTGCTGTCTTACCCTGGGGCTGCTGTCTTACCCCTGGGGCTGCTGTATTACCACTGGGGCTGCTGTATTACCACTGGGGTCTGTATATACCATTGGGCAGGCTGCTGTAATACTGCTGGGGTCTGTATATACCACTGGGGAGGCTTCTGTAATACTGCTGGGGCCTGTATATACCACTGGGGCAGGATGGAGCCGGGGGCGGTGGGGGCAGGATGGAGCGAGCAGGGGAGGATGGAGCCGGAAGGGGCAGGATGGAGCCATGGGGGGAAGGATGGGGTCAGGGGGAGGAACACAGGATGGAGCAAGCGAGGCAGGATGGAGCCAGGGGGGGGGCAGGATGGAGCGAGCAAGGCAGGATGGAGCCGGGGGGGGGGCCATTATTGAACCGGGGGGGGGGGCCGGATGGAGCTGGGGGGGGCAGGATGGATGCGGGGGGGGGCACGATGGATGCGGGGGGCAGGATCCCTCTCGCCCTCCTCTAATGTCACCCGTCTTCTCTAGTTGTCATGTGACAGGGCGGGCTCTGTGATGTCACATCAGCCCGCCCTGTCACATGGCCGCAGTGTGACGGAGAAGACAGGTGAGAACAGCGGAAGGCGAGGGGGGGCAGTATGGATGCGGGTGGGGTGGGAGGCGGGGGGCAGTATCCCCCTCGCCTCCCGCTGTTCTCACCCGTCTGTACACAGGGTGGGCTGATGTGACATCACACAGCCCGCCCTGAGCACAGACGGGTGAGAACAGCGGGAGGCGAGGGGGAAGGTGAGGTGAGGGGAGAGGGGAGGTGGGGGTGGCGGGTTCCCTGTGTACCGTGGCAACATTGGCGCGTTAGCGCCTGTCGCCGGGCTTCAGCGGCGCTAACGCACCACTGTCGCCAGGCTCCATATTGGCGCGCAATTCGAACTTTGATTTTGCACGCCAATTTGCATAGTCTGCGGCGGGCACCAATGAGCGGCCTCTGTCTGGCGCGCGATTTCTGTGACCGACAGACGCCTTAGACAATTATATAGTAGATAAGGAAACCTGAACCCGTTAAGCGTATTGAGCCTACAGAGACTTTACTGTAAGAACTTTTTACATCTTGCTTGGACTTAAACTTTATTTAATCATGGACCCTTACCCATGGGACTGGTAGTGGCAAAAATACTGCTTTAAAGGGATCCTGTCACCTACAGAACACCTGCTAAGCTATCAAAACATGTCCCTGCAGCATCCTATTACTAATCTCACACTCCTTTTGTCTCCTAAAAGCATCTTGTGAAAGTGCAAAAATTGTTTTAATACTTACTCACTAGCGATGTTAATTAGCAGGGGCTATATTCTTTAGTCACCAGGGCGGGCTGCTGTTTTGCAGCCTGAATGATCCACCCTCTCTCTGTCTGTGCTGCTGTGATGTGCAGCTGAAGCAGGACTAATGATTTGCATTCTGTGAGTGATAGAGAGGGGGGAGGGTAAAGCCTGCACAAGCAAAGCAAACAGACAGAGAGAGGGAAAACAGCCCGCCCTGGTGACTAAAGAATATAGCCCCTGCTAATTATAATCACTAATGAGTAAGTATTAAATCGTTTTTATGCACTTTCACAGGATGCTTTTAGGAGACAAAAGGAGTGTGAGATTAGTGATGGGATGCTGCAGGACATGTTTTGCTAGCTTATGAGGTGTTCTGGAGGTGACAGATCCCTTTAACAGCCTTCAGCAAATGGACTAGCGCCGTATGGACTGTACCCCGTTTTCTTGGTTTTTGTAAATTTTGGAATTTTGAGACTCTGTTTATAATACCTGTTATAATTGTTAATGTTATAATGTTTGAAAAATGTTTTAGTCCAGGACTACTGAATTTAACTAGGGGGGAATGTGGCACCCCTGCGGGCAGTTGCCACAGGAACTCCTGGTGCACAGAGGGATTTCCACATCAGGTAAACTTACACACACAACACTTTCCACCCCAGACCTGAAGGGGAAACTCTACTTGCCGACTTCAGACAAGGTTCCCTATAAATTCAGGATCGGGGGAGGAGTTAGGCAGTGCAGTTCCAGGGAGGACTGTGAAGACTAGGCCCATGCCAGTAAGGGAGCCTAGCCACTATAGAGGACTGAAGAGAGAAGGTCAGAGGCAAGGCGTACCAGAGACAGAGTGGGGGCAGAGGAACCATATCAGTTCACACTAGGAAAGCAACTGAAGCAAACCAGACATCAGAGTCCGATTCTGCAAGGGTCCAGTTAGGCCAGCAGAGAAAACCAGAGGACCAGGGAGACTTCAGTCTCCTGGTGATACTTGGAGCACAGCTACTAACAGAGCTAGGGACCGCAGAGGAGCAGGGGTGCCCGTCAGATGATTCTCACAGTCTGCTATAGAAGTGAGGGACACAGGAGAGGTCAAGGTCAGGTTTCAGACAGGCCAATACTTTAGCACACACACAGAACAAGGCCTCACAACTAATCGGGTGTGGAAATCCTGAACTGCCACCCAACCACCTGGAGAGTAAGTACCTTGGATGTTACCTGAATCATCATCACCAGTAAAAGGTACGGAAACAACTTTCAGCATGTGTGTGTCTGTTATTACGGCCCCTGGTCTTGCCCTTAACATAGACTGCCTGCCAGCATCTCCACCTGATGAGACACCTTCTCCTGCAGCACCAGGGACAAGGCTGTGTGGAGAGCTGCCTCCCTGTATAAATTCCTATTCATCCCATCACTGCCCTGGGGATCCCGCTCCACCTACGGGGAGTGTTACCAACCCAGCTGCCTCATCATCAACCCGGACGTCTGCAAGCAGTGCCGGTATCATTACCGGATACCGTAAGTGGCGTCACAAATTCTTTTACTTTAATTTAACCCCTTTTTCAGACACCGCAATGGCCATGGGTCCAGGCACAGGCCGCCCGTGACATCCCCCAGCAAACCAGTGCCCGGAACTGGGTACCCCACAGCCCTGGGGTGGGTCAGGTAACACTACGGTGTATCACAAGAGGCTGTATACTAGTCAGCACATCTGGGGCTGGGGTACAGGATTCTAATATCTATCTCCATCAAAACAGCAATTCTTCTAACAATTAATTTAGCTGTATACAGGTAGGAGGGGTATATAGCATTCAACAGTGTACCACAAGTGGCTGTATACCAGTTAACACATCTGGGGCTTGTGTAATGGCTTCTAATATCTAGCCATCTATCTACAGATTTTCAACAAAAGTCCGCAGCACTCCAAGATGATGAAGCCAAAATTTTAATCCAGCATAGGCACAAGGTATGGTACCGACGTTTTGAGCACAAACGTTCTTAGTCAAGCAGAAAATCTGTATGTATATCAGGAACCCAAAAAGGGGTTTCTATGATTGCTTTGCACCCATTGAATACCAGTAAGTAGTGCTGCTTCACGTATTGACTATCTATAAAAAAAATTCTCTGCAGCACTCAGCTACTACCAATGATGCACATATGCTAACAAGCTGTATGTATTTGAGGAAAACATTTAAAAACGTACGTTTTTTTTCAAAAAACTCAAAATTCTTTTTTTTTTTTTTTTCTGGGGTTCTTAGTACATACATTGGCCAATGTCTGTTTGCTCATCAACTGCGACAAAGTGACCCAGGTCTGATGAGTCCTAACGCTGACAACCATGTCCTCCTTTTCCTCCCTGTCCCACTACTAAGTGGGCGGACACCATCTCAACCTCAGACCACCTGTAGGTGATGAGGGTGCAAATTGCAGACATGGAGCCAGCAACTCCATATGATACAAAATAGAAAAAAACTGCACAGCACTCACAGACACAATGTGAATTGGTGCCAAGCAGGGACACTGAGGTAAACAACTAGAAAAAATTATCTGCAGCACTCAGCTACTACCAGTGATGCACATATGCTAACAAGCTGTATATATTTGAGGAAAAAAATTAAAAACTTACGTGGGACAGGGAGGAAAAGGAGGACAGGGATATCAACGTTAGGACTCATCAGACCTGGGGTCACTTTGTCGCAGTTGATGAGCAAACAGACATTGGCCAATATATGTACTAAGAACCCAGAAATAAAAAAGTAAGAATTTTTGAAAAAAACGTAATTTTTTAAATTTTTTCCTCAAATATATACAGCTTGTTAGCATATGTACATCATGGTAGTAGCTGAGTGCTGCAGAGAATTTTTTCTAGTTGTTTAACTCAGTGTCCCTGCTTGGCACCAGTTCACATTGTGTCTGTGAGTGCTG
Source organism: Allobates femoralis (assembly GCA_033576535.1). NCBI lineage: Eukaryota > Metazoa > Chordata > Amphibia > Anura > Aromobatidae > Allobates > Allobates femoralis. The sequence continues at coordinate 214,507,369 of JARQOC010000006.1, read as the reverse complement.
TGCAGTTTTTTCTGTTTTGTATCTATCTATCTATCTATCTATCTATCTATCTATCTATCTATCTATCTATCTATCTACCAAAACAACAGTCCTTCTAACGAATAATTTAGCTGTATACTGGCAGGAGGGGTATATAGCACACTATGGTGTACCACAAGTGGCTGTATACCAGTCAGCACATCTGGAGCTGGTGTACAGGCTTCTATCTATCTATCTATCTAATCTATCTAGAAAAAGTTCTCTGCAGCACTCAGCTACTACCAATGACGTTTTTTTCTTTTTTGTATCTATCTATCTATCTATCTATCTATCTATCTATCTATCTATTAATCTATCTATCTATCTACCGTATATACGTGTATAAGCCGACCCGTGTATAAGCCGACCCCCCTACTTTTGCCCCCAAAACCTGGGAAAACCTATTGACTCGTGTATAAGCCGAGGGTGGACCCCAGCACAGGTATACAGCCCCCAGCAGTGTGGTATACAGGCCCCCTCAGTGGTATACAGCAGCCTCCCCAGTGGTAGTATACAGCAGCCTCCCCAGTGGTAGTATACAGTAGCCTCCCCAGTGGTATATACAGCAGCCCCAGAGGGGTATACAGCAGCCCCAGAGCTGTATACAGCAGCCCCAGAGCTGTATACAGCAGCCCCAGAGCTGTATACAGCAGCCCCAGAGGGGTATATAGCAGCCCCAGAGCTGTATACAGCAGCCCCAGAGCTGTATAATACAGCAGCCCCAGAGCTGTATACAGCAGCCCCAGAGGGTATACAGCAGCCCCAGAGGGTATACAGCAGCCCCAGAGGGGTATAAGCAGCCCCAGAGGGGTATACAGCAGCCCCAGAGGGTATACAGCAGCCCCAGAGGGGTATACAGCAGCCCCAGAGCTGTATACAGCAGCCCCAGAGGGGTATACAGCAGCCCCAGAGGGTATACAGCAGCCCAGCTGTTCAGAGCCCGGTGTTGAGTTACAGCATGCCCCAGAGGGGTATACAGCAGCCCCAGAGGGGTATACAGCAGTCCCAGAGCTGTATACAGCAGCCCCAGAGCTGTATACAGCAGCCCCAGAGGGGTATATAGCAGTCCCAGAGGGGTATACAGCAGCCCCAGAGTGTATACAGCAGCCCCAGAGCTGTATACAGCAGCCCCAGAGGGGTATACAGCAGCCCCAGAGGGGTATATAGCAGCCCCAGAGGGGTATACAGCAGCCCCAGAGGGGTATACAGCAGCCCCAGAGGGGTATACAGCAGCCCAGAGGGGTATAGCAGCCCCAGAGGGGTATATAGCAGCCCCAGAGGGGTATACAGCAGCCCCAGGGTATACAGCAGCCGCAGAGAGGGGTATACAGCAGCCCCAGCCCCAGAGGCGTATATAGCAGCCCCAGAGGGGTATATAGCAGCCCCAGAGGGGTATACAGCAGCCCCAGAGGGGTATACAGCAGCCCCAGAGCTGTATACAGCAGCCCCAGAGTGGTATACAGCAGCCCCAGCCCCAGAGGGGTATATAGCAGCCCCAGAGGGGTATATAGCAGCCCCAGAGGGGTATACAGCATCCCCAGAGGTATACAGCAGCCCCAGCCCCAGAGGCGTATATAGCAGCCCCAGAGGGGTATATAGCAGCCCCAGAGGGGTATACAGCAGCCCCAGAGGTATACAGCAGCCCCAGAGGTATACAGCAGCCCCAGAGGGGTATACAGCAGCCCCAGAGGTATACAGCAGCCCCAGCCCCAGAGGCGTATATAGCAGCCCCAGAGGGGTATATAGCAGCCCCAGAGGGGTATACAGCAGCCCCAGAGGTATACAGCAGCCCAGAGGGGTATACAGCAGCCCCAGCCCCAGAGGCGTATATAGCAGCCCCAGAGGGGTATACAGCAGCCCCAGAGGGGTATACAGCAGCCCCAGAGGTATACAGCAGCCCCAGAGGGGTATACAGCAGCCCCAGAGGGGTATACAGCGGTACCCGGCTGTATACAGCCCTCCCCCCTGGTATACCGGGCCCCCCTGTGGCCACCTGTAAAGGAAGCGATGATTATACTTATCGGGTCGCTGTCGCCGACGCCGCCGCTCTGTCACCGTCCGTCACCGCGCTCCTTCCCGTCTTCATGCTTCCTTCATCGGCGCACAGAAAATGACGTCATTTCCTGTGCGACGGTGAAGGAAGCATGAAGACCAGGAGGAGCGCGGTGACGGACGGTGACAGAGCGGCGGCGTCGGCGACAGCGACCCGATAAGTATAATCATCGTTTCCTTTACAGGTTGCCACAGGGGGGGCCCGGTATACCACGTGGGGGGGCTGTATACAGCCGGGTATATATATATATTTTTTTTATTATTACGTATATACTCGTGTATAAGCCGAGGGGGACTTTTCAGCACATTTTTTGTGCTGAAAAACTCGGCTTATAACGAGTATACTATCATTTTCTATTATCTATCTATCTATCTATCTATCTATCTATCTATTATCTATCTATCGTGAAAAAATTCTTGCAGCACACAGCTACTACCAATGATGTACAAATGCTACAAGCCATATGTGTTTGAGGAAACTATCTATCTATCTATCTATCTAGTTAGATATAATGTGAAAAAATTCTTGCAGCACACAGCTACTACCAATGATGTACAAATGCTAAAGCTATATGTGTTTGAGGAAAAAGTTTAAAAACGTACGTTTTTTTCAAAACACTCAAAATTCTAATTTTTTATTTCTGAAGTTCTTGGTACATACATTGGCCAATGTCTGCTTGCTCATCAACTGCGACAAAGTGACTTCAGGTCTGATGAGTCCTACTCTGATATCCCTATCCTCCTTGTCCACCCCCCACTTCTCAGTGGGCAGACTCCATCCAGACCCTCCATCACCTGTAGGTTAATGAGGGTGCACATTGCAGCAAGGAGCCTGCAACTCCATATAATAAACCGCAAGAAAAAAACTGCACAGCACTCAAAGACAAATGTGAACTGGTGCTAGCAAAGACGCAGGGTCATATAATGTGAAAAAATTCTTGCAGCACACAGCTACTACCAATGATGTACAAATGCTACAAGCTATATGTGTTTGAGGAAAAAGTTTAAAAACTTACGTTTTTTTCAAAAAACTCAAAAATTCTAATTTTTTTTTTTTTTTCCTGTGTGCTGCAAGAATTTTTTCACATTATATGACCCTGCGTCTTTGCTAGCACCAGTTCACATTTGTCTTTGAGTGCTGTGCAGTTTTTTTCTTGTTATCTATCTATCTATCTATCTATCTATCTATCTATCTATCTATCTACTTACTTATCTATCTAAACAACAGTCCTTCTAACAAATTTAGCTGTATACAGACAGGAGGGGTATGTAGCACAATTCGGTGTATAGTCCTTTCAGGATTAATGTAGCTGTATACAGGCTGGGTATATAGCAGAATGCGGTGTATATTCCTTTTCAGGATTAATGAACCTATATACAGGCAGGGTATATAGCAGACTGAGGTGTGTATATTCCTTTTCAGGAAACTATTAAACACAGATGAGTGTCAAAAGGTTGTTGGTTTGATAGCGGATAATTCTTCCAGTCAGTTTGCCACCACCACAACCACCCTGTCTTCCACAAGGTCAAGTCTCAGTAGCCGTGAGTCTGGACCACATTTTCCTCAACCACCCTATACAGGGCTGCCAAAAATTGGGAGCCAGTCCGATGCCCCTTTTAAGAGACGTGGAGGAGGGCCTCATTAAATATTGTATGTTCCACTTATTAGGAAATGGGTCTTCCATAGTGTTGCCCTATGCAGGCTGCCAAAAATTGGGAGGCACTCCGAAGCCCCTTTTAAGAGAAATGGAGGAGGGCCTCATTAAATATTTCAATAGCTGGGTATAGGGTATCCAATCAAGAGTGTTTCCACCCCACAGTTTGGAGCTTAGTTACCACTGTAGCAAAATTTTGGTTAGTGCTATTAAAACTTAACCTTTAATATATTATGTTCAAAAAGGGTTGCACCTGGACGGTGTTATCCCAAGGAGGTAAAACCAACAAAACACACAACATATATTTACACCAAAATTTTGTAGGTAAAGTATCAGGTACAGTAGTCTACAATAAGTGTTACTCAGGTAACAAGAGTGAACACTCAATAGAGTACATGGTTTCACAGGTACTTTCAAATAGGTTTAAACAGAAACCATACTCTGTTTTGTACCACCCCACGGTCACGGTCACTAGGTGCAATAATCAAGTATACACTAGCAAAGCACAGAGTGGGTAATGTGTAGGAAAAAATAAACCTGTCCCACTTAATGGAACACTCTCACCGGTTTGTTTTCCAATGTCACACTTCCAGATAGCCACGTCAATACATGTGTCCTTCAAGCAGACACACTCCAGTATTATGGACCATCAATTAAACCAAGGTTGCCATCTTCGTCACGTATTACATTCCCCCTACGCGTTTCATTTCCCAAAATCATCAGGGGAGTTATGGCTTTTTCAGGGGATCACAAGTGCTTGGATACTCCCATATTAGAGTGGCATGCAGAGGATAGTCTCTAAATAAAAAAAACAAAGAGTGCATCAGTATTGTATTCACCTGGTACCCCCATGTACACATGAGGGCCCTAGTTGTATATATACATAGAATGTATGCAGGCACAGATGCCCAGGTTCCAGGTTGGTTGCCCATGGTATAACTCACCAGATGCTGCTCATCTATGTATCCTCCCGTGTTTATACGCTGCCGGAGTAGTACCGCCATTATATGCAATCTCTCCTGTGGTCACATGTGCCGCCGGCGGTACCGGAACTGAAGCACCGTTAGTTGCGTCATCGAGTTTCCGGTTTGACGTCACTTCTGCACTGGCGACGTCCATGGAATACATGCTTGTGTTCCACGGCGCCCATCTTTGATTTCCAAGCCCATGAAGGGCGGGTGTATCTGGTCACATGACCCATCTATGAGGGCCGTGATAGGTGTACTGGCCACTTAGTGTATACAGCCCTGTGCACCTTGTTATTTATGGAGTATGACACAAATCAAGTGTCAAAACCCCATGACCCACACCTAAGTATATAAAGGTTTAGACTATTATCAGAATAACATTTTTAAACCTATGGTTCTGGTGTTGTAGATCAGTACTTACATAAGAAGGACCTTAATAAGAACAAGTAATGAAGAAGATGAGAGACACACTCCATCCACAGACCTAGTAGGGGTTTTACCAGTATGACGTGTTACATCAAAAGGATAGTGACCACTATTCCCTTTGAGTCAATACAGGTGTGTAAAGAATTGGTAGAATAACCAATGTAGATGTGTCTCAAAGGATACCTAGAGCATGTAGAAGCATGGAAAAAAAGAGGAAAAAGGGGTATAGGGAGAGGGAGGCTAATGTGACACAAAAACCCCCTAACCCTATACTGGATCTAGCCCTGTCTTACAGCGGAGGTTAACCTGTAAACATGAGATAAATGCTCATAGGGTCTTATCCTTTTTACAAAGGGTTATAGCAGTATATATCAGGAACTGCTCACCTGGCTCGGTTGTGTCACCCACAACCGGTATAATCGCCTGTAAGATGGCTTGTAGGATGGCTGCTGCAGGGCCGCACCTTCACGATAACCGTGGAAACATGAATGCTGTAATGGGACAAAATGCTGGAATGCCCGCGCTGCCACCAGGAATCACCAGGAAACTTAGAGTTAACTGGGCAGATTTTTCTTTATTCTACCTACGCGTTTCGGAGCCTCTATCCGAGCTCCTTCCTCAGGGAAGGAGCTTGGATAGAGGCTCCGAAACGCGTAGGTAGAATAAAGAAAAATCTGCCCAGTTAACTCTTTGTTTCCTGGTGATTCCTGGTGGCAGCGCGGGCATTCCAGCATTTTGTCCCATTACAGCATTACAGCGGAGGTTGGCACCCTAGAGGAAAAAGAGAAAGGCGCCCCACGCAATGTTGGATGTCCCTCCTAACTCTCTCTAGGCTAATGTGCACCTAAAAAGGAGGAAAAAGAAAGTGCTTCATTAAGCCCCTTGGGTGATACTGCATGGCTGGGGACTGCATGGCTAGGGTCAGACTACCGTTTTTAGCAGATGTCACTGACATCTTCTAAAAATTTAGTCGTTTTTTCAACAGCGCATATGCACTATTCAACGCCATTGCTGTCCCTAGTTAGCCGATGTTGATTGTGGTAACCGGCCACACATCAAGCTAAATAGCGGACGCTTTAGCAGAGCGGACAGGGAAACGCTGCTAAAAACGCTAGTCTTACCCTAGCCTATCAATGGTAAAAATCAAGAATGTTTCCTTTTAAAGAATCTTCGCATCCCATTCTCGTCCTCAGACGCGTGGAGCAATGTGGTCTATTCCAATAAAGGTGACGCATCTCTCATTGCCTCCATGGTATTGGTTCACATGTCTTGCTAGAGGGGTATCATTCTTATTCCTAATATCCCCCCTATCCAAAAAGGGCAGTCTGGTTCTTGCTGTTTCAAAAGTGAAACAGACCCAAATTATTACCATTCAGAACCTCCACAAGGTCGGAAAATTGTCTCTCATCACCTCGCCAGATCAGGAAGATATCATCGATATATCTCACCCACAATACGATCCTGTCTAGATGAATTCTAGGATCCTCACCAAACACTATAGTTTCCTCCCACCAGCCCAGGAACAAGTTAGCATACGACGGAGCCATCGAGCTCCCTATCGCTGTGCCCCTGAGCTGGTGGATGTACTTCCCTTCGAAAGTGAACACGTTTTTGGTTAGACAGAACTCCAACATCCCAATTACAAGATCATTGTGTTTATCAAAGTTGTTTCCTCGACCTCTTAGAAAGTATCGCATCACTTCCAGACCATATTCATGAGGAATAGAAGAGTAGAGGGCTTCAACGTCGACACTGCATTAAAGCATATCATCCTCAAGGACCACCCCCTCTATTCTCTTCAAAAGATCTGTAGTATCCCTCAGGTACGAGTTCAGTGGTACTACAAAGGGCCTTAGAATTCTGTCAACATAGATCCCTAAATTTTGGGTGATGCTGTGTATCCCTGAGACCAGGGGCGTAACTACCACAGGTGCAGGGGTTGCGCTCGCATCCGGGCCCTGCAGCCTAGGGGGGCCCCAAAACTCCCTTTGGCCTATAGAAAAAGACTAATACTATTAAAGATTTGCAATAATTGGGGGGGGCGTTGGAGCTTTCGCATTGGGGCCCCTGGACCTGAAGTTACACCACTACCTGAGACACTGCCTTGGTCTCCCTTTTAGTGGAGTAACCCCTTCATGGATTTTAGGTAAACAATAAAAAGTAGCCATCCCCGGGGTAGATGGTGATAAAAACTTGTACTCGTTTTTGTCTATGAAGCAATCAGCAAGACCCTTGTCTGAAAGGACTTTTATCTCCTTATGGAAGTTCTTGGTAGGGCTCCTTTGTAATTTACTGTAGTCCTCCGCATCAACCAGTATCCTGAGACACATCTCCTTATAAGAATCGTTATCCATTACCACCATATTGCCCCCTTTATCAGAAGGCCTAATGGTGATAGAATGATCCTTCTCCAAATTCACACACACACATACACCATCCGATCTTTCATAAATTGTAAAACCAAGAGGGTCATCTATAGAGCAGTCTGTCCCTGTGGCCTTGAATACATAGGCAAAACAAGAAGGCAGTTTAGGAAAAGGATGGTTGAACATAGGGGAAATTAGTAATAAGAACCATACCCCTCTAGCAAGCCATTTGAGCCAATACCATGGAGGCAATGAGAGATGAATCACCTTTATTGGAATAGACCACATTGCACCACCCGTCCGAGGAGGAGAATGGGATAAGGAGATCCTTGAAAAGGAAAAATTCTGGATTTTTACCCTTGATACAGTATCACCCAAGGGGCTTAATGAAGCACTTTTTTTCCCCTCCTTTTTAGGTGAATGTTAGCCAAGGGAGAGTTAGGAGGGACAGCCAACGTTGAGCGGGGGCACCTTTCTCATTTTCCTCTAGGGTCCCTATCTCCGCTGTAAGGCAGGGCTAGATCCAGTATAGGGTTAGGGGGTTTTTAGTGTCACATTAGCCTCCCACCCCGTATACCCATTTCTCCTCTCTTTTCCCATGCTTCCACATGCTCTAGGTATCCTGTGAGACACCTCTACATTGGTTATTCTATCAATCCTTTACATACCCATATTGTTTCAAAGGGAATAGTGGTCACCATCCTTTTGATGTAACACATCATACTGGTAAAACCCCTACTATGTCTGGATGGAGTGTGTCTCTCATCTTCATTACTTGTTCTGACTAAGCTCCTTCTGATGGACATACAGACCTACAACAGTGTGGCGCCCTGCTCACGCAGGTAGCCAAAACCTTCCCTACTGCACAGCTGGGTTTCCACAGCAGGTAACTACTACATGCAACACCTTCCACCCCGCCACAGTAGGGGGAGCCAAACTCACTGACTTTAGGTAAGATATCCTATAAATACTGCTGCTGGGGGAGGAGTTATTCAGAGTGTTCAGACACTAGGAGAGCTGCGAAGACGTCCTGGTGATCGGTGCCGCGGTTAGGCCCGAACCAGTGACCCGGAGTGGCCCTTTTACATTCAGCTAAGCCTAGGAGTGGGGACAAAAGGCACGGAGCTTAGCCAAGGGAGTAGAGGAACTAGTGGAAGTTCACCCAAGACGTACCGGATTTCCGGCATCCTCATCTGCAGGAACACTTTAGGACTGCAGAAAACCCTGGCACATGGTGGAGACTTCAGTCACCCGGTCCCCCTGTGTACCCAGCAAGAGGGAGCCAGACACCGTAATGTGGAATCACACAGCAGTGATCAGAGAGGGGAACCCTTGGACCGCGCAGGAGGAGAGAGAGGACCAGAGAAAGTGAGGAGGCCAGTCGTGTTGCATACAGACAGAGCTTCAGCGACAGCAGGGAACCTGAGGAGGCCTTATACCCACTTGCTGTGGAGACTGCCTGTGCACCTGGTCACCCGACAGTGCTCTGGACATCTTTACCTGTGAATACCATCAGTAAAAGGTAAAAGACACTTTCTTCAGAGTGTGTGCGTTATTCCTCTCCATCCCCAGCCTCCCTATAGACTGCCTTACTGCTTCTTACCCTGGCCACAAGTCCCACTCCAAGCTGTCCCTTTTCTCTACGCTGCCCCAGAGGTCCAGCTCCACCTGTAGGGAGCTTTGCCATTCCTGCCACAATAACATCACCCTCCGGAGGACTGTGGCGGCGCTGGTGACACATCACCAGGTACTACAGGTGGCATCACGTGACAACAAACTCTAATCCCCTGTACATAACCCCTCTATTGAAGTGTCACCCAGGCCACGGGTTCAGGCGCTGCCACCCGCGACATCCCGTGAAAACCCCTCCGAGCCTGATACCCACGTACCCCAGGGCCTGGGGCTCGACATATATTTCTGGCACTCACGAACAGGATCTCGTACCCGGTATTACCGGGTACTATGTGCCGTGATTTCAAATGTATTGAGTGACTGTTAAAACTACGCCGCCATTACTGCGCCGAAGAGCGGGAAGAAAGTGGGCATGTGGGCCTGTAGAGCGTGAAACTGAAGCCCGCCCCTCGCTCAGCCGAGCATTCCCGAGCGCCGCGACTTAATCACTTCAGAAATTTCCGGACTAATTATTTGAACACTGACTGTAATTCACTATGGGTGTCATATATGATACAGTCTATATAGAGTCTAATGCATGGGTATAATGAGACACATGAGACATACACTTCTTAAGCAGCTCTTGTATTGCTTCATACAAGTTAGTGCATCAACAGGACAAAATAAATGTAGTTGCAGAGTGCAAGGCAAACAACCAAGGACGTCAGAGCATTAAAGCATAGCACAAGTCATTTAGAGTCTATTACTTTCCTGTCAGATGTTGCTGGCAAACACAGGAGGATTCTGTGTCCACAAATAATTCCAGGCAGAGTGAATCCAGGCTTCAGAGAGCAAGTCACAAACTGGTTGCAGACCTGATTCAGGAGCACAGGTAAATCAGCTGAAACTGATTAAAAGGGCAATTGGCAAGGAACAGGGCAGGGACATCAAAGCTGAGGACTGCATATTGTCTGAGGGCAAAAGTCAATGCACAGGACAGGAAACAAGATGGCCGACGACAAGCTGGGAACTCCATATTGGTTGAGGGCCAAAGTCAATGCACATGACAGGAAACAAGATGGCCGACAAAATACACTAAATGCAAAGATAACAACGGATATTGCAAAAATGACTGAAAACCTTACAATGGGGGCCTCCAGCATGTTGGCCTCCTCCAGCGACGACGACAGTATGTTCGCTGACCCTAGGAATTACCCCGAAGCAAGCATGGCTGCCTCTAATAGTACTGTCAGCGCCACCAGCGCTCCGGGCTCATTCGCCCCGATCATTCTGATCTCTCTCCCATACATTCCGAGGGCTAAGTGGTTGCACCAGTATGATGGTCGCCCTGACATGTTGGATGTTTTTAGGAGAAAAATCAATAGTGTCCTGGACATGTATGCGATGACCGGCCAGCAGCGCGCTGCTGTGGTCCTCGAATAGTTAACTGGTGCAGCAGAGAGAGAGAGTGAGTCCTGGTCTGCTGCTGAACGGAGATCAGGACCACTATATTTGACAAATTGAGAGCTACTTTTGAGTGCTATGAGGTTGATATACGCATTGTGAGGTAGCAACCGGGGAACCCGCTTGCAAACGACAACAAACACGTGTTTATAAGTTTAACCAATGTGTACCCGTTTATTTTTCACATATAATAATATAACCCGGGTAGCATGTTGGACACATATCACATTGCACTTTACATAAACACATCATACATTACATAAAACATTGCACATATACATTCACAGTAACCCGGGACCTGTAACCACTACTCTCTCCCCATTGGAGCTCTAACATCTGCTCCCGGGGTAGCTACGGCCTCCGGCCTACTTACACATCTTACAGTACATTTATAATAAATACATGTATCATATTTCGACGATGACCCCTCCGGGTTCATAACAGGGATTGAGCAACCTGAGTCCCGGGTATGTCATGTATCCCCAAGGGGCTCCTTCCTGGACATGTTTCACCCCATGTCCAGGTCAGCGTCCACCTGGTTCAACCATGGTGTCCCCCCTCTAGGAGCCCTTTTAACCCCTGCTTCTGACCTTCGTTACCTACGCCTCAACGGGCCCTGTGGGTCCCAATGGCGGTACCTGCCGCCTGGCTTTTAGTCACCCAGCATGATGACTCAACATTCACCCGCAGTCAGGAATCCTGCCCGACCGGGTCCTTCCATACCGTATGTGATCCATCATTCCAGCGTCCATGGATCACACACCTGCTCACAGCCCATCATAACACATCCATGGACTGTGGCCCCTCCATGACCATAACAGGGACCTGGTCAACCGTAGAATCCGGGCCAACCATGCGTCACCATGGCCTACTCACCACGGTACAGGCTACAAGTCGCCACCAAACCTCCATCTCATGGCAGGTCTCCAGGTCCACGACTGTGCCCTGCGTCCGAGTAGCGCCCTAATGGATCGGCCATGGTTCCCTTCTAGGAGCCTTCGTGACCCCTGTCTCTGGCCACAGGCACACCCACACCATTAGAGGTCGTGGTTGAGGAACGGGTACCCTCTGCAAGCAGCAGGGCAAGCCTCCCTCTCGTCCCACAGGGACGGAACGCCTCCAACATCATCCATTCTCGCTGGGTCTCTCTCTCTCCCCACATCGTTATACATGGCTCTTACATCTAGGCCATCATCTCACATTCAGGGCCATTGCCTAAGCCCTCATACATCAACGGGTCCTTTACTAGTCGGACCCAATAGCGGTTATGCCCGCCTGGCATTAATCACACACAGCTCTCTCCGTTACACGGGAACCGCTGTCTTACCGGGCACGGATCCGGGTCTCGCTACCTGGATACGGGTCCACCAAGCGTCCCCCAAGGCTCCTTTTCCGGACGTGGTTCCCTCCACGCCCGGACCAGTCTCCACCGGGTTCAGCCACGGCTTCCCCACCAGGTGCTCACGACCCGGCCCTCGGCACCGCATGGAGCTAGCATGCTCCCTTCACCATCTCAATCATGGCGGCATGTACTTGCAGTCACCAGTCCCTCACACAGACTGGCTCTGCTCAGCTCTCAGGCTGGTCTCAGCTTCCAGACTCTATCTCTGCTTCCAGAATCTCAGCCTCCAGACTCTCATTCAGTCAGGTGGCCGGCTCTTATCGTGCCAGCCACTCCCACATGGACACACCCCCTTAGCTGCTGATAATCAGCCTTTCACACAGCTCAGGTTAACTCCCTGTGTTCCGGGTTGTCAGCACTCACTCATTACATCCTATTCCTCATGGATCTCATCCCACTCTCACTGCCGCTCATTAGGCTCATGAACCCTGTGTCTCAAAGTTGGCTCACACAGCATTCTCAATCAAACCGGCCAGTGTGCACAGGATCATACCTCGATTCTGCATGTGACGCGCCCCGGCCATGTGGACCATGCCGGCGGTGCCTCACAGCATGCACTTTCATCACTGCTACCAGATGCCAGGGGATGATATCAGAGCTTAAGCCTGGTGCCTAGAGGAAGCATTGCAAGCCCTTAAGCATGTCAGCCCTGCCAGTGTACCTGATGAAAATAAGTTCTTGATTGAACAATTCACCTGGGAGCTGCTATCCCCGAGGACAATACGACTGTGCATTGGTGGTCAGTGAGCAACCCGGAAGCTGACTTTAACACCCTAAAGGAAATGGCCATAAAAGGGTTGCGGCCAATAGAGACCCCTGAAGCTGCCATCAAACGGTGGCGCAGTGGTGAGGCGCAGGCTACCCCGAAACCAGTAAATGTGTCTGAAGCCAAGCACAATATACAATCTGCTCAGCCTGACAAGTATGACTCTCTGCGTACTGAGATGCGTGCTGAAAAGCACCAAATGAGCAAAAACATAACCAAGGTGGTGGAAGCTCTACAGCTGCAGCAGAGCCACCAGCCAGTACCAAGACCCCAGTCCCGACCTCAACCGCTGATTCAACTTGCTGACAGACCGGATGATGTACCCTGGATGGGAGCGAAGCAAGCCACAGCGTACCGAGGGAGAACCACTGACCGCTACAACTCCACTCGGGAGCCCATCTGCTGCTGCTGTAATCGAACTCACGACATCGCCAGGAGCTGTCTTTTAAACAAGCAGACCCTGGGGGCCGGGGCCAAACCTCCGGAGTAACTCAAAAGGGCCCAGCCACCTGGTACAAGACCTTCATCGGACAGAGGCCATTCCTGTCAATTGTACTAGATGGCATCCCAACACCTGCTCTGCTGGACACCGGGTCACAGGTGACCACCATCCCCTATATCTTTAACAAAAAGTACTGGGCTGATGCAGAACTGAAACAGCCTGCCATAGACTTCAATGCATCTAATGGTGAACCGATTACTGTAATGGGAGTTAGAGAAGTACCAATAAAGGTGGGGATGGTGGAATTGCAAAACCAAGGGGTTCTAGTATTAGCAGAAGCAAGTAATGCAAATGACCCGTATATAATACTTGGTACAAATGTTTTTAGCAATTGCATGGGAGAAGTTTTGTTTTTGCTTCAACAGATTGCAGATACTGCAAACCTGATCAGAAGAAGGTTCTTCAGCGTGAGATAAGAGCCCTCCTGCACCATCAACAGGTAACAATTACAGGTGGTGAAATTGGTACTGCACGGGTGACAGACCCATTTCCTATTGTGATTTCCCCAATGAGTGAAAATGATGATTTGGTGTCGAGCAGCTATACGTCTGAGAGGGCAGGACTACCAGGCATTGGTGGAGCCCATCAGCACAGAGCACAGACCTACACTCTTGACAGCCAGGGGGGTGGTTGATGTACACAATGGGAGAGTACCAGTTCACATCTTAAACTGTGGCAGTGAAGAGGTTAAGTTACATAGGTATGAAACCGATGCTAAATTGTACACAGTGACCAATAACGAGATCCAAGCAGTGGGACCCTTACCCCATGCCAAAGGGGCAAAGCCTGATGATACAACAGGGCCACTGGAGGACTGGTGCCAGCAACTCCATGTAAGGACTGACACCACTCCTGTATACAAAAAGCAAGGTGTTTACCGGGTAGTCAAAGAATTTGAACAAGTCTTTAGTAAGCATTCACTTGACTTTGGTAGGATAAATGTGGTGCAACATCATATCCCCACAGGTACACATCCACCAATCAAAGAGCGGTACAGACCTATTCCACCTGCACATTATCAGAAAGTAAAGGAAATGTTACAGGACATGAAGGACTGAGGGGTTATACGAGATAGCTGTAGTCCCTGGGCAGCCCCATTAGTCCTAGTCAGGAAGAATGATGGCAGTATGAGAATGTGTGTAGACTATAGGCAAATAAACCACATAGCACACTAAGATGCTTACCCGTTACCTCGTATAGAGGAATACTTAGCTGCGTTGAAGCCTGCCAATTACTTTTCCACCTTAGATCTCACTAGTGGGTATTGACAGGTGTCCGTAGCAGAGGAAGACCGCGAGAAGACGGCATTCACAACACCTATGGGCCTGTGTGAATTTAACAGCATGCCATTTGGACTATGTAATGCGCCATGGGCCTTCCAGCGATTGATGGAGAGTTGACTGGGGCATAAGAACTTTGAGATGGTACTGCTCTACCTGGAGGACGTGATCGTGTACTCTAAGACCTATGAGGAACACGTAACCCATCTACCGGAGGTGTTTGAAGCTCTGGCCAAATACGGGATGAAGCTAAAACCATCCAAATGCCACCTGTTAAAGCCAAGAGTACAGTACCTGGGGCACGTAGTCATTGCTGAAGGTGTGGTCCCTGATCCAGACAAGGTGACAGCTATCAAGGAGTGGCCAGAACCCAAGACTCTGAAGGAAGTACGTCAGTTCCTGGGACTCGTGGGCTACTATAGGAGGTTCATAAAGGAGTACACCAAGAAGGCAAAACCTCTTAGTCGGCCAGCCCAACAAGGGCAAGTCCAAGGACTCTCCGTGGGAGTGGGGCAAGGAACAAGAGGAATCATTCCAGATGATGAAGGAGGCCTTGACTGTCACATCGCCATCGGACTCGGTGGCTGGTGTTCCTGCCTCGGCCGCTGGGAGGAGCCGGATTCCTTCAGCTGATGGCGCCGGTGATAGGAGGGCCTTGTCCTCATATGGACCTGCTCCTGCGACGTCTGCCTCTGTCGCTGAGCGCCGCCGTGTTTCTCCTTTGGGCGGTGTTGGTCGCAGAGGAGCGGGCCCTGCGGATGTGTCTGCTAGGCGCAGCCGTCGTTTTTCTGTCAGAAGTGGGGTGGGTGGAGCCAGTCGTGCATCACCATCTGGCCTAGTTCTAGGGGCGGTCCGGATGAGATCATCAGGCTGTGAGCTCCAGCCTATGGGAGGTAACCGCGCCCTTCAAATACATTGGAGCCTGTCTTGCAGGCCGCCAGATATAGTTTTGGTTCCCCAGTGATAGTGTGTGTGTTTAGTTTTGACTCTGACCTTTGCCTGGATTTCTGACTCTGCCTCTACCTATCGATTTTGTACCTCAGCTACCCTCTTGGTTTTTGCCCTTGACCCTTGCCTGGATTTTTGACTCTGCTACTGCCTGATGATTTTGTACCTTCGCGGCCCTCTCGGTTTTGATTCGGACTTCTGACTTCGTTTTTCGGGTCTTGATTTTATCCCCTGGCGACCTTCCCTGCTCTGTTGCTCATAATAGGCAGCTACCCCCTGGGCACTGCTATAATTCCAGATCCCTGTATAGGGGTTAGGGGTCTCGGGGTTTCTCGGGGTGCTGCCTTACCAGCAGCTCAGCCTCACAGCGGATGGTCGTACACTGACAGGAGAAGAAATCCTTGCTTACCCGGACTACAACCTGCCATTCCTGCTGTACACGGATGCCAGAAATGTGGGACTAGGAGCCGTCCTTTCTCAGAGGCAAGAGGGCAAAGAAAGAGTGATCGCCTATGCCAGTAGGAAGCTGCGCCCCACAGAGAGGAACCCAGAGAACTACAGTTCCTTCAAGCTGAACTTCCTGGCCTTGGTCTGGGCCGTCACAGAGAGGTTTAAGCACTATCTGGCATCCAGCAAGTTCACAGCCTACACTGATAACAATCCTCTCACCCACCTGGAAACTGCGAAGTTGGAACCATGGAACAGAGATGGATGGCCAGACTGTTCAACTACCAGTTCACCATCAAGTACCAGGCTGGTCACTAGAATGGAAAAGCGGATGCCTTGTCCAGAATGCCTCACCTGTCAGACGTGGGCTTGGATGAAGATGAGCTAGAAGTGGAGTTACATGCATTCCATCAATTAAGAGTAACCCAGTGTCACGGGTGGCACGGATGACAGGGTGGAGGCCACGCGCAGACGATCCCAGCGGGTGGCCCACCAGCCATAATGGGGGAGGATGGTCCGTCTCTTTCAGGGGCATTTACCTTCTGTGTAGATGGAGAGAGGGTGTGATGGGATCTCGCTGTTATGGGGGGACGGCTGTGGAGGTCTTGTGCTCGGTCTGGTTTTATCCACCAATATGGTGGGTCACTAGGACCCAGCAGATTCCTTCCACCTTTATAAGGAGGTTCATTACCTTCCTCGGTGCAGGTGATAGTTCCTTGTGCACTCATTATCCTTGCTCCAGCAGACGCTGAGGTTGTGGAGGTTGCTGAGTTCTGCTGTCAGATAAGTGTTTCCTTTTCCCTAATGTCTGTCTTCCCTGGTGTTTGTCTTTAGTTGATAGTGGAGGGGTCTAGTGAACCTCTCCATCTGATCCTTAGATAAGATAGTGCTAGGATCAGAGAGGGACGAGGTTCGTGGTCGGCGACAGTTGAGGAGACTGTATAGGGACGTTAGGGCAGACAGGGTCAGCTCTAGGAAGTCTAGGGGTTACCGTCTCCTTCTTGTGCCCTTAGCGTTAGGGACTCCTTATTCCCCCCCCCCGTCGTTATCCTACGCTGGGTGTCTTCCCTACTCCCAGCGTGACCCCCAGTGTCAGCAGACCCGTAAAGACCCTCCTGTGAGAATGGTGAACCCGTTGCCACAGTTTAGTTGGAAGGAAGTGCAAGATAATGACCCGGCTGTCGGCTTGATAAAGAGGCTGATAACCAGGAGTTAGCGAAGCTGCCAGAAAATCCTCAACCAGAAGCCAAACATCTGTGGAACGAGAGGAGCAAGCTGTTGATTTACCAGGAGAAGCTCTGCAGAAGACTATCAACCTGAGGACCCATGAGATGGTCTGGCAAATCATTGTGCCAAAGTCAGATGTGCAGATGGTGTTGAACGCCTACCACAACCAGACTGGTCATTTTGGGTGGAAGAAGCTGGAGATGCTACTGAAAGATCGGTTCTTTTGGGTCGGCATGCGTAGATCCATTGAGAGGTGGTGTAAGAATTGTGGACCTGCAGCCTTAGAAGAAAAGACGTACAGAGCCAGAAAGCACAGTTCCAGCCCATAGTGACGAAACAGCCCCTGGAGATAGTAGCCCTGGACCACGTAAAACTAACTCCAAGTAGATCTGGCTACACATATGCGTTGACCATGGTAGACCATTACTCGAGGTTCCTGATCGTTGCCCCTGTGAAAGACTTGACAGCTGCCACTGCTGCCAGAACATTCCAAAATGTTTTCTATAGACCATTAAGTTATCCAGAACAGATCCTAACAGACCAGGGTTCAGCTTTTGAAGTAGAGATCTTCCAAGAGTTCTGCCACATGTTTGGTTGTTAGAAGATAAGGATGACCCCATATCATCCCCAAACCAACGGATTATGCGAGAAAATGAAAAATATCATCATTGACATGTTGAAGATCGTACCCTTGGAAGAAAGGAGCCAATAGCCAGAGAAACTACCAGACTTGGTTGACATGCACAACCACATTCCAGTAAGTTCTACAAACTGTACACCAGCTTACCTGATGAGAGCCCGAATAGGAAAGTTACCTGTAGACTTGGAACTCGGAGTAGTTGATCCCAAAGCAGACGACTCAACGCCTAATTGGAACGAAAACCGCTTCGAGCAATACAAAATGGTTCAAGCCTGTATTGAAGACAACCTGGAGAAAGCCCGTGAAAAACAAGAAAGGGACTACAACAAACACGCTCCAGCAGAACCTATTGTACCAGGAAGTATTGTTTTAAAGAGGAAGAAGAACACAACACAAATTTGATGACCAGTGGGAACAAGAACCCTATGTCTTATTATATTCTGGATTTGACAATGACAAAGTGTGTCTCATAAGTACGAATGGAGGAAAGACCACTCACACTGTGTCCTCAAACCACATCAAGAAGTGTCCAACTGAATGGGAGAACCAGAATCCCCCAACATCGCCAAAAGAACAATCAGAACCTGAGAAAGACCCCAGTCCAAGTGAAAACGTAAAGGAGAAGGTAGTCTCAACAATCCTAGGAGATTTCTCAGAAGATTGGCCTCAGCAAGATGGAGCCATCTTAGTGCCTTTACTGAATTTCTACCAGCCCCAAGAAGTGGTACAAAGGAATCAGGAAGAAATACCCGTTGCTAGAGAATCTGAGGATGCTGCAATCATTACACCTGCTAGCCCTGTAGTGAGACTAAGGCCACGCAGACGCTTACCTGACATACCTGCACCATACCCTTCACTAGAAACCTCACCTGAGACAGAGATACCTGTAGTGCGCAAGTCACAGAGGAGCATACAAGGTCAATCCCAGTCTAGGTATCGAGAGTGGGCACAGTAAAAAGGTCAGAGGTAGAATAAAAGGCAGTAGTAACATGTAACTAGCAGTGTACATAGTAGTGTACAGAAGGGTGGAGGAACTGGGCCTTGTCCCACGCACATTAAGTTAGGAACAGAAAGTGCCTGGAGTGGGGAGGTACCAGCTCTCCTAAGCCGAGACACCCATAGGAAAATGTGTTTATTGAAAATGTGGACTTTTGAAAAACGTTTCCCCTTTTTTTATGCGGAGCGTACAGAGACTTTACTGTATAGACTCTTGTGAACTGAACCTTTCACTTTGAACTTTTCCCCAGATTACAATTAAAAAGGACCATAGTCACAGAACTGGTGTGACAACAAACTTCTCTTTTTCAAAGCCTGCGGTGAATGGACTTACCTGTTTTCTTTTTCCTATCTTTTTTTCAGTGGTTTTTGTACATTTTTATTTTTTGAGACTTTGTAAATATGTTACATGTTAATTATTGTTATTCCTTTTGTGTTTGAAAACAAAAATACTCAGTCCAGGAGTAGTGATGTTAACTAGGGGGGTATGTGCTCACGCAGGTAGCTGCAGCCTTCCCTACTGCACAGCTGGGTTTCCACATTGGGTACCTACTACATGCAACGCCTTCCACCCCGGCACAGTAGGGGGAGCCAAACTCACTGACTTAAGGTAAGATATCCTATAAATACTGCTGCTGGGGGAGGAGTTAGTCAGAGTGTGCAGACGCTAGGAGAGCTGCGAAAACGTCCTTGTCATCGGTGCCGCGGTTAGGCCCGAACCAGTGACCCGGAGTGGCTATTTTACATTCAGCCAAGCCTAAGAGTGACGAGAGAAGGCACAGAGCTTAGCCAAGGGAGTAGAGGAACTAGTGGAAGTTCACCCAAGACGTACCGGACTTCGGGGATCCGCACCTGCAGGAACACTTTAGGACTGCAGAAAACCCTGGCACATGGTGGAGACTTCAGTCACCCGGTCCCCCTGCATACCCAGCAAGAGGGAGCCAGACACCATAGTGTGGAATCACACAGCAGTGATCAGAGAGGGTGACCCATGGACCGCGCAGGAGGAGAGAGAGAGAGGACCAGAGAAAGTGAGGAGGCCAGTCGTGTTGCATACAGACAGGGCTTCAGCGACAGCAGAGAACCTGAGGAGGCCTTATACCCACTTGCTGTGGAGAGTCACTGTGCACCTGGTCACCCAACAGTTCTCTGGACATCTTTACCTGTGAATACCATCAGTAAAAGGTAAAAGAAACTTTCTTCAGAGTGTGTGCATTATTCCTCTCGTCCCCAGCCTCCCTATAGACTGCCTTAATGCTTCTTACCCTGGCCACAAGTCCCACTCCAAGCTGTCCCTTTTGTCTACGGTGCCCCGGAGGTCCAGTTCCACCTGTAGGGAGCTTTGCCATTCCTGCCGCCATACCATCGCCCTCTGGAGGACTGTGGCGGCGCTGGTGACCCATCACCAGGTACTACAGGTGGTGTCACGTGACAAAAAACTCTTATCCTATGTACATAACCCCTCTATGGAAGTGTCACCCAGGCCACGGGCTCAGGCGCTGCCACCCGTGACATCCCCGTGAAAACCCCTCCGAGCCTGATACCTGAGTACCCCAGGGCCTGGGGCTTGACAACAGCAGAACCATAGGTCCACAAATGTCATTCTGATTAATATATTAAACCTTTATATACCTAGGTGTGGGTCATGGGGTTTTGACACTTGATTTGTGTCATAGTCCATAAATATCAAGGTGCACAGGGCTGTATACACTAAATGGCCGGTACACCTATCACGGCCTTCTTTGATGGGTCATGTGACCCAATTCACCTGCCCTCCGTGGGCTTGGCAATCAAACATGGGCGCCGTGGAACACAAGCATGCATTCCATGGACGCTGTAGGCGCGGAAGTGACGTCAAACCGGAAACACGATGACGTGACTAACGGCACACGTGGCCGCAGGACAGATCGCATATAATAATTGCCGTAGCGACTTCCGTCGGAGCGGCGCAACTTCCGGTGGCTTTGTTAGCGAGTCCAGGTTTCATCTCCTGGACTCTGTCCATGGCCGCTTAGCGGCCACGGCAACTCCCGAAGCAATGCCCGCAAAGCGGGCATTGCGAGTCGTTGCAGCCTAGCGAAGCAATGCCCGCGAAGCGGCCATTGCGAGTCGCTACACACCGCTAACCAAGCCACCGAAGCCGAAGCCCATACTACTGTAGTGTACACCGCTATAGTATACTACAGTCCCATGCCCATAAGCGCCATGGGACTGTAGTATACCATCGCGCTGTACACTACAGCCATCGCGCTGTACACCGTCGCAGAACTCCCACTACCCTAAGCCCATACTACTGTAGTATACACCGCTATAGTATACTACAGTCCCATGCCCATAAGCGCCATGGGACTGTAGTATACCATCGCGCTGTACACTACAGCCTACACCGTTGCCGAACTACCACTACCCTCTGCTACAAACCCCCCTGCCGACCCCGCCGCAGCAGCCCCTACCCCTAAGCCACTACCCCGACCTCTGCCGCAAGCCCCTACCCCCTGCCGCCCTAACCACCAGCCCCTACCCCTAAGCCACTACCCCGACCTCTGCCGCAAGCCCCTACCCCCTGCCGCCCTAACCCACTACCCCGCCGCAGCAGCCCCTACCTCTAAGCCACTACCCCGCAAGCCCCTACCGACCCCGCCGCAGCAGCCCCTACCCCTAAGCACTACCCCCTGCCGCAGCAGCCCCTACCCCTAAGCACTACCCCCTGCCGCCCTAACCAGCAGCCCCTACCCCTAAGCCACTACCCCGACCTCTGCCGCAAGCCACTACCCCCTGCCGCCCTAACCCACTACCCCGCCGCAGCAGCCCCTACCCCTAAACCACTACCCCGACCTCTGCCGCAAGCCCCTACCCCCCGGCATCAGCCCCTACCCCTAAGCCCCTACCGACCCCGCCGCAGCAGCCCCTACCCCTAAGCACTACCCCCTGCCGCAGCAGCCCCTACCCCTAAGCACTACCCCCTGCCGCCCTAACCAGCAGCCCCTACCCCTAAGCCACTACCCCGACCTCTGCCGCAAGCCCCTACCCCCTGCCTACCTAACCCACTACCCCGCCGCAGCAGCCCCTACCCCTAAGCCACTACCCCGACCCCCCAGCATAAGCCACTACCTCCACCTCTGCCGCAAGCCCTAAGCCACTACCCCGCAAGCCCCTACCCCCTGCCTACCTAACCCACTACCCCGCCGCAGCAGCCCCTACCCCTAAGCCACTACCCCGACCCCCCAGCATCAGCCCCTACCCCTAAGCCACTACCCCGACCTCTGCCGCAAGCCCCTACCCCCTGCCGCCCTAACCCACTACCCCGCCGCAGCAGCCCCTACCTCTAAGCCAATACCCCGCAAGCCCCTACCCCCTGCCGACCCCCGCCGCAGCAGCCTCTACCCCTAAGCACTACCCCCTGCCGCCCTAACCAGCAGCCCCTACCCCTAAGCCACTACCCCGACCTCTGCCGCAAGCCACTACCCCCTGCCGCCCTAACCCACTACCCCGCCGCCGACCCCGCCGCAGCAGCCCCTACCCCTAACCGCCCTAACCCCTAACCCACTACCCCGCCGCCGAAGCCCCTACCCCCTGCCGCCCTAAACCCTAACCCACTACCCCCGCCGAAGCCCCTACCCCCTGACGCCCTAATCCACTACCCCGCCGCAGCCACTACCCTCTGCTGCAAGCCCCTACCCCCTAAGCCGCACCTAACCCCCTACCCCCGATTCCGCACCTAAACCCCTACCCCCCCCTGCCCCCTAAGCCCCGCCGCACCTAAGCCCCTATCCCCTAAGCCCCGCCGCCTCCTAAGCTCACACCGCTAACACCTAAAGCCCTACATCCCAAGCCCCCGCCGTCCCCTAACCTAACGCCGCTGTCACCTAAGGCCCTACACCCTAAGCCCCCGCCGTCCCCTAACCTAACGTCCCCGTCGATCACTTACATGCCTTCAAGTCATCTGATCGTCCGTCCGATCCACAAGTCCTCTGTCCGGCCAGGCGTCCTCTTCCTCCGGCCCCGGGGGTCTTCTCTCTTCTTTCCGCCATCTCCGCCTCTTCGTCCGGCCCCGGGGATCTTCCACCTCCGACGTCCTCTTCCTTCTCATTAAGATAGAATGGACGAAAAATCCCCCATTCTACCTCAATGAGATCTGAGGCCCTCTTCTGATTGGTCGCTGTATACTGCCCTCAGCCAATCAGAAGAGCCCCTCAAAACTGAGACGCAGTTCTCATTCAGGTCCGCCTTTTTTTTCCCCATTGACATACATTACCGGTGTGTCGGCGATTTTATGGCCGCCCACCTGGTTCTATTTGTCGGCCCTAAAATCGCGGACACACCGCTAATGCATCTCTATGGGCAGTCAGCCCGATTTCGGATTGAACGCCGACCAATCAGAATTCGAGCTGACTGCCCATAGACATGCATTAGCGGTGTGTCCGTGTTGTAGGGCTGGTTCTGTTTATCGGTTATTGTTGTCGGTTATGACTACGATCACCGATATCCAGAATCTTCCCTTCCTTACCACTTTCTGTTCCTATGCTGATTAACTATATATATATGTATATACCGACTACTTAATGAAAACAAGTCTGTTCTAATAAATGAATATTTATTAAACACACCCCAAAAAGTCTACAACAATAATATATATATTTCTAGATAGCACGATAACTAAGACACAATCAATTACTGTTACAATGATGTAAAACCCCCAGAGTTACTAATACCCACGTTGCCAAAATATACATGCACACTATATAGTGATCTAACTATCCCTATAGAAGATAGATAGCAATTCAAGGGTTGATCATAAGAGAGAGATATACAGAGATATACAGAGAGATATACAGAGATAGATAGGGAGAGAGAGAGATATATAAATGTAGGGAGAGAGAGATATAATACTTAGACCAGAGTCGACGTCTTATCCCATGGTGGATCCAAGTAGAAAGAGAGAGAGGGTCTTGATTTCACCTCCTTTTATATTTCACATCCCCACCCACATACAACCCACAACTCCGCCCTTCTCAGGTATTATTACAAGGCAAATATGTCCAATCACCTCCTGTAATATGCAGTAATAATCCCCTGCCTGCGGATGGCGTCCTTGTATCAGGGAAGAATGTCTTGTGTCAAATAAGTTTTACCACTCTTTGATTGGTTCCAGGATTGTCTTAAAATGGTTTATCAGTCAAACATCACCAGTATTGTCTTAGCAATATACATCTCCATAGGTCGGAGACGGAATGTCTGCCTGAGTCCTCCAAACCCACAAAGGTTGTATACATATGTAAATGACATTGGAATTAGCAAACAGCTTCTGCATTCTAATTAGGAGGCTGTAGGGCCAGAAACCATTTAATATGTATGCAACCTTTTTACTCCTAAAACCAAAAAGACCTCACACAGAAGAACAATGCTGTACATGGTTGAAATATTCAGATCATTAAATCCAAAATGGAGTTCAGTGATTCATAATAATTATGCCATCACTTCCCCCTCAACATTCCCCCTTTTGTCGGAAAATACGACAATAAAATGAGTGGGAAGTGTGGAATATATTTGCCTACTCAATCCTATCACCAATAACCGTTCAGGATGAAATGAAGTAAAATTTTGCACTTAGGTATCTAGACATCACCCATCGCCATCACCTCTCCCCTGCCGTTCGCCGTAATCCAGTGTCTCCATCCATAGATTACACCATAGTCATCTTTGTGGATCTTCTTGGTCTCTTTGGTTCAGGAATAAAGTTCTCTATTTGTCAGATCTTGTCATTGCCAATCTCGAGAAACACGTCTATCCCCAAGTAGTCTTCTTCCAAGCTTGACTGCTTAGACTCTGGAGTTGCTGCACCTTCGTCTCTTGATCGGCCCACAGAGTTTTCCTGTGTTCGCCCCTCTCCCTACCAGATTTTTTTTTTTTTTTTTTTTTTTTTTTTCCAAGTCTGGTGTGTAGGTGCCGGGGATCAGACTCTGTAGCTGGGCCTCACCAGGTGGTTTCTTGGAGCACCTCCTTCTTGGGATTAGATAAAGGGGATCTGGTGATTCTTCTTAGCTGAGGCACGACTTTCAACAGAGACTTCTCCTGCAAGCTTGATTGAAGCATCTATCGTTAATGTGGTTCTTCCATGGATAGATAGTTGAATCTCTACTAGGCAGGTCAGAGTTTATTGGGTAGGGGATGATATCAGCATACCTAAGTTGACTGTGAGAAGAACGCAGTCCAACCGACCTTCAATCCATCCCTTATGAACGTTTACCGACTCAAGGGTTGAAGTAGCAAATATCTTAGACAATGATGGGGCCTGTCCCTACAGACATTACTCTTTCCTCATTCATACAAAAAAACAAAAAACAAACCTATATCCCAATGTAAAAATTAAACAGTGTATAATGATACCATATTTCCCTCCCCCATCCCTTAACCATAAATCAAAGTAAAAGTCAAACAAAATATACAATGTTATGAGGTTTCAGGGCGGAGTTGACGTAATGTCCTAAACACTCTTATCAAATATAATATCAAGGTTTCAGGACTTTTAGTGCTAAGTCCTGGACCTTCTTCGGCGGTTAAATTCATGAAGTTCTGCCTGGTTCTCTTGTATCTGGTAGGCAAGTCTCTTTACTCTCCTGTAAACTAGGCACAGTCCAATGTACATAACAAGAACAAGAACCAGGAGAACAATCACAGGGTGGATAATGAAATTAAAAAACGATGTAGCTGTCGGACTATAGCCAAATAAACTTTCCCACCAGGACACCTTAGAGTCTGTATCTAAGGCATTGGTAATCCTCGTTATCTTGGTCTTGTCATGCTCAAGCTGAATTGTGGCTTGATTCTCAGCCTCATGAAGATTTCGGAGTATGTCGTCTTCTTTGCTGAAATCTAACAAGAGATGCTTGAGCTCACGACCAAAACCAAGAGGAATCTTTTGCAGTCTCACAGGAGTGTCAGGGCGAATGTCGAGTCTCTTCTCCGGTGTTATCGGGGTCCTCCCCTGCTGATCTGCGACATCTAAACCTAAAACGGGACTAAGGGTACAATATGCTCCTGGGAGGAGTATGCCTCTTTCGGTGCAATTAGTGCCATATAAAGAATACGTTACATTTTTCCCTTGGTACCAACACCAATACCCTTGACCCAAATATTTCAGACGAGAGGAGGGTATTGTGTTAGTCTTCATCTCACATGACCCCTCAGAGTCCCAACACTGGTGCCTAAGCACCCTATCTTGACTCCCTTGACAGAGGATAGCATCCTCTTTCCTCCAACATCCCTCTGTATCAAACAGATAAGGATGGCCTCGCTCATAGGTTAGGATGTCTGAGGTGAGCTGTGGATGAAGCACCGTCTGATTGCTAACAACAATTCCTATATTCATGGCACTGTACCCCTTCTTGATATTACCAGATACAGGTGCCAAAGAAGATGCCGTGCAGGTGAGATTATGACACCCATGCCATTGAACCAGCCACCAGTTTGTATGGTTGGCTGCAAACGGGGAGATTAGGGAACTTACTCTTTGTCTGAGGTTGAATGGGAAGTGGCCCTTGTATAGAGAGGACACTATATGCTTTAGGTTGTCAGAGAGTTCACTCTGGACCTGCGTACATGCTAGGGCAAACTGAACTCTGTCTTGCACTTCTACAAGACCTGCAACTAACCTTCTAAACTTCTCTCGTAGAGCTGAAGATAGAGAGGTAGTGGCATCAATGTGCGAATGTTGCAAACCCTCTAAGACATGGTTTACATCAAGCTGAGTTCTGAACCCTTCCCCAGCATGTCGCGCAATGTCCCCGAGCTTACCTCTCAGGACTTCCATATCCATAGTGTTCAGGGCACCTGTTGAATGATTATACTGGTTTTACGTGTATCTGTTATTGTAGATTCATGTATACTATATTTACAATGTTACTTAGGGAGCCACCTTCGATCTATCAACCCCCCCCCCTTTCACTCAACTCTACTTGTGCAACTATGATTGAGTTGGTGAGGCTCGGGTGGCCTTTGCTTGGTCGATGTGGATCCAAAAGGATTCCTGACGTCTAGAGGATCTCTTTTTTGTTGTCATCGGCCTCTGTACCCTTAGCATGGTGTCGCCCATTACTTCAAGGACCTGGTAAGGTCCTTCCCAGTTTGCGTCCCATGGTCCGGATCGGCGAAAGATTTTTACCATAACCTTTTCCCCTACAGAAGGCAATGGTGTCTCCCCCTGTAGGTACGGTTTGTGCAACCGTAAAGCTGCATGAGGCAGCAGTTCCTTTAGGTTCATTTGAACCTGTTGCAGGAACATGTCTCTGGCAATGGCATTTTTCATGGGCTCAGACAGTTGGGGCTCGTTGGGTAGACACAGGGGCATTTTGCGTCCAGTCATCAGCTCAAATGGTGTGATACCGGTACTGGTAGCTTCTGTTGCTCGGATACCCATCAGTACCGCCGGAAGGGATATTACCCATGAGGAACCCTTCTCCAGCAGTGCTTTAGAAAGCCGTGATTTGAGGGTGCGATTCATCCGTTCCACAATTCCAGCCGCCTTAGGGTTATAGGCAAAATGGAACCTTTGCTTTACGTCCAAAAGTCCACAAAGCGCTTTCATGACCTTACCCGTGAAATGTGTCCCTCTGTCTGATTCTATCACTCTTGGAAAACCCCATCGTGAGAGAACCTGTTCCCAAAGAACCCGGGCTGTAGTGGAAGCTGAATCATTGACTGTGGGGATGGCTTCTACCCATTTGGAGAAAACATCCACCACCACCAGAGCGTAACGGCAGTTACGACTTCCTGCTGGTAATGGTCCGATGTAATCAATCTGGATTGCGGACCACGGACCCTCTGCTGGTGGAACACGCTGCAGCACTGGCTTCAGGGCTGATGCTCTTGGGTTGACCTGAGCACATACCAGACATTGCTGGGTGGCTTCCTCTACTGTGTTGGACATTCCAGACCAGTATAATTTGTCTTTCAGGAGGGACAGTAGCTTGTCCCGACCAAGGTGCCCAAACAGTTGGTGGTTTAGTCTCGTCAGTTCTGCCTGTAGATGTTGCGGGACTACTGGTAGAGGAAGTTGTTGGGTACCAGTATCATGACACAGAATTCCCTGACATATTGTCCAGGGATGCTGTGGAGCTGCGATAAGTGTCAGTAGAACGGGATCTTTTGCCTGTTCCTCTTCAAATGACACAGGGCCATCTTTTAGTTTGGTTTGCCTCACTGCAATCTGGAATGCAGGGATCTGCTCAGTTCCTGGTTCCCGAAGGACACCAGACACTGCTGCAAACTTGGCCAATTCATCGGCCTTGTTATTTCCTATGGTCAAAGGCTGTTCTCCTCTTTGATGTGCTGGGACTTTTATAATGGCTGCCTCCGCTGGATGTGCCATGCCCCAATCCCACAATTCCTTTAGGACTGTAACGTGGGCCAGAGGTTTATTCTGGCTGTCCACAAACCCTCGTTTTTTCCATGTGTTCAGGTGCAGGGTGAGAGATCGAACTACATATGAACTGTCACTATATATAGTTCGATTCCCTGGAGGTTGAAGGAGGAGAGCCTCCTTGACAGCCTCCAGTTCAGCCCGTTGTGCTGACATGTGACCTGGCAGCCGGACAAGACTCTGGGTGCCTGTGGTCTCATCCAGCACTGCAAATCCGGACACATACGTGCCGTCCAGACAGAAACGAGAGCCGTCAACAAAGATGACCCTGTCTTCTGGATGTCTGTCGGTCCTGAATATTTGTGGTGTACTGGATAGTGATGGTTGACCACAGTCATGTTCGGTCCCTGTCATGTTTAACAACTGGGACAGAACATACTTTGCCTTGTGGTCCACTTTCAGATTCCGGCCACTGAGATCCATGATCCATTTCCCGAATCTCTGTTGGGAGACTCCAGGGAGTGTATCTCTGAGTAAAAGAACCAAAGGAGAATGTGGTGTCTGTACAGTCAGAGATCTGAAACCTACAATATGCTCAGTGGTTTTAACGGCATAGTGTATGGCAGCCAGTTGTTTGGCACATTCGTCGAACCCTCGTTCGACTGGCGAGAGGAGTCGGGAAAAGTATCCCAGTGGTCTGCTATCATGTCCTATCTGCTGTAGAAGGACAACAGAGATAGACTCAGTCCCAGCATGTGCCTGGATGGCCATTTCTCCATCTGGGTTGGGGGTGGCTAACACAGGTGCAGAGGAGAGGTCTCTTTTCAGAGTTGAAAAGGCCTCATCCTGTGCTTCTGACCAGCCCTGGAGTGAGGGTTCTTCTCCTCTGAGGAGTTCATAAAGGGGTTTCGCTTTGGCAGCAAAATCCTCTATGAATTCCCTCATGAAGTTAGCCACTCCCAGGAACTTCCGTAAGTCCTGTAGAGTGCCAGGCTGAGGTAACTTGACCATAGCTTCCACTCGGGCCGCCACAATTCCTTTGGCTCCAAAAGAGACCTGCACCCCAAGGAAAGTCACCTCTGTTCTGGCCAAATTTGCCTTGTGAGACTCAGCTTGAGTCCAGATTTAGATAGGAGTCCCAAGAGCTCCCTTAACAGAATCAAGTGTTCTTCCATGGTCTCTGTGTGCAGGAGTAAGTCATCTACATATTGCAGGAGACATTCCGGCCGAGAAAACACGCTCAGTACGGCCGCCAATGCCTGATGAAAATACGTAGGACTACTGTGGAACCCCTGGGGGAGCACATTAAACATGTACTGTTTGTTCCCCACTGTGAAAGCAAATTTGTACCTACAGTTTTCTGTGAGTTCAATAGAGAAGAACCCATTGGCGACATCAATGGTCGAGAATATGCGGCTTTTGCCACTTATCCTTGCCATTATGTCAGGAGTTTGTGCAACTACGGGGGCAGACATCGGAGTGTACTTATTAAGGACACGTAGGTCTATGGTGAGACGCCACGCATCAGTGTCCTTTTTCTTCACAGGCCATAGAGGGTTGTTGCACTTTGAATTCCCCTCTATGACCACACCCTTGGTCTCCAATTCCAGGACAGTGTTGACTATCGACTGTGTCGCTTCCGGTGGAAAGCGATATTGACGTTGAGGGGGTGGGTCTGGCCCCTGTATGTCCACCTGGACACCAATCAATCTGCCACAGTCATTTTTACCCTGGGCCCACAGATCAGGATGTTCGTACACAATGGGTTCAAGGTCTGTATTATGAGAGACCTCTGGCCATTTGTGTTCGAGCATATCAGCAGAATTCTCCATTGCTGGCAAAGGTGGTCCCAGACACTGGCGTTGTATGACACACACCTTGGATTGTCTGGGTCCCTTCCACACAATGCAGTTTGCCAAATCCAGGATCCATCCATTTTGGGTCATTACATCAGTTCCAATGATGTTGTCAGAACCAGGGTAATACCACATTGGGATCTTGAGGGTTAAGTGTTTGGCAATCTGGACAATCACTTCCTCAATTCTGTGGGCCTTCACCCCCCCTTGTTGGTGATCAAATCCGATCACCACACACTGAGGGCTGTTTGGATGCAAATCATGTTTGATATTTGTAATGGAGATTTCCGCACCAGTATCAAGCATAATTTGTGTGTCCTGATCTTTAATTCTGGCTTTTATGTGGGGCCTCCCTGAAGAATCCAGTATGACAGGACATACTGGAGCCAGCTCTTTAGGGATCCCTAATTGTCAATCGATGTTGACAAGATTTCCAGTAGGTACCTGAGAGGTACATACTGCAATTTGGAGATCCTCAACCATAGTTCTAGTTGTGGAATCAGTAGATTCCACAACCCCTGAACTATCAACTGGGGCATTTACAGTGGCAACACATTTTGGTGTCTGCTCTTGTAAATATCCCCGAGACCCATCAGCCTGTTCCCCCACTGTTCTGGCATAATTAGGTTTCATCTTGAAACCATTATTATTGCCAGATTTTTCAGGGCTGTTTCGGCTCCGTACCCACTGAGGACAATTTTTCTTCATGTGCCCAAATTGCAAACATAGAAAGCATTGAATGCTCCCTGTCCTCTCAAATGGTGGGGCCGTGGGGCGAACAGCTGACTTCTTTCTAGCATGGCGCACACGTTCATCTTGTGATCTAACGTGTACAGGCACATGCTCCCTAACCTTAACCGACTTTTTATTGTGCAGTAGATCTTGTCTACACTGCTCAATAATCATGGCCGCATCAGTGAGCGATGGTTCCCTCGCTGCACTCAACCTAATTGCAGTATCAAGGTATGGGAATTTTTCCACAAACATGCGGATCATGCCTTGTGGAATACCGATACCTTGATCCATAGTGACCTTCCTGTACATAGCTTCAAACCGACTG
This sequence comes from Allobates femoralis, assembly GCA_033576535.1. Taxonomy (NCBI): domain Eukaryota; kingdom Metazoa; phylum Chordata; class Amphibia; order Anura; family Aromobatidae; genus Allobates; species Allobates femoralis. Next base: position 214,476,327 of record JARQOC010000006.1, on the reverse strand, counting down.
CACAGCGATAAAGGTTCATCGTGTATAGTTGGCCTGAATTTCATCAGGATTTCTGGAGTCACGTCCCCGTGGCCAGTTGCCAGTGTCATTAGTAAGGAAAGGCGTTCTTCCTTATCATGAAACTGCCCATTACTGGGTTCCGTGCTCCCCATTGCCTCATACCTCTGATTGAGGTGTGTAGGCAACCACAACTTGAATAGCTCCATTCGAAGTTCTGGAGCCACAGAATATTTATTGCAGTGACCTTCAAAGATATCACATGCAGTAAACGCATCTAGACTGGGATCATATTTAGGGATCTCCTTGCAGATCCGTAACAGAAATTTTATCCTTTCCATACTGTTACGGTTAGGATAAAATTCATCTGACCTTACTGAACGATTTGGCGGATTGGAAGTGGTGTGATCCCTTTCCCACCTACCTCCATATCCCCAACTCTCGTCCTGACCCTGGAAGCGGTCGCTACGTGTATACTCCCTTGGTGTTTGAGTGAAATGTAGCGACCGTTCCACCTGTCCCCTGGACTCTATAGCTCCGGATCTCTGATCCATGGGAGACGTGGACCCTGTTGCCGCGGTCTCCCCATCCTGTGCAGTACCCCAAACACAAACCTGTTTCGTGGGCAAAGGCACCATGCTATTTGTACCAGGCCGTGACAGATTAGAGATGACCTGTTGCAAATTCACAATCGTTTGCGACTTTGCAGCCAGATCCTCTCTAAGTGTGCTCACTAGTGCATCCATGGATGCAACTCTGCTCTTGAACTGATTTATCTCAGTGTACAGACTGAGGAGCTCTCTATCCATGTCAGAATAATAGGTTTCTTTCTCTGATATCCTAGATTCTAACACACAGATTTCCCGGCCCCTGTCGGCTGTACACTGGGCCCTTTCTTCTAGCTCAGTTTCTAGAGTGTGTACACGTTTTATGCTTTCCACACAACAATGGCAGTGTAGGTTATCCGATGTGGAAACTTTGTCTGCTTTTCTTGTGGTAGCAAGTGTTTCCACATGCTCCGGCCTGCAAATGCTGTCCTCAAAAGTATACACTAATTTTGCCAGCATTTGGAGGCGTTTCTTTGTTTTGTGGAAAACACTTTTACTAATACAAACTCTATCATGTGCGTATGCCTGGTCCAGTAAAGTTGACCAGAGCATCTCTGTGGACTTATATGCGGTGGGCAGTATTGGGTTAAATGTGCTATTTCTACACAGGTGCTTAAGGGTGGAGAAGTTCATACTCACCTGTTCAGATGCCATGTTGCTTGGTGTCGTCTGTTCCTTCGTCCCTCTTGTGCTGCTTGGAAAAAGGTCCTTTACTCCGGAACGCCTTCTTTCCCGACCAGCTGGACTCCTCAGATGAACCAAACGTTGATGGTGCTTGAACGAAGTGACGTGATGATCTCCCGATAGACGTGTGAATCGTGTAAAGGAATCAGAAAAATCGTTAAAATCAGAAAAAGGTTCTCTGATGAGGACTGTTGTCCTGTGTCTTACTAAGACTGAAAACTGTGTCACCGTCTGAGCTATCAGGGCACTGAACGCACAGAATAACGGATCACTTCACCGTGCCTCCTGTTATCTGTGTCCACGTTCCTCTGGCCTGATCCGCTCCAGATGATGACCACAGGTTTTCAGTACAAAAGACACTAGAACAACCTCAAACAGTGGGCCTAGGCTCGCCAATTTGTTGTAGAGTTGGTTCTGTTTATCGGTTATTGTTGTCGGTTATGACTACGATCACCGATATCCAGAATCTTCCCTTCCTTACCACTTTCTGTTCCTATGCTGATTAACTATATATATATGTATATACCGACTACTTAATGAAAACAAGTCTGTTCTAATAAATGAATATTTATTAAACACACCCCAAAAAGTCTACAACAATAATATATATATTTCTAGATAGCACGATAACTAAGACACAATCAATTACTGTTACAATGATGTAAAACCCCCAGAGTTACTAATACCCACGTTGCCAAAATATACATGCACACTATATAGTGATCTAACTATCCCTATAGAAGATAGATAGCAATTCAAGGGTTGATCATAAGAGAGAGATATACAGAGATATACAGAGAGATATACAGAGATAGATAGGGAGAGAGAGAGATATATAAATGTAGGGAGAGAGAGATATAATACTTAGACCAGAGTCGACGTCTTATCCCATGGTGGATCCAAGTAGAAAGAGAGAGAGGGTCTTGATTTCACCTCCTTTTATATTTCACATCCCCACCCACATACAACCCACAACTCCGCCCTTCTCAGTTATTATTACAAGGCAAATATGTCCAATCACCTCCTGTAATATGCAGTAATAATCCCCTGCCTGCGGATGGCGTCCTTGTATCAGGGAAGAATGTCTTGTGTCAAATAAGTTTTACCACTCTTTGATTGGTTCCAGGATTGTCTTAAAATGGTTTATCAGTCAAACATCACCAGTATTGTCTTAGCAATATACATCTCCATAGGTCGGAGACGGAATGTCTGCCTGAGTCCTCCAAACCCACAAAGGTTGTATACATATGTAAATGACATTGGAATTAGCAAACAGCTTCTGCATTCTAATTAGGAGGCTGTAGGGCCAGAAACCATTTAATATGTATGCAACCTTTTTACTCCTAAAACCAAAAAGACCTCACACAGAAGAACAATGCTGTACATGGTTGAAATATTCAGATCATTAAATCCAAAATGGAGTTCAGTGATTCATAATAATTATGCCATCACTTCCCCCTCAACAGTCCGCGATTTTAGGGCCGACAAATAGAACCAGGTGGCCGGCCATAAAATCGCCGACACACCGGTAATGTATGTCAATGGGGAAAAAAAAGGCGGACCTGAATGAGAACTGCGTCTCACTCTGACTTAAAAAAATAAATAAATTAAATAATAAAAAAAATAATTTTAAAATAATTAAAAAATAATAAAAAAATAAATAAAAAATATTAAATAATTAAATAAAAATAATAATAAAAAAAAAAAAAAAATGCGGACCTGAAAGAGAACTGTGTCTCACTCTCACTTAAAAAAATAAATAAATTAAATAATAAAAAAAATAATTTAAAAATAGGTAAAAAATAATAAAAAAATAAATAAAAAATATTAAATAATTAAATAAAAATAATAATAAAAAAAAAAAAAAAGGCGGACCTGAATGAGAACTGCGTCTCAGTCTGCACTTAAAAAAATAAATAAATTAAATAATAAAAAAAATAATTAAAAAATAATAAAAAAATAATAAAAAATAAATAAAAAATAATAAATAATTCAATAAAAATAATAATAGAAAAATAAATATATGCTAATATATCAGCCCTTCAGCGGACCTGAATGAGAACTGGTCTCAGCCTAAATAATAAATTTAATAATAAAAAAAATAATTAAAAAATAATTAAAAAATAATAAAAAAAATAAATAAAAAATAATAAATAAATCAATAAAAATAATAATAAAAAAATAAATATATGCTAATTATATCAGCCCTTCCAGCGGACCTGAATGAGAACTGGGTCTCAGCCTAAATAATAAATTTAATAATAAAAAAAATAATTAAAAAATAATTAAAAAATAATAAAAAAATAAATAAAAAATAATAAATAATTCAATAAAAATAATAATAAAAAAAATAAATATATGCTAATTATATCAGCCCTTCCAGCGGACCTGAATGAGAACTGGGTCTCAGCCTAAATAATAAATTTAATAATAAAAAAAATAATTAAAAAATAATTAAAAAATAATTAAAAAAATAAATAAAAAATAATAAATAATTCAATAAAAATAATAATAAAAAAAATAAATATATGCTAATTATATCAGCCCTTCCAGCGGACCTGAATGAGAACTGGGTCTCAGCCTAAATAATAAATTTAATAATAAAAAAAATAATTAAAAAATAATAAAAAAATAAATAAAAAATAATAAATAATTCAATAAAAATAATAATAAAAAAAATAAATATATGCTAATTATATCAGCCCTTCCAGTGGACCTGAATGAGAACTGGGTCTCAGCCTAAATAATAAATTTAATAATAAAAAAAATAATTAAAAAATAATTAAAAATAATAAAAAAATAAATAAAAAATAATAAATAATTCAATAAAAATAATAATAAAAAAAAATAAATATATGCTAATTATATCAGCCCTTCCAGCGGACCTGAATGAGAACTGGGTCTCATCCTAAATAATAAATTTAATAATAAAAAAAATAATTAAAAAATAATAAAAAAATAAATAAAAAATAATAAATAATTAAATAAAAAATAATAATTTAAAAAAAACATTCTAATAATAATGATATTACTGCTAATATATATGCTATTAATGCTAATAATTATGCTATTAATGCTAATAATAATGTTATTAATGCTATTATTAATGCTAATAATGCTATTATTAATGCTATTAATGCTAATAATAATGCTATTAATGCTATTAATAATGTTATTAATGCTATTATTAATGCTAATAATGCTATTATTAATGCTATTAATTAGCTATATAATAATGCTATTATTAATGCATAATTAATTAATTCTATTAATGCATATAATTATTAATGCTTTAATAATGCTAATTATCTATAATCGCTATTTAATGCTAATTAATACAATGCTATATAATGCTATTAACTAATATGCTATATAATTGCTATTATAATGCTATAATGTTATTAATGCTAATTAATGGTATTATTAATGCTATAATGCTAATAATAATGCTATTAATGCTATAATAATGCTATTAATGCTAATTAAGTAATTTTGCTATTAATGCTATTAATGTAATTATTATCTATTATGCTAATTATTGTATTAATATATGCTAATCTATGCTAATGCTATTTTATGCTATTAATCTATATTTATGCTATTAATCTATTAATAATGCTATTTAATGCTATTAATATTATCTATTAATAATGCTATTATGCTATTAATAATGCTATTAATGCTAATTATATGCTATAATAATGCTCATTTAATGCTATATAATGTACTTAATGCTATATTAATGCTATATTTTATCTATTGCTATTAATGCTATATATTTATGCTATTAATGCTATTAATAATGCTATTAATTATCTATTAATGCTATTAATGCTATTATAATGCTATTTACATAGCTATTAATAATCTATTAATGCTTATTATGCTATTAATGCTTATTATATGCTATTAATATAATGTTCTATTAATGCTAATTATATAATGCTATTAATGTAATTATTATTAATGCTATTATATGCTAATAACTATGCTATTAATGCTATTAATATAATGCTATTAATGCTATTAATAATGTATTAATGCTATTATTAATGTATTAATGCTATTATTAATGCTATTAATGCTAATAATAATGCTATTAATAATGCTATTAATGCTATTAATTATGCTATTAATGTTAATGCTAATATTTATCCTATTAATGCTATTAATATTGCTATTAATGCTAATATAATGCTATTAATGCTATTAATAATGTTATTAATGCTATTATTAATGCTAATAATGCTATTATTAATGCTATTAATGCTAATAATAATGCTATTAATGCTATATAATTAATGCTATTTTAATGCTATTAATTAATTTATTAATGCTATATATTAATGCTATTAATGCTATAATAATGCTATTAATTAATGCTATTAATGCTATTAACATTATGCTATTAATGCTATTAATGCTAATATTTTAATGCTATTAATGCTATAAAGTATTGCTATTAATGCTAATAATAATGCTATTAATGCTATTAATAATGTTATTAATGCTATTATTAATGCTAATTAATGCTATTATTAATGCTATTAATGCTAATAATAATGCTATTAATGCTATTAATAATGTTATTAATGCTATTATTAATGCTAATAATGCTATTATATGCTATTTATGCTATAATTAATGCTATTAATGCTATTAATAATGCTATTAATGCTATATATTTATGCTATTAATTCTATTAATGCTAATAATTATCTATTAATGGTATTATTAATGCTATTAATGCTATTAATAATGCTATTAATGCTATTATGTAATAAATAATGCTATTAATGCTATTAATAATGCTATTAATGCTATTATTAATGTAATATGCTATTATTAATGCTATTAATGCTAATAATAATGCTATTAATGCTATTAATAATGCTATTAATGCTATTAATTATGCTATTAATGCTATTAATGCTAATATTTATCCTATTAATGCTATTAATATTGCTATTAATGCTAATAATAATGCTATGAATGCTATTAATAATGTTATTAATGCTATTAATGCTAATAATGCTATTATTAATGCTATTAATGCTAATAATAATGCTATTAATGCTATTAATAATGTTATTAATGCTATTATTAATGCTAATAATGCTATTAATAATGCTATTAATGCTATTAATACTGTTATTAATGCTCATAATACTGCTAATAATGCTATTAATACTGCTATTACTGCTAATAATAATGCTATGGCTTATATTATTGCTATATGATGATGCGATTATTATTTAAAAATGTTTAAAAAAACAATAAACATATTTTAGATACCCGATGCATTTGCATCAGGCTAACAGCTATAACTACTATAATCAAATTAATGCACGTTCTAGAATCCCGATGCATTTGCATCGGGCTCACAGCTATCGCATATAACAGCGGTACTACTCCGGCAGCATATAAACACGGGAGGATACACAGATGAGCTTCATCTGGTGAGTTATACCATGGGCAATCAACCAGGGCATCTGTGCCTACATACATTCTTTGTATATATACAACTAGGGCCCTCATGTGTACATGGGGGTACCAGGTGAATACAATACTGATGCACTCTTTGTTTTTTTTATTTAGAGACCATCATCATGCCACTCTAACATGGGGTTATCCAAGCACTTGTGATCTCCTGAAAAAGCCATAACTCCCCTGATGATTTGGGGCGATGAAATGCCTAGGGGGAATGTAATATGTGACGAAGATGGCAACCTCGATTTCATTGATGGTCCATAATACTGGAGTGTGTCTGCTTGAAGGACACATGTATTGACGTGGCTATCTAGAAGTGTGACATTGGGAAACAAACTGGTGAGAGTGTTCCATTAAGTGGGACAGGTTTATTTTTTCCTACACACTACCCACTCCGTGCTTTACTAGTATATACTTGATTATTGCACATAGTGGTGTGGTACAAAACAGAGTATGGTTTCTGTTTAAACCTATTTGAAGGTACCTGTGAACCCATGTACTCTATTGAGTGTTCACTCTTATTACCTGAGTAACACTTATTGTAGACTACTGTACCTCGAGTTTCTCCTGATACTTTACCTACAAAATTTTCGTGTAAATATATGTTGTGTGTTTTGTTGGTTTCACCTCCCTGGGATAACACCGTCCAGGTGCAACCCTTTTTAACATAATATATTAAAGGTTAAGTTGTAATAGCACTAACCACAATTTTGTCTCATTAAATATTGTATGCTCTCATTATTAGGAAGTGGTCTTCCATAGTGTTGCCCTATGCAGACTGACAATAATTGGGAGGCACTCCAATGACCCTTTTAAGAGACGTGGAGGAGGGCCTAATAAAAATAATGTTCCCATTATAAAGGAGTGTGTCTCCCATACATGTAATTCCCATGCAGTAAGTATGGACTGAAACATTTTTCCCTGGGGGATATACATGAATATACTGTCTAACTTTTTTTGGGGTTACGGGCATCATAAACACCATTTAAAAATATTATCTGAGTGTTGCATCATGGACCATTGTCACCCTGGTGATATGGTGGTGGAGGATGAGGAGAAGGAGGAGGACTAGAGCTAATAGCTACAATCAGGAAGTGTATAGCCATGTGTGGGGGGGAATGAAAAACATGGGAGGCCAGGACTTCCAAGGCGTAGATAGCCACTTCATGCCATGTGTCACAGAGGAATCCCGGAGGACATTGGTACTGTCGGCAAAGTACTACTTCAGCATCTTCCCAAACTTTGCAGTCCTTGTGTGAGTACCCTGCGCGTCATGGCCTCTGCCATGGGAGGGTCTGAGAAAACTCTCCCAGAACTTTGAGAGTGTTCCCCTGCCTCTGCTGGATTGGAGTTGTGTCTCTCTGCTCTCCTTGTTTGTCCACTGAACTGTGACCTCTGCCACCAGCGTTATCAAAAGGGAAATTTTTTACTAATTCCGCAACAAGGGCCTTCTGGTACTGCCCCATTGTTGTAGACCTCTCCGCCTCGGGAATAAGAAATATAAATTTCTCCTTGTAGCATGGGTCTTAAAGTGTCACCAACCAGTAATGAGTGTCACCCAAGATTTTGATAAAGCGAGGGTCACGAGACAGGCAGTGTAACATAAAGTCAGCTGTGTGCCAGACTGGTAACAGGCAAGACTTCTGTATCCAAACCAAGAGGATGACTGACCATGCTCTCTTCCTTTTTCTCCTCCTCCTCCCTGTCCTCTGGCCACCCACGCTGAACAGACAGTATGACAGTTGGGCAGGTAGTACCTTCTATAGCACATGAAACTAACTCCTGTTCTTCTTCCTCCTCCTCCTCCTCATTGTTCCCCAAACCACGTTTGGATGACATGAGGCTCGGCTGTGTGTAATCACCCTGTATAGTTCCATCTCCATCTCATCATGCTCCACCTGCAATGCATCCTCTTTGATTTTGAGCACAGAGCGTTTCAGAAGACAGAGAAGCAGAATGGTGACGCTAATGATGGCGTCATCACCGCTCATCATCTTTGTGGCGTCCTTAGAATTTTGGAAACATATGTCGGACATCCATGTCCACTCCTGAGGTCTTATGTGTGGAGTCTGAACCGAATACCGACGGTCTTGTTGATGCTGGTAGTCAACAAATGCCTTCTTACAAATCCTGACCAACATCTGCAGTGTCGAATTTCAGTGCGTGGGGACATCACACACCAGTCTGTGAGCTGGAAGCTGCAAACGCTGCTGAAACCTGGCAAGGACAGTTGAAGCAGTAAGTGCCTTTCTAAAATGGGCACACAGCTGGTGTGTTTGACGAGCAGATCTGACAGCTCCGGGTATGATTTAAGAAACCACTAAACCACGAGGTTGAGCACATGGGTCAGGCATGGGACATGTGTGAGCTTGCCTCGCCTCAGAGCCACCACCAGGTTCCGGTCATTGTCACACATAACCATGCCTGGCTGTAAGTTCAGCGGTGTGAGCCACACATCTGCCTGCTCTTTCAGAGCTGTCCCCTGTAGCATTGTGCAGTTTGTCATCTAAGCATATTAGCTTGGCTGAGGCAGTGCTGCAGTGCTTCCAGCTTCTGACTGATGTGGAGGGCGAAGAGGAGGCGGAGGTGGCTGAGGAGGATGACTGCAGGAACTGTAGACTGTAGGGGCAACCCTGATTGAGTTAAGGCCCGCAATTCTTGGCGTCGGGAGGGCGTGGCAAACTGGGTCCCGGATTACACTATGTTAACCCAGTGTGCCATCAGCGAGATGTACAATCCCTGCCCACAAGCACTTGTTGACATATCCGTGGTTAGGTGGACATTCCCGATTACTGTGTTTTTAAGGGCATGGCTAATGTTTTGGGACACGTGCTTGTGTAATGCGGGGACAGCACTCCGAGAGAAATAGTGGTGGCTGGGGACCGAGTAACAAGGGATGGCCGCCGTCATCAAGTTGTGGAATGCTTCCGTCTCTACTAGCCTAAAAGGCAACATTGCGAGCGCAAGCAGTCACATAATATGCAAATTGAGTAGTGCGGCCTGTGGGGCATTGGCTGCGTATTTGCACTTGGGTTCCAAGGACTGGGGTATGTGTGGCGCCCCACCAGTCAGAACGCCGCAAGGGGTACTGCACTCATGCCAGGGTGTGGTTCTCCAGTAGTTAAGAGATGGGGGATGGTAGGTGTGATGATCCTCAACACACACACAACACTCACTTAGGACCCAGGGGACCTTGCAAAAACCCAGGGGGGAGGGCCCAGAGGAACAACAAGGGTAGAGAAGTGTGGGTAGAAAAAACAATAGAAGAGTTTAGTTTGAGTTGGAGAGCAGTGCAGGAGTGAAGCACAGTGAACAGTGCAGAAGAACAGCTAGTGTGCAGAGCTGAGAAAGTGGAGAAGTGGAGTCGAGAGAGAAGGAGAGAACCCTAGGGGCACTGGCGGAGCTGAATTGGCCTGTGTGCCCGAATCCGTAGTTCGTAACACCAGACGCACGAGTTATGTTCAGAAACAAGGACCGAACTTGAACGCAGCATGAGAGTCTAATTCCGAACCACTGAACCGAAGTCTACGAGCTTCATAGGAGTTGTAGCTCAAACACCAGAGAAAGCAGCAGAGAAAACACCTGGCATATACCCAGAGAAAGCAGCCGGACAAGGGTCCGGGACAATGTACCAGTCACCACTATTACCCGAGGCTGCAGGATCAGGGCTTTGTGCGCAGAGGAGCTTCAAGGAGCGCTGAGGAAAAGGACTAGTGAGAGGCAGAAGGCAGGCACACCCCCGAGGATCTCATACTTGCTACCCCGATCTCCTAAGACTACGCATTCCGGAGCTTATCCAAGAGTGTGTAACATCTTTGGCCTATTGAACTTGAAGCTTACTGAGAGTAAATCTGGGTACAGAATTGCAGAACGGTGTGAGACTGAGTTATTTCCGCAACAACCGGTTGTGAAAGCCACTGAGCAAGGTAACGGTGCCTGAGATAATCCCTGCCTGCCAGAGACTATTAATCCTTATTCCCACTGCCCTGGGGACCCGCTCCGCCCATCAGGAGCCACTACATCCAAGCTGCCAGTCCATCATCCCCAGAGGATCTGCAGCAGTGGCTGCTACACATAGCCGCAAACCATGGGTGGCGTCACAAACACTTTATCCCAAGCCACCCTTTTCCTACATTCCCTAAGAACACTTTAACACTGAACTCAGGGTCACAGAGCTAGATCTCGACCCCTGTGACTCCCCAGAAGAAGCATTAAAGCCTGGCTCCGAGTGTCCCATGTCCCTGGGGCGCATCAGCTTTTGGTGTCACGAACAGGATGCGAAAGGCCCAGTGAAAATGAGGTCTTGTGTACCTCATGAAAGACTGACGCCATGTGCTAGCCCGAGGGCGTGCCTCGGCCTCTCATCATGGGATGGGTCAACAAAAGGCGCAAAAAAGCATGCCCACCCCGAGTGCCAGCTGAAAACCAAGCGGACCCGCTTAGCAACATGCCAACTCCACCCAGAGAAGTGATTGATAGTCGAAAGGGTGGGGTGCAGAAAGAAGACGATAGCCAGACAAAGAAGAAGCAAGGTGGCTGTGTTGTGAGCAGCAAGGAGAAAATTGTGGCAACGGATCGTGAAAACCTGGTGAGTCAGGAGACTGCAGAAGGTGCAGGTGTTCCCGTAGATGAGGAGGGGGGCCTGGATCTGTCTTTACTAGACTTTTGGAATGCTGCATTAGAGGACTTTGTTATCCAACTTAATCGGGCTCAGGGTCATGCGTTCAAGGCCTGGAAAGAAAATGTGCATACGCAGGTGGCATCAAGAGCCATAGCAGTAAAAAGTTCAAACTGACCGAGCCCACACTAGTAAAGCCGCAGCTGACCACCCAAGATGCTGCTATGCAGGTGGAAGCAGATGCTGTGATTGTGACCAGCCCGCCTCTGAAGGCGCTTGACCAACCATCCAGGTCATGGAGAGCGGCCTAGACGAAGAAGAACCTGAGAGTGCTCCAGTGAAACCGGTGAAGGCCGTGGTCTGGCCCGTCCACTGGGTGCAGCGACAGGAGGAGCTGGCCGAGCTCAGGGCGGCAGCCCAAGTGAAGGAAGCCGAGGTGTGGGAAAAACCTGAGACCGACCCAAGAGAAGACTACTGGCAGCAGAGGCAACGTGAGGAAGAACAGGAGCGCCGTTGACGCCAGGAAAGATCATGGGTCGAAGAGGAGGTAAATCTAAAAGAGAAGGAGAACCGCAGCTGTAGGTCCAACCGAACATCACTGCAGAGAGGTTGTGAACTTTAACCTGATAAATGGATGGGGTTTCATCCGAGAGCCCGTGTTGGATGAAGAAATCTTTGTGAGTAGGAGAGACATGCAGTCCTACTTACCCAAGGGACATTCCGGTAGAGACTTGTATGAGGGTGACAAAGTCAGCTACTCCCAGCACCAGGGCCGTAGAGGTTGGTACGCCCTTAGAGTCTACCCAGTATTGGCTTCGCGAGCAGAAGTGGGACAGCAGTGAATTTCCAGAACACTGTTTTATTGTAGATAGTATTAGGTGTAAGTAATGACCATGAACAGTGTGTTAATATACAATGTGTTGTATATTGTGTAAACTTTGTAGATAGTTAGGTACCTGTTATTTAGAAAGTTTTATAGTAACTGAGGATTTGAAAAAGAACAATCATGGACGGTCTGCCTTGCTGAAGTTTTGCAAGAAGGATGTGATGGATGCTATTTAACCTGCAACTGAAACCCTTTTTGAACTTTTTGCTATGTTTACACTTCAATATTTATAGGAACGTTTTTGTTATGTAATGTTAAAGTAACGTACCTCCCGCAAAGGAAGCCAAAAATTTGTGTAATGTTATTGTTTATGCATGCATGCAATAAAAAAAAATGATGATTTTGTTACCTTGTCAGGTTGCTCGGGGAAGAGCAAATTTAACCAAGGGGGAATGTGGCGCCCCACCGGTCAGGACACCACAAGGGGTACTGCATTTAAGCCAGGGTGTGGTTCTCCAGTAGTCAGGAGATGGGGGATGGTAGGTGTGATGATCCTCAACACACACACAACACTCACTTAGGACCCAGGGGACCCTGCAAAAACCCAGGAGGGAGGGCCCAGAGGAACAACAAGGGTAGAGAAGTGTGGGTAGAAAAAACAAGAGAAGAGATTGGTTTGAGTTGGAGAGCGGTGCAGGGGTGAAGCACAGTGAACAGTGCAGAAGAACAGCTAGTGTGCAGAGCTGAGAAAGTGGAGTCGAAAGAGGACGAGAGAACCCTAGGGGCACTGGCGGAGCTGAATTGGCCTGTGCGCACGCATCCGTAGTTGGTAACACCAGACACACAGTTGTGTTCTGAAACAGGGACTGGACCTGAGTCTAATACCGAACCACTGAATTGGAGGCTACAAGCTTCATAGGATGCTTTAAACACCTGGCATATACCCAGAGAAAGCTGCCGGACAAGGGTCCGGGGACAAGGTACCAGTCACCACTATTACCCGAGGCTGCAGGATCAGGGCTCTGTGCGCAGAGGTGCTTCAAGGAGCACTGAGGAACAGGACAAGTGAGAGGCAGAAGGCAGTAACACCACAGAGGATCTCATACTTGCTACCCCAATCTCCTAAGACTACGCAGGTTGGATCTTATCGAAGACTGTGTAACATCTTTGACCTATTGAACTTGAAGCTTACTGAGAGTAAACCCGGGTACAGAATTGCAGAACGGTGTGAGACTGTGTTATTTCCACGACAGCCAGTTGTGAAAGCCACTGAACAAGGTAATGATGCCTGAGATAATCCCTGCATGCCAGAGACTATTAATCCTTATTCCTACTACCCTGGGGACCCGCTCTGCCCATCGGGAGCCACTACATCCCAGCTGCCCATTTATCGTCCCCAGAGGTTCTGCAGCAGTGGCGGCTACCCATAGCTACAAACCACGGGTGGCGTCATGAACACTTTATCCCTAACCACCCATTTCCTACATTCCCTAAGAACGCTTTAACACTGAACTCAGGGTCATGAAGCCGAGTCACTGCCCCTGTGACTCCCCAGAAGAAGCATTAAAGCCTGGTTCGAATGTCCCATGGCCTTGTGGCGCATCATATGGACAACTGAATGTTGCGCTGGGACAATGACATGGACGTGGTTGCTGATGGTGGTATTTCTGGTTGTGCAATGACAGGTGCAGGACAGGAGGCATCATCTCATGCACTATGGATAGAGGATTGAATTGCATGCACAACAGTGGAAGAAGCAGTGGTGTCACCCGCAGACACTTTTCCTGGACCCTGATCTTCAGCCCACAAAGTCGTGTGCTTTGCTGCCATGTGCCTGATCATGCTGGTGGTTGTCAGGCTTGTAGTTTTGCTACCCCTGATGATGCTGGCATGGCAGGTGGTGCAAATAACCTTTGAGAGTCCTTTAAAAACAGCCAGACTCGGGAAGACCTAACAGTTGTACTGGCAACTTCTGTTGTGTTGGTGTTACGGGGAACGGTTGCCCACCTTCTGTCTGCAGCCACCACACTGCTTCTTCCTGCCTGTTGGGGTGCTATGCCTCCCCCTGTGCGCAGCTGTCCGTCGCTTTGCATGTCCTCCTGACAAGTTGGGTCAATTACAATATCATCCACCACGTCGTCTTCTACTTCCACACCTTAGTCCTCCTCTTGACTTTCTGGCAATTGTGTGTCATCATTGGCCACCTCCTGTGACACTTTCCCACCATCGCCTTCGTGCGACTGTGGCTGCTCAAATATTGGGGCATCACAATGTACAATCTCTTGCCCCACTTCAAGTGGAGCGGGCGAGAGGCCCGAATCTATAAATGGAAAAGTGAACAGCTCTTCTGAGTGTCCAAGTGTGGGATAAGTTTTGTCCGGGCACTCAGCATGGTGGGAGGAAGGAGGATGAAACACTATGGGAGACCCACTTCCTAATAATGGGAACAATATTTAATGAGGCCCTCCTCCACAAGTTTTCAAAAGGCCATCAGAGTGCCTCCCAATTTTTGGCAGCCTGCATAGGGCAACACTATCGAAGACCCACTTCCTAATAATGGGAATCAGGCCCTCCTCCCTGTGTCTTCAAAAGGGCCCTTAACATTTTCCACAGGAAAATCCATTTTGGTTTTGTTTTTAGACGTTTTATTGTGAGTCCGTAAAAGTGACGTAATACTCAGACAACATTGTTCACAGCAGTAACCTGGGAGTCAGAAATGATTAAAGGAGTCTTCCCCATGCTGTTCCTATGTTATTTGAGCGCTGTTCTTATACATTTGTGACTTTTTTAGGGTTTAACCAGGCTGCCGGGGGTGCCGCCGGAAAATTGCTCGGGTTTCCCATAGGTTAACATTGGGCTTGGTGCTCGGGTTGAGCGCCTAAGCATCTCGATATGCTTGACCTGAGAATTTTACTGCTCGCTCATCACTACTGGCTAGGGTTCAGGGGCGGACTGGGCCGGGTGCCTGGGGGGCATTTGCCCCCCAGGCCGGTGGATTACTAACACTTCAGGGCCACCCATCTGCCTTGAAAGTGAAATAATCATGCTGGGCGGTAGCTCGGGAGTTGGGAGAGCGGCCGCCTGCCAGCGCGGTGCGGCCGCACTCACCTGACACAGCAGGGGTGTGTGTCAGTGCAGCGGCGGTATCGGCACTTTTCCAAGTGTCACAGCGCCGTCGCACTTCCGGATACAGTGCAGGGGTCATGCCGGCGTCACGAGGTCTCCTCACTCTGCCGCCGTCTCTTGAACGTCGCACAGAGGAGAAGCTGATGCAGGTAAGTCGCTGTGTCAGCCAAATAAGAGAAGCAAAGCCCTGGGGGGGGGCTGCAGAGCATGAAATGAGGGCTGCAGAGGAAGACATGGGGGAACTGCAGAGGAAAACATGGGGGGCTGCAGAGGAAGACATGGGGGGGCTGCAGAGGAAGACATGGATGAACTGCAGAGGAAGACATGGGGGGCTGCAGAGGAATACATGTGGCAGCTGCAGAGGAATACATGTGGGAGCTGTAGAGTAAGACATGGGGGGGGGCTGCAGAGGAAGACATGGGGGGCTGCAGAGGAATACATGTGGGAGCTGTAGAGTAAGACATGGGGGGGGCTGCAGAGGAAGACATGGGGGGCTGCAGAGGAAGACATGGGGGGGCTGCAGAGGAAACATGGGGGGGCTGCAGAGGAAGACATGGGGGGGCTGCAGAGGAAGACATGGAGGGCTGCAGAGGAAGACATGGGGGGCTGCAGAGGAAGACATGGGGGGCTGCAGAGGTAGACATGGGGGGCTGCAGAGGAAGACATGGGGGGGCTGCTGAGAAAGACATGGGGGGGCTGCAGAGGAAGACATGGTGGGGGCTGCAGAGGAAGACATGGTGGGGCCTGCAGAGGAAGACATGGGGGGGCTGCAGAGGAAGTCATGGGGGGCTGCAGAGGAAGACATCGGGGGCTGCAGAGGAAGACATGGGGGTTGCAGAGGGAGAAATGGGGGCTGCAGAAGACTGGGGGGCTGCAGAGGAAGACATGGGGGGCTGCAGAGGAAGACATGGGGGGGCTGCAGAGGAATACATGTGGGAGCTGCAGAGGAATACATGTGGGAGCTGCAGAGGAAGACATGGGGGGGCTGCAGAGGAAGACATGGGGGGGCTGCAGAGGAAGACATGGAGGGGCTGCAGAGGAAGACATGGGGGGCTGCAGGGGACTGGGGGGCTGCAGAGGAAGACATGGGGGAGCTGCAGAAGGATACATGGGAGGGCTGCAGAGGAAGACATGGGGAGGGGCTGCAGAGGAAGACATGGGGCTACAGAAGAACACATGAGGGAGATGCAGAGGAAGACATGGGGGAGTTGCAGAGGAAGACATGGGGGCTGCTGAGGAAGACATGGGGGGTCTGCAGAGGAAGACATGGGGGCTGCACTGTGGAAAATGGGGGGAGAGGGAGAATGGAGACTGCACAGCAGTTTCAAAAGAGTAGGGCGGGTATTCCAAGCAGGGGGCGGTGAAGACCACAGAGAGCAAGCCCACCCATACCTTTTCAGGACTACATACCATACAGCATGGGAGAGAATAAAAGTTTATTTCTGAGCTATGCAGGGGAATGTCTGGGCATATAGAGGGGTTACAGGAACCCCAACTACATCTTGTTACAGCTGGTGGGCACAGTTTAGAACACCCAAAGGGGGTGACAGGTTCCCTTTAATATAAGGGATATACTGTTCTCGTGATGTACTGACGGTGGTTCTGGTGATGTATTACTGTATTGACAATGGTTCTGGTGAGGTGTTACTGTATTGACAGGGATTCTGGTGATATACTGACAGTGGTTCTAGTGATGTACAGACGGTGGTTCTGGTGATGTATTACTGTATTGACAGAGGTTCTGGTGAGGTGTTACTGTATTGACAGGGATTCTGGTGATATACTGACAGTGGTTCTAGTGATGTACTGACAGTTCTGGTGATGTATTACTGTATTGACAGTGGTTCTGGTGAGGTGTTACTGTATTGACAGGAGTTCTGTTGATATACTGACAGTGGTTCTAGTGATGTACTGACGGTGGTTCTGGTGATGTATTACTGTATTGACAGTGGTTCTAGTGATATACTGACATGGGTTTTGGTGAAGTGTTACTGTATCGACAGTGGTTCTGGTGATATATTGACAGTGGTTCTAGTGATGTGTTATTGTATTGATAGTGGTTCTGATGATGTACTGATGGAGGTTCTAGTGATGTGTTATTGTTTTGCCGGAGGTTCTGGTGATATAGTCATGTGGATGTTGTATTCTTTAACTTAACAGACTTGACCCTAAATCATTATAGGGTAAGGGAGCTGGACTAAAAATACAGCTGAATGTCAGCCAAACAATTAATTTACTAAAGCCACTAAAATATTACAGATAGCTGTCTAATTGCTTGGCCAGCAGCAATCTTCCTTGATTCTCTTATATACAAGAGCACTCATTCTGCCAAGTGTTCCTGTATTCTCTATTAGAACCACTGCTAGACATCTCTGGCTGCAACAAATCACTTAAGGTACCTTTACACACCGCTACAGAAGGTTGGAAACAACCGAGTGTCGGAGACAAATGTATCTTGCACCGTCAAATCAACCCGAGGTAGCGGCGTGTAAACTAGGTTGTTGCCACCCGTCACTGTCGGCACCTGTTTCAGAGCAGTGCTCTAAAACAGGTTGGTTTCAACCCGATGGTAGCGGCGTCTAAATAAGGTACGGTAAGGTTTTTTTGCCACCTAGTTAACTCCCTGGGGTGTGACACAGCCTCCGGGAAACCGCCCTCCTTCAGCGATCATTGGTGGAAGCTACTGCATTACGATTGGCTGTCGCTGCATAGGGCGGCATATTTAAGGAGCTGACCAGTCACACTACACAATTGCAATAGCATCATGTATTAGCCAGCCTTCCTGTACTGGCTGGCCAATCATGATGCTATTGCATTGTCCAATCATCGTACGAGCGTCTCGTAATCCACAATTCTGGCACGCCCATGTGTTGTCCCTGCTGCCCCAGGTCCTCCCATATTACCTTCTGTAGCGGTGTGTAAATGAGGGACGGTGCTCTACAGAAGGTAACTTGTGGCACCCGGCGGTGCCTCCAGGGATAGATTAAACCTTCTGTAGAGCACCTTGTAGCGGCGAGTAAAGGCGGTATCGGGTACTGTTTGCAACCGTTGGTACGTGCTCGTGCACGTGAGACACCCGGTTGTTTCCAACCTTCTGTAGCGGCGTGTAAAGGTACCTTTAGAGGACAAAAGGATCTACAGCTGGTAATCGGACGTGCTGGATCCTTATCTCACCGGCAATCATCCCTTAGAGCCCCCACACACATTAGACTGTCAGCGCAACCTGTTCATATCGGCGGGCTTATCCAACTTTACTCTAATGTGTATCGAGGTTTTCACTACTATCTGAAGGCTACGGGCACTCTGACATCTGTGAACCCCCTGACTACTGTAAGCGTTTTTTGCTGAATTGCGGCAGATCCAGCAGATTTTGCTGCATCTGCCGCCTAACTTGCCAAAAGTGCCGGATCCAGCAAACCACACTTGCCGCACCTGACCACAAGTCCCATAGAGAATGAATGGGGCTTACCAGAAGTCGTCCGTTAGGAGGCAGATGCAGCAAAATCTGCAGGATCTGCCGCAATTCAGCAAAAAAACGCTGATGTGAAAGGTCCCTAATTCAGATGAAAGAGGATTCAGGACACACTGTTAAAAAAAAAAAAAAAAAAAAACTAAAAAAACTGAACACATGAACAGTAAGTAATTTTTGCACTGCCGTACATGGGTTCATTCCTTTTTTAATTTATGTGTTGCTTTTTCAGGCGGAAAACCTAGGCACTTTCAGTGGTCCGGTGTGTAAATGAGGGACGGTGCTCTACAGAAGGTAACTTGTGGCACCCGGCGGTGCCTCCAGGGATAGATTCAAGCAACGCATCCTGTGCGCTGGGTGAAAACGCATGCGTTCAAATGCAACCACGTTTTGCATTGCGTTTTGTGTTGCGTTTGCATGGGTTCACCCATACAAGTCTATTGGTGCGGTACCGCATACGTTTCACCGCATTTCTATGTGTTAATGCTGCTGAAAAAAAAGCATTGCAGCAAAACACAAATCAAGCGTTATGTGTAAAGGCCCTTAGTCTGACTGATCAGTTGGGGGGGCCAGCACTGAAAGTGCCTAGGGCGGCAGGAACCCTAAATACAGCCCTGGGAGTCAGCGGCTGACAGGGACTGGGGACTGGAGGCAGCAGCATTGGCATTGCTATGGCACCCGGCGGCATGCGGGGATTGGATGAGACAGGGTTCAGAGGAGTGTCATGTACAGCGTGCTACGTCAGCACGCCTCTGACTGAACCCTGTCTGAACCCTCCAGAGTGGAGCGCAGGAAGACAGGGCCAGGTGCAGGCAGTGCCATACTGGTGCTGTTGGAATTTGCGTCTGTGAAAGGCTGGCGAACGACGAGTGACTGAGAAGGCCAGTCTGCGTCCCCCACTCCCTGCCTGCTGTAAAGTGCTGTCCTGTAAATGCTTAGTGTCCATCCATAATTCCATATCATGGCATGCATAATATCCTAACTGCTGTGCAGGCTGTTAGTGGCCATCTGATCCTGCACTGATGTATTATTATTCATCATCATATATTCTTTCATGATATATTGATCTATTGACAATATATCAATATATCATGATGAGAAATGTGTATAGTGCTTAGTGCACCCACCCCCCTGTATATACTGCACCCCGTATCTTGTACCTGTGTATTATACATAGGTACTATATACAGGGTGCAGTACTGTATACACAAGCATTATATACATACATGGTCCAATATTATACACATTGTATAATATTGCACCCTCTGAACATACTGCACCCTGTATTTAGTACCTGTGTATACTGCACCCTGTATTTAGTACCTGTGTATACTGCACCCTGTATTTAGTACCTGTGTATACTGCACCCTGTATTTAGTACCTGTGTATACTGCACCCTGTATTTAGTACCTGTGTATACTGCACCCTGTATTTAGTACCTGTGTATACTGTGCCCTGTATCTAGTACCATTTGTATTATACATAGGTACTATATACAAGGTGCAGCACACACAAGCATTATATACATGGTCCAGTATATACATTGTTTAATATTGCACCCACTGTACATACTGCATCCTGTATATAGTACCTGTGTATACTGCACCCTGTATATAGTACCTGTGTATACTGCACCCTGTATATAGTACCTGTGTATACTGCACCCTGTATCTAGTACCTTTGTGTATTATACGTAGGTACTATATACAGGGTGCAGTATACACAAGCATTATATACATGGTCCAGTATTATACACATTGTATAATATTGCACCCTCTGTACATACTGCACCCTGTATATAGTACCTGTATATACTGTACCCTGTATTTAATACTTGCGTATACTGCTCCCTTTAAATATACTGCACCCTGTATATAGTACCTGGATATACTGCACCCTGTTTATACGCCATCCTATATATAGTGCCTGTGTATTATACACAGGTACTATACAGGGTGCAGTATATACATGGTGTAGTATACCCATTGCCCCCAATATAAACTGCACCCTGTATATAGTACTTGTGTATACTGTACCCTTTATATCCTTCACCCTGTATATAGTACTTGTGTATACTGCACCCTGTATATACTGCACCCTGTATATAGTACTATAGTACTTGTATATACTGCACCTGGTATATACTGCACCTGTATATAGTACTTGTGTACACTGCACCTGTATATAGTACTTGTGTACGCTGCACCTGGTATATACTGCACCCTGTATATAGCACTTGTGTATACTGCACCCTGCATATGGTACTTGAGTATACTGCACCTGGTATCTACTGCACCCAGTCTTATCTCTGTAGTAAGCTCGGTTCTGCTCCCTTATCTCTGTAGTAAGCTCAGTTCTGCTCCCTTATCTCTGTAGTAAGCTCGGTTCTGCTCCCTTATCTCTGTAGTAAGCTCGGTTCTGCTCTCTTATCTCTGTAATAAGCTCGGTTCTGCTCTCTTATCTCTGTAGTAAGCTCGGTTCTTCTCCCTTATCTCTGTAGTAAGCTCGGTTCTGCTCTCTTATCTCTGTAGTAAGCTCGGTTCTGCTCTCTTATCTCTGTAGTAAGCTCGGTTCTGCTCCCTTATCTCTGTAGTAAGCTTGGTTCTACTCCCTTGTCTCTATAGTAAGCTCGGTTCTGTTTCCATATCTACTAAATGAACCGACCTGTATTTAAAGTCTGTTACCTCTGCTGCTTTAATGCAGTGGCCAGAGATAAACAGGCCAAAGGCGGTCCACTGCCGTAACTCGAGGGCAACTGCCCTGTAATTGCCCCCCAGGCTGAAATGTGCCAGTCAGCCCCTGCTAGGGTTTGAAAAGTTTATAGTGTATATAGCTAAAGTGTTGTAGATCGCTTAACCTGGATAGGTATTAGAGTCGCATAGTAATTTAAAAATATATATCTATTATATAATCGCGAATCGGAAAAGCGCCCCTTCACGCGCACTTTCCGATGTCGTCATGTGGATACGAATTTAACATTGGGCGCGAAGCGCCCAATGCTGCGCGAGCAATGGCCACGAGGCCATTGCGAGTCGCTGGTCCAGGGCGAGCAATGGCCGCGAAGCGGCCATTGCGAGCCGCTGGCCCAAAATCCATCCACAGCCCCGGCTACAACCTTAGCGATTTACCGCTCAGGTAGCGCGAGCAATGGCCGCGAGGCCATTGCGAGTCGCTGCCTGAGCCGCAATTCGCTCCCCGGGGACCATGGAGCCGAGGCGGCATTGCCGCCTCCGCTCCCCGCTACACACAATTCGCCACCCCCCCCCCCATGTCCGCACAGCCCGCCCCCATCAATGTCCCCACAGCCGACCCCCATGTCCGCACAGCCGACCCCCATGTCCGCACAGCCCACCCCCAGCAATGTCCGCACAGCTCACCCCCATGTCCGCACAGCCCGCCCACATCAATGTCCGCACAGCCCACCCCCCTGTCCGCACAGCCGACCCCCATGCCGCACAGCCGACCCCCATGCCCGCACAGCCGACCCCCATGCCCGCACAGCCGACCCCCATGCCCGCACAGCCGACCCCCATGTCTGCACAGCCCGCCCCCATCAATGTCCACACAGCCCACCCCCATGTCCGCACAGCCGACCCCCATGTCCGCACAGCCCACCCCCATGTCCGCACAGCCCGCCCACATCAATGTCCACACAGCCCACCCCCATGTCCGCACAGCCGACCCCCATGTCCGCACAGCCGACCCCCATGTCCGCACAGCCCACCCCCCTGTCCGCACAGCCCACCCCCATGCCCGCACAGCCGACCCCCATGCCCGCACAGCCGACCCCCATGCCCGCACAGCCCACCCCCCCATGGCCCGCACAGCCGACCCCCATGCCCGCACAGCCGACCCCCATGCCCGCACAGCCGACCCCCATCAATGTCCGAAAAACCCCCCATGTCCGCACAGCCGACCCCCACTAATGTCCACACAGCCCCCCCCATGTCCTCACAGCCCACCCCCATGCCCGCACAGCCCGCCCCCATCAATGTCCGAAAAACCCCCCATGTCCGCACAGCCGACCCCCACTAATGTCCACACAGCCCCCCCCCATGTCCGCTCATACTTACATGTCTTCTTAGTCATCTGATCGTCCGTCCGGCCAGGCGTCCTCTTCGTCCGGCCAGGCGTCCTCTTCGTCCGGCCCCGGGGATCTTCTGTCTTCTTCCAGCTCCGACGTCCTCTTCTCTTCTCATTCAGGTACAATGGACGACAAATCCGCCATTGTATCTCAATGAGATATGAGCGGCTCTTCTGATTGGTCGCTGTGTACTGCCCTCAGCCAATCAGAAGAGCCCCTCATTGAGCTCGAATTCTGATTGGTCGGCGGCCAATCCGAAATCGGGCTCACTGCCCATAGACATGTATTAGCGGTGTGTCCGCGATTTTACGGCCGACAAATAGAACCAGGTGGCCGGCCATAAAATCGCCGACACACCGCTAATGTATGTCAATGGGAAAAATAGCGGACCTGAATGAGAACTGTCTCACTTAAAATAAATAATAAATTAAATAATAAATAAAATAATTTAAAAAGAATTAAAAAATAATAAAAAATAATAATAAAAAAATAATAAAAAATTAAATAAAAATAATAATAAAAAAATAAATATATGCTAATCAGCTCAGCCATTTTGGCGGACCACAATGAGAACTCTGTCTCACTTAAAATAAATAATAAATTAAATAATAAATAAAATAATTTAAAAAGAATTAAAAAATAATAAAAAATAATAATAAAAAAATAATAAAAAATTAAATAAAAATAATAATAAAAAATATAAATATATGCTAATCAGCTCAGCCCTTTTGCCGGACCACAATGAGAACTGTGTCTCACTTAAAATAAATAATAAATTAAATAATAAATAAAATAATTTAAAAAGAATTAAAAAATAATAAAAAATAATAATAAAAAAATAATAAAAAATTAAATTAAAATAATAATAAAAAAAATAAATATATGCTAATCAGCTCAGCCCTTTTGGCGGACCACAATGAGAACTGTGTCTCACTTAAAATAAATAATAAATTAAATAATAAATAAAATAATTTAAAAAGAATTAAAAAATAATAAAAAATAATAATAAAAAAATAATAAAAAATTAAATAAAATAATAATAAAAAAATAAATATATGCTAATCAGCTCAGCCCTTTTGGCGGACCACAATGAGAACTGTGTCTCACTTAAAAGAAATAATAAATTAAATAATAAATAAAAAATTTAAAAAGAATTAAAAAATAATAAAAAATAATAATAAAAAAATAATAAAAAAATTAAATAAAAATAATAATAAAAAAAATAAATATATGCTAATCAGCTCAGCCCTTTTGGCGGACCACAATGAGAACTGTGTCTCACTTAAAATAAATAATAAATTAAATAATAAATAAAAGAATTTAAAAAGAATTAAAAAATAATAAAAAATAATAATAAAAAAATAATAAAAAATTAAATAAAAATAATAATAAAAAAATAAATATATGCTAATCAGCTCAGCCCTTTTGGCGGACCACAATGAGAACTGTGTCTCACTTAAAATAAATAATAAATTAAATAATAAATAAAAGAATTTAAAAAGAATTAAAAAATAATAAAAAATAATAATAAAAAAATAATAAAAAATTAAATAAAAATAATAATAAAAAAAATAAATATATGCTAATCAGCCCAGCCCTTTTAGCGGACCAGAAGGAGAACTGTGTCTCACTTAAAATAAATAATAAATTTTATAATAAAATTATTTAAAAATAATTTAAAAATTATAAAAAAAATAATAAAAAAAAAAATTAAAAATTATAAAATATTACAAAAAATAATAATTAAAAAAAAAATCTAATAATAATTATATTACTGCTAATAATAATGATATTAATGCTAATAATTATGCTATTAATGCTAATAATAATGCTAATAATGCTAATAATTATGCTATTAATGCTAATAATAATAAGATTAATGCTAATAATAAGCGGCCATTGCGAGCACTCAGCCCAATAAAGTATTGAACGCGCCCAAAAAGTATTGGACCCCCCAAAAGTATTGGACCACCCACCCAAAAGTATTAGACCCCCCCAAAAAAGTATTGCACCCCGAAAAAAAGTATGTGACCCCCCCAAAAAAAGTATGTGACCCCCCAAAAAAAGTATGTGACCCCCCAAAAAAGTATTGTACCCCCCAAAAAAAGTATGTGACCCCCCCAAAAAAAGTATGTGACCCCCCAAAAAAAGTATGTGACCCCCCAAAAAAAGTATGTGACCCCCCCAAAAAAGTATGTGACCCCCCAAAAAACTATGTGACCTCCAAAAAAAAGTATGGACCCCCAAAAAAAGTATTGGACCCCCCAAAAAAAGTATGTGACCCCCCAAAAAAAGTATGTGACCCCCCCAAAAAAGTATGTGACAAAACAAAAAAGTATGTGACAAAACAAAAAAGTATGTGACCCCCCCCAAAAAAAAGTATGTGACCCCCCAAAAAAAGTATGTGACCCCCAAAAAAGTATGTGACCCCCCCAAAAAGTATGTGACCCCCCCCAAAAAGTATGTGACCCCCCCAAAAAAGTATGTGACCCCCCCAAAAAAGTATGTGACCCCCCAAAAAAAGTATGTGACCCCCCCAAAAAAAAGTATGTGACCCCCCAAAAAAAGTATGTGACCCCCCCAAAAAAGTATGTGACCCCCCAAAAAACTATGTGACCTCCAAAAAAAAAGTATTGGACCCCCCAAAAAAAGTATTGGACCCCCCAAAAAAAGTATGTGACCCCCCAAAAAAGTATGTGACCCCCCCAAAAAAGTATGTGACAAAACAAAAAAGTATGTGACCCCCCCAAAAAAGTATGTGACCCCCCAAAAAAGTATGTGACCCCCCAAAAAAGTATGTGACCCCCCCCAAAAAAGTATGTGACCCCCCCAAAAAAGTATGTGACCCCCAAAAAAGTATGTGACCCCCCCCAAAAAAGTATGTGACCCCCCCAAAAAAAGTATGTGACCCCCCCAAAAAAGTATCTGACCCCCCAAAAAAAGTATGTGACCCCCCAAAAAAAGTATGTGACCCCCCAAAAAAAGTATGTGACCCCCCAAGAAAAGTATGGGACCCCCCAAAAAAAGTATGGGACTCCCCAAAAACTATTCACACCCCCCCGAAAAGTCCTCACACCAGCTATAACTACTATAATCAAATTAATGCACATTCTAGAATCCCGATGCATTTGCATCGGGCTCACAGCTAGTCTATTATATAATCGCGAATCGGAAAAGCGCCCCTCCGCGCGCTACTTCCGGCGTGGTCATGTGGATACGAATTTAACATTGGGCGCGAAGCGCCCAATGCTGTGCGAGCAATGGCCGCGAGGCCATTGCGAGTCGCTGGCCCAGGGCGAGCAATGGCCGCGAAGCGGCCATTGCGAGCCGCTGGCCCAAAATCCATCCACAGCCTCGGCTACAACCTTAGCGATTTACCGCTCAGGTAGCGCGAGCAATGGCCGCGAGGCCATTGCGAGTCGCTGCCTGAGCCGCAAATCGCTACCCGCCTCCGCACAGCCCGACCCCTATGTCCACACAGCCCGCCCCCTATGTCCGCACAGCCCGCCCCCTATGTCCGCACAGCCCGCCCCCTATGTCCGCACAGCCCGCCCCCTATGTCCGCACAGCCCGACCCCTATGTCCGCACAGCCCCCCCTATGTCCGCACAGCCCGCCCCCTATGTCCGCACAGCCCGCCCCCTATGTCCGCACAGCCCGCCCCCTATGTCCGCACAGCCCGCCCCCTATGTCCGCACAGCCCGCCCCCTATGTCCGCACAGCCCGACCCCATGTCCGCACAGCCCGACCCCATGTCCGCACAGCCCGACCCCCATGTCCGCACAGCCCGCCCCCTATGTCCGCACAGCCCGACCCCATGTCCGCACAGCCCGACCCCATGTCCGCACAGCCCGCCCCCTATGTCCGCACAGCCCGCCCCTATGTCCGCACAGCCGACCCAGTCGCACACCGACCCCATGTCCGCACAGCCCGACCCCATGTCCGCACAGCCCGACCCCATGTCCGCACAGCCCGACCCCATGTCCCACAGCCCCCCCATGTCCGCACATACTTACATGTCTTCTTTATCATCTGATCCTCCGTCCGGCCAGGCGTCCTCTTCCTCCGGCCCCGGGGGTCTTCTCTCTTCTTTTCGCTAACTTCCATCTTCGACGTCCTCTTCCTTCTCATTAAGATACAATGGACGAAAAATCCGCCATTGTACCTTAATGAGATCTGAGGCCCTCTTCTGATTGGTCGCTGTATACTGCCCTCAGCCAATCAGAAGAGCCCCTCAAAACTGAGACGCAGTTCTCATTCAGGTCCGCCTTTTTTTCCCCATTGACATACATTACCGGTGTGTCGGCGATTTTATGGCCGCCCACCTGGTTCTATTTGTCGGCCCTAAAATCGCGGACACACCGCTAATGCATCTCTATGGGCAGTCAGCCCGATTTCGGATTGAACGCCGACCAATCAGAATTCGAGCTGACTGCCCATAGACATGCATTAGCGGTGTGTCCGCGATTTTAAGGCCGACAAATAGAACCAGGTGGCCGGCCATAAAATCGCCGACACACCGGTAATGTATGTCAATGGGAAAAAAAAAGGCGGACCGCAATGAGAACTGTGTCTCACTCTCCCAGTAAAATAAAAATTTATAAAAAAAAATAAATTTAAAATATTTAAAATAATAAAAAAAATTAAAAAGAATAATAATTAAATAAAATAATAATTAAAAAAAAAAAAAGCGGATAATGACAGTTCAGTCTGACTTAAAAAAAAAATAATTAAATAATAAAAAAAATTTAAAATATTAAAATAATAAAAATAATAAAAATATAATAATTAATAAAATATAAAAAAAAAAAAAAAATGCGGACCTGAATGAAACTGTGTCTCACTCTCACTTAAAAAAATAAATAAATTAAATAATAAAAAAAATAATTAAAAATAAATTAAAAAAATAATAAAAAAATAAAATAAAAATATATTAAATAATTTAATAATAAAATAATAATAATAATAAAAAATTAAAAATAAAATTATGCGGACGCTGAAATGAGAAATGTATCCATTCTCTATTAAAAAATAAGAATAAAATTAAAAAATTATTAACTAAATAATTAAAAATAATTATTAGCTAATAATAATATAAAAATAATTTATTAAATATAATAAAATTAATTTAATCAATTAAAAATAATAATTAAATAAATAAATAATGCTAATTATTATCACCCTTAGCGACCTATAAAATGGGTCTAAGCTAAATAATAAATTTAATAATAATAAAAATAATTAAATAATTATAATAAAAAATTAATAAAATAATAATAAATTAATTAAATAAAAAATTAATAATTAAAAGAAAATGCTAATAATAATAATGATATTTAACTGCTAATAATAAATATGCTATTAATGCTAATATTTATTATGCTATTAATGCTAATAATAATGTTATTAATGCTATTAATTATATGCTATTAATGCTATTATAATAATCTATTAATGGCATTATTAATGTTATTAATGCTAATAAAATTATAGCTAATAATGTATTATTAATGCTATTATTAATGCTAATAATAATGCTTTAATGCTATTAATAATGCTATAATGCTATTAATTATGCTATTAAATGCTATTAATGCTAATGTTTATCCTATTCATGGTTTATTAATGCTATTAATGCTAATAATAATGCTATTAATCTATTAATGCTAATAATAATGCTATTAATGCTAATAATAATATATTAATGCTATTATTAATGCTAATAATGCTATATTAATGCTATTAATGCTAAAATAATGCGATTAATGCTATTAATAATGCTATTAATGCTATTAATTATGCTATTAATGCTATTAATGGTAATATTTATCCTATTAATGCTATTAATGCTAATAATAATGCTATTAATAATGCTATTAATATGTATTAATGCTAATATTTATCCTATTAATGGCATTATTAATGCTATTAATGCTAATAATAATGCTATTAATGCTATTAATAATGTATTAATGCTATTATTATGCTAATAATGCTAATATTAATGCTATTAATGCTAATAATAATGTTATAATGCTATTAATAATGCTATTAATGCTATTAATTATGCTATTAATGCTAATATTTCTCCTATTAATGCTATTAATGCTAATAATAATGCTTTAATGCTATTAATTATGCTATTAATGCTATTAATGCTAATATTTATCCTATTCATAATGTTTATTAATGCTATTAATGCTAATAATAATGCTATTAATGCATTAATAATGTTATCAAATGCTATAATTAAATGCTTATTAATAATGCTATTATAAGCATAAGCAATAATAATGCATTAATGCATTAATAATGCATTAATGCATTAATATGCTATTAATGCTATAATGCTAATATTATCTATAATGCTATTAATGCTAATAAAATGCTATTAATAATGCTATTAATCTATAATTATGCTATTAATCTATTAATGCTAATATTTATCCTATTAATGGCATTATTAAATATTAAAATCTAAGCTAAAAATTATTAATGCTATTAAATCAATAGTATATAATGCTATTATAATAAATGCTAATTAATGCATTATTAGATTAATGCTATTAATGCTAATTTACTATTAATTATGCTATTAATGCTAATAATAATGCTATTAATGCTATATAATAAATGCTATTAAGCAAATATTAATTAATGATTATTAACTATAATCTATAATGCTATAACATATATGCCATAGATTAATGCTATAATTATCTATTAATGCTATTAATGAAATATTATCTATTAATGCTATAATGCTAATAATGCTATTAATATGTATTATTATGCTATTAATGCTAATAATAAATGCTATAATGCTATTAATGCTAATAATAATGCTATTAATGCTATTAATAATGTTATTAATGCTATTATTAATGCTAATAATGCTAAATTAATGCTATTAATGCTAATAATAAGTATTAATGCTATTAATAATGCTATTAATGCTATTAATTATGCTATTAATGCTAATATTTTCCTATTAATGCTATTAATGCTAATAAAAATTTGCTATTAATAGCTATTAATTATGCTATTAATGCTATAATCTAATATTTATCCTATTAATGGCATTATTAATGCTATAATGCTAATAATAATGCTATTAATGCTATAATCTAATAATGCTAGTATAATGCTATTAAATGTATATGATATTAATGCTAATATGCTATTATTAATGCTATTAATGCTAATAATAATGCGATTAATGCTATTAATATGCTATTAATGCTATTAATTATGCTATTAATGCTATAATGCTAATATTTATCCTAAATGAAAATTTAATGCTATAAAATGCTATAATAATGCTATTAATGCTAATAATAAATGTAATTAATGCTATAATAATGCTATTAATGCTATATTAAATGCTATAATGCTAATATTCTATTAATGCTATTAATGCTAATAATAATGCTATAATATGCTATTAATTATGCTATAATAGCTATTAATGCTAATATTATCCTATTCTAATGTATAATGCTTTATGTAATAATGCTATTAATGCTATATAAGTCTATAAATGCTATTAAATGCTATAATCATTATTAATGCTATTAATATGCTATATATTATTGCTAATGATTTATCCTAATAATGTCTTATTAAATGCTAAATGCTAATAAAATGCTATTAATGCTATTATAATAATGTTATATAATGCTATTAATAATGCTATTAATGCTAATTAATGCTAATAAATCTATAATAATGCTATTAATGCATTAATAATGTATTAAAAATGCTATTAATGCTATTTTAATTATGATATTAATGCTATTAATGCTAATATTTATCCTATTAATGGCATTATTAATGCTATTAATGCTAATAAGAATGCTATTAATGCTATATATAATGTTATTAATGCTATTATTAATGCTTAATAATGCTATTATATAATGCTATTAATGCTATTAATAATGCTATTAATGCTATAATTATGCTATTAATGCTATTAATGCTAATGATTTATCCTATTACATGGTATTATTAATGCTATTAATGCTTATAATGCTATTATCTATTAATGCTAATTAATGCTATTAATGCTAATAATAATGTTATTAATGCTATTATTAATGCTAATTAATGCTATGCTATTATTAATGCTATTAATGCTAATAATAATGCGATTAATGCTATTAATTAATGCTATTAATGCTATTAATTATGCTATTAATGCTATTAATGTAATATTTTCTATTAATGCTATTAATGCTAATAATAATAATGCTATTAATAATGCTATAATTATGCTATTAATGCTAATATTTATCCTATTAATGGCATTATAATGCTATTAATGCTAATAATAATGCTATTTAATGCTATTATAAATATGCTTATTAATGCTATTATTAATGCTAATAAGCTAATATTAATGCTATTAATGCTAATAATAATGTCATTAATGCTATTAATAATGCTATTAATGCTATTTTATTATTAATGCTATTAATGCTAATATTTATCCTATTAATGCTATTAATGCTATAATAATTAATTGCTATTAATGCTAATTAATTATGCATATTAATGCTATTAATGCTAATATTTATCCTATTATGGATTATTAATGCTATTAATGCTAATAAATTAATGCTATTAATGCTATTAATAATGTATTAATGCTATTATTAATGCTAATAATAATGCTATTATTAATGCTATTAATGCTATTATTAATGCTATTAATGCTATTAATAATGCTTAATGCTATTATAATGCTATTAATGCTATTAATTATGCTATTAATGCTATTAATGCTAATATATCTATTAATGCTATTAATGCTAATATAATGCTATAAATGCTATTAATGCTATTAATTATGCTATTAATGCTATTAATGCTAATATTATCCTATTAATGGCTATTATAATGCTATTAATGCTAATTAATAATGCTATTAATGCTATTAATAATGTATTAATGCTATTATTAATGCTAATAATGCTATTATTAATGCTATTAATGCTAATAATAATGCTATTAATGCTATTAATATGCTATTAATGCTATTAATTAATGCTTTATCTATTAATGCTAATTAATAATGCTATTAATGCTATTAATAATGCTATTAATGCTATTATTATGCTATAATTAATAATGCTATTAATGCTATATAATGATTAATGTATTAATTAATGCTATTAAAATGCTATTAATGCTATTATTATGCTATTAATGCTATTAATAATGCTATTAATGCTAATAATAATGCTATTAATGCTATTAATTAAAGCTATTAATGCTATTAATGTAAGTATTATGCTATTAATGCTATTAATGCTAATAATAATGCTATTAAATGCTATTAATTATGCTATTAATGCTATTAATGCTAATATTATCCTATTATAGGCTATTATTAATGCTATTAATGCTAATAATAATGCTATTAATGCTATAATAATGCTATTAATGCTATTATTAATGCTATAATGCTAATATTATGCTATTAATGCTATATTAATGCTAATAATGCTATTAATAATGCTATTAATGCTAATAATAATGCTATTAATGCTATTAATATTTGCTCATTAATGCTATTAATCTAATATTTAATGCTATTAATGGCTATTAATTTATCTATTAATGCTATTAATGCTAAAATAATGCTATTAATTATTATTAATGCTATTAATGCTAATATTATAATGCTATTAATGGCTAATAATTAATGCTATTAATGCTAATAATAATGCTATTAATGCTATTAATTTATGCTATTAATGCTATTATTAATGCTAATAATGCTAATATAATGCTATTAATGCTAATTAATAATGCTAATTAATATGCTATTAATTATTAATTAATGCTATTAATGCTAATATTAATCCTATTTAATGCTTATTAATGCTAATAATAATGCTATTAAGCATTAATTATGCTATTAATGCTATTAATGCTAATATTAACTGCTATTAATGTATTATAATGCTATAAGTAATAAATGCTTATTAATGCTATTAATAATGTTTTAATGCTATTATTAATGCTATAATGCTATTATTAATGCTATTAATGCTAATAATAATGCTATTAATGCTATTAATAATGCTATTAATGCTATTAATATGCTATTAATGCTATATTTTTATTAATGCTATTAATATATTTAATGCTATTAATGCTATTAATGCTATTAATGCTATTAATATATAATGCTAATTAATGCTATTAATATGCTATTAATGCTATTAATGCTAATATTATCCTATTAATGCATTATTAATGCTATTAATGCTAATAAGATGCTATTAATGCTATTAATAATGTTATTAATGCTATTATTAATGCTAATAATGCTATATTAATGCTATTAATGCTAATAATAATGCTATTAATGCTATTAATTATGCTATTAATGCTATAATGCTAATGTTTATCCTATTCATGGTATTATTAATGCTATTAATGCTAATAATAATGCTATTAATGCTATTAATGCTAATAATAATGCTATTAATGCTAATAATAATGTTATTAATGCTATTATTAATGCTAATAATGCTATTATTAATGCTATTAATGCTAATAATAATGCGATTATTGCTATTAATAATGCTATTAATGCTATTAATTATGCTATTAATGCTATTAATGGTAATATTTATCCTATTAATGCTATTAATGCTAATAATAATGCTATTAATAATGCTATTAATTATGCTATTAATGCTAATATTTATCCTATTAATGGCATTATTAATGCTATTAATGCTAATAATAATGCTATTAATGCTATTAATAATGTTATTAATGCTATTATTAATGCTAATAATGCTAATATTAATGCTATTAATGCTAATAATAATGTTATTAATGCTATTAATAATGCTATTAATGCTATTAATTATGCTATTAATGCTAATATTTCTCCTATTAATGCTATTAATGCTAATAATAATGCTATTAATGCTATTAATTATGCTATTAATGCTATTAATGCTAATATTTATCCTATTCATGGTATTATTAATGCTATTAATGCTAATAATAATGTTATTAATGCTATTAATGCTAATAATAATGCTATTAATGCTATTAATAATGTTAGTAATGCTATTATTAATGCTAATAATGCTATGATTAATGCTATTAATGCTAATAATAATGCGATTAATGCTATTAATAATGCTATTAATGCTATTAATTATGTATTAATGCTATTAATGCTAATATTTATCCTATTAATGCTATTAATGCTAATAATAATGCTATTAATAATGTATTAATGCTATTATTATGCTATTAATGCTATTAATGCTAATATTTATCCTATTAATGGCATTATTAATGCTATTAATGCTAATAGAATGCTATTAATGCTATTAATAATGTCATTAATGCTATTATTAATGCTAATAATGCTATTATTAATGCTATTAATGCTAATAATAATGCTATTAATGCTATTAATAATGCTATTAATGCTATTAATTATGCTATTAATGCTAATATTTATCCTATTAATGCTATTAATACTATTAATAATGCTATTAATGCTAATATTTATCCTATTAATGCTATTAATGCTATTAATAATGCTATTAATGCTATTAATATTATGCTATTATTGCTATTAATGCTAATATTTATCCTATTCATGTATTATTAATGCTATTAATGCTAATAATAATGCTATTAATGCTATTAATGCTAATAATAATGCTATTAATGCTATTAATAATGTTATTAATGTTATTATTAATGCTAATATGCTATTATTAATGCTATTAATGCTAATAATAAGTTATTAATGCTATTAATAATGCTATTAATGCTATTAATTATGCTATTAATGCTAATATTTATCCTATTAATGCTATTAATAGCTAATAATAATGCTATTAATGCTATTAATAATGCTATTAATGCTATTAATTATGCTATTAATGCTATTAATGCTAATATTTATCTATTAATGGCATTATTAATGCTATTAATGCTAATAATAATGCTATTAATGCTATTAATAATGCTATTAATGCTATTAATTATGCTATTAATGCTATTAATGCTAATATGTATCCTATTAATGCTATTAATAATGCTATTAATGCTAATACTAATGCTATTAATGCTATTAATAATGTTATTAATGCTATTATTAATGCTAATAATGCTATTATTAATGCTATTAATGCTAATAATAATGCTATTAATGCTATTCATAATGTTATTAATGCTATTATTAATGCTAATAATGCTATTATTAATGCTATTAATGCTAATAATAATGCTATTAATGCTATTAATAATGTTATTAATGCTATTATTAATGCTAATAATGCTAATAATAATGCTATTAATGCTAATAATAATGCTATTAATGCTATTTATACTGTTATTTATGCTCATAATACTGCTAATAATGCTATTAATACTGCTATTACTGCTAATAATAATGCTATGGCTTATATTATTGCTATTGATGATGCGATTATTATTTAAAAATCTTTAAAAAAACAATAAACATATTTTAGATACCCGATGCATTTGCATCAGGCTAACAGCTATAACTACTATAATCAAATTAATGCACATTCTAGAATCCCGATGCATTTGCATCGGGCTCACAGCTAGTATGTATATAATAGTCAAATAAGAAATAATGGACGATTTTGATTATGGACGATGAGATAATCAGAACACTTGATGTATATAGTTGCACTTCTCAAACATGCCTTTTGTTGGGTTTTAAGCCGACATGGTGAGGTGCATGAGTGAACAATGTTGCACTTTACCTAGACAAGCTGTGTGTTGAGACAGCTTGGCCTAGTAAATATAAACCGTTGGCGTGGCCGAAGAGCCCAATGAGGCCAGGCCTAGAACCCCGTAGCCAATCCCGGGGAAGAACTAAGGTGGGTTGGGGTGATTACCACTGAAAATACGCTTTACCCGGCGAGGGGACACTTTGTTCGGGTGACCTAGCGGATACTGTTTGAACTCACACTTTCTTTTTTACTTTTTGAATTTTTATATTTTTATAATCAAGTAAGTGACAGCCTCCCATAAAGGGAAGAGATCGTTTACATTGTTGTTGATTGTTGTTAAAATGTGTACACAGAAAAATTGCAAGTTCTTTGTATAATATTTTATACCTGTTTTGCAGCCCGCGGACATGTGCTTTGCCAAGGGGGAATGTGGCGCACCTGCGGACTGGTCGCCAAATAGATGCTGCACCTACTCCATAGGTGTGGTGTCATCGTTCACAGGTAAGAGGGGTCATAAACCCAAGACATACAGAATTGACCAAAGCATCATCCTAAATCAGGGCCAGGGGTTTCGGGCGGACCCTAAAGAGAGGGAGAGCCCCATCTTTTGGAGGAGGGGTTAGCAGTAAGTTAGTGAGTAGTTAGAGTGAGAACGTCGAAAGAAGGCGTCTAGATCGGACACAGGCTGGAGAAAGTCCTAGGGGACACGAAATTGGGGAATTCACCCGTGTGCTCCAAATCTGGCCTTACCTGAGTCGGGTGGAGGTATTGGTTGCTGGAGGGGAGGGGCCCCGATCTGGTTTGGGTGCTCCAGGTCCCAACCAGGAAAACCGGAAACCACTGGCTTTGGCCACAAACTGTCAATAATCTGCAGGATGGTGGCTAGGACAAGGGCCAGGGAACATGCCGCTGCAGTCGCCCAACAAGGCCTGGGACCCTGTTCATGATGGCGCTGGGCAGAAGGTTGATTAGCCAGCGCAGGGAAGAGCAACCTGGGAAGGCCCATGAAAGGTGTCTCGGCAGAGCGATCCCGATCTCCTGGAGACTAACCTAGCTGCACTCTGGAGAAGCACAGCACCTGGCTGGGTGACCTTGCCCATACAATAAGTAAAGGTAAAGAACTGCACAAACTGTCTGCGTCTTCTCCTTTCATGCCCTGTGGCCCTCTTTATCATTACAGACCCATCCCTGCTATAGACTTTACCATCTGCCCTGGGGCTCCGCTCCACCTGTGGGGAGTGATACCATCCAAGCTGCCCTACCATCTGCCCCAGCGGTCTGAACCTGCAGCGTTAGCCAACTCTGTCCGAGAACCTCAGGTAGTGTCACAAACTCTCCCCTGTAAATAAATCCCTTTTTACTGCACGCCCAGGGCTACAGATCTGGGTCACCACCACCATGATCCTCCCAACGAACTGACCGGTCTGGTTACCAAGTACCCCACCGCCCTGGGGTTCGCTGCAGTTATATGACTGCATGTGTGTGATTTCATACATGCAGTTATGTGAGACTGTAATCTTCTGAACATTGAGAATCTTGTGACTGCAAGTATGCAAATCACATACATGTTTTACAAAATTATCGAGAGACAGCTGGGGATGTTTTTTGGGGGATGGAGCTTTGATGTGCCCCACATATGAGGATTCAAATGTTGGAAGACAAGACTATGGTACTATTGTACAAAAAGTAAAAAATGTTGTCACATACCTGAGGGCTTCAAAGTTCTGGTTGACAGCGGCAGAGTAGGACGTATAATGAGTATGACAATATATGAAGAACAGATGAAAAGTTTGGTGACCCACAACCGACATCAGCACCTGGCACTCTGAGGTGAGTATCAACTGGTCATCAGTAGTAGATTCAGTTTACAGTGACTGGTGATATAGAAAACCATGAGAACCTGGCCCATGATTAACACTGGATGAACCCCTCCAAATGACAAGATACTGTGACCAGAAACAGTCACAGATTGGCAGCCTGTGTGCTGAAGGAACTGTGGCAAAATCAGAAACTGAGCCAATCGATCTTACAAGGAGATGTGAGAACAACAACAGGTATTAGGAGACAAAACAAGGAAGCCAAGGTCAGGGTCAGACTAGAAGTCAAGACCATGGCAACTGTCACAGGATATTAATCAATAGTCGAGGTTGTGAGATCTCAACCCTCTCTTAATATTTCAGTGTCAATGTAATTGAAGAGGGTTGGTTGGCAGTGGAAAGGAGATCCTCTGATGGTACCACATGAGGCCACACTGGAACCGGAAAACATCTTTTATTTCTGGAGCTAAACAACAACCTTAAGCTTTTTAGGCTAGCCCTTCATGCCTTACATTGTACAATTATAGGCCCTGCTGACTTTCCTAGTATAGAAATTAGCTTATCTGAAATGTGGTGCTGGTGAAGGATTATATCAATACTATGTATGGCAAGAAGAATAAACAAATTAATTTTGGAACAAATCAATCCAGACGTTTTATTCGAAGCAAGGATCACCAAGTGTGAGGCATGCCGGCGCTATGGCACATGTCCGACATAACTCACATGGGCCCTGAGTCGTACACACATGGTTAAGTGGTAGTAACGTCTAAAGGGGTGGATGAGACCAATAAGCGGCCTCTAAAAGAGCAGTGTGTGCTAATGGCTGAGAGTTCCCAGGTGTGGGTGTGTCAGGTAGGTGTGGCAGGCGAGATAATAGCTGCCCAGAGCTGTGAGATTGGGAGATTCAGTCTGTGAGAGAGAGAGAGCAGAACAGAGCCTCTGAGGGAGAAGAGTCCATGTCCTGTGGAGATGAGTGGAGCCATGAGGCCAGAAGGCAGAGGGTTTTGCAGCACCTGTAGTTGGGAAGACTGGCTGACCCTGGAGGGGCTCGCGATGGCGTGTCTGGTGCAACCGCTTTCCTGGAGTTCTGGGCCTGTGATGGCAGACTTGGAAGCGGCTGGCGACCTGGAAACACGTGCTGAGGAGTCCTTGGGTATGCCTGGCTTGCCCTGGAGTTCTGGTAGCTAAACCCAGGTCTGGGCCTGGTTCTGACCAGTATCCAATACCAATGCCGGTGTGTGTCCCAGAATGTGGGCAGGGACAGTGTAGAGCAGCAGGAGCTCTGTGTAGTGGCTATGAGCACATTAGCAGCCTGTATGCATGGACTGAGGTACTCCAAGGGAAACTAAGCCAAGGAAGAGCCTGACTGTGGGTCAGAGACTGTTATGTGTGAACAGGGGTGTCATTTTACGCTGCCAAACGAGCCCTTAGGCGTACGCTACCTCACACAAGGTACAACTTGTCTACTTTGGAGACATCATACAAGGAGATCAACCACTGGTGACTGAGATAGTGTTTGGAAGAATAAAAGGAACAAGGTGAAGAGGAAGACCAGCAATCCAATGGCTTCATTCTATCAAAGTAATGGTGGAGAAAGCCTGGTGGACCTAT
This sequence comes from Allobates femoralis, assembly GCA_033576535.1. Taxonomy (NCBI): domain Eukaryota; kingdom Metazoa; phylum Chordata; class Amphibia; order Anura; family Aromobatidae; genus Allobates; species Allobates femoralis. The sequence goes on along the minus strand of JARQOC010000006.1, from coordinate 214,437,246 downwards.
CTAGACTTGCACAATATCCATCATCCTCCAGAGCAGTGATTCCCAACTCCAGTCTTCAAGGCACACCAACAGGTCATGTTTTCAGGATTTCCTTAGGATTGCATAGGTGATAATTTAATCACTTGCACAGGGGATAATTCCATCATCTGTCTAATGATAAGGAAATCCTGAAAACATGACCTGTTGGTGTGCCTTGAGGACTGGAGTTGGGAAACACTGCTCCAGAGCATTCATCCATCAAGTGGCCATGGCTCAAGATCAAGCAGAAGGTCATTAAAATAATGTTCTTATTGATGAATTGTTGAGACACATTTTTACCATTGGGCTGAATTTAGAACAACTGTCAGTTTGGGGTGAGCAAGCTTGGCTGACTACTTGGTCATTTGTGCCAATTTTTGCAACTTTTTTTATCATACGTGGGGTGTAATTCATATGTTAATTTTATACTCTTTTTCATTTTATTTTTTGCAGATAATGGATTATATCTTTGGGAAAACAAAGGACATACACGTCTTTTTCTCACATATGTTTTTATAACCTAAGGGTACCTTTACACGCCGCAACTGCGGCGAGAAATCTGACCAGCGATATTTCGCCCCGGTACCATCGGCGTCAAATTAGCCTCCCAGTTGCAGTGTGTAAATGGGGAATTTGGCGGCGATAAAATAGTTGTCGCCTGGTTCCGATTTCATAACACTGCTCCAAAATCAGAGGCAATCAGGAAGGCGACATTCCCGGCTTTTGGCATGTGAACGGGTGATAGTGATGGAATCTGCATCTCCTATTGATTTCCTGTAGGCGTGCCACAGCGTGCTTGAGACCGCGCCCCATCAGCTACTGTGTTTCCATTGGCTGTCACTTCACAGAGCGCCATATTTGAACAGCTGTCCATTCACTACCACACAATGGCAATGGCGTCGTGTATTAGCTAGCCCTCCAGCGCAGGCTGGCCAATCATGACGCGATTGCGTGTCCAATGAGCGTGTTTGGGGTGCGGTGTAAAACAATTTGGCATGCCTATGTTTTTGCCACGCTGAACATGTACGCCCACATTTCTTTGGGGATTGCGGCATGTGAAGCAGTGATAGGAGGTCTACCGGATATTTCCCGCTGTTGGGGTGGCGATTTCCGGGGTGACACGTCGCCGTAGGTTGAGGGCGAAATTGCAGCATATAAAAACGCCTTCAGCGATCTGAGGCAACCATGAAAAACGTGCACGCACACGTTAGATTACCTCCTATCGCCGCCAAAAATTGCGGCGTGTAAAGGTACCCTTAGAGGACTTCTGAAATATATTTAAAACATGTTCCCTTTTCTGTAACAATATTTACAAAGCCCACATTTTGTTCAATGGGTGTAGGACTTGTAACTGTAATTTCAATTAAAAAAAAGTGCACATTTTATTTAGGTATTTTAGACACTATTCCCCCATAAATTCATAAATTTCCTTTTGTCACCACAGAGCGAGGAGACGCCCTACATGCAGCTTAAAAGAAGGGAAATAACATGGCAATTGAGAAAGAGGGGCCCTGACGCTAGGCAGAGAGGAGAAATGTGAGCCTACCAAACACTCATCTGAGGCTAAACCCTGCACTCCCTATCATGTTTAGACAGGTGGTTCCCTCTGTGTGGTATCACATTCCTAAACCCTGGCTCACCCTGGGCTAGCTCTAGCTAGTGAATAGGGCAGCAAGACTCTATGTCTCACTACTAAAATAAGACAGCACAGGGAGAGAGACAAACAATCTGAATCAAACAACAAAATGGAACTCAGCAGCTTCCACAAAGACAACCTTTCCTTGGAGATCAGCATAGAGAAACTATAAATGGCACATGGGAGAGTAAGGAGTGGGTTTATGTTTAATCTTTATTTATTGAAGTAAGCAAACACAGTAAACAAGCAAGACATTTTTAAAGGGAACCTGTCAGACTGTTTATTCCCCTCCAGCCAGGGGCGTAACTACAGTAGGTGCAGGGGTTGCGATCGCACCTGGGCCCTGCAGCTTAGGGGGCCCCAAAAGTCCCTTTGGCCCATAGAAAAAGACTAATACTATTAAAGATTTCCAATAATTGGGGGCCCCGTTGGAGCTTTTGCATCAGGGCCCCTGAGCGTGAAGTTACGCCACTGCCTCCAGCTATTACTGTCTGTAGCTGCAGCTTTATAACACCAGTCTAATCATCCCTGTCGGAGCTCAGAGTGTAATGTGAAAGGTGAAAAAAAAGCATTTTTTGGCGGGTGCCAATGAGCACAGACTATGCAAATTGGTGTGCGAATTCAAAGTTTGAATTGCGCGCCAATCTGCAGCCCGACGACAGGCGCTGACGTGCCACTGTTGTCGGGATACACAAGGAACCCGTCGCCCCCACCTCGCCTCTCCCCTCGCCTCACGCTGTTGTCACCCGTCTGTACACAGCAGGAGGCGAGGGGGATACTGCCCCCACCTCCCACCCGCATCCAATCTGCCCACCCTTGCCGCCCGCTGTTCTCACCCGTCTTCTCTGTCACTGCGGTCATGTGAGAGGGCGGGCTGATGTGTCATCACACAGCCCGCCATGTCACATGATGACCCCTACAGAAAACGGGTGAGAGCAGAAGAGGGGAGGGGGATCCTGCCCCCCGCCTCTATTGTGCCCACCCGCATCCAACCTGCCCCCCCCCACATCTATCCTGCCCCTCCCGGCTCCATCCTGCACTCCCCCCCCCCCGCATCCATCCAGCCCCCTCTGGCTCCATCCTAACCCGGCCGGCTCCATCCTGCCCCCTCGGCTCCATCCTGCCCTTCCCCAGCTCCATCCTGCCGCCCAACTCCATCCTGGCCCCCCTGGCTCCATCCTGCCTTGCTCAATCCATCCTGCCCCCCCTGGCTCCATCCTGCCCCCCCCTGGCTCCATCCTGCCCCTTCCTGGCTCCATCCTGCCTTGCTCGATCCTTCCTGCCCCCCGGCTCCATCCTGCTCCCCCCCCGGCTCCTTCCTGCCCCCCCCCGGCTCCATCCTGCCCCCCCGACTCCATCCTGCCCCGCTTGTTCCATCCTGCCCCGCTTGCTCCATCCTGCCCCGTCGCTCCATCCTGCCCCGCCCACCCCCACATCCTGCCTCCCCCCGCCACCATCCCTGCACCCCCCCATCCTGCATCCCCCTCCCCGCCACCATCCTGCTCCTCCAACTCCATCCGGCTCCATCCTGCTCCTCCGGCTCCATCCTGCCCCCCCCTTTGCCACCATCCTGCCCCCCCTTTCACCTCCATCCTGCCCCACCCCCCGCCACCATCCTGCTCCTCTGGCTCCATCCTGCCCCGTTCGCTCCAATCTGCCCCGCTCGCCACCATCCTTCCCCACTCGCCACCATCCTTCCCCGCTTGCTCCATCCTTCCCCGCTTGCTCCATCCTGCCCCCCCACCACCATCCTTTCCCCCTGGCTCCATCCTGCCCCCCTGGCTCTATCCTGCCCTGCCTGCTCCATCCTGCCCCGCCCGCTCAATCCTGCCCCGCTCACCACCATCCTGCCCCGCTCGCTCCATCCTGCCCCCACCACCATCCTGCCCCCCTGCCACCATCCTGCCCTGCTCGCTTCATCCTGCCCTGCTCGCTCCATTCAGCCCCCCCACCACCATCCTGCCCCGCTCGCCACCATCCTGCCCCGCTCGCCTCCATCCTGCTCTGATCGCTCCATCCTGCCCCGCTTGCTCCATCTTCCCCCCGGCTCCATCCTGCCCCGCTTGCTCCATCCTGCCCCGCTGGCTCCATCCTGCCCTGCTCGCTCCATCCTGCCTCGCTCGCTGCATCCTGCCTCGCTAGCTCCATCCTGCCTCGCTAGCTCCATCTTGCCCAGCTCGCTCCATCCTGCCCAGCTCGCTCCATCCTGCCCGCTCGCACGATCCTGCCCCCGCCACCATCCTGCCCCGCTCGCTCCATCCTGCCCCGCTCGCTCCATCCTGTACCCCACCACCATAATGCTCTCCCGCCACAATCCTGTCCCGCTTGCTCCATCTTGCCCCGCTGGCTCCATCCTGCCCCACCCCCCCACCACCATCCTGCTCTTCCGCCACCATCCTGCTCCTCCGCCACCATCTTGCCCCCCGCCAACATCCTGCCCCACCCTCCCGCCACTATCCTGCTCCTTTGGCTCCATTCCATCCTACTCTCCTCGCTCCATCCTGCCCTGCTCGCTCCATCCTGCCCCACTCGCTTCATCCTGTCCCGCTGGCTCTATCCTGCCCCCCGCCACCATCCTGTCCCCCCTTCGCCATCATCCTGCCCCACCCCCCGCCACCATCCTGCCCCTCCGGCTACAACCTGCCCCTCCAGCTACAACCTGCCCCTCTGGCTACAACCTGCCCCACTTGCTCCAACCTGCCCCACTCGCCACCATCCTGCCCCGCTCGCTCCATCCTGCCCCACTTGCTTCATCCTGCCCTGCTCGCTTCATCCTGCCCTGCTGGCTCCATCCTGCCCACTGGCTCCATCCTGCCCCGCCTGCTCCATCCTGCCCCGCCCACTCAATCCTGCCCTGCTCACCACCATCCTGCCCCGCTCGCTCCATCCTGCCCCCCACCACCATCCTGCCCCCCGCCACCATCCTGCCCCGCTCGCTTCATCCTGCCCTGCTCGCTCCATCTTGCCCCCCCACCACCATCCTGCCCCGCTCGCCACCATCCTGCCCCCGCTCGCCTCCATCCTGCCCTGCTTGCTCTATCTTCCCCCCGCTTGCTCCATCCTGCCCCGCTTGCTCCATCCTGCTTCGCTGGCTCCATCTGCCCTGCTCGCTCCATCCTGCCTCGCTCGCTCCATCTTGCCCAGCTCGCTCCATCCTGCCCCGCTGGCTGCATCCTGCCCCGCCGGCTCCATCCTGCCCCACCCCCCCGCCACCATCCTGCTCCTCTGCCACCATCCTGCTCCTCTGCCACCATCCTGCCCCCCGCCACCATCCTGCCCCACCCTCCCGCAACTATCCTGCTCCTCCGGCTCCATTCCATCCTACTCCTCTCGCTCTATCCTGCCCTGCTCGCTCCATCCTGCCTCGCTTGCTTTATCTTGGCTCCATCCAGCCCCACTCGCTCCATCCTGCCCCACTCGCTTCATCTTGTCCCGCCGACTCCATCCTGCCCCCCTTCACCACCATCCTGCCCCACCCCCCGCCACCATCCTGCCCCTCCGGCTCTAATCTGCCACTCCGGCTCCAACCTGCCCCTCCGGCTCCAACCTGCCCCACTTGCTCCAACCTGCCCCACTCGCCACCATCCTGCCCCACTTGCTCCAACCTGCCCCACTCGCCACCATCCTGCCCCACCCCCCGCCACCATCGTGCCCCCCCGCCACCATCCTGCCCTCCCTTCGCCACCATCCTGCCCCACCCTCCCGCCACCATCCTGCTCCTTCGGCTCCATCCAGCTCCTCCGGCTCCATCCTGCCCCACTCGCTCGATCCTGCCCCCCGCCACCATCCTGTACCCCACCACCATAATGCTCTCCCGCCACAATCCTGTCCCGCTTGCTCCATCCTGTACCCCACCACCATAATGCTCTCCCGCCATAATCCTGTCCCGCTTGCTCCATCCTGCCCCCACCGCCACCATCCTGCCCCCCTCGCCACCATCCTGCCCCCCCACCCCCACCCCTACCACTTTCCTGATCCTCCGGCTCCATCCTGCTCCTCCGGCTCCATCCTGCCCTGCTCGCTTCATCCTGCCCTGCTCGCTCCATCCTACCCCCGCTCGCTCCATCCTGCCCCGCTCGCTCCATCCTGCCCTGCTCGCTCCATCCTGCCCCGCCTGCTCAATCCTGCCCCGCCAGCTCCATCCTGCCTCGCCGGCTCCATCCTGCCCCCCCGGCTCCATCCTGATCCCCCCTTCGCCACCATCCTGCCCCCCCTTCGCCACCATCCTGCCCCCCCTTCGCCACCATCCTGCCCCACCCTCACGCCACCATCCAGCTCCATCCGGCTCCATCCTGCTCCTCCAGCTCCATCCTGCCACGCTCGCTCCATTCTGCCCCCCCACCACCATCCTGCCCCGCTCACTTCAACCTGCGTCGCTCGTTCCATCCTGCCCCCTGGCTCCATCCTGCCCCGCTCGCTCCAACCTGCTCCGCTCGCTCCATCCTGCCCCCGCTCGCTCCATCCTGCCTCGCTCGCCACCATCCCGTCCCACTCGCTCCATCCTGCTCCTCCGGCTCCATTATGCCCCCGCCTCGCTCCATCACTGCCTCCTCCCACCATTCATCCTGCCCCGCTCGCCACCCATCCTGCCCCGCTCGCTCCATCCTGGCCCCCCCCCCCATCCTGCCCCGCTCGCTCCATCCTGCCCCCCCCCTGGCCACGAATCCTGCCCCTCCGCCAACCATCCTGCTCCTCCCGGCTCCATCCTGTTCCCCCTTTGCCACCATCCTGCCTCCCACTTCGCCACCATCCTGCCCCACAACCCCCGCCACCATCCTGTGCCTCCGGCTCCATCCTGCTCCTCCGGCTCCAACCTGCCCCCCCTCGCTCCCATCCTGCCCCCGCTGCTCCATCCTTCCCCGCTTGTTGCATCCTGCCCCCCGCCACCATCCTGCCCCGCTCGCTCCATCCTGCCTCCCTGGCTCCATCATGCCCCCCCGCTCCAACCTCTGACCGCCCGCCCCCTGCCTCATCCTGCCTCGCTGACCACCATCCTGCCCCACCCCGCTCCATCCTGCCCGCCATCGCCTCCATCCCTGCCCCGCTCGCTCCATCCTGCCCCGCCGGCTCCATCCTGCCCCCCTGCCACCATCCTGCCCCATTCCCGCTACCATCCTGCTCCTCCGGCTCCATCCTGCCCCCCACCACCATCCTTCCCCCCCTTCGCCACCATCCTGCCCCGCCCTCCCGCCACCATCCTGCTCCTCCGCTCCATCATCATCCTGCCCCTCTCGCTCCATCCTGCCCCGTTCGCTAAATCCTGTCCCCCACCACCATCCTGCCCCCATGGCTCCAACCTGCCCCGCTCGCTACATCCTGTCCCCCGCCACCATCCTGCCCCCCCACCACCATCCTGCCCCCCTGGCTCCAACCTGCCCCCCTGGCTCCAATCTGCCCCACTCGCTCCATCCTGCCCCCTGGCTCCATCCTGCCCCCCTGGCTCCATCCTGCCCCACTCGCTCCAACCTGCTCCGCTCGCTCCATCCTGCCCCGCTCGCTCCATCCTGCCTCGCTCGCCACCATCCCGTCCCACTCGCTCCATCCTGCTCCTCCGGCTCCATTATGCCCCGCTCGCTCCATCCTGCCCCGTTCGCCACCATCATCCTGCCCCGTTCGCCACCATCCTGCCCCGCTCGCAACCATCCTGCCCCGCTCGCTCCACCCTGCCCCCCGCCACCATCCTGCCCCGCTCGCTCCATCCTGCCCCCCCCCCGCCGGCTGAATCCTGCCCCTCCACCACCATCCTGCTCCTCCGGCTCCATCCTGTTCCCCCTTTGCCACCATCCTGCCCCCCACTTCGCCACCATCCTGCCCACACCCCCGCCACCATCCTGTGCCTCCGGCTCCATCCTGCTCCTCCGGCTCCAACCTGCCCCGCTCGCTCCCATCCTGCCCCGCTTGCTCCATCCTTCCCCGCTTGTTGCATCCTGCCCCCCGCCACCATCCTGCCCCGCTCGCTCTATCCTGCCTCCCTGGCTCCATCATGCCCCGCCCGCTCCAACCTGCCCCGCCCGCTCCATCCTGCCTTGCTCACCACCATCCTGCCCCGCTCATTCCATCCTGCCCCGCTCGCTCCATCCTGCCCCGCCGGCTCCATCCTGCCTCTCCGGCTCCATCCTGCCCCCCTGCCACCATCCTGCCCCATTCCCCGCTACCATCCTGCTCCTCCGGCTCCATCCTGCCCCCCCGCCACCATCCTTCCCCCCCTTCGCCACCATCCTGCCCCGCCCTACCGCCACCATCCTGCTTCTCCGGCTCCATCCTGCCCCATCACCATCCTGCCCCTCTCGCTCCATCCTGCCCCGCTCGCTAAATCCTGTCCCCCACCACCATCCTGCCCCCAAGGCTTCAACCTGCCCCGCTCGCTACATCCTGTCCCCCGCCACCATCCTGCCCCCCCACCACCATCCTGCCCCCCTGGCTCCAACCTGCCCCCCTGGCTCCAATCTGCCCCACTCGCTCCATCCTGCCCCCCTGGCTCCATCCTGCCCCCTGGCTCCATCCTACCCCGCTTGTTCAAAACCTGCCCCACTCATTCCATCCTGGCCCCGCCGCCATCATCCTGCCCCGCTCGCCACCATCCTGTTCCCCCCCGCCACTTTCCTGCTCCTCCGGCTCCATCCTGCTCTCCGCTCCATCCTGTCCCACTCGCTCCATCCTTCCATCGCTGGGTCCATCCTGCGCCGCTTGCTCCATCCTGCCCCTCCTTCACCATCCTGCCCCGCTCGCTCCATCCTGCCTCCCTCGCTCCATCCTGCCCCCTGGTTCCATCCTGCCCCGCTCGCTCCAACCTGCCCCACCAGCTCCATCTTGCCCCGCCTGGTCCATCCTGCCCCATTCACCACCATCCTGCCCCGCTCGCTCCATCCTGCTCCCCACCACCATCCTGCCCCCTGCCACCATCCCATCCCGCTCGCCTCATTCTGCCATGCTCGCTCCATCCTGCCCCCCCCACCATCCTGTCCCGCTCACTCCATCCTGCCCCGCTCGCTCCATCCTGCCCCCCTACCACCATCCTGCCCCGCTCAGCACCATCCTGCCCCGCTCAGCACCATCCTGCCCCGCTTGCTTCATCCTGCCCCGCTTGCTCCATCCTGCCCCGCTTGCTCCATCCTGCCCCGCTCGCTCCATCCTGTCCCGCTCGCTCCATCCTGCCTCGCCGGATCCATCCTGCCCCCCCCGCCACCATCCTGCCTCACCCTCCCGCCACCATCCTGCTTCTCAGGCTCCATCCTGCTTCTCCGGCTCCATCCTGCCGTGCTTGCCACCATCCTGCCCTGCTTGCCACCATCCTGCCCTGCTCGCCACCATCCTGCCCCGCTCGCCACCATCCTGCCCCGCTCGCCACCATCCTGCCCCCTTGGCTCCTTCCTGCCCTGCTCGCTCCAACCTGCCATGCCTGCTCCATCTTGCCCCGCCCACTCCATCGTGCCCCTCTTACCACCATCCTGCCCCGCTCGCTCCATCCTGTCCCCCCACCACCATCCTGCCCCGCTCGCTTCATCCTGCCCTGCTCGTTCCATCCACTCCACACATCCTGCCCCACTCGCTCCATCCTGCCCTGCTCGCTCCATCCTGCCCTGCTCACTCCATCCTGCCCGCTTGCTCCATCCCCCGCCCCGCTTGCTCCATCCTGCCCGCTCGCTTCATCCTGCCTCTCGTTCCATCCACTCCCACCACCATCCTGCCCACTCGCTCCATCCTGCCTGCTCGTCCATCCTGCCTTGTCACTCCATCCTGCCCCGCTTGCTCCATCCCCCCCCCGGCTCCATCCCCCGCCCCGCTTGCTCCATCCTGCCCCGCTTGCTCCATCCAGCCCTCCTGGCTCCATCCTGCCCCGCTCGCTCCATCCTGCCCGCTGGCACTATCCTGCCCCACCCCCCGCCACCATCCTGCTCCTCAGACTCCATCCTGCACCCCCTTCACCAACATCCTGCCCCACCCTCCCGCCACCATCCTGCTCCTCCGGCTCCATCCTGCTCCTCTGGCTCCTTCCTGCCCCGCTCACTCCATCTTTCCCCCCGCCACCATCCTGCCCCACTCGCTCCATCCCGCCCCGCTCGCTCCATCCTACCCCCTGCCACCATCCAGCCCCCCCGCCACCATCCTGCCCCGCTCACTCTATCCTGCCCTGCTTGCTCCATCCTGCCTTGCTCGCTCCATCCTACCCCGCTCGTTCCATCCTGCTCCCCTAGCTCCAACCTGCCCCGTTCGCTCCAACCTGCCCCGCTCGCCACCATCCTGTCCCGCTCGCCACCATCCTGTCCCGCTCACTCCATCCTGCCCTGATCGCTCCATCCTGCCCCTCTCGCTCCATCCTGCCCCCCACGCCACCATCCTGCCCCCCCGCCACTATCCTGCCCCCCCGCTACCATCCTGCCCCCCCACCACCATCCTGCCCTGCTCGCTCCATCCTGCCCTGCTCGCAACCATCCTGCCCCCCCATCCTGCCCCCTCGTCCGCCACCATCCTGCTCCTGCGCCACCATCCTGCTCCTCCGGCTCCATCCTGCTCTGCTTGCTCCATCCTGCCCCGATCGCTCCATCCTGCCCCCCCGCCACCATCCTGCCCTGCTTGCCACCATCCCGACCCCCTCCAGCTCCATCCTGCCCCCACTCCAGCTCCATCCTGCCTCCCCCGGCTCCATCCTGCCCTCCCCCTCGGCTCCATCCTGCCCCCCCGGCTCCATCCTGTTCCCCTCGCTCCATCCTGCCCCAGATGATCGGTTTCTCAGGCAACGACGGGTCCTAAAGGCCTGTAGGACCTAGAAGACGGAGGTGGAGCGAGCCGGCGGACAGGTGAGTATCCTCACTGAGCATTTTTTTACTTTTACTGTGGAGGAGTGGGGGCCCGCGTGGAGCGGAGTATCGCCATATACCATAGTGCTGCTATACATGTACTGTAATGTACCGCCATATACTATAGTGCTGCTATACATGTGCTGTAATGTACCGCCATATACTATAGTGCTGCTATACATGTGCTATAAAATACCACTATATACTATAGTGCACCTGTACATATACTGTAATATACTGCCATATACTATAGTGATGCTATACATGTGCTATACTGTACCGCCATATAATATAGTGTTACTTTGTTACTTTACATGTACTGTAATGTACCACCATATACCATAGTGCTGCTATACATGTGCTGTAATGTACCGCCATATACTACAGCGCTGCTATACATGTAATGTAATGTACCACCATATACCATTGCGCTGCTATACATGTACTGTAATGTACCGCCATATACTATAGTGCTGCTATACATTTACTATAATGTACCGCCATATACCATAGCGCTGCTATATATATAATGTAGTTCACTCACGTTGACTTAACAAGTTCTGTCAGTCACAGTATGTCAACTACATACATATTCATACATACATATTCTAGAATACCCGATGCGTTAGAATCGGGCCACCATGTAGTTGTGTGTATAAAAACCAATTATAGTCAACTTCTTTAACAAATGATCCTCTCTGAGCTAGGGGTGGTTGTCTATAGATAAGAGAAATGTTACAATTCGGGAATTTGTCAGTAATTACAAAGAATAAAGATTCATACTTTCATGGGATGAGTGTTGGAGTAAAGAAGAAAGGTAGCATTAGAAAAAGGGCTCAGGAAATAGGGGAAGAATAGAAGAAAGAGGAAGGTATGGGAATATATTTCAGGAGGGAAGGGGGAAGAGTTGGGCATTACTCTCTCAGGAAGAACTGAAAACCTCATAAAACTTCGGAGAGTGTATAAATATTACCTTGCATCCCCAAGTGGTTACATATTTGTCGCTGGAGCCATTATGTTCCGTAGTGAAATCTATTCTGTAGTGGCGTTGTATCTCTGTCAGACAGTCATGGGAAACACTATATAAAGAGAAATCTGGCACACCATAAAGACAAAATAGTCCAATAATTGTGCTTGATGGCTTTATTCGTGAAATCAATTCAATATTCTTTTTTGTATATATATCTCTCAGCTGAAAATGTTTATACAAATGACTATCGCCTTCTTCAGACACTAATAACTGATGGTTAGGGATGGGCGAGTCTACTCGCTAGGACTCGGGACTCGGCGATTCTGAAGGTACTCGCAGGACTCGTTACTCGGCGAATCTCCCAGCTTGGACTCGCACAGTGACGAGTCCAATGGAATTCAATGGCAATAAGCTTGACTCGTCACAGATACCCGCTGTCAGCAGCGAGTCTGAGCGAGTCTACGATTCCGAGTCCTACGAGTCTACGAATCCGAGTCCTGTATACTGTATTCGGGATTCGGACTGTGGAATACAGAATCTGTTATGTTGCGAGTCAGCACAGCGTGCGTGTTAGGTCAGAAAACTTGTGAAGATAGCCAATCATAGTCAGTAATGGCATAGCAAAGTTGGTTGTGTCAGGACTATGATTGGCTGCTGTCCATCGTCATGCCTATGTCATCTATGACAGGCAAGGCAGTATATAAGGCTTGTCCCCGCCATTTTGGGCACATTCCTGAGACGATCTGACCTAGTATAGGGAGAGAGAGATATATGCTGGAGCAGATCAGGGATTGTCAGTGTAGGGAAGATTCCTTATATTAACCCAAAAAGCTCTTCTGAGAGCTAGGAGGAGGACGGAGTAGTGCTGTGTAGGCAGGCAGGCAGGGAGGGAAGGAAGGAGAAGCCTTAGTGCACACAGGACGGACCTCATAGCTTAGCTTACTCACTCAGCTTTGCTAACAGCTGCAGTCAGAGGCTTAGCTGAGGTGCTGTTTCATTTTTGTTTTTGCACCAGATCGATTTTTGTTCCTAATAAGCCATAGAGCGTTATTTTTTCTGTGGCAGACCAGTGCGTTGCTGCTAGCACGTACTCCACCTTAGGGAGTGTAGTGTGCGGCTTCACTGCCAAGTGTGACAGCGCACACTTACCCCGCCAGCAAGTGACGCATTCAGCTAACCTAACCACATCTCGGTGGCTGTGCGCACTTGAAACTAATTTTTTTAGGGAGTGTAGTGTGCGGCTTCACTGCCAAGTGTGACAGCGCACACTTACCCCGCCAGCAAGTGACGCATTCAGCTAACCTAACCACATCTCGGTGGCTGTGCGCACTTGAAACTAATTTTTTTAGGGAGTGTAGTGTGCGGCTTCACTGCCAAGTGTGACAGCGCACACTTACCCCGCCAGCAAGTGACGCATTCAGCTAACCTAACCACATCTGGGTGGCTGTGCGCACTTGAAACTAATTTTTTTAGGGAGTGTAGTGTGCGGCTTCACTGCCAAGTGTGACAGCGCACACTTACCCCGCCAGCAAGTGACGCATTCAGCTAACCTAACCACATCTCGGTGGCTGTGCGCACTTGAAACTAATTTTTTTAGGGAGTGTAGTGTGCGGCTTCACTGCCAAGTGTGACAGCGCACACTTACCCCGCCAGCAAGTGACGCATTCAGCTAACCTAACCACATCTCGGTGGCTGTGCGCACTTGAAACTAATTTTTTTAGGGAGTGTAGTGTGCGGCTTCACTGCCAAGTGTGACAGCGCACACTTACCCCGCCAGCAAGTGACGCATTCAGCTAACCTAACCACATCTCGGTGGCTGTGCGCACTTCAAACCAATTTTTTTAGGGAGTGTAGTGTGCGGTTTCACTGCCAAGTGTGAGAGCGCACACTTACCCCGCCAGCAAGTGACGCATTCAGCTAACCTAACCACATCTGGGTGGCTGTGCGCACTTGAAACTAATTTTTTTAGGGAGTGTAGTGTGCGGCTTCACTGCCAAGTGTGACAGCGCACACTTACCCCGCCAGCAAGTGACGCATTCAGCTAACCTAACCACATCTCGGTGGCTGTGCGCACTTGAAACTAATTTTTTTAGGGAGTGTAGTGTGCGGCTTCACTGCCAAGTGTGACAGCGCACACTTACCCCGCCAGCAAGTGACGCATTCAGCTAACCTAACCACATCTCGGTGGCTGTGCGCACTTCAAACCAATTTTTTTAGGGAGTGTAGTGTGCGGTTTCACTGCCAAGTGTGAGAGCGCACACTTACCCCGCCAGCAAGTGACGCATTCAGCTAACCTAACCACATCTGGGTGGCTGTGCGCACTTGAAACTAATTTTTTTAGGGAGTGTAGTGTGCGGCTTCACTGCCAAGTGTGACAGCGCACACTTACCCCGCCAGCAAGTGACGCATTCAGCTAACCTAACCACATCTCGGTGGCTGTGCGCACTTCAAACCAATTTTTTTAGGGAGTGTAGTGTGCGGCTTCACTGCCAAGTGTGACAGCGCACACTTACCCCGCCAGCAAGTGACGCATTCAGCTAACCTAACCACATCTCGGTGGCTGTGCGCACTTGAAACTAATTTTTTTAGGGAGTGTAGTGTGCGGCTTCACTGCCAAGTGTGACAGCGCACACTTACCCCGCCAGCAAGTGACGCATTCAGCTAACCTAACCACATCTCGGTGGCTGTGCGCACTTCAAACCAATTTTTTTAGGGAGTGTAGTGTGCGGTTTCACTGCCAAGTGTGAGAGCGCACACTTACCCCGCCAGCAAGTGACGCATTCAGCTAACCTAACCACATCTCGGTGGCTGTGCGCACTTGAAACTAATTTTTTTAGGGAGTGTAGTGTGCGGCTTCACTGCCAAGTGTGACAGCGCACACTTACCCCGCCAGCAAGTGACGCATTCAGCTAACCTAACCACATCTCGGTGGCTGTGCGCACTTGAAACTAATTTTTTTAGGGAGTGTAGTGTGCGGCTTCACTGCCAAGTGTGACAGCGCACACTTACCCCGCCAGCAAGTGACGCATTCAGCTAACCTAACCACATCTCGGTGGCTGTGCGCACTTCAAACCAATTTTTTTAGGGAGTGTAGTGTGCGGTTTCACTGCCAAGTGTGACAGCGCACACTTACCCCGCCAGCAAGTGACGCATTCAGCTAACCTAACCACATCTGGGTGGCTGTGCGCACTTGAAACTAATTTTTTTAGGGAGTGTAGTGTGCGGCTTCACTGCCAAGTGTGACAGCGCACACTTACCCCGCCAGCAAGTGACGCATTCAGCTAACCTAACCACATCTGGGTGGCTGTGCGCACTTGAAACTAATTTTTTTAGGGAGTGTAGTGTGCGGCTTCACTGCCAAGTGTGACAGCGCACACTTACCCCGCCAGCAAGTGACGCATTCAGCTAACCTAACCACATCTCGGTGGCTGTGCGCACTTGAAACTAATTTTTTTAGGGAGTGTAGTGTGCGGCTTCACTGCCAAGTGTGACAGCGCACACTTACCCCGCCAGCAAGTGACGCATACAGCAACACCTAACTCCAACTTGGTGACTGTGCATTCATCTACAATGTCTCAAAAAAAAACAATTACCAAAAAGGATGTTGCAAAGGGACAGGGACGAGCTCGTGGCCGCAGCAGTCTTGCCCAAGAAGGCACTGGTACAAGTACACAGCCTAGGATTGATAGAACGTCCTTTTTTCTACCTAGAAATCCCAGTACTCAAAGAAAACGTGTGTTGAGGCCGGATGAGCATGACAAGATAACATCTTGGATGGCTCAGACGCCCTCGACCACTGGTTCTTGCAGTACGCAATCATCCGTGGCAAGACATTCTAGTGTCGCTACAGACAATGCAGCGCCATCCAATCCTCAAAGTCGTCATATTGCCTCAACCCATCGGCAGCCAGAGGAAAATTTGAATATGGACCTTGGTCACTCGGATGACTTATTCGGTTCTTATCAAGGGGTTTCTTTGTCACTGCCTGACGAGATACTTGAAGTAGACGAAATGTCTACTCATGGCCAAAGTTTGGAAGTAGCGCGTCCTGAGGAAAGACACTTTCACGAAATGCAAACAGTATCTCAGGAGGTGGATGATGATGAGGATGATGAGACACACATCTCATCTGGCCAGCCTGCTCAGTCAGTTTATCCAGAATCCTTTGAACTGGAAGGGGTGGATGATGACACCACAGATCCTACCTGGATTGCTGAATTGCATAGCCAAGAGAGCAGCCAGGAGGACGAAAGTGGCTATGTACCACTGGCAAAATCACAAAGGCGTACTGTCTCCAGAACACAAACTGTGAGAACAGTTGCCCAAATAGCGTCAACTGTGGCACAAACTGTGCCAACTGTTGCACAAACTGCAAACACAGTTGCCCAAAATGTGTCCACAGTTGGTGTTGAACAGAGTCATCCTCCTCTTCCTCCAATTAAAAATAAAGGACGAACAGCCAGTGTGTGGAAATTTTTTAAGGATAGCCCAACATTACCAAATATGGTTATCTGTAAGATGTGCCAGGCAAGGCTTAGCAGAGGCACGGTAAAAGGAAACCAGAGCACCAGCAGTATGCGCAAGCATATGTCTCTTAAGCACCCAATTCAGTGGGCACCCTATCAGGGTTCAAAATCAGTGCCTTCTGATCCAAACACTTCCAGGCCACCTCAGATACATCCTTCACCAGCAAGTGTTCAGGCTTCAGCTCCTGCTCAAGCGTACTCCTCCCAAGGTGCTTTACAAGACAGACATGACAGTAGTCAATCCTCTTGTCAGTCTGGTCCAAACGTGCAGTTGTCAGTGCCACAGCTGTATGAAAGACAGCGGAAGTTCCAACCGACACACCCATATTCCCAAAAAGTGACAGCGAAAATAGCCAAGTTGTTAGCTGTGGAAATGCTGCCGTTTAGGCTTGTGGGTACAGAGTCTTTTCGGGAGTTGATGGCTGAGGCAGCACCACGATACTCTGTACCCAGCCGGTACTTTTTCTCACGTAGTGCCGTTCCCGCCTTACACCAGCACGTGGTTAACAACTTAAAACGTGCTTTAACAAATGCTGTCACCGCCAAAGTCCACCTAACTACGGACACGTGGACAAGTAGTTGTGGACAGGGCAGATACATTTCACTAACGGCTCACTGGATCAACCTGGTGGAGAGTGTCCCAACTTCTAAAACTGTACCATCTGACATACTTCCAACTCCACGAATAGCGGGCCCAACATCATTCCGGGTGTCTGCCTCCTCATATATGTCCAGTGCCCAATCTGCTTCTGCCACTTCCTTGTCCACTGCTGAGCCTCAAGCACCATCACGTCCGAGTTGGGAGCTTTGCAGTACTGCTTCTGCAAGGCGACAACAGGCTCTTCTGAAGCTTATCTGCCTAGGTGACACACGTCACACTGCAACAGAGTTGTGGAAAGGTCTCAAGCAACAGACCGATGAGTGGCTGGCCCCACTGGAACTACAACCAGGTCTAGTTGTGAGCGATAATGGTGCAAACCTTGTGGCGGCAATAAAGCACGGTAAACTTGTACATGTGCCTTGCATGGCTCATGTCCTGAACCTGGTAGTTCAGAAATTCCTCAAAATATACCCAGAGTTATCTGAGCTACTGGATAAGGTGAGGCGAATTTGCGCCCACTTTAGACATTCGTCCACAGCAGCTGCAAGTCTTTCTGCCCTTCAAATCCAATTTAACTTGCCGAAACACAGGCTAATTTGCGACATGCCTACGCGATGGAACTCCACCTTCCATATGCTGGCAAGGTTTAATGAGCAGCAGAAGGCAATAGCGGAATTTCAGCTGCAACATGCCCGTCAACCTGGAAGTCATACCACACACATCGGTACTTTCGAGTGGGTCTGGATCGCTGACCTTTGCGAGTTGCTGGATAACTTCGAATACTGTACCAAACTCGTCAGTGGGGATCAGTCGATTATAAGTCTCACCATCCCCATGCTCTGCCTGCTCCAAGAATCCCTATTGAATCTCAAAACAGATGCTTTGAGAGCACAGCGGATGGCTATGGAGCCAGAATTGAACATCGCTGATCCTAGCCACCCTAGCCAATATCAGCAGGCTACATTGGTTCAGGAAGATGTTGATGAGGGTGATGATGAAGAAGATTTATTTTTCTCTGGTACTGATGTGAACCCTGATGGGACTCCCAACCCTACGTTTATGTCGGTACAGCATGGGTGGGCTGAAGAGGAGGAGGCGGACACCGATTTAGAGGCCACGACGCGTAGTGATCTTCATTCTGTTGTAACCGAGGAGATGAGTCTTTGCAGCTTAGCACACATGGCTGAAGTAATGTGTCAATGTGTCTCCAAAGATCCACGCGTCATACACATCTATGACAGCGACCTCTACTGGTTGTCAACGTTTTTGGACCCACGGTACAAAGACAAATTTCAGTCGCTGCTGTCGCACTCATCCAGGGGCTTAACGATGGATCATGTAAAGAGGGTTCTTCTTGATATTTTGCTGGCAATATCACCGTCTGAATCCGCTATACATCGAAGAACCAGCTCTTTCCACACGCAGCCTTTGGTTGGGACACAAACGCCATCAATGACAAGAAGAGGTGGGGGTAAGATGTCCGCCAACTGGGCGATGTTCAACAGACCTTCCAATCAAGAACGTAATTTGACTACGGTGACCTTGAGTAGGAGACAACAATTGTCCAACATGGTGCAGCAGTATCTCAGTGACAGTACCAGCTTCCTAACCGACCCTTCTGTACCCTTTAATTACTGGGTTTCCAAGCTGCACACTTGGACTGAGCTGTCATTGTATGCCTTGGAGGTGCTGGCATGCCCAGCTGCTAGTGTGACATCAGAGCGTGTTTTCAGTGCCGCTGGGGGTATAGTCACTGATAGAAGGTCCCGCCTCACCACAGAAAATGCCGACAGGCTCACTCTAATTAAATTCAACAAGGATTGGATATCATCACAGTTCCTAAGCCCTCCTGCGACAGTACACAATCCTAGATTAACCTAATCATAATTTATATGATTGGGATATTGCGCTGTTAACAATATGCCCATTTTGGACAGGAATTAATGACAAGTCCCGTAGCTCTGTTGATTTCATTCGGCACCCAGTCCAAGCAATAATATGCAATGGGCCAAGCGCCCTGCTTTATGTAAAAAAATACGTTATTAAGCCCTTTGGGCTAATTTTTTGAGGCACCAAGCCTACGACTGCATAGTTGGCCTTGCTTCTTCTATGCTCCGAGTCCAAGCAATAATATGCAATGGGCCAAGCGCCCTGCTTTATGTAAAAAAATACGTTATTAAGCCCTTTGGGCTAATTTTTTGAGGCACCAAGCCTACGACTGCATAGTTGGCCTTGCTTCTTCTATGCTCCGAGTCCAAGCAATAATATGCAATGGGCCAAGCGCCCTGCTTTATGTAAAAAAATACGTTATTAAGCCCTTTGGGCTAATTTTTTGAGGCACCAAGCCTACGACTGCATAGTTGGCCTTGCTTCTTCTATGCTCCGAGTCCAAGCAATAATATGCAATGGGCCAAGGGCCCTGCTTTATTTAAAAATATACTTTATTAAGCCCTTTGGGCTAATTTTTTGAGGCACCAAGCCTACCACTGCATAGTTGGCCTTGCTTCTTCTATGCTCCTAGTCCAAGCAATAATATGCAATGGGCCAAGCGCCCTGCTTTATTTAAAAATAAACTTTATTAAGCCCTTTGGGCTAATTTTTTGAGGCACCAAGCCTACGACTGCATAGTTGGCCTTGCTTCTTCTATGCTCCGAGTCCAAGCAATAATATGCAATGGGCCAAGGGCCCTGCTTTATTTAAAAATATACTTTATTAAGCCCTTTGGGCTAATTTTTTGAGGCACCAAGCCTACCACTGCATAGTTGGCCTTGCTTCTTCTATGCTCCTAGTCCAAGCAATAATATGCAATGGGCCAAGCGCCCTGCTTTATTTAAAAATAAACTTTATTAAGCCCTTTGGGCTAATTTTTTGAGGCACTAAGCCTACGACTGCATAGTTGGCCTTGCTTCTTCTATGCTCCGAGTCCAAGCAATAATATGCAATGGGCCAAGGGCCCTGCTTTATTTAAAAATATACTTTATTAAGCCCTTTGGGCTAATTTTTTGAGGCACCAAGCCTACCACTGCATAGTTGGCCTTGCTTCTTCTATGCTCCTAGTCCAAGCAATAATATGCAATGGGCCAAGCGCCCTGCTTTATTTAAAAATAAACTTTATTAAGCCCTTTGGGCTAATTTTTTGAGCCACACAGGCTAACAAGCTTATCATGGTTTGGGAGACACCCTGGCTAACAAGCTTTGTATGGCCCTTAGACCTACATGTATACCAAAAATGGGAAACAGCCCCTTGGGCTAATTTTTCGAGCCACACAGGCTAACAAGCTTATCATGGTTTGGGAGACACCCTGGCTAAGAAGCTTTGTATGGCCCTTAGACGTACATTTATACCAAAAATGGGAAACAGCCCCTTGGGCTAATTTTTTGAGCCACACAGGCTAACAAGCTTATCATGGTTTGGGAGACACCCTGGCTAACAAGCTTTGTATGGCCCTTAGACCTACATGTATACCAAAAATGGGAAACAGGCCCTTGGGCTAATTTTTTCAGGCACCAATCCTATGCCTGCATCGTGGGCGTTGCTTGGACTATCATCCTGCTGGAGCCTGTTGAAGGGTCCCACTGTACGCTCCATACAGACGCGATGTGTAGCATGTAGACGTCCCAGCCTCTCACATGTGTGTTCATAGTCTTGTTGCCATAGCGAGGCATAAAGTAACCCCACAAACACAGGCACTGTTTGTCATCAACAGTTGTATGTGGAGTCATGATTTGACACTTAGTAACCAAGGTGACTTCATGCGCCATGCGGGCCGTAAAGTACTTGCTAATGATGCTCTCTCCCCTGTCCACCACGCCAACTGTCTCGGGGTAATCCTTGACTCCTCCCTCTCCTTCAAGCCCCACCTCTAGTCCCTAACCAAGTCCCTGTGACTCCAACTCAAAAATATTTAACCAATTCGGTCGTTCCTCAATCCTGACACTGCTGAAACACTCATAAATGCCCTCATCATCTCCCGCCTTGACTACTGCAACCTCCTTCGCATAGGTCTCCCTGCCAACTCTCTTGCAACTCTCCAATCTATACTAAACTCTCCTGCCCGGCTAATCCATCTGTCCTCACGCTACTCCCCTACATACCCCCTCTGCCAAGCCGTTCACTGGCCCCTACGGCCCACAGAGAGCTCACTTTAAAACACTGACCATGACATTCAAAGCCTTACACAACCTATCCCCACCATACATCTCCGACATGATCTCCCGATACCATCCCTCACGCAACCTGCGTTCATCCCAAGAAGTTGTCCTACAGTCCACCCTCATCTCCTCTTCCCACAACCGCATACAGGATTTCTCCCGGTCATCCGCCATGCTATGGAACTCCCTGCCCCACCTCATCAGTCAGTCGCCTACCCTCTGAACCTTAAAGATACTTATAAAGACTCACCTCTTCCGACAGGCCTACAACCTGCCATGAGACCCCGCTACACGCCCCACGACCGACACCTTCCCCACCCTATTGTATCCCCACCCACCCCTCGTAGAATGTGAGCCCACGCGTACAGGGTCCTCTACTATTGTACCTGTATGACCTTATTGTCTATGTTTATTGTACTTGTCCTTCTCTACCTTTTCCTCATGTACAGCGCCATGGAACCTATGGCCGCTATATAAATAAATAATTATAATAATTATGATGACTTGAAGCCCAACCAAAAAAAAAACTCCACATTCATTCCTTGAAAAAAAGACAGACACAAAGCTTGTTTTTAAAACGGTGTTTAAAAAAAAAAAATGGCAGCACTGTTTGGACATTCCAACAAATACTACCTTTAATTAAGGTAACTACAAATAAATGGAGCCCTACAGGTCCTGGTAGCTGGGCTGTCCGTCCTGCAAAAGGTCAAGGGCCCCACGGATGGCCTGGCCGAACCCTTCAGGGTGGATCATCTGAACAGGTCTAGGGAACGGTGGTAGGTCCCTGTTCGCTGGCCACTGGCAGTGAGGCAAAGCCCTGTGGGGTGGGACTTGGCTGTCCCGTGTTGTGGGCCTGCCCAGCCTGGTAGAGTTTATTTTCCAGCCATCCAAATACTGGAACACATCACCGGGGTCGTTTCCTGGCTGACAGGCTTCCAGCACTATCTGTAATGCTGACCTTGCCCGCAGTAGCCTGTCAAATGGAATATTATCCATGAATGGTATAATACTGCGGGCAAAGTCAGCATTACTTTGTTGCACACTTAATTGTGCAGACCCCGGGATGGGACCATAAGCTGGGCCTGCCGCTGGTGGTGCTGGCCCTGCCGCTGGTGGTGGCGGTGGTGGTGCTGGCCCTGCCGCTGGTGGTGGCGGTGGTGGTGCTGGCCCTGCCGCTGGTGGTGGCGGTGGTGGTGCTGGCCCTGCCGCTGGTGGGGGCGGTGGTGGTGCGGACCCTGCCGCTGGTGGCGGTGGTGGTGGTGGTGGCGGGGACGGCGGTGGTGGTGTTGATGGGCCTGCCGCTGGTGGCGGCGGTGGTGGTGCTGGCCCGGCCGCTGGTGGCGGCGGTGGTGGTGCTGGCCCTGGCGATGCTGGTGGTGGTGGTGGTGGTGGCGGCGGCGGCGACGGCGGTGGTGGTGGTGGCGCCGGCCGTGGTGGTGGTGGTGGGTGTTCTCCACGCCGCCTTCTGTTTGGCGGTGGAGGGTTCACAGCACGCCGCCCTCTGTAGTAAGCTTCTCTGTGGGTAAAGTAAAAAAAAATTTGGTGAATGCATTGCATTTGGAAACAAAAACATAGGTCAAACATTAAGTTGCACGCTTTTTAGACTCTGTGTATCTGTGTATTATTAATCAGATATTTGTTATTATTATGAAAGAATAACCAACTGTACATAACATAAAGGAATACGTGACTTTCTTTGCTAATTCCATACTAATACATAATCTTTCACCCCCTGATTAACACCCACCCCCCCCCCATCCCATCTAATCTAGACAATCGATAACACCAATGGTTCACATGAAAAAAAAAAGTCCCCCTGACTTCACTTTTTACTTGACATACTTAATTCACAAAACGTTTAGCTTATATCATCTATATAAAGCAGGGAAGGGGTTGAAAGGTATACAATATATATATATATAATCTATTTATATAATCGGGAGTTTGAAATTCCGGCACTGTAGCCTAATCCCAAACTCCTTAGCGTCACTGCGAGCGGAGACGCGTATGCGCCTTCGCGAGCCGCAGACGCTTAACTCACACAGCCGCTATAGCGTTTTCTCGAGCGGCCTCGCGCCCTCCGCTCACAGCAAGACCTGCGCCCCTCACAGCGCCCAATCCGCCCCGGCATGCTGGCATTTGTACTTCCCCCGTCTGTGCACCCACAGGTCTTAGCAGATCACTGATGCTGACAGCGGGGGGGGACAACACAGACAATCAAATCAGGAGGAGGTCAGTGTCAGGAGGAGATGACAGACGCCCGCCGGGGCCTGTGACACTGCAGAGGTCACAGCGGGGCTGTGTGTGCGGACAACGGGGAGGCCGGGGGCTACGGACGTACCGGACACGTCCTCTGCTCCTGGAGATGTGCCGCGGTTCCGCGCTCGCAGCGTATCTGACGCTGGAGCTGCGCTCACCACGCCCACACCACGCCCTCTGCCAAACAACCCACACCTCTCACTAACCTCCTGCAGCTAACCACACCCCATGTTTACCTTTGCCATAATGTCATTTAGCTGCGGCCGCTATCTTTAATAAGGTCAGAAATTATGGCAGTAATCGGATCTCTGCTCCCTCTAGCACGCCCCAACACTGTAGCACCATCTATTAACCCTATTCTCATCACCTATATACTCTGCTACCCACAGAGCCGTCTTTATACTCTGCTACCTCAGACCCGCCTGTATACTCTGCTACCTCAGACCCGCCTGTATACTCTGCTACCCACAGACCCGCCTGTATACTCTGCTACCCACAGAGACGCCTGTATACTCTGCTACCTCAGACCCGCCTGTATACTCTGCTACCCACAGACCCGCCTGTTACTCTGCTACCTCAGACCCGCCTGTATACTCTGCTACCCACAGACCCGCCTGTATACTCTGCTACCTCAGACCCGCCTGTATACTCTGCTACCCACAGACCCGCCTGTATACTCTGCTACCCACAGAGACGCCTGTATACTCTGCTACCTCAGACCCGCCTGTATACTCTGCTACCCACAGACCCGCCTGTATACTCTGCTACCTCAGACCCGCCTGTATACTCTGCTACCTCAGACCCGCCTGTATACTCTGCTACCTCAGACCCGCCTGTATACTCTGCTACCCACAGAGACGCCTGTATACTCTGCTACCTCAGACCCGCCTGTATACTCTGCTACCCACAGACCCGCCTGTATACTCTGCTACCTCAGACCCGCCTGTATACTCTGCTACCCACAGACCCGCCTGTATACTCTGCTACCTCAGACCCGCCTGTATACTCTGCTACCTCAGACCCGCCTGTATACTCTGCTACCCCAGACCCGCCTGTATACTCTGCTACCCACAGAGACGCCTGTATACTCTGCTACCTCAGACCCGCCTGTATACTCTGCTACCTCAGACCCGCCTGTATACTCTGCTACCTCAGACCCGCCTGTATACTCTGCTACCCACAGACCCGCCTGTATACTCTGCTACCCACAGAGACGCCTGTATACTCTGCTACCTCAGACCCGCCTGTATACTCTGCTACCTCAGACCCGCCTGTATACTCTGCTACCTCAGACCCGCCTGTATACTCTGCTACCCACAGACCCGCCTGTATACTCTGCTACCCACAGAGACGCCTGTATACTCTGCTACCTCAGACCCGCCTGTATACTCTGCTACCCACAGACCCGCCTGTATACTCTGCTACCTCAGACCCGCCTGTATACTCTGCTACCCACAGACCCGCCTGTATACTCTGCTACCCACAGAGACGCCTGTATACTCTGCTACCTCAGACCCGCCTGTATACTCTGCTACCTCAGACCCGCCTGTATACTCTGCTACCCACAGAGACGCCTGTATACTCTGCTACCTCAGACCCGCCTGTATACTCTGCTACCCACAGACCCGCCTGTATACTCTGCTACCTCAGACCCGCCTGTATACTCTGCTACCCACAGACCCGCCTGTATACTCTGCTACCTCAGACCCGCCTGTATACTCTGCTACCTCAGACCCGCCTGTATACTCTGCTACCCCAGACCCGCCTGTATACTCTGCTACCCACAGAGACGCCTGTATACTCTGCTACCTCAGACCCGCCTGTATACTCTGCTACCTCAGACCCGCCTGTATACTCTGCTACCTCAGACCCGCCTGTATACTCTGCTACCCACAGACCCGCCTGTATACTCTGCTACCCACAGAGACGCCTGTATACTCTGCTACCTCAGACCCGCCTGTATACTCTGCTACCTCAGACCCACCTGTATACTCTGCTACCTCAGACCCGCCTGTATACTCTGCTACCCACAGACCCGCCTGTATACTCTGCTACCCACAGAGACGCCTGTATACTCTGCTACCTCAGACCCGCCTGTATACTCTGCTACCCACAGACCCGCCTGTATACTCTGCTACCTCAGACCCGCCTGTATACTCTGCTACCCACAGACCCGCCTGTATACTCTGCTACCCACAGAGACGCCTGTATACTCTGCTACCTCAGACCCGCCTGTATACTCTGCTACCCACAGACCCGCCTGTATACTCTGCTACCCACAGAGACGCCTGTATACTCTGCTACCTCAGACCCGCCTGTATACTCTGCTACCCACAGACCCGCCTGTATACTCTGCTACCCACAGAGCCACGTGTATACTCTGCTACCCACAGACCCGAAATGGAACCTAATGTATATATTAATAAATAATACAAAATGTACACAACAGTGCTGCAGACACATACCTTGGCATACGGGCCACCGGGTGAAGGAAGGACAGCCGGTCATAAAAATGGTAGTGGTTGGGCAATGGAGCGGCTCCCGGTTGTCTCTCAGAGTACTGCCGGTACTGCTTCTTATGCTGGTCCCGGCAGCTCCTCCACCGTTTTTTAAGATGGTCAACTGTGAAATGATTTGAAACCGGCTTTAGAGATGTGTAATATTTGAAACAACAAAAGTATGTGTACAAATCAACAATAACATTTTATTCATTTTGTGTGTGTAATGTGTATACAAGGCACAGTGACACGACAGTGTGGAACATCATCAACAGCATTACGGACATTGAGCTCACGTGGCCACAATCACAAATGAGGCAGGACACATGTCAACGCATAGAGAATGTAATAGTGCGGGCACCAGACTCTGGTCATTAGTGGTATTTATATACACCCAACCCCTTGGCCGAAAGAGCCAGGAGGATCAGACATTAAACTCATTGTACTGTTGTGACCCCATCCAAATATAGGCAACTATGCGGTGGAGCATGATAACACATTCAGGGTCCTGTATACCCTGCTATGGGGGCCCTGTATTCCCACTGCTGGGGGCCCTGTAAACCCACTGGGCCACTGTCTACCCACTGCTGGGGGCCCTGTATACCCACTGCTGGGGGGCCTGTACACACACTGAGGGCCCTGTATACAGGGACTGACTGGCACCCTACAGTTTGGGTCGCAACCCTCCCTCACTGGCCCGACACAGGTGAGGACGGGGTGTGGGGGGGGGTGATGACTGGCGGCCGCCTCACAGTCACCGCAGCTCCCGCATTATCCTATGGCTCGCTCCCAGCCGCAGCCTCGCGCTCCTCACAGCCGCTCGCTACCAGTCGCAGCCGCACGCCACTCACAGACGCTCACTCCCGGACGCAGCCGCGTGCTGATGACGTCATCGCGCGGCCAGGAGCTTCCGTTTCCGCCTGCTGCTTCAGGGACATGCGGATTATTCATGCTCCTGCAGCCGCATGACCCGTGGCACCTGGGCCAGTCCGCCCCTGCCTGTATACCACAATATGGGGGCATGTATACCCAGCTGGGGGCCTGTATACTCTGCAGGGGGAGGTGTATACTCTGCTGGGGGGCTGTCTACCAGTGATAGCCGCTGTATACCAGGATGGCGGTGAATATGTTTTCATAGTTTTTCGGGGCAAAAATAGGGGGGTCGGCTTATACACGGGTCGGCTTATACACGAGTATATATACAGTAAATGCAATATATAACGTGTAAACTCATTTAACTTACTTAGATTGCTCTGTTCCTCATGGTCACTCCGATGGAACGCAGGGAACATCTCTTGGGCGATCTCTCTCCAGGCTGTATTAATTAGGGTCGTATCCCCATACTCAGGATCTGTAGGGAGCCATAGAAATGGACGAGCCTCCACAAGTGCAATAAGACGCAGCGTGTTCACCATGCCACGTCCTGCTGCCATGATTGCACTGATGAATGGATCGCTCTGTGTGTGCGCCTGTCAGCGCGACTCGCTTCCTGTTTCCTTAAACCATGGTGTGTGCTGGAGAATCCCTTCCCTCGCATCATCGGCTACAAGCCTCAAAATAAGAGAAAAACCAGCGAGTTTGGACTCGCACACTTTCAGAGACACATCAGCGAGTTGTAAATGTCATTATTCGCTATTACTCGGGTCCCTATTCATTAACATTGGACTCGCTGGACTCGCAACGAGTCCCGAGTCCTTGACTCGGACTCGTTGGGGTCTTGCGATTCCGAGTCTTTTCGGACTCGCCCATCTCTACTGATGGTCAAAACAGAAAAATTACAATGAATAACATAATTGAATTACAGCTGTACTCGGCAAGTCTTTTTAGAAATTTCTCACAAATAACCAAACAGCCTCTAGGGGGAACCATACATCAAATAGTAAAGGTTACAGAAAGAAAAATAAGGGAAATAGGTCTATGAGACAGAACAATAATTCAACACAGAACAGAATTCTATCACAATGAAAAGATATTCCAAAAAAATATATACCTGTATATCGCTTTCTTTCTCATGTGTATTGGATCATCAAATTTACAAAAAAATACTTTACACAAATGTGTCTATAATAAAGAAAGAAACATCACAAATGTCTCATAGGCAAAAAACATAAAGGCAAACTCTCACCTCGAGAGAACAAATTGATAGTGGGACCTACAGGAAATAATTCCTAGATATGACCCTATTGGTACATTACACACGTACCTAATGATGATGTATAGGGACTGTGTTATAGTAATAAAAGGAGAAAAGAAACAATAAGTGGCTTATACTGTAGGAATAGTTCATAAAGAACCCATATAAAATACAGGATAATATTGTGAAAACCAATCATGACTTGTGTACGGTGTGTTAAGGACCAATGCTTTACCTTATGATTCTAACTGTGCAGTTCAATATTGAAAACAACCGTCATATACAGTAAAGACCCATAGGGAATTCACTAAATAAAAAAGGAAATTATTAATAAACCAATTCCATGTAATATATATATATGACACAATATAGTCACAAGATCAGGTCCGTACCTGCTATATCGATTAGTTGAGATTACACTACCACAACATAATATAATAGGAATCACTCATGAAGTAAATACTGTAAATGAAAATAACAATAGAATCAGGCCAAATCAGTATGTCAACAACAACCTATGTGCTCCGCCTCATGGCATACCTTAAAGTACAGCCCAAGATATAAAGAATCACCAGAAACCTGGTAAAATAACACAAAGTTCATCAAAAGCAATTAAGACTAGTGATGAGCAAGTACTAAAATGCTCGGGTGCTCGAAGCTCGGGCCGAGCATCCCGAGATACTCGTGTACTCGGCCCGAGTACCGAGCCCAATATTATCCTATGGGAGACCCGAGTATTTTTATGAAATGAATGCCGGCAGCATGTAGAAACCCTAAAAATGCCACAAAAGTCTCAGAAGAGTGCTCAAATGACATGGCAACACCATGGGGACGACCCCTGGAAGCATTTCTCACTCAAAAGTCACAGCTGTGAACAATCTTGTCCGAGTTTCACGCCAATTTTACGGAGTCACCAGAAAACCTTCCAAAATGAATATTTAGGGTGGAAATGTTAAGGGCACATACCCAATAGTGAGATACAGCTGGTGTATGTTACTTTTTGTGTTTACATGAAAGATTTTACGTGAAAACATTGTGCGGCACTCCGATGTCCCTGAGAAGCGACGTACAGGAAACCCTGTCTTGACATAATGTGCCCATTTTGAGGAAGTGGGTGTATTGTAGTATTTTCCTTTGCCAGGGCAGTCCAAAATTGGGAGGTTCACCAATGCCCCTGGATAGAGACGTGCATGAGGGCCTGTAAACCTGAAGTGGGTGTATTGTAGTATAGCCCTTTGGCAGGGCAGCCAAAAATTGGGAGTCTCCACATTGTCCCAGAATAGAGAGGTGCAGGAGGGCCTGTAAACCTGAAGTGGGTGTATTGTAGTATAGCCCTTTGGTAGGGTCAGCCAAAAATTGGGAGGCTCCACAATGACCCATGCATACAGACATGCATGAGGGCCTGTAAACCTCAATTGGGTGTATTGTAGTATAGCCCTTTGGCAGGGCAGCCAAAAATTGGGAGGCTCCACATTGTCCTTGGATAGAGACGTGCATGAGGGCCTCAAAACATTTTTCCCATTGAAAAGGAGTGGGTCTCCTGTTGTTGTAATGCCCATTCTAAAAGAATGGGTGAAAAAATTTACCACTGGGGGTATACCTGAAACAACAGCCTAACTATTGTAACGGTCATCATGGTGGCACATGAGGAGAAGGAGGAGCAGTCCAGCGATTAGCCAAAGTCCAGAACTGTGTACCCATGGGTGAGTGGAGGTACATGCAGGGCCGCACCGTCCATTGGACAGTGTGAGCCCTGTCATTCAGGCGGCAGCAGGCAGGGGGAGCGGCAGTGCAGAAGGGGGCGGCGCCTCATGCACACAGCCCCCCCTGTCATGGCGCCGGCCGCTCACCGCAGGTAAGCGGCGACCCGGGGAGAGGCACAGAAGGGGCGGCAGCGCTGCCCAGGGTTCAATAGCACCCCCCCCCCCGGTACTCACGGCCGCGGCCGACAATGACTGCCGCGGCTCAGGTGGCAGAAGGGGCGGCAGTGCTGGGCTCCACTAGCACCCAACCCCCCCCCCGTAATCGGTGCCGCGGCTCAGGGGGCGGCAGTGCTGGGCTCCACTAGCACCCCCCCCCCCGTAATCGGTGCCGCGGCTCAGGCGGCAGAGGGGCTTGGTGCACCCCTGGGTACATGGCAAATTTCCATATCAAAATTTAAATTCCGCTGTCATTTGTTGGTGGTGTGGTGAAGTCTGGCCCAATCCAACCCTTGTTCATCTTGATCAGAGTCAGCCTGTCAGCATTTTCAGTTGACAGGCGGGTGCGTTTATCAGTAATGATTCCACCTGCGGCACTGAAAACACGCTCTGACAAAACGCTAGCGGCAGGGCGGGCCAGGACTTCCAAGGTGTAGAGAGCCAATTTATGCCACGTGTCCAGCTTGGAGACCCAATAATTGTAAGGCACAGAGGAGTCTCGCAGTACAGTTGTTCGATCTGCAAGGTACTCCTTCAGCATCTGGCCAAACTTAGCATTTCTTGTGGCACTACCCCGCACCTCAGGGGCTGTGGTACGTGAGGGACTGAGAAAACTGTCCCACATCGTAAAGACTGTTCCCCTACCTCTGGCGGATTGGACTTGTGCCCCTCTCGGCCGTACGCCTTGGTTGTCCACCGATTCCTGACCTATGCCGCTAGCGTTTTGTGAGGGGAATGCTTTGCCTACTTCCATGACTATGGCCTTCTGGAACTGCTGCATTTTGGCTGACCTCTCCGCCTCAGGAATGAGAGAAATAAAGTTCTCCTTGTAGCGTGGGTCTAAGAGTGTTGCCAACCAGTACTGATTGTCGGCCAAGATGTTCTGAACGCGAGGGTCACGAGCCAGGCAGCTTACCATAAATTCAGCCATGTGCGCCAGACTCTTAACAGCCATCACTTCCGTATCCTGACCAACATGATGACTGAACATGCTGTCCTCCTCCTCCTCATCTCCCCTGTCCTCTGGCCAGCCACGCTGAATCGAGGGTATGACTGGTGTGCATGTCATATCCTCAATTTGGCCAGAGAGTTGCTCCATGTCTTCATCCTCCTCCTCCTCGTCATAGTCCTCCACTGCACGTTGTGATGAGATGAGGCTGGGCTGTGTGTTATCACCCAAACCCACTACTGTTTCTTGCTCCAAGTCATCGCGCTCGGCCTGCAATGCATCCTCTTTGTTTTTCAGCAGAGACCGTTTTAGAAGGCAGAGTAGTGGTATGGTGACGCTAATAATGGCGTCATCGCCGCTCACCATCTTGGTGGAGTCCTCAAAGTTTTGGAGGACGGTACATAGGTCGGACATCTATCTCCACTCCTCAGGTGTTATGTGTGGAGTTTGACCCATTTCCCGACGGCTTAGGTGATGCAGGTAGTCAACAACTGCCCTCTTGTGCAGAGTTGAATTCCAACGCGTGGGGACATCACACACCAGTCTGTGGGCCGGAAGATGCAAACGGCGCTGAAAACCGGCAAGGCCGGCTGAAGCAGCAGGTGACTTGCGAAAATGTGCAGACAGGCGGCGAACTTTTACCAGCAGATCAGACAGCTCTGGGTATGATTTTACAAACCGCTGAACCACCAGGTTGAGCACATGGGCCACGCATGGAACATGCGTCAGCTGGCCTCGCCTCAAAGCTGCCACCAGGTTCCGGCCATTGTCACACACGACCTTTCCTGGCTTTAGGTTCAGAGGTGTGAGCCAGTGATCTGCCTGCTGTTTCAGAGCTGCAACCTCTTGCATTGTGGGGCTTGTCACCTATGCAGACTAGCTTCAGCACAGCCTGTTGCCGCTTCGCATAGGCAGTGCTGCAGTGCTTCCAGCTTGGGACTGGTGTGGAGGGTACAGTGGATGAGGATGCGAAGGAGGAGGAGGAGGAGGCTGAGGAGCATGACATTCCGGAGCTGTAGAGTGTCTGTGAAACCCTGACAGAGGTAGGGCCTGCTATCCTTGGTGTGGGAAGAACGTGTTCCGTCCCTCGCTCAGACTGGGTCCCAGCCTCCACAATATTAACCCAGTGTGCCGTCAAGGAGATGTAGCGGCCTTGCCCACAAGCACTTGTCCACATGTCTGTGGTTAGGTGGACTTTGGCTGAAACAGCGTTGTTCAGGGCACGTGTGATGCTTTGGGACATGTGGTTATGCAATGCGGGGATGGCACATCTGGAGAAATAGTGGCGGCTGGGGACCGAGTAACGTGGGACAGCAGCTGCCATCAGGTCGCGGAATGCTTCCGTCTCCACCAGCCGGAAAGGCAACATTTCTAGCGCTATGAGTCGCGAAATGTGAGAATTTAGGACTGTGGCATGTGGGACGTTGGCAGCGTATTTGCGCCTGCGTTCAAAGGTTTGCTGAATGGATAATTGAACGCTGCGCTGGGACAAGGACGTGCTTGATGGTGGTGTTATTTGTGCGTGGGCAACTTCAGGTGCAGGGCCGGAGGCTTGTTAACGGCCAGCATGGACAGGGGATTGGCTCGCACTCACAACACGCGAAGACGTAGCAGTGACATCAGCAAGCACCGCTCCTCGACTCTGTTGTACTTCCCATAAAGTCGGTTGCTTGGCTGACATGTGCCTGATCATGCTGGTGATGGTCAGGCTGCTAGTTTTCGTACCCCTGCTGATGCTGGCATGACAGGTGTTGCAAATGGCCTTTTTAGAGTCATCTGGAGCCAACTTAAAAAACTGCCAGACTCGGGAAGACCTAACATTTGCACAGGCACCTTGAGTCGTGTTGTTGTGCCGGGGAACGGTTGCCTGCCTTCTGCCTGCGGACACGACCCTGCTTCGTACTGCCTGTTGGGATGCTACGCCTCCCTCCCCCTATGCACTGCTGTCCTCGCTCTGCATATCCTCCTGCCAGTTTGGGTCAGCTACTGGATCATCCACCACGTCATCTTCCTCTTCCACACCCTGATCCTCCTCCTGACTTCCTGGCAATTGTGCCTCATCATCGTCCACCCCTTGTTGAGACACGTTGCCAACGTTCCGTTCGTGAGAACGTGGCTGCTCAAATATTTGGGCATCTGTACATACCATCTCCTCATTATCCACTTCAACAGGAGCTGGCGAGAGGCCAGATTCTGCAAATGGATACTTGAACAGCTCTTTCGAGTGTCCAAGTGTGGGATCAGTAATGTCTGTGGACGTGTACTCGGCCTGATGGTAGGAAGGAGGATCAGGTTGGGAAATGTGCGGTGCAGTATCACGGCTACTGACACTTGACCGTGTGGAAGACAGGGTATTTGTGGAGGTGCCAATCTGACTTGAAGCATTATCCGCTATCCAAGTAACAACCTGTTGACACTGGTCTTGGTTCAAGAGCGGTGTACTGCTGCGGGCCCCAAGAATTTGGGACAGGACGTGCGAGCGAGTAGATGTGCCCCTTTGTTGTTGCGAAATTAGTGCTTGCACACGACCTCGGCCTCTGCCTGCACCACCATCACATTCACTTCCTTGTTCCTTGCCAACGCCCTTGCGCATTTTGCCTGGATACAGCGACAACAGTCTGGTGACTGTTCAGGTCACAGGAAAGTTGGATTTTAGAACCTGCCTGTATCAAGCTAGTAAGTACAACAGTCTGGTGACTGTTCAGGTCACAGGAAAGTAGGATTTTAGTCCCTAACCTGTATCAAGCTAGTAAGTACAACATCTGGTGACTGTTCAGGTCACAGGAAAGTTGGATTTTAGTCCCAACCTGTATCAAGCTAGTAAGTACAACAGTCTGGTGACTGTTCAGGTCACAGGAAAGTAGGATTTTAGAACCTGCCTGTATCAAGCTAGTAAGTACAACAGTCTGGTGACTGTTCAGGTCACAGGAAAGTAGGATTTTAGTCCCTAACCTGTATCAAGCTAGTAAGTACAACAGTCTGGTGACTGTTCAGGTCACAGGAAAGTTGGATTTTAGTCCCTAACCTGTATCAAGCTAGTAAGTACAACAGTCTGGTGACTGTTCAGGTCACAGGAAAGTAGGATTTTAGAACCTGCCTGTATCAAGCTAGTAAGTACAACAGTCTGGTGACTGTTCAGGTCACAGGAAAGTAGGATTTTAGTCCCTAACCTGTATCAAGCTAGTAAGTACAACAGTCTGGTGACTGTTTAGGTCACAGGAAAGTAGGATTTTAGTCCCTAACCTGTATCAAGCTAGTAAGTACAACAGTCTGGTGACTGTTCAGGTCACAGGAAAGTTGGATTTTAGTCTCTAACCTGTATCAAGCTAGTAAGTACAACAGTCTGGTGACTGTTCAGGTCACAGGAAAGTTGGATTTTAGAACCTGCCTGTATCAAGCTAGTAAGTACAACAGTCTGGTGACTGTTCAGGTCACAGGAAAGTAGGATTTTAGTCCCTAACCTGTATCAAGCTAGTAAGTACAACAGTCTGGTGACTGTTCAGGTCACAGGAAAGTAGGATTTTAGTCCCTAACTAGCTGATTTCCGGAAGGTAGTACAGGAACGCAAGAAAAAGAAGTTCCTGCGCGATCAGGACGACTACGTCCAAGGACGAGTCTATAGGTGGCGGAATAAAGATCCTAATAATTGGCCATATCCTAGACAGGATTCATATGGCTCAGGTAGTAGCCTTGAGAGTTTGGGCCTAGGGTATCCACCCTACCCATTTTTTCCAACCACGATGTTATGGAGGCAGATGCAGGGCTGGACGCAGTGATGGAAGAGGTCGAGGAAGTTACCGTTATCCATCACAACCACGACCACAGGTAGGTCAATCAGATTTGGTATACAACATTTCCTCCCAAAATATTTCACCTTCAGATTTGGAGTTACTCCAGAGGGGGCTTTCCTTCTGTCCTACTCCTAATCTTAATTCATTTCAGGTAGATCAGGAACTTAGACGTTTCTTTAGAACAATCAGACTGAAAACGCATTTTAGTCGACTAGGTAATGATTTGTCTCCAATGCCAACCTCTTCCTCCTCTGAGTTCACCCTGAATGATCTAAATCTACGTATCGTTAGTAAATTTCAACCTCCCAAAAACTACCATCTGGTTGAGACGTTTGTTAAACTGGTTACACAGGATGTGGATCGGTTGATCAATGAAATAGAAAGAGGCGAACATAGGGTGAAACGGAATCTCCCTACATGTGTTATGCAATCTATTCGCCAACTTCAGGCTAATAAAAAAGTCATTATTAAGCCGGCGGATAAAGGTGGTGCTGTTGTAATTATGGATCGTGCATACTATATTAACGAGATAAAACAGCAATTAAGCGATGCGGAGACATATGCACCCATTGATCGTGATCCTACTAGTTCCATCCGGAATAGAATCACTAAGAGGGTTGAATACTACTTGCATAATAATACCATTGATTCTAAATTAGCAGAACTTCTCGTTGCACAGCACCCCATCGCGCCTGTGTTTTATACCTTACCCAAAGTGCACAAAAACCTTCTACATCCTCCTGGATGCCCTGTTGTGGCGTCCACTGAGTCTTTACTCTCGCCTTTGGCAATAGTGGTAGATAAGATCCTGTCTCCCTTAGTTCCCTCAATTCCCTCATATTTAAAGGATACGTCTCACTTTCTCACTGTCATTCGGGAATTAGATGTGTTACCAATCAATATCATTCTGGTCACTATGGACACGTCCATAGGACACGATTTGGGCTTAGAAGCCATCAAGTGGTTTTTGGACACGTATAGCAATCTCAGTGTCCAACAAAGGGATTTTTGCAGAGAGTTCACCGAACTTGTTCTTCATAACAATTATTTTCTTTTTATGGATCAGTTTTACATGCAGCGCAGGGGGACGGCCATGGGGTCCAACATGGCGCCCCCCTACGCTAATATTTTTATGGCTTATTTTGAATATAACTATGTCACATCTGATCCCATGATACAGTCTAAGACATTGACTTGGAAACGTTATATTGATGATGTGTTTGTGGTGTGGACTGGGACGATAATGGAATTGGATATAATGTATAATCGGTTAAACACATCGCGTTCCTGGCTTAACTTTTTCCATTCACAGTAGTTTACAGGTGATTTCCTTTTTGGATACTTTAGTCATGTTGGATGACCAAGGCAGAATATCTTTAGATATTTACACTAAACCTACGGATAGGAACAGTATCCTCCATTATGATAGCTGCCATCCACGGCATATAAAACAATCATTGCCTCACTCCCAACATATGAGGATCAAAAGGATTGTCTCGAACCCTGCTAAGCTAGTAATTAGACATAAGGAAATGACTCAAAAATTTGTCGAGAGGGGATATCCCTAATATTTGGCATCTGCCTGTAATGTGACTGAACCTAGACGATCAGATCCCTCCCCCTGAGTGGCCTTTGTATCAACGTTCCACCCTTATTCATATAAGATTAAAAAAATCGTGAAGGAACATTGGCCTATTCTGATGAAGTCCTATCCAGATATTACCGAATTTAATGTTCCACCGTTGTTTTGGTATAAAAGAGCCCAAAGTCTTAGGGATAGATTGGTTCGAGCCGATATAGGCCCGGAGAAAGTAACCAGACAAAGGTTCGCTGGTACTCCAAGAGAGGGAAATCTTCCCTGTCTAGGATGTCCTCAATGCTCTCACATGGTTAAGGGAACGAAATTTACACATCCTAGGTCTGGCAAGGTCTTCACGATCCATGGTATTTTACCTGTGATTTATCTTATGTGGTGTATCTCTTGAAGTGCCCGTGCGGTCTCGGGTACGTTGGGGAAACCACCCAGCATATCCGAGACCGCATCAGTAAACATAAGTCCACGATTCGGTGTGGCAATACTTTATTACCGGTGCCGAGCCACTTTGTTGATAGGGGACATAGAATTTCTCAACTTCGTTTTCAGGTCTTGGAACAAGTGCCCCTGGGTAGACGGGGAGGTGACAGGATCAAACGCCTCAAAGAGAGGGAATCATTTTGGATACACTGTCTCCAGACCCTTTCTCCATTGGGTTTAAATAGAGAGTATGCGGTTTCATGACATGATTTTTTCCTCATTCAGTAATATACATCTTGTCAATTTTCTCCATAAAACTACTAGTGTTATCTAATTTGTGGACCCAAAGGGGCTTCCCTAGTATTTATTTTGTCATTGATCCATTATTGATGTCCTTTCACTATATGATACATTTCGATTTAACATTCGCATTGAGGTTTGCTTATTAATTATCATTTTCATTTGATATCGACATATATAGTTCCAAGTATCATCAAATAATGTTTTGCACTTAGTATAATCTTATTTTGCTTATTATTTCCTCCTTTTTCCTTTTTAGGCCTGAACAGGGTTTCCCTGGTAACAGTAGCGCTTATAACAGGATACACTACCATCACCAACACCTCCTGTTTCTCTTTTCTCTTTTCCAACACACTTTACAAGTGACACTTCGTCACTTCCGGTGACGGCGCTACGGTGACGTCACTTCCGGTTACGTTATGCGTTCCACATTACGTTTTGCGGTTCAAATACCGGAAATTGGAGTATTTGACCGCTCGGGCAGTATAAAAGCCGGTATCTTCTGTTGCTTGGTGCATTCCTGCCAGGGCCCTGTATGCACTACACCAGTGAGTATTTTGGAGCATTATTACTGTATTTTCATTGGTCTTAATTGCTTTTGATGAACTTTGTGTTATTTTACCAGGTTTCTGGTGATTCTTTATCTCTTGGGCTGTACTTTAAGGTATGCCATGGGGCGGAGCACATAGGTTGTTGTTGACATACTGATTTGGCCTGATTCTATTGTTATTTTCATTTACAGTATTTACTTCATGAGTGATTCCTATTATATTATGTTGTGGTAGTGTAATCTCAACTAATCGATATAGCAGGTACGGACCTGATCTTGTGACTATATTGTGTCATATATATATTACATGGAATTGGTTTATTAATAATTTCCTTTTTTTAATTAGTGAAATCCCTATGGGTCTTTACTGTATATGACGGTTGTTTTCAATATTGAACTGCACAGTTAGAATCATAAGGTAAAGCATTGGTCCTTAACACACCGTACACAAGTCATGATTGGTTTTCACAATATTATCCTGTATTTTATATGGGTTCTTTATGTAATATTCCTACAGTATAAGCCACTTATTGTTTCTTTTCTCCTTTTATTACTATAACACAGTCCCTATACATCATCATTAGGTATATGTGTAATGTACCAATAGGGTCATATCTAGGAATTATTTCCTGTAGGTCCCACTATCAATTTGTTCTCTCGAGGTGAGAGTTTGCCTTTATGTTTTTTGCCTATGAGACATTTGTGATGTTTCTTTCTTTATTATAGACACATTTGTGTAAAGTATTTTTTCGTAAATTTGATGATCCAATACACATGAGAAAGAAAGCGATATACAGGTATATATTTTTTTGGAATATCTTTTCATTGTGATGGAATTCTGTTCTGTGTTGAATTATTGTTGTGTCTCATAGACCTATTTCCCCTATTTTTCTTTCTGTAACCTTTACTATTTGATGTATGGTTCCCCCTAGAGCAGGGGTGGGAAACTCCAGTCCTCGAGGGCCGCAATCAATGCATGTTTTCAGGATTTCCTTAGTATTGCACAGGTGATAACATAATCACTTGCACTGGTGATGATTCCAATCCCTGTGCAATACTAAGGAAATCGTGAAAACCTGCACTGATTGCGGCCCTCGAGGACTGGAGTTCCCCACCCCTGCCCTAGGGACTGCTTGGTTATTTGTGAGAAATATCTAAAAAGACTTGCTGAGTACAGCTGTAATTCAATTATGTTATTCATTGTAATTTTTCTGTTTTGACCATCAGTTATTTGTGTCTGAAGAAGGCGATAGCGGAAAACGTTTATACGAATGACTGAGAGATATATATACAAAAAAAGAATATTGAATTGATTTCACGAATAAAGCCATCAACCACAATTATTGGACTATTTTTTCTTTATGGTGTGCCAGATTTCTCTTTATATAGTGTACTAGCTGTGAGCCCGATGCAAATGCATCGGGATTCTAGAACGTGGCAATATTATTTGCATTAATAGCATTATTATTACCATTAATAGCATAATTATTAGCATTAACAGCATTATTATTAGCATTAATAGCATTATTAACAGCAATAATAGTACTATTAATAGTATTGTTATTAGTATTATTAGCATTATTACCATAAATAGCATTAATAATAGTGTTAATAGCATTATTATGAGGAGTAATAGCATTATTAGCATTAATAAAATTATGAATAGCATTAATAGAATTAAAAATAGCATTAATAGCATTATTAATAGGATTAATAGCATGATTATTAGAATTAATAGCATTAATATTAGCATGAATAGCATTAATAGCATTATTAATAACATTAATACCATTATTAATAGCATTAATAGCCTACATAATAGAATGAATAGCATAAATAATCGCATTAATAGCATGAGTATTAGCATAAAGAGCATTAATAGCAATATTATTAGCATTAATAGAATTTTGAATAGCATAAATAGCATGATTATTAGCCTTAATAGCATTATTAATAGCGTTAATATGATTATTATTAGCATTATTAGCATTAATATTAGCATTAATAGCATAATTATTAGCATTAATAGCATTATTATTAGCATTAATAGCATTAATAATACAATTAATAGCATTAATATTAGCATTAATAGCATTAATAGTATTATTAATAGCATGAATAACATTATTAATAGCATTAATGGCATTAATAGCATTATTAATAGCATTAATAGCATAAACAATAGAATTAATAGCATAACTAATCGCATTATTAGCATTACTATTAGCATAAAGAGCATTAATAGCAATATTATTAGCATTAATAGCATTTTGAATAGCATAAATAGCATGATTATTAGCCTTAATAGCATTATTAATAGCGTTAATATGATTATTAATAGCATTATTAGCATTAATAGTAGCATTAATAGCATAATTATTAGCATTAATAGCATTATTATGAGCAGTAATAGCATTATTATTAGCATTAATAGCATTATATAATATAACATTATTGCATTAATTAATAATACAATTAATAGCATATTAACATTATTAGCATTAATAGCATTAATAGCATTTAATAGCATAATACATTATTAATAGCATAATAAGCATTATCATAATAGCATTAATAGCATATATAGATTAATAGCATTAATGCATTAATAGCAATTACTATTAGCATAAAGTAATATTAATAGCAATAATTATATTAGCATTAATAGCATTATTATTAGCATAAATAGCATTATTAGCTTAATAGCATATTATTAGCAGTTATTGATTATTATAGCATTATTAGCATTTAGCTATTAGCATTAATAGCATAATTATTAGCATTAATAGCATTAATAATAGCATTAATAGCAATATTATTGCATTAATAGCATTATTATTAGCCATTAATAGCATTAATTATTAGCATTAATAGCATAATTATTAGCATTAATAGCATTAATAATAGCATTAATAGCAATATTATTTGCATTAATAGCATTATTATTACCATTAATAGCATAAATTATTAGCATTAATAGCATAATTATTAGCATTAATAGCATTAATAATAGCATTAATAGCAAATTATTTGCATTAATAGCATTATTATTAGCATTAATAGCATAATATTAGCATTAATAGCATTAATTATTTAGCAATTATTGCATATAGCATTATTAATACATTAATAGCAAATTATTAGCATTAATAGCATAAATATTAGCATTAATAGCATAATTATTAGCATTAATAGCATTAATAATAGCATTAATAGCAATATTATTTGCATTAATAGCATTATTATTACCATTAATAGCATAATTATTAGCATTAATAGCATAATTGATTAGCATTAATAGCATTAATAATAGCATTAATAGCAATATTATTTGCATTAATAGCATTATTATATACCATTAATAGCATAATTATTAGCATTAATAGCATTATTATTAGCATTAATAGCATTAATAATAGAATTAATAGCAATATTATTTGCATTAATAGCATTATTATTACCATTAATAGCATAATTATTAGCATTAATAGCATAATTATTAGCATTAATAGCATTAATAAAAGAATTAATAGCAATATTATTTGCATTAATAGCATTATTATTACCATTAATACCATAATTATTAGCATTAATAACATAAATATTAGCATTAATAGCATAATTATTAGCATTAATAGCATTATTATTAGCAGTAATATCATTATTATTAGCAGTAATATCATTATTATTAGCATTTTTTTTTTTATTCTTATTTTTTATGTTATTATGTATAATTTTTTTTTTTTTTTTATTATTTTTTAATATTTTTTTTATTATTAAATTAATTTATTATTTGTTATTTTAAGTGAGCCTGAGACACAGTTCTCCTTCAGGTCCGCTCAAAGGGCTCATATTATTAGCATATTATATATTTTTTTATTATTATTTTTATATTATTTTTTTATTATTTTTTTTATTATTTTTTTATTATTTTTTAAATATTATTTAATTATTTTTTTTATTATTAAATTTATTAGTTATTTTAAGTGAGCCTGAGGCTGAGACACAGTTCTCCTTCAGGTCCGCTGAAAGGGCTCATATTATTAGCTTATTTTTTTTTTTTTTATTATTTTTTATTTATTTTTTTATTGATTTTTAATTATTTTTTTATTATTTTTTAAATATTATTTAATTATTTGTTTTATTATTAAATTTATTAGTTATTTTAAGTGAGCCTGAGGCTGAGACACAGTTCTCCTTCAGGTCCGCTGAAATGGCTCATATTATTGGCTTTTTTTTTTTATTATTATTATTATTTTTTATTTATTTTTTTATTATTTTTTAATTATTTTTTTATTATTTTTTAAATATTATTTAATTATTTTTTTTATTATTAAATTTATTTGTTGGTCGCTGTGTACTGCCCTCAGCCAATCAGAAGAGCCCGTCATTTCCCATTGACATACATTAGCGGTGTGTCGGCGATTTTATGGCCGGCCACCTGGTTCTATTTGTCGGCCCTAAAATCGCGGACACACCGCTAATGCATGTCTATGGGCAGTCAGCCCGATTTCTGATTGGTCGCTCTCTGCTGACGCCGACCAATCAGAATTCGAGCTCACCGCCCATAGACATGCATTAGCGGTGTGACCGCGATTTTAGGGCCGACAAATAGAACCAGGTGGGCGGCCATAAAATCGCCGACACATCGCTAATGTATGTCAATGGGAAATGAGGGGCTCTTCTGATTGGCTGAGGGCAGTAGACAGCGACCAATCAGAAGAGCGGCTCACATCTCATTGAGATAGAATGGCGGATTTTTCGTCCATTCTATCTTAATGAGAAGTAAAGAGGACGTCGTAGCTGGAAGTTGGCGGAAAGAAGAGAGAAGACTGGCGGGGCCGGAGGAAGAGGACGAATGGCCGGACGGAGGAGTTGTGGATCGGACGGACGATCAGATGACTAAGAAGGCATGTAAGTGATCGACGGGGGCGTTAGGTTAGGGGACGGCGGGGACTTCGGGTGTAGGGCCTTAGGTGTTAGCGACAGCGGCGGGGTAAGCGGCGGGAGCTTAGGAGGCGGCGGGGCTTAGGGGATAGGGGTTTAGGTGCGGCGGGGCTTTTAGGTGCGGCGGGGCTTTTAGGTGCGGCGGGGCTTTTAGGTGCGTCGGGGCTTAGGGGTAGGGCATTAGGTGCGGCGGGGCTTAGGGGGTAGGGGCTTAGGTGCGGCGGGTCGGGGCTTAGGTGCGGCGGGGCTTGGGGGTAGGGGCTTAGGTGCGGCGGGGCTTTTAGGTGCGGCGGGGCTTAGGGGGTAGGGGCTTAGGTGCGGCGGGGCTTAGGGGGTAGGGGCTTAGGTGCGGCGGGGCTTTTAGTTGCGGCGGGGCTTAGGGGGTAGGGGCTTAGGTGCGGCGGGGCTTAGGGGGTAGGGGCTTAGGTGTGGCGGGGCTTTTAGGTGCGGCGGGGCTTAGGGGGTAGGGGCTTAGGTGCGGCGGGGCTTAGGGGGTAGGGGCTTAGGTGCGGCGGTGCTTAGGGGGTAGGGGCTTAGGTGCGGCGGGTCGGGGCTTAGGATGCAGCGGGGCTTAGAGGGTAGGGACTTAGGGGCGGCGGAGTTAGGGGGTAGGAGCTTAGGTGCGTGGTGGCTGTGCGGACATTGCGGGGTGGGTGTGCGGACATGGGGGGGCTGTGTGGACGACATATGGGTGGCTGTGCGGACATGGGGGTGGCTGTGCGGACATGGGGGTGGCTGTGCGGAGATGGGGGTGGCTGTGCGGACATGGGGGGGGCTGTGCGGACATGGGGGGGCTGTGCAGGCATGGGGGGGGTTGTGCGGAGATGGGGGTGGCTGTGCGGACATGGGGGGGCTGTGCGGACATGGGGGGGGCTGTGCGGACATGGGGGGGCTGTGCGGACATGGGGGGGGCTGTGCGGAGATGGGGGTGGGGCGAATTGTGCCGCCTCCGCTCCATGGTCCCCGGGGAGCGAGTTGCGGCTCAGGCAGCGACTCGCAATGGCCTCGCGGCCATTGCTCGCGCTACCTGAGCGGTAAATCGCTAAGGTTGTGGCCGAGCCTCTGGTTCGATTTTCGGACAGCGACTCGCAATGGCCGCTTCGCGGCCATTGCTCGCACTCAGCCAGCGACTCCCAATGGCCTCGCGGCCATTGCTTCGCGCCCAATGTTAAATTCGTATCTACATGACCACGCCGGAAGTAGCGCGCGGAGGGGCGCTTTTCCGATTCGCGATTATATAATAGATTCCAGTTCTGGCACCTATATACTTTTTGTTGTAAGCCAGCTCTTTCTTATAATGTCATGGGAAACAAACCACCATTTTCCGGTATCTCGGGATGATTGTGTGGGCTGCTGCTATGCAGAACCTCAGGATGTCATTCTTTTGAGATTTGATGGAGCCCAGGAGTATGCAGAGTAGAGCAATCTGTGGTGATTTCTTCACTTCCCCGCCACTTATCACCCTGTATTCAGAGAAGACACCTTCCCAAAAGGGTTGTATTTTGTTGCAGTTCCACCAAATGTGGGTCATTGCTCTCTCCCATTGTGGCATCTCCAACATCTATCTGTCTCCGATGGGAATGCCATATGAAGCTCCGCCGGAGATCGATACTGCCTATTAAGAATTTAGAATTTTTTTTCCTAGGCTTGGCATTCCATGGACATTTTATGTGATACGACGAATTCTCTATCCCAATTTGCTCCCAAAATGTCTAC
Source organism: Allobates femoralis (assembly GCA_033576535.1). Lineage (NCBI taxonomy): Eukaryota > Metazoa > Chordata > Amphibia > Anura > Aromobatidae > Allobates > Allobates femoralis. Next base: position 214,393,468 of record JARQOC010000006.1, on the reverse strand, counting down.
CAGTAGTTTTTCCTCCCACTTTTTGGTATATTTTTAGATTTGTCTGACGCATTTTGATTCATGTTTAAGTAAATTGTTGGTAAACAGTGGGCAGGTGAGGATTCTAATAGAAAAAGTTCTTGAGTGGGGAAGGATGGGAGGAATAATCAGTCCCTCTACCACCTCTGTGAATAAATGATTTAAACTGTGAGAATTCCATCCAGGGTACATCACCTGTCGACCTAACGAAGGCTTCATATCGCATCAGGGTATTATCTTTCAAGATATGGTGGCATCGTGGATCATCTCTCCTATTCAAGTTCAAGCAGGGTCTCACTCCAACCCCAGGGGGAAAATCTAGGTTGTTAAACAAAGGCGTGAGGGACCCCTGCCACGAGATAGAAGCCCCTTCCTGGTCTCTCGATCCCAAAACAGGAGTGCGACATGCAAGGCCTCTGAACTCGGGCCAAACTGTCCTCTGTTTTACGGTCTATCCAGGGCAAGTTGTGTAGGGGAACGCTAGGGATGAGTGAGTACCGTAATATTCGTACTCGCTATACTCGAGTAGGTACCGGTACTCAGTACTTGTTGCGAGTATAGCAAGTACGAATACTTTGCGAAAGTAGCCTAAAAGTGATTAAAAGTTGTTAAAAATAATAAAATTACATACTCACCTGTCCGACGCCTGCACCGGGACCTGCAAAGAAGACATCCGATCACCGGACAAGGACCTGTGACTACCAACCAATCAGATGGCGCCACGCCACAACCACGTGATCGCTAGCAGCCACCTGATTGGCCAGATTAGAAGGTCCTAGGTGTACTGTCAGGACCTTGCAATCTGGCCAATCAGGTGGCCGCTAGCGATCACGCGGTTGTGACGTGGCGCCATCTGATTGGCCAGATCGCTACCGGCCATCTGATTGGCTGGTAGTCACAGGTCCTTGTTCAGTGATCGGATGTCTTCTTTGCCGGTCCCGGTGCAGGCGTCGGACAGGTGAGTATGTAATTTTATTATTTTTAACAACTTTTAATCACTTTTAGGCTACTTTCGCAGTGTATCTATAGATACACTGCGAAAGTATTAGGACTACTCGCTACTCCCGAGTACACATAAGATACTCGGAAAGTAGCGAGTAGCCGAATACCGCTACTATTCGACCAGTTCTGAATAGTAGCGAGTATACTCGCTCATTCCTAGGGAACACCTTAAAAATTCTGTTCCAGGCTGATCCATTGTTTAGAGTTTTTTATGATAGTGCCAGTCAAATCGGGTCAAGATGGCCGATTTGTCATAAAGTTTAAAATTGGGAGTCCAGCTTCACCCCTATTTTTATGTCTATAAAGGGAAACAATTCCCACCGTAGGTCTATTACTGCCCCAAATAAATTTTGTCAGGACTGACTGAAGTTTCAAAAAGAAGGAAGCCGGTAGGAGGTCGCTGCTATACTTAATGACACCCCGATGGGAAAGAGTCCAGGCCGTAATGGCTTCACCCCTAAGTTCTTTAAAATGTTTTCTCCCAAATTGACACCATTTTTAACAAAAGTCTTTAATGCTGTTTCACCCCAAGACCCCTGGGTTCGCCAATCATTGGAGGTCCATATAAGTGTCATCCCCAAGCCTGGTAAAGATCATACAGTTGTTGTCGACTTTAGACTGATATCCCTAATTTATGTGGATATAAAACTTTTCTCTCAGGCCTTGGACAATAGATTCAGTTCATTGCTTCCGGGTATAATTCATACAGACCAAGTTGGCTTTGTAAGAGACAGAGAAGCCAGGGACAATACAAATAAACTGTTCATCCTATTATGGTACCTTTACACACCGCCACAGAGGGCAGCAACAGGCAGGCACCGCATGTGCACGCACGCGTTTTCAACGGTTGCTAACGGTGCCTGATGCCGCATGTACACGCCGCCACAAGGTGCTCCACAGAAGGTATTTTCGTTCCCCGGAAGTGCCAACGGGTGCCGCGGGTTACCTTCTGTGGAATACCTTCCCTGATTTACACTCCGCCACCACAAGGGAATATGGGTGTACATATTGTGCGCCGTAACTACATAGGCGTGATAGAGCTGTGTATTACGTGACGCTCTTACGGTGATTGGACAATGCAATAACCTCATGATTGGCCAGCCGGTGCAGGAAGGCTGGCTAATAGATGACGCTATTGCAAATGTGTAGTGTGACTGGTCAGCTCGCTAAATATGGCGCCCTGTGAAAGGACAGCCAATGGTTACACATTAGCCCCCACTAATGATAGCTGATGGGGCGTCGTAACCATGACGCTGTGGCCATGCAAAAACCTTGCCTGTGCCCCGATTACACGCCACCACCATAGGGATTATGCCTGCCTGTTTTTGAGCACGGCTCAAACACAGGTATCTGAAGACACAGGAAGGAACTTCCTGAATTACACGCCGCCACTGCGTGGTCTCTTCAAGGCAAAAGGCACTATTGTGTCCGATGCCTGGCGGTTTCTACCTTCCTGTGGCGGCGTGTAAAGGTGCCTTTAGAGTGAGTGAGGACCAACTCTGTCCAGATATGTCTTTTTTCCGTGGATGCTGAGAAAGCCTTCAGTTGGGTGGATTGGAAGTTTATGATGCCTTCTCTGTGCTAGATAGGTCTGGGAGACAGATTCCAGGGGAAAGTTGCCTCCCTATATGGATGCTCGTCAGCTAAGGTTAAGGTAAACGGTCTGCTATCCTCGCCATTTGCCATTCATAATGGCACTACACAGGGGTGCCCTTTATCACCTCAATTATACGTCATCACCATGGCATACTTAGTGGAAGCTATAAGAAAGAAAACAAATATCCATGGTGTTCCAGTCCCAAATAACCAATATAAGGCCGCCCTGTTTGCTGATGTTCTCCTTCCTTTTGTCACTAATCCCCAAACCTCATTTTCCTCTTTGGTGGGAAAATTTGAGAGATTTGGTAACTTTAGCAATTTCAGGGTGAATTTTAGCAAATCTGAGGCAGTTATCATCACCCTCCCGACAAAAGAAGAAGTGGGTTTAAATAATGACAAGTGTGGCGCCTCACATGGTCAGGTGTCACAGTGGGGTATTGCACTCGTAAAAGTGGTGTATTTTCCCCAGCTGCAAGTGGATACTGGGCTGGTGGGTTGGACCCATTTCTGCACTCCCACACTAGACTAGTGGTGGGAGGTTACCTGGGAAGGATCTAGCACCTCTTGGGAGAGTGAGGAGAGAGTAGGAGTTGGAGAGGAGTCGAAGAAGAGTGCAGAGCGAGGTGGAAGGTCTAACAGGACAGCTCCAGGCTGATCCTGAGGGAAGATGATTGGGGATCCTGTTGGGATCCTGAGAGAGTGTACCTGACACATGAGTCTGGGCCCGAAAGAGAAAGGGGGAACCCCAGCATGGAGCGACCATACTCCAGGGAATTCCCCAGTCCAACACAGGAAACCGGACCCGAGGAAACGGCCAGAGTCCACCTCTGAAGTCGTCAACTGGCTGCTGTGGTCTGTTCAGCGGCTGCGGCACCCTGTCAGATGGAGCGGTCTGCCTGCTTCCTCACCTCGAGGGAGGGGAGCCCCAAGTCTACCTTCAAGGAGCCATTGGGTATAGACTCATCCTAGGCGGGGAAGAAAGGACACGGGTTCGTCAACTAAGGTACACCACGGGTACCACCATACCACCTGGCATCCACTTCCAGCCACCCATTGAGCTACCTGTTTCTTTAACAACTTTTGCTGAACTGTGAACTTGTATGCTGATGACTCTTTACAGTAAAGTACCCGAGAGAGTGACTTTGCCTCCGTGTCTTTGTGCTGCAGAATTCAACCTGTTTGCTTACAAGAACGCTGCCCCGGAGGACCAGCTCCATCTGTAGGGAGCTTTGCCATCCTTGCCGCGATACTATCGCCCTCCGGAGGACTGTGGTGGTGCTGGTGACCCATCACCACGTACTACAGGTGGCATCACGTGACAAAATAACTCTTATCCCCTGTACATAACCTCTTATTGAAGTGTCACCCAGGCCACGGGCTCAGGCGCTGCCACTCGTGACATCCCCATGACAACACTCTCCGAGCCTGATGCCCGAGTATGCCAGGGCCTGGGGCTCGACATATATTACTGGCGCTCACGAACAGGATATCATGCCCGGTGTTACCGGGTACTGTGTGCCTTGGACTTTTGAACTGCATTGAAACAAACTTTTCCTGCCTTTGCTTGGCACCAAAAATGGGTTTCCGCCACAACTGCAGGAGGATCCAAGATGGCGCCGTAGCCATGTACTAGACACCATGTGTAGGCCCGGGGTGTGCCTCAGCCCCTAGAAGAAGGAGGGCCAAGGCGGAGGCGTGAAAAAGCGTGGCCGCCCCGATTGCCATCAATCAATCAGGGGGGCGGCCCACAGGAAGTGCTCCAGGAGTGGCTGCCGATAAAGATACAAACCGGAAGAGAAGAACAGAACGAGCAAGGATCCTTTATACCTGGCAGCATGGCGGCACCCCGTTGGAGAGACATTGTGCGCAAGGTCGAAGAACATACGAGAGCCGTACAAGGAGACTCGGCAGCGACGTCCCTCTTAACATTGGAGGGGGATGCCTACTACTGGAGAGACAATTTTGGACGGCTCCGCCAGGACATGGAGAAAGCCCTGGAGTGGGTGTGCCGGCAGTGGAGTGCAGAGAGGGCCTGTGAACTAAGAACGATGAGAGAAGCACGAGAGGCAGCGGTAGCAGTACAAGCAGACATGGAATACCGAGCCTCCTTACCACCTGTCCCGCCACCCGTCCAGACCTGGGACGCAAGAACCCAGACCGGAGCCCCTGTAGAACCACCATCCTGTACCGGCAGCTAGAGCCAGCGCGGCCGTCCCCAGCAGAACCAGACGTGATTGTAGAAGCTGAGGAAGAGGGAGACGAGACAGACGTTGCAGGAGCCTCAGGAGGGAGCACCCCAGAAGCTGCATGTGATCCACATGGCAGCGGCAGCGGCAAGGTACTCCCATCATTGTAAGCATGGCAGAGACCAGACCATCGCCAAGAGTCCCAACTGGCAACTCACCACCACCAGAATACCTGTCATCCCTGAACCAGCGAAACCAACAAGCTAGACAGAAAAGAAGAGAGGAATGGTTCCAGAAATAGCAGGCTACCCGGCGAGTTCGAGATGAGGCGAGAGCACAGCCAAGGTATTGTTGCTTCCGTTTACCACAATGAAGGATGGGGATTCCAACATGAATTCGGACTACAGGAAGACATTCCTGTGTAATTTTCCCCAGCTGCAAGTGGATACTGGGCTGGTGGGTTGGACCCATTTCTGCACTCCCACACTAGACTAGTGGTGGCAGGTTACCTGATAGGGATCTAGCACCTCTTAGGAGAGTGAGGAGAAAGTAGGAGTTGGAGAGGAGTCGAGGAGGAGTGTGGAGCGAGGTGGAAGGTCTAATAGGACAGCTCCAGGCTGATCCTGAGGGAAGATGAAAGGGGATCCTGAGGGGATCCTGAGAGAGTGTGCCTGACGCGTCAGTCTGGGCCGAAAAAGAGAAAGGGGGAACCCCAGCGTGGAGCGACCATACTTCATGGAATTCCCCAGTCCAACACAGGCCAGAGTCCACCTCTGAAGTCATCAACCAGCTGCTGCGGCCGGTTCACTGGCTGCGGCACCCTGCCAGATGGAGCGATCTGCCTGCTTCCTCACCACGAGGGAGGGGAGCTCCAAGTCTACCTTCAAGGAGCCATTGGGTATAGACTCATCCTAGGTGGGGAAGAAAGGACACAGGTTCGTCAACTATGGTACACCGCGGGTACCACCATACCACCTGGCAGCCACCTGTAGAGCTACCTGTTTCTTTAACAATTTTGCTGAACTGTGAACTTGTATGCTGATGATTGTTTACAGTAAAGTACCCAGGAGAGTGACTTTGCTTCCGTGTCTTTGTGCTGCAGAATTCAACCTGTTTGCTTACAAGAACGCTGCCCCGGAGGACCAGCTCCACCTGTAGGGAGCTTTGCCATCCTTGCCGCGATACCATCACCCTCTGGAGGACTGTGGCAGTGCTGGTGACCCATCACCAGGTACTACAGGTGGCGTCACGTGACAAAATAACTGTTATCCCCTGTACATAACCCCTTATTGAAGTGTCACCCAGGCCACGGGCTAAGGCGCTGCCACCCATGACATCCCCGTGAAAACACCCACCGAGCCTGATACCTGAGTACCCCAAGGCCTGGGGCTCGACAGCAGCAAGGTGCAGTAGCTGAGATTAGAGCTAAATGGAATCTCAGCAGGATAAAAAAGGAACTCTTCACCCCTTCAACACCAAATTAAAATAAATCTGCTAAACTAATGTTAATTGCAGAGCGGTATCCAAAGAGAACCTGCAATATGCTAATCACTGAGATTTTGTAATCCCAGATATTATAAAGGTCTGAGCCAGACGTGACACTTGTGACACCTTTTTAACATTTAAATCCTTTTTTTATTTTACTTGATTTCCCCTGAAACTTGGACAAGTAGACTAGAATATTAGTTCTAGTTACAGCAGGGCTGCCATTAGGGGGTTACAGCCCTTACTGCAGTAAGGGGCCCGGGGCCTGACTGCAGGTGGCGTGGCTATAGGACAGGGGCAGGGGGGGCTGGTAATGGGCCCCCTTAGCCTGTGCTGGGCCCCCCCTGCCTGTGCTGGGCCCCCCTGCCGGTAATGGGCCCCCCCAGCCTGTGCTGGGCCCCCCCTGCCTGTGCTGGGCCCCCCTGCCGGTAATGGCCCCCCTGCCTGTGCTGGGCCCCCCTGCCGGTAATGGGCCCCCCCCCAGCCTGTGCTGGGCCCCCCTGCCTGTGCTGGGCCCCCCTGCCGGTAATGGGTCCCCCAGCCTGTGCTGGGCCCCCCCTGCCTGTGCTGGGCCCCCCTGCCGGTAATGGGCCCCCCCAGCCTGTGCTGGGCCTCCCCTGCCTGTGCTGGGCCCCCCCTGTCTGTGCTGGGCCCCCCTGCCGGTAATGGGCTCCCCCCAGCCTGTGCTGGGCCCGCCCTGCCTGTGCTGGGCCCCCCCAGCCTGTGCTGGGCCCCCCTGCCGGTAATGGGCCTCCCCAGCCTGTGTTGGGCCCCCCTTGCCTGTGCTGGGCCCCCCTGCCGGTAATGGGCCCCCCTGCCTGTGCTGGGCCCCCCCTGCCTGTGCTAGGCCCCCCTGCTGGTAATGGGCCTCCCCTGCCAGTGCTGGGCCCCCCCTGCTGGTAATGGACCCCCCTACCGGTGCTGGTCCCCACCTTCTGGTAATGGGCCCCTCTTGCCGGTGCTGGGCCCCCCTGCTGGTAATGGGCCCCCCCTGCCTGTGCTGGGCCCCCCCTGCCTGTGCTGGGCCCCCCTGATGGTGCTGGGCCCCCCTGCTGGTGCTGGGCCCCCCTTGTAGTGCTGGGCCCCCCTCGTGGTTCTGGGCCCCCCTGGTGCTGCCGGGCCCCCAGGGTGCCTGGTGGTGCTGGGTCCCCCTGCTGGTGCTGGGCCCCCTGGTGGTGCGGGCCCCCCTGGTGGTGCTGGGCCCCCCCTGGTTGTGCCAGGCCCGCCTGATGGTGCTGCCGGACCCCCAGGGTGCCTGGTGCTGCCGGACCCCTAGGGTGCCTGGTGCTTCTGGGCCCCAAGGGTGCCTGTTGCTGCCAGGCCCCCAAAGTGCCTGGTGCTGCTGGGCCCCCAGGGTGCCTGATGGTGCTGGGCCCCAGGGTGCCTGATGGTGCTGGGCTCCTGGTGCTGCCGGGCCCCCAAGGTGCCTGGTGCTGCCTGGCCCATGGTGGTGCCTGGTGCTGCCGGGCCCCCTGGATGCCTGGTGGTGCCTGGTGCTGCTGGACCCTGGTGGTGCCTGGTGGTGCCGGGCACCCCTGGTGGTGCCTGGTGCTGCTGTGCCCCCAGGGTGCCTGATGCTGCCAGGCCCCCATGGTGCCGGCCTCGTGGTGCCTGATGGTGCCGGGCCCCTGGTTGTGCCTGGTGCTGCCAGGCCCCTGGTGCTGCCGGGTGCCTGGTGGTGCTGCCGGGTGCCAGAGACTGGGAGCTTCAGAGGACTAAGCTGCCGGGTACCTGGTGCCACAGACCGGCAGCCGCAGAGGAAGAAGCTGGCGGGTGCCTGGTGCCGAAGACTGGCAGCCTCAGAGGAAGAAGCTGCCTGGTGCTGGTGAGCGGGAGACTGGGAGCCACAGAGGAAGAAGCTGCCGTTTTCTGGAAGCTTGTGGCCCCTGCCTCCAGAGCTCAGCTCACCCCCTCAATGGGTGGGGGCCCGGGGAGAGACCATACATCCCTGTGGCTCCTGCAGAGTTCAGCTCACCCCCAGTCTATGTGCTCCTAGCCCTCTACAGTGCTGTATATGCCCTCAGTGTCTCCTGTATGATGTATATATAGCAATCTCCTATGTGATGTATTTGATTTACAAAACTTATTGTCACAGAATCGACTGCGCTCCAGACCAACACAAGCCTGGAAGATCAGATATCACCGAACATCGCAGGACACTGAGAAGCAGCTGCAGCCATCAAATTAGGTGAGCTAATTAATTAAATGTAGCCGGGTAATTGTCATGGTGATGTGCAGCCTCTAAATGATGGTAGAAATTTCAAAATGTTCCTTTCCCCGGCAGGAAAAAGGTTCCCCACCCCTGTACAAGGTAATAAATAACAGCACCAGTGTTATTCTGCCTCATGTGGCATTTATTGTTCACATCCCTCAGCTCACATAAAGAACAATATATAGAAAGAGATTAATGTGTGACTGGGGAGGACGTAGTGCAGAAGGGGAGTTTTTCCAATAGTGGGCGGTGAAATTATGAAAGGTTCGAGGGGTGGAGGTGGAGCTTGGGTGGAGGTGGAGCCTGGGTGGAGGTGGAGATTGGGTGGAGTCTCAGGGGGCCCCAAAATTTTGCCAGTAAGGGGCCCCGAAATTCCTAGTGGCAGCCCTGAGTTACAGTATAAATTCAGCCTCCTACTTGCATAGCACAACTAACTAGTTGTCCCAGGACCCAGTATCTCCTGCGTTCTCCCTACACTCAGTAATCACTTGAATACTATGTAGACAGCAGTTGGAAAGTTAAAGATGGTGGGGAGTCTATGTCTGACAGCCAGATCTCTGCTCCCTCAGCTGTCTATATATTTACCTGCAGCTGCTCTACTATGCAACAATGTTTTAGAACAGTGTTCCCCAATTTCATTCTTCAAGAGCATGTTTTAAGATTTCCTTCATATTGCACAGGGATTAACTTGCGCTGGTGATTAAATTATGCCCTGTACAATACTAATAAAATCCTGAAAATGTGCACTGTAAACAGCTCCTGAGGAAATTGGAGAACACTGTTTTAGAATGTCACTGCTCAGTAGAATGCAGACAACCCAGATGTCTATCATCTATGGACTATTTAGAAAACAGTTAAAGTGTAATTTGTTCATTGAAAAAAAATCTGTTTCTGGACTGGTTGTTAATGATGGGTCACATAGCAGCTAAGATAATGTTTTTTTCTGCCATATAAATTATTTTCTCACATTTTAGTGTGCTGTTTTAATGGATCAGTGGGCGTGGCCAGCAGCTCATAGGGATTAGTGCAAAGTAATGTGATAGCAGAGAAAGGGACAAGAGAGATCCTGAGTTGTGTGGAACCAACAAACGAGGGGATAACAGAGATTGTGACATCTTTCTGGCACAAACTAGTTTTACCTGATACTGAACTCTGATGTTGTTTAGCAACGGTGCTATTAGCTCAGCCTAATCTGATACATTGTTACATATCCATATTCACTGAAAATGGATCTGACCGATGATAAACATGTTGGGACACTTACAGTTGTAGGAGGTTTATGAATTGTTTGCAACCAGAATTTTCTAATGAAGTATATTAGAAGGTTTATTAAAATCACTTGCTATACATTATTACGAAATAAGAATTTAAATGACGGTTATGCTTTAAGGCTGACTTTTGAAATGTCAGTCTTAATTCCACCCTTTATTTTTTTATCTCTAAATTTTAATTGAGTCTGCATACAGTCACAGATGGTGATATTTGGCAAAATCCAACTACGCAGACATTAGCTGTGAAAATGGAGATCTTTCAGTCCCTGTGAAATGCAAAGGTGGTTTCAGAAGAGCCGTTGATCTGAAGATTTTGAAAGGTCTCAATTGGGAAAGTGGGAAAGTCACGAGAAATAGCTGTCGGTCAAACGAGCATTCATCTGACAGATATCGTATGTGTATGGTTAGCTTTACTAAAATGTTCCCTATGGCGGCCGTCACACGCACAGATATCTCTAGCGATATTGTAAGCGATCACGTGCACGCGCAATCGCTTACAATATCGCTCACATCGCTGGTGAGATGTCACACAGACAGACTCACCAGCGATGTGGAGCCGCGATCTCGCTGGTAACTATGGTACACATCGGGTAACTAGGCGCCGCGCGTCGCTTAGTTACCCGACGTGTACCATAGTTACCATCTCCCAGCATAGGCTCTGCTGCTGGGAGATCGCTCATCATGGTGTTATACACCACGATGAAGGAGATCGTGAAATCGATCATCGCTAGATCTGAGAACCGGAGCTCAGATCAGCGATGTCACGATCAAGCGATTTCACATCGTGAATCGCTTGATTACATGCATCGATTTTAAGCCCGATATCGCTTAAGCGATCAAAAAGGAGATCGCTTAAACGATATCGGGCAAGATATCTGTGCGTGTGACGGCCGCCTAAAGCTGAGAAGTGATTTGAGTTCCTGGTATGCGAGTTTTGAAAGCCTCAACATTTTTTAATCATAGAACCTGGTGTCTTCTATACTCCGATCTCTCCTGTCAATGTAGCACAGAGAGTCAATTGGCTTGGATAAAAAGGGTGTATAATCACAGGCATGAATGATGCCATTTCATTTGCACAGTCAGTTCCACATTGAGCAATAGGTATTTTAGCCAGATAATCTTGTATTCTCTGAAGTCCTGTTCTTTCTGTATTTGCTCAGTAAATATTCTAGTTATTTTTGTCTGTCTTATATCTTTACTTCCCAGCTAACTCACCAGCTGGTTCAACACAGCCCTCAGCCTCAGAGACCGCTGTATCCATTCACATACCTAAACATTCATATACAAACTCTTTTTTCTTTTGAAAAGGTACACAAAGGGTTAAAATTCCTGAGAAATTAATTTCTTGTTCAAAGATTTGATAGGTACAAGTAAAATGAATTGCCAATAGAGTTAAAAGACATTGCCTTGTATTGTCAACCCAGTATCCAATTTCTGTATTAAGAATATCTGGTTTGCCGGAAGGTTATTCTAACAAATAAGCGACACTCGGCACCAGGACCGGACGGGCTTTCGAATGACTACTACCGCTCTTTCTCCCAAGTCCTGGCTCCATATTTAGCCAGAGCAGGTGCCTTCTGGCAGTTGACGGGTACGGTTCCCCCTTGGCTCCTAGAGGCCACCATTGTGACCATTCCGAAGCCTGGGAAGCCTCCGGAGGACCCTGGGAGTTACCGTCCAATTTCATTGCTAAATTGCGATATAAAAATATACTCTAAATTGTTGGCCTTCCGACTCGGCAAGGTTACCCCCTCTCTGATTCATGGAGACCAGGTGGGCTTTGTGGGGGGGAGACAGACCCAGGATGGCACAAGGCGAATTATTAATCTGATCAAAGCTGCGGAACAGGCTGGGACCCCCGGTGTACTCGTGTACCTAGATGCGGAAAAGGAGTTTGACAGGGTGCACTTGGGGTTACCTGGCCGCCGTACTTGAGAAATTTGGCTTCTGTGGCCCTATTCTCTCGGCCGTTCTGGCCCTCTATTCTCAGCCCAACGCCAGAGTGCTGTTGTCGGGCTTTCTCTCCTCTAACTTTAGTCTCTCGAATGGAACGAGGCAGGGATGCCTGCTTTCGCCCATCATATTCTCCTTCATCATTGAACCCCTGGCCGAGTCCATCAGGGTGTGCCCGGATGTCTCTGGTTATACGGTGGGGAGCTCGGTGCACAAAATCGTTTGTATGCCGATGACATTATTATTGCCTGCACCAAGGTGGAACCTTCCCTTGAGGCAGTGTTGAAGATTTTGAGGAGATTTTCTTCCCTCTCCCTTTATAAATTAAATGCAGGGATATCCCTAATCTTTCCAATTGGAGTTCCGGCGGACATGAGAGAGAGGTTAAAGGCTCGCTTTCTTTTTGTATGGAGGGAGGAGGTGGTTCCTTATCTAGGTGTCACCCTCACCTCTTCCGCCAAACTGATTGAGGTCAACGTGGAACGCTTGATTGCCTCTCTGTCTGCTGAAAGGTCGCGCCACTCACTGGGGAATCTCTCTTGGGTGGCTAGGATACAGACTTTTAAAATGTTCCTACTCCCCAAAATCCTATATCTGTTCAGGAATCTTCCAGTGTTGATTCCTGCACGTTATCTGACCCGAATACAACAACAGGTTAACCGATATGTCTGGGCGGGTAGGAAAGCTTGAGTATCGGGGAATACAATGTACCTCCCATACAATAGAGGGGGCATGGGGGTTCCTAATGTAGTGGCGTATCACAGGGCCACAATCCTTCAAGAGGCCAGAGTGTGGTGGGCTCCAGACGACCCCCCGAGATGGCTGGCAATGGAGGAGGAGGTTCTGGGACGGCGGCCCTTGCGCCTCCTGTTGGAGGCGGAGTGCTAGCTCCCACGTTAACGCCTATGCCTTTTCCTGCGATGGCCGCTGCGTTGGCATGCTGGAGGAAGGAGATTGGGAGGTAGATCCGGTTGCCCCCTGACCAAATTAGCATAGACGCGTTGTCTTTCCACATTGAATTCTTGAACCTTACTCCGTGGCGCAAAGCAGGTATCCAGTCCCTAGCAGATATTCTGGTCAGCGGGAGGATCCTTCCCTTCTCGGATCTTGTGTTAAAGTTTCCTGATCTAGTGTCTACACACTACCAATACACCCAAATTGCCCATTTCATACGTGGTGTGGCCACACTCTGGCCTGTCAGGCCCCCGCAGGAGATTTCTCATTACCAAAAATATATACTTTCATCGGGGAAGCCCAAGGGACTCTCGGGTATCTATCAGCAACTGAACGCGGACTCGTGTCCGGCTAAATTGAGTTACATGAGGCGCTGGGAGGAGGATCTTGGATTTATAGCTCCGGAGGAGGAATGGTGGGAGGGCCTCAGAGTTTTACAAAGGGCGTCCAGGTGTGTGAACCATCTAGAGATTTTGAAGAAGATCCATATGAGGTGGTACTACACCCCGGTTAAATTGGCCCTCTTCTCCCTTGACCGCTCTCCTCTATGTTGGCGTGGCTGTGGGGGACATGGATCACTATCACACATGTGGTATTGTCCCAAAATTGCCCCCTTTTGGGCGGTAGTCGTGGCTCTGGTGAGGGCGCTCACGGGTCTCGAGATCGCATTGACTCCCCAAATGGCGGTCCTACACCTGGGTGTTCATGAGTACCCGCGTGACCAGAGGACACTAGTGTCAAATGTGCTAACAGCCGCCAGACTGGTGGTCGCGGCTAAGTGGAAGGATGACTCGCCCCCTTCGATTGTTGAGGTTACTGACAGACTAAATAATATTTTCCACCACGAATTCCAACTAGCTTTAGATGGCCCGACCAAGACCCGGATCAGAGACAACTGGCTGAATTGGTTGAATCATCCAAGTGCAGTTCCGGTACCTTTTTAATGGCTATATTGACTATACTGCCTTACAATGTGACGTTGGTATTTCTTATACCTTGTATAAAAGTGCGGTGGGCTCACGTTACACCCTTTCCCTTTTCCCTTCTCCCTTGTCCTTTCCCCCCCCCTCTTCCCACCCTGCCCCCCCTCCCCTTCCTCCCACTTCCACACCTCGCCGTCTTTCCTGATGAGGCGGCTCTTTGGTTTCCTTTTCTGTGTTGATTGTTTATTTGTACTGCGCTTTTGCGCTTTTGTTAACCTTTTAAAACCAATAAAAATTTATTGTATAAAAAAAAAAAAAAAATATCTGGTTTGCCATAAGGGGATCTCCCAGGCAGAACTCCCAACTATTAGTCAAATGAGAGAGCAGCGCCAAACAGCAACTTTTACTGTAGGTGATCCATCAGTTTGTGTATAAAAGTGTTTGTGCAAAGTTTTGAATCAGAGGTGTAACTACAGTCCTATGGGCCCCACAACTAAATTTTGACTTTCCCTCCTCACTGGTAGCATGTTAATCAAATGCGTTGGTCTGTGCTGTTGCTTGATCCTATGATGACATTTTCAACCCCTCTAAGAAAATTAACTGATAGAAATCTCACAAAATATATAGTAATAAGATAATTAGCAAAGTACCGTATATACTCGTGTATAAGCCGAGTTTTTCAGCCCAAAAATTGGGCTGAAAAGTCCCCCCCTCGGCTTATACACGAGTCACTATACGGGGTGAGTGGGGTGGGGGCTCTGTCCGGGTGCTGGGGAGGCAGGAGGAGGCGGGGGGAGGCTGCTGTATGAGCGGCCCCGTCACGTGGGGCCGCTCATTACATATGCACTGCATCCCCCTGTCAATCAGCGACAGGGGGAGCAGTGCATATAAGTAGATAATGCCCCACAAATGCTGGCACACGTCCCCCCCTGTTGTAAGGCCCCCCCTGCTGAATACTTACCATCCCTGGTCTTCAGCAGCACCCCGGCGCCGGTCCTCTGTGCTCCGGTCCTCCGCGATCCCGTCCTCTGTGCTCCGCTCCACGGCTGCATCCGGGTTCCCCGCGCGTCGCAGACGCGATGACGTCATTGCGTCTGCGACGCGCGGGGAACCCTGATGCAGCCGTGGAGCGGAGCACAGAGGACGGGATCGCGGAGGACCGGAGCACAGAGGACCGGCGCCGGGGTGCTGCTGAAGACCAGGTATGGTAAGTAATCAGCAGGGGGGGGGGCCTTACAACAGGAGGGGACGTGTGCCAGCATTTGTGTGGGGCTGCAATACCACTGGGGCTGCAATACCACTGGGGCTGCTGTATACTGGGGCTGCAATACCACTGGGGCTGCTGTATATAGGGGCTGTATACACCACTGGGGCTGCAATACCACTGGGGCTGCTGTATATAGGGGCTGTATACACCACTGGGGCTGCAATACCACTGGGGCTGCTGTATATAGGGGCTGTATACACCACTGGGGCTGCAATACCACTGGGGCTGCTGTATATAGGGGCTGTATACACCACTGGGGCTGCAATACCACTGGGGCTGCTGTATATAGGGGCTGTATACACCACTGGGGCTGCAATACCACTGGGGCTGCTGTATATAGGGGCTGTATACACCACTGGGGCTGCAATACCACTGGGGCTGCTGTATATAGGGGCTGTATACACCACTGGGGCTGCAATACCACTGGGGCTGCTGTATACACCACTGGGGCTGCAATACCACTGGGGCTGCTGTATATAGGGGCTGCTGTATACACCACTGGGGCTGCAATACCACTGGGGCTGCTGTATATAGGGGCTGCTGTATACACCACTGGGGCTGCAATACCACTGGGGATGCTGTATATAGGGGCTGCTGTATACACCACTGGGGCTGCAATACCACTGGGGCTGCTGTATATAGGGGCTGCTGTATACACCACTGGGCTGCAATACCACTGGGGCTGCTGTATATAGGGGCTGCAATACCACTGGGGCTGCAATACCACTGGGGCTGCTGTATATAGGGGCTGCTGTATACACCACTGGGGCTGCAATACCACTGGGGCTGCTGTATATAGGGAGTGCAATACCACTAGGGCTGCTGTATATACCACTGGGGGCTGCTGTATATCATACTGCTGGGGCCTGTATACCACTGCTGGGGGCTGCATACCTGTGCTGGGGTCCACCCTCGGCTTATACGCGAGTCAATAGATTTTCCCATGTTTTGGGGGCAAAAGTAGGGGGGTCGGCTTATACACGGGTCGGCTTATACACGAGTATATACGGTAATACTTTTAAATAATACAATCATATAGTTACCAAATATCATATTATCCCCATACTATTACTGAACAAAGTCCACTATACCAAGACACATACAACATTAATACTGCTTCGAAGGATAAATACCATCACACCATGACCATATATTATAGTGAGCAACTACCCCCATGCTGATTAACAAAAACAACATTACTAAAACAATTATTATAAACAGTTGCAGTTATAGTCTTGGCCAAAAGTGTTGGCAGCCTTGACATTTTTTCAGAAAGTGAAGTACCGTATATACTCATGTATAAGCCGATCCGTGTATAAGCCGACCCCCCTACTTTTGCCCCCAAAACCTGGGAAAACCTATTGACTCGTGTATAAGCCGAGGGTGGACCCCAGCACAGGTATACAGCCCCCACAGTGTGTATACAGCAGCCTCCCAGTGGTATACAGCAGCAGCCCCAGTGGTATATACAGCAGCAGCCCCAGTGGTAGTATACAGCAGCAGACCCAGTGGTATATACAGCAGCAGCCCCAGTGGTAGTATACAGCAGCCCCAGAGGTATATACAGCAGCCCCAGTGGTAGTATACAGCAGCAGCCCCAGTGGTAGTTTACAGCAGCCAGGTTATACCCAGCCCAGTGGTATATACAGCAGAGCCCCAGTGGTATATACAGCAGCCCCAGAGGAATATACAGCAGCAGCCCCAGTGGTAGTAGGTATATACAGCAGCAGCCCCAGTGGTATATACAGCAGCAGCCCCAGTGGTTAGTATACTCATGCATGCGCCCACGAGGTGGATAAGCCGAAGACAGCCGATGAGGAGGAGACGAGGCGCAGCACAGTGGGGCTGTCATAATGTCTATGCCCTTCCATGACAGTTGCTGGCCAGCGAGGGGGGGGGCTGTATGACGATCGGGGGCGTGGCGGCGCGTGTATACGTGCAGGATAAGTATAAGTGATCCTATTCCATGTACATGTTGCGCGCAATTTTGGGGGCTGATACTGATGGGCGGGCGGCTGTATACTGTATACAGTGTATACAGTATACAGTGACTCGCGTATAAGCCGAGGGGGGTAATTTTCAGCCCAATTTTTGGGCTGAAAAACTCGGCTTATACGCGAGTATATACGGTATTTCTCCCAGAAAATCATTACAATTACACATTTGTGCATATTAGAAGAAAAATACAAAAAAACTAATTAAAAAAATGCTACATGACAATGAGTCGCCCACCAGGGCCGTGGGGTACTCGGTACCAGTCCCCTTCAGTCTCTGTTGCCTGGGGGAATGTCACGGTGTTGGCCGCGAACGGTTCCGTGGCCTTGGGCAATATTAATAAAAAGGGGAAAATTGAAAAATAAAAAAGGGAAAGAGTTTGTCATGGATGTAAAGCCACCCGTGGTTTGTGGCCTACATGAGCCATCACTGCTTGTCACGGTCCTGGGGATGATGTCAATGGGCAGCAAGGTGTTAAGCCCTCCACGGGCAGGGCTGGTTACCCCCTGGGCCGCTATATAGCCTATGTGTGATGGTACGGTGGGGGTTGCAGGAGTCAGCGTACGAAGAAGTGGACAGACACGGAAAGAACAGTCCGTTTTACCTTTAATGATTTTATTGTTGGTGTAGCTGAGTACTGCCCAAGTCATTGTTCGGGATCCGGAGCTTGGAGGCGAGTTGGGGCTATGGACACCAGGCAAGTTCTGAGGCCTACCTACAGTGTTGGTTCAGGTGGGCCCTGGCTGCATAGAGCTGTGCTTTGACCCTCTCTTGTCGGTGTAAGCTGTATTACAGGTGACGCGAGCCCTTCTCCGGTCTGGACCTTTCTCTAACTACCTCTCCTGGGGTCTGTAGTGTGGTTGTGTCTCCTGGCTTTAGTGTAAATGGGAAATCTGACATTGCCTGCCCTCCGGGTTTGGTTGCTGGGTATACAATCCCTGATGACCTCGGTCTCCGGTTACCGTACTTCACTAGGTCCTGGGGTGAACCGGCGCTGGCTCCACTCCCCAGCTCTAGTTCTCCACTTCCTCAGACCCTCACCATGGGTCTAACACACGGTCAGTCTGTCTCCTAGGACAGGCCTAGTGCAGCTGCCTTCCCTAGGGTGTCTTCTACAGTCCTCCCTGGAACTGAACTATCTGGCTCCTCCCCCAGACCAGAATTTATAGGGGACCTGCAATGAACCCGGGCTTTAGAGTTCCCCCTTCTGGCCTGGAGTCAGGATGGTGTTGTGTGTGTGCTTTCTTGGTGGATCCCTTGCCTCACCTTCAAGCTTATATTGTGGCTATCGGACCCCGGGGTGCCACATCAATTTCACTCAAATCCCAAAAATGGGTCAGGCAAAATTTTTGGCTCCCTCATCTTAATATCTGGTTGCACATCCTTTGGTATAAATAATTGCAGTGAGTCACTTCATATAACCATTAGCAAGGCTTCTTACACCTTTCAACTGGAATTGGGGACCACTTTTCTTTTGCAAACTACTCCATGTCTCTCATATTGTGTGATATCAACAGGCCGATATGGCAATGAATGGCCAACCAACCCCAGTCTGCCATGTACAATCTGCTGGTCTGCCAGTTACAGAGTTTTTACACTGACATCATTTATAATCGATGACAATACAGTTCTTGACTCGGGTTAAAATCTTAATAAACGTTTACTCCATTCCACCCCTTCCACTATATATATGGCAGATGTGTGTAAGGTAGTGGAGGTGCTTCCCACACCCTGTTGTAGAAAATGTAATATTGTGTAATGCAATGCACTGCTTGTAATGTGGTTTTATGTTTTTCATGAATTATATCTGCCTGACCTTGTTCATGTAGTGTTAAAATTTGAGATTAGCTCAGAATTGGATCTATATGGGCATACAGAGATAAACTGTAATGTAGAGGGGAGTGGTAGTCATGGGTAAGGGACAGATTTGGGACTAGAGATGAAAAAACTTTCTAAAGTTCAGATTTGGTTTGGCTCGCAGAATGGGTAAATGTTTGCTGAATTGTTTGACAAACAATTTGCCAAACGTCTGAACAACATTCAAATTGATGGGAGGCAAAAATAAGGGTAAAAAAATCACATTCAAAGGGGCCCAAAAAGCTGCCAACACAGCTCAAATTAGGGCAGACACCAAGAAAAGTGCCTATTACTCCCCAGAGTTAACATTGTTATCATGGTGCAATATGGATGCATAGAACAAGGCCTGGCCCAGCATTTCAAGCTTCAGGTTAGGCATGGTGCTCAGAGATTCCTGCTATATTCACAAAACACAATAAAGATACCCCAACAAGAGTCTCCACATTTCAAAATATTAGGGCCAGATACCACCAAATTGGCATCATTTGACCCAGAACGAAAATTGTAGAATGGTCCTGCCTGAATGCATGGCACAGAATCTAGAACAGGCCTTGGTCTAGCATTCCAAGGTTAAACATTGATCATGAACAGGGGGATGGGTGACAGGTGTAGAACTGTTGGGCAGGGTGTCCTCAATACTCAGGCAAATGCTCCAATAAATGTTATATCCCACTACATTCAGGTGACACAACTATAAGTTTCATGGACTATTACAGGAAGAAGAATTCAGGTGGGTCAGTGACCCATATAGGCCCAGTGGCCAAGGTGGAACCACTACTCCAGTCCATTTTATACCTCACCTCACTCATATGGCATGAGAATCAGCTTCATGGACTACTACAGGAAGAACGATTCAGGTGAGTTAGTGACCTGTATAGGCCCAGTGAGCCCTCAAACCTCATGTTACCGCTTCAGTCAGTTTTATACTCTGCCATAGTCAGGTGGCACAACTATAATTTTCATGAAATACTACTGAAAGAATTATTCAGCTGGGTTAGTCACATGTATAGGCATGCTGCTCTGAGAGCCTTGCTAAATTCACAAAATACATAATAAAGACACACCAAGAAGAATTTCCACATTTCAAAAAATTAGGGCCAAATTCCATCAAAGTGGCATCAATTGATCCAGAATAAAAACGGTATGATGGTGCAGCCTGCATGCATGGCACAGGGTCTGGTCTAGCATTTAAAGGCTAAGTATTCATTAGTAACAAAAACTAATAACAGTAACATAAAACAGACAAGAAGGAGACCCTCAAGAAGAGTCTCCACATTTCTAAAAATTACAGCCATAATTGTAGAATGGTGAGATGAATGCAGTAGGCTGAAAAGTACAATATCGTCTACTCTGCCTACCCTGCCACTGGGGTGGGAAAGTCCTTTGAGATCTATGACTTGTTCATCTTGATATATAATAAATTAGTTCTGGCACACCAAGGATATAAAGAAAATAACATTGCAGTCTTTATGCTAGTGGTGCTGTTTTATTGCTCAAAGGTTGAAGTCTTGTAACAATAATGGTAGAACGTTTTCAGCCCTGTTGGGCTTTCTTAAGTACAGACAATACCTTATATTGCATGAAAATCAAACATAAAAAGAAAACTGTCAGCATTCATTTCTGCAAAACAATATTTACACTAGTCTTCTACTGCTAATTAGCTTTTTGAGAATTATACAGTGCGATACAGAAAAATAAATATAAGATCGTTATCAAAAACGATTACTCAGGGGACCCATCACCATAAGTGATCAACAATCGTTTTAACTGCGGTTGCTGATTGAAATTCTCCCATAGAATATTGAATCTGATATAGTAATGTTAAGGAGAAATGCTTTCAGCATATTTACATAATTACATGTACATAATCAGGATCAGTTATAAAGAGCAAAGAAATAATCTAATCAGTTGGATAGAGGTGTATGGCTACTCGGGCAGGGGATAGTGAGTGCTACAGAGACTGAATAGAGAACTACCTTGTGAGGCTAGGCATGGGTTTATAGGGAAAATATTAGTCCCTATGTTGTCAGCACCTTTTAATTGTAAATCCTATTAATAGGAGTTAATATAGGAAATTAATATAGGAAATTAATTAAATACTTATAAATAATTAAAGCTCAACTCAAGGATATGAACAGGAATTGTTTACCTGTGTATATTAACAATATTTCATGTGGCTCACAGGTTTTGCCGACTATAGGGAACATAAATGGTGCATTAATCAAAGGTCTCTGTGCATATACACTATCTCACTGATACATATAAGGATCCATGTAATGCACTTACCAGGGGCTTAGGTAAGGATCTGCTGTGGAGGTGGAGGTAAAAGTGAAATTATTATTTTATTATTATTATTATTATTATTTATTTATATAGCGCCATTTGGTTCCATGGCGCTTTACATGAGGATGAGGGAGACAAGAACAAGTACACTAAATCTAGGCAATCAGGACGTACAGGTACAGGAGGGGCCTGTCCACGAGGGCTCACAGTCTAAGAGGGGCGGGTTAGGATACAGTAGGATGGGGGAATGTCAGGTATGGGGCGGTCGATTAATAGATAATCAGGGCCCTAATGGCAGCTATAGGAAGAGAAGTGCACTTACTCTGTCCACGTGGAGGACTTGTGATGGCGGTGAGCGCTATGTGCTATTGCCGCCGTTCATTATATTGCAACCGGAAGTGCGGGAGCTTCCGCCTTCCGGTCTGTGGAACGCATTGTGGCCGTAAACCGCAAGCGCCGCGCATGCGCGGTACAGGAATAGTTTCGCGCATGCGCAATGGAAACCGGTGCGCAGAATCGTGGTAGAAGGATACAAGAGAGATCAGGGAAAGATTCCTGCCATTCTTAGGGAATCTAGGGAAAGGAGAAAAGAAGAATAATAATAATTAACAGCAAGAATCATGATGAACATTAATTATAAAACAACAATAACCTCCACAATATCATAAATGATACTTTTATATAACAAGGCATATTAATGGATACCAAACATTAACTTTGATAGGACAATGGCGTATTTCACAGACAATTATTCATAAACCTCATCTAGGTTGCACAAGGAGTGTCTTATGAAATACATGACCAATTATGATAGAAAATTGCATTAATTACAAGCAGTGTATCATATGGTAATATTAATGTATGCAGGATAACTATCAGTATAGGGCCTCATATTCCCGATTTAACCCATTGTGTTCCAAAGTCTGTAGTTTGTGAATCCAGAAGGATTCCCGTTGTTTGAGACGACGTGATCTATCCCCTCCTCTCCGTAATGGGGGTATGTGTTCCAGAATATGGAATTTTAACTGAGAGATGGAATGACCCATGGACAAAAAATGATGTGGTAACGGTAACAGGGTATTTTTGCAACGTATCGTTGACTTATGCTTGCATATGCGGTCTCGGACATGCTGGGTGGTCTCCCCAACATATCCGAGACCGCACGGACACTTGATCAAATACACTACGTATGATGAATCACAGGTTAGATAATCATTAATGCAAAAGGTTTTGCCCGACCTTGGATGAGTGAAAGTGTTCCCTTTTATAGGGTTAGAACATTGTAGGCAATTCCTGCACTGAAAATTTCCTTGACGGGGGGTGGCAAGGAAGGTCTGTCTGTTTTTTTTAATGTTGGAACCTATGTCGGCTCTTACTAGTTTATCTTTCAGGTTGGGTGCCCTTTTGTTACAATATAGTGGAGGATTTTGAAATTCCTCTATCTTCGGGTAGGCTTTGCCCAAAATGTGCCAGTGTCTATGAACAATACCTTGTATTACGGTATTAGAAGGATGATATGTACGTACAAAAGACACTCGTTTTATGCTGTTCAACCTCTGTTGTGGTGATTGTGTCCTAGGAGATGCTATCTGTAGGGGGGTAGCCCCTGTTGATAAATTTCTGAGTCATCTCATTGTGTCTTAACTCTCTAATTACAGGATTGGAGACGATACGATCGACTCTAGTGTGCTGTGAGTTAGGTAGAGCCTTTTTAACGTGTTTGGGATGACTGCTTTCAAAATGGAGAAGGCTATTTCTGTCGGTGGGCTTCCTGTACAAGTCCACTTCAATCCTACCTGCAATGTCTATGCTTACCAGGGTATCGAGAAAATTGATTTTATTGGTATCATGATGAATAGTGAATGTAAGGCCTGTTATCCTGGTGTTCATGTGGTCATAAAGTGCAAGTAGATCACTAATACTGCCTGTCCATATAATGAATATATCATCAATAAATCGTAGCCAAAGTTTTGAAAAAGACTTAAACAGGGGTTGTTGTAAATGTAGCGCTCCTCGAACTGTGCCATGTATACATTTGCATACGAAGGCGCTACATTGCTCCCCATTGCGGTACCTTTTATCTGTTCAAAAAAGTCATCCTGGAATAGAAAATAGTTCTTAGTTAACACTATGTCCAAAAAATCATGGACGAATAGTCTCATTTCATCTGAGAACTGTGATTTTGATTCTAGGAACCATTGCATGGCTTCCAACCCGTGTTTGTGGTCAATGCTAGTGTAAAGGTTATTTACATCTAGCGTGACTAGTATGGAACCGGGTGGCATGTTTCCTAAACTGTGTAGTCTGGATAAGAAGTCGGTGGTATCTCGTATGTAAGAGGGGATTGTACGGATCAATGGTGCTATAATGCGGTCAAGGACGATTGCAATGGGTGACAGGATGGAGTCTGTGGAGGCTACAATTGGGCGTCCGGGTGGGTTATAAAGGTCTTTGTGTATCTTAGGCAAGATATAAAAGACTGATGTTACTGGATAGGGTGGTTGTAGATAGGTTGCTAGTTTTGTGTCAATTATCCCTTTTTCAAGGTAATAATCGACCTTTGTTTTGATGGTTCTCCGTATCTCAGTAATGGGATCTCTTTGTAAGGATCTATAGGTTGTGTGATCCTGTAACTGCCTAAGGGCTTCCCCTACATATTTAGTTTTATTCATCACCACAATTGCTCCTCCTTTATCTGCGGCTTTAATAACAAGCTGTTTCTTGTCCTGCAGTTGTCTGAGGGCTAATGTCTCATTTTTTGTAAGATTATGTTTCATCTTATACTCCCCTTTGTCAATTTTCTTAGTTAGTCTTTCTATATCCATCGACACCAAGGAAACAAAAGTTTCCACTGGATGGTAATGTCTCGGTGGAGAAAAAGAACTGGGTGAGTGAAGATTTAATCCCTGCAATGTAATGGTCTGGTGAGAGGAAGATGGTGGGTTCGTAACGTCAGTGGTGTCAGTCTGTGTATCAAAGTGTACTTTAAGTCTTAATGAACGAAAAAATCTCCTTAGTTCTTGGTCTAAGGTAAAGGAATTAAAAGTAGGTGACGGGCAGAAAGATAAACCCTTCTGGAGAACCTGTGTGTCACTCGGGGATAAAATACATGATGAGATATTGTACACTATTGGTTCCATACCTGGGAGCGTAACTGCATTGGGTGATGACCGCCTCCTCTTCCCCTCCTTGTCTTCCTCTGTAAAACCTTCTTTGTCGACCTAAAAAACGATTTGGATAAGTATAGGTGTAATCTAAACTTTCTAGACTGCTGCCAGAGCCGAACGGGTCGTATCTTGGGGGATACCAGACTGGCTGCTCTGGCTGGCGCCATCTATAGACAGTATTCTTACTGTAGTCCTGTAAGTCTCTAGTAAATTTCTTCCGCTTTCATTCTTGTAGATTTTTGCGAAACTCTGCGATGGCTTTATTGGTCTTCGAGCGTGGACTGTTATAATCTGCTGTAGATAGGGAACTCTTCAATTGGTCTTCGGTTGTCTTCACGTTCTCCTTGACGCGAGTGACTTCGTCTTGTAGATAATCAACTGTAAGGGTTATTAAATCCAAAGAGCACTTGTTTAGGATTCCTTCGAAGCGATCACAGTATGCTGGATTATCCGCGAAGAGAGTTGGTCGTAAATTAACACGTAATCCTCTTGGTATTTTCTTTTGCTTTAGGTATTCTACCAGAGTGGCTAAGTGAAGATCTAGGGCTGTGTATCGCCTGTACTCTTTTTCATAATCCCAATTTTGAATATCTTCCGGGGTGAGGTTTAGAAATTGTGTTGATGTACTAACCCTGGCTATTACCGCCGAGGTTCCTGCTTCATCGTATGCAAAAGATGGAGTCGTCATAGGGCTGTGTTGATGGTAGGAGCTCAAACGAAATAGTAATCAATATATAGAATAGGAGGTTTGGCTCACTATGAGAGTAGCGGGTACTCAGAAAAAACAAGTCCGATATATAATAAATTAGTTCTGGCACACCAAGGATATAAAGAAAATAACAATTGCAGTCTTTATGCTAGTGGTGCTGTTTTATTGCTCAAAGGTTGAAGTCTTGTAACAATAATGGTAGAACGTTTTCAGCCCTGTTGGGCTTTCTTAAGTACAGACAATACCTTATATTGCATGAAAATCAAACACAAAAAGAAAACTGTCAGCATTCATTTCTGCAAAACAATATTTACACTAGTCTTCTACTGCTAATTAGCTTTTTGAGAATTATACAGTGCGATACAGAAAAATAAATATAAGATTGTTATCAAAAACGATTACTCAGGGGACCCATCACCATAAGTGATCAACAATCGTTTGAACTGCGGTTGCTGATTGAAATTCTCCCATAGAATATTGAATCTGATATAGTAATGTTAAGGAGAAATGCTTTCAGCATATTTACATAATTACATGTACATAATCAGGATCAGTTATAAAGAGCAAATAAATAATCTAATCAGTTGGATAGAGGTGTATGGCTACTCGGGCAGGGGATAGTGAGTGCTACAGAGACTGAATAGAGAACTACCTTGTGAGGCTAGGCATGGGTTTATAGGGAAAATATTAGTCCCTATGTTGTCAGCACCTTTTAATTGTGAAATCCTATTAATAGGAGTTAATATAGGAAATTAATATAGGAAATTAATTAAATACTTATAAATAATTAAAGCTCAACTCAAGGATATGAACAGGAATTGTTTACCTGTGTATATTAACAATATTTCATGTGGCTCACAGGTTTTGCCGACTATAGGGAACATAAATGGTGCATTAATTAAAGGTCTCTGTGCATATAGACTATCTCACTGATACATATAAGGATCCATGTAATGCACTTACCAGGGGCTTAGGTAAGGATCTGCTGTGGAGGTGGAGGTAAAAGTGAAATCACATTAATAGATAATCAGGGCCCTAATGGCAGCTATAGGAAGAGAAGCGCACTTACTCTATCCATGTGGAGGACTTGTGATGGCGGTGAGCGCTGTGTGCTATTGCCACTGTTCATTATATCGCGACCAGAAGTGCGGGAGCTTCCACCTTCCGGTCTGTGGAACGCATTGCGGCTGTGAACCGCAAGCGCCGCGCATGCGCAATACAGGAATAGTTTCGCGCATGTGCAGTGGAAACCGGTGCGCAGAATCGTGGTAGAAGGATACAAGAGAGATCAGGGAAAGATTCCTGCCATTCTTAGGGAATCTAGGGAAAGGAGAAAAGAAGAATAATAATAATTAACAGCAAGAATCATGATGAACATTAATTATAAAACAACAATAACCTCCACAATATCATAAATGATACTTTTATATAACAAGGCATATTAATGGATCCCAAATATTAACTTTGATATGAAAATGGCGTATTTCACAGACAATTATTCATAAACCTCATCTAGGTTGCACAAGGAGTTTCTTATGAAATACATGACCAATTATGATAGAAAATTGCATTAATTACAAGAGTGTATCATATGGTAATATTAATGAATGCAGGATAACTATCAGTATAGGGCTTCATATTCCCGATTTAACCCATTGGGTTCCAAAGTCTGTAGTTTGTGAATCCAGAAGGATTCCCGTTGTTTGAGACGACGTAATCTATCGCCTCCTCTCCGTAATGGGGGTACGTGTTCCAGAATATGGAATTTTGACTGAGAGATGGAATGACCCATGGACAAAAAATGATGTGATAACTGTAACAGGGTATTTTTGCAATGTATCGTTGACTTATGCTTGCATATGCGGTCTCGGACATGCTGGGTGGTCTCCCCAACATATCCGAGACCGCACGGACACTTGATCAAATACACCACGTATGGTGAATCACAGGTTAGATAATCATTAATGTAAAAGGTTTTGCCTGACCTTGGATGAGTGTTCCCCTTTACAAGGTTAGAACATTGTAGGCAATTCCTGCACGGAAAATTTCCTTGACGGGGGGTGGCAAGGAAGGTCTGTCTGTTTTTTTTAATGTTGGAACCTATGACGGCTCGTACTAGTTTATCTTTCAGGTTGGGTGCCCTTTTGTTACAATATAGTGGAGGATTTTGAAATTCCTCTATCTTCGGGTAGGCTTTGCCCAAAATGTGCCAGTGTCTATGAACAATACCTTGTATTACGGTATTATAAGGATGATATTTACATACAAAAGACACTCATTTTGTGCTGTTCAACCTCTGTTGTGGTGATTGTGTCCTAGGTGATGCTATCTGTGGGGGGTAGCCCCTGTTGATAAATTTCTGAGTCATTCCATTTGTACACGGCAACAAAATAGAACAATATGTCAATGATTTCACTGCAACCAGCAAATTGCAATTGAAAATGCTAGCAAAATTGCTGCGTGTGACGGTACCTTTAAACCGCAGATCCAAGAGTGTGGCAACCCAGCATTCATCGCTAATTTAAATTCTAATGATATGGGCATCATGTTGCAGATAGTGCAGCAAGATGGCAATGTCTGATGCATCCATGAGGCCCAAGTCCTTGTTGTGTTGGTGGTGGCGTAAAAATCTAGCTTCTTTCCTCTGTCCTCTCCCTCCAACCTTGGACAACAGAAAGGGGAATAATTTCTTATTCACCTCCTGAGTGTTCTGTGCCGATCAACTCTTCATCCTTGTCCTGTACATTTGTTCCTCAGCTCCTGCACCTTCACTACCACTTTGTCGAGTACCACGAGCCCCCCTCTGTTGCTCTACTAAACTCTGTCATGTCATGTGGCTTTGTGATGAGAGTCTGGATCTATGAGATCTTGATATCCTTTCCGAATCTTCGTCTACTTCTTCCTCCTCTTCCTGTGGTACCACAACCTCATCCCATAAACTTTTAAAGTTTGACTCAAGCATGTAGATGACCTGAATAGTGATGCTGATGATGGCGCTAACCATCTTAGTAGAAATTTTGAAACTGTGAAAAAGAGCGCAGAGGTTCTTGATCTGTGCCCACTCTGGAAGTGTGCTCTGCACCATATTCGGCTGGCATTGAGCCACTGTACGCATCATTACATTCTACGCCAGGGCTCGTCGTTACTGTCAAAATCGCTGCCACATGTGCAGAGTGGAATTCCACTGTGTTGGTACATCACATATCAAGCGGTTCACCTGTTGTCCGGAAGACCTCAGTATTGATGATAATCGATGAGCCGTAGCGTGAGAACGACAGAAGTGAGCACACAATGACCATGCCTTGTGTAGCAGCTCATCCAGTGGCATTAGAATTGCTGGACAAACAGGTTGAGGATGTGAGCCACGCAAGGCACATGTGAAAGTTTGCCCGGCATAGGGTCGCCACCAGGTTTGCACCGTTATTGCACACTGCCTTCCCTGGCTCCAGGTTTAGTGGAGACAGCCATTGCTGAAACTTGGCTTGCATAGCTATCCACAACTATTCAGTGGTGTGAATCCCATCTCCAATGCATTTTAACTTAAATACTGCCTAATGGCAGTGAAACCTGGCAGCACAGTATGGTGGTGAGGTGGATTTTATCTAAACTGTTAGCACACTATGGAAGAGGTTGAGCATGCAGGTGGAGACCCTAGTATGCGTGGACAAGACAGAAGCAGTAGATGAAGAGGTACAGGCAGATGTTTGTCCCAAAAGTCTTGGCCAGTGAGGCACGATTGCAAATGGATGTGAGTCGACCCTGCACTTCCGTAGTCAGTGGAGTCCATTCGGCTCTCCTCTTCGACATCATGCCGCGTGCTCCTGCAGCGTCACAATGCCTGATAGCACGTGATGAGTCACCACGCTGCCGGCGTCTGCAGAGTGCGGGAAAGGAGAGAAGACGTCGCTGGATCTTCCGGGAGGTGGGAGCAGGGAGCAGGTACGGCACTTTAGAGCCAAAGAAGCAGGGAGCCAAGGGCATATAGAAGAGGGGGCCCGGGACTAAAGTCAAGCCAGCAGACTGGAATATATGGGGTGGGGGGAGGAACAAGCAAGCTGGGAGAGAGGGGGACACAAACAGACTAGGTTATATGGGGTAGGGAGGGAACGAGCAAGCTGTGACATAAGAGGGAGAGGGGGAAACAAGCAGTTTTGTTCATATGGGGGAGGGGCGAACGAGCAAGCTGGGACATATGAGGGAGAAGAGGGGAACCGAGCAGGCTGATTCATATGGGAAAGGGGGAACGAGCAAGCCGGGACATAAGTGGTAGAGGGGAAGAACGAGCAGGTTGGTTCATATGGTGGAGGGGGAATGAGCAAGCTGGGACATAAGGGGGAGAAGGGGGAAACGAGTATACTGGGATATATGCGGGAGGCGGGGAACGAGCAGGCTGTCTCATATGAGGGAGGGGGGAATGAGCAAACTGGAACATATGGGGGAGGGTGGAACGAGCAGGCTGGTTCATATGGAGGAGGGGGGAATGAGCAGGCTGGTTCATATGGGGGAGGAGGGAACAAGCAAACTAGGACAGAAGGGGGAGAGGGGGGGAACGGCAGACGGGATATATGGGGAAGCGGGGGAATGAGCAAGCTGGGACATAAGTGGGAGAGGGGGGAAACAAGCAGACTGGGACATATGGGGGAGGGGAAATGAGCAAGCTGGGACATATGGGGGAGGGGGGACAAGCAGACTGGGTCATATGGGGAAGGGGAGGAACAAGCAGACTGGGCATGTGGGGGAGGGGGGAAATGAGCAGCCTGGGTCATATGGGGGAGGGGGGATCCAGCAGCCTAGGTCATATGGGGGAGGATGCCAGAGTGCCTGGTGCCTGCCAGGTGCCTGATGCCAGGGTGCCTGATGCCTGGTGCCGGATGCCAGGATAGCTTGTGCTGGGTGCCTGGTGCTGGGTGCCGGAGACTGGGAGCTACAGAGGAAGAAGCTTCTGGGTGCCGGGGACCAGGTGCCGGAGACCAGGAGCCGCAGAGGAAGAAGCTGCTGGGTGCCAGGTACCTTGTGCGGGAGACCGGGAGCCACAGAGGAAGAAGGTGCCAGGTGCCTGGTGTCAGAGACCAGGAAAAACAGAGGAAAAAGCTGCCGGGTGCTGGGTATCTGGTGCCGGAGCCCGGGAGCCGCAGAGGTAGAAGGTGCCGGATCGCTGGTGTCGGAGACTGGGAGATCCAGAGGAAGAAGGTGCCAGGTACCTGGTGCCGGCGATTGGGAGCCGCAGAGGAAGAAGTGTCCTGGTGCCGGGTGCCTGGTGCCGGAGACCGGGAGCCGCAGAGCAAGAAGCTGCCTGGTGCCGGGTGCCTGGTATCGGCAAGCTGGAAACCGGGAGCCAGAGAGGAAGAAGCTGCTGGGAGTCAGGTAAGGCACTGTTACAGCCGAAAATAGCAGCCTGGGGTGGACAAAGTGGGATAGATGGATCAATGGGGCAGCCTGGAAAAGGGGGCAGAATGGGATCGATTTATGGATGGGGTGGCCTGGAAGAAAGGAAAGAATTGGATAGGTGGGGAGTGGCATGGAGAAGGGGAGAGAACGGGATGGATGGGGGACGGTTTGCTCATGCTTCCTGCAGATGGCGCTGGATCTGCAGCCTAATGGCCGACTTGCGGCACCTACCCGCAAGACTGAACATATCAACAGCAATCCGTTTTTACATTGCCATGCATGGGTTCATTCCTTTTAGAATTATTTGTTGCTTTTTCAGGCGGAATACTGAGCGTATCTGCGATATAATAGAGTGTCTACATACGCTTAGTCTGACTGAGGGGGGATGCAACCGCTGAGAGTGCCTAGGGCAGCAGGAACTCCAAATACGGCTCTGGCTTTAGCACACGTACAGCTTTCTTCAAGAAGTAGTTGCATCTGGACAATACATACTGGGGGCTGCAATGGCCATTAGCTTGCGGAAACCGTCTGTATCCAACAGGCGGAAAGGCAGCATTACCATGGCCAACTAATGGGAGATGGTGAAGTTCAAGCTCTTTGCTTTGGGATATTTAGGAAGAAATTATCTTTTCCATAAAAACAACTGTAGGACCGAGCGTTGGCTCCTGTGCTGAGAGAGGGTGGAGTAGGGCATAGCTGACAAGCTGCTTCACTGTGAAGGAGGTGCAGTCATAGATGTTCTGGTGGGTTGCAAAGAAGTGAGGTGCTCAGTGTCTGAAATCAGTCACAACCAGCAGTCATGTCAAATTCCGCAACAGTTGAGGGACTTTCACTCGGGGCAATTATTTTTCCCAGAATAACGCATGGTGCTGGGTCATGTGACAGTTTGTGCATGTATTAGCCAAATTGTGATTTTTTTGCCTCTACTTAATTCTCTAATACAAAGTTTGCAAATGACGTGAGTTGGGTCATCTTTTGCGGTATCAAAAAAGGCCCAGACTAGGCAAAGATTGCCGCCACGGACAAGTGCAGACCCACGACTGTTGCTGTCCATAGCCAGAGTTGCGTCAGAGGATGCAGTGCATGTCACGCTTCCAGCTCTCAGGCTCTGTGTGGGAACACACAACCTTACCTTCTCGTCTTTCTCCTCCTCTGCTGAGTTACTCTGCTGCGTGACTCTGAGTTGATTGCAAATGGGATCTAGAATCTCATCATCATCCTCTCTCTTGTCCTACTCGTTGCCATGAGAGTCACCCTCCTTCTTTTGCTCTGAATGCACAGTACAGTGCGGGTTCTCTTCAGGTATCCGAGTCTCGTCAGCAATATCATGACCATCATCCCTGGGGGTTAACATCTGGTATCAAGGGTCTGAATTCTGCTGGGACCATACTTCCTCTGTCCCCAGATCCAATTCCAAAAGATTTTGAGCATCGATGCAAATGCTTTTTTCCTCTGAAGTATGTAAATCTGTGGAACGGACCTCTGATGCCCATTGAATTGAATGTTTAAACATGTCTGCAGAATCACCCATCTGTGTTTCCCCACAATCAGTTGTGTAGTTTGAGAGTTGTGACATGGGTTGACACATGGGGAATTGGGGCAGCACCTCTGAGGACTGTACTGTTTGAGATGTTGAGATGGAGGAACAGGAGGACATGCCACTTAATGCAGCGTTTGCCATAAACTAAAGCAAAAGCTTTTTCTGGGCCTCTTCCACAACTCTTATCATCTTGCTGCTGGCAAACAAAGAGACTGGAGTAGGCTGTCGAGTAACAGAAGTTGTAATTTCCCTTGGGTTATGATGAGTCAATGTTTGGTCAGACTGCTTTCAGCAACATTAGCAGTAGCACCTAACCCTGGCACACTTCGAACACCAAGACTACCCTTTCTAACAACCTTTTTCCCCTTCCCCTATCCATCACCACAACCTCAAATTTTCCACTCATGTTTTATGCACAGAGAAATGGAAAGCACTGGTTTGAGACCTAACACAGCCTTTTTAGGGAAAATTTAGTGATTTGGCTATAACTGGTTTCAGGGCAAAAAAGTACCTTTTTAGTACAAACTGACTGATTTGGCAATTAGTGGTTTAATTCCTTAACACAGCCTTTTAGGGAAAACTGATGGTTTTGACTATGGCCGGTTTCACATCACGATTTTCGGTCATCCGAGTGTATTCATTTCAAAACTGATACACTCGGATCTGAAATCGGATCCCATGTATCCATATGGGGCTCGAATTGGATCGGATGTGTGCCTTTTGCCATCCGATTTTGGCACCATCCGATCCTGTTCGATTTAAGCACGGACACAAGAACGCAGCCTGCTGCGTATTTGTGTCCGAGAATGAAATCGGACAGCCTTGGATCCGAGCCGATCCGAGCCCCGATGACATGGGAGCCTATTGACATCGGATCTGAGTTGAACTCGGATCCGATGTCGCCTCCGTACTGATGTACTGAGCATGCCCAGAAGCACTGCTCAGTACATATTCCCTGTTCTCCCGTATCCATCCTATCTCTAACTATTGTTCCCGCCGTTCATCACAGAGGATACATCACCTCTCTGGGGGCTCCAGTGTTGCGACCATCTTCTTCTGCCTGCAAGGACCTCTCGTTACGTCACCGCGCCGATCAGCTGACATGTCAGGGGATAGGATAGGTAATAAGAGAGGGGACAGGAGAGATGAGCAGTGGGAACAATAGATAGAGATAGGATGAAGGAGGGAGAACAGGGAAGATGCAGGGAGAGACAGGGACCAGAGGATCCACACGGATCCTGCATAGACTATTTGCCATCCGAGTGCAGGGATCTGTGTGGATCCGTGGCTGTACGTGGGGATCCTGCTGAGACTCGGATCCCCACGGACAGCCACAAATCGTGATGTGAAACCGGACTATCACTTCTTTGAGGTCAAACACAGCCTTTTTAGGGGAAACTGAAAGATTTGACACTCACTTGCTGTATGCAAAAAATGCAGCTTTGGCATTCACACAGATTTAGGAATCACGCTTGTACTCAGAACAAAATGCCTCTGTCCAGATGGACACTCGTGCCCTCTTATTTTAACTAAATAACTAGGTATCTATTTGTGTAACATGGATGGAGCAGCATGGAGCATCATGGAGTGGCAGCAGCAATGTTCCTACCAGTAACACTCTGAAAATGGCGACAATGACAAATGGCCCCTTCTTATATCCCTAGGGATGTGTGACTTTGGCAGCCAATGAAACAAGATAGCCAATGACACAAGCCCATGTGTCTTCAATTTGTGGATGTTTTATGCACCCTGAATGACTGCTGGTCTGGAACATGCACACAGAAAGTTGCGGGAAAAAATGGAGTATGACACTACTCTGACCTCTCCCCACCCCCTCCCCTTGGCAAACACGTCCCACCCACTATCCTACAATGTCAAAAGGTAGCAATGTTTTTTTTCATGCTCGCACCTCCACTGACAGGTGTGCCAGTCGATCTTAAAGTTAATATTAGTACACTTTTTGACTGAGCACCCTCCACCACCCGATAGCCATTCCAATTTAGCATCTAGTTTGTTTCCTTGTTTTGAGAAGTTTCCAACCACACCCATACACGCAGGTTTTAAAATGCACCCAGAGGCACTTATATCCTCACATGCTTTTTTATACTGCAGACAGAGGCATACGGTAGGACCCGATATACATGAGAATACCTTGTGGCTGGTTATCGGGCTCACGTGTAATGCATTATATCAGCTAAAATTCTCCTTTTTCAATGTACATTCCTAGCAGTTTCTGCATTTTCCTTACCCAAATTTGTATTAGCTTTATTCATTATTTAGCCATTATGCTATACCTAGTATACCTATACCTTATAATGTGTAGTGTGCAGAAGATAATTCTTATATAGCAATGTTTTTTTCATGCTCGCACCTCCACTGACAGGTGTGCCAGTCGATCTTAATGTTAATAAAAGGTAGGAAAAAGCATCAATTCAATGGAGTAATGCATTTTGTATCCAATCAGGTAACGAACAATAGCCGTGTTCAGTGATTTTTTTGGGACATTGCTTGTGTTTCTGATCCTGAACAAAATCCGCAATGTTCATGCTGAATTTGAAATTGGCGAACATGTTCAGGGAAGGTTCACTCATCTCTACTTATTACACATTGGCACGTAGCATGCAAGTCATGATCCTGGTTGGGTATGTGGATTTGTGTCCTGTGGGCTTTTTGCCCATACATGCCAAATATTGCCATACCGTTCAACTGACCAGGTCTGGAAGACAATTCTGACCAACTAGGAAACCACCAGCTCACTTTAACCAATAACAGTTTACTTGACAGTCCTTCAATAACAACTCCATGCATAAGATAGTGGGCACATAACTTCCAGCCCATTCTAACTTTAGATACTGTTATCATACACATTCCCGCTGGGTTGTTTCTGATCTTGTCCTGTGAGTCTCCACAATACACACCCTGTCTCGACATTCCAATTATTAACAGTCACACATCTATTGTCTCTGTAGAGGAGAGGTTAAGGGCATCCTGATCACAATGGCATGAGTAGAGCTTTATGCTCCCAGAGGTTTTCATATTTATGTCTCTGGAGGGGGTTTGCGCTCAAAGACGCTTTGAGAGACTCTACCTCAGAAAGCCAACTTTATTCATGAACCAGTGCATCTTGACCCGTTACTTTTTAGGCTTGAGTCTTAACACTAAAGTTCCATTCTCCAGTCCCTTCTGGCTGAGGCCACTTCGTTATGAGGTCGGTCTGTAGCCTCAGCTTTGTCTCACTTCCTTTGTCTCAGACAACATTTTAGGATTACGCTATCTCATACGGTCTCCTCTTTTTGTTGCCACAGCTCACCCACTGCCTTGATGATGATTTCTCAGACAATAGGTCTGCTCTTAAGGGGCCGTCACACGCAACGATTTTTGAAACGACCTCTCCAACGATCTTTTTTAGCAGTCATCGCTCGAGCGATGTCGATACATCGTTTGCGAGATGTCACGTGCACAGATGTTTGAAATTACATGTTAACGATGCCTCGACCCCGGGATCGTGTCCAGTCATCAGTGACCGATCATAGCAGTCATGTATCCGCTGTCACACGAGCATTGATTGTAACGACGCACTACACAATGTGGGCGGAGTACTTGACACATTCTGCAAGGTAGGCTTGGCATATTTTTAAAAACGACGCCCCTTCACTTCTCATTGGTGCTATTTATACCAAGTGTATTTGTGTGCATTGTAGTTAATTTAGCACTATTTTGTGGTGATGTAGCCCTTTGAAGCCTTTTGTCCATTAAATGTGCTTCATTAATGTCAGACTCACTGCGGAAGACACTGTTGCGTTGCCAGTAATTGTGCTATCATGGACGCTCGTACTATCTAATTTGCTATGCAAATTATGTGTATGTGTGTGTTCGTTGACAGTGCAATGTGTATGGATGTTGCAAACTGTATTTATTTGTGTGCTTTTCCACAATAGTTCAGTTTAACTCGGTGTCCCTTGTAATGCAATGTTCTGCTATACATGTTGGCCAAAGAATACATGACACATGCAGTTGTTTCGAATCTTTAAATTTAATTTTAACAATGCTATGTCACATTTTAATATCTTAACATCAAATGTTTTTGCGAATCAATGAATGATTTGTTATTGTCCCAAATCAAAGAACCTTTTTTTTTCCTTTTTTTGGAAAAAAACATGCTAAATGCTTTGTTCCTGCCAGCTGACTGCACCAGGCCCATTGAAATAATTACAGTAACGATCTCTATTGGCCTGTGCCTCCTGTCGTCTGCGCCCATAGAGCAAGGGCTGCAGAGGTGCCATCCCTGGATCCTCTGCACGCCAGCCACCCAAAACTATATTACCATTGGTATGGTCTACTGAGCCCACAAAACTTTTTGGAGTATAGGTGTTTCAATCCCTGCGGCGTAGGAAATTGTGTAGAACACAGCATGCTAACACTACTTAGTATACTAATTAGTATACGGGCAATGATAAAGATTAGCCACAGAGATCAACCAGCTGATATAACACAGTCATACTAAATAACAAATCCTGTTATGACCATTGAATTAGAACCTTATACTTTATCATCACAGTGGTGAGCAGTAGGTGCTGAGTATAGTGGGGGGCGGTCACATGTCATGTCAGTGAGACTGAGTATGGTTATCTTCCTTGTGAGCCCGGAGGTACCTAATACAATATTCTGACCTCTTTTTTGACCTCTCTATACTGAAGTTTATCCAGTTTCCTTAGTAAGTAACTGTATTGTATTTTGAAAAAAGTTTGTAAATGAATTATGCACTGTAGTGCTTTTTAAAAGCTCTTTAATAAAGAATTGAGATTTTTAACGACATTCTATAGCCCCTCTGGGTCTTTTTTGATAATCATATATGTAAGGAATGCAATTAACTGAAAAAGTTGTGATCTAAATAGCTATTCTGTTTTAATACAGATTTTCTTTGATATTTGCAGAAAAGCAATATGGATATGAGGAACAGGGAACTTAGTTGGAGGACGAAAGCGGTGAATTTGTTTAAAAAGGGTGCCCAGGGCAGCCAGTCGGAGGTGTTGACGGTTAACAGAGAACTCGTACAAATACAAAAATGCCCTGTACAGGAAAACCAAATTTTCTGATCATCATAATGGGAGACCCAGACAATGGGGTTTAGGGCGCTGCCCTCCGGAGGTCACACTAGGTACTACAAGTTTGTAGCACCGCCTCCTCCGCTTATAAACCCCCACCGTAGGAGACATCCTCAGTTTTAAACTTAGTGTGCTCGGAGGATCACGCTTTGCTTGCACTTCACTGCATTCTCACAACTTACGTGATGGCGTATGAAGACAAGGTAAAATGGTCCCATTCGGGACCCTCGACAGCCTCCCCGCTCACCCTTGTGGAACACGCTGGTGGAGGTACCGGAGGGCTTTTAGCCTGGACACTTTAGTGTTCTCCCGGTACGCTGTCGTGCTCCTTTCCTTTCCATCCCTCCATGGAGGCTCTGGATAGGGGAGCCTGGAGCCTTGCACAGCTCCGCTCCGTCCGAGGCCTCCCTAAATGGTGCTTACAGACCGGACGGAGCCAGCCCAGTCCGAGGCCTCCCTAAATGGTGCTTACACTCCGGACTGGTGCTGTACCCCCGTCCGAGGCCTCCCTAAAGGTGCTTACAGACCGGACCGGCACTGAGGCACCTGGTGTGTCTCCTGTGTGCCTGGGGGTAGTGTCTGTCACTGTGGTGTCATGACACTCAGACCGCGCGGTTACCCTCGGGTCCGCGGTTCTGGCGGTGACCCTGTGCTGGGGTCTCCCTGGCTGACCGCCCTGTGTTTCACAGGGGCTGAGGCTGTAGACTGCGGGTGTTTTTATGTGTACATGCAGTCTGAGAGTGTGTGTGGTGATATTCACTCTCGTTTCCCGCGCTGCGGGCTCCGGCACCTCCATTGCTGAGGCAGTCTGGAGGAGGAGGAGGCAGCCCTTATGGTGACATCACCGCTGGGCGTGTTGTGTGTTCTTCCCGCGTGTTCCTGGCTCCGCCCACATCTTCACTGTCGGCGGCCATCTTCTCCCTCACTTCCCGGCTGGGATCTGAACTGCAGCGCGTGTCTGCACTTGCAAGGGAGACCGGAACTCGCGGAGGTCACACACACACACCGCTTCCTCCTACCGCTTTACTGCGGTCGGTAAGCCACCGGGATTCCCGGTTTGTTTGTGAACTTTGGCTTATATTCCCCTCACTGTGGAGATGTCCTCAGCTGGGAAGCATGCTGCTAAGGCGGCGGTGGCCACCATTGTCTGTACTACATGCAACGGGACACTGGTGGAGGGGTCCTGCAATAACTGCGGACGCCCAGAGGCCCGATCTGCTACTATTGAGTCTGCAAATCCGGGATTATACCCTGAGGTTCAGGTGATCCCAGGGCCATGGGAAACGCAGAATAAGATCAATGAATCTCTGCTGTCCCAGATGTCCTCCATGTCGCAAACCCTGGAGGCACTGCATAGGAGACTGGAGAACCCAGCTACTCCTCCTAGTTACCCCCGGGTGTCTCTTACTTCTGCTGTAAGACCCCCTAAGCGAGCCCGTGAGGCTTCTCCTGAGCTCCAGACTCTCTCTGAGGAGGAGCGTTCCTCTGATGGTGAGGAAGATGATGGGGGTTCTACTCTTGGGTCTATGTCTGAACCTCCAGATGGGGTGGAGGATCTGGTGTCCTCCATCAATGAGACATTGCGTCTTGTCACTCCTCCTGAGGAGGTGACTGTACACCCCAAGGAGATCTATCAATGGCTGCGGCCAGAGGCTAGACCAAGTGGCTCCTTCATGGACCACACTAATTTCGGAAGGGTGATTAAAGCTCCCAGGTTGCATCCTGGGCGGCGTTATGTCCGTAAAACTAAGGACAATCGCTTTCCCTTTCCCCAGGAGGCGCTCCAGGAATGGTCGCAGTCTCCCAAGGTGGATGCTTCCATGACTAGGATTGCTGCGCGCTCCTTGTTTTCTGCCTCTGATAGCTCCTCGTTGAAGGATGCTACTGATAGACAGGTCGAGCAACTCGCCAAGTCTTCCTATGAGGCTGTGGGGTCTTCGTTTGCCCCTAATTTTGCCGCAGTCTGGACCCTACAAGCGATCACTATCTGTTTGGATGGTATCACTGATCTAGCTAGGTCCAGTCCAGAGGTCCTGGCTCTCACTGAGAGAGCAAGGGCCTATGCGGACTATGCCAGGACGGCATCTTTGGAAACTGCCACTCGCTCTGCTGTGGCCTCGGCCAATGCAATTGCGATCCGCAGGCTATTGTGGCTGCGTCTCTGGGACTCAGATGCCACATCTAAGAAGATTTTACAAAATCTTCCGTTCGCTGGTGACAGGCTTTTTGGCACCAAACTGGACAAATTGATAAAGGATTCTGCTGAGTCTAAGATACCGCAGAATAAGCCTAAGCCACGGTACACCGTGAAAAGGAACCCTAAGCAGTGGTCCTTTCGCTCCGGTTCACAGTCATCAACGGCGTCCACTCGCTCAGACCGAGGGGGCAAGCCTGCTACTCAGTGGCGTTCCAAGAGTCGTCAGAAGAAGCCGGCGGGGGCAGCGGCTGCCACCCCCAAGCCCGCCTCGACATGACTCGCTATCTCATCCTGCCTCCCCACAGGTGGGGGGCCGCCTGTCCCGCTTTCAGGACAAGTGGCTTCTTCACATTCAAGATCAGTGGGTTCGAGACGTAGTCTCAAGAGGTTACAGGATAGAGCTGACGTCACAACCAATACACCGATTCCATCGGTCGGTTCCATCTCCAGAAAAGGCTCAGGCTTTTTACCTGGTGTTGGAGGGACTCCGCAGAGACGGAGTGGTGGTCCCTGTGCCCACGGAAGAGAGGTTCAGGGGTTTTTACTCCAACCTCTTTATTGTCCCAAAGAAGGACGGCTCTTTTCGCCCGGTTTTGGACCTCAAGTTGTTCAACCGTCACGTGTTGGTTCGGAAGTTCCGCATGGAATCCCTGCGCTCAGTGATCGCGGCTGTGTCACAGGGAGACTTCCTAGCGTCCATCGATATCAGGGACGCTTACCTTCACGTCCCCATTGCACCAGCTCATCAGCGCTGGTTGAGATTCGCAGTGGGGGAAGAGCACTTCCAATTTGTGGCACTGCCATTCGGGCTAGCCTCAGCACCACGGGTGTTCACAAAGGTGATGGCCTCCATGATGGCTCTCCTGCATGCGCAGGGACACGCCGTCATACCCTATTTGGACGACCTGTTGGTCAGGGCGCCATCGGAAGACCTTTGTCGGGTAAGCCTGGAGGTGACCATGAAGTCCCTGGAACGGTTCGGGTGGCTTATCAACATTCAGAAGTCGACCCTGGTTCCGACCCAGTCATTGACATATCTGGGCATGGACTTCCACACGGACTCGGCCCTGGTGTCTCTACCTCAAGCCAAGCAGCTTGCGATCCAATCAGGAGTGCAGAATGTCCTCCTGTCTCCACAGTCATCCCTACGGGTATTGATGAGACTGGTGGGTCGCATGGTAGCGGCGATAGAGGCGGTGCCGTTCGCACAGTTTCGCCTCCGTCCTCTCCAGCTGGAGATTCTTCGCAGATGGGACAAGAGGACGATCTCTCTGAATCGGCTGGTGACACTGTCACAACCAACCAGGGACTCTCTACAGTGGTGGCTCCAGCCACTTCACCTGTCACGGGGCCGGTCCTTCCTAAAACCGTCATGGTTAGTGGTGACCACCGACGCCAGTCTGAAGGGCTGGGGGGCGGTGTTCTTGCACCACAGGGCTCAAGGCCTCTGGACTCAGTCGGAGTCGGCGTTGCAGATCAACGTGCTGGAGATCAAGGCGGTCTATCTGGCGCTACTGGCGTTTCAGAAATTCCTGTCAGGACAGCCCATTCGGGTACAGTCCGACAATGCGACGGCCGTCGCCTACATAAATCATCAGGGAGGGACCAGAAGTGCTCAGGCCCTCGCCGAAGTCCACCGCATTCTACTCTGGGTGGAGGAAAACGGCTGCCTGATCTCCGCAGTTCACATCCCAGGGGTCGAGAACTGGGAGGCCGACTATCTGAGCCGACAGGGGATGGACGCCGGAGAGTGGTCTCTACATCCAGACGTCTTCCGGGACATCTGCGGCAGGTGGGGCACTCCGGACGTGGATCTGATGGCCTCACGGCTGAATCATCAGGTGCCACAATACATGGCAAGATCTTGGGATCCCCAGTCTCTGGGGGCGGACGCCCTGATTCTGAGCTGGTCCAGATTCCAGCTGCCATATGTGTTTCCGCCTCTGGCTCTGATTCCCAGGGTCCTGTGGAAGATCAGGACAGAATGCAGAGTGGCCATTCTAGTGGCTCCAGATTGGCCCAGGAGGTCTTGGTACCCGGACCTGTGGCAACTGTCAGGCGGACACAGGTGGGCTCTTCCAGAACGCGCAGATCTACTCGCGCAAGGGCCATTCTTCCACCTCAATTCCAGGGCCCTCAGATTGACTGCATGGCTCTTGAGGCCTGGCTGCTGACATCCAGAGGTTTCTCTCCTACAGTGGTTGCCACTATGAATCGGGCAAGGAAACCTGTTTCCAGGAAGATATACCACAGAACGTGGAAAATCTTTTTTACCTGGTGTGCCTCTGGTGGCCGCTCACCGTGGCCTTTGTCTATCCCGACATTGCTGGCCTTCCTACAGTCGGGGTTGGAGTTGGGATTATCCCTTGGCTCTCTGAAAGGTCAAGTATCAGCACTTTCAGTGTTGTTTGACAGGCGCTTGGCGCTCCTCCCGAAGGTACGTCAATTTCTGCAGGGGGTGTCTCGGGTGGTCCCGCCCTATAGACGACCTCTGGACCCTTGGGACCTAAACATGGTCCTGACGACACTGCAGAAACCGCCGTTTGAGCCACTGAGAGACGTCTCTCTCTCTCGTCTGTCCCAGAAAGTGGTCTTTCTGGTGGCGATTACGTCTCTGAGAAGGGTCTCAGAATTGGCTGCACTCTCGTGCAAGTCACCCTTTCTGGTGGTTCACCAGGACAAGGTGGTGTTGCGCCCACGGCCTGAATTTTTGCCGAAGGTGGTTTCAACATTCCACTTGAACCAGGAGATTGTTCTCTCATCATTTTGCCCCGCTCCCGTTCATCAGGTTGAGCGCGACCTCCATACTCTGGATCTCGTGAGAGCTGTACGCATTTATGTGTCCAGGACCGCCTCCTTTAGGAGTTCGGATTCCTTATTTGTCCTCACGATGGGTCGCTGTAAGGGGTCCGCGGCTTCAAAGTCGACCTTGGCCAGATGGATCAAGGCTCCCATTCAGGAGGCTTACCGGTCTTCTGGTTTGCCTCTCCCGGTGGGTTTGAAGGCACACTCTACTAGAGCTGTAGGTGCCTCTTGGGCCTTGCGACATCGAGCTTCTGCTCTACAGGTGTGTCAAGCGGCCACTTGGTCCAGCCTGCACATTTTCTCTAAGCACTATATGGTGCATGCCCATGCCTCTGCGGATGCGAGTTTGGGCAGGCGGGTTCTCCAGGCGGCGGTTGCCCACCTTTAAAAGGGAACCATGTGTTATACGTCTTGTTGAGGAACTCTTCCCGCCCTGGGGTATTGCTTTAGGACATCCCCATTGTCTGGGTCTCCCATTATGATGATCAGAAAAAAGAGAATTTTGTTTACGTACCGTAAATTCTTTTTTCTTGAATCATCAATGGGAGACCCAGCACCCACCCAGTTGTTCCGTTGCATGTTTGCATTTGATCTGTTCTCTGTTGAGACAGTGTTTCCGGGTTGTTACACCGTCTGTGCACGGCATTCTTCCCGATGTTTCGGGTGTGGTTTATTTCTCCTCGCAGCTTATGGACTAAACTGAGGATGTCTCCTACGGTGGGGGTTTATAAGCGGAGGAGGCGGTGCTACAAACTTGTAGTACCTAGTGTGACCTCCGGAGGGCAGCGCCCTAAACCCCATTGTCTGGGTCTCCCATTGATGATTCAAGAAAAAAGAATTTACGGTACGTAAACAAAATTCTCTTTTATGGTGGACCAAGACCTCTATAGATAATTACATAACCAGTAAAATCATACCCAGGGGCCTCCGTATACAGTTGTACCCCACATTCACTCTGGAAAATGAAACCCTTACAAATAAATGGATGGAAGCAGCTACCACTTGCTCCATCTCATTTATGGGGATCATTAATGAACACAATACTAAGAATTTACAAATTTTGGATGATGAGATAGAAGAAATGTCAAAAATCTTAAAAGCAGGCATGTCCAAGGAATCCTTGGAAGTATATACAAAGGAAATAGACAAGGAGATGGAAAAATGGGAACAAGACATCAGTACCAGTAAGATGAAGAAATTCAAAAGGGATGTGGGAGATTATGAGCATAACAAGATATTTAGGTGGCAATTCAATAAAACACCAAAAAATCCAGTTGTTCCACCTGAACCTCGCAGGGATTCACAATCGTCAGTATCATCGAATGCAGATAGCATAGTGAATCAAGATGGTCATAGGAACGAACCTAGTGAGTGACCACATGGAAAATCAAAAGTGAGACCCTCCCCTGATAAAGGGGGTGACAAAAAGAAGGTTAATAAGGAGCAGAAACAGGTAATAAACCTGTCACTCCATAACTTATCAGAGGCTCAAGTTGACGTATTGAGTAAAGGTTTAACTTTTTCTCCTTCTCGTTCAATAGATCCGTTCCT
Organism: Allobates femoralis; assembly: GCA_033576535.1. Classification (NCBI taxonomy): domain Eukaryota; kingdom Metazoa; phylum Chordata; class Amphibia; order Anura; family Aromobatidae; genus Allobates; species Allobates femoralis. The sequence goes on along the minus strand of JARQOC010000006.1, from coordinate 214,350,001 downwards.
GACCATCAAGGACATCCATCTTTTCGCTAGAAAGGTGATCCTAAAAAAGTTGCACTTTAAGGCCGACCACAATCTTAGCACAGACAGTGAAAAGGAAACATTGAGAGCACTGGAAGCCTTGGTGGAGGAAAATACTGACCCTGAACCATTTGGTAAGTTTCCAAGTCAACTGTTTAAAAAATCAAAAACCTTTCCAGCACTGAGTACATGTGCTAGTGTCGATGTATTTACAAAAATGGTGACAGCTGACATAGAGAGACTTGCTGAGAGGAGAAACTGGGGCCATAATCTGACCACTGAGGAAAGAGGAGCTTTAAAAGAACTTAGAGAGTGGGAAGATGTGGTATACAAACCAGCTGACAAAGGGGGAAATATGGTGGTCTGGCCTAAGGATATGTATTTAAGACAAGCTTATAAATTACTATTGAATACAGATTGCTATAGGAGACTGCCATATAACCCCCTCGTGCAATATAAGGAGACCCTAATGGAGATCCTGATGAAGGCATGTGAAGCTAAAATCATACCTAAAGCGATGGTGAAGAAGTTCAAGGAAATGAAACCGAGGATGCCAACTTTCTACATTATCCCTAAAGTGCACAAGAACATCTTAGATCCCCCTGGGAGACCAATAGTCTCGGGGAATGATGGGCTTTGTGAACTTATCTGCAAAGTTATCGATGAATACCTAAAACCACTGGCTTCTTCTTTGCCTTCGTATATTAAAGACTCTACAGATGCACTTAAGAGATTAGAAGGCATACAGATGTCGGAAACGGCTCTTCTTGTAACGGCGGATGTGGAAGCACTATATACGTCTATCAGGCATGATGACGGTATAGCCGCTACACAGTGGTTCCTACAAGGAAGCGACATAGAGCCACGGATGGCGGAATTGATCTTGGTCTTGCTCAAGTTCGTACTCACGCATAACTGCTTTGTCTTTGATAGCCAGGTGTTCCTGCAGCTTCAAGGTACAGCAATGGGGGCTTCCTGTGCACCCTCGTATGCAAATTTATTCTTGGGTGCATGGGAGAGAGAAGTATTTACCAACAACCCCATTGCTGGTAGTGAGAAGATGCAGGGATGGATGCGCTTCATCGACGATGCTTTGTTTGTGTGGGAGGGGACAAGTGGTGAGCTGGACAACTTCATGCAAAATCTTAATATCAATGAGAGGAACATCAAATTAACGTATCAAAGTGGCCGGAGAATTAATTTTCTGGATATAACAATTGAGACCATGATTGATGGGAGGTTGAGGACTGATATTTTCAGAAAGGAGACTTCTACGAATTCAGTTCTCAGAGCAGATTCCTCACACCTACCTTCAACAATCAGAGGGATTCCAGTTGGCCAGTACATTCGAGCCAGGCGAATCTGCTCGGATGAGCAATCGTTTGAATTTCAGGCAAAGGATCTGAAAAGCAGGTTTCAGGAGAGGGGATATGGTTGGAAAACCATTAAAAATGGATATAAGAAAGCAAAATCTTACCGTCGGGAGGATCTCCTTCATAATACGAAGAAGAAGGAGGGTGATGTGGAACAGCATCCTCGCTTAATTATGTCGTATAATAAACAATGGAAGGAACTAACACAGCTGGTGGGCAAGCATTGGAATATCCTATTGAGTGACCCGATTCTGAAATATTGTTTATCTGAAAAACCATTGATTACCGCTCGACAATCCCAAAACCTGAAAGACATACTGGTGAGTAGCCACTTTGTGCGTGAGAGACCAAAAGGAACTCAATGGTTGGAAGTAAAAGGATGCTACCCTTGTTTAAACTGTGTAGCATGTCCGAACATAATAAAGAGCAAGACTTTTCATAACAGCGACAGTACAAGAACATATGACATCCGCCACCATATCACATGTGGCACCAAGGGAGTCATTTATGTGGCCGAATGCCCCTGTGGCAAAATCTATGTCGGAATGACGACTAGAGAACTACGAGTACGGATACGTGAGCACGTACTTGATATTGAGAGAGGAGCAGCAGCAGAAGATCCGTCAGCCTTGAAGACAATTCCGAGGCACTTCTATCTCAAACACCAAAGTAATTCTAGTTTATTGAAGGCAGTGGGTATAGATAGGGTCAACATGGGTCAGAGAGGAGGCAATATGGGAAAGAGATTGGGGATGGTGGAAAGTAAATGGATCTATAGACTGAATTGTGTTACACCTAATGGGTTGAACGAAAACTTTGGATTCGGGGCGTTTTTGTAGGTACTTGAGTATTTCTCTGTGTATAATGTTGACACTTTTGTCTCAGGAAGCGGTCATTTAATTATGTAAGTCTTTTAGTATTTGATTTTAACGATGATGTTTTATTATTCACAGTTATTTCTACATCGTTATGCTGTATCTTATGACTATGAGTCCTGTTCTGGACTTGAACTGTGGCTGGAAGACTTGAGGATATACGTGACGTCCTATTGCTGTGATGAATTATGGGGACAGCTTTTGGTCTATTGTCTCTCACTTTAATCTATGTAGTTAGTAATAATGAATGTGATATATCATCAGAGTAGTATGATATAAATATGCACAGTATATGTTATATTAGTGTGATATTTTATAACAATTCTATGTTATACGGCACAATGCACTTTATAGTAACTCAAATTTCTTATCATTGCACTTTGAACTATGATATATATGGTAATGTATTTATTAGAAGCACAGTGTTAGTGAAAGCACATTGTTTGCACTTGGAAACGCTGACCAGGTTCACTCACGGCTCTTAGATGACGTGGTATGCCTCCTAGAGCACAGCCTATCGCCCGCCCATGTCGCCAGGGTCATGTGACCGTGCTCCGGCCCCGCCCGCTCGGCATAGCGATCTCAGGCGCCGGTGACGCGCATCGCGCGTCACTTCCGCTTGCGTTCCACAGACCGGAAGCGGCCGGGAGCACGTGAACGGGGGCTGTCACGTGACGCAAGGCGCAGTGATGGTGCGTACGGGCGGCTGTGCACACCGACTCCAGGGCAAGCTAATAGAATGCCCTATTTAAGACCGCCAGAGGAGCCCTAAAACTGGCGCACTGACCCCCTGAAGAAGTCTCACCAGACGAAACGCCGTCGGGGTGACTGGAGCTCTAACCACTCAGGTCGGTACTATTCTATTGAGTGACATGTGAATGATTGATCTACTTACTATAGGACAGCAATGAGCTTAGATACTGAGGATGAATTCATAAATCAATGGGTCCTGGTGGTGTGTGTGACTGGGCATTAATAAGACTGTGGCTTAGAACCTTTGTGTAGATGCCTGTGCTTAATTAGTATACGGGCAATGATAAAGATTAGCCACAGAGATCAACCAGCTGATATAACACAGTCATACTAAATAACAAACCCTGTTATGACCATTGAATTAGAACATTATACTTTAAATCATCACAGTGGTGAGCAGTAGGTGCTGAGTATAGTGGGGGGTGGTCACATGTCATGTCAGTGAGACTGAGTATGGTTATCTTCCTTGTGAGCCCGGAGGTACCTAATACAATATTCTGACCTCTTTTTTGACCTCTCTATACTGAAGTTTATCCAGTTTCCTCAGTAAGTAACTGTATTGTATTTTGAAAAAAGTTTGTAAATGAATTATGCACTGTAGTGCTTTTTAAAAGCTCTTTAATAAAGAATTGAGATTTTTAACGACATTCTATAGCCCCTCTGGGTCTTTTTTGATAATCATATATGTAAGGAATGCAATTAACTGAAAAAGTTGTGATCTAAATATGTCAATGGATTCCATTTTTAGATTGATGGCAGTGTGTAATATGCGGAAGCGACTGGCCAGAATCCCAAAGGCATTTTCCACAACACGGCGAGCACGAGATAGCCTATAGTTGAAAAGTTGAAAATGCGTTGTTGTGTTGTGATATGCCTTTGGGGGTATGGCTTGAGTAGGTTGCTATGCAGTGGAAATGCCTCATCCGCCACAAAGACAAAATTCATGTTGTCAGTGTTTACGGAAGGTGGTGGCAAATTAAGTTGGGTTGGCCATTTTGCAGTTTCTCACCAAACTTTATGTGAGCAAACACACCACCATCCGACACACGGCCATTCATCCCCACATCTGCATATATGAATTCTTAGTTAGCATCTACGACCGCCATCAGGACCACACTAAAATAGCCCTTGTAATTATAGTAAAAGGAGCCACTGTTGGCTGGTTGTGTGATCCTGATGTGTTTTCCATCTATGGCCCCTCCACAGTTGAGAAATTGCCACTTCTGTTGGAATTGGCTGGCAATTTCCAGCCAGGACTCAGGTGTTTGGGGCAAACACATATATGTTGACCCAAGAGAAAGGACTATGGCCTCGCAGGTTTCGGGAATTAGTTGGCTCAGGAGGGTCCTGGAGACTGCTGAGGTGTATTGAAGGTCCTGCATGGAACATCCTGTGGAAAGGAATCGCAGTGTCACAGCAACCTGTTCTTCAGTTGTTACGGCACAACGCATAACAGTGTCCTGATGGGCAATGTGTGGCCTCACAGCCTCCACCAGGATCTTGAATGATTCATCCGACATTCGGAGGTAGTTCTTGAAATCCTCTGGGTTCCGCTCTTTTATTTGTTGAAGGAGCCTCATATGGGTATGCTGATCCCTTTGGCACAACCACTCCCTTGCTCAGACGCGTCGTGGTGTTGTCCTGCGTCTCTCCTCCACAAGTTGTGCTGCCTCCATCAGAAAAGCAGCCCCCACAATGGCACGCTCTGCTGCATTCATGTTGGCTAATCATTGGCATGTTTGTGGGAAAATAAAGGTTTACAATTAAAAATAAAGATGAACGTGTGGCACACCTAGTGGTGGTGCTCTGAAGTAAAAATCAAGTAATGCAGAAAAAACTTTGGCACACACTTATAATGATAAAAAAAAAAAAAATATATGACTGATTTTCTATCATTATAAGTGTGTGCCGAAGTTTTTTCTGGTTTACAATTAAAAATATTTTCTGTTTTTTTCGACACATTAATAAATGCTATCTTTATATAATAAATGCGGTCTTTTATTTTTTGGATAATTATCCGGTAAAATGTTCTTCAATTTAAAAAGTTGCTTAAAACCTTTACTTTTAACCTTCATTTGCTGTAGCACTAGTGACAACCAAATTTAATAAATCACTGGAAAGTTTCTCTCAAATCCCCTGTGGACATTGTCCTTGAGTTTTATAGTCGGTGCTGCATGTTCACCATGTGTGCGGGTTGACACTTTCGGACCCCTCTGCAGCGTTCTGTGGAGGGGATCCGCAAGCAGAGTGCAGCCTCCAAAAGCCCCTATGCTTATAATGTGAACGAAGGTTGCAGCGCTTGACTGCGCATGACTGTGCGCTCCCAAACATTTGCCTGTGTGATTTGTATGCTGGCGGATGCCTGCGCACAAATCACACTCTCGTGTGACAGATGTAGTAAAGGACACTGCTTCAGTGATGTCTAATTTTGTTAACGTCACAATATTAATATTTATGGTTGAAAAGCGCACGAGCGCTAATGTGCTCACCTGAGGACACTAAAGTTCTTCTGTGTAAAAAGCCTCAGAATCTGCCTCTTAAGTCACTGTAGCCAATCACATAGCAACAACGTAATTTTGTGGGAGTAGTTGAGATTAAAAAAACGCGACCCATTTACCTAACAGGTTTCTGATTGGACAAGTATTGCTTAACAGATTGTGTCGCAAATAACGGGAAAACACTTTGCACTTCTTTACATGATTTGGATGGAATGGTGTAGACGGCTCCAGATCTGACTGAACAACAGGCTTTCTGGTAGGCATAATTGTTAGTAGTTACACATGTGCTTATTGTGTTAAAAGTAAAAAAGGATTATGGCAGTTTATTAATTACAAGAAAAGATAGGCAGTACAATACTGTGTAGTATGGTGGAAAACACAAATGTATATTTTCGATAGATTAATGGCCAGACTTTCGTTAAAGGGCAGATGCCAACATTAAACAATGAACAGTCTTTTCTGTTCCTATGCATGTTTTGCCTTCAGGTGACTGTGTTCATGTTTTTTGACAGATGGCAGCTAATGATCATGACTTTGTACGGGCATTCATTGCAGTGTACAGGGAAAACCCATGCTTATGGTTAGCACGCTCCTCTGATTACAGCAACAGAAATGTAAAGAAGCGAGCTTATCAAGATATCGTGACAGTGTGTCGTCAGTACCTTCCCGAAGAGAATTGTAATGTTGCCTATGTCAAAAGGAAGATTCTGTCGCTGCGTACAGTATTCAAGAAGGAGTGGGACAGGGTTAAAAACTCAAGACGCTCAGGCAATGGGACAGAGGAGGTCTGCACTCCAATACTTTGGTATTATGATCTCCTCCTCTTTACCCTTGATCAGCAGACTCCATGAGCTATGACATCCAGCTTGGACTTTTCTGAAGGCACATTGACAACAGCATCTGAGCCACCGGTCGACGAAGATGTAAGTAGTGTAAAGGAATGGCTATTTTTTTCAATTTAGCTAGAATATTTCCATTTCGGCTCGGTCACAACTATTGTGAAGAAGACTCAGAAAGGCTCTGTCCAATTTATGGGTAAAACCAAATGTCACCTCACATGTTAAGGAAAATGTCACTCACATTGCTCAATCATAACAACTGAGAAACATATGTTCCAGAAATAGTGGTATGCATCAAACACACTCTCATGGCCCCATTACACGCAGCTACAGGTAACAGGTTTTCCACAGGTAACTTACTGGCTGCAGTGAAATCATGGAGACATAGTTCCATTTGTACACAGCAACAAGATAGAACCATGTCTCCATGATTTCACTGCAGCCAGTAAGTTACCTGTGGAAAACCTGTTACCTGTAGCTGCGTGTAAAGGGGCCATCACAGTATGCCTGCTTCGTCTTTTCAGCTGTAAGGTAGCGCCATAAGTCTGAATGTAATATTTTTTATTATGAAACAATTTGGAGTAGGAATGCAAAACAGGGTTTATTAATATGTATAATTCTTTCTAATCAGGAAGGTGATGAAGACAACTCAAGTGGAAATGTCTCACACCCCATGACCTATCCGCACAAACATCACAGATAGAGGAACCTGAGGAGATGGTTGGAGCTGAATCCCAGCCAGAACAATATGTGAGGGCTCGTCGAAGGAGGCCACCGACTCCGCACGACTCGGAAATGTTAAGTATTGTAAAGAGGGTACTTGTACAGCAGGACAAGCCCCCTCTGACGGCTATAGCCAGCTTTGTCCAGGAAAGGGTTCTCACTATGGAGGTGGAACAGCGACGTCATGCTGAGAGAATAATCTTCCAGACACTAGAGGAGACATGTTCTGGGAGACTAAACAGTACATCCGCTGTCATAACCAATACAGAGCGTCCTTCGGCTTCACATTGGCAAAGGCATTCTAACTATCAGCCTTCTCTAAATGCCACTCTGCCTAGACCTTTTTTGCCACCAGGTCCTCCACCGAGCCAAAACAACTTTAATGTTGGGAACATGTTCACGGATACATTGTTGGATCCGGCAGTTAATTTTGCAAATGAAGAGTGTCATTACCACCAAATGTAGGTTTTCTATTACTGTTATCTCCAAGTTTGGGTTATTTGTTTGGCTTCAGATTTTTACATATTTTAAACAACATAACATGTTGTTCACGTATGTTTGGTGATGGGGAGAGAGAAGCATGTGAAAATGTTTTCTTTGTTTTTAATTGAGTGTTTAGAAATTGGCAAGGTAATAAAAAAAAACTAATGGACATCCTCATGTCCAGCCACATGAAGTAAATGTGGAGCAATGAAAATTTATTATTGCATTACTTGAACCATTCTATTCATAATAGTGAAAGCATAGGTGATATTGAATAGACAACATTATATGATGGCCGCCATTTCAACATATGTCAAACAATGTTTAGCCATCTATCCTTATGTTGTCTATAATGCAACTGTTATTTATGTTATATATTTCAAATAAATTGAAACATGAAACACTAAATTGTATGTAAACACTGATTTATTCTTTAAAATCAAAATAGTTGTACCAATAATCAGACTAAAAAGGTGCCTTTCAAGACAAAAAGTCTGCTAACTTTAAAAAAAAGAAAAAAAAAATGCTCACGCAACTTTTTCTGGGACATTACAGCCACTCTAATTAGGGCTGTGCCACGGTGGTGGGTGACTAACAGACGCTCGATTATTTCACCTTGACGTCTGACCTCCTGTAAGCGAAGATTCTGCGCATGCAGATACACCAAAGAAGGAAGACCTGTGGATAGGCAAGAAAATTACATTACAAGTCCAATGGTTTGTTTGACAATTAATGTGTGTGTTAATTTTAAACTTACGGTGTTGGAAATCTGGAGGACTTGGGTGTTGTGGAGGTGGCGATGGGCTCACACACCAGCCATGGCGTGATTCTGGTGATATTGCTATCTTTAAAAAAACATATTTTAGAAAGGGGCTAAGGTCACAAACATGAGGGCAAATATGTGCAGATGGCATGCATATTCCATGAACAACACATACCTATGGGTCTGTTGTGATTAGGAGTAGGCGACCCTGATGAAAATGCACCCTGTGGTGAGCCAAAAGACTGTGACTTCTCTGGAGATGGTGTGGGTGCATAAGGTGGTGTTACTTCGGGGAGGTGCTGCAACTCACTGCTGGAGGCTGCTGGCAGGATGGGTAAGGGCCTTGAAGGTGAGCCAGCGCGAGTGTCCCCTGATGTTGCTGAAACTGCTGGGCTGGCGTGTTGGCTGTGTGAGTCAGGTCCACTGGCTTGTATAGGTGGTGACGCTTGTTGGCTGCCCTGTTGGTGTGGGGAAGCTGCAGGTGTTTGTATTTGTTGTCCAGAGGTTGATGGAGGAGTTGAACCTGCAGGTGGTTGAGAAAGATTTACTTCAGGAATTTTTCAACAAAGAACAACTGACATTTAAAATTCAAAATAAGCATGTAATATTTAGGTTACGCTCAGACATTGTGTGTTTTGTGTTGCAAGGCTTTAGCTGCAATTTTGGCCCTTATAAAAAGGCGCACCAAAATATGTTGGGCCATTCACACGCAACATTTTTATGTGCTGCAGAGGGATGAAGAATCATTCTTCCTCATCCACTCTGTCACATCTGTGCAATTCCCTAAAGATTTCACAGTGTATTATTATACACAGTGAAACGTAAAATCAATAAAGCAAGAGGTTTAGTAAACATGGTTACTTACCCTCAGGTGGTTGGATGGCTGGTGTCTGGGTGGCAGGACCGATGCGCAGCTGCAGATTCCAAGTGGAAAAAACACCTGTGGTGATGTCAGAGTGCGTACCGGGCGCTGATTCGTCGCTCGCAGTTATGTGATACCTATCACATAAATGCAAGACCCTGTGACATCACCACAGGTCGTAAAAGAACAATTCCAGCAAAGGCTCCTGGCTCCCAGACAACGGAACACCCGTGGGAGAGGTAACTTGTTAATTTGTTACTAATTTTAATACATTGGTGTTTATTCAACTTTGATTTACTATCAGAACACAAGTGTTTTTTGAAACAGTGTGTGCACGGCCAAGTAATTTTTCCATTCACATTGATAGCAGACCCAAAGCACATTGCGTATTTTGAACACGCAAAATTACTAAATGTGTGAACGCTGCACCAAGATCTACTTATAGCACAATGACAAAAACACGTTTGCACAGCATGACAGGGGGCAAGCAACGCTTTCTGGTCAGCATTTAAAAGCGGACACTATACCCTGGAAAATTTTAAAAAATTCCCTTAATTTTGGAAATGCTGTGAATTCTACATAATTGTAAACACACCCACTAGGCTCGAATTTCAAAATATAGAAATATCGTAGGACTCGAGAAGATGCCATGCATATGTAGTTGGAATTACAGAATAAACACAGGCGTAGTCATGTGTCCTTAATCAATGCAAAGCAAATGTACTCACCAGCCAAATTCTGTAGATGTTCATGGATAGTAAGTATCCGTCCTGGAGTTTTGTACTTTAAATCCACAATCTTGCGGCAAATTTGTTTTATGGTTCGCTCCTCCCTTAACCTTCACCACAGACCACGCTGAACCTACATGGGATTTAAAAAATTAAGTCAAGGCCTTACAAATGTAGCGTCAAAGTAGGGTAAAATAATTATTACATGTTTGTCTTTTAAAGACCAACTAACACATTAACATACCTTCTGCAGGATCGCCTGTTTATGCATCATTGGATGCTTATGCTGTTCCTCACACCAGTAGTCATAGCCATCAAGTATCTTGATCAAGTATACCACCTCTGAGTCACCCCAGGGTGAAGCGCGCCTCGAGCAGCCATGCTTATAGGCGGACAGACTGCGCAGCTCCAATACAGTGCCGACACGCCCAAAACATAATGACGTCACTGCGCACGTTTGAGATGCCCACGCCGAGTAGGCGTTGGCAATTTCAGCCCCTGAATGAAAAGTGATGGGAGCATTTGCAACGCAAATTTTGACGACGCAGCTACGATGAACAAATGACGCCCCTCAACACTTCTTTCGAACCAACTCTCAGCATGTATGGAAGCACATTGATATAACATAATTAATAAGCATCCTCGGTTGTGGCCAAAATTAGGCACAATAATAGGTTCCATAACAAGTTTGTGGATGCAGGTGCACATTAAAGGATCTGTGTGATCAAAAAATGTACTGGTGATACGCAACACTACAGCGACCACGCTGGAAATGTGCAGACGTCCATATGTCAACAGAGTGGGCCAGGATTTTGGAGACCACAGACACCAATCGCTGAAGAGTAGGCGCGGCGCAAGCGATCAACAACCACGCCTACAAACATTTGTGGAGCATCGCTGATTGCGCAAAATATATCGTTCACAAGGTGTCACACACGTCAACGCAGCAGATCCTTCGTCTGATTTGAGGTCCGGTTCTCATATCTGCGATCAACGATGAACGACTGATTGTTGATCGTTGACAGGTGTCACACACAACGATGTCGTTCACTACATCGTTGCAACATCACCAAAAATGTGACGTAAGAACGATATAGTTTCAAAAATCGTTGCGTGTGACGGCCCCTTTAGTCACACACTACGCTCTATCTGAACCACTACAGCAAACTGTCACTCTCCCTAGATGCTAACCCCTCCCATTGTGGGCTAGTCCCAACACTTAACTATTGCTTACCCTACAGTCTGGCAATACACATATATTAAAGTGCTATATGCATTCGTAATCATCATTATTGGCACCTATGAAGTTTAAGCAGGGGCGGACCCAGACTGTAGTGGGCCCTGGTGCAAGAAATTTTTTGGGGGCCCCCCCGCCCCTCATAGTGGCAACAAAGTAATGTCAACATATAGATTGTAATATTTATTTACAACGCAACCCTCAAAGAGCCCTGCATAAAATATAAAGGCTTCCTCACACCCCTCCAAATATTATCATGACCCCACAGAACCCTCCAGATATATTAAAATGGCTTCCATATTATATAATTGGCTATATATATTTTAAAGGGATCCTGTCACCCCCAAAACACCTTTAAAGCTATTAAAACCTGTCCCTACAGCATATTAACACTTTCCCTACACTCTTTTTAGCTCCTAAATGCAGTAAATGATATTGCATAAAAACGTTTTATAAGTACCTGCTTAGTGATGATAATGAGTGACTATGCTATTCATAGTCACTCATCAAGACTGCCCCTCTGCTTCATAGCACGCCTGAATAGGCGTGATCTACATCCAGGATTCAAAATCGCGCGTCCCTTCTGTGCCCTGTGTCGTAGGAGGCTGCAGTGTGGCTTGTGACGCGATCCGCGTCATTCCCGGCGCCCTGTGACGTATTTACAGCGGCGCCGCGCTGTGAGCTTCAAAATGTGCACTGCGCATGCCCAATGCGCATGCGCAGTGCGCATTTTGAAGCTCACAGCGCGGCGCCGCTGTAAATACGTCACAGGGCGCCGGGAATGACGCGGATCGCGTCACAAGCCACACTGCAGCCTCCTACGACACAGGGCACAGAAGGGACGCGCGATTTTGAATCCTGGATGTAGATCACGCCTATTCAGGCGTGCTATGAAGCAGAGGGGCAGTCTTGATGAGTGACTATGAATAGCATAGTCACTCATTATCATCACTAAGCAGGTACTTATAAAACGTTTTTATGCAATATCATTTACTGCATTTAGGAGCTAAAAAGAGTGTAGGGAAAGTGTTAATATGCTGTAGGGACAGGTTTTAATAGCTTTAAAGGTGTTTTGGGGGTGACAGGATCCCTTTAACACATCATCCATAGTCCTCCATATATTATAATGCATTCCACGACCCTCCATATATTATAATACACCCGCATAGCCCTCCATATAGTATAAGGCAGTCCCATAGTCCTCCATATAGTATAATGGGCCCTCATATTCCTCCATATAGTATATTGCACCCCATACTCCTCCTATGTTATATTGCACATTACATAGTCTCCCATCACTGTATTCACGGATTAAAAAAAAAAAGTAAATACTCACCTCTCTTCTTGCTGCTCCGCTCTGCACGTATTAGCACAGTGGCACTCAGTGATGACATCATCGTGCCCCACCATGCTGAGCTGCAAAAAGCAGACAGCTCAGCCAGGACTCGAGTGAAGAATGCTGCCGGCAGAGGCAGCCGGGACTATAGGAACGGGAGCGGCATCCGCGGGGAACTACCACTGGCGCACACACACCTTGTACGCACGTGGCTCCGCTCCAAATGCCTTGTAGACACGCGGCTCCGCTCCACATGCCCTGCGCATACGCCTCCGTTCCGTACACATGCGGCTCCTCTACAGGACGCCCCAGCATATGCGGCTCCACTCCATCCACCTTATGCACACGCGGCTTTACTCCATATGTCCCGCACATGTGGCCCTGCCTCATACTCACGCGGCTCTGCACACACGTGGCTCCGCTCCGTACACCTCGTACATACTCGGCTCTGCTCCATACACCTCATACACTCGGCTCTGCTCCGTACACCTCGTACACATGCGGCTCCGCTCCGTACACCTTGTACACACTCAGCTCCACTCCGTACACCTCGTACACACTCGGCTCTGCTCCGTACACCACGTACACACTCGGCTCTGCTCCGTACACCACGTGCACACTTGGCTCTGCTCCGTACACCTCGTACACACTCGGCTCTGCTCCGTACACCACGTGCACACTCGGCTCTGCTCCGTACACCTCGTACACACTCGGCTCTGCTCCGTACACCTCGTACACACTCGGCTCTGCTCCGTACACCTCGTACACACTCGGCTCTGCTCCGTACACCTCGTACACACTCGGCTCCGCTACGTACACACTCGGCTCCGCTACGTACACACTCGGCTCTGTTCCGTACACCTCGTACACACTCGGCTTTACTCCGTACACCTCGTACACACTCGGCTCCGCTACGTATACACTCGGCTCCGCTCCGTACACATTCGGCTCCGCTACGTACACACTCGGCTCCGCTACGTACACCTCGTACACACTCGGCTCCGCTATGTACACACTCGGCTCTGCTCCGTACATCTTTGTACACACTCGGCTCCGCTCCGTACACCACGTATACACTCTGAACTCCGCTCCATACACCTCATACACACTTGGCTCTGCTACATCCACACTGTAAATCCCTCCTGACATAAACTTCATCTCATCCAGCACCATGACAACCAGCACAGCAGAGTCCTGCATACACTGAGGAGCTGATCATGTGACCACTGACTCCTCCCCTCAATGTGACATCATCACAGGTCCTGTAAAAGCATAAAAGCAGTGTACAGAGCAGCAAACTCCCCCCCCCCCCGGGTCTGTCCTCAGCCTGTGCCTTGTCTTTGGTCCCTTTCCTTGTACCTGGGTCCTTGTGCAGAGCTGTGTCCCCTCATCTGCTGCTGCTGCTGAACAGCCATCAGCCATGTGGAGAGAATTTCAGAGGCCCGCGCACATTGCCAGGATTGGTTGAGTGAGGTCCTCCCCACAGTGCAGGAGAGGTCACATGACTCACTCTCTGCACTGTGATTGGGGCTCTGTCCTCGCTCCTGAGCTGCTGTGAGGGGGCGTGGCCGGCAGCTAGAAGAGGCGTGGCCGACAGCATGTCGGCTTATTCTCCGTGCCTTGAGGGGGGCCCCCTAGCCTGTCGGGGCCCTGGTGCCGCTGCACCAGTTGCACCACGGTAGGTCCGCCCCTGAGTTTAAGTACATAATGTGGAATATCTCCTAAAAAATGAATATAAGTTAAACAGATTTTTTTTATATAGAGCACTCATGTTAAATACAAAAGGGCAAATGATAAACAACAATTTAAAACAAAAAATAATGTGTTACATGGTCAGGGTCAGTTTTTCTCAAAGTAGGGCTCTGAACGAAAGTTTAATGTGGGGCCCTAAATGCACATATTTTGCACCATCACATTCAAAAAGGCACGATGAACAATATTCCAGTCCTTTGGTGCTTATTTCCCTCTTTACACAGAATGAGGAAAGTAATGGACACAGAACAATCACAGATATATCTGTCCCTACAGTATCATGTTATGGGCAGCACTTCTGCAGTTTGCATCAGGTGATGTGCTCCTGAGAACAATGATTTTTGTTCTGCCATAAAGAATCCAATCATCGGATGAATTAACAGCATTTTGTTTGTTCATCGGGCAATTGCCTACATGTTTTCACCTTGTAGCTCTTCTCTGCGCTGCCAGCATTTATAAATGTGGATGGTACATATGCACAGTATGTGACACAAACACTGCATATTACATGCACAAAAACACACTGCATGCTATACACACATACAGTTGTGTTCAAACGTTTACATACCCTGGCAGATTTTTTTGCTTTCTTGGCCTTTTTTTTTTTAGAGAATGTGTGGCACTGTGGATTACCCACTGCCACCTGACTGTCCAGCCCTCATGGGGTTAATTCCTCTCTCCCCCTCCTCCTCGCCTTACAGTGGCTGATTTGTTTGTCTGTCACCCCCCCCCCCCTATTTGCCTAACCACCCCCACCCGTTATATATGTTCTGGGATACAGCCTTTTTGCCTTTTCCCCTGCTGCTTGCCCAAAGAGCAGTTTGTCTCTCCTCCCATGGTGACCCAGGGCAGAATCGCTGCTGGAACAGATGGGTCCACTGGAGCTGTAGTAAGGGAGAGGATCGTTGCAGGGGGCCCGATTTGCTGCTTTCAGCGTCTTGGTGTCTCTCTGGCGCGCACGATAAGCAGCTGGCAGTAGGAATATTAACTCCGCCTCCCGCAGCATTGAGCCAGGATCTTGTGAACAGAGCAGCTCAGACCTGCGCTCACTCTGCAGTGGGACGGCCACCCACACATTGTACCACGACTGGGTAGCACAGTGCAGCTGGCCAGCAGCGGGTCACGTACAGTGCACCTCCTGCTGCAGGGAATTTTTATGCACTCACCCTGGCTGCATGAGAGGGATGTAAATCAGGACACAGCAGCTAGATTCACTGCAGTATTCAAGTTTTACACATAGTGCCTGCCCTTATCCCCCCTCCCCCCACCTGGCCGCACACAGGAAATTTGGATCAGGGAGCAGCAGCACTTATTCACACTGTGAGTCTCACACAGACTACCAGCCCCTCCTCCAGGAGGCAGCTCCACTGTACATGAAGTATCTATGCAGAGGGCTGTACAAGTGCTTGTAAGAACTCAGTTGGGGCATTCAATTCCTTCCATATGTAAGCAGGTAGTGATTTTACACATATATCAGTCGCCTTCCGCCCCTCCCCCCATCTTCTCAATAAGTAGCCACCTCTGTAACTACTAGAGGGAGGCAATATGCTCCCTGGCACATTAACCCATGCCTCAGCCATGACTTGTGGAGCAGGTAGACATGTTAGTGCAGATGTACACATCCAGCTAGTGTATCCCTCTATTAGCTTCTGAGGAGCTGGATCTCTGGCCCATGAAAAGCATGGGTGCGGCACCCGGTCCTCAAGGTACTCTTTATTACACAGTAGTGAGAGGAGCCTTCCATTAAGGACTTCAGCTTTCATTGTAACTCAGTAGCTGTTGCTACAGAGAGGATGGATGGATCCATCTTTCCTGTTCTTTGCGGTGGCGATTTATTCCTTTGCAGGGCTTTCCGTGGTGTCTCAGGACTGATCCGTATTTCTACCCGCGTATCTCATTGGCGGGGGATTTATCACGCTTCCAGTATGGCTGTTTGGTGAGTAGTAATATATTTTGGGGGTTTCGGGTAGGGGCAGGACAGGATTATGTAGCATGAGATGCACAATGGAGTTTTATGGAGAACAAATAGAGGAATGGTTATGAATGGTGACATGCAGAGTTGACTTTCAAAATTTGTAGCAAACACCCCCCAAATCCTTACAACACGTACATAAATAGATAGGGTTGTGACGACCGTCCGCTGTAAGGCTGAGCTGCTGGTAAGGCAGCACCCCGAGAAACCCCGAGACCCTTAACCCCTATACAGGGATCTGGAATTATAGCGGAGCCCAGGGGGTAGCTGCCTATGGGAGCAGCAGAGCAGGGAGGTCGTCTAGGAAGGGAAAAATCAGGAAGCGAAGAACGTAGTCAGGAGTCCGAGTCAAAACCGAGAGGGCAGCGAAGGTACAAAATCGTCAGGCGGTACAGAGTCGAAAATCCAGGCAAAGGTCAGAGTCAAAACCGAGAGGGCAGCAAAGGTACAAAATCGTCAGGCGGTACAGAGTCGAAAATCCAGGCAAAGGTCAGAGTCAAAACCAAACACACACTATGTCACTTGGGGAACCAAAACTATATCTGGCGGCCTGCAAGACAGGCTCCAATGTATTTGAAGGGCGCGGTTACCTCCCATAGGCTGGAGCTCACAGCCTGATGACCTCATCCGAACCTCCCCTAGAGCCAGGCCAGATGGAGATGCACGACGGGCTCCACCCATCCCACCTCTGACAGAAGAACGCAGGCTGCGCCTAACGGACACCTCTGCAGGGCCCGCTCCTCTGCGACCAACACCACCCAGAGGGGAAACACAGCGGCGCTCAGCGACAGAGGCAGACGTCGCTGGAGCAGGTCCATATGAGGACAAGGCCTTCCTATCACCAGCACCCCCAGACGAAGGAATCCGGCTCCTCCCAGCGGCCGAGGCAGGAACACCGGCCACCGAGTCCGATGGCGATGTGACAGGGTATGGATGTATGTGTACAGGATATGTATGCTTATATATATGTACGTATATCCATGTGTGGGTATGAAGCGACCGGTGGTAAGGCCGCGGGTGTGTGTGTATGATCTTTCTCAACAGAATCCCCATACTCAGGTTTAACCAATAATAACGTTTCTTTACTGGCAAACATGTTTATATCACAGTCAACCGAACTATATGCGCACTTGTATATATTAGAGTCTCTGAATCTTCACTTCTGCCAGGTACGCAGCAAGAAAAAACACAACAATGAAGATATCTTTCCCTAACTTTCCCTAAAATCACGTACCAGTCTTATCACAGAAGAAGATGTCGCTCCCACGTAGCAGGCCTGGGGAACTCCTCTGTCTTCGTCGTTGGTCTCCTTCCGCAGGTAACAGAACTTTTCTTTTAATGTCTCTCCCAGTCTCAGGGCACACAGAGCAGCAGGAGGGAGATCACAACAGCCAAATGGCTCCCTTATGTCGGTCACGGCCCCTGCACATGCACTCTGGGTGCTCGGCGGGCAAGGTTTTGCAGAGCGGCCAGAGTCACAGCACCAAAGTCCAGTGGCCCAGGATCAGTCACAGGGGCTTCTGCGGGGTGATTTTTCCGGCAAGGTGTAGCAAAGTAGTCCACTTTAAACAGACATCCACAGGCAGATCTTCTCAGCTCTGGATTTATACTGCACTGATTCTCTGCTTTCACTTCCTGGGTAAACAACAGAGATGGTGGGGGCTTTCCACCCTCTGTGATTGTACAGTCCACTGATGCCCCCTGGTGGACAAGTGCGGACTGTGCACAGTTCATTTCAGTGTCAATTTCAATAATACAATCTGAATTGTACACCTCATTACATACCCCCCCACTTAAAGGTTGACAGTCCCTGTCAACAACCATCGGCTCCAAGGCAGTGATGGCCGTTGATATCACAGGGATTGATCTCCGGCGGAGTAGGGACCTCTGTTGGGGGAAACCGTCATCCCCCCGTTCACCTTCGCTCCCTTGTTCAGGGCTCACAATATCTCCAATAAACTCAGTCACATTTTCTACTCGGGGAGAGTAGGATCGCCGGCGGTAGCGGTGCCGGTTGGGGGCAAATCTGCTTCCTTTAACGGGAACACCCCCAGGACCGGTGACGTCGGCGGCCTCTGTACCCTTCTCTCCCTTCACAACATCAAACTGTACCATCTCCCCATCACCAACGCTGCGGAGGCACTTACGAGGATTGTTACGCTTTATGGCAGTCTGATGTACAAACACGTCCTCCATTGTGTCATTCCTGCTGATGAAGCCATACCCATCGCGGACATTAAACCACTTCACCGTCCCCTGGACCCGAGTGGCCAGCACTTGCTTATCGGTCTGGCTCTGTCTCTTCACACCCTTTTCCCTGATCTCCCCTGACGAGCGAGCCGCTTTGGCGGGGGCGTCTAGTTTAAAGGTGGCTGCTGTTGTGGGGCATGGCTTGCTGGTTCTGGTATATCGGACTACGGGTGGAGGATGCGGACAACGGTTTGCCCTATGGCGGGAGTCGCCGCATGTCCAGCACCTTCCCATAGGCCGGCTGGGTTGCTGTCTCGCTTGCCTGTCCGCCTGTTGGTCTAGCATGAGCTGTAGCTGTAGTATCTGTTTCTGCAACTCTGCTACTATCTGCTTTAATTCTTCCGTGTCACTGTTCGGAGTGCTGGCACCGGATATGGACCTGCAGGCCGTAGTATAAGTCTGGTTATAAGTTACTACCGGGAGGAGATTCTGTTGATCACACATCCTGCCGACTACGCCAGATGAAGCGACCGGTGGTAAGGCCGCGGGTGTGTGTGTATGATCTTTCTCAACAGAATCCCCATACTCAGGTTTAACCAATAATAACGTTTCTTTACTGGCAAACATGTTTATATCACAGTCAACCGAACTATATGCGCACTTGTATATATTAGAGTCTCTGAATCTTCACTTCTGCCGGGTACGCAGCAAGAAAAAACACAACAATGAAGATATCTTTCCCTAACTTTCCCTAAAATCACGTACCAGTCTTATCACAGAAGAAGATGTCGCTCCCACGTAGCAGGCCTGGGGAACTCCTCTGTCTTCGTCGTTGGTCTCCTTCCGCAGGTAACAGAACTTTTCTTTTAATGTCTCTCCCAGTCTCAGGGCACACAGAGCAGCAGGAGGGAGATCACAACAGCCAAATGGCTCCCTTATGTCGGTCACGGCCCCTGCACATGCACTCTGGGTGCTCGGCGGGCAAGGTTTTGCAGAGCGGCCAGAGTCACAGCACCAAAGTCCAGGGGCCCAGGATCAGTCACAGGGGCTTCTGCGGGGTGATTTTTCCGGCAAGGTGTAGCAAAGTAGTCCACTTTAAACAGACATCCACAGGCAGATCTTCTCAGCTCTGGATTTATACTGCACTGATTCTCTGCTTTCACTTCCTGGGTAAACAACAGAGATGGTGGGGGCTTTCCACCCTCTGTGATTGTACAGTCCACTGATGCCCCCTGGTGGACAAGTGCGGACTGTGCACAGTTCATTTCAGTGTCAATTTCAATAATACAATCTGAATTGTACACCTCATTACAGGTACGTGCATGTGTATGTATGTACAGTCATGGCCAAAAGTATTGACACCCCTGCAATTCTGTCAGATAATACTCAGTTTCTTCCTGAAAATGATTGCAATCACAAATTCTTTGGTATTATTATCTTCATTTAATTTGTCTTCAATGAAAAAAACACAAAAAGAATTGTCCTAAAGCCAAATTGGATATAATTCCACACCAAACATAAAAAAGGGGGTGGACAAAAGTATTGGCACCCTTAGAAAAATCATGTGATGCTTCGTGCGCAGTGTCATCAAGAAGTTTAAAGCCCATGGCACTGTGGCTAACTTCCCTAGATGTGGACGGAAAAGAAAAATTGACGAGAGATTTCAACACAAGATTGTGCAGATGGTGGATAAAGAACCTCGACTAACATCCAAACAAGTTCAAGCTGCCCTGCAGTCCGAGGGTACAACAGTGTCAACCCGTACTATCCGTCGGTATCTGAATGAAAAGGGACTGTGTAGTAGGAGACCCAGGAAGACCCCACTTCTTACCCCGAGACATACAAAAGCCAGGCTGGAGTTTGCCAAAACGTACCTGAGAAAGCCTAAAATGTTTTGGAAGAATGTTCTCTCTTTTTGGGCAAAGGCATCAACATAGAGTTTACAGGAGAAAAAAAGAGACATTCAAAGAAAAGAACACGGTCCCTACAGTCAAACATGGAGGAGATTCCCTGATGTTTTGGGGTTGCTTTGCTGCCTCTGGCACTGGACTGCTTGACCGTGTGCATAGCATTATGAAGTCTGATGACTACCAACAAATTTTGCAGCATAACGTAGGGCTCAGTGTGAGAAAGCTGGGTCTCCCTCAGAGGTCATGGGTCTTCCAGCAGGACAATGACCCAAAACACACTTCAAAAAGCACTAGAAAATGGTTTGAGAGAAAGCACTGGAGAGATCCAAGATGGCCGCGGATGAGGGAGGATGCATCCATTAGCTCTCCCACAGGAAAATCTCCATCCGTGCCATCCACCCTCGTGAGGGACCCCAAAGAACCCAGAAGGCACTCCTGACTATGCATGGAGCTTTTCTGACCTAGTACTGGACACTATCTTGCCCTTTGGAACCATCACTAGCTGCAGCGGGAGGCCCTCTGTGAGGAGCGCGCGGCCCCCGGCGGGAGAGATAGACCAAGCCGGATCGGCTACACAGAAGAACAGAGGAAGTGAAGCTGAAGCCGGTGTATCCCCATCCGAGACCCCCGCAGCCGGACCGCAGCTAAACTGCAGTAGGAACTAAACGGTGCCCCGCAACTGCAGGAGACGTCCGACAGCACGTGGCACTAGGGACGAGGAGCGGGAGGTAAGAGAGACACTAAGGCGGGCGGCCCAAGCTGAGTGCAACTGCCGACAGTCTGCAACACCCCTCCAGAGACCCAGGTACTGGAAATAACTGTGTGGAACGAACGGGTGTATGTGCATAGGGATCTGTCCCGCGGGAACCCCGTCAGAAGGAGCAGATAGTGCCAAAGACACACTGAGCCCCACTGCTCCGGTGTTGCTACCAGCCCAGAGTTGCAGCCAAGAGCCCCTCTAACTAGCAACATCAGGATCTCTGGAACAGACGAATATAGAGTTGAGAGATACCACCTTTTGTTTATATATCGCCTACACCTGATACATAAAGGGTCACAGTGCTGCACTAAGTCTGTGGAACAGAGAGTAAAGGAAAAAACCCTCCCTGACCCGTGCCTGGGCTATCAAGACTGGGGCCCCAGACCCTCAAATCACGAGACTGGTACATAACACCAGGGTACCAGTAGATCTCCACAACTGTTAAAAGTGACTAACTACTACTTCTCTAACATAGCAGCACTAAACTAACATGCTGCAGTAAACCTTATTAGCCAGCAGAGGGAGCTCCGTGACCATTTCATTCAACCAGCATTAAAACTTACCTCATTACCAATATGGGGAAAACTGGAACAAAAACCCCTAAAGGATCCCTAAAACTTGCTAAAGCAGTCACGCAGGCTGAAGTGGATAAATTCTTAAAAAAGCAAGCCGCGCTGACTGACTCAGACGTGCCTACTAAACCAAATGATCCAACTCTAATGGACGATTCGGGCACAGACATGGATAGTGAATCTGAAAGTGTGTCAACTGACAAAGATACCCAAGTAACTCGCTCATTCATTGTAAGAATCCTCTCGCAAAAACTAGAGCCAATTAGTAAGGAACTTGCAGAAATAAAACGCGATCTCACCCAACAAGGGCATAGACTGGATACAGTCGAAAACAGCAGACGACTATAATACAACAGTCTAACGCTATGTTGGAATGCCTACAACAACATGAGAACATCCTCCACGCCGCACACTCATCCTTAGAAGACCACGAGAATCGCGAGCGCCGTAACAATATTAGAATACGGGGCATACCGGAATCTGTGGCGCTGGAAACGCTCACTAAAGCGGCCATTGAGATATTCAAAGATGTACTGGATCAGGAAAAGCCGGAAGACATTGAATTAACAAGAGTGCATAGAGCCCTCAAACCTAGACCATCACAAGGAGAACAGCCTAGGGATGTACTCTGCCGCTTCTTAGACTTTAGGGTGAAGGATCTAGTGTTCCGAAAGGCGAGGGACAAACGGACGATAATTTATGAGGGTGCCACGATCCAGTTATACCAGGACTTATCAGCTATCACACTACGAAAACGACGACTCTTGAAGCCATTTACTGAGGCCCTAGCAAGTAAGGGTTTCAGATTCTGGTGGCTGTTCCCCTTCGGCATATTTATAACAGCTGGGGATAAGAGGCTGCAAGCTAGGACCTCGGCGGACGTCAAACGAGCCTGCGAGGAACTAGAGATCATACTGGACTCTTATCCGGATCTGGAAGCATTCCATTCGGCCTCTTTACTCCAGCACATACCGACACCACCAGCATGGCAAGTAGTCACCATGCCCAAGGCCCAAAGAGTGAAGCGTAAGACGGCCAAATCTCCTGCTGCAAAAGACCCGGTCGACACGATCTGACATCCTGATGCTCCAGCAACTGAAGGAAAGGATTTCTACAAGTAGATAGCAGAATTTTGCATCTTGTTCCCTCCCCCCTCGATAATCACGCTCTACTGCAAATTTATGGACCTACTACCCCCCAAAAGGGCCTGTCTATCCCAAAGTGACAAAACAATCTTTGCGGGAGCATTTCTACGCTCGCACAACATTGCGGACTAGATTGTACGAAGTACTCCCCCTCCCTACAGTAGCGACGGACACTAACGGATATGGCCACAACCAACCGAAGCTCGGTCCATAATATACGTCTTCCCCTACCTACCTTCTACCCACCCTCCAATACCCTGATACCCTTCCCATCTTCCAGCCCCTTTCATATTTTACCACCATAATTCCTCACTCTTAAGCCTACCCAACCCCCTCCCCTCCCCCCTCCCCATCCAATCCCCATCCCACACCCTTCCATCTTCTGATATGTAACATTATTTGAGGACTTGGTTACGCACTAGCATTAGCAACTTCGAACGATATTATCCTCCCCGGAGCTGGCTACTGAGGACCTTTGTAGCCTTATGTTGAACAGACTCATATTCAAATTTAAGTTTGTGAACTTATTACAGTTATTGAAAGTTATGCTTTATTTTTTCTATCTTTCTTATCTTTCCTTTCACTATACAAGAACTAAGGGCGCCTCAGTGGCGATAGCCAAAGGAGTGACATTTCAACTGAGAGACACACTAACTGACCCCTTGGGACGATATATACTAATCAAGGGACTACTAAATGGGTCCTTAGTGACGCTATGTAGCTTATATGCCCCAAATAAGAAAATTGCAAAATGGCTGGCAACAATGATGAAGAAAATAGAAATATTCAAAGAGGGTGTGTTGGTGGTCGGTGGAGATCTTAATGTGGCGCTGAATCCGCTAATGGACACCTCTAAACAGAGGAGTACGCTCTCAGCAGAGGACCTAGCTAAAATACAGCGATGCCTGAACTCCCAACATTTGGTTGACACGTGGAGATGCCTGAACCCCGCCGACCGCGACTACACCTTCTATTCTTACCCACATAAAACCTATCATAGGATCGATTATATCTTTGTCCACAAAACACAGATGTCTAACATTAAAAAATCTAACATATCACCAAATATATATTCTGACCATTCCACAGTGACATTGGAAATGTCACTGCAAAGACAACACCCCAACAATAGAACATGGCGCCTTAATGAAACCATATTAGCTGAACCTGGGGTCAAAGCTCGCCTACAAGAAGCACTACACAGTTACTTCACGCTTAATGATACACAGGGTATGTCGGCACAAATTTTATGGGAAGCACACAAATCAGTCATCCGGGGTGAACTAATATCAATCTCCTCCCACTTTAATAGAAAAAGACAACAAGACATGTATGATCTCTACGAAGAGATAGCCTCATTAGAACTAAAACCTAAAAGACAACTCGACCAACAGACCATGCTTTTGCTGTCCACAAAGAGACAGCAACTAAAAGACCTCATAGCTCTCCAATCGGCAAAATATTACAGTTCGTGGAAGAATAAATTGTACGCCCATGGAGACAAAGAGTCCAGATTCATGATCTCGCTCATACGTAAGAGACAGATGTACACTCAGATTGGGTCGGTCAAAAACAGACAGGGTGTCAGCTCTGCAAATAGAGTCTGTGGAGCCTCGGTTAGGAGTCTCAAACACAGAACTAGCCATATATCCCTCCAGGGAAGGACCCAGCCAAGGGGTGGCTCCTTGCGGAGAACACCATAACCACCATATGAAGTGGCCCTTTAAGTCATATCCAACTCTTTTACAAGTTTACAGATATGACAAGGGAATACCAAGGCCAGGTATCCATCCACATACAGCTGTTTCGGGGTGTTGCCCCTCATCAGTGTGGAGTAGGATTCTGGCTAGGTGGGAGCAAGGCCTAGTAGACCAAGATTGCAAAGTATTCACTGATCTCAGGGAGACCAGTCCAAGAAAACACTGCGGGCAGCAGGGGGCAATGTGCCTGAAATTCACTGTGTTTGAGCGCTTTAGCCAGCTGCCCGCAGTGTTTTCTTGGACTGGTCTCCCTGAGATCAGTGAATACTTTGCAATCTTAGTCTACTAGGCCTTGCTCCCACCTAGCCAGAATCCTACTCCACACTGATGAGGGGCAACACCCCGAAACAGCTGTATGTGGATGGATACCTGGCCTTGGTATTCCCTTGTCATATCTGTAAACTTGTAAAAGAGTTGGATATGACTTAAAGGGCCACTTCATATGGTGGTTATGGTGTTCTCCGCAAGGAGCCACCCCTTGGCTGGGTCCTTCCCTGGAGGGATATATGGCTAGTTCTGTGTTTGAGACTCCTAACCGAGGCTCCACAGACTCTATTTGCATATTCATATTTCCCAGGGGGCAATGTTCCTAGGAATTCACTGTGTTTGAGCGCTTTAGCCAGCTGCCCGCAGTGTTTTCTTGGACTGGTCTCCCTGAGATCAGTGAATACTTTGCAATCAGGGTGTCAGCTCTGACAGTCCCACACATGTGGAAAACGCATTTTTAGACTATTATAAGCACCTTTATGATTTGAGACCGGACGAATTTGATGAACTGACCAGACTGCGGAGGGATGAGATCAGGAACTTTCTGAAACGTTTGGGACTACCCAGTCTGATGGAAACACAAAAGAAGGAGCTGACAAAGCCATTCCAAATTGCGGAGCTCCAGTCCACTCTGTCAAAGTGCCCGGCCGGAAAATCACCAGGACCTGATGGGCTTACAGCACAATACTACAAAACTTTCCCCAATGTCCTACTACCACGGTTTCTGGACCTATGTAATGCTGTGCTCCGAGGCCTACCCCTACCACGACAAATGTTGGAAGCTAGTATCTCATTGATCCACAAAGGGGGAAAGGACCCGGAGCAGTGCAGTAGCTACAGACCAATTTCTTTATTGAATGTAGACCTAAAACTACTCTCCAGCTTGATAGCGAGAAGATTAGCGACACTGTTGCCACAATTGATCTCGCCTAGTCAAACAGGATTTGTGGGGGGAAGAGAGGGGAAAGACAATACCCACAAGATATTGCATTTGATGCAAATAGCTAAACATCGTAGGTCCCCACTGGTACTCCTGGGCACGGACGCTGAGAAAGCATTTGACAGAGTGGACTGGACTTACCTCGAAGAATCCCTAAGCTCCTTTGGTCTACCCCATGCACACACAAGAGCCATATTAGCAATGTATGACAACCCCACGGCCAGAATCCGGATAAATAACTCGCTTACAGACACTTTTGTAATAAAAAACGGCACGAGACAAGGTTGCCCGCTCTCGCCGCTACTCTTTGTGCTCTCCATGGAACCTCTGTTGCATGCCATACAATCCCATCAGGACATTGAAGGCATCACATTGAATCACACGCATTATAAGACGGCGGCGTTTGCGGATGACCTGCTCGTGCTAATGACTTCCCCATTACGTGGATTCCCAGCCCTAATGAAATTATTGGACCATTTTAGCTACCTCTCGAACTTTAAAGTTAACCCCTCAAAATCTGAAGCACTTGACATCAACATTAACCCCATAACTTTAAAAAAAATTAAAAGACCTCTATCCCTTCACATGGCCCACTACATATATAAAATATCTCGGGGTGAAACTGGGGAGGAACAGCAGAGATCTTTTTCGACTCAATATTAAACCAATGCTTGAAAATACTAAGTCTACTATTGACACCTGGATAGATAACCATCTTTCTTGGATGGGTAGAAAAAATTTATTAAAAAGCTTAATCCTCCCCAAGTTTACCTATATGTTCAACATGCTCCCCATACCAATCCCGTCGACATTCCTTTCTAAGATCAACGCCCTGTTTAGTAATTATATTTGGCGTCGGAAAAAGCCCTGCTTATCGTACCGAACACTAACGCTTCCTAAGAGTATAGGGTAATGGGAGCGCCTGACATACGGAAATACTACCAAGCCACAATAATCTCGAGAGTGATTGACATCCTTAGGCACCCACGAGATAACCTATGGATTGCAGCAGAGGAAGCACTAGCCCCAAAGACGCTCAGATCCTTATTCCTTACCAATGATAAGTCCACTAAGCTGACCCCAATCCACAACGTACACACCAAGGCCACCCTTCAGGTCTGGTCGAAACTGCGCCACCTGATGACACCCCCATTATCTCCCTTGCTTACACTAACGGACCTTCTTCCTGGTAGCCCCGGCACTTCTGCTAATGAGTCGCACAGGATACCTGCTCTGCAGAACCTGACCGTAGACCGAATCTTGATCGATGGAACTGTGCCAACTTTCTCTGAGTTACGGGCCACACCTGGCCTCCAGGGACTGAACTTCCTACACTATTCTTGCATAAAATCTGCACTGAAACCACACCTACAGCAGGCAGATCTCTCTCGCGCCATGACACCGTTTGAGAAGCTATGTGCCGCCACCTCGAGACCAAAAAAAGTTTTATCCACCTTATACCAAACACTATTGTTGAATGAATGTAGCCCAAAACGGAGCTATATCACGCACTGGGAAAAAGACCTGGGCTATTGCCTTACCCCAACGCAGCAACGATTTATTTATGCAAGATCTCATGGCCCCTCGCAATGCGTACAGGCTCAGGAAAACACTTTCAAAATCGTGTCACAGTGGTACTTGGCACCCAAACAAACTTACCATTGGCAGAGAGAGAGATCAACAGACTGCTGGAAATGTAATGGTCATGACGGAGACTATATTCACATTTGGTGGACATGTCCTAAAATCAGAGATTTCTGGAATAAGGTGGGCAAGTTTATACAGACTGTGACGAATAAGACACTTACACTCTCACCAGAGACCACTTTATTGAACTTCCCACTCTGGACGGATGACAAATACGCGTCTGAACTAGCACGACACTGCCTTACCGCAGCAAAATTATTGATACCACTATACTGGAAGACCCCAGATCTACTGACCACCGCACAACTGTATGACAAAATAAATGACCTGTACCAAGTAGCAGTGACTGTGGCGTCAGTTGAGAATGGACAAAAGAAACTCAGAAACACATGGTCCCCATGGATTACTTTTCGGAAAACATACAAGTATCCGAATGAATAAGATGTAACCTGCTCAAATAACAACTTGACTGGCATCTGACACTGACTTCCTGGTAGCTGGACTGCTTCCCCTCCCTCCACCCCCCCCCTTTTTTCTTTCTTCTTTTTTTTCCTTTTATCTCTCTCCAGATCTCCCCCACTATCTACCAACCTCTTTACCACATTCTTTTACTCTCTTTCCTTAACTCTCTTCCTTACTGTTGTTCACCTATTCATATGGTATTGCATGGATAACAGAAACCAGGTCAATTGCAGACGTGGAGAAGGCGCACGTCTGAGGCCTTGTAGGTCATCGTGCGATAAAAGATTGCGAGATGGAATATACTAACCCTTCAAATTTCAGCCAGTCCGCCAGCACTAAAGAACAACTGGGAGAGTTCCAGAGATATACCAAGTACAGATGAATACCGCATGCGCGCGTCATATTGTGTTCAAACCATGCAATGCCTTTGTAATACCATTGACATTTTCTGACATTTTTTCTTATACCTTTAAAAAATGTTTTATGTTGTGTTATGCAAACATCACTTTAATAAAAAGACCATTGAAAAGAAAAGAGAGAAAGCACTGGAGACTTCTAAGGTGGCCAGCAATGAGTCCAGACCTGAATCCCATAGAACACCTGTTAAGAGATCTAAAAATGGCAGTTTGGAGAAGGCACCCTTCAAATATCAGGGACCAGTTTGGAGCAGTTTGCCAAAGAAGAATGGTCTACAATTCCAGCAGAGCATTGTAAGAAACTCATTGATGGTTACCGGAAGCGGTTGATTGCAGTTATTTTGGCTAAAGGTTGCGCAACCAAGTATTAGGCTGAGGGTGCCAATACTTTTGTCCGGCCCATTTTTGGAGTTTTGTGTGAAATGATCAATGTTTTGCTTTTTGCTTCATTCTCTTTTGTGTTTTTTCTTTGAAGACAAATTAAATGAAGATAATAATACCAAAGAATTTGTGATTGCAATCATTTTCAGGAAGAAACGGAGTATTATCTGACAAAATTGCAGGGATGTCAATACTTTTGGCCAACTCTGTATGTGTATGTGTGTGCTGTTTTGATCACATGACAGGAAGCGTCATGTGATCTGGCACACTGACGTGAGGGCGGAAGTGACGGCTCGCGCCACTCACAGTCCGCAGCGCGTCCTAAGGTCACTTAGCAACTGGGCAATCAACGGAGGTGACGTAGCGGTATCGTCACTTCCGGTCTAGCTACCGGAAGTGACGACAGACGCCGCAACTCCGGTCCTCGCTATAAAAGATTTGCATTCTCGCTCCAAGGTCACCCCCCTCGGAAGAAGCCTTAGCGAAACGCATAAGGGGCGGTGGCCACGGACAGGTAATACTTCTAAGACCCATGATTTGATTAACGGTGACTTTTTGCGTGCTTGTATGGTGTGTACTTAGGACCTGAAGCATCATATTGGCTAGTGTCTGGTACATGAAATATTGTAATTTACTGTCATACTTGCATGTCTTGATTCATGAGGTCTCCTGTCTCGTGAGCCGCCTTGGCATTACTTTTATTGCAGCATTTATGCATTCATTTTTAATAAAGAGCACTTTGATTATGATTTTGGCCTGACTCCAGGGTTGTTTTTATAGGAAGTGTATATGTGTTTGGAGGGCCTTTACTTTTACAAGGGATTTTCTGAAATTATTGTTTTTCTGTTTTTACAGATACCTGTTTGTTACCCTTGACATACGTCATGGATATTAGATCTAGAGACCAAACATGGTTATCTCGCATTAATGCGGTTTTTAATGGTGATGCTGGTGTGACTGCATCTACTAATAGTGGGCAAATTGAGATTAAAAATATTCTTAAGGTTCTCTATCAGAAGAGACTCAGGATGTGGTGGAATAAAGCCTCACTTGAGAATTATCTATCCAAAAATCTGTGCAAGGGTCTAGGGTAAGGCCACGTCACACACACAGATAATTTTGCAGAGATTGTTTGCAGATCTCTGGTTGCAGTGAAATCATGGACACATTGCTCCATTTGTGGCTGTGTACAAATGATACAATGTGTCCATGATTTCACTGCAACCAGAGATCTGTGAACAATATCTGCACAGATATCTGTGTGTGTGACGGGCCTTAGGGTTTTACCCTATTTCCCGGTTGAAGACTCTGTTTTCCGTGGTAAGTGCGAGGAAGCCAGTAATATTTGTTCCCGTACGTTTATTGAATTATTAATTGGTTTGAATGGGAAGAGTCTGGATAGCCTAGAAACTGAGATTGAGGTGAACCAAAATAAATTAAAAGAGCTGATTTCAGTGGAAGAGTTGGAAGTATTTAAGTCAGAGGTGGATAGATTGTTTGTTTCCTGGGAGAAGGAGGTACAGGATAACAAGGCCAAAAAGTTTCAGCGGGACTTACATGATTACAAATCCCATACGGTTTACAAGTGGAAACAAACAGGTGGTGGTAACAATCAGAACCTGGGGGATACAACCGTGTCTTCTGTAGCCTCAACTGATGATGAAGGGGAGACTTCCAGTGGTAATCGGCAGTATCCTGTACGTAGAGGGAAACAAAAAAGGTTTTTACGAGGGATACTGGAAAAAGGAGAAGAACTGGAGTGGTGAAACTGTCCACATCTAACCATCAGGTAATTAATCTGTCTGATAGAAGTCTTACTGAGGATCAGGTAGAAGTGCTGAGTTTGGGTTTAACGTTTTCCCCTTCTTGCCGTTTTGATTGTTTTTCAGCAATAAAGGACTTACACTTATTCGCCCGAAAATTAGTCCTTAAAAAATTGCATGAGAAAACAGAGGGCAACAATCACTCTTGGACGGCACAAGAATTAGAGACAATTAAAGCACTAGAGGATATAGGGGAAGAAATGAATAAAGACAAACCAAGGGGTAAATTCTACTTTCCTAAAACAAAAAAATTCCCAGCATTAAATCTTTACCCGAACATTGACCTGTTTGTCAAAATGGTAACAGAGGAATTCCGGCGAATTCCTGGTGGAAATTTTGGTGAAAATATTCCACAAGGTCAGAGGAGGGCCATCAGAGAATTGAAACAGATGAAGGATGTAGTCATTAAAGCCTCAGACAAGGCGGGAATGTTGTCGTTTGGCCAATTAAAATGTACGAACAGGAAGCAATGCGCCAACTGGGAGATGGATCTTGTTATACACTTTTGACCTTTAATCCAACTATTTCTTTCCTTAAGGAACTTAATACACTGGTGGAGGAAGCGTTTGTTTTGGGCACTATCAGCAAAGAAGTTCGTGATGGGTTGGTCCCTGAATCACCAAAGACGGCCTGTTTATACCTACTACCCAAGGTACATAAATGCACACGAAACCCGCCAGGACGCCCTATTGTGTCGGGGATGGGTAGTTTATGTGAACAGATGGGCAAATACCTCGACCACTTTTTGAAGCCTATGGTGGAAACATTGCCGGCATATTTGCGTGACACTAATGATTTCCTCAATAAAATCGAGGGAATAGTACTGGAAGAGGATATGTGGCTTGTAACGATGGATGTAGAGTCTCTCTACACTTCCATACGTCACGCAGATGGAATAGAAGCCACAAAAATGTATTTATCTATGTCCGATTTGGACTCATCTTTGATATCCTTTCTGGTGAGCCTATTGGAATATGCCTTGTCACATAATTTCTTTGTGTTCCGTGGTAAATACTACCTCCAGAAACAGGGTACGGCAATGGGGGCGGCTTTTGCCCCCTCATATGCCAACCTGTTCATGGGGGCATGGGAAAGGGAGATATTTGTGACCAATCCCACTGAATTGTGTGATAAAGTGGTGTTGTGGACACGATTTATCGACGATATTTTTGTCATATGGCAGGGCCAAGAACAAGATCTGCTGAAATTCCAGGAGGAAATGAATAATAACATGCGTAATATCAGACTGACCACGACGTATAGCAGGATGGAAGTCGACTTCCTGGATGTTAAAGTAAAGAGAGGTGAGGATGGCCACTTGGTAACCGACCTCTTTAGGAAGAGTACGGCGGGTAATTCTGTACTCCATGCCACCTCAGCCCACCCGTCCCACTTGATCAGGGGGATCCCAGTGGGAGAGTTCCTCCACGCTAGGAGAATTTGCTCCAATGATGATCTGTTTAACCAACAGGCTAAAGAGCTGAAAGATAGATTCCTAGAACGTGGGTATTCTGGAAGGATGGTCCAAAAGGGATATCGGAGGGCAGCTTTGGCTGAGAGAAATTCTCTTCTACAATCGAAGAACAGGAAGAGTAAAGAGAACCAGGTGAGGATGATTACTGGGTACAATAACCAATGGCAGAAGATGGAGGGGGCTTTGAAGAAATTCTGGCCATTACTAACATCCGATCTGGGGTTAAAAGAGCATGTTTGTGGATATCTGACAGTAACATATAGAAGATCACCTAATCTCAGAGATATGTTGGTACATAGTTTACATGAAGGGCCTAAGAAGGAGGGATTGTTTGGCACAAAGGGACCTAGGTGGGGCTTTTCTCTGTGCGGAAAATGCATAACATGTCCCAACCTTATACGTG
Source organism: Allobates femoralis (assembly GCA_033576535.1). Lineage (NCBI taxonomy): Eukaryota > Metazoa > Chordata > Amphibia > Anura > Aromobatidae > Allobates > Allobates femoralis. The sequence goes on along the minus strand of JARQOC010000006.1, from coordinate 214,317,639 downwards.
CCACTGAATTCTATTCTTGTTGATGGTTCAAAAAAATTTGTGATCACTCAAACCATCAATTGTAATTCCATGGGTGTGGTATATTATGCCACATGCCCATGTAAGCTGGTGTACATAGGCCTGACATCTAGGCAACTCAAGGTGAGAATTAGAGAGCATGTGCTGGATATCATAAAAGCGGAAACAGAAGATGACCTCACAATCTTGAAGCCAATAGCCAGACATTTTAAGACTGTCCATGATTGTAATGCCAATTTATTGAAGGCATTTGGGATCGACCAAGTTCATATGAATATACGTGGGGGTGACCTGAAGAGGACTCTGGCCCAGCTGGAAGCTAAATGGATAGATAAAGTGGGGAGTGTTCGTCCCCACGGCCTTAACGACGTATTGAGCTTTGCCCCCTTTTTGTAGATGGTGTGTGGAAATATTTTAATAAAATGATTTTACATTTAATCTTGTTGTTGTATTTTCATTGTTTTTTTATTTTTAGGTTGAAGAATCAGAGTCTGGAGGATAAAGAAATTTGAATGAAGACAGCGCTTTATATGCACTTTTTTCTGAATGGACATGATAGCCTTGTTACTACGTAGCACTTTGGGACAAATGTTGTCCCCTTATATTTAATCATTTTTTCACTTATTATAACTGGTATGAATGTGTTGGTTGTGTGTCACCGGCCGGTGTGGTATGGATGGCCTTATGTTATAGTTAGCACTCTGCACTTTATTACTAGTAGTGCTGTATTAGCCCAAATATATGGTACTTAGTATTCTTGTAATTCCTCCACAATATATATTCTATATATATATATGCACCTCCGTGCATTTGTATACACATCTGCTGAGACAGTTTTTTTGGGAGCAGCATGCGGTGCTTATATACTTGCACCGCACATTTAATAGCGGTGGTCATAGTGCTGCCTGCTTTAAACAATGGTGGGCAGGTCTCTCTGGGCCTATCATGCTGCTCCCTGTCCGTAATGCACAGATGTGGTATTGCTCTGCGCTTCCCGATCATGTGCCTTTGTTTTGATCACATGACAGGAAGCGTCATGTGATCTGGCACACTGACGTGAGGGCGGAAGTGACGGCTCGCGCCACTCACAGTCCGCAGCGCGTCCTAAGGTCACTTAGTAACTGGGCAATCAACGGAGGTGACGTAGCGGTATCGTCACTTCCGGTCTAAGCTACTGGAAGTGACGACAGACGCCGCAACTCCGGTCCTCGCTATGAAAGATTCGCATTCTCGCTCCATGGTCACCCCCCTCGGAAGAAGCCTTAGCGAAACACGTAAGGGGCGGTGGCCACGGACAGGTAATACTTCTAAGACCCATGATTTGATTAACGGTGACTTTTTGCGTGCTTGTATGGTGTGTACTTAGGACCTGAAGCATCATATTGGCTAGTGTCTGGTACATGAAATATTGTAATTTACTGTCATACTTGCATGTCTTGATTCATGAGGTCTCCTGTCTCGTGTTCCGCCTTGGCATTACTTTTATTGCAGCATTTATGCATTAATTTTTAATAAAGAGCACTTTGATTATGATTTTGGCCTGACTCCAGAGTTGTTTATATAGGAAATGTATACCGTATGTGTTTGGAGGGCCTTTACTTTTACAAGGCATTTTCTGAAATTATGTGTATGTGTGTGTATGTATATGTATGCGCAGGTATGTATGTATTGTGAGGTGCCGAGGGGAGAGGTGCTAGATGGCAGGTATGTTTCCCCTCAGTTCCTCTCATATGCCTCCCTGTATTGAGGAGGAGGGATGCAGTTTGTGCAATGTCAGCACAAGAGGATAGCTCCAGCAGACGGAGTGTTAACTGAAAAGCCTAAAACAGGCGGAGTGATGAGGAAGCAGGGGCAGTATGGACTCAGTTTGCTGCTGAGCTCCCAGGGAGAGGAGAGCTGCTATCACAGTAAGGAAATGTGATTTGTTTGATTTTTTCCTAGGTTTTGTTTGTAGAGAGGATCAATGTTTAGTTAGAGGCTAGACGGCCTAGTGTTTTCTTTTTGTTTTGTACTGGTGTATCAGTGACTGCTAATGTGCACAATTAAAGTACCCGTGTAAAGCCTGTCGGTCAGCCCCTGTCTATGGTGTGAACACAGCCGTTCTGCTTCTATGAAGGCAGCAATCCCAGGAGCGACATCCCCCCACGTCACAGTATATATATATATATGTATATGTATGTATGTGCTATTGTATATATATATATGTGTGTGTATATGCATATATACATATGTATACTATATATATATATATATATATATATATATATATGTGTGTGTGTGTATGTATGTGTATGAATATAGATATGTATGTGTATATTAAATTAATAATTAAATAGTTATATATAGGACAACCCCCCTCTTATTGCGGTTTCCATTTTACAAGGGGTATGCAGGCTATTCGCACCCCTTGACCCACCCAGTCCAGCCATTATTAGCAGTACCCCGGTGAGGCGTTTTGTAGTTCTTTGTCACCCCAGGCCACGCAGTTCCTTATATTTTAGGCTTACCAGCCACTGGTGACTAATCTGGTTTCCTTTTGACCCTCCAACGCTCCTGTACCGCACCACCACCTGCTTCATCTATCAGGCGATTGACACGTTATCACAATTCCTGATGTTTCTTAGGCTGGGGTCACACACACAGATATCTGGGCAGATATTGTTCACAGATCTCTGGTTGCAGTGAAATCATGGACAGATTGCTCCATTTGTACACAGCCACAAAATGGAACCATGTGTCCATGATTTCACTGCAACCAGAGATCTGTGAACAATATCTGCACAGATATCTGTGTGTGTGACCCCAGCTATAGAGACATTCACATGCCTGCACTTCCCATAGGACCTTTGGGTCATGTTGTGCCGTGTGCAATTCTTCCCGAAGCCAAACCAATTTGTCGGGTTCAGAAGATAATCTCCGACAATGGTTTTTGTGGTTTGTTTTTGAATTAAAAAAAAAATATATATAAATGAAATAAGATTCCGCAGGTAATTTCCCTAACTGTTTCTCTTACCCATTTAAGCTACCTCGGGGTAGATGCACAGCACGTCGGTTTACTTAATGCGGCGTGCCTGGTCATGACAACTGTAGACTTTTCCCATTAGTCATCACCAGCCAGCATGGGGCGACGGGCGCCTCACCGCATAAGTGGTTGTTGTACACCAAGATGGACTTGGAAAACTTTAAACCCATTCTACGGGATATTGTTTATAGGACATACCATGAAAGTTATATAAATAAATAAATAATTTAATAAATGAATAATAAAATAAATAAGTGCACAGCTTGTGCGGCCAAGAAAAAGTTGTTTTTCACAAGAAAACGAGGTATGTTACGTTGCTGAATGATCGTTGCTTGGTTAAGTGTTGGTATCTGTTCTTTCGGGATGGGTAAAATGAATTATTAATAAAATAAAACAAAAATAAAAAACAAATGAGCAAAGAAGCAGATTTCACTTTATGTTTCTGAGTGTTCTTTAGGTTTTAGAGTTGATTTTCACTCAGATAAAACTGGTCAATTTGATTCTGCGAGTGGCATACGCACCTCATTCTAATTCTAGTCATTGGCATTGGTTTCTGGAGCACCTCAGCAGTATCCTGATGCGACAGCTGTGTGGTCTGCAGGATACCACCTAGTGGTCGCTTGTGGTCAAGGATCTGACAAGATTGTAGTTGTAATATGATGACCTTTGACATTTCGTTTAGGGGCTGTCATGTTGGGGTTATCAGTAAAGCTGTGCCTGATTTCTGTTTGTTTCATTTCAGAATTCCGGGAATTGCGTACTACTGCTAAACTGGAAAGTGTTTATTGACAGGTTTCCATCTGAAGGTGCTGCAACCCATCTGTGGTCACGGGCAGCTTTTCCTGATACTGTGGAGCTTATGGCATTCTGGAACTATTTAAAGATGCTGTACGGGAAGCTGCTTGATTACCTGTTGTTTACCGGATAATGGCAGTGATCTGTTACTGCAGAACTTATGGTAAGATCTGGTCTACACAGGATACATAGTGGGATTTATCCAGTTTGTTCTAGGATTCCTCAACATGGGAGGCCACTGGTCATTCCATCGCATGCCGGCAACCCCAGGTTTGTCCAGCTCGGTGGTAAATATTCATTATCAGTTCGTTGACAATAAAGGTATGGTAGGGGAGGTAGCAGGTTCGATGTGAATGATATGTCTTGCTGTTTCTTTATCGGAAGTATTGTTACAGTGATATTACCGGCCTGCTTTTGGCCGCCACTTACGGCTTTGAAATTGAGGGCGTCCAAGGGGCTCCCCTTCCCCCTCTGTCAAGTTTTCTACCCTCATACATGCTGATGGAGGGGGTGTCATTTTCTTCCCAAGGAATTTGGTATCGATCCAGTTGGGTAAGAGTGTTACTAAACTGCGCATGCAGGGGTGATTCAATGTGTAGAGCTTGCGTGTGGTCTGCGCAGCATCCTTCTTTGAGTTTCTGACATTGGGGCGAATTGCTATGGTGTGAGACTGTTAGCGAATGTTATTATTGGAGTATTTGTATGGAATGTTTTGGTATGGTACGTATAAGTAGTAGGTACGGGTGCGGGTGACGCGCGTCCATATGGGTATTCGGGTGTGTGCGGGGGTACACGGATATAAGAATGTGTGTGTATATGGGTATATGTGTGTGAGTGTATGTGTATATGTATATATGTGTATATATATATGGGTATACGCTGGTGCATCTCGGGTGTGTCAGAGTATAGTTTAGGAATTGAGTTGTTTAGGTGTTTCAAGGCTTGTAGTGAATGCGGGTTATGCGGAGCCCGTTCTGGGCGTTTGTTTTGCTAGCGCTGATGATTGTGGCTTGCTGCTAACATGAACTTTACAGTCCTTGTCTCGGAAAAGTAAAATAGAAAGAATGTATTAAATAATAATAAAAAAAAAAGAAAAAAAGGGAAGTGGAAGAATAAGAGGCATTTCTTTACAATATTGTTTTTGTGCGATGGTGAGATTGCTAACTGTTGTTTTTCAGATGGTGTCTGTCCTTAGTAAGAAGATGTTGGGCCATGGTATATACAGTGTATATATATATCTGGGCCGCTCGGTGGGTAGAAATTTCTGGTGGAGGAAGATCAATTGGTTTTTGGGCTCGAAGTTTCATTGCGAAGGAAGGAGTTTAAATCGTGTTGAATGACGCCAGAAGTAGTGTAATTGCTAGGCCCCTTTCCGGCCTGGTCATCCGCATGGGTCATGGCATCCTCGGCCTTGTTTTACCCTGTGGAGCTGTTGTAATATACAAGAGCTGATATGGTTAAATTCCCCTTTTTTTGAATTGGAGTCAGTCATTCGCATGGTCGTTCCCAGCATAGTCCAGCCAGGCGCCTGGAAGGAATTTTGTGCCAGTATATGATCGGCTTACCTTGGTAGCCGCTTTCCAGTTTTTCGTTAATTCGAGGGGATATGATACTTATCATTGCCAACTACATTGGTATACACCAGTATGGCATTTGCGGCGAGAATCTGACCCTAGTTCCTTGAAGCTGACGGAGTACATCTGAATGGTATTGGCACCGATATTTTCTTGTCCGTGCTACGGGTTGGCTTTGAACAGGCCTTGTGCTCTCTCCGGGTGGGGGTCGCAGCTCAGGCTTTGCCTTCGCTCCTCCGTGGCGGTGGAGAGAGTGATTTGAGAGTTATCCTGCGCTGGACGGCCAGTGGCAGACGACTCCTGCACTCACGTGATCTGGCGGATTTGTGCCTTGCTTGAGCTGCGGCCTTTGATTTATCCACAAAAGAAAAAAGTAAACCACAATGAAAGTGTTTTACAACAAGTTATGAGTAAGGTGTTATGTTGATACCTCTCATTAAAGAATTGAAAAGTAACTTGTTGGTGTGCTTTCTGTGCGGTGAGGGGAGGGGAATTGATGGCGGGTCTGGACAGTCTATGAATGATAACACAAAAACGTTTTTCCACTCATGATTAGTGGTTGGGTGAAGCCATTTATTGTCAAACTACTGTTTTCTCTTTTTAAATCATAATGACAAACAAAAAAATCCAAATGACCCTGATCAAAAGTTTACATACCCTGGTGATTTTGGCCTGATAACATGCACAGAAGTTAACACAAATGAGTTTGAATGGCTTATAAAGGTAACATCCTCACCTGTAACCTGTTTGCTTGTAATCAGTGTGTGTGCATAAAAGCTGAGAGAGTTTCTGGGACCCACACAGACTGTTTCATCTTACATCCAGCCTCTGACGTTTCTGGATTGTGGATGGGGAAAGCAAAAGAATTGTCAAGGGATCTACGGGAAACGATAGTTGAACTTTATAAAACAGGAAAGGGATACAAAAAGATATCCAAGGAATTTATAATGCCAGTGTCACACAATTAGTGGAAGAGGAAAATGGAGCAGGTAGGGAAAAATGGGCAAGGGCAACTGGACTCTAAACTAGGGGTCCCAGACTAGCCCTCTTCCCGAAGGTACCCCAGATGGTGAGGAGGTTTGGGCCACCACCCTATCCCTCAAATCCTCAACGTGCCCTCAGCTAAGAGCCTCTACCTCCATTCTCAGACCAGGGAAAGGTCACCACTCCAAGTGAAGGGTATAGCAGTGGCTCCAGCACCATGTCTAATGTACACATTACAGATCCAAGATGAGAAATGAAACTCATTCAACGATATCTGGTGGAAGGAAGCTGAACTATTGAAGGCTGAGGGGGTGGAAATCAGAAAGCTCAGCCACACCCCTCACCTGAGCAATGACTTACTCCCACCACACATTTAGCAACCGCCACCTGCAGAGCCCCAGAGTGACTAAGGATAAAAAAAGCTCAACTGAAATCACAGCAGCAGCACTTCTTGTCTGCAAGGTAGTCAACACGTGACGGCCAATCACCAGTGTTCCCTTTAGGCAAAGCAAACACTGAAACCTGTGGAACTCACTTAGCGTGTCCCTGTCATCTTGCCTCTGCATTTACAGTGCCATGCAGGTAAACTGTCTGCTACTACAGTTCAATTTGGTACCGTGATGGTGTGGCGCCCCTCTGGTCAGTGCACCACAGTAGGGGTACTGCACCCAAAACAGATGTGTGTGGTATCCCAGTCATTGGAGGAGATAATGTTGAACTGAGGCTCTCTTCCCAGTATCCCTACACCTAGACTAGGGGACCAATCAGCTAACCCGTCACCAGGGTAACCGGTCCAGGTGGGAGGAGTGTTGGGGTAGAAGGAGCGGGGAAACACACAGACAGAAGAGAGTCTAGTCTGAGGGACGAAGCAAGGAACAAGTCTTAGAGGGACACCACAGGGAGGTTGCCCAAAAAGAGTGGCAACCCAGACAGAGAGGGGAGACGCAGTGCCAAACTGTCCGAGTAAGTGGTCTAGGGGAATCCCGGTCCACAACAGGGTACCGCCTCCCAAGTCGTGGTCCAGGCGAGTCCAACACTGAGCCACCAATACCAGTGGGTCGCAAGTCTGCCAAGCAGCCCCCGACCTCGTCCACAATGTGCAGCCCCACAAGGTATCCTCAAACCGGGTTGAGCCCCTTAGAGAAGAAGGATCACCTTATCACACCCAACGGGCCTGGTAGGAAGTTGGTTGTACAGGGCAGTGCACGCATAGAAAGGAGGTGGAAGAAAGACACCGAGGACAGTGAACGTAAAGTTCAAGGAACACTTGGGAAGCCTCAGAGAGACTTTGTACCGTCCGGTGACTACCCGGCCAGCTACCCGCAAAGACTGTGTAACTGTGTACCTGAACTGCTGAGAACTGTTGCCAGTAAAGTACCCGTAGAGATTCAGCAAGCCTCCGATTTTATTATACTTAAGTTAAGAAGTATCTGCTGCCAAATTGAGCAGCACTGCCCCAAGGAGCGTTGTCAACTGGCTGCAATACCACCATCCCCAGCGGTCTGAGAGCGGCGCTGGTGAGATCACCAAAAACGGCAGGTAATGTCACAACACTTTCTTTTTATTATTTTTCCCTTTTAGCAAGTGACACCAGGGTTACAGGTCCGGGTAGGCCACCAGTGACATCTCCTTACAGTAAACGCCCGGATACCGAGTTCCTAAAAGCCCCTGGGTGAGTCATCTTTTTGGCATCACAAACAGAATCTCGTGCCCGGTGTTATCGGGTAGTGCATGACTTACAAACTTTTACACTTGGCTCTAAAAGAACTCTGAATTGTCAGTATACGGTGCAAAGAACTTTCCAATTTCCAGCGAACCCCAAAATGATGGCCTGAAAATGTGAGAGACAATGTGTTGGTTAAGGGGCATGCCTCGACCCTGGCCGCTCCGATTACCACCAAACAACCAAGGGGGTGGGCCAGACACTAAACTACCCTTGCCAGAAACTTAAAATGGTGGCAGGGACAGAGATACGCAACAGAGGTCCAGCACCCAGGAGCTGGAACAGGGAGCAAGAGACCAGCCCACAGTTGAGCACCCGGTTAACAGAGAGGATCCGCCATTTGAACTGCAGCCCGTCCCCAGTGTAGAAGTCGGGGCAGAGCCAGATGACCCCGAGGTCCAACCTGATGACAGCGGCAGTGAGACCAGAGTAGAGCCCGAGGAAGCTGAGGAGCCGTCGAGCCAGCCAAGCTCTGAGGAGGTGTTTGTGGGGAGTTGTGACGTTGAACGCCACCTCCCGAGAGGTCACCTGGACCGGGAAATATACCGGGGTGACCAGGTCAGTTACAAGTGACATGCAGGGCCACGTGGATGGTATGGCCTGCGTGTATCTAAGCCGTAAGGACACTTAGAGAAGAATGGTCACCTCATCACACCCAACAGCTCTGTAGAAAGTGAGTTGTACAGGGCAGCGCACGGATAGAAAGGAGGCACAAGAAAGACACAGAGGACAGTGAATGTAAAGTTGAAGGAACACTTGGGGAGCCTCAGAGAGACTTTGTATCCTCCGGTGACTACCCGGCCAGCTACCCGCAAAGACTGTGTAGCTGTGTACCTGAACTGCTGAGAACTGTTGCCAGGAAAGTACCCGTACAGAATCAGCAAGCCTCCAGTGTTTTATTCTACTTAAATTTAGAAGTATCTGCTGCCAAATTTAGCAGCACAGCAGCAGCACTGCCCCGGGGACCCCGCTCTGCCTGCAGGGAGTGTTATCAACTGGCTGCATACCTCCATCCCCGGCGGTCTGACAGCGGTGCTGGTGAGATCACCAGAAACTGCAGGTGGCTTCACGAGACTTTCTTATTATTTTTCCCTTTTACCAAGTGACCCCAGGGTTACCGGTCCGTGCAGGCCACCAGCAACATCCCCTTAAGGTACCTTTACACGCAGCAACTTTTCTAGAAATTTCACTGGCAACTTACTGGTTGCAGTGAAATCATGGAGACATTATTCCATTTGTACACAGCAACAAGATAGAACAATGTGTCCATGATTTCACTGCAACCAGTAAGTTGCCAGTGAAATTCCAAGAAAAGTTGCCGCGTGTAAAGGTACACTTACAGTAAACGCCCGGATACCGAGCTCCCCAAGACCTCTGGGCGAGTCAATGGCATTACACAGTACTTTGGAGATGCATCACCTGCAAGGCAAGGCTGACCTGGACTCGGAGGATAACATCTTCCTAACCACCCCAGGGTAAAAGGTGGGTAAAACTCAACAGAACTACACCCACAATGGCATGGAGAAGAGATGGAGACATATGTTGCCTGAAGCACCAGTGCGCTACCCACTTTGGGCCTCATCTGCAATGAGGTGTGGATCCAATCCTGGGCTCCGATGCCAGACATGGTCCAGAGGAGCGAATCACAGCAGTCACGAGGTGACCCTTTCCCTATACCAGCCTGGAACCGGGACCACCAAATACCAGACTGCACATGATCTTGCAGCATGTCTGGCTAAATTCCACCTGCAGCTGGTATTGCACTCTCAATCACAGCAACTGGATGCCGTTCCCCAATACCACCAGGACCAAGACCTTTATGAGGAGGCTAATGGCCGCTTTACACGTCTCGATATCGTTCCGATATTGTATACAATGGCAAGGAAGCGCACACTTTTTTGTCACTAATCCAAGATCGCATAGGAGATGTAACACAGTGCAATATCGGCAGCCAACGCAAGTACGATGTCGTACGCCCCTTTTGCAAACACTGCGTCTCATCAACTCGGGAACGACCAATTAACATTGTAGTGAATAGGGAAGTTGTGCTGCAAATCGTAGTCGCGCTGTCACACAGCACGATCATGCCAGATCGTCCATCCAATATCAGCCAGTTGGACAGCCTGCACAATTCCCCCCTGATATCGTTTTGGCATCATTCTTGCATCGAATTGCACATTTATACACCACAGAACGCATGAATGATATTAGCGCCAATGCATGAACCACGTGACTTTTTATCGTTGTTGGACAACGATATCGGGACGTGTAAAGCGGCCATAAGAAGGAAGAGGAGGAGGTGGAGGAGTCAGAAGAGCCTTTTCTCAGCCATTGGGATCACCCACTCAAGAGGCCTATGACTGGGACATTGCCATTATTATTATTTTTTTTTATATAGCGCTATTAGATTCCATCGCGCTTTTAAGTGATAAGATGGTAGACGAGGACAAGTAAAAGTACCATATATACATACCTCCCAACAATCCCGTTTTTAGTGGGACATTCCCGATTTGAGGGTTTTTTCCCGCTGTCCCACTTGGGAGGTCACATGTCCCACCTCCCGCAGTGCATGCAGAACAAGCCGACATGCTGCTGGCCACGCCCCCTCTAGCTGCTGGCCACGCCCCCTCTAGTTGCCGACCACACCCCCTTACAGCAGCTCAGGAGGGAGGACGGAGCCCCAGTCACAGTGCAGAGAGGGAGTCATGTGACCTCTCCTGCACTGTGTAGAGGGGAGGACCTCACTCAACCAATCCTAGCTCAGCGCGGGCCTCTGAAATTCTCTCCAGATGCATGATGGCTGTCGTGTTCAGCATCATCATCATCATCAGCAGCAGCAGACGAGGGGACACAGCGGGCTCTGCACCAGAACCCAGGTAGCCGTGTGTGTATGAGGTGTACGGAGCAGAGCCGAGTGTATACGGAGCGGAGCCACTTGTGTACGATGTGTACGGAGCAGAGCCGCGTGTGTACTAGGTGTACGGAGCGGAGCCACGTCTGTATGAGGTGTATGGAGCAGAGCCGCATGTGTACGAGGTGTACGGAGCCGCGTGTGTACGAGGTGTACGGAGCGGAGCCGCGTGTGTTCGAGGTGTACGGTACGGAGCCACGTGTGTACGAAGTATATGGAGTAGAGCTATGTGTGTACGAGGTGTACGGAGGGGAGCCGCGTGTGTACATGCCGTATGGAGCAGAGCCGTGTGTGTACGAGGTGTATGGAGCAGAGCTATGTGTTTACGAGGTGTATGGAGCAGAGCTATGTGTGTACGAGATGTATGGGGCAGAGCTATATGTTTACGAGGTGTATGAGGCAGAGCTATGTGTGTACGAGGTGTACGGAGCAGAGCTATGTGTGTACGAGGTGTACGGAGCGAGCTATGTGTTTACGAGGTGTACGGAGCAGAGCTATGTGTGTACGAGGTGTACGGAGCGGAGCTATGTCTGTACGAGGCGTACGGAGCGGAGCTATGTCTGTACGAGGCGTACGGAGCGGAGCTATGTGTGTACGAGGCGTACGGAGCGGAGCTATGTGTGTACGAGGCGTACGGAGCGGAGCTATGTGTGTACGAGGCGTACGGAGCGGAGCTATGTGTGTACGAGGCGTACGGAGCGGAGCTATGTGTGTACGAGGCGTACGGAGCGGGAGCATGCTGTGTACGAGGCGTACGGAGGGGAGCCGCGCGTGTACGAGGCGTACGGAGGGGAGCCGCGCGTGTACGAGGCGTACGGAGGGGAGCCGCGCGTGTACGAGGCGTACGGAGGGGAGCCGCGCGTGTACGAGGCGTACGGAGGGGAGCCGCGCGTGTACGAGGCGTACGGAGGGGAGCCGCGCGTGTACGAGGCATACGGAGGGGAGCCGCGCGTGTACAGGGCATGTGGAGCAGAGCCACGTGCGTACAAGGTGTGTGTGCTAGTGGTAGTACCCTGTGGATGCCGCTCCCATTCCTATAGTCGCAGCTGTCTCTGCCGGCGGCATTCTTTACCCGAGTCCAGGCTGAGCTGTCTGCCTTTTGCTGCTCAGCATGGCGGGGCACAATGATGTCATCACAGAGTGCCACTGTGCTGATACGTGCAGAGCAGATGCTGAGGAGACCAGGGCAGCAAGAAGAGAGGTGAGTATTTACTCTTTTTTTTTTTTTAATCAGTACACTGATGGGAAACTATGTAATTTGCAATATAATATAGGATGAGTATAGGGGTGCAATATACTATATGGAGGACTATGAGGGCCCATTATACTATATGGAGGACTATGGGGTGCATTATACTATATAGAGGACTATGGGGGTACATTATACTATATGGAGGACTATGAGGGCCCATTATACTTTATGGAGGAATATGGGGATGCATTAAAATATATGGAGGGTCGTGGAATGCATTATATTATATGGAGGACTATGAATGATTGTATTAAAATATTTATAGCCAATCTACTATATAATTGTCTAAGGCGTCTGTCGGTCACAGAAATTGCGCGCCAGACAGAGGCTGCTCATTGGTGCCCGCTGGAGGAAGCCACCAATGAGCGCAGACTATGCAAATAGGCACGCAAATTCAAAGTTCGAATTTTGCGCCAATTTGCAGCCCGGCGACACACGGGATACACGGGTCCGGTCGACGGTGGCCGCAGCGTGTGTGAGCCAGCCGGAAGATGACCGGTGTCAGCCTGTCATCTCCCGGCTGGAAAGCTGCTGACCGGAGCTCAGCCGCGGCTACCTGCGGCACAGAGGTCCCGGCTGGCGAGACGCTGACCTCTGTGCCGCAGTAGCCGCGGCTGAACTCCGGTCAGCGGCGAGCCAGCCGGGAGATGACCGGTGTCAGCCAGTCATCTCCTGGCTGCTCGCAGCGGTGGTGCCCGTTGCAGCATTCAAACGCGTGCCAAGCCGCAGTACTCTTCTGATTGGTTGCTGCGGTCGACCAATCGGAGGAGCGGAATTCAAACCGCGCGACCAATCAGTAGAGTACTGCGGTTTGGTGCGCGGTTTGAATGCACACCCCATCCTTGCAGCCTCCTCCATCCCCTCAGCCTCCTCCGTCCTCACAGCCTCCTCCATCCCCTTAGCTTCCCCATCCTCACAGCCTCCTCCATCCTCACAGCTTCCTCCATCCTCTCAGCATCCCCATCCTCGCAGCCTCCTCCATCCCCTCAGCCTCCTCCATCCTCACAGCCTCCTCCATCCTCACAGCCTCCTCTATCCCCTTAGCCTCCCCATCCTCGCAGCCTCCTCCATCCTCACAGCCTCCCCATCCTCGCAGCCTCCCCATCCTCACAGCCCCCCCATCCTCACAACCTCCTCCATCCTCACAGCCTCCCCATCCTCACAGCCTCCCAATCCTCACAGCTTCCCCATCCTCACAGCCTCCCTATCCTCACAAACTCCTCCATCCCCTCAGCCTCCTCCATCCTCACAGCCTCCTCCATCTCCTCAGCCTCCCCATCCTCACAGCCTCCTCCATCCCCCAGCCTCCTCCATCCCCTTAGCCTCTCCATCCTCACAGCCTCCTCTATCTTCACTGCCTCCTCAATCCCCTCAGCTTCCCCATCCTCACAGCCTCCCCATCCTCACAGCCTCCCTATCCTCACAGCCCCCCCATCCTCACAGCCTCTCCTCACACCTCCCATCCTCACCCCATCCTCTACAGTCTCCCCATCATCTCCCACTACAGCCTCCTCTATTCTCACAACCTCCCATCTCACAGCTCCCTCCTACAGCCTCCCCATCCCCACAGCCTCCCCATCCCCACAGCCTCCTCCATCCTCACAGCCTCCTCCATCTCCTCAGCCTCCCCATCCTCACAGCCCCCTCATCCTCACAGCCCCCCCATCCTTACAGCCTCCTCCATCCTCACAGCCTCCCTATCCTCACAGCCTCCTCCATTCTCACAGCCTTCCCATCCTCACAGCCTCCTCATCCTCACAGCCTCCCCATCCCCTCAGCTTCCTCCATCCCCTCAGCCTCCCCCATCCCCTCAGCCCCCCCTATCCCTTCAGCCTCCCCCATCCCCTCAGCCTCCTCATCCTCACAGCCTCCTCAATTCTCACAGCCCCCCATTCCTCACAGCTCCTCCATCCTCTCAGCCTCCTCCATCCTCACAGCCTCTTCCATCCCCTCAGCCTCCCCATCCTCACAGCCTCCTCCATTCCCTCCAGACAGCCGACGGAATGGAGCGCCGGTGAGTGTCCCCACAGCGTGCAGGCTCCTCACTGCCTCCTCCATCCTCACTGCCTCCTCCATCCTCACAGCCTCCTCCATCCTCACAGCCTCCTCCATCCTCACAGCCTCCCTATCCTCACAGCCTCCTCCACCCCCTCAGCTCCTCCATCCTCTCAGCCTCCTCCATCCTCAAAGCCTACCCATCCTCACAGCCTCCCCATCCCCTCAGCCTCCTCCATCCCCTCACCTTCCTCCAGCTCACAGTCTCCTCCAACCCCTCAGCCTCCCCATCCTCACAGCCTCCTCCATCCCCTCAGCCTCCTCCATCCTCACAGCCTCCTCCATCCTCACAGCCTCCTCCATCCACACAGCCTCCTCCAACCCCTCAACCTCCCCATCCTCACAGCGTCCCCATCCTCACAGCCTCCTCCACCCTCACAGCCTCCCCATATTCTCAGCCTCCTCCATCCCCACAGCCTCCTCCAACCCCTCAGCCTCCCCATCCTCACAGCCTCCTCCATTCCCTCCAGACAGCCGATGGAATGGAGCGCCGGCGAGTGTCCCCACAGCGTGCGGGCTCCTCACTGCCTCCTCCATCCTCACAGCCTCCTCCATCCTCACAGCCTCCCTATCCTCACAGCCTCCTCCATCCCCTCAGCCTCCTTCATCCCCTCACCCTCCTCCAGCCTCACAGTCTCCTCCAACCCCTCAGCCTCCCCATCCTCACAGCCTCCTCCATCCCCTCAGCTTCCTCCATCCTCACAGCCTCCTCCATCCTCACAGCCCTCCTCACCCTCACAGCCTCCCCATCTTCTCAGCCTCCTCCATCCCCACAGCCTCCTCCAACCCCTCAGCCTCCCCATCCTCACAGCCTCCTCCATCCTCACAGCCTCCCCATTCTCACAGCCTCCTCATCCTCACTCCTTACTCCTGTCTATAAGGTCTGTCAGTCAGTGTTACGCAGTTTACTCCTGTGTATAAGGTCTGTCAGTCAGTGTGATTAACTTCACTCCTGTCTATAAGGCAGTCAGTCAGTGTCACAAACTTCATTCCTGTCTACAAGGCTGTCAGTCAGTGTGACGCAGTTCACTCCTGTCTACAAGGCAGCTGTCATTCCTCCCCACTCATCTCCACCCAGCCTTCCCATCCTCACAGCCTCCTCATCCTCACAGCCTCCTCATCCTCACAGCCTCCCCATCCCCTCAGCCTCCTCCATCCCCTCAGCCTCCTCCATCCCTCAGCCTCCTCCATCCCTCAGCCTCCTCCATCTCCTCAGCCTCCCCCATCCCCTCAGCCTCCTCTATCCTCACAGCCTCCTTATCCTCACAGCCTCCTTATCCCCACAGCTTCCTCCATCCTCTCAGGCTCCTCCATCCTCAGAGCCTCCCCATCCCTCAGCCTCCTCCATACCCTCAGCCTCCTCCATCCTCACTGCCTCCTCCATCCCCTCAGCCTCTCCATCCTTACAGCCTCCTCCATCCCCTCCAGACAGACGACGGAATGGAGTGCCGGTGAGTGTCCCCGCAGTGTGCGGGCTCCTCACTGCTTCCTCCGTCCCTCAGCCTCCCCATCCTTACAGTCTCCCCATCCTCACAGCCTCCTCCATCCTCACAGCCTTCTCCATCCGCACAGCCTCCCCATCCTCACAGCCTCCCTATCCTCACAGCCTCCTCCATCCTCAAAGCCTCCCCATCCTCACAGCCTTCCCATCCTCACAGCATCCTCCATTCTCACAGCCTCCCCATCCCCTCAGCCTCCTCCCTCCCCTCACCTTCCTCCAGCCTCACAGTCTCCTCCAACCCCTCAAGCCCTCCCCATTCCTCCACAGCCTCCTCCACCCAGTCCCATCTACAAGTTTCTCCACCTCACAGCCTCCTCCCAACCCCCAGCCTCCCCATCCCCTGCCTCCCCATCCTCACAACCTTCTCCCACCCTCAAGCTTCCCCATCCTCACAGCCTCCCCATCTCTCCAGCCTCCCTTTCCACCTCAGCCTCCTCATCCTCACACCTCCTCCAACCTCAGTCTCCCATCTACAGCTCCTCATCTCTCACAGCCTTCATCATTTCAAGTTCTGTCACTCCTTACTCCCGTTATAGGTCTGTCAGTCAGTGTGACGCAGTTTACTGTCTATAAGGTCTGTCAGTCAGTGTGATTAACTTCACTCCTATCTGTAAGGCTGTCAGTCAGTGTCACGATCATTACTGTCTACAAGGCTGTCAGTCAGTGTGACGAACTTCACTCCTGCATACAAGGCTGTCAGTCAGTGTCACCAGTTCACTCCTGTCTACAAGGCTGTCAGTCAGTGTCACGACTTACTCCTGTCTACAAGGCTGTCAGTCAGTGTGACCAACTTCACTCCTGTATATAAGGCTGTCAGTCAGTGTCACGCACTTCACTCCTGTCTACAAGGCTGTCAGTCAGTGTGACGCAGTTAACTCCTGTCTATTAGGCTGTCAGTCAGGGTGACGAACTTCACTCCTGTCTACAATACTGTCAGTCAGTGTGACAAACTTCACTCCTGTCTACAAGGCTGTCAGTCAGTGTGACGAACTTCACTCCTGTCTACAAGGCTGTCAGTCAGTGTGACGTCCTTCACTCCTGTCTGCAAGACTGTCAGTCAGTGTTACGCACTTCACTCCTGTTTACAGGTATTCTAGAATACCCGATACGTTAGAATTGGGTCACCATCTAGTTATATTATATGGAAGCCATTTTAATATATCTGGAGGGCTCTGTGGGGGCATGATAATATTTGGAGGGTGTGTGAGGAAGCCTTTATACTTTATGCAGGGCTCTTTTGGTACCTTCACACGCCGCAATCTCGCCTGGGAATCCTAAAGGCGATATGTCGCCCCGGAACAATCGCCGTGAAATTGTCTCGCAGTTGTGGCGTGTGATTGGGGAATTTTGCGGCGATAAATCGCCTCTTGCCTGTCGCCTGATTCCTGATTCTGAAATCAACCTCAATCCTGAAGGCGATATTACCATGTTGTGGCGTGTAATAGGGCGATAGTGATGGAATCAGCGTCGCCTATGATTCCCCGTAGGCGTTCCACAGCGTGCTGGAGTCTGCGCCCCGTCTGCGATGATTGGTGGTGGCTACTGTGTTCCTATTGGCTGTCAGTTGACACCACGCCATATTTGAGCATGTATTGGTGCCAAACTCCGATAGACAACTGCGTCATGTATTAGCCAGCCTTCAAGAGCAGGCTGGCCAATCGTAACGCAGTTGTCTTGTTCAAAGAGCGGCTATGAGGCGCAGTGTTGACCACTGCGGCACGCCTATGTCCTCGCGCACTGAACAAGTACGCCCACATTGCCTTTGGGATTGCGGCGTGTGAAGCAGCGAGGGAATTGGACCAGATTGCTTCCCTGTGGGTGAGGGGATTTCCTGTGCCACACATCACCTTTCTTTTAGGGTGAGATTGCGGTGTGTAATGCCGCCATCGGCTATCTGAGGCAACGATGAAAAACGTGCACGCGCACGTTAGATCGCCTCATATTGCCAGCTGATATTGCGGCGTGTGAAGGTACCTTTTGAGCTTTGCAGGGGATTGTGATTCACACAGTCACTTACTTTTCCGCAGCTCTCCACAGTCAGTGCTGGCTTTCCTGGTGCTTGATGTGGTACACTTACTCTGCTGCTGCAGCTCTTCCAGCCAGTGTGTGAGAAAAGCAGTCTTCAGCTCTGCAGGTGGGATGCAGTTGCTGGGCTCAGGACAATAGATGTAATTATCACACAGACTCCTGATAGCCATTTCTCAGTCTGTTTACTGGAGTTGAAGCAGTTGTTATGGTGGGTTTACACACACCAATTTCTGTGTCCAATATCTGAACAGATCTCTGGTTGCAGTGAAATCATGGACACATAGTTCCATTTTGTGGCTGTGTACAGATTTTTAAAAAAAGGGTGAATTTTGGCCTGGTATGACTTTACATTTTTTTTTATCTCAGGCTAGAAATAAGATAATGAAGTGGGAGAGGCATCATTTTACTCAGAACGGTTACAGCTTTCATTTGATATGTTACAAGACTATGTTTCTTTATATCAAATTCAAACTATTGACGGGAAATTGTGAAAAAATGACTGATTGTGTTCTTGGTTATATTTGTGCAGAGATTCAACTTGGGACCTGTCAAATTTATATATTTTTTATTTTATGGTTGTATGAGTTATCACAACTTATTGAATAAAACATTTATATGCAACAAAAAAGAAACACAAAAAACAAATCCCATAAGTGCCAGGATAAATACATCTTAATCATCAGAACACAACGCTCAGCATTTTCAACTTGAATGTATTGAACAAACCAAAAGAAGAAAGGTGATCATATCCTCAAGTTTGATTAAACAAGATTAAAAGAACCAAAAATGTTAACCCCTATTTATACATATAAATTTGTTTTCTATTCTATCACTAAACATGTGATTTATGAAGTGTTTAATAGAAATAGTACAGTAGTTAAATCATCGTTCTATAAATTATGAACTAATCAATTAATAGTATGTTTTTAAAGTGGCATTTTATCAATTTGTCCCTTCTAGTGGGTGAAATGTAATCTTGTCCATAAACGCTTACTAGCAATCGCCAATTCCTTATGTGTCAAAGAGTATGTCCGGCCTGTCACGGTGTTAGGCTCCGACCAGAGTTAATATCTGATTTTTGTGCAGTTTTAAAATGTCTGGCTTTCTTGGATACACAAAGGATGGCACTGGACCAGAAGGATGCAATAAAGTCAATTCTACTTCTTCATTTTCACAATCTTTGGAGAGTGGGGCGGGATGGTGGAGCCAGGAGATCCAGATTAGCCAGGAGAGTCTAAGGCAGGCGGGGGTCGGTGGCAGCCAGGAACCGAGCGTAGCCAGGAGGGTTAAGCGTAGCCAGGAGGGTCAAGCGTAGCCAGGAGGGTCAAGCGCAGCCAGGAGGGTCAGGCACAGCCAGAAGGGTAGGTTTCAGCCGGAGGGCTGGGTGCAGTCAGGGGCCAAATGGAGACAGGGCCCAGGAGGAGTGAGGGGCCAGAAAGACAGCTGGGGTCAGGACCGCAGTCGAGGACCCAGGTGCAGCTGACATGGCCAGGAGAGGGGGGCAGGAGTGGCCTGGGGTCCTTTGCAGCTGGGTGCTGGAGCAGTCAGTGGGTGTCTCGGTGGGGGACCCCTCTATCTCCTCACCTTTCTGGCCGTGGTGCTGCAGGAGCGCTGGTGCTCCCGTCTCTGAGGAGGGTGGTTAAACTCTGCAGGCGGTGCGTTCAGCCATCCAGGGCACCAGGGCCGTGCTGCTGCTGCAAGATGGGGGTCAGGCCGGAAATGCGGGTCCCACCGGCAGAGCGCACGGCCACCAGTGCAGCCAGTCACGAGGGTCCCAGGAGAGCAGCAGGTATCCCGCCGTGGGCAAGAGGGAAGGGCCGTCAACTGGGTGGCGAGGGGGCTGCGGGGCCTCCGGTTCAAGGTGGCGTCGAGCGGCAGTCGGGCGCCGCTGGAGGAGGCCGGCTTCCACGGTGCTGGCGCCTCTGGGTGAGTGGTAGGCCTGGGGAGGACCGACTAGGCCAGGGTGGTAGGCCTGGGGAGGACCAACTAGGCCAGGGTGGTAGGCCTGGGGAGGACCGACTAGGCCCAGTCGCCGGCTCCCGATCTGTGTGGCTGCTGGTGAAACTCTAGGGTCCCGGTGATAGGTGGGGATGCTCGGGGGTGACAGCGTTGAGGGTGGACATATAGGGGAGGACAGGCGTGCTTGGATTCGAAGGATGGTGTTCAAGTTGCCTGGAGCCTCCTTACATGCGACTGTCACCCCCGGCGGCCATCTTGTATGGTGTAGCACAGTTGTGAAGAAAGCTACACCTCCTGTCTTTATTAGCCATTTTTTACTGCATCTAGCTAAACAAGTCCTTTTTGGCTATTAGCAGTGTTTGCTAGGCATTGATGTATTACTGTTATGAAGAAAGCTACACCGCCTGTTTTACTAGCCATTTTTTACTGCATCTAGCCAAGCAAATCCTTTTTGGCTGCTAGTAGTGTGTGTCAGGCACTGGTGTAGCACTACTGTGAAGAAAGCTATACCGCCTTTCTATACTAGCCATTTTTTACTACATCTAGGCAAGCAAATCCTTTTTTGGCTAGTAGCAGTGTGTGTCAGGCACTAGTGCAGCACTGTTGTGTAGAAAACTACATTTCCTATCTTTACTAGCCATTTTTTACTGCATCTAGCCAAGCAAATTCCTTTTTGGCTAGTAGCAGTGTGTTCCAGGCACTGGTGTAGCACGGTTGTGAAGAAACTTACACCTTCTGTTTTTAATAGACATTTTTAACTGCATCTAGCAAAGCAAATCCTTTTTTCTAGTAGCATTGTGTGCCAGGCACTGGTGTAGCACGGTTGTGAGGAAAGCTAAACCTTTGATAGCCATTTTTTACTGCATCTGGTGAGGCAAATCCTTTTTGGCTAGTAGCGGTTTGAGCCAGGCACTGTTGCGGCATTGTTGTGAAGAAAGCTACACTGCCTGTCTTTACTAGCCATTTTTAACTGCATTTAGCAAAGCAAATATTTTTTGGCTAGTAGCAGTGTGTGCCAGGTACTGGTGTAGTACTGTTGTGAAAAAAGCTACACTTCCTGTCTTTACTAGCCAATTTTTACTGCATCCAGCCAACCAAATCCTATTTGGCTACTAGCAGTTTGTGCCAGGCATTGGTGTAGCACTGCTGTGAAGAAAGCTACACCACCTGTCTTTAATAGCCATTTTATACCGCATCTAGGCAAGCAAATCCTTTATGGCTAGTAGTAATGTCTGGCAGGATCTAGTTTAGCACTGTTGTGAAGAAAGCCACACCTCCTTACAGCATTTAGCCAAGCAAATGCTTTTTGGTTACTAGCAGTGTGTACCAGGCACTTGTGTAGCACTGTAGTGAGTAAGGCTACACTGCCTGTTTTTACTAGCCATTTTTAACTGCATGTCACCAAACAAATCCTTTTTGGCTACTAGCAGTGTGTCTCAGGCACTGGTGTAGCATTGATGTAATGAAAACTACAACGCCTGTCTTTAATAGCTATTTTGAACTGCATCAAGGCAAGCAAATCCTTTTTGGCTAGTAGCAATATCTGCCAGCACTGGTTTAGCACTGTTGTGAAGAAAGCTACACCTCATGTCTTTACTCGCCATTTTTTACTGTATCTAGCCAAGCAAATCCTTTTCCGCTAGTAGCAGTTTGTGCCAGGCACTGGTGTGCCCCTGTTGTGAAAAAAGCTACACCGCCAGTCTTTACTAGCCATTTTTAACTGCATCTAGCCAAGCAAATCTTTTTTGGCTAGCAGCAGTGTGTGCCTGGCACTGGTAAAGCACTGTTGTGAAAAAAGCTACACCTCCTGCCTTTACTAGCCACTTTTTACTGCATCCAGCCAAGCAAATCCTTTCTGGCTTGTACAGTGTGTGCGAGGCACTGGTGTATCACTGTTGTGAAGAAAGCTACTCCTCATGTCTTTACTTATCCATTTTTTATTGCATCTAGCCAAGCAAATCTTTTTTGGCTACTAGCAGTGTGTGTCAGGTACTCAGGGTCGGACTGGGGTGTCTGGGGCCCACCAGGGAAATTGATTTCAGGGGCCCACCCACCCTTCAGCTATATGTAAATACCTGGTAGCTGTTATACCCATTATATTGGCGGCTCCCGCACATCACTCTGCACTCAGCAGAACTGCCATGTACAATTATTGTACTTTATATTAAAGAGATTCTTTGGTGAAAACAAGTTATCAGTGATCCACAGGTTCAATACGTGATCACTTATTTATTGGTGGAATCCGACCTGTGGAAACCGTATCATCAGAAGAATGTGGGGCTTATATCCCATAAACAAAATTAATTTTAAAGTTCATTTTAATCAATAGATTTTGGAATAATAATTTCCATAATTTGAGGTGTTTAAAAATAATGTTCCTCTGTCGAGAGAATCCCTGTATGGTCAGACACATCCATTACACAGTACACAGCAGGGACACATATATAAGTTTATCTTAGCCCAGGAACATTTTCTTTTAAACACATCCAATTGTGGAAATTATTATCATTACAGGGTCTACTTATTATTAAGATGAACTTTAAATTAACCTTGTTCATGGGAAAGGCCTTTAAAATGCAGTGGCTGGTAATGATGTAAGTATTGCGCATGCGTGAGGTGTACTTTACCGCAGCTCATCACATGAGCTGCCGTAAAGTATACCTCACGCATGCGCAATGCGCAGCTTGAGGTCTGTCGATACACCGAAAGGGTGTATCGACGTCAGCAGCGCCTGAAATGACGCGATTAGCGTCATATCGGCTGATCCGCCCATGGCGGAGGGCGAGGAGGATTCAAATAGTTTATCACGCCCATCGGGGCGTGAATACAAGCACTAAAGGTGGCGATAAGAAGTCACAGGGAACGCCCTGTGCGACTTCTCAGGAGACAAGAAGCTGTAGTTGTAGAGGTATCAAAATCACTTTTTGCAAGTTTCAAAATACACAATTTTTACACAAAGGGATAGGTAGAATAGCATAATGATGGTGCAGGGACAAGCATTAATAGGATGGGGGGTGATTTTTAGGGGTCAGGTTCCCTTTAAAGATTACAGCATCCACATGACTACATCACCAGAACCACCGTCAATACAATCACATATCACTAGAACCACTGTCAATACAATAATACCTCACCAGAACCACTGTCAGTATATCACCAGAACCATTGTCAATACAGTAATACATCACCCAAAACAGTCAATACATCACCAGAAACCCCATCAATACAGTACATTACTATAACACCTGTCAGTACATAACCAGAACCATCAGCAATACAATAATACATAATCAGAACCACCGTCACTACATCACCAGAACAGTACGTTCCCTATATAAATGTGCATGTAGATTAAATGTCCCATACTATTCATACTCCTTCCACATGTCCCATACTGATCATCCTCCTCCCACATGTCCCATACTGTTCACCCCCGATGTGTCCCATGCAGCTCATCTTACATCCATATGTTGCATAAAGCTCATCCTCACCCCCATTCCCCTGAATCCCATGTTGCTTATCCTCCCCCAATATGTCTCATGCAGCTCATCCTTCCCCACCATCCCCCTTCCAGGTTACATGCAGCCTCTCACCTCCCATGTTCCACGCAGCCTCTCCCCTCCTATGCACCACGCAGCCTCTCCCCCATCCCTCATCCATGTAGCTTCTCCCCTCTCCCATGTTCCATGTAGCTTCTCCCCCACATTCCATGTAGCTTCTCCCCCCGACGTTCCATGTAGCTTCTCCCCCATCCCCCATCCATGTACCTTCTCCCCCATCCACCAAACCATCCATGTACCTTCTCCCTCCCCCCATCCCATCCATTTTGTCCCCCTTTTTCCATGCCGGCCCCCATCCATCCATCCATCCATCCAGCTACTCCCCCCTTTCTATGCCGCCCCTATCCATTCATCCATCCCGTTCTCCCCCCTTTTCTATGCCGCCCCCCTATCCATCCATCACGTTCTCTCCCCTTTTCCATAATGCCCCCCACACATCCATCCCATTCTGCCCCCTCTTCCAGGCCACACCATCCATCTATCCATACATCTATCCCACTCTGTCCCCCCCAGGCTACTATCTTCGGCTGTAACAGCGCCTTACCTGACTCCACGTTTCTGATCCTGGATCCCGGCAGCTTCTTCCTCTGCAGCGTTCGGTCTCTCGGTCACCGGCACCAGGAACCCGGCACCAGGCAGCTTCTTCCTCTGCAGCTCCCGGTCTCTGGAACCAGGCAGCTTCTTCCTCTGTGACTCTCGGTCTCCCGCTCGCCGGCAACAGGCAGCTTCTTCCTCTGCAGCTCCCAGTCTCCCACTCGCTTGCACCAGGAACCCGGCACCAGGCAACCGGGAGCCTCTTCCTCTGCAGCTCCTGGTCTCCGGCACCAGGCTATAGGGGGCAATAACACGCTGCTGCTATGGGGGGTCACAGACATACTGCTACTGCTGGGGGTGGGGGAGCACAGACACACTGTTACTGTTGTGAGGCACACACATATTGCTGATGCTGCTGGGGGTCACACATATTGCTTATGTTGTTGGGGGGGCACACATTTTGCTGCTGCTGTTGGGGGAGCACACATATTGCTGCTTCTAGGGGGGGCACACTTTATGCTGTTGCGGGTGGAGACATATTGGTGCTGGGGGCAGGGCCGGCTCCAGGTTTCTGTGGGCCCCGGGCGAAAGAGTCTCAGTGGACCCCTTTAGTACATACTGCCGCATCATGTATATTATATATATATATATATATATATATATATATATATATATATATAGTCCGCAACCTATATATATGTATATATAAATATATCCCTCGCAAATGTATTCCCTACCATGCTGTCTCTCCGATCCTGTGCATATCCCTCCCCTTGAGCGGTCTCTCCTCTCTATGTGCAGTCTCTCTCCTCTGGGCGCTGTCTCTCCCTTGAGCCTGTCTCTTACCTGTGCTTGTTCCCCTCCCTGTGCACTGTGTCTCTCCCCTACACTTGTCTTCCCCTTTGCCTGTCTCTTTCCTGTGCGCTGTGTCCCCCCTGCGCACCTATCTCCCCCTGCGCGCCTGTCTTCCCCCTGTGCCTATCCCTTCCCCTGTATGCTGTGTCTCCTCCCTGTGCCTGTCTTCCCCGCTGGGGTAATTTGCCCCTGACAGGGCCCCGAGTGCTGCCCCACACCTCACCCTCGGGGGCCCCTGAGTGCTGTCCCCACATCGGGGGGCCCCTGAGTGCATCCACTACACCAGAGGGCCCCTGAGCGCTTCCCCCCAACACCAGGGGGGCCCCTGAGCACTGCCCCCACACCAGGAGGCCCCTGAGTGCATCCACTACACCAGGGGGCCCCTGAGCGCTTCCGCCCAACACCAGGGGGGCCCCTGAGCACTGCCCCCACACCAGGAGGCCCCTGAGTGCATCCACTACACCAGGGGGCCCCTGAGCGCTTCCTCCCCCAACACCGGGGGGGCCCCTGAGCATTGCCCCCACACCGTGGGGGCCACTGAGCACTGCCCCCACACCAGGAGGCCCCTGAGTACATCTACTACACCAGGGGGCCCCTGAGCGCTTCCCCCCACACCGGGGGGGCCCCTGAGCACTACCCCCACACAGGGGGGGCCCCTGAGCACTGCCCACACACCGGGGGGGCCCTGAGCGCATCCCCCACACCGGGGGGGGGCCCTGAGCACATCCCCCACACCGGGGGGGCCCCTGAGCGCATTCCCCACACCAGGGGGCCCCTGAGCGCATCCACCACACCAATTCTTTTTGACTAGTAGCAATATCTGCCAGGCACTGATTTAGCACTGTTGAGAAGAAATTTACAGCTTCTGTCTTAATAGCCATTTTTTACTGCATTTAGCCAAGCATATCCTTTTTGGCTACTAGCAGTGTGTGCTAGGCACTGGTGTAGCACTGTTGTAAAGAAAGCTACTCCGCCTGTCTTTCCTAGACATTTTTTATTGCATCTAGCCAAGCAAATCCTTTTTGGCTAGTAGCAGTGTGTGTCAGGCACTGGTCTAGCACTGTTGAAAAGAAAGCTACACCACCTGTCTTTAATAGCTATTTTGTACTGCATCTAGCCAAGCAAATCCTTTTTGGCCAGTAGCAGTTTGTTCAAGGTACTGATGTAGCACTGTTATGAAGAAAGCTACACTGCCTGTCTTTACTAGACATTTTTTACTGCATCTAGCCAAGCAAATACTTTTTATACTACTAGCACTGTGTGCCAGGCACTGGTGTAACACAGTTGTGAAGAAAGCTACACCTCCTGTCTATACTATCCATTTTTTTCTTGCATCTAGCAAAGCAAATCCTTTTTGGCTAGTAGCAGTGTGTGCCAGGCACTGGTGTAGCACTGTTGTGAAGAAAGCTACACCTCCTGTCTTTATTAGTCATTTTTAAATGCATCTAGCAAAGCAAATAATTTTTGGCTAGTAGCAGTGTGTGCCAGGCACTGGTGTAGCACTGTTGTGAAGAAAGTTACACCACCTGTCTTTAATATCCATTTTATACTGCACCTAGGCAAGCAAATCCTTTTTGGCTAGTAGTAATGTCTGGCAGAAACTGGTGTAGCACTCTTGTGAAGAAATCTACAGCTTCTGTCTTTAATAGTCATTTTTTACTACATCTAGCCAAGCAAATCCTTTTTGGCCTGTAGCAGTTTGTTATAGGCACTGATGTAGCGCTGTTATGGAGAAAGCTACACTGCCCGTCTTTACAAGCCATTTTTAACTGCATCTATGCAAGCAAATCCTTTTTGACTACTAGCAGTGTGTGCCAGGCACTGGTGTAGGGTGTAGCACTGTTGTGAAGAAAGCTTCACCTCCTGTCTTTACTAGCCATTTTTTACTGCATCTAGCTAAGCAAATCCTTTTTGGCCAGTAGCAGTTTGTTCAAGGTACTGATGATGTAGCACTGTTATGAAGAAAGCTACACTGCCTGTCTTTACTAGACATTTTTTACTGCATCTAGCCAAGCAAATACTTTTTATACTACTAGCACTGTGTGCCAGGCACTGGTGTAGCACTGTTGTGAAGAAAGCTTCACCTCCTGTCTTTACTAGCCATTTTTTACTGCATCTAGCTAAGCAAATCCTTTTTGGCTAGTAGCAGTGTGTGCCAGGCACTAGTGTAGCACTGTTGTGAAGAAAGCTGCACTGCTGTTTTTACTAGCCATTTTTTACTGCATCTAGCCAAGCAAATCCTTTTTCTGTACTAGCAGTTTGTGTCAGGCACAGGTGTAGCACTGTTGTGAGGAAAGCTACACCACCTGTCTTTAATAGCCATTTTGTACTGCATCTAGCCAAGCAAATCCTTTTTGGCTAGTAGCGATGTAAGCCAGGCACTGGTGTAGCACTGTTGTGAAGAAAGCTACACCTCCTGTCTTTACTATCCATTTTTTATTGCATCTAGCCAAGCAAATTCTTTTTGGCTAGTAGCGATGTAAGCCAGGCACTGGTGTAGCACTGTTGTGAAGAAAGCTACACCTCCTGTCTTTATTACCCATTTTAAATGCATCTAGCAAGGCAAATCATTTTTGGCTATTAGCAGTGTGTGCCAGGCACTGGTGTAGCACTGTTGTGAAAAAAGCTACTCCGCCTGTGTTTACTAGCCATTTTTAACTGCATCAAGCCAAGCAAATCCTTTCTGGCTTTTAGCAGTGTGTGCGAGGCACTGGTGTAGCACTGTTGTGAAGACAGCTACACTGCCTGTCTTTAATAGCCATTTTTTACTGCATCTAGCCAAGCAAATCCTTTTTCTCTACTAGCAGTTTGTGTCAGGCACAGGTGTAGCACTGTTGTGAGGAAAGCTACACCACCTGTCTTTAATAGCCATTTTGTACTGCATCTAGGCAGTCAAATCCTTTTTGGCTAATAGCAATATCTGATAGGCACTGATTAGCACTGTTGAGAAGAATGCTACACCTCCTGTCTTTAATAGCCATTTTTTACTGCACCTAGCCAAGCAAATACTTTTTTTACTACTAGCACTGTGTGCCAGGCACTGGTGTAACACAGTTGTGAAGAAAGCTACACCTCCTGTCTTTACTATCCATTTTTTATTGCGCCAGGCACTGGTGTAACACAGTTGTGAAGAAAGCTACACCTCCTGTCTTTACTATCCATTTTTTATTGCATCTAGCCAAGCAAATCCTTTTTGGCTAGTAGCGATGTAAGCCAGGCACTGGTGTAGCACTGTTGTGAAGAAAGCTACACCTCCTGTCTTTATTACCCATTTTTAAATGCATCTAGCAAAGCAAATCATTTTTGGCTAGTAGCAGTGTGTGCCAGGCACTGGTGAAGCACTGTTGTGAAGAAAGTTACACCACTTGTCTTTAATAGCCATTTTGTACTGGTGCAGCACTGTTGTGAAGAAAGCTTCACCTCCTGTCTTTACTAGCCATTTTACTACATCCAGCCAAGCAAATTCTTTTTGGGCAGTAGCAGTTTGTTCAAGGCACTGATGTAGCACTGTTATGAAGAAAGCTACACCTCCTGTCTTTACTAGCCATTTTTTACTGCATCTAACCAAGCAAATCCTTTTTGACTAGTAGCAGTGTGTGCCACGCACTGGTGTAGCCCTCTTGTGAAGAAATCTACACATCTTGTCTTTAATAGCCATTTTTCCTGCATCTAGCCAAAGAAATCCTTTTTGGCTAATAGTAGTGCATGCCAGACACTGGTTTAGCACTGTTGTGAGTAAAGCTACACTGCCTGTTTTTACTAGCCATTTTTAACAGTATTTTGCCAAGCAAATCCTTTTTGGCTAGTAGTAGTGTGTGCCAGGCACTGGTGTAGCACTGTTGTGAAGAAATCTACACCCTCTGTCTTTAATACCAATTTTTAACTGCATCTAGCCAAGAAAATCCTTTTTGGCTAGTAGCAGTGTGTGCCAGGCACTGGTGTAGCACTGTTGTGAAGAAAGCTACACATCCTATTGTTAATAGCCATTTTTCCTGCATCTAGCCAAGGAAATCCTTTTTGGCTAATAGTAGTGTATGCCAGGCACTGGTTTAGCACTGTTGTGAGTAAAGCTACACTGCCTGTTTTTACTAGCCATTTTTAACAGTATTTTGCCAAGCAAATCCTTTTTGGCTAGTAGTTGTGTGTGCCAGGCACTGGTGTAGCACTGTTGTGAAGAAATCTACAGCTTCTGTTTTTAATAGCCATTTTTTACTGCATCTAGCCAAGCAAATCCTTTTTAGCCAGTAGCAGTTTGCACAAGGCACTGATGTAGCACTGTTATGAAGAGAGCTACACTGCCTGTTTGTGTAGTGGTGAAAACTGTCAGAAATCACAAAAAGTGCAGGAAGGAGGTTCGAATCTCCACTAGCAGAGTATACAGGCGGCTCTGTGGGTAGCAGAGTATACAGGCGGCTTTGTGGGTAGCAGATTATACAGGCGGCTCTGTGGGTAGCAGAGTATAGAGAAGGCTCTGTGGGTAGCAGATTATACAGGCGGCTCTGTGGGTAGCAGAGTATACAGGCGGGTCTGTGGGTAGCAGAGTATACAGGCGGGTCTGTGGGTAGCAGAGTATAGAGGCGGCTCTGTGGGTAGCAGAGTATACAGGCGGCTCTGTGGGTAGCAGAGTATAGAGGCGGCTCTGTGGATAGCAGAGTATAGAGGCGGATCTGTGGGTAGCAGAGTATACAGGCGGCTCTGTGGGTAGTAGAGTATACAGGCAGCTCTGTGAGTAGCAGAGTATAGAGGCGGCTCTGTTGGTAGCAGAGTATAGAAACGGCTCTGTTGGTATCAGAGTATACAGGCAGCTCTGTGGGTAGCAGAGTATAGAGGCAGCTCTGTGGGGAGCAGAGTATACAGGCGGCTCTGTGGGTAGCAGAGTATAGAGGCGGCTGTGTGGGTAGCAGAGTATACAGGCAGCTCTGTGGGTATCAGAGTATAGAGGGGGCTCTGTGGATAGCAGAGTATGATGTGGTGGGAGGCTGGAGGGGCGAGGAGAGCAGAGGCTGGAGGGGTGAGGAGTACAGAGGCTGAGGGGTGAGGAGAGCAGAGGCTGGAGGGTGAGGAGAGGTGAGGCTGGAGGGGTGAGGAGAAGTGGGGCTGGAGGGGTGAGGAGAGGTGGGGCTGGAGGGTGAGGAGAGGTGGGGCTGGAGGGGTGAGGAGAGGTGGGGTGGAGGGGTGAGGAGAGCTCCGGCAGGAAGGGTGAGGAGAGGTCCGGCTGGAGGGGTGAGGAGAGGTCCGGCTGGAGGGGTGAGGAGTGGTGAAGCTGGAGGGGTGAGGAGAGGTGAGGCTGGAGGGGTGAAGAGAGGTGAGGGTGGAGGGTGAGGAGAGGTGAGGGTGGAGAGGTGAGGGTGGAGGGGTGAGGAGAGGTGAGGGTGGAGGGGTGAGGAGAGGTGAGGGTGGAGGGGTGAGGAGAGGTCCGGCTGGAGGGGTGAGGAGTGGTGAAGCTGGAGGGGTGAGGAGAGGTGAGGCTGGAGGGGTGAAGAGAGGTGAGGGTGGAGGGTGAGGAGAGGTGACGGTGGAGGGGTGAGGAGAGGTGAGGGTGGAGGGTGAGGAGAGGTGAGGGTGGAGGGGTGAGGAGAGGTGCGGCTGGAGGGGTGAGGAGAGGTCCGGCTGGAGGGGTGAGGAGAGGTCCGACTGGAGGGGTGAGGAGAGCAGAAGCTAGAGGGGTGAGGAGAGGTCCGGCTGGAGGGTGAGGAAAGCAGAGGCTGGAGGGTGAAGAGAAGTCCGGCTGGAGGGGTGAGAAGAGGTCCGGCTGGAGGGGTGAGGAGAGGTTGGCTGGAGGGGTGAGGAGAGCAGTGGCTGGAGGGGTGAGGAGAGCAGAGGCTGGAGGGGTGAAGGGAGGTGGGGTGGAGGGGTGAAGAGAGGTGAGGCTGGAGGGTGAGGAGAGGTGAGGCTGGAGGGGTAGGAGAGATGCGGATGGAGGGGTGAGGGGAGGTGCGGCTGGAGGGGTGAGGAGAGCTCCGGCTGGAGGGGTGAGGAGAGCTCCGGCTGGAGGGGTGGAGAGCTCTGGCTGGAGGGGTGAGGAGAGCTCCGGCTGGAGGGGTGAGGAGAGATGTGGCTGGAGCGGCACATCACCGCTCGGCGGCAGGACGTGGCTGAATCACACTGCATTATCCTCTGCGGCGGGTTGGGTGCTGCAGAGAGGGATCAGTCCCTCCCCTCAGGTCACACATGTGACCTGAGGGAAGGAGCGGATTGGGCGGTGTGTGGTAAACACAGGAAGGCCATCCAATTGGTCCAGGACTTGCAGGGGCGGCGGCGGCCAATGGGAGTGAGCAGGGCGTGTCAGGCTTTGCAGCATGAGACGCGCCGCTCACTCCCATTGGCCACCGCCGCCCACAGGATGACGTCACTGGCTTCCAGAACCCGCCCAAAGCCCCTACACCGCTACTCCACCAGCATGGCGAGACTGAGGCCCCAGCAGTGAGAGAGCAGTGAGGGGCGGAAGCCACTGCCGGCATCCGGGCAGCGTGGACCTCGGGGAGGCTGCGAGGCCGGTCGCGATGACGCGAGGCCAATGGTTGGCAGGATGGTGTTAGGTAGTTCGCCTGAGGATGGAGGAGGCTAAGAGGATGGAGGAGGCTGTGAGGATGGAGGAGGCTGTGAGGATGGAGGAGGTAGAGGAGATGAAGGAGGCTGTGACCATGGAGGAGGCTGTGAAGATAGGGAGTCTGTGAGGACGGAGGAGGCTGTAAGGACGGAGGAGGCTGTGAAGATGGAGGAGGCTGAGGGGATGGAGGAGGCTGTGAGGATAGGGATACTGTGAAGATTGAAGAGGCTGTGAGGATGGTGGAGGTTGAGGGGATGGAGGAGGCTGTAAGGATGGAGGAGGCTGAGGGGATGAAGGAGGCAGAGGGGATGGGGAGGCTGTGAGGATAGGGAAGCTGTGAAGATGGAGGAGGCTGTGAGGATGGAGGAGGCTGTGAGGATGGAGGAGGCTGTGAGGATGGAGGAGGCTGTGAGGATGGAAGAGGCTGTGAGGATGGAGAGGCTGTGAGGATAGGAGGCTGTGAGGATGGAGGAGGCTGTGAGGATGGAGGAGGCTGAGGGGATGGAGGAGGCTGAGGGGATGGAGGAGGATGCGAGGACGAAGGAGGCTGTGAGGATGGAGGAGGCTGTGAGGATGGGGAGGCTGTGAGGATGGGGAGGCTGTGAGGACGGAGGAGGCTGTAAGGACAGAGGAGGCTGTGAAGATGGAGGTGGCTGTGAGGATGGAGGAGGCTGAGGGGATGGAGGAGGTTGTGGGGATGGAGGAGGCTGAGGGGATGGAGGAGGCTGAGGGGATTGGGAGGCTGTGAGGATAGGGAGGCTGTGAGGATGGAGGAGGCTGTGAGGATGGGGAGGCTATGAGGATGGAGGAGGCTGTGAGGATGGGGCGGCTGTGAGGATGGAGAATGCTTGAGGATGGAGGAGGATGAGGGGATGGAGGAGGCTGTGAGGATAGGGAGGCTGTGAAGATGGAGGAGGCTGTGAGGATGGAGGAGACTGTGAGGATGGGGAGGCTGTGAGGATGGAGGAGGCTGTGAGGATGGAGGAGGCTGTGAGGATGGGGAGGCTGTGAGGATGGGGAGGCTGTGAGGATGGAGGAGGCTGTGAGGATAGGGAGGCTGTGAGGATGGAGGAGGCTGTGAGGATGGAGAAGGCTGTGAAATTGTTATACTTACAATCCGCCGAGCGCTTTGTGCTGGGAGTAGTAGCAGCCATTGTGCTGATAGGACCTTGCATGATGTCAGAATGACATTTGCGTTCGGCACTGTGATTGGGGCGCTCACGGTCATGTGATAAGTATGTCACATATCACATGACCGCAAGCGGGCCAATCACAGCGCAAAACGCAGATGTCATGCTGACATCATGCAAGGTCCTATTAGCACAATGGCTGCTACTACTCCCAGCACAAAGCGCTCGGTGGAGGGTAAATATAAGAAGAGATGACACAGTAGCGGGGGAACGCGGGAGCGCAAATGGGGAGGAGCGCGGGCAGGGCAGAAGGAGCAGGGGGGAGCGCGAGTGGGGCTGAAGGAGTGTGGGAAAGCAAGGGCGGGGCAGGAGGAGGAACGGGGGGGCAGGAGGAGCGGGGGTGCCATGGGGGGCTGTGAGGAGAGCCGCCGCTGGGGCCAGTGTGTATTCCGGGGAGAGGGGCGATGCCCCTACACCGCTACTCCACCAGCAAGGCGACACTGAGGCCACAGCAGTGAGAGAGCGGCGAGGGGCGGAAGCCACCGGCGGCATCCGGGCAGCGTCGACCTCGCAGAGGTCATCGCTCGTAGTGCCGCAAAGGATTTTGGGATTCGGCTACAGTGCCCGAATCCCAAACTCCCGATTATATCAGTAGACTAGCTGTAGTACCCGGCTACGCCCGGGTTAATAAATAACTGCTGTTAGCTATAACAACATTGAATTTGAATATGTCATATTAATGACCTGTAGGAAAATAGAAGCTGAGCTGTGATTGATTGCTATAGGCAGCCTAATAAATCTCCAACCAACAGTAATCCCTCCCCCTGGCCGGGCAGTATATGTTACCTCACACATACACATAATAGATGGCTCATGTGACTATGAGGTGATTTGTGCACATCTGTGTTTGTCTGTGTGGTGTGTGTGTCCCTGGGGTGTGTATGTGTGTGTCCCTGTGGGGGGGGGGGTCTGTGTGGTGTGTGTCTCTGTTGTATGTGTCTCTTTGTGGTGTGTGTGTCCCTGTGGGGTGTGTGCATGTGCCCCTATAGGGTGTGTATGTGTGTGTCCCCTGTGTGGGGGGGGTCTGTGTGTGGTGTGTGTGTCTGTGTTATGTGTCTCTTTGTGGTGTGTGTGTGTCCCTGTGGGGTGAGTGCATGTGTCCCTATAGGGAGTGTATGTTTGTGTGTCCCTGTGGGTGGGTCTGTGTGGTGTGTGTGTGTCTGTGTTGTGTGTGTCTCTTTGTGGTGTGTGTGTGTTTGTTCGGGTGCGTGGTGAGTATCCAATGTTGGTGCTGCACTTTAGCGACTATACACTTGCTGTTACTCTTTGTGTGCATGTGGTGTGTATACATGTCCCCGTGTGTGGTGAATATCTCATGTTGGGGCCCCATCTTAGTGACTATATGCTGTTATGTGCTGTTAGTCTTTGGTGCTATCATTAAGCCCCTCTCATTCACAACTGTCAACTGGTAACTGTCACTTTTTCCCCATTATGTAGATAGGGGCAAAATTGTTTGGTGAATTGGAATGCGCGGGGTTAAAATTTCGCCTCACAACATAGCCTATGACGCTCCCGGGGTCCAGACGTGTGACTGTGCAAAATTTTGTCTCTATAGCTGACAGCTGTCGATTTTCCTCCAACACTTTTCCATTGACTTTTTCCCCATTATATAGATTTTTTTCAAATACCCCCATAAATAAATTAGCATAAGCACAAGCTACCTTTGAGCCCATCACGGTCCCTCTTATTTGATGGTAAAAATTACCCAAAAAAGTAAAGTAATTATTTTTCAAGGTGATAAAAGATAACATTTTTTTGTTTGAGGGGAATCCTATCATCATCCTGTAGTACAGTGGTTCTCAACCTTTCTAGTGCCGTGACCCCGCAATACAGTTCCTCATGTTGCAGTGACCCCCAACCCAAAAAATAATTTTGGTGGCTACTTTAAAACTGTAATTTTGCTAGTTATGATTCGGAATGTAAATATCTGATATGCATTATGTATTCTCATTGCTACAAATCAAACATAATAAATAATCACAAAAACAATTATATGTTAAGAAATATTTATTATGAATTCCAATAAATAACATTTCACCATGGCATAGCATGGGTTTAAATATAACAGTAAACAACAGTGCAATATTTTGCTACAGTATGCTGTCAAATTCAGTGAGATCGTTGTGGTTGCTTCTTGCTTACCAATTCAGAAATTCTTGGGGCAGTCTTTGCAAGGGCACAGCGAAGATCATTTTCCACAACAAGTCTACTTCGGTATTTAGACTTGATTACCAGCAATCAGGAAAACCCTGTTTCACAAAGATATGTTGTTGGAAAAGGAAGAAGAAGGCGCAGCACAGTCTCAGACAGAATCTACTCTATAATTGCCGAAGGCACGTTTGTGTCGGACCCCGGCACGCCGTGGCTTTGTCACTATGTGACGTCACCACGCCGTGCGAAGCATTGCCCGCGTAGCGGGCATTGCGAGCCGTCGCCGCTGTCATCCCGCTCCGGAGCAGCTGCTGTCAGCACATGCTGACACAGTGCTCCGGAGCCTGTGCCCCTGTGCCCCTCTGCCTCTGTGCCCCAGTGCCGTAGTGCCCCTGTGCCCCAGTGCCTCTGTGCCCCTCTGCCTCTGTGCCTCTGTGCCCCAGTGCCCCAGTGCCGTAGTGCCCCTGTGCCCCTGTGCCCCAGTGTACACAGTGCAGGCGGCCAGCACCGGCCACAATGCGGCCCCCGAGGACAGGAAGGGGTTAAGGTGACTGTGTGCAGAGTCACTCACCTGAGCTGCGGGCGACTCTCCTCCACCGCCGCCTCAGACACCGGGCACCGGGCGGCACAGGGCGGCATGGGGCACACACACACGGCCGGGCGACCCTTCCTCCACCGCCGCCTCAGACACCGGGCACAGGGCGGCACAGGGCGGCATGGGGCACACACACACGGCCGGCACTGTGCTCACACCCCGGGCACACACACACGGCCGGCACTGTGCTCACACCCCGGGCACTCACACCAGTGATATCAGGGCACAGACATGACCTGCGGTAATCCCCATAAGGATTACCGCAACCGCGCCGCAAGTGCAAGTTGCGGCGCGGTTGCGGTAATCCCCATAAAGATTACCGCAACCGCGCCGCAAGTGCAAGCTGCGGCGCGGTTGCGGTAATCCCCATAAGGATTACCGCAACCGCACCGCAAGTGCAAGCTGCGGCGCGGTTGCGGTAATCCCAATACAAAGTATAGGGGGACTTGCGGCAAGTGCGGTTTTGCCGTCATCCCGCTCCGGAGCAGCTGCTGTCAGCACATGCTGACACAGTGCTCCGGAGCCTGTGCCCCTGTGCCCCTCTGCCTCTGTGCCCCAGTGCCGTAGTGCCCCTGTGCCCCAGTGCCTCTGTGCCCCTCTGCCTCTGTGCCTCTGTGCCCCAGTGCCCCAGTGCCGTAGTGCCCCTGTGCCCCTGTGCCCCAGTGTACACAGTGCAGGCGGCCAGCACCGGCCACAATGCGGCCCCCGAGGACAGGAAGGGGTTAAGGTGACTGTGTGCAGAGTCACTCACCTGAGCTGCGGGCGACTCTCCTCCACCGCCGCCTCAGACACCGGGCACCGGGCGGCACAGGGCGGCATGGGGCACACACACACGGCCGGGCGACCCTTCCTCCACCGCCGCCTCAGACACCGGGCACAGGGCGGCACAGGGCGGCATGGGGCACACACACACGGCCGGCACTGTGCTCACACCCCGGGCACACACACACGGCCGGCACTGTGCTCACACCCCGGGCACTCACACCAGTGATATCAGGGCACAGACATGACCTGCGGTAATCCCCATAAGGATTACCGCAACCGCGCCGCAAGTGCAAGTTGCGGCGCGGTTGCGGTAATCCCCATAAGGATTACCGCAACCGCGCCGCAAGTGCAAGCTGCGGCGCGGTTGCGGTAATCCCCATAAGGATTACCGCAACCGCACCGCAAGTGCAAGCTGCGGCGCGGTTGCGGTAATCCCAATACAAAGTATAGGGGGACTTGCGGCAAGTGCGGTTTTGCCGCACCTGCCGCAAGTCCCCCTATACTTTGTATGGGGATTACCGCAAGCGCGCCGCAGATGCGGTTTTTTAATAAAATAATAAATAATAAAATAAATAAAATAATAAATAATACAATAAATAAAATACATAAATAAAATAAAATCTTAATACAAATAAATTCAATTAAAATATAAAATAATAAAAAAATTTAATAATAATAAAAATTGAAAAAAAAAATACATAAATAAATAATAAAATACAAAATAATAATAACAAAAAAAAAAATATATTAAATTAAGATATTAATTACATTAACTAATTAAAATATAATAAAATAAATTTAATTAAAATAAAAAATTAATATACAAAATAATATCATTAATAATATATTAATCTACTATATAATTGCCGTAGGCAAAATCGTGTCGGCCCCCGAAATCGCCGTGGCTTTGTCACTTTGTGACGTCACCACGGCGAAGCATTGGCCGCGCGAGCAATGGCCGCGAGGCCATTGCGAGTCGCTAGCTTTGTGCGAGCAATGGCCGCGAAGCGGCCATTGCGAGTCGCTGGCCGAAAATAGAACCAGAGGCTCGGCCACAAAGCTAGCGATTTACCGCTCAGGTAGCGAGTCGCTGCCTGAGCGGTAAATCGCTAGCTTTGTGGCCGAGCCTCTGGTTCTATTTTCGGCCACAAAGTTAGGGATTTACCGCTCAGCCCCCCAATAAGTATTGGACCCCCCAAAAAAAGTATTGGACCCCCCCAACAAGTATTGGACCCCCCCAAAAAGTATTGGACCCCCCCAAAAAAAGTATTGGACCCCCCAAAAAAGTATTGGACCCCCCCAAAAAAGTATTGGACCCCCCCCAAAAAGTACTCAGACCAGCTATAACTATTATAAGCAAATTTATGCACGTTCTAGAATCCCGATGCATTTGCATCGGGCTCACAGCTAGTAGGATATAACTGTAAACTCTTAATCCAGAATTTTGTCAGTGGCATTGTAGAGAAATCTGTTCTCGCTGCATCATTGTCAATGAACATTGTCGATGAACTCTTCTTGCGCTGTCTCCGGAACATCTTCAACTTTCACTGTGAATGGACTTCTGGCAAGTGCAAATGGGGTGTCAGGTAGATTAGGAAAGTATGATGAAATTTCCTCTGAAAGCATGTGCAATGTTCTTTCACAGAAGTTATTATCATAATTTTGTTGTCTGGCTCAATGTCATGTTCCTCAAAGAAGGCAGATAATGTAGGAAACATGTAAAAAACTTTTTTATCCAATTTATCTTTCCAAAGCTGAAGTTTCATTTGGAATGATCTCATTTTTTCAGACAAATCGAGCCACGTTGCATTTGGTCCTTGCAGTGATAAATTTAAGTCATTCAAGATGACAAAGATGTCCACCAAGTAAGCTATTTTCTGCAGCTCAGTTTTATCGCTAAACAGTGCTTCGAATTGCGGTCTTGCTTTCTGATTAAAAAACGTTTTCAGTTCCTCACAAAGCTCAAAGAC
Source organism: Allobates femoralis (assembly GCA_033576535.1). Lineage (NCBI taxonomy): Eukaryota > Metazoa > Chordata > Amphibia > Anura > Aromobatidae > Allobates > Allobates femoralis. Next base: position 214,279,647 of record JARQOC010000006.1, on the reverse strand, counting down.
ACGTTTTAAAACTTTTCCTCTTGACAACCATCTGACTTCAGTGTGAAATAACAGAGCATTGTTTGGCGCATCTAGCTCGTTGCGCTCGACTTAACAAAATTAACACATGTTGTGACGCTTTTCATTACTTCTTGTAAATCTTGCGGCAGTGTCTTAGTTGCTAATATTTGGCGATGTATCATACAGTGTGTTCCGATTGCTTTTGGCGATTCATTTTGTACCAAACGCTGAAATCCTGAGCGACATCCTAGCATAGCAGGAGCACCATCTGTGCATACACTGCAAACCTTTTCCCAGGAGATGTTATGCTCTTTTAGAAAAGAACCAACTGCATCAAAAACATCATGTGCAGTTGTTGTTGTTTCAAGCGGTTTGCAAAAAAGAAACTCATCTTTAAAGTCGCCATCATTAATATACCTTGCGTAAACCAACAACTGTGCACAGTTTGCCACGTCTGTAGATTCGTCAAGCTGGATACTGAATATTGGTAGTGGTGCAGATTTCATTTCCTGGATCACCTGATCAAGAATATCAGCAGACATGTCCTCTATTCTTCTGCGGACAGTGTCATTAGATAAGGAAATTGCATTCAATTTCTGACGATATTCATTTCCAATTATCACTCGAACTATGTCTTTTGCAGCTGGCAACAGTAAATCCTCACCAATGGTGTGAGGTTTCATAGCTTTAGCAATTCTGAGTGCCACTAAATATGATGCTTCAACAGCTGCTACATTGTGTTTATGGTACTGGCCACCAGTGTCAAATCTAGATTTCTTGAGTCCATCAGCTTTGCTTCTAAAATAGCTGATATCCTTGCTAGCAAAGAGTGGATGCTTGCTATCAAAATGCCGTTTTAGTTTGTTCGGCTTCATAGATTCAACTTCACAACAAATAACACATTGTGGTTTCTCAATTCCTGCTGTAATTATGGAGGTAAAACCATACTACAAGAAATCCTCAGTGTATTTTCTTTTCTTAATATTCTTTTCTACCCGATTCATTATCATGAGACAGTTTGCTAAAAAAAAAATAAAAGATGGTCGCGTCTCAACAGCTTGTTAAAGTTTCCTATTATTTACTATTCCCTGTGTTGTTTTCTATTACACACCTGTTACTATGACCAGGGGGCCGTATTCACATGCTTAAAGCGCACCTGTCACCCCCCTGGACCCTATGAAGCTGCTGCCATTACCTTGTGGGTGCAGTGAATAGCATCCTAATACATCTTTTCTTATCTTGTTCATCCTCAGGAATGCTCAGAAATTCATCTTTATAATCTTCTTGGCAGCTCCCCAATCCATAACATCGCATTACGTGTGTCCGGCGCCGGACACACGTAATGCGATGTTATGGATTGTGGAGCGTCCCCCCCCCTTAATTAGACATCCTTCCTTATTACAGGGATAATTCTCAATTTGTCACTTCTTTTAGGTTTCCTATAGCTGGGTCAGCAAGCTCCATCCCTCAGCTCCTGGGCACATTTCTCATAGAAAGCCTCCCTCCAGAGTCCAGATTCATCCAGTTCCCCCCTAGCCCACAGTCAGTGCATAAAAGTATAAAACAGGACATTCTGCTTTAAATGACCAGTTATTGAGCCACAAAAATAACTGGTAGATTCCCAATGTCTGGGAGACGTACTTGTTACTCCGGAGGGGATGGGGGAGGTGTCTGTCCGGGGGCACACTGTAACACAGTGATGGCGGCGGATCACTGCTAGGTACCGAACGGCTTCTTTATGGCGTGCTCTCCCGCAGTCCTTCAAGCCGATTACCGATGCCGGCAGCCGCGTTCTTCCTGCGTCCCTGGATTCCGTTGCCAGATATGTGCCACAGATTCCAGATCTGTCCTGGCTGCACCAAACAAGAAGGGGGGACGTCGGAAGTTGGTATCTCCCTAGATCCGATGCGCGATCGATTCATTTTCCTGCGGGGATCCCAAAGCTATGTCGGGAGTAAAGCTAGCAGTCCAGGCATACGGGGGAAGGTGGATGGGGAGGTGAGAGAGGTGGCGACCCCTGTGTTTTGGTCGTTCGACCCCCCCTGGGGGTCGCGACCCCCAGGTTGAGAACCGCTGCTGTAGTATATATTCAATGCAAGCAATTCCAATGTTATGATTAATATTAGTATAAAGGGAAGCTACATCGAGAGTTATGAATCTGTAATGGTACCTTTACACGCCGCGACGGCAGGCTGGATACATCGCGCTACAAGCTACAATTGTAGCTTGTAGCGTCCATATCGCCTGTAGTAGCGGCGTCTGAAGAGGCGACGCTACAGCCGGCGACAGATACATCTGTTTATGGGCTCTGCTCATAAACTTAAGGCAACATCGCCGATTGTAGCGAGCTGTATCGGCGTGTAAAGAAGCAACGGAAGGCAACTCTGGACACCCGGCGATGTGGCTGCCATGTATCTAAGGCGTGACACAGTCGCCATGTTACCGCGCCCCATCTGCGATCATTGGAGGTCGCTCCTGCTTTATGATTGGTAGTCGCAGCATAGGGCGGGATATTTAAGGAGCTGACCAGTCACACTACACAATTACTCGAGCGTGCTCTATTAACCAGCCTCCTGCGATGCCTGGCCAATCCTGATGATATTGCGCTGTCCTATCATCATACGGACGGCTCGTAATCCAAGATTGTTGCACGCCTATGTGCTATCCCTGCTGCACAGGGTCCGCCCATAGTAGCTTGTTGGAGCGGTGTGTAAACATGGTACGCTACGCTACAGCTGGCTACTTGAGACACCCGGCGATGTAGCTAGCTATAGATGTAGCGTGGCGTAGCGCACCTTGTCGCGGCGTGTAAAGAGGGTGCGTTGACCGTTTGTAGCCGTTTGAGCGTGCTCGTGCACGCGAAGTAGCGCGATGTATCCAGCCTGCCGTCGCGGCGTGTAAAGCTACCATTAGAGTCCTTCCATGTGATAGTTTTCAAGATATTGATTAGCTGCGTTGAATCTTTAAGATAGCTATCAACTTTGAACACATAATGCTGTAAAATCTTATCGTAAATATTAATTGGCTAGGTTACTGCTCAGTGAATCTATACCTGAAATGATAGGTCTTCCTGGTGGTTTCTCTAAATTTTTGTGAATTTTGGGTAAATGGTATAGGAAAGGTATTGTGGGGCTTTTATTGGTCAACAATCTTCTTTCATTTTCATTAATAATGCCCTCTGTGAAAGCTCTTTTAATCATTATACTATATTTTTTTATTAGCTCAAAAAACGGATCAGAATTGATTTTTTTGTAATAGGTGTCATCAGATAAAATGTTGTTGGCTTCTTCAACATAGTCAGTCTAATTTTGTATGACTATGCCCCCCCTTTATCAGCACTTCTTATGACTATGTTTCTGTTTTTCTGGAGACCTAAAAGGGCTTCCCTTTCTCCTTTTGTCATATTATTATTAAGTTTGTTTTAATATTGTTCAAAATGCTCAGATCTTTCAGAACCATTTCTTGAAACGTTTCTATATGATGGCCTCTGCTATTTGGAGGATAAAAATTACTTGTGGTTTCAACATTTGGATGGAAAAATTCATCTTTTTTCATTAAGGATGCAGATCTGTCCATCTCAAGCTTGAAGTGCCTTTTTAAGGTTAGCTTCCTCATATACCTATGTATATCATTGAATAGGTCTAGATCATTGGGGTCACTTGAGGGGCAAAAAGATAGACCTTTGTTTAGTAATGATTTTTCAATATCAGTGAGTATATGGTCGGATAAATTGACGATGTTGTTATCAGAAGGGTTTATTTTTAGAGGGCAAATGTGACTCTCCCTTTCTTTTTTCTTTTTTCTTTTACCTCTTCTACCTCTTCTATTTTTCGTTTTCCCAATATTGGGCTGAAAAAAGTAGTGATCTGATGTTGCTGGTTTGCATAGTTTAAAAAAAGGAAACAAACCCGTATTATCAGTATTAGTATTGTCAACTATTACTCTATTTTTACATGGATTCTCTGGTGTTGTAGAGATGGAAATGAATAAAGTTTCTATGTTAAAATTCTCACTATTATTTTCAGCATTTTTGGTAAAGGTTTTCTGGGTCTGTCTTTAATAGGCATTTTTAACTGCATCTAACCAAGCAAATCCTGTTTGCTAGTAGCAGTATATGCCAGGCACTGGTGTAGCACTGTTTTGAGGAAAGCTACACTGCCTGCTGCTCCTAGCCATTTTTAACTTCTTTTGTCCAAGCAAATGTTTTCTGGCTAGTATCAGTGTGTGCCTGGCACTGGTTTAGCACTGTTTTGAAGAAAGCTACACCTCCTGTGTTTAATGGCCATTTTTTACTGCATCTAGCCAAGCAAATCCTTTTTGACTACTAGCAATGTGTGACAGGCACTGTTGTAGCACTGTTGTGAAGAAAGCTACACCTCCTGTCTTTACTAGCCAGTTTTTACTGCATCTGTTAAGCAAATCCTTTTTGGGTAGTAGCAGTGTGCGTCAGGCACTGGTGTAGTACTGTTGTGAAGAAAGCTACACCTCCTGTCTTTACTAGCCAGTTTTTACTGCATCTTGTTAAGCAAATCCTTTTTGGCTAGTAGCAGTGTGTGTGAGGCACTGGTGTAGGACTGTTGTGAAGAATGCTACACCTCCTGTGAATACTAGCCGTTTTTTCTTCATCTAGCAAATTAAATCCTTTTTGGCTAATAGCAGTGTATGCTAGGCACTGGCGTACCACTATTGTGAGCAAAGTACACTGCCTTTTTAACTAGCCATTTTTAACTGCATCTAGCCTGTCTTTTCTACCTATTTTTTACTGTATCTGGCTAACCAAGTCCTTTTTGGCTAGTAGAATTGTGTGCCAGACACTGGTGTAGCACGGTTGTGAAGATAGCTACACCTTCTGTCTTTAATAGGCATTTTTAACTGCATCTAGCAAAGCAAATCATTTTTGCTAGTAGCAGTGTATGCCAGGCACTGATGTACCACTGATGTGAGGAAAGCTGCACTGCTGTTTTTACTAGCCATTTTTTACTGCATCTAGCCAAGCAAATCCTTTTTGGCTAGTAGCAGTGTGTGCCAAGCATTGGTGTAGCTCTGTTGTGAAGAAAGCTACACTTTCTGTCATTAATAGCCATTTTTTACTGCATCTAGCTAAGCAAATCCTTTTTGGCTATTAGCAGTGTTTTCCAGGCACTGATGTAGCACTGTGAAGAAAGCTACACCGCCTTTCTTTACTAGCCATTTTTTACTATATCTAGGCAAGCAAATCCTTTTTTGGCTACTAGCAGTGTGTGTCAGCCACTGGTGTAACACTGTTGTGAAGAAAACTACACCTCATGTCTTTACTAGCCATTTTTTACTGCATCTAGCCAAGCAAATCCTTTTTGGCTACTAGCGGTGTGTGTTAGGCACTGGTGTAGCCTGTTGTGAAGAAAGCTTCACCTCCTGTCTTTTCTAGCCAGTTTTTACTGCATGTAGCCAAGCAAATACTTTGGTCACTAGCAGTTTGCTCAAGGCACTGATGTAGCACTGTTATGAAGAAAGCTTCACCTCCTGTCTTTACCAGCCACTTCTTACTGCATCTAGCCCAGCAAATTCTCTTTGGCCAAAGCAGTGTGTGCCAGGCATTGGTGTAGGACTGTTGTGAAGAGAGCTACACCCCCTGTATTTAATAGCCATATTTTACTGCATCTAGCCAAGCAAATCCTTTTTGGCTAGTAGCAGTGTGTGTCAGGCACTGGTGTAGCACTGTTGTGAAGAAAGCTACACCTTCTGTCTTTAATAGCAATTTTTAACTGCATTTAGCCAAGCAAATTCTTTTTGGCTAGAAGCAGTGTGTGTGAGGCACTGGTTTAACACTGTTGTAAAGAAGGCTACACCTCCTGTCTTTATTAGCTATTTTTTACTGCATCTAGCCAAGCAAATCCTTTTTGGCTAGTATGAGTATATGTCAGGCATGGGTCTAGCACAGTTGTGAGGAAAGCCGCTTTGCCTGTTTTTACCAGCCATTTTTAGCTGCTTCTAGCCAAGAAAATTCTTTTTGGCTAGTAGCAGTGTGTGCCAGGCACTGGTGTAGCATTGTTGGGAAGAAAGCTACACCTCCTGTCTTTAATAGCCACTTTTTTACTGCATCTTGTCAAGCAAATCTTTTTGGCTAGTAGCAGTGTGTGGGAAGCGCTGGTGTTGCACTGTTGTGAAGAAAGCTACACCTCCTGTCTTTAATAGCAATTTTTACTGCATCTAGCCAACCAAATCCTTTTTTGGCTACTAGTAGTGTGTGTCAGGCACTGGTGTAGTACTGTTGTGAAGAAAGCTACACCTCCTGTCTTTTCTAGCCATTTTTTACTGCATCTAGCCAAGTAAACCCTTTTTGGGTAGTAGCAGTGTGTTCTAGGCTCTGATGTAGCACGGTTGTAAAGAAAGCTACATCTTCTGTCTTTAAAGGGAACCTGTCACCTGGATCTAAGCCCCTACACTATCAATACCTGTCCCTGCACCTTCCTAGCTGCTCCCTATCTATCCTTCTCTGAGCTAAATCCGCCCTATAAAACAGCAGAAAAATAACTTGTAACTTACAGAAGTCCCTGAGGCTGGGGACTGAGAAGGCGGCCCCAGGCTCCATTCTGCCCCTCCTCGATGCAGCAGCACACGCCCCACTGGGCGGCGTTATTCTTTCTTCATCGCCGCCTCCTCCATTTGGAATCTCCGCACTCATTTACACTGTAAGGTAGTGGTTAGGATCGGCACGACAGAAGGCAGTGACTCAGGTATTTACTCACACAGCACACAGTTTAACCCCTTCACCCCCGGGCCTATTTTGACCTTAATGACCAGGCCATTTTTGTCAATTCTGACCAGTGTCCCCTTTATGAGGTAATATCTCTGGAACGCTTCAATGGATCCTAGCGATTCTGAGATTGTTTTTTCGTGACATATTGGGCTTCATGTTAGTATTAAATTTAGGTTGATAATTTTTGCGATTATTGGTGAAAAAATTAAAAATTTGGCAAAATTTTTGAAAATTTTGCAATTTTCAAATTATGAATTTTTATTCTGCTAAACCAGAGAGGTATGTGCCACAAAATAGTTAATAAATAACATTTCCCACATGTCTACTTTACATCAGCACAATTTTGGGAAAAAAAAAATTTTTGTTCGGACGTTATAAGGGTTCAAAGTTCATCAGCAATTTTTAATTTTTCCAGCAAAATTTACAAAACCATTTTTTTTTGTGCCCACATCACATGTGAAGTCCCTTTGAGGGGTGTAACATAGTAACATAGTAACATAGTTTTTAAGGTTGAAGGAAGACTTTAAGTCCATCTAGTTCAACCCATAGCCTAACATGTTGATCCAGAGGAAGGCAAAAAAAAACCCATGTGGCAACACTAATCTCCACATTGGGGGAAAAAATTCCTTCCTGACTCCAGATACGGCAATCAGACTAATTCTGGGATCAACGCCCTATCAAAGAATCTAGTATGTATAACTGGTAATATTATAGTTTTCAAGAAAGGCATCCAGGCCCTTCTTAAATGTTAGTAGTGACTCACTCATTACAACATCATGTGGCAGAGAGTTCCATAGTCTCACTGCTCTTACAGTAAAGAATCCGCGTCTGTGATTATGATTAAACCTTCTTCCCTCCAGACGTAGAGGATGCCCCCTTGTCCCAGTCTCAGGCCTAAGAGTAAAGAGATCATTAGAAAGGTCTCTGTACTGCCCCCTCATATATTTATACATTATTATAAGATCACCCCTAAGCCTTCGTTTTTCCAAGCTAAATAACCCCAAGTTTAATAACCTGTCTTGGTATTGCAGACCCCTTAGTCCTCTAATAACTTTTGTCGCTCTTCTCTGGACCCGCTCTAGTTCAGCTATGTCTTTCTTATACACCGGAGACCAGAATTGTACACAGTATTCTAAGTGTGGTCGCACTAGTGACTTGTATAGAGGTAAAATTATGTTCTCCTCATGAGCATCTATGCCTCTTTTAATACATCCCATTATTTTATTTGCCTTTGCAGCAGCTGCCTGACACTGGCCACTAAATGTGAGTTTGTCATCTACCCATACACCCAAGTCTTTTTCAGTGACAGTTTTGCCCAGTGTTTTACAATTAAGCACATAATTATACCTTTTGTTTCCTCTGCCCAAGTGCATGACTTTACATTTATCCCCATTAAAGCGCATTTGCCATTTAGCAGCCCAAGCTTCTAGTTTACATAAATCCTCCTGTAATATAAAATTGTCCTCCTCTGTATTGATTACCCTGCAGAGTTTAGTGTCATCTGCAAATATTGAGATTCTACTCTGTATGCCCCCTACAAGGTCATTAATAAATATATTAAATAAAAGCGGGCCCAACACTGACCCCTGTGGTACCCCACTGTTAACTGTGACCCATTCTGAGTGTGTTCCATTAATAACCACCCTTTGTTTCCTATCTCTAAGCCAGTTCTTAACCCACTTACACATATTTTCCCCTATCCCCATTGCCCTCATTTTATGTATCAACCTTTTGTGTGGCACCGTATCAAAAGCTTTTGAAAAGTCCATATACACCACATCCACTGCATTTCCTTGGTCCAGTCCAGAACTTACTTCTTCATAGAAGCTTATTAGATTAGTTTGACAGGAACGGTCCCTCGTAAAACCATGTTGATAATGGGTCATGAGGTTATTTTTCTTCAGATACTCCAGTATAGCATCTCTTAGAAAACCCTCTAGGATTTTACCCACAGTAGAGGTTAAGCTTACTGGCCTATAATTTCCAAGTTCAGTTTTTGTCCCCTTTTTGAATATTGGCACCACATTTGCTATACGCCAGTCCTGTGGTACAGACCCTGTATTATGGAATCTTTAAATATTAAAAATAATGGTCTATCTATGACAGTACTTAATTCCTGCAGCACTCTGGGGTGTATCCCATCTGGGCCCGGGGATTTGTCAATTTTAGTGATTTTTAGACGATGCCGTACTTCCTCTTGGGTTAAGCAGGTGACGTTTAATTGAGAATTTTTGTTATCACTGATCATATTGTCTGTCATGGGATTTTCTTGTGTAAATACTGTTGAAAAAAAGTCATTTAGCATATTTGCTTTTTCCTCATCCTCATCCACCATTTCACCCAGACTATTTTTAAAGGGGCCAACACCATCATTTTTTAGTTTCTTACTATTTATGTAGTTAAAAAATATTTTGGGATTCTTTTTACTTTCTCTGGCAATGAGTCTCTCTGTCTCAATCTTTGCTGCCTTGATTTGCTTTTTACAAATGTTATTTAATTTTCTGTATTTATTTAATGCTTTATCACTACCTACTTGCTTTAATTCCCTAAATGCTTTCTTTTTGTCACATATTGCACTTCTTACCGCTTTATTTAGCCATAGTGGTTTCCTCCTATTTCTAGCATGCTTATTCCCATAGGGTATATATTGTGCACAGGTCCTATTCAGGATGCTAATAAACATCTCCCATTTGTGTTGTGTACTTTTATGTCTCAGGACATCGTCCCAGTTTATTGCACTAAGATCATCTCTCAACCGTTGGAAATTTGCCTTCCTGAAGTTTAGTGTCCTTGTGGCCCCTCTACTACACGTCTTAGTAAAGGATACTTGAAAGCTTATTAAGTTATGATCACTATTACCCAAGTGACCTCCAACCCGTATATTTGATATGCGGTCTGGCCTGTTGGTTAATATTAAGTCCAGCAGTGCCCCCCTTCTTGTTGGGTCCTGAACCAGTTGTGAAAGGTAATTGTCTCTTATAGTTTTCAAAAACTTATTACCTTTGCTGGAACTGCAGGTTTCTGATCCCCAAGACAGAAAACACCCAAAAGTGACACCATTCCAAAAACTGCACCCCTCAAGCTACTCAAAACTACATTCAAGAAGATTATTAACCCTTCAGGTGCTTCACGGGAACTAAAGCAATGTGGAAGGAAAAAATGGTAATTTTAATTTTTCCAACAAAAATGTTCTTTTAGCCTCAATTCTTTCATTTTCACATGGGCAACAGGATAAAATGGATCCTAAAAATTGTTGGGCAATTTCTCCTGAGTACATTGATATCTCATATGTGGTCATAAACCACTGTTTGGGCACACGGCAGGGCTCAGAAGGGAGGGAGCGCAATTTGACTTTTGGAGCTAATTTTCCGTTCAAAAAGTCAAATGGCGCTCCTTCCCTTCTGAGCCCTGCTGTGTGCCCAAACAGTGGTTTATGACCACATATGAGGTATCGGTGTACTCAGGAGAAATTGCCCAACAATTTTTAGCATCCATTTTATCCTGTTCCCCATGTGAAAATGAAAAAGTTTAGGCTAAAAGAAAATTTTTGTAGAAAAAAAAGTACTTTTTCATTTTTACGGATGAATTTGTGAAGCACCTGGGGGTTCAAAATGCTCACCACCCATCTAGATAAATTCCCTGGGGGGTCTAGTTTCCAAAATGGGGTCACTTGTGGGGGAGCTCCAATGTGTAGGCACACAGGGGCTCTCCAAACGCGACATGGTGTCCGCTAACAATTTGAGCTGATTTTTCAGTCAAATTGTTAGCGGACACCATGTTGCATTTGGAGAGCCCCTGTGTGCCTAAACAATGGAGCTCCCCCACAAGTGACCCCATTTTGGAAACTAGACCCCCCAGGGAACTTATCTAGATGGGTGGTGAGCATTTTGAATACCCCAGTGCTTCAAAAATAATCTGTAAAAATGAAAAAAGAAAATTTTTGTAGAAAAAAAAAGTACTTTCATTTTTACGGATGAATTTGTGAAGCACCTGGGGGTTCAAAATGCTCACCACCCATCTAGATAAATTCCCTGGGGGGTCTAATTTCCAAAATGGGGTCACTTGTGGGGGAGCTCCAATGTGTAGGCACACAGGGGCTCTCCAAACGCGACATGGTGTCCGCTAACAATTTTAGCTGATTTTTCAGTCAAATTGTTAGTGGACACCATGTTGCATTTGGAGAGCCCCTGTGTGCCTAAACATTGGAGCTCCCCCACAAGTGACCCCATTTTGGAAACTAGACCCCCCCGGGAACTTATCTAGATGGGTGGTGAGCATTTTGAATACCCTAGTGCTTCACAAATTAATCTGTAAAAATGAAAAAAGAAAATGTTTATGGAAAAAAAAGTACTTTTTCATTTTTACGGATGAATTTGTGAAGCACCTGGGGGTTCAAAATGCTCACCACACATCTAGATAAGTTCCCTGGGGGCTCTAGTTTCCAAAATGGGGTCACTTGTGAGGGAGCTCCAATGTTTAGGCACACAGGGGCTCTCCAAACGCGACATGGTGTCCGCTAACAATTTGACTGAAAAATTAGCTCCAATTGTTAGCGGACACCATGTCGCGTTTGGAGAGCCCCTGTGTGCCTAAACATTGTAGCTCCCCCACAAGTGACCCCATTTTGGAAACTAGACCCCCCAGGGAACTTAGCTAGATGGGTGGTGAGCATTTTGAACACCCCGGTGCTTCACAAAATAATCTGTAAAAATAAAAAAAGAATTTTTTTGTGGAAAAAAAGGACTTATTCAATTTTACAGATGAATTTGTGAAGCACCTGGGGGTTCAAAATGTTCACAACCAATCTAGATACGTTCCCTGGGAGGTCTAGTTTCCAAAATGGGGTCACTTGTGGGGAGCTCCAATGTTTAGGCACACAGGGGCTCTCCATACGCGACATGGTGTCCGCTAACTATTGGAATCATTAGCAGACACCATGTCGTGTATGGAGAGCCCCTGTGTGCCCAAACATTGCACCTCCCCCACAAATGACCCCATTTTGGAAACTAGACCCCCCAAGGAATGCATCTAGATGCATAGTGAGCACTTTGATCCCCCAGGTGCTTCACAAATTGATCCGTAAGAAGGAAAAAGTACATTTGTTTTCACACAAATTTTCTTTTTTCATTTTTACGGATCAATTTGTGAAGCACCTGGGGGTTCAAAGTGTTCACTATGCATCTAAATACAGCGAAGCCCATTTTTTTTTTCTAGGACTAATTTTAGAAAAAAATGGCGTAGGGCTCCGCCATATTTTTGGTCCAGCCAGGAACAACTTGGCAGCTACGGACTGCCAGCAACCCCCAGCTGCCTCATTGTACCTGGCTGGCAACCAAAAATACAGCAAAGCCCATTTTTATTTTTTTTCTAGGACTAATTCTAGAAAAAAAATGTCGTGGGGCTCCGCCATATTTTTGGTCCAGCCAGGTACAACTTGGCAGCTACGGATTGCCACCAACCCCCAGCTGCCTTGTTGTACCTGGCTGGCCACCAAAAATACAGCAAAGCCCTTTTTTTTCTTCTAGAACTAATTTTAGAAAAAAAATGACATGGGGCTCCGCCATATTTTTGGTCCAGCCAGGTACAACTAGGCAGCTGGGGGCTGGAATCCGCAGCATGGAGAGGCCCAAGCGTTCTGGGCCCCCCATGCTGTGAATTGCAGCCCGCAGCCGCCCCAGAAAATGGCGCATTCATTGAAGCGTCATTTTCTGGCGCTGTACCCAGACTCTTCCAGTTGCCCTGGTGCCGGTGGCAAACTGGGTAATAAAGGGGTTAATGCCAGCTTTTTATTGGCAGCTGGCACTAAGCCCGAGATTCATAATATAGGACCAATGTTAGACCCGCCATTAGGAATCTCTGGTAAATAGTCAGAAAATACACACAGAGAAAAATCTTTTTATTTGAAAAAAAAACACAAACAAAATTCGGACTCCATCTTTATTATAAAGATCCGACGTAGTCCACAACGAAGGTCCCACGACGCTCGATCGCCTATGACGTAGTCCACAATGAAGGTCCCACGAGCACGATCGCCTCCGTCGTAGTCCACAACGAAGGTCCCACGACGCTCGATCGCCTCCGGTCAATCCAGAGTCTGCAGCAAGGGATGAAGTGTCCATCTTCTTACAGTCTCTGGGGTCAGAGTTATGGTGCACTGTATGACAATGACCTGTCATACAGTGCACCATGACTATGATCCCAGAGACTACAACAAGAGGACACTTGATCCCTTGTTGCACCCATCCATCCACCTATGCACCCATAATCCACGCATGCACACGTCTATGCACACACACATCTATGCACGCACATGTCCACACACATGTCCACACACGCACACGTCTACGCACACATCCATCTATGCACACATCCATGCACGCACACGTCTATGCACACACACACATCTATGCACGCACACGTCCACACACATGTCCACACACGCACACGTCTACGCACGCACACGTCTATGCACACTCACGTCCACGCACGCTCATGTACGCTCACGTCCACGCATGCACCCCCTATCCATTCACCCACCATCAATTCATTCATTCATTCATTCATTCATTCATACATACATACATACATATACATACATGCATACACATACATACATACATACATACACATACATACATACAAACATACACATACATACATACATAGATAGATACATCACATACATACATACATACATACACACACATACATACATACATAGATACATACATACATACATACATAGATACATACACATACATACATACATACATACACATACATACATACAGATACATACACATACATACATACAGATACATACACATACATACATACATAGATACATACACACATACATACATACATACATAGATACATACACATACATACATAGATATAACATACATACATAATACATACATACATACCCCATACATACACACATACATATACATACATACACATACATGCATACATACACATACATGCATACACACACATACATACATACATACATACTTACCTCCCTCGTTCCACCGATGAGCAGGAGGAGGCCGGGAGAAGAAGCGGGGCCACAGACCGGCGGGCCGGGCAGAGAAGGAGGAGCTGCAGCAGCGGCGGCGGCAGCAGCGGCGGGTGCACCGAAGTGTGCAGCCCGCCACAGGAGGTGAGGGGGGGGCCAGGCACAGGGCCCGGAGGTGGGGGCAGCCTGGGGGGAGCACCAGCGCAGGGGAGCAGGCAGTGTTGCCGGCGGGCGCACGCGGGTGCAGCCCGTCGGCAGATACATTATAATAGAGGGGGGCGGGTGGTTGGGGGGGATGGCGGGGGGCCCTGGACAGTCCTGGAGCTGGAGGGGGGTGAGGAGGGGTGGGCACTTGCCGATCCGCCCCTCCAGATCTGATTGAAGAGCTCCAATCAGATCTGGAGGGGCGAATCCCTATGATTCCCTCCGATCGGCAGTTTCACTTTTAAACTGCCGATCGGAGGGGTCCTGGGCACGAGGGGGTTAATCCACCCCCTGTGGGGTCATCTACAGGTTGTCACAGTGCAGCAGCATCTGTGACACCTGAGTGACCCGGCTCACAGGGGGTGCAGGAGCTCAAATCTGCCAGGACGTTGTGCAACGTCCTGTGTCGGGAACGGGCAGAAACACAGGACGTTGCACAACGTCCTATGTCGGGAAGGGGTTAATGGCACAGTTCAGGTATTCACAGACCTCCAGGTTCCGGTGTAACAGGCCAGACTAACCCCCCGACCAGAATATACCCGGGGTTAAAGAGGCCTAGCCCAGATTATACCCCAGGTATAATCTGGCCTAGCCCAGTTTATACCCCGGGGTATAAACTGGGCTAGCCCAGAATATACCCCCTGGGCCAGAATATACCCTGGGTATATTCTGGCCTAGCCCAAACTATACCCCAGGGTATAAACAGGCCTAGGCCAGATTATAACTCTCCGTATACCACAGCAGCTGTAGATCAGGGCCCCAAGCCGTGCACAGGGCCCCAAGCAACTCATGAGGGCCCGAGGCAGCACAAAGTTGCCCCAGGCAGCAGAAAGTGGCCCTACGCAACATACAGGGGCCCCAGGCAGTGCTAGGGGCCCCAGACAGCGCATGGGGCCCGAGACAGCACACAGGGGCCCCAGGCTACACACAGGATCCCAGGCTACACACAGGGGCCCCAGCCAGCATACAAGGGCCCCAGGCAGTGCACAAGACCCCAAGCAGTGCACAGGGCCCCAGGCAGCACAAAGTGGCCCCAGGCAGCACAAAGTGGCCCCAGGCAACATACAGGGGCCCCAGGCTACACACAGGGGCCCCATGCAGCACACAAGGGCCCAGGCAGCAAAAAGGGGCCCCAGGCAGCACAAAGGGGCCCCAGGGAACATACAGGGGCCTCATGCAGTACTAGGGGCCCCAGCTACACACAGAATCCAGCTCACACAGGCCACATGCAGCACAAAGGGCCAGGCGCACAAAGTGGCCCAGGCAACATACGGCCCTAGGAGTACTAGGCCAGGCTACACACAGGACCCAGGCTACACACAGTGGCCAGCAGCATACAAGGGCCCCAGGCAGCACAAAGTAGCCCCATGCAACATACAGGGGCCCCAGGAAGTACTAGGGGCCCCAGGCTACACACAGGATCCCAGGCTACACACAGGGGCCCCAGCCAGCATACAAGGGCCCCAGGCAGTGCACGGGGCCTAAGGCAGCATACAAGGGCACCAGGCAGCACAAAGGGGCCCCAGGCAGCACAAAGTGGCCTCAAGCAACATACAGGGGCCCCAGGCAGTACTAGGGGCCCTAGGCTACACACAGGATCCCAGGCTACACACAGGGGCCTCAGCCAGCATACAGGGGCCCCAGGCAGTGCACAGGGCCCCAGGCAGCACAAAGTGGCCCCAGGCAACATTCAAGGGCCCCAGGGAGTGGGCCACCTGGGGCCACTTTGTGCTGCCTGGGGCCCCTGTGTGTAGCCTGGGATTCTGTGTGCTGCCTAGGGCCCCTGTGTGCTGCCTGGGGCCCCTGTGTGCTTCCTGGGGCCCCTGTGTGCTGCCTCAGGCCCCCATGCACTGCCTGGGGCCCTTGTATGCTGCATGGGGCCCCTGTGTGTAGCCTGGGATCCTGTGTGTAGCCTGGGGCCCCTGTGTGCACCCTGGGGCCCCTGTGTGCTGCCTTGGGCCCCCATGCACTGCCTGGGGCCCCTGTGTGTGGCCTGGGATCCTGTGTGTAGCCTGGGGCCCCCAGTACTGCCTGGGGCTACTTTGTGCTGCCTGGGGCCACTTTGTGCTGCCTGGGGCCCTGTGCACTGCCTGGGGCCCTTGTATGCTGCCTGGGGCCCCTGTGTGCTGCCTGGGGCCCCTGTGTGCTGCCTGGGACCCCCATGCACTGCCTGTGGCCCCTTTGTGCTGCCTGAGGCCCTTGTATGCTGCATGGGGCCCCTGTGTGTAGCTTGGGATCCTGTGTGTAGCCTAGGGCCCCTAGTACTGCCTGGGGCCCCTGTATGTTGCCTGGGGCCACTTTGTGCTTCCTGGGGCCACTTTGTGCTGCCTGGGGCCCTGTGCACTGCCTGGGGCCCTTGTATGCTGGCTGGGGCCCCTGTATGTTGCCTGGGGCCACTTTGTGCTTCCTGGGGCCACTTTGTGCTGCCTGGGGCCCCGTGCACTGCCTGGGGCCCTTTGCTTATGCTGGCTGGGGCCCCTGTGTGTAGCCTGGGATCCTGTGTGCTGCCTGGGGCCCCCATGCGCTGCCTGGGGCCCTTAGCACTGCCTGGGGCCCTAGCACTGCCTGGGGTCCCTGTATATTGCGTAGGGCCACTTTCTGCTGCCTGGGGCCACTTTGTGCTGTCTCAGGCCCCCATGTGTTGCTTGGGGCCCTGTGCACGGCTTGGGGCCCTGATCTACAGCTGCTGTGGTATACGGAGGGGTATAATCTGGCCTAGGCCACTTTAACCCGGGTATATTCTGGTCGGGGGGTTAGTCTGGCCTGTTACACCGTGGCGCAGCCGAGTACAACCTCATACAATCCCAACAGCTGATATAGAAGCCCTGTTCCTTTCACCGGTAGGCTGTGTTAGGTCAGCACACCTTTCTCTCCTCACCGTCCGCTCATTAGCCTCATGAATGTCCACTCTGAGACCGCTCACAGGCTGTGTTAAATCTTCACAAAGCTCTCCACACAGCAGCTCCTGCTGCTGTCCTGGCCCAGGGCAGCTCATATCGTCTCCTATTCAACCGCACACCTGGGCATCAGTGCTTTCAATCAGCACTCAGCTCGAGTAGCAGCTAACCCTGTGTGTTCTGCTACCGAGCAGAAGATACAATCTCCCATATGCTGTGTCTCGGTCAGGGGACACATCGAGGTCGCATCACCACAATATGATAGGTGTAAAGCAGAGATTCCAAATGGAGGAGGCGGTAATGAAGAAAGAATAACGCCGCCCAGTGGGGCATGTGCTGCTGCATCGAGGAGGGGCAATATGGAGTCTGGGCCTGCCTTCTCAGTCCCCAGCCTTAGGGACTTCTGTAAGTTATAAGTTATTTTTCTGCAGTTTTATAGGGCGGATTTAGCTCAGAGAGGGATAGATAGGGAGCAGCTAGGAAGGTGCAGGGACAGGTAGTGATAGTGTAGGGGCTTAGATCCAGGTGACAGGTTCCCTTTAATAGCCATTTTTAACTGCATCTAGCAAAGCAAATCCTTTTTGGCTAGTAGCAGTGTGTGTGAGGCACTGGAGTAGCACTGTTGAGAAGAAAGCTACACCTCTTATCTTTACTAGCCATTTTTTACTGCATCTAGCCAAGAAAACCCTTTTTGGCTTGTAGCAGTGTATGCCAAGCACTGGTGTAGCACTGTTGTGAGGAAAGGTACACTGCCTTTTTTTACTAGCCATTTTTAACTGCTTCTAGCCAAGGAAATCTTTTTTGGCTAGTAGCATTATGTGCCAGGCACTGGTGTAGCACTGTTGTGAAGAAAGCTACACCTCCTGTCTTTGCTAGCCATTTTTTACTGCATCTAGCCAAGCAAATCCTTTTTGGCTAGTAGCAGTGTGTGCCAGCAAAGCAAAGGCCTGGACAGATCCTACTGATTGTTGTATATTCTAAGCTTCATAAAATGTAGTTTTAATCTTTCTCTGTGCTACAGTCAATACTGTTCTCTAATTTCATAATCAAGTTTTGCGTAAAATAAAGATTTTAAGTTGCAAAACTTTGGTTATTTTGGAAAACACTGTTCTAGTGGCATAGTGTACCCCTTCCACAAAAATCTTCAAAATTGATCAATGTATTTGTGGCACTCCTGTTGATCCAGTCACCACAGAGGTACTGCACCCCTGTTAGGGTATAGTTTTCCACTCACTGGTAAGGGGGGTACAGACCGGTGCCGAAACACCCAGATCACACTAGGAAGATTGTAGTGAGGTTGGGTAATGAAGGAAGTAGTTAGGGTATGTGCCACCGGGACCTTTTTGCTGCGTTTTTGCTGCAGTTTCTGCATGCAGTTTACCATTGGCTTTATGGTAATGTATGCTAATATGTTCCTGCGGTTTTGATTCCCAGCAAAATCAATGTGTTTCACAGAAACGCTGTGCCCACACATTGGTTTTGTAAGTGTTAAGAACTGTCAAACCCTGCGGTTTTGGTGAGGATGGGAAAGAATTGACATGTTCTTTTTTTCCTGCGTTTTTGCTGCAGTCAATGGCAAAAATGCAGGAAAAATGCAGCATCAAAAACACAGTAAAAATGTGCAAAAAACACAATAAAAATGCAGGACCTGAACGCAACTAATTTCCTGGCAAGGACTCTAGGATCCTTTAAAGCAGTTCAGGTTTTGCTGCATTCAGGACTGCTTAAAAAATGTTCTGTGGGCACATACTCTTAGAGGGAGCACTTGGGGAGGAGTGAGGTCAGGAAGAACACAGGTAGGTGACACGTAGGGACACATGACAGAGGGTATAAAAAAAGTGAGAAAAATCTAGAACACAGGAGAAGAGACAGTTGTACAGTTGAGAAGAGAGTTGACCAGCTGAGGAGAGGTGGTAGAACAGCTGACAAAAGGCCATTGAACACCAAGGTTGAGTTGGAGGGAGCTAAAGAACGTATGCCTGAGAAGTGTCCAGAGGACTAGAGCAAGTGGGAGCTCTTCCTAAGTCTGAGCCCTAGAGCAGAATATCACCTAAGTGGCTTCAGGAGGAAGAGGGGGTCCCAGAGGCACCGGAAGTGAGCAATCCACCCATGGAGCTCGTATCCATTGTCAGGCACAGGCAAGTGAAGGGAGTAGGCTGCAAGGGGCACCGGGAACCCAAAAGACTAGTGCCACCTTCATGGTGACTCAGCCGACAACTGCTCACATCTGCTGAAAAGGTGGCAACCATAGGGCTAAGGGGAGACACTGCAGGTTAACCCCTAAGATATGCCCACAGTCACTGGCTCTGTGTGGCGAGGCGCAAGGCAGGACGAGCGATGCAAGTGCTGTGTGAGATGACCTGGAAAGGACAGAGAAGGGGTGTCGGTTATGTATCATCCTACTACCAGTGAGTAGCTGGATCTCTACCTTCGAGAACCCAGTGCTCAGCAGGCTGCTGCACAAAGACTGTGAGTAAAAGAACTGAAGACTGCAACCCGCTGTGTCTGTAAATGTTTTTAACATGTTTAAAGCACCAGAAACACAACTACCAACTCATGGGCTTAAGAACATTGCTGCCTCCCAATCACCGGCCCCTAGGAAGACTGTCGTGCAGCGGTGGCCATCTATAGCCGCAACCTGAGAGTGGCATCACAAATAAATTAAAAGGTATCCCCAGGTCCAATCATCCCTGCCCAGAATGAACCCTCCACGCCAGATCCCTATCCCTAATGGCCCCTTTACACGCAGCTACAGGTAACAGGTTTTCCACAGGTAACTTACTGGCTGCAGTGAAATCATGGAGACATAGTTCCATTTGTACACAGCAACAAGATAGAACCATGTCTCCATGATTTCACTGCAGCCAGTAAGTTACCTGTGGAAAACCTGTTACCTGTAGCTACATGTAAAGGGGCCATAAGAGAGAGAGCCACCCACACCAAACTTTTAATGATACCGCCAGGGTCATGGAGCCGGTTCTCGGTCCATGTGATCTACATGATGGAGCCTCAAAACAGCCCGGTTCTAAGTATCCTAAGGCCCGGGAGGGGCGTGTCATATTTTACATTCTGTCTGAAAAAAATCAAGTGACCATACATTTTTCTCTAATTTTGATCACTAGTGTATGTGTGTTAGGAGATTAAATATGGTTTTGTTTTTTGTTTTTTGTAGCACTAGTATGGAGAGGGTGAGAAGGGAAATTAATGAAGAGTTTGGAAAAAGGGAGTTTGGGTTTCCCAAATCTGGAAGTGTTTTTTGGTGTGAATGTCATGAGATTTGTGTTGGGAGTAATTAAGGGAGATGGGAAGTATGCATGTATGTGTAGATTTTTGTTTGGGAATTATGTTTCATTTGAAGGGGTGTAAGAGGGATTACGGCTGGGTTCACTTTGCGTTCCCATCCTCAGCATTCTGTGGAGGGGAACCACCATGTGAACGCAGCCACCGCAAGCCCCTATGTTTATAATGGGGATGCACGGTGCTGCGCTTGACTCCGCATGACCGTGCGCTCCCATTCATTTGCCTGTGTGATTAGTATTCATGTGCATGCTTGCGTACAAATCATACATTGTCGTCCGCACCAGGAACGTGACATGTCGTGTTCCTAGTGCGGACGAGAGAGTGATTTGTACACAAGCATGCGCATGCGTACAAATCACACAGGCAAATGAATGGGAGCGCACGGTCATGCGCAGTCAAGCGCAGCACCATGCGTCCCCATTCTAAACATAGAGGCTTGCGGTGGCTGCACTCACATGGCGGTTCCCCTCCGCAGAATGCTGCGGATGGGAATGCAAATGTGAACCCAGCCTTAAGGTGTCTGGTAGCTTTAGAAGTGCCTGGGTGGTGTGAGTTGGTTTATACATTTTTGGTAAAATATGAACTGCGTGAAGTAGCTGGGAGGTTGCTGGAAAAGAAAAGGCTGTGTATAGGATGATTAAATGTAGAGATAGAATGTGGAATAAATATGGTGAGACGGAGTGATGTGCAGAAAGTATGGAAGAAAGTATGGATTACGGGTATGACAAACAGAGTAAGATTGTGTCGCAGCCGTTACATGGGGTGCTAGCAGTAAGAGAGTTTCAGAGGAATCAGGGTTTGGTGAGGAGCAAGATGTGTCTGAGAAGTGGGTGTGATGGAAGGGAAATGTGGTGCCCCTGCGGGTCCAGTCGCCACAGAGGTACTGCATCCCTATTAGGGTGTAGTATCCCACTCAATGGTAGGGGGAGAGCAGCTCGGTGCCGGGACACTCAGACCACACTAGGAACAATTGTAGTGAGGTTGGGTGGTGAAGGGAGTTAGTTAGAGGGAGCACTTTGTGAGGTGTTAGGTTAGGAAGAACACACGTAAATGACGTGGGACACGTGGCATTGGATATAAAAGCAGTAGGAAACATCTAGAACATTGGAGACGACTGTAGGATGCAACAGTAGGAGAGACAGTTATACAGCAGAAGGAGAAACAGCTAAACAGTTGAGTGAGCAGCTGGAGTCGAGTTGGAGGGTAGCTAAAGAGTATACACCTGAGGAGTGTCCAGAGGACTGGAGCAAGTGGGAGCTCGTCCTAAAGCCGAACCCTAAAGCAGAACAGCACCCAAGTTGCTTCAGGAGAAAAAGGGGGTCCCGGAGGCTTGTGAAGTGAGCAATCCACCCATGGGGCTCTTAGCAAGTGGAGGGACTAGGCCACAAGGGGCTCCGGGAACCCCAAGACTAGTGGAGAAGATCAGGCTTAGCTAGCAACCCAAAGGCTGTGACAATTTTAAGGTGACACAGTCGACAACCGTGCACATCTGCTGAAAAGGTAGCAACCATAGGGCTAAAGAGAAAAACACTGCAGGTTATCCCCTAGGAAAAGCCCACAGTCACAGGCTCAGAGCTCTGTGTGTCAAGGCACAAGGCAGGATGGGCGAGGCAAGCGCTATATGAAACGACCTGGAGAGGACAGAGAAGGGGTCCCGGTTATATACAGTCCTACTACCAGTGACTAGTTGGATCCCTGCCTCCAAGAATCCAGTGCTCAGCAGGCTGTTGTAAAAGACTGAGTAAAAAACCAAAGACTTCAACCTGCTGTGTCTGTGAACTTTCTTACGCGTCAAAAGCACTGTATACACCACTACCAACTCACTCATGTACCTTCAGCTACCCTAGGGGTTAGCCCTACCCGTAGAGGGCTTGAGAATATTCCTGCCTCCCAACCATCGGCTCCTAGGAAGACTGTGGAGGAGAGCGACCATCTTTAGCCGCAACCTGCGGGTGGCATCACATGTAAATTAGCAAGTATCCCCAAGTCCAGTCATCCGTTCCCAGAATGAACCCTCCACACCAGATCACTATCCCTAAGAGAGAGCCACCCACACCAAACTTTTAATGACACCGCCAAGGTCACGGAGCTGGGTCTCAGTCCCTGTGATCCCCATGATGAAGCCTTAAGATAGCCTGGTTCTAAGTACCCTAAGGCCCTGGAGGCGCTTAGTGTGGTCTGGATGTCCCGGCACTGGTCTGTACTCCCTCTTCCAGTGAGTGCGATACTACACCCTAACAGGGCTGCAGTACCTCTGTGACGACTGGACCCGCAAGGGTGCCACACTCCCCCCTCCTTAAAGCGAACCTGTCACCCCCCCCGGGCATCAAAAGCTATAATAGCCACCTTCTGCAGCACTAAGGCTGCATTCTGAGAAGTGGCTATAGGCTTTTGATGCCCTTTATAGTATGAAATATTAAGTTAGGTAAATGCTCACTCTTCTGAAGACCGAAGACCGGGAGGCGGGGTTTCACGCTCCTCCGGCCCGCCCCCTCTTGTCAATCATTGTGCGCGCCTGCTGCTGCCTCCCCTCAGTGTGGAAAATGAACGCGCGTCTCCGTTCTCATGCACGGAGCCGCGCATGCGCTGTGCGCCCGGTGTCCAGGAAGTCGCTGTGCGCCCGGTGTCGACTTCCTGGACACCGGGCGCACAGCGCATGCGCGGCTCCATACAGGAGAATGGAGAGGCGCGTTCATTTTTCACACTGAGGGGAGGCAGCAGCAGGCGCGCACAATGATTGACAAGAGGGGGCGGGCCGGAGGAGCGTGAAACCCGCCTCCCGGTCTTCGGTCTTCAGAAGAGTGAGCATTTACCTAACTTAATATTTCATACTATAAAGGGCATCAAAAGCCTATAGCCACCTTCTCAGAATGCAGCCTTAGTGCTGCAGAAGGTGGCTATTATAGCTTTTGATGCCCGGGGGGGGTGACAGGTTCGCTTTAAATCCAGCATGTCCCCGGGCTGCAAAGAAATAGAAAAACAGTGGTTTTAAAGACATGCAATATTTTTGTCATGTTGAATAACAATAACAATAACAAAGCTTTTCATCCTTTTAACAGAAGGTACAATTACTTTAACGTTGCATATAAAAATATAAAAGACATAAATAAGTATGTTCAGTCCCACCAAGTCCAGTGCAAACCGCTATCCCGATATTTATCACACTATCCCAGATGGTAAGTAGGCGAGTGTCTAGCACTTAGTGTCTCCCTTTTTCTTTGGGGGAACCCACCACAAGAAAAATCACAGTACATAACCTGGGTGTGGCGACAGGGACAAAAAGACCAACTCTTCGGCCACGCCAGTGGGTTTTTGTTTGTCGCGGTCTTACTGACCTTTCGGCTCTAAAACCAACAGGGAGCACACCTTAGGGCTAATTATTTACATACGAAGTTCGGGGTACTTTTAGTCCATAACCACTCAGTCCTTTGACATACATAATAAAGATCTACTTTCTACACTGGATAAAACACACATCCTTCAGCAGTCATACATTATTATTTAATTCACAAATGCTAAGCATACATTCACTTTGCAAGCGTTCATTAATTAACTGTAACTATGACCTAACCGGGTCAACAATACAAACTATTTACATGTCATGGCTGCTCCTCTATTGTATCAACTAGTTACTGGCCTTTTTCTCAACTACGGCAGCACCTGCACCTCCTCATTATCTCTGCTCTTCTAGAGTCCTGCAGTGCCACTTGCACTCGTGGTCCCAGCCTCGTTACGCGCTGCTACAGGCGCTGATAGCAATGGCTCCATTTGGGTGAGTGCGTTGGCAGTTCTCTCAACCATCCTGGTAGACCAGGTCAATAGGGTCTGCACAGCTGCATCCTGGGTTCTGGGCACAGCTTTTTGGACAGCCTCCGAACTCGGCTCCCTCACAGGTGTGGGCTTTAACAGCTGTTCTTGGAGCCTAGGCACAATTGGGGGTTCTACCTGCGACACCTGGGCCTTTGGACAAGCAGGTGGTCTACAGTCCACTAGATAGACATTAAGAGCATACCACCCCCGCTCACCCATGTGAAAGTCACGGTATCCTCGGGGTACAAATCATGCCCGGCGTGGCCCTCTGTCAGGTGGGCCTCTACATCCTGTTGGGTCACAAACCAGGGGCGGACCTACCATGGTGCAGCTGGTGCAGCCGCACCAGGGCCCTGGCCGGCTTGGGGGCCCCTTAGCCCTGCAGGGGGGCCCCCAGCCGCCCCCCATGTCCCTGTGCCAGTGTGGCAGAGGAGAGGGGGTTAACCAAGGAAGCTTCCTGCTTCCCCCGGCTGAGCCCCCCGTCCTCTCTCTGCTGCTGCTCCGGCTCACAGGGGCCCTGCTGGACGCAGGTTAGCCCTGCAGGGGGGCCCCCAGCCGCCCCCCATGTCCCTGTTCCAGTGTGGCAGAGGAGAGGGGGTTAACCAGGGAAGCTTCCTGCTTCCCCCGGCTGAGCCCGCCATCCTCCCTCTGCTGCTGCTCCGCCACGGGGCCCTGCTGGACGCAGGTTAGCCCTGCAGGGGGCCCCCAGCCGCCCCCCATGTCCCTGTTCCAGTGTGGCAGAGGAGAGGGGGTTAACCAGGGAAGCTTCCTGCTTCCCCCGGCTGAGCCCGCCCATCCTCCCTCTGCTGCTGCTCCAGCTCACAGGGGCCCTGCTGGACGCAGGTTAGCCCTGCAGGGGGGCCCCCAGCCGCCCCCCATGTCCCTGTGCCAGTGTGGCAGAGGAGAGGGGGTTAACCAGGGAAGCTTCCTGCTTCCCCCGGCTGAGCCCGCCCGTCCTCTCTCTGCTGCTGCTCCGGCTCACAGGGGCCCTGCTGGACGCAGGTTAGCCCTGCAGGGGGGCCCCCAGCCGCCCCCCATGTCCCTGTTCCAGTGCGGCAGAGGAGAGGGGGTTAACCAGGGAAGCTTCCTGCTTCCCCCGGCTGAGCCCTCCCGTCCTCTCTCTGCTGCTGCTCCGGCTCACAGGGGCCCTGCTGGACGCAGGGTAGCCCTGCAGGGGGGCCCCCAGCTGCCCCCATGTCCCTGTGCCAGTGTGGCAGAGGAGAGGGGGTTAACCAGGGACGCTTCCTGCTTCCCCCGGCTGAGCCCGCCTGTCCTCTCTCTGCTGCTGCTCCGGCTCACAGGGGCCCTGCTGGACGCAGGTTAGCCCTGCAGGGGGGCCCCCAGCTGCCCCCCATGTCCCTGTTCCAGTGTGGCAGAGGAGAGGGGGTTAACCAGGGAAGCTTCCTGCTTCCCCCTGCTGAGCCTGCCCGTCCTCTCTCTGCTGCTGCTCCGGGACCCGCTGGACGCACGCAGGTAGGAGCCGCGACCTGATAGCACCCCCCCTGGTCCTCACCACACCTACACTGATAGCACCCCCTACCCCCCTTTCTCAAACCAGGGCCCCCCCTCAAAGGCTGCACCAGGGCCCCCGGGCAGCAAGGTCCGCCCCTGACACAAACAGTTCCCTCTTGGTACTCCGCTCTCTCATGAACCCTCGGCCTTTGATGAGGTCGAACCAGACTACAGTGCCACTACAGATGGGACCTCTCTCCTCTGCTCGGGATTGGCAAACCCGCTGCTTAGCCCATTAGGAGGTTCTTTTCCTCCGGAGCCTGGCATCTAGCTCATGTCTCTTGCTCTTCTGCTTCCTGCTGAGCCTCCCACTGGCTATAACAGTCCTGCCAGCCCACAGTCTTTACTGGGGTATTTCCTTCCCAGACCTCTCCTGGGAACCCAATTAACTGGTCACCCATCTAAACACCACCTTCTCTGCAGTGCACCCTTTTGGCACTGGCTCTGGTGTAAGAGAAACTGCTAACCGTTCAAAGGGTACAGTGCGATCCCAGAACAAGTCTCTACACACCCTTCCGGGTACTTTCAGCCATCAATAGTTTCTCAGCATTGGCTGATTCATCTTCCTCCAGGGCTGGCAATAATGGACGGGACCGCGCCCACCATCGGCTTATGCGCTCCCCCAGGTCGACTTTCCATGCCTCCATTTCTACCACCTTGGCCTTGCGTAGCTGTTAACCCAGGCTTTCCACCTCGCTCTGCAGGAACCCTGGATCCAGGAGCGACAGCTTCCTGAGGTCTTCATCTCTCAGGAGAAGTTCTCACCCTCAATAACAACGTCCGGGTCCTTTGCTGCCATGTTGCTCCTCCATGCGAAACATTCCTAGTCTCCTGCTCCCTTCTCTGGGCGGTCTTTTCTCTGAGCGCTGTCGGTCACACATCTGGGTGGGTCTTTCTGGCTGACTGGCACAGTCTGCTTCACACAAGTCTCTTTGGTTGGCGGATATTGCATTTCGCGCCTCTCTGTGACCCGGCCCATGAAGGGAGGCCGCACCATCCCCTCCTTGTTAGTCATGGCGCTTGTTCTTTTTAACAAGCACAGTTAAAAGTTCTTTAACACCGTTACTAAGGCACACAATGCCCACTGCACCGGGCAGGTGGATCCTGTTCATGATGCCAAGTTTACACGCACCTCCAGGGCCTTAGAATACTCGAAACCAGGCTTTCTTGAGGCTTCACCATGGGGATCACAGGGACTGAGACCCAGCTCTGTGACCCTGGTGATGTCATTAAAAATTTGGTGTGGGTGACTCTCTCTTAGGAATAGGGATCTGGCGTGTAGGGTTTATTCTGGGAAAGGATGACTGGACCTGAGGATACTTGCTAATTAATTTACACGTGTCGCCACTAGTAGGTTGCAGTTAAAGATGGCTGCCGCTGCATGACAGTTTTCCTGTGGCCGATGGTTGGGAGGCAGCAAAGTTCTTAAGACCTCTGTGGGTAGGGCTGACCACTAGGGTAGCTGAAGGTACCTGAGTGAGTTGGTAGTGGTGTATCTGGTGTACTTGGCACATAAGAAAGTTCACAGACACAGCAGGTTCTTTTACTCACAGTCTTTGTGCAACAGTCCGCTTGTAACCCCTCGGGGGTCTGCCGCAGGGTTCCAGCGCCCTCTGCTGGAGTAGCGCTGCTCGTCTCCTCACTTCTGGGGCTACTGCTTGAGCGCATGAAACTCCATCTCCAAATCAGTGAATGCTGGAGAGGCTGCAGGGAGCATGCTCCTCCCCTCAACCAATCACCATGCCTCTGTGTCCTGCCAATCAGGACTGGCCTGCTGTGATATAAACTTCCTGTTTCCTGTCAGTCTTTGCCAGGGCAACTTCTACCTAGTGGTCTGGTCAGGTTGTTCCTTATTTTGCTAGATATCTGATTTCTGTGTGTTCCTTCCTGCAGATCTCCACCCTGCCGGCTCCTTGCTGACTCCCGTGTTCTGGGTCTTCCACCTGGATCTCTTCCAAGCTGAAATTGCTGATTCAGGTCCTGCTCCGGATTCTCCGTGTTTCCGGTTCTCCGTGTCCTATCTTATACCCGGTTGCTGTGTTGTTTCCACGTTGCCTTGGGTCGGTTTAACACCCTTGTCCGCTTCATTGGTCCTTCCGAGGTTGGTACCGGCGGTATCCCTGTATAGGGATCAAGCGCTACGGGGCCTCCTTCGGTGGTGTTCCGGTGCTGTGGCCGTGTGGCCCTCCCCTAGGGCGTGGGTTCTTGTGTTGTTCAATAAACCTGTTGACTCTACTGTACTGGTCCGTCTCTCTATCATCCCGGTATCAGCATCTGCACTACGCGGTTCAGTGGGTCCACGTGTGGGGTCCGTCAGTAGGACGTGACACCGCTGAGCACTGGGTTCTCGGAAACAGGGATCCAGGTACTAATAGTAGGACGGCACATAACCAGCACCCCTTCTCTGACTTTTCCAGGTAATCTCACACAGCGCTTGCCTCTCCCGTCCTGCCTTGCACCTCGCCACACAGAGCTCTGAGACAGTGACTGTGGGCTTTTCCTAGGGGTTAACCTGCAGTGTTTCCCCTTAGCCCTATGGTTGCCACCTTTTCAGCAGATGTGTGTGGTAGTCGACTGTGTCAACTTGAAAGTGGCACAGACTCCGGGTTGCTAGCTGAGCCTGATCTTCTCCACTAGTCTTGGGGTTCCCGGTGCCCATTGTGGCCTAGCCCCTCCACTTGCCTGCGCCTGATAATAAATATGAGCCCCACGAGTGGATTGCTCTTTTTCCGTGCCTCTGGAACCCCCTCTTCCTACTAAAGCCCCCTTGGTGCTGTTCTGCTCTAGGTTTCGGCCTTAGGATGAGCACCCACTTGCTCTAGTGCCTTGGGCACTCCTCAGGTGTATACTCTTTAGCTTCCCTCCAACTCAACTCCATCTGCTTCAATCATCTATTCTGCTGTTTCTGCTGTATAACTGTCTCTCCTAAGTTCTAGATGTTTCTTGCTTCCTTAATACCCCATGTCGCATGTTCCACATCATCTACGTGTGTTTTTCCTAACTTAACTCCTCCCAAAGTGCTCCCTCTAAATAACTCTCTTCACCACCCAACCCCACTACAATCGTTCCTAGTTTGGTCCTGGCACCAGTGTGTACTCCCCCTACCAGTGAGTGGGATACTACACCCTAACTGGGCTGCAGTACCTCTGTGGCGACTGGGCTCGCAGGGGTGCCACAGAAACATTAAACTGCACTAGGAGTACATCCGAGTGCAGTGCGATATACATCGAGACAAGCAATTGAGGAGAGTGGGAGATTCATCTCTCCCTCCTCCCTGCACCTGTGATTCAATTTCAGGATTGGAGAATAGTGACTGACACTCAAATCACGCTCACATCAGAGCCTGAACCGAATATCATTAGCATATTGCAATTTATGCTCACTCATAGGATGCCATATGGTAGTCTGACCTTTGGCTTAATTATACTTTCCCAAATAATGTTATCTTATCACATTTACTACGAGGAATGTTGTAAATAAGCAATAATAAAAACAACAAATTGCTGGTA
This sequence comes from Allobates femoralis, assembly GCA_033576535.1. NCBI lineage: Eukaryota > Metazoa > Chordata > Amphibia > Anura > Aromobatidae > Allobates > Allobates femoralis. Next base: position 214,250,652 of record JARQOC010000006.1, on the reverse strand, counting down.
TTTGTTCACTCAGGCATCCAAAAAGGCAATGAAAAAATGTTAATACAAAATTATACTACTAAAAGTATAATTCAACATCAAAATACAAGATGAAGACCTGTGGGTGAGAGATAAGTGGTGCTATTTGGCACCATATCCCCCAATTTACTGGCCTCATAGCAGTTGTGTGGTCCGCTGTTGTTAGTGAAATGCCTGTGCCACTCACAGCTGATCACTTAATATTTAGGAGGGAAGACATTTTATGAAGTGCCCTATTGCAGTACCAAGAATAAATTCAGTGCGCTCTTAAGAGCTTTCTATTCTTCCACAAATGTTTGGACTGGCATTCTGCATGACTAAAGAGGCTTAATCTGAAATTACCTGTTGCACTAGGACTTGTTGAACAACCTGAATTTAAGGATTAAGAGGTATGACTCAATACTTTTGTCCATATAGTGTATTTTACTGGTAGGGCTTGTAATGACGTGGCCTTGGCTGATTTCCCAAAGTTGAGAACATATTCATTTTGGGTGGAGATCTTCAAATTGAATTGTGATTTTGTATTAGGTTGGGTCATTTTCCGACATGAAATGTTTTTCTGTGTTACCTTTTTGTGATATAATTGCACAACTCACTTGCACCAGGAAGAGCATAGCTGTGCCGGGCACAGTGTAATTCCTTGATATATTGATATGTAACTGCAGCCAATGTGCTGTGCCAAATTTGGAGGTTTGAATGTAAACACATGAATGATTGCCAAATCTGGTTTATATAGAGAGGAGGAAGAAACAAAGTGTCATTTCTGTATCACTATGAAGCAAGTCATCATCTTGTGTGCTGGTCTTATCAGCCTCATCCATTCCTGCTGGGCTAATGGTGATTGCTGTAAGTATAACACAATATGAAGCCAGGTAGTCATTGGACCTTAACTGACCACATTATAGGATCATCTAATAGGTCTCCTGATCTTTCCATAGATGTCTCGGATAAACAGAAGTCATCTGTCACCAGCTTGGCAGTCACCATGGCAAGAAGTGTGGGACCATGTGTAACTCCTGACCCCAGTGTTCTTTTGGCCCTGAGGTTAGGAAAGATCAAAGACGTCTTTGCTGAGGGACTGCTGGTAAATCTTCTAAAGGAAGATGCTGCTCAGAAGATTAATAACAGTGAGTCCATTTCTAATAGTGCATGACCCAGAAATGAATGTCTGAGATGTAGGCTTGAATGGAAAGAATAAGTGTATTTCAGAAATGATAATATGAAGAAATTAAACTGGTTACATAAATAGTACATAATGTAATAAAATATATAATAGAATATTGAATTAAATATTCAAAAGTACTTTTACTACTTTATTTTTACATGTGTTTGTCCTTAAAAGAAATAGAATAGAAGGGTGGTAATACTTAATACAAAAAGATGTACTGCTCATAACATATATCGTATATCCTTAATTATTAGTCAATGAATTCAATTAATTATTCTGCTTATCTTACCGAAACTGGAAGACACACAACTTTAATGATGAATTAAAATACAAATCTATTATATAATCGCGAATCGGAAAAGCGCCCCTCCGCGCGCTACTTCCGGCGTGGTCATGTGGATACGAATTTAACATTGGGCGCGAAGCGTCCAATGCTGCGCGAGCAATGGCCGCGAGGCCATTGCGAGTCGCTGGCTGAGTGCGAGCAATGGCCGCGAAGCGGCCATTGCGAGTCGCTGGCAGCCGCCTCCGCTCCCCACTACCCACAATTCGCCCCCCCCCATGTCCGCACAGCCCCCCCATGTCCGCACAGCCCCCCCCATGTCCGCACAGCCACCCCCATGTCCACACAGCCACCCCATGTCTGCACAGCCACCCCCATGTCCGCACAGCCACCCCATGTCCGCACAGCCCCCCATGTCCGCACAGCCCCCCCATGTCCGCACAGCCACCCCCATGTCCGCACAGCCACCCCATGTCCGCACAGCCACCCACATGTCCGCACAGCCACCCCATGTCCGCACAGCCACCCCATGTCCGCACAGCCACCCCCATGTCCGCACAGCCCCCCCCATGTCCGCACAGCCACCCACATGTCCGCACAGCCCCCCCCATGTCCGCACAGCCCCCCCATGTCCACACAGCCCCCCCATGTCCACACAGCCACCCCATGTCCGCACAGCCCCCCCATGTCCGCACAGCCCCCCCCCATGTCCGCACAGCCCCCCCATGTCCGCACAGCCCCCCCCATGTCCGCACAGCCACCCCCATGTCCACACAGCCACCCCCATGTCCGGACAGCCACCCACATGTCGTCCACACAGCCCCCCCATGTCCGCACACCCACCCCGCAATGTCCGCACACCCACCCCGCAATGTCCGCACAGCCACCCCGCACCTAAGCTCCTACCCCCTAACTCCGCCGCCCCTAAGTCCCTACCCTCTAAGCCCCGCCACATCCTAAGCTCCGACCCGCCGCACCTAAGCCCCTACCCCCTAAGCACCGCCGCACCTAAGCCCCTACCCGCCGCACCTAAGCCCCTACCCCCTAAGCCACGCCGCACCTAAGCCCCTACCGTCCGCCGCCGCCCCGCCGCACCTAAGCCCCTACCCCCTAAGCCCCGCCGCCTCCTAAGCTCCCGCCGCTTTCCCCCGCCGCTTTCCCCTGCCGCTGTCGCTAACACCTAAAGCCCTACACCCGAAGCCCCCGCCGTCCCCTAACCTAACGTCCCCGTCGATTACTTACATGCCTTCTTAGTCATCTGATCGTCCGTCCGATCCACAAGTCCTCCATCCGGCCAGGCGTCGTCTTCCTCCGGCCCCGGGGGTCTTCTCTCTTCTTTCCGCCATCTCCGCCTCTTCGTCCGGCCCCGGGGATCTTCTGTCTTCTTTCCGCCAACTTCCAGCTCCGACGTCCTCTTCACTTATCATTAAGATAGAATGGACGACAAATCCACCATTCTACCTCAATGAGATGTGAGGGGCTCTTCTGATTGGTCGCTGTCTACTGCCCTCAGCCAATCAGAAGAGCCCCTCATTTCCCATTGACATACATTAGCGGTGTGTCGGCGATTTTATGGCCGCCCACCTGGTTCTATTTGTCGGCCCTAAAATCGCGGACACACCGCTAATGCATGTCTATGGGCAGTCAGCCCGATTTCTGACCAATCAGAATTCGAGCTCACTGCCCATAGACATGCATTAGCGGTGTGTCCGCGATTTTAGGGCCGACAAATAGAACCAGGTGGGCGGCCATTAAATCGCCGACACACCGCTAATGTGTGTACAAATAAATTTAATAATAAAAAAAATAATTAAAAAATAATTAAAAAATAATAAAAAAATCAATAAAAAATAATAAATAATTCAATAAAAATAATAATAAAAAAATTATATATGCTAATAATATCAGCCCTTTCAGCGGACCTGAAGGAGAACTGGGTCTCAGCCTCAGGCTCACTTTAAATAAATGATAAATTTAATAATAAAAAAATAATTAAATATTTACTAAATAATTAAAAAATAAATAAAAAATAATAAATAATTCAATAAAAATAATAATAAAAAAATTAAATATATGCTAATAATATCAGCCCTTTCAGCGGACCTGAAGGAGAACTGGGTCTCAGCCTCAGGCTCACTTTAAATAAATAATAAATTTAATAATAAAAAAAATAATAAAAAAATGATTAAAAAATAATAAAAAAATCAATAAAAAATAATAAATAATTCAATAAAAATAATAATAAAAAAATTAAATATATGCTAATAATATCAGCCCTTTCAGCGGACCTGAAGGAGAACTGGGTCTCAGCCTCAGGCTCACTTTAAATAAATAATAAATTTAATAATAAAAAAAATAATTAAAAAATAATTAAAAAATAATAAAAAAATCAATAAAAAATAATAAATAATTCAATAAAAATAATAATAAAAAAATTAAATATATGCTAATAATATCAGCCCTTTCAGCGGACCTGAAGGAGAACTGGGTCTCAGCCTCAGGCTCACTTTAAATAAATAATAAATTTAATACTAAAAAAAATAATTAAAAAATAATTAAAAAATAATTAAAAAATAAATAAAAAATAAATAAAAAATAATAAATAATTCTATAAAAATAATAATAAAAAAATTAAATATATGCTAATAATATCAGCCCTTTCAGTGGACCTGAAGGAGAACTGGGTCTCAGCCTCAGGCTCACTTTAAATAAATAATAAATTTAATAATAAAAAAAATAATTAAAAAATAATTAAAAAATAATAAAAAAATAAATAAAAAATAATAAATAATTCGATAAAAATAATAATAAAAAAATTAAATATATGCTAATAATATCAGCCCTTTCAGCGGACCTGAAGGAGAACTGGGTCTCAGCCTCAGGCTCACTTTAAATAAATAATAAATTTAATAATAAAAAAAATAATTAAAAAATAATTAAAAAATAATAAAAAAATAAATAAAAAATAATAAATAATTCAATAAAAATAATAAGAAAAAAATTAAATATATGCTAATAATATCAGCCCTTTCAGCGGACCTGAAAGAGAACTGGGTCTCAGCCTCAGGCTCACTTAAAAGAACTAATAAATTTAATAATAAAAAAAATAATTAAAAAATAATAAAAAAATAATAAAAAAATAAATAAATTATACATAATAACATAAAAAATAATAATAAAAAAAAAAATGCTAATAATAATGATATTACTGCTAATAATAATGCTATTAATGCTAATAATAATGCTATTAATGCTAAATATTTATGTTATTAATGCTAATAATTATGGTACTAATGGTAATAATATAATGCTATTAATACAAATAATATTGCTATTAATTCTATTATTAATGCTATTAATGCTAATAATTATGCTATTAATGCTAATATTTATGCTATTAATGGTAATACTAATGCTATTAATGCAAATAATATTGATATTAATGCTAATACTAATGCTATTAATGCAAATAATATTGATATTAATGCTAATAATTATGCTATTAATGCTAATATTTATGCTATTAATGCTAATAATTATGCTATTAATGGTAATAACAATGCTATGAATTCAAATAATATTGCTATTAATGCTATTATTAATGCTATTAATTGTTAATAATTATGCTATTAATGCTAATAATTATGCTATTAATGGTAATAATAATGCTATTAATGCAAATAATATTGCTATTAAATTCTATTATTAATGCTATTAATGCTAATAATTATGCTATTAATGCTAATATTTATGCTATCAATGTAATAATAATGCTATTAATGCAAATAATATTGATATTAATGCTAATAATTATGCTATTAATGCTAATAATTATGCTATTAATGCTAATAATAATGCTATTACTGCTAATAATTATGCTATTAATGCTAATAATTATGCTATTAATGGTAATAACAATGCATATGAATGCAAATAATAAATTGCTATTAATGCTATTATTAATGCTATTAATGTTAATATATTATGCTATTCATGCTATTAATAATGCTATTAATGCTATTAATAATGCTATTAATGCTATTAATGTTTAATTATATAATGCTATTAATGCTAATTAATAATGCTATTAATGCTATTAATAATAATACTATTAATATGCTATTAAATGCTATTAATCATAATTAAGCTATTAATGCTATTAATAATACTATTAATGCTATTAATTCTATTAATAATGCTATTAATGCTATTAATAAATGCTATTAATGCTATTAATTGTATTATTAATGCTATTAATGCTATTATTAATGCTATTAATGTTAATAATTATGCTATTCATGCTATTAATAATGCTATTAATGCTATTAATAATGCTATTAATGCTATTAATGTTATTAATAATGCTATTAATGCTATTAATAATACTATTAATGCTATTAATGCTATTAATAATGCTATTCATGCTATTAATAATACTATTAATGCTATTAATTCTATTAATAATGCTATTAATGCTATTAATAATGCTATTAATGCTATTAATTGTATTATTAATGCTATTAATGCTATTAATAATGCTATTAATGCTATTAATAATACTATTAATGCTATTAATGCTAATATTAATGCTATTAATTGTAATTATTAATGCTATTAATGATATTAATAATGCTATTAATGCTATTAATAATACTATTAATGCTATTAATGCTAATATTAATGCTATTAATTGTATTATTAATGCTATTAATGCTATATAATAATGCTATTAATGCTAATAATAATGCTGTTACTGCTAATAATAATGCTATTAATGCTAATAATTATGCTATTAATGTAATAAGAATGCTATGAATGCAAATAATTTGCTATTAATGCTATATTAATGCTATTAAATGTAATAATTATGCTATTCATGCTATTAATAATGCTATTAATGCTATTAATAATGCTATTAATGCTATTAATGTTATTAATTAATGCTATTAATGCTATTAATAATGCTATTAATGCTATTAATAATACTATTAATGCTATTAATGCTATTAATAATGCTATTAATGCTATTAATAACACTATTAAATGCTATTAATTCTATTATAATGCTATAATGCTATTAATAATGCTATTAATGCTATTAATTGTATTATAATGCTATTAATGCTATTAATAATGCTATTAATGCTATTAATAATACTATTAATGCTAATATTAATGCTATTAATTGTATTATTAATGCTATTAATGCTATTAATAATGGTATTAATGCTATTCATAATGCTATTAATGCTATTAATAATACTATTAATGCTATTAATGCTAATATTAATGCTATTAATTGTATTATTAATGCTATTAATGCTAATAATAATGCTATTAATGCTAATAATAATGCTATTAATGCTAATAATTATGCTATTAATGCTAATATTAATGATAATAATGCTAAATAATAATCAATTAACATTATAAACTATTAAGCTAATTAATTTAAGCTATTAAATGCTATAATAATAAAAATTATAATCAATGCTATTAAATCTATTAAAATGCATAATTATATGCTATAATATTGCTATATAATGCTATTAATAATCTATTAATCTATTATATCTATTAATACTATTAATGCTATTAATGCATATTTATTAAGCTATATAATGCTATTAATGCTATTAATAATGCTATTAAGAATAAACTAATGAATTAATTTATTATAATGCTATTAATGCTATTAATTGCTATTCATTGATATTACTGCTATTAATAATGCTATTATGCTAATAATAATGCTATTGCTAATATTTTGCTATTATTGTATTATTAATAAATCTTTAAAAAAAAATGAATAATATATCTAGACCCGATCAATTTGCTATGTCTCAAATAGCTATTAATAATAACATTAATAATAACACACTTCAAAACATTTTTATTCCTAACTTTTTAAAAAATTATATTTCACACATTATTTACTGATGTAACACATACAAAAAAACAAATTTGACTAAAACATGGTAATGAATAGAAAACAAATGCATTTTTTATACATATAGATTTACACAGTTATTGCTACAATTATTTTCTAACATGAGCTACTGTAGTTATTTGTGTGTATTGTGTCCTTTTTAGAAGCGTACCTGCACAGATCATGCATATATACAAGTGTAAAGAAATCACACATCTAGAAGGAAACATTATTATTATTAATATTATTATTATTTATTTATTTATATAGCGCCATTAGGTTCCATGGCGCTTTACATGAGGATGAGGGAAAGAAGAACAACTACACTAAATCTAGGTGATCGGGACGTCCAGGTACAGGAGGGGCAAGGACTCTGTCCACGAGGGCTCACAGTCTACGATGGGTGGGTTGGGATACAGTAGGATGGGGGAATGTCAGGTATGGGGTGGTCGCCTGGGTCTCATGACATACAATATAAATTGTATTAAGTGCAAGGTGTACTGCTGCAGGTTGTACTGTGGATTAAAGAGGATCTGTCATTTCAATATTCCGACCTCTGTTTGGCAGCATATTAAAGTCATTGCGCACTACTAGAATATTGATGACCCAACCTCATTATAGGTCGATATCAGATTGATGGGGACCAACACCTGACACCTCCACTGAACAGCTCTTTTAACCCCCAGCAGCATTCAGATGTAATCAGTGTACAGAAGAGAATATCAAAGCTCTGTAAACTGTTTAGCAACTCTTCTTGAATACTACAGATCAGTTGCTATCAGCTCAAAACTGTGTACGTTCCATATACTGTTTACATTCGTCCACTGCTGGAGTCGATAACAGCTGATCAATGGAGATGCTGAGTGCTGGACCATTACCGTTCTGATATTGATGATCTGTCATATAGAGAAGTCATTAATATAACAGCAGTGGACACTCCTTCAAACTAATAGGTCTGTTCTGCTACTTTAAAGGAAGGTACAAAGCTGCCTTTATAGAGGGCATCCTATACAGCTGACAGATTCACTGTAAAGTACCAAGCTGCCTTTATAGAGGGTATCCTATGCATCTGACAGATCCACTGTAAAGTACCAAGCTGCCTTTATAGAGGGCATCCTATGCAGCAGACAGATCCACTGTAAAGTATCATGTGGAGACCCGGGGTCAGTGGGTGCTCTCGTCCGCTGACCCAGCTGCCTTTAGCAAGACAGCGTGGACCAGGGCTCATCTCCAAACTGAACATCCAAGCTCCTTAACTGTGGGCGGAACACTACTCAGACAACACAGGGTGAGGGAATCACAATATTAAGGCTTTATTGGATCCCCAACCAGTTAACAGCATATAACACATAACCTGCAAAACACAACAACAGGGAACAGAGTCTCACCCTTCCGCTGGCTCACCAGGGATTAGAATATAGCACAGCAAAGTCTGTAGCCAGGTGACTGGATCGTCCCAACCTGGGTTGCTTCCTTATGCAGTCTTTGTCATCACAGCCGAATCCAATAATTCAATGCTGAAGTCCTTGTAGAATTATAATCCAGGTTCTGATCCCCTCGGTCGGCACCGTAATGCCTAGGCCTGGGGTTATGGCCAGCTAATTGGGTCCGTAGATCCTAGATTAGCTGCCTGTATCCAGTCCAGTGCACCTCTAGCCGGGACCAAAATCCTAGACTGAGGTCACTAGACAGAATCAAAATCACCCCGGTTAATCAACAGGTCTCCTTATGTACCTTCAGCCCTCATTGCAAAATATTTGGGACGTCACGATTGGTGGAATAAAACTGTCTTCTCATTGGCTGGATCTCAAGCCTCATATAGCACATCTCAAATATTATTGCCGTCCTGGCAAGGGAGACGCACAAACTGATCGACATAGTAATACAATGGAATGCTAGTAGGATTAAGTTCTGTCAAGGGAGAGCCACAGGCAGATGTCTTACCTAGCACCTAGCAGGATACATTTAGTCTGCAATCCATGACATAAAAAAATGGTGGCTGAAGTAATTTACATAGTCAACAATCCACGTTACAATGGCATTCTAGCAAGATTAAGTTCCTCTGACCTTTCAGAAGAGAGATAATTGCACTACATAAGTCCACATCACCAAACATCTACAAGACTTGTATTTACAATTAGTTGCTTATCACAAGGTAGGAAAAAACATACAATACAAACAGGCTAGATGATTACATTACACATGTTAAACACTGCCAGTCATCTACAAGACTTGTATTTACAATGAGTTGCTTATCATAAGGTAGATACTTACATTACCCACTTTAAATACTAGCAGGCTCCTAGAAATCTTGTGTAACCCATGAGTGGCATATTATAAGTTTGCAAACCAAAATACAATATTGTCAGGATAAATAAGAAATCACCATACATTATATATTAAAGGGGTCCATTTCGTCACATATTAAGCTGCCTTTATAGAGGGCATCCTATGCGGCTGACCAATCCACTGTAAAGTATCAAGCTGCCTTTATAGAGGGCATCTTATGCAGCTGACCGATCCACTTTAAAGTACTAAGCTGCCTTTATAGAGGGCATCCTATGCAGCCGACCAATCCACTGTAAAGTACCAAGCTGCCTTTATAGAGGGCATCCTATGCAGCTGACAGATCCACTGTAAGGGTACCTTTACACGCCGCTACAACAGGATGGATACAACCCGCTACTTCACGTGCACGAGCACGGCCAAACGGTTACAAACGGGAAACGCACCACCTTTACACGCCGCCACAAGGTGCGCTACGCTACGTTACATCTACAGCTAGATACATCGCCGGGTGTCTCAAGTAGCCATCTGTAGCTTACCTTACCTCATTTACAAACCGCTACAACAAGCTAATATGGGCGGACCTGGTGCAGCAGGGACAGCACATAGGCGTGCCACAATTGTGGAGTACGAGACGTCCGTACGCTGATAGGACAAAGCAAGAACATCACGATTGGGCAGGCATCGCAGGAGGTTGATTAATACATGACGCTCGAGCAATTGTGTAGTGTGACTGGTTAGCTCCTTAAATATGCCTCCCTATGCAGCGACTACCAATCGTAACGCAGGAGCTTCCACCAATGATCGCTGAAGAGGGGCGGTATCCCGGAGCCTGTGTCACGCCCCAGCTACATACCAGGTACATTGCCTGGTGTCGACACATCCTTTCTGTAGCTTCTTTACACGCCGATACAGCTCGCTGCAATCGGCCTTGTAGCCACCTGTTTCAGAGCAGTGCTCGGAAACAGATGTATCTGTTGCCGGCTGTCTCGTCTTCACACGCCGCTACTACGGGCTATATTGACGCTACAAGCTACATTTGTAGCCTGTAGCGGGTTGTATCCATCCTGTTGTAGCGGCGTGTAAAGGTACCCTAAAGTACCAAATTGCCTTTATAGGGGGCATCTTATGCAGCTGACCGATCCACTGTAAAGTAACAAGCTGCTTTCATAGAGGGCATCCTATGCAGCTGACCTATGCACTGTAAAATACCAATCTTCCTTTATAGGGGGCATCTTATGCAGCTGACTGATCCACTGTAAAGTACCAAGCTGCCTTTATAGAGGGCATCCTATGCAGCTGACCAATCCACTGTAAAGTACCAAGCTGCCTTTATAGAGGGCATCCTATGCAGCTGACAGATCCACTGTAAAGTACCAAATTGCCTTTATAGGGGGCATCTTATGCAGCTGACCAATCCACTGTAAAGTAACAAGCTGCTTTCATAGAGGGCATCCTATGCAGCTGACATATGCACTGTAAAATACCAATCTTCCTTTATAGGGGGCATCTTATGCAGCTGACTGATCCACTGTAAAGTACTAAGCTGCCTTTATAGAGGGCATCCTATGCAGCTGACAGATCCACTGTAAAGTACCAAATTGCCTTTATAGGGGGCATCTTATGCAGCTGACCGATCCACTTTAAAGTACTAAGCTGCCTTTATAGAGGGCATCCTATGCAGCTGACCAATCCACTGTAAAGTACCAAGCTGCCTTTATAGAGGGCATCCTATGCAGCCGACCAATCCACTGTAAAGTACCAAGTTGCCTTTATAGAGAGTATCCTATGCAGCTGACAGATCCACTTTAAACTGCCGTAATCCAGTTCATCATAACTATGCAATAAAGTATTAGGAAGTGTAGAAAGAATGTAGAAATTCCTTAGTACTTTACAGAATTGCGAAAGGAATTAGTACCGTATGTCATATGATCGCACATAGGCAAATTATTGCTGTGAAATACCTTAAACCCTTTCAATGTTTCTTCACATTTTACACAGTTGAAGTTATTTTTTTTATTATTAATTACTATTGAGAATTACTTGTGAGAGGGTTGTGACTAGACTTTGACCCTTCTCTCTGAAATGGTTATCCAACAAATATTTTGTTGTGGAAAACAAAGGGAACGTCAACTGCACACTAGACCATATCCCCATGCAGAGAGCTTATAACACTTTTTCAGGTATGCCTTATTATAAATGATATCTAACTACATAATCATTATAAGGCTATGGTCTCATGACCTAATTTTCTCCCTGCATGAAAAATGATCAGATTTTTCTAATCAGACTCTGATCATACACTGACTAGAGTGTGTTCAGAATGGGATCTGTTTTTTTTGGGGGGGTGAGTATAAGAAAATAAAAGTTTCTTAATCTTATCCATTTTATCAATCTGTGATGTCATCTGAGTGGGTCTGATTTTTTTCACAAACACACAGACTTGAATTGCTGAGTGCCATCCATTTCTCAAAGACAAATCATGCAGGATATGATTGTATTTTCCATTTTTGTTTTTCCTCCCATTCTTTAATTTTTTTCTCAGACGTGTACTGCCATTGTTTAACAATGCTCAGAGTGGGATCTGGTCTTGTGATCCCATTTCTGACACTCAATCTGAAAATATAGCCCTGCAAAGAATAAACATCTGGTAATTAGAAAAAGTTATTCTTTTGTGTGAATACAAAAACTTACTATGAATGGAGGGAAGGATCAGGGCAGTTCTTGCTCAAGAAGTAGATGATATGGAAGAGACTTTAAAATTTCTTTGTGAAAATCTTTGAGTTAGGCTGGCTTCACACCATGGCACAATCGGGTCCGGGCTCTCAGGGGTGAACCTGACAGTCCTGGACTGGATTTGTAAACAGAACCAGAGGGCTAATATGCTCCTGTTTGTAGCCGGATGCAGCTGAGCTCAGCTGTCCCCTGCGAAATGGTGCTGAACCGCTTCACAGGGGACAGCTCCCTGGTGCTGAAGTTAAGCGTAGCTCACGCTGAACTTCAGCAGCCGGCGTCTGGTTCCCGGATCCTCCGGATTCTCCTTGATTGAGGCAATCTGGCCCCATAGACTCCCATGTCAGGGAGCACCGGATTGCCCCGTATCCGGGAGAATCCGGGAGCATCCAAAGTGGGGAGATTTTTCTCCCCGAACACAAAAATGCTGCAAGCAGCATTTTTGTGTCCGGAAGAAAAATCCGAAGTCTCCTGGATCCTCCCAGACAGATGGAAACCGGATGGCAGATAGCTGCCATCCGGCTCCATAGGGCTGCACTACAGCAAAGTCGGGTCCGGGGCTGTCAGGTTCACCCCGGACAGCCCTGGACCTGATAGATTCATGGTGTGAAGCCAGCCTTAAGGTGCAGCCACATTAGCGTCAAAATCGCAAGAGTGCAATGGGAGAGAAACTTGCATTGCACTTGGACCAATGACAAACAACTTGTCAGGTCAGATTGTTACTTTTTTCCTCCTCTGAACTCGCATTGCGTGCCAAATCGCAGCATGCTATGATTGCACATGTATCTCACTTGCGAGTGCCAAATGCAATTCCAGGGGCGGTCATCTAATATATAAAACCACAAGACATTTGTGACGTCAGTTCCGTCACTTTGCACACACTTCTGTAACTTTGTCCCAGGGTACACCCGCTCAGGGTGGACCAAGATGGCTGCCCTAAGCGGGAGTACCCTGGCGACCCACACTACTCGGCACTCACCCCCCCAACCCACGTCCACACACACGTACACCCCTGACACAACACTATCGTACCCTCCCCCCACACACACACTCACAAAACACACTCATACTCTCATGCAGACTATCAGTCTCCGGTATACTTACCCCACCGCCATTCCGCTGCGCCGCTCCCGCTAGACCCCGCCCACTTCGCGCCAAGCTCCGCCCACCTCGCTGGGCTCCCTCCAAGCTCCGCCCACCTCCCCCGATGCTCCCTCCAAGCTCAGCCCATCTCACAGGGCTCCCCCCAGGCTCCGCCCATCTCACGGGGCTCCCGCCAGGCTCCGCCCATCTCACGGGGCTCCTGCCAGGCTCCGCCCACCTTGCTCCACCCACCTTGCCCGGCTCCGCCCACCTCGCCTGCGCTGACCACCGAGCCTCCATCCTGGCCTGACCACTGAGCCTCCGTCCTGGGCTCACCACCGAGCCCCCGTCCTGCGCTGACCACCGAGCCTCCGTCGTCTGCTGACCACCGAGCCTCCCTCCGCTGCTGACCACAGAGCCGCCGTCCTGGCCTGACCACCGAGCCTCCGTCCTGCGCTGACCACCGAGCCTCCGTCCTCTGCTGACCACAGAGCTGCCATCCTGGCCTGACTACCAACCCTCCGTCCTGGCCTCACCACCGACCCTCTGTCCTGCGCTCACCACCAACCCTCTGTCCTGGGCTGACCACTCACCCTCTGTCCTGCGCTGACCACTCTGCCTCCATCCTGTGCTGACCACTCACCCTCTGTCCTGCGCTGACCACTCTGCCTCCATCCTGTGCTGACCACTCACCCTCTGTCCTGCGCTGACCACTCTGCCTCCATCCTGCGCTGACCACTCTGCCTCCATCCAGTGCTGACCACTCTGCCTCCTTCCTGCGCTGACCACTCTGCCTCCTTCCTGCGCTGACCACTCTGCCTCCTTCCTGCGCTGACCACTCTGCCTCCTTCCTGCGCTGACCACTCTGCCTCCTTCCTGCGCTGACCACTCTGCCTCCATCCTGCGCTGACCACTGAGCCTCCATCCTGCGCTGACCACTCAGCCTCCATCCAGTGCTGACCACTCTGCCTCCTTCCTGCGCTGACCACTCTGCCTACATCCTGCGCTGACCACTGACCCTCCATCCTGCGCTGACCACTGAGCCTCCATCCTGTGCTGACCACTCTGCCTCCATCCTGCGCTCACCACTGAGCCTCCATCCTGCGCTAACCACTGAGCCTCCATCCTGTGCTGACCACTGAGCCTCCATCCTGTGCTGACCACTGAGCCTCCATCCTGTGCTGACCACTGAGCCTCCAGCCGGCACTGACCACTGAGCCTCCATCCTACGCTGACCACTGAGCCTCCATCCTGCGCTGTTCACTCCATCCTGTGCTGACCACTGAGCCTCCATCCTGCACTAACCACTGAGCCTCCATCCTGCGCTGTCCACTCTGCCCCATCCTGCGCTCAACACTCTGCCTCCATCCTGTGCTGACCACTCTGCCTCCATCTTGCGAATACCATTCTGCCTCCATGCTGCACTAACCACTGAGCCAACGCACTGTAAAAACCACTGAGCCATCAAATACAGTGCTAACCACTGAGCCACCATATACACTGAAAACCACTGAGCCATCATACTGTGCAAACCACTAAGCCTTCACACCGTGAAAACCACTGAGCCATCAAATACACTACTAACCACTAAGCTAACCACTGAGCCAGCGTATACTGTGCTAACCACTCAGCCATCATACTGTGCTAACCACTAAGCCACCGCGCAGTGCTAACCACTGAGCCACCACGCAGTGCTAACCACTGAGCCACCGTATACAGTGCTAACCACTGAGCCACCGTATACAGTGCTAACCACTGAGCCACCGTATACAGTGCTAACCACTGAGCCACCGTATACAGTGCTAACCACTGAGCCAGCGTATACAGTGCTAACCACTGAGCCACCGTATACAGTGCTAACCACTGAGCCACCGTATACAGTGCTAACCACTGAGCCACCGTATACAAGGCTAACCACTGAGTCACCGTATACAAGGCTAACCACTGAGCCACTGTATACAATGCTAACCACTGAGCCACCGTATACAGTGCTAACCACTGAGCCACCATATACAGTGCTAACCACTGAGCCACCATATACAGTGCTAACCACTGAGCCACCATATACAGTGCTAACCACTGAGCCACCATATACAGTGCTAACCACTGAGCCACCATATACAGTGCTAACCACTGAGCCACCATATACAGTGCTAACCACTGAGCCACCATATACAGTGCCAACCACTGAGCCACCATATACAGTGCTAACCACTGAGCCACCGTATACTCTGCTACCCACTGAGCCACCTGTATACACACAAATAATTTCACCGCACTCCCCTAACTATTAGTAAATAAACTATATATGGATTCTACTATTCTAGACTACCCGATTCTTTAGAATCGGGCCGCCATCTAGCATAACATATGCAGCCGGTGCATTGCATCAGGGCCCAGAGCGGGAGGGGGTCCCCGAAGAACAGGTGAAACTGCATCTGCATGAAACTGAATTGAGTCCATCAAAGAGCCAATGGCACAATCAGCATTAACAGGAGAAGCATGGGCCCCTCTGCTGAACGTTACAGCTGACACAGGCCCTTTTCCTCACCTGTTAATGCTGCTGCTAGCACAGCTGCTGGTCATAGCTGTGGAGACTCCTCACTGTGCTGAGGGAAGTTGGGAGGGACTCACAGCCACAATGTGACAACTTGCTCTGCTCTGTGTGCTGTTGCCTGCCTGTGCTGTGCTACTGATCCATGGAGAGCATGAAAGGAGGGGGGATGGCAGAGGGAGCAGGACACTAACCCTGTCATAACCACTAGGAGAGGGCTGTGTAGTGTGTCCACTTTTCCACCCATGTAAAATTATAAGGTCTGCGCACAGGGAGATTTGTGCCTCAGAGTCATCCCTGTTAGCCAATCACACACTCTGCTTTATAAGCACATCTGTGATTGGCTGACTGGAGATGATAGTGTCTTCTGTGCTCTGGAGCCACAGACTGTAGGCAGCAGACAGCACCCGTGGCCCCTCTGACACCATGGAGAGACTGACAGCCTCTCTGGCGGAAACTACCGTATATACTCGTGTATAAGCCGACCCGTGTATAAGCCGACCACCCTACTTTTGCCCCCAAAACCTGGGAAAAACCTATTGACTCGTGTATAAGCCGAGGGTGGACCCCAGCACAGGTATACAGCCCCCAGCAGTGTGGTATACAGGCCCCCTCAGTGGTAGTATACAGCAGCCTCCCCAGTGGTATATACAGCAGCCCCAGAGCTGTATACAGCAGCCCCAGAGCTGTATACAGCAGCCCCACAGCTGTATACAGCAGCCCCAGAGGGGTATACAGCAGCCCCAGAGCTGTATACAGCAGCCCCAGAGCTGTATACAGCAGCCCCAGAGCTGTATACAGCAGCCCCAGAGGGGTATACAGCAGCCCCAGAGCTGTATACAGCAGCCCCAGAGCTGTATACAGCGGCCCCAGAGGGGTATACAGCAGCCCCAGAGGGGTATATAGCAGCCCCAGAGGGGTATATAGCAGCCCCAGAGGGTTATACAGCAGCCCCAGAGGGGTATAAAGCAGCCCCAGAGGGGTATACAGCAGCCCCAGAGGGGTATATAGCAGCCCCAGAGGGGTATACAGCAGCCCCAGAGGGGTATATAGCAGCCCCAGAGGGGTATATAGCAGCCCCAGAGGGGTATACAGCAGCCCCAGAGGGGTATAAGCAGCCCCAGAGGGGTATATAGCAGCCCCAGAGGGTTATACAGCAGCCCCAGAGGGGTATATAGCAGCCCCAGAGGGGTATATAGCAGCCCCAGAGGGTTATACAGCAGCCCCAGAGGGGTATATAGCAGCCCCAGAGGGGTATATAACAGCCCCAGAGGGTTATACAGCAGCCCCAGAGGGGTATATAGCAGCCCCAGAGGGGTATACAGCAGCCCCAGAGGGGTATATAGCAGCCCCAGAGGGTTATACAGCAGCCCCAGAGGGGTATATAGCAGCCCCAGTGGGGTATATAGCAGCCCCAGAGGGTTATACAGCAGCCCCAGAGGGGTATATAGCAGCCCCAGAGGGGTATACAGCAGCCCCAGAGGGGTATATAGCAGCCCCAGAGGGGTATATAGCAGCCCCAGAGGGTTATACAGCAGCCCCAGAGGGGTATATAGCAGCCCCAGTGGGGTATATAGCAGCCCCAGAGGGTTATACAGCAGCCCCAGAGGGGTATATAGCAGCCCCAGAGGGGTATATAGCAGCCCCAGAGGGTTATACAGCAGCCCCAGAGGGGTATATAGCAGCCCCAGAGGGGTATATAGCAGCCCCAGAGGGGTATATAGCAGCCCCAGAAAGGTATACAGCAGCCCCAGAGAGGTATACAGCAGTCCCAGAGGGGTATATAGCAGCCCCAGAGGGGTATACAGCAGCCCCAGCTGTATACAGCGGTACCCGGTTGTATACAGCCCCCCCGTGGTATACCGGGCCCCCCTTGCTGGTGACAACCTGTAAAGGAAGAGATCATTATACTTATCGTGTCCCTGCCGCCGCCGCCGCTCTGTCACCGTCCGTCACCGCGCTCTTCCTGGTCTTCAAGCTTCCTTCTCCGGCGCACAGACAATGACGTCATTTCCTGTGCGCCGGTGAAGGAAGCTTGAAGACCAGGAGGAGCGCGGTGACGGACGGTGACAGAGCGGCGGCGGCGGCAGCGACACGATAAGTATAATGATCTCTTCCTTTACAGGTTGCCACCAGCAAGGGGGGGCCCGGTATACCATGGGTGGGGGGGGGCTGTATACAACCGGGTACCGTATATGGACTCGTGTATAAGCTGAGGGGGACTTTTCAGCACATTTTTTGTGCTGAAAAACTCGGCTTATACACGAGTATATACGGTATGTAAGAATCTCATTTTTTATTCCAAATATTAATTTCTATATGAACATGCGGTCAGTAGTGGTCACTAAGGAAAATATCTGTCACAAGTTCACAAACTGTACACAGCAGCCTGCTGGTGATATGCACTGGCCAGCTCTGTACATACACCATGTATCCTGGTCCTCTGGTTGCTATTGGGTGAGTTTTCTGTCTCACATAGGCATTAGGGATGAGCGAGTATGCTTGTCACTACTCGGTACTCGCACGAATATCTCGGTACTCGGGGTACTCGGCGAGTACCGAGTAATCTCGCAATACTCTTATTATGCTCGGGGTCCACCCCCCTGCATGTTGGCGCTCTTTGCAGAGCCAGCCCGCATGCAGGGATTGGCTAACATCCACTGTAAAGCCACAGCCCTGTTTGTTGTGGCTTTACAGTGATTGGCTAGCCGCACAGCGTGATCAAGTCTTTATAAGACCTGACCGCGCTGTGCTCGTCACTCTGCTCCACAGACAGTCAGTGTAAGGAGAGGTGCTGCTGATTGAGGGACAGATTTGTGGCCTTTCAGCTAGTGTAGGTGCAAGGCTGCTAATCTAATACCACAACAGTCCTTCTGAGGACTAATAGAGCTGTATACAGACAGATAGGCAGGCTATATAGCAAACTTCGTTGTGCCAGTATACCAGCCTGCATCACATCTGGGGCTGGTGTACAGGCTGGAAATATCATCCATCCCAAAACAGTGCTTTTAGGGATTATTTTAGCTCTCTATAGGCAGGAATAAGGTTATAGTGGAAATTAGTATACGCCAAAACACTCTGTATTCTCGTCAGCGTTTGTGTCTGACCAGTCGACCTGCTGGGATTTAACCTCTAATCTGTAATCTCAGTGTCCAGCTAAAAACCAACTCTTGATTGCATTCATTTACCATTTTTGTGCAACAGGAGTGGGTTGTAGCGGAAATTATTATACGCCAAAACACTCTGTACACTCGTGTCAGCATTTGTGTCAGACCGTTATAGCTGCTTTAATTTAATCTCCAATCTTAGTATCTAGCTAAAAAACAACTTGTCAGCCTTCATTTACCATTTTTTGAGGCAGGAGGGGGTTGTAGCTCCAATTTGTATACGCCAAAACACTCAGTATACCAATCTCAGCGTTTGTGACTGACCGGTATACCTGCTGTAACTTAATCTCTAATCTGTTATCTCAGTGTGCAGCTAAAAAACACCTCTTGTCTGCATTCATTTACCATTTTACTGCGGCAGGAGTGGCTTGTAGCTCCAAGTAGTATACGCCAAAACACAGTACACGCATCAGCGTTTGTGTCTGACCGTTCCAGCTGCCGGGATTAAACCGCTCTACTCTGTAATTTCAGTGTGCAGCTAAAAACCATCTTTTGGACGCCTTCATTTAGCTGTATACAGGCAGCACAACATTGAAAATCCGCAAGGCCGGAGGCAAGGGACAAGGAAGTGGACATGATGGTGGTTCAGGAAGAGACCAAGGCCGTGTGCAAGCTCGAATTGCGCCACGACAAACACCCACATCATCTCGCTCGACCTTCCTGCCCCAATTTCTAGGGGACTGCAGCAGTACACCACTATTAAACCAAGACCAGTGTCAACAGGTTGTTAGTTGGATAGCGGATAATGCTTCCTGTCAGTTTGGCACCACCACATATACCCTGTCTTCCACACGGTCAAGTGTCAGTAGCACATTCCACACCCTGATCCTCCTTCCTCCCACCACACCGAGTGGTCGACCCCGGACATAACTGATCCCACACTTGGACACTCTGAAGAGCTGTTCACTTATCCGTTCTTAGATTCTGGCCAGCTCCAGTTGAAGTGGGTCATGAGGAGATCGTATGTACCGATGCACAAATATTTGAGCAGCCACGGTCTCACGAAGGCAACAGTGGGAATGTGTCTCAACAAGAGTTGGACGATGATGAGAAACAATTGCCAGAAAGTCAGAAGGAGGACCAGGGTGCGGAAGTGGAAGACGATGTGGTGGATGATCCAGTAACTGACCCAACCTGGCAGGAGGACATGCAGAGCGAGCACAGCAGTGCACAGGGGGAGTAAGGCGTAGCATCACAACAGGCTGGAAGAAGCAGGGTGGTGGCCGCAGGCAGAAGGCAGGCAACCGTTCCCTGGAACAACAACACGACAGAAGTTGCCAGTACAACTGTTAGGTCTTCCCGAGTCTGGCTGCAGATAATTCCAAAAAGGCAATTTGCAACACCTGCCATGCCATCATCAGCAGGGGTAGCAAAACTAGCAGCCTGACCACCACCAGCATGATCAGGCACATGTCAGCAAAGTACCTGACTTTGTGGGATGTACACCAGAGTCCAGGAGCAGTGTCTGCGGGTGACACCGCTGCGTATTCCACTGTTGTGAGTGCAAGACAATCCCCTGTCCATACTGCATGCAAAGATGCCTCCTGTCCTTCACCTGTAGTTGCACAAGCAGAAATAGCACCATCATCAACCACGTCCTTGTCCCAGCGCAGTGTTCAGTTATCCATACACCAATCTTTGGAACGCAGGCGCAAATACGCTGCCATCACCCCACATGCCACCGTTATAAATGTACACATTTCGCGACTGCTTGTGATGGAAATGTTGCCTTTTAGGCTAGTGGAGACGGAAGCATTCCGCGACCTGATGGTGGCTGCTGTACCACGTTACTCGGTCCCCAGCCGCCACTATTTCAAACATCAGACGTGCCCTTAACAATGCAGTTTCAGGCAAAGTCCACCTAACCACGGACACGTGGACAAGTGCTTGTGAGCAGGGCCGGTACATCTCGCTGACGGCACACTGGGTTAATATTCTGGAAGCCAGGACCCAGTCTGAGCTTGGGATGGAACATGTCCTTCCGACACCAAGGATTGCAGGCCCTAACTCAGTCAGGGTTTCACCCACAGTGTACAGCTCCGGAACGTCATGTTCCTCAGCCTCCTCCTCCTCCACTTCACCTTCCACACCAGTCCCAAGCTGGAAGCACTGCAGCACTGCCTCGGCTAAGAGGCAACAGGCTGTGCTGAAGCTAATATGCGTAGGTGACAAACCCACAATACTGAAGAGTTGTGGACAGCTTTGAAACAGCAGGCAGATCACTGGCTCATACCGCTGAACCTACAGCCAGGCATGGTCGTGTGTGACAATGGCCAGAACCTGGTGGCGGCTCTGAGGTGAGGCGAGCCTACACATGTTCCATACGTGGCCCATGTGCTCAACCTCGTGGTTCAGCGGATTCTTAAATCCTACCCGGAGCTCTCGGATCTGCTCGTCAAAATATGCCGCCTGTGTGCCCATTTTAGAAAGTCACCTACTGCTTCTGCTGCCCTTGCCGGCTTTCAGCAGTCTGATGTCCCCACGCGTTGGAATTCCACACTGCACATGTTGGTCAGGATTTGTGAGCAGAAGAGGGCAGTTGTTGAGTACCATCATCAACAAGGCCGTCGGTATACGATTCAAACTCCACACATAAGACCTCAGGAGTGGACATATATGTCCGACATATGTACCATCCTCCAAAACTTTGAGAACTCCACCAAGATGGTGAGTGGTGATGACGCCATCATTAACGTCAACATCCCGCTTCTCTGTCTTCTAAAACGCTCTCTGCTCAAAATCAAAGACGATGCATTGCAGGCGGAGCACGAAGAGTTGGAGCAAGAAACCGTACTGGGTGATTACACACAGCCCAGCCTCATCTCATCCCAACATGCATTGGAGGACTATGACGAGGAAGAAGAGGATGAAGAAATACAGCTACTTTCATGCGGAATTGACGGTAATACATGCACAACCATCATACCGTCGGTTCAGCGTGGATGGCCAGAGGGCAGGGGAGAGGAGGAGGAGAAGGAGGAGGAGGAGGAGGATGAGGCCAGCATGGACAGTCAGGCTGTTGGTGAGGACCCTGAAGTCTTGCCTGTTAACAGTCTGGCGCACATGGCTGACTTTATGTTACGCTGCCTGTCTCGTGACCCTCACGTTATCAACATCTTGGCGGACACTCATTACTGGTTGGTGACACTTTTAGACCCACTCTACAAGGAGAACTTAATTGCGCTTATTCCCAAGGCGGAAAGGTCTACAAAAATGCTGCAGTACCAGAAGGCCATAGTGGCAGAATTTGTCAAAAAATTCCCTTCTGAAAACGCTAGCGGCAGAGGTCACGATTCGGAATACAACCAAGGCTTCCGGCCGAGAGAGGCACAAGTCCAATCCAGCAGAGGTAGGGGAACACTGTCAAAGATCTGGGACACTTTTCTCAGCACCTCCCGTACCACAGGCACAGAGGTGCGGGGTAGTGTCACAAGGACTGCAAAGTTTGCGAAGATGCTGAGGGAGTACCTTGGCGATCGTACAAAAGTGCTCCTAGATTCCTCTGTGCCTTATAATTATTGGGTATCCAAGCTGGACACATGGCAGGAATTGGCTCTCTACACCTTGGAAGTCCTGGCCTGCCTTACCACTAGCGTTTTGTCAGAGCGTGCTTTTAGTGCCGCAGGTGGAATCATTACTGATAAACGCATCCGCCTGTCAACTGAAAATGCTGACAGGCTGACTCTGATCAAGATGAACAAGGGTTGGATTGGGCCTGACTTCACCACGCCACCCCCAAATGATAGCGGAATTTAAATTTTGTGCTGGTAAATTGCCATGCACCTCCGCACATCCACACATGGGTACACACTTCATGACTTTGGCTACTTGCTGTACTGCTCCTCCTTCTCCTCATCCGCCACCATCATATGATCAGTGCGACCATGGTTCATGATGCCACGAAAACATAATTTATTTACATCAAATTTTTTAGTCCATGCTTACAGAATGGGCATTACAAGTACAGGAGACCTGCTCCTTTGTAATGGGAACAATATTTAGAGGCTATCCTCCATGTTTCTTTCCAGGGTCATTGAGGTGCCTCCCAATTTTTGGCTGCCCTGCCAAAAGGCAATACTACAAAAGACCCACTTCCTTAAAATGGGAACATTATTTAAAGAGGCCCTCATGCATGTCTCTTTCCAGGGGCATTGGGGTGCCTCCCAATTTTTGACTGCCCTGCCAATGGGCAATACCGCAAAAGACCCACTTCCTTATAATGGGCACATTATTTAAAGAGGCCCTCATGCATGTCTCCAGGGGCATTGGGGTGCCTCCCAATGTTTAGCAGCCCTGCCTAGACCAATACTACAAGAGACCAACTTCCTTATAATGAGCACATTATTTAAAGACGCCCCCATGCACATCTCTATCCAGGGGCATTGGGGTGCTTCGCAATGTTTAGCAGCCCTGCCTAGGGCAATACTACAAAAGACCCACTTCCTAATAATGGGCACATTATTTACAGAGGCCCTCATGCATGTCTTTATCCAGGGGCATTGTGGTGCCTCACAATGTTTAGCAGCCCTGCTTAGGGCAATACTACAAAAGAACCACTTCCTTATAATGGGCACATTATTTAAAGAGGCCCTCATGCACCTCTCTATCCATGGGCATTGAAGTGCCTCCCAATTTTTGGCAGCCCTGCCTAGGGCAATACTACAAAAGACCCACTTTCTTATAATGGGCACATTATTTAAAGAGGCCCTCATGCACGTCTCTATCCAGGGGCATTGGGGTGCCTCGCAATGTTTAGCACCCCTGCCTAGGGCAATACTACAAAAGACCCACTTCCTTATAATGGGCACATTATTTAAAGAGGCCCTCATGCACGTCACTATCCAGTGGTATTGGGGTGCCTCCCAATGTTTAGCAGCCCTGCCTAGGGCAGTACTACAAAAGACCCACTTCCTTATAATGGGCACATTATTGAAAGAGGCCCTCATGCACGTCTCTATCCAGGGGCATTGAGGTGCCTCCCAATGTTTAGCAGTCCTGCCTAGGGCAATACTACAAAGACCCACTTCCTTATAATGGGCGCATTATTTAAAGAGGCCCTCATGCACCTCTCTATCCAGGGGCATTAGAGTGCCACCCAATTTTTGGCTGCCCTGCCAAAGGGCAATACTACAAAAGACAAACTTCCTTAAAATGGGCACATTATTTAAAGAGGCCTTTATGTACGTCTCTTCCCAGGGGCATCGGAGTGCCACACAATTTTTTAAAAGAAATTCTTTTATGTAATCCAAAAAACTAACAAGTGGGTATGAGCCCTTAATATTTTCTCCTGGAAAATCCATTTTGGTTTCATTTTGTAACGTTTTCTTGACAGTCCGTAAAAGTGGCGTAATAGTCTGACAACATTGTTCACAGCAGTGACCTTGGAGTCTGAAATGCTTACAGGGGTCTTCCCCATGCTGTTCCCATGTCATTTGAGCACTGTTCTGGTACTTTTGTGCCATTTTTAGGGTTTATCCGTGCTGCCGGCAGTGATTTCATAAAAATACTCGGGTCTCCCATTGGATAACATTGGGCTTGGTGCTCGGGCCGAGTACACGAGTATCTTGGGATGCTCGGCCCGAGCTTCGAGCACCCGAGCATTTTAGTACTCGCTCATCTCTAATAGGCATCATACTCAGGGCCGGCTCCAGGTTTCTGTGGGCCCCGGGCGAAAAGGTCTCAGTGGGCCCCCTTTAAGTACATATCGCGGACTATATATATATATATATATATACTATATATTGCCGCACACTTACTGCAAGCCCCATAGACAATGCATGGGGCTTGCCGCAAACGTGTAGCAAGTGCAGCCTCTAGACGGAAAATGCGGCAGATGCGGGTTTTTTTTTACCGCAACTGCCACATTTTTAAAAAAACTCCTATGTGAAGGCAGCCTTACAGGAGCAGTGACTGCTGAAACCAGCAAGAGCTGTTTCTGATAGTGAGTATATTACACGTTGTTAGGAGCGGGCTAAAATGCGATTGCGTTCCCTTGCGCTTTTTAAAAATACACTTCAAATGCAAAATGTTGCATTTTTGTGCGTCTGAGGATGTTTGGTATATAGACAAGCATTCTCAAGCACACAAATAATGCCAGCAGCTCAATGGAGCCACACTGCATTATGGGTGGCAGCCAAGCGGAGTGTCTGGCCGTCCGGATCTCTCTTCTCCTCACCTTTCTTCTTGCCGCTCCGGTCTCCTCCGGTCGCTCTGCACATATCAGCACAGTGATGACAACATCGTGCCCCTCCATGCTGAGCTGCAGAATGCAGACAGCGGCAGAAGAGACTCTGGAGAAGAATGCTGCTGGCAAAGGCGGCTGAGACTATAGGAGCGGAATCCACAGGGGGCTACCACTGGTACACATACCTTGTACGCACACGGCTCCGCTCCATACACCTCGTACGCACGCGGCTCTGCTCCATACACCTCCTACCCACGCGGCTCTGCTCCGTACACCTCGTACACACACGGCTCTGCTCCGTACACCTCGTACACACACGGCTCTGCTCCGTACACCTCGTACACACACGGCTCTGCTCCGTACACCTCGTACACACGCGGCTCTGCTCCGTACACCTCGTACACACGCGGCTCTTCTCCGTACACCTGGTACGCACGCAGCTCTGCTCCGTACACCTATGGCTCTGCTCCGTACACCTCGTACACACACGGCTCCGCTCCGTACACCTCATACACACACGGCTCTGCTCCGTACACCTTGTACACACACGGCTCTGCTCCGTACACCTCGTACACACACGGCTCTGCTCCGTACACCTAGTACCCACTCGGCTCCGCTCCATACACCTCATACACACGCGGCTCTGCTCCGTACACCTCGTACACACGCGGCTCTTCTCCGTACACCTGGTACGCACGCGGCTCTGCTCCGTACACCTATGGCTCTGCTCCGTACACCTCGTACACACATGGCTCCGCTCCGTACACCTCATACACACATGGCTCTGCTCCGTACACCTCGTACACACACGGCTCTGCTCCGTACACCTAGTACCCACTCGGCTCCGCTCCATACACCTCATACACACACGGCTCCGCTCCATGCACCTCGTACACACTCGCCTCTGCTACATTCACACTGTAAATCCCTCCTGACCCCACACATAACCTTCACCTAATTGCCATACACCTAGTACACACTTACCTCTGCTACATTCACACTGTAAATGCCTCCTGACCACACACAAACTTCACCTAATTGCCATACACCTAGTACACACTCACCTCTGCTACATTCACACTGTAAATGCCTCCTGACCCCACACATAACCTTCACCTAATTGCCATACACCTAGTACACACTCACCTCTGCTACATTCACACTGTAAATGCCTCCTGACACCACACATAACCTTCACCTAATTGCCATACACCTAGTACACACTCACCTCTGCTACATTCACACTGTAAATGCCTCCTGACCACACACAAACTTCACCTTATTTGAGCATCATTCATGGTGGCCAGCACAGTCCTGGATACACTGAAGAGCTGATCATGTGACCCCTGACTCCTCCCCATCCATTGACATCATCATAGGTCTTGTAAGCACACTAGCACAGAGTGTGCAGCTCTGTCGGCTCCCATGGAGGGGGGAGGAGGGAGACCCTCCGGTGCTGCAGGAGCCTGAAAATGGCCCCCCAGCTGCCCCCTGGATATGGCCCTGGCTGTGGGGGCAGTGCTCAGGGGCCCCTGAGGCTAGGGTCACACTTGGATTGTGACCCTAGTTTTATGCAAGTATTGTATGTTGCAGCGCATAGCGTTTAATGCTATGCGCTGGAGGCAGCCCATAGAAACCCGACGTTTACCTTGACAACCACTGGTTGTCAATGTAAACATCGGGTTTCTATGGGCTCAGTTGCTGGCAGCGCATAGCGTTAAACGCTCTGCGCTGCAGCAGACAATACTTGCGTCAGGCTAGGGTCACAACACAAGTGTGACCCTAGCCCTCAGGGGCCCGGTGGGCCCCCTCCAAGCAGTCGGGCCCCGGCATTTGCCCGGGTACGCCGGGTGCTGACGCCGGCCCTGATCATACTGACTAAATACACAGTTGTTGGAACAAGTCCTGTTACAACTCTAAGGGTACCTTTACACGCGGCTACATTTCTAGGGTGGCTACAGGTAACTTACTGCTTGCAGTGAAATCATGGAGACAAGGTTCTATCTTGTTGCTGTGTACAAATGGAATAATCTCTCCATGATTTCACTGCAACCAGTAAGTTACCTGTAGCCACCCTAGAAATGTAGCCGCGTGTAAAGGTACCCTAAGGCTAGGGTCACACCTGCGGTATTTTTATACATCCGGTTCCGGTTTTGAGCATTAAAAATGCTCAAAACCGCATTCGGATCCACAGCCTATAATCTTCAATAGAAAATCCAGATTGCACTATTTGCAATCCAGTTACCGCATCCGGTTTTGCAGCCTGCGGTTAAAATCATGCAGGCTGCATTTTTTGGAGCGGTTGCAAGACCGGATTAGTTTTTTTTATAACATGGGTGCCTATGGGAACAGGATCCGGTTCTGCAAGGTACATAAATGTACCTTGCAGAGCCGGATACGGATGCGGATGCAGTTTTCAAAACTGCAAAAAACCCGCATTTTAAAACTGGATGTATTATTGCATCCAGACTTGGAATGAGGGTTGCAATTTTACTATCAAAAGATAGTATAAAGGCACACAATAAAACTGCATCCGGTAATGGATGCGGTCACTGGATTGTGCCTTTTAAGTGTGACCCTAGCCTTAGGTTCAGGGGCGTAACTACAATAGATGCAGGGGTTGCGATCGCACCCGGGCCCTGGAGCCAAGGGGGGCCCCAAAAGTCCCTTTGGCCTATAGAAAAAGGCTAATGCTATTAAAGATTTGCAATAATTGGGGGCCCCGTTGGAGCTTTCGCATCGGGGCCCCTGGGCCTGATGTTACGCCACTGCTTAGGTTATATGTTCACACTGGTCATTTTTAATGCGTTTTTGGAGCTGTGTTTTTTTTAAACTGCACCAAAAACGGATCAGTCCCTGCATCTGTCATCAAAGTAAATGTGATTTTCTGTTTCCTGTGCAGACGCTGCATTTCTGACTGCTGTGCTAGTGGTGCAGAAAGCGGATCCAGAAAATAATGAGTGTCAACTAATGCCCTGTTTTGCTGCTTCCCTTTCTCCATTGACTCCATTTATAAAAAAAAAAAAAAAAAAGCATCACCAACAGATTGGTATTCACACGGTCCATTTGTAATGCCTTTTCACTGCACTTTCCACACCACCAAGGCTCCAATTATACTCCCCAGTGATCCCACAGTGTGCTCCGGTGATTTGATGCAGTGATCTGTTACTGCGCAATTCCCAGAAGTAACATGTCACTGGACACTGCGGAACTTGGGAAGTTAAAAAAGTGTGTGTGGGTCTTTCTGTGTCCATCCCCGCCTCTTATGGAATAGTACTGTGTTTTTGCTTTGAAAAAACAGAAGCACAGCACTAAGAAAAACGGAGCAAAAAAGCAACACAAACGGATGATGCGATTGTTCTGCTTTTTTGCAAAAAGAGGATCTGTTTTGGGTGCAGGAAATGCACCAAAACAGATCTCCTAAAACAGAACATGAATGGCCAGTGGGCACATAACCTTAGTGTACATTGCTACAATCTAGAGACACCTGTGTTCTAGATGCAGCATGTTTTCTTTGCAGAGACGCTCGTGTCTTGTGCAGGAGAATGCACTGCACATGTCCACAATCAGGACTCTGGGTGCAGTGGAGCAGTAGATTGTCGCTGTGTTTTTCCACCGTGAGCACTCATAACTCCACAACCATAAATTGACATGCTGTGACGCGGGAAGGCGCACCACATGTCAGTTTTGTGCTGCAGAGAAAACAAGCAAAGTGGACACAGGATTTCTATAAATCCATCCACTGTGCTTGTACTGTACGACGCAGGAAAAAATGCTGCATCCAAAGCACTGATAACACCGATCACGGGCACTCACCATTAAAATAAATGTTGGTCATGAGTCTCTGTGTGAGTGGCCAGTTACATGATGGCATGCATGTGATTTGCTACTTATGGTCATGTGATGACTACTTTTCTCCAGCTTCTATTGTGAGAAGCCAAAGACATTTAGTCTGCACATGAGCACAATCTTCAAATGACATACACGTCATCACAAGACTGGGAATTGTGAGAGTGTGTGCACCATGGACAGGATCGATCAGCCACTAGCTGTACAATCACAGCCATTAATGTTTAACTCTAAAAACACTGCAGTGTTTCAGCAATAAAAACACTTTTACATGTGTGTATAGGCAGAGATGTGTCAGTCTCTGTCAGCGGGCGGGGAGAAGCCGACAGGGACCAATGTGTATGACTACTGCATGGTGCAGCTTGGTCCCCGGCTGCTAATGAGTTTTTCACCGAATCGCCGCAGTGTACCAGAGTTGGTGCATATTCACATCTGCATATGTAAAATTACCCAGATTCTCAGCCACAAAAGATGGAGTATGTAAAACACCTTTGTTTCTCACTTACCATCTGCATGTCATGCAAGTGCTATGCGAGTGTAATTTTTTTTGTTTAGGTGAGGAAAAAAAGCATAATCACATGACATATGGATGCTTGGTGAGGAAAATAACGCATGGCATTCTCCTGACATTCACCAACTTTCTGGCTGAGAATCTGAGCGATTTTATATACATAGATGTGAATACACCCTTAAACATACATGGCGATGATTGTACAGCCAGTGGCTGATACGTGCTGCCCACGGTTTGTATCAGCTGACAGGTTACTTTTAAATAAGAATCAAAACATCATATGCAACTGAGAATGGAATCAATAAAAACTTCAGCGTAATTTACAAAAAACAACCCTCCCACCACTGCATCGATGTAAAACACAGATTACTGAACGAAAAAAGTTGTGCACATTTTTTTCAACACTTAAAGTGCATCACAAATACCTTGTGATCTTTGTGGGGCTGAGTCCTGAGACCCCCCTAACAATTGCTAAAAACACTGCTATTAAAAGCAGTGCATACATTGAGTGGTGGGGACCCTATAGGTTTAGTATTGACCCCATTCAATGTTCTATGTGTGGGCTGCTTACACTTCAGAGCGGTGTTTTGAGCATTTGTTTCTGGTTTTGGGACTCAGCCCCTCACTGATCACAATCTGTTTGCAGTGCATATTGAATTTAACAAAAAAAAATATTATGATACTAAATAAAATTCAAGTTACTCGTAAAAGGGGTTATCCAGGACTATATATACTTTTTACTGTAGATTAGGGATGAGTGAGTAGAATCGTTACTATTCGGTACTCGCCGAATAGTAACGATATTCGGGCCACTCGCTACTCCCCGACTTTCTTGTGATTTCTCGGGAGTAGTGAGTAGTCCTTTCACTTTCGTAGTGTATCTATATATACACTGCGAAATTGCACTAAAAGTGAATAAAAGTTGTTAAAAAAAAAAAAAAAAAAGCCATACTCACCTCTCCGATGGCTGCAACGGGAACGGCAAAGAAGACATCCGATCAATGACAAGGACCTGTGAGTCTGGCCAGTTTGCCAGGTCTTGAAAGGGGAACAATGACCAGGCAATCTGGGCAATCAGGTGGCTGGTATCGATCAGGTGGTTTGTGACGTCTGGCCATCTGATTGGCCAGATCGCTACCAGCCATCTGATTGGCTGTCAGACTCACAGGTCCTTGTTGTTGATCAGATGTCTTCTTTGCTGGTCCCGGTGCAGGCGTCGGATAGGTGAGTATATTTTTTAACAACTTTTATTCACTTTTAGTGCACTTTCGCAGTCTATATATAGATGCACTGCGAAAGTACTTGCCCGGCCCATTTATTAACGTTGAGTACCGAGTAACAATGAGTACCGAGTATCAGGACCTACTCATTGTGAGTATAGCGGGTCTGATTATTGCAGTACTCGCTCATCCCTACTGTAGATCTAAGAATGAACAGACAGGTAGTTGCCGACTACCTGCCTGTTTTGCCCAGTGCAAATCTCTACCGGCACAGAGAGGACACAGACAGCTCCTGCCAGTGATTCTGCAGCTTCGGCTCATGTCGCATCTACAGAGCAGCTCTTCTTCTTCCACTCTGCTCTGTTGACAGAGCTGAACTGCTGATGTTATGCTGATTAACAGCTGACTTCCTGCTGCATAACTGTGTAACAACAACTGTCAATCAGCAGGAAATTATAGAAAAAGATAAAGGAGACAAGCGAGGCGCAATAGTGCCCTATCAATATGACACTGATTCCACACTCAGATCAAAAAGAGGTGCACTCACCTGGTCTAGTTGTGTGCACCCACAACAAGTTTTTATGGCATGTAGTTATAAGCTGCTGTAGGACCTCCATCGCCACGTAGCACGTGTAAAGATAATCAGATCCACGGATGATGTGTAGACAGTCCGTGCTACTTGAAATAATCAGTCACAAGTCTTTAGGTAAAAGACCCCCCTTCTTTATTTCCACCTACGCATTTCAGTGCCACTCCGGGCACCGTCATCAGGGTATTACATGTGTCATACAACCACAACTTATATTTCACATATACCAGATGATCCAGATAAACGTCATTAATGACAAGCAAGTCATCATCAGTGATGGGCGGTGCATCCCATCCTTGGAAAAAAAAATAAAAAATACAAAGAAATCCATGACACTTTCTAACATCCTATCTATCTCTCATAATATATGCTCAGAAACAGGGTCAATAAGTAAATAAGTATAGAATAATATTAAAGTAATATAAAAATCCCTAAGTTTTTTATTAATCACTAAAAAACAAATCTATATGAAAATCTATAAAAAGAAGATCAGATCTCATTCGAACTCATCCATGAAAGTGTTATATACTATATGGTCCTAGTTTAGTGGTGTTTAAGCTGATGTTCCACCACATCAGTGTGATTTCTATTCATCTTGTCTCTATAACAGTTCATTTTCAGTATATTGGTGAATAATGCAAATAAATATGTGAATAAGCTAGTGAACATGCTACAAATACAATAAACTAATGTGCAATCATACTGTTGATTAATGAATGAAAATAAATGTGAAATTTTTTTTTATAATAAATGTGCCTAAATATGTGTGGTTTCTATTTGTGATTGTCTTTGTGTCCTGTGAAAGAATCTCTTAAAAATTAACAAGTGCTAGAATAGACTATGTGTAACTCTACGAACCAGCAATGAACCACCCTGGACTGCAACCCACCTCCAGGCAGTTCAAAGCTACTACACTCCCTTTTCAATCATCCAAAAATATAGACATGTCAATATACTAAAAAATACAATAAATATCTAAAACTGTAAAAATATACAAAATGCTATAATACATATATATAAAAGAATTTTATCAAGAACGCTACATTAATTATTATCGGTTCTTATCACATATATATCCATTTACAAAAATTCAGCAAAAACATCTCTTTCTTTATATATAGAACTGCTTATTCACAAAAAGCCACAAGATGGCGATCATGAGATATCATGTACCACTGATGTTGTTGCCACGGTGATGGTTAAATTTGCTGTTCTTCTATAATTTTCCGCCACTAGAGGTCTCACTACTAGCAGGGAGAAAAGACCTTTGTTCATAACTAAAGACAGGTTTTAAATTCGTTTATATAAGCTCAGTGATGATATTCAAGCCTTTAGGTTTTATTGTGTTCAATTTGAACATCCAATATTTTTCCCTGTTCTTTAACACCTCAAACCTATTAGTCACATAAGGGGGTACGTGATCTATAGGGATGAGCTTCATTTTAGTCGGATCCTTATTGTGGAATAAACTGAAGTGATAAGAAACTCCATGCTGCTTAAATCCCTTGGAGATATTAGCTCTATGTTTATTCATTCTGTCATGTAAGGGCTGCACTGTCCTACCTACATACTGGAGCTTACATGGACACTCCAGCATGTAGATTACATAAGATGTTGAGCAATCCATGTCACATTTTATAGGGAAAACTTCACCATTGATATTAGAGTGAAAGTTTGTCAATTCTTGTATTATTCCACAGCATTTACATCTATTTTTCCGACATTTTGAGGTTCTTTTCTGTGTTTGATTTATAGAAAGGTCATGATTTTTATTTAATTTTAGGCGGCTGGGTGCTATCATACTCTTTACATTAGGGGCCCTTCGATATGTGATGCCTGGTTTACTGGGGATTATATCTTTAAGAATGGGGTCACTCTGAAGTACAGCCAAATGTTTACTCAAAATGTTTTTGATGGATTTGTGGCATTTATTGTATTGTGTGATAAAATTAAATACATGAGACCTCTTTTCACTGATATACTTTTTAGGAGCAATCCCTTTGGTCTATTTGGCCACTGAAAGCACGAGCATTTTTTACCAGGATCTTAGGATATTTCCTGTCTAAAAATTTCCTTTCCAAAATTTCAGATTGTTTTGTATAATCATCAATATTTGAACAGTTCTTTCGGATTCTTTTGAATTGATTTGTTGGTATATTTTTGAGCCACTTGTCATAGTGACCACTATTAAAATTAATAAAGGAATTCTTGTCCACCATTTTAAAGTACGTTTTTGTGCAAATCTGAGAATTTTCGATAAAAACAGTTAAATCTAAAAAATTAATAGTATTTATATGCATTGTGACTTCAAAAGATAATCCCCATACATTATTTAAAATAATTTCTAAAAAGATGTTAAAATCCGCCTTCTCTCTATCCCAGATTATAAATAGGTCATCAATGAAGCTCTTATAAAATATAAGACCATTTTTATGAATATTATTAAAAATATAAATTTCTTCAAATACCCCCATAAAAACATTTGCATAAGAGCAAGCTACTTTCGATCCCATAGCTGTCCCGTGGCATTGGTGGTACATGATATTATTAAAAGAGAAGTAGTTATTATGCAAAATAAATTTCAAACCATCTAAAATGAATTCCACCATTTCCGGAATAAGATCATTGTCTTTCTTTAAATAATATTCAGCGCACATCATCCCTATTTCATGGGCAATATTCGTATACAGCGACGAGACATCCATTGTTACCAACATGTAGGAGTCTTTCCATGATATGTCTTTTAAAAGTCTTATGATGTCAGTTGAATCTTTAATGAAGCTTTCCAGTTCCACTACATATTTTTGCAGTTTCCTATCTATAAATTGTGCTAGATTGTTGGTTAGGGAATTAATCCCGAAAATGGTGGGTCTTCCAGGTGGATTTATCAAGCATTTGGGCACCTTAGGCAGGTGGTACAAGAATGGAGTACTAGGATGATTGGTTACTAGAAACTTTTTTTCAGTTTCTGTAATTATGTTATTTTTATATGCTGTTATTATTTTATGATTACCGTATATACTCGCGTATAAGCCGAGTTTTTTAGCCCAAAAATTGGGCTGAAAAGTCCCCCCCTCGGCTTATACGCGAGTTATACTTATCCCTCCGCTGTCCCGCCGCCGCCATCGCGCTCTTCCGTCTTCATCCAGCGTCTTCTGTCTTCTTCCGGCTTCCTCCGATGGGCGCAGGCAATGACGTCATTGCCGGCGCGCCAGAGGAGGAAGCCGAAAGAAGACGGAAGACGCTGGATGAAGATGGAGGAGCGTGATGGTGGCGGCGGGACAGCAGCAGCGGGACAGCGGAGGGATAAGTATACTAATCTCTTCCTTTACAGGATTACTACCCAAGGGGGTGCCTGTATACTGATATGGGGGGGGCTGCTGTATATACCTCTGGGGCTGTATATACCTCTGGGGCTGCATATACCTCTGAGGCTGCATATACCTCTGGGGCTGCATATACCTCTGGGGCTGCTGTATACTACCTAAGGGCTGCTGTATACAACCACTGGGGCTGCTGTATACCTCTGGGGCTGTATATACCTCTGGGGCTGCTGTATACTACCTAAGGGCTGCTGTATACTACCACTGGGGCTGCTGTATACCTCTGGGGCTGTATATACCTCTGGGGCTGCTGTATACTACCTAAGGGCTGCTGTATACTACCACTGGGGCTGCTGTATATACCTCTGGGGCTGCTGTATACGTCTGGGGCTGTATATACCTCTGGGGCTGTATATACCTCTGGGACTGCTGTATACTACCACTGGAGCTGCTGTATATACCTCTGGGGCTGCTGTATACAACCAATGGGGCTGCTGCTGTATACTACCACTGGGGCTGCTGTATATACCTCTGGGGCTGCTGTATACTACCACTGGGGCTGCTGCTGTATACCACACTGCTGGGGGCTGTATACTTGTGCTGGGGTCCACCCTTGGCTTATACACGAGTCAATAGGTTTTCCCAGGTTTTGGGGGCAAAAGTTGGGGGGTCGGCTTATACACGGGTCGGCTTATACACGAGTATATACGTTATAAATTTTTGTTGAACCAGGATACGAATTATCTCCAACTTTTTTTTATAACATTTTGAATCTGACAGTAGTCTATCTGCCTCCTTTAAATAATCTGTTGTATTCTGTAATACAATGCCACCTCCTTTATCTGCTGATCTGATCACTATTTGGGTATTACTTTTCAGGCTTTTCAGCGCTTCTCTTTCTTCTTGTGAAAGAGTATTTTTGTATATAGTGTTCTTATCCTTCAATAATCTATCTTTCTTCATGTCATTCAGTAACAAGTCCTGGAAGGTCTCTAAAAATGCCCCCTACTTTCTATAGGGTAAAAAGTAGAGTTCCTTTTCAGGGGTTGTTTATGGGGATACATTTTCTGACTATTTTCCGGTTCCAAATCATCATCTTTTTTATTAGTAGCATTTTCTGGTTTTAAAAGGAAGTGGCGCTTCAGGGTTAACCTCCTTATAAACTGGTGGACATCTAAGAACAACTCAAATTCATCAGGCTGATTTGTTGGGCAGTAAATAGTCCTTTTTTCATCAAACTCATCTCTGCAGTAGAGGGTGTGTAATCATACAAATTAATTACGTTACATTCAATATCTTGCTTTTTCAATCCATAAAAGTTATTCTTCCTCTTTTTCTCTTTACCTTTCCCTCTATGTCCTCTTTTTTTCTTTTGCCCAATAATGGGCTGAAAAATGTAGTGATATTGCTCTTTGTGTGTTTCACCGTGGATAAAAAAGGGACCACTCCTTTTTGGTTTTTTGAGTTATCAAGAATAATTCTGTCACTCTGAGTATTTTCATCAATAATTAGTTCTTTATTATTACGTTCCTTTCCACTATCAGAGGTCCCAGTTTCTTCCTCAAACCTTATTAAGCTTGATTCAGATGGAGTTTTATTTATTCTATTGTCTTTACTGGATTCAAGCACAGTTTTGTTTATTCCATTATTATTACTGAGGAGTATTATGGGTTTCAACGGTCTCTCCTAGTGATGAGCGAATCCTAAATTACTCGGAATCGCTTGACTCTAGCGAGTCCGAGCCCGGGACTCGCTACTCGTTGCGAGTCTAGCGAGTCCAATGTTAATGAATGGGGAAGCGAGTAATAGCGAGTAGTGTGCGATTTACAAATCACAGATGTGTCTCGGAAGCTTCAGC
This sequence comes from Allobates femoralis, assembly GCA_033576535.1. Lineage (NCBI taxonomy): Eukaryota > Metazoa > Chordata > Amphibia > Anura > Aromobatidae > Allobates > Allobates femoralis. The sequence goes on along the minus strand of JARQOC010000006.1, from coordinate 214,213,897 downwards.
CTGCCATTGATTTGCATTGGACTTGTTTACTGTGCAAGTAATCGCTGGGAAACTCTCACAGATAAGAGTCCGGCCGTCTTCTCTGTGCTGGCTGCCGCAGCTCCAGGGTCCTGGAGCCCGCCTGCTGCCTGATGTAACAGAGCTGAGATTGTTCTCAGTCTGCTCATTCCCTGTGCATAGACATCTATATCTATGCATAGGGGATGTAGCAGAGAGGACATCGCGTTTTGGACTGCGTCGTACGGAAGAGGATTTTTTTAATTAAAGATGGAGTCCCTAATGGCTTTTTTTTTTATTTCTAATAAAATTTTTTCTCTGTGTTGTGTTTTTTTTAAAACAATTTAATAGAAATTCATGGCGGTCATGTCTAATATTGGCGTGACCGCCATAAATTTCGGGCTTAGGGCCAGCTGATAATACAAAGCTGGCCCTAACCTCTTTATTACCCAGCGTGCCACCGCCACCAGGGCCGCTGGAAGAGCAGGGTTCAGCGCCAGAGGATGGCGCTTCAATGAACGCGCCATCTTCTCGGACGGCTGCGGGCTGCAATTTGCAGCGGGGGGTGCCCAGAAAGCTTGGGCATCCCTGCGCTGCGGATTCCAGCCCCCAGCTGCTTAGCTGTACCTGGCTAGACATAGAAATTGCGCGGAGCCCCATGCATTTTTTTTTTATTATTTCATGAAATTCATGAAATAATAAAAAAAAGGGCTCCTCTATATTCTTGTGTCTGGCCAGGTACAAATAGGCACCTGGGGGTTGGGGGCAGCCCGTCGCTGCCTGCTGGATCCGGCTGGTTCCAGAAATACGGCGAAGCCCATGTAATTTTTTTTCTGAAAAATCAATAAAACAATCCTAAAAAAGGGACTTATTAACCCCTCGCCCATGGTCCAGGGGTTAATAAAGATGCAGTCCCTTTTATTTACATTGCTTTATGGATTTGTCAGAAAAAAATTTCACGTGGGCTTCGTCGTATTTCCAGAACCAGCCGGATCCAGCAGGCAGCGACGGGCTGCCCCCAACCCCCAGGTGCCTATTTGTACCTAAGCTAAGCAGATGGGGGCTGGAATCCGCAGCTCAGGGATGCCCAAGCTTTCTGGGCACCCCCCGCTGCAAATTGCAGCCCGCAGCCGCCCCAGAAGATGGCGCGTTCATTGAAGCGCCATCCTCTGGCGCTGAACCCCGCTCTTCCAGCAGCCCTGGTGGTGGTGCCACGCTGGGTAATAAAGGGGTTAATACCAGCTTTGTTATACAAGCTGGTATTAAGCCCGAGATTCTTAATGTCAGGCCATGTTTGACCCAGCCACTAAGAATCTCCAATAAAGGGTTAAAAAAAACCCACACAGAGAAAAATGTTTACTAGAAATAAAAAAAAAAAGCCATTAGGGACTCCATCTTTAATTAAAAAAATCCTCTTCCGTCCGACGTAGTCCAAAACGCGATGTCCTCTCTGCTACATCCCCTGTGCATAGATATAGATGTCTATGCACAGGGAATGAGCAGACTGAGAACAATCGCAGCTCCGCTACATCATCTCTGTGAGCAGGCGGGCTCTAGGACCCTGGAGCTGCGGCAGCCTGCACAGAGAAGACAGCTGAACTCGGCTCGCAAAGTAACAGCAGTTACTTTGCGAGTTTCCCAGCGATTACTTGCACAGTAATCAGACCAATGCAAGTCAAAGGCAATCCTAGTTTTGTCAGCGTCTCTGACAAAACTAGGATTGATATTGATTTGCATTGGACTCGTTTACTGTGCGAGTAATCACTGGGAAACTCGCAGAGTACCGAGTCCTGCGAGTCCCTTACTACTCGCCGAGTAATGAGTCCTAGCGAGTAGATTCGCCCATCCCTAGTCTCTCCCTATTTATCCTATCAATTTGTTCCTTGATCCTCTTTAAATGCTCATCTACACTCTTTTCTTCTTGCTGATTTTGTGATTGTACGATATTATTATTTTCATTTGTCTCATTACTGTCTCTATGAACTAGTGCTGTTGTTATTATCACTTTCCCCTTTATCTGATTGTTCAAATTGTCAGTTCCTTTTCTATTCTCTGTATCTGATTTATGTGATTCAGGTACTTCAACATTCTCATCAAAAAAATCATTTTCATCAAAAATCTCATCCTCTGGAATACTCAAATCTTCCTCCATACTCCCTTCTTCCATTAGCCGAGGAATCAGGGGGAAATCCTCGACACCTGTATGTAAAATAGCCAGCTGAGGGGTGAGCGGAATTTTGGCTTCCGTGAGGGTCCCCAGGAGGCTCTCCAGCAGAATCCAGAACTGCGCGATCTTGGGGCAAAACCACCAAACATGGGCTAATGTATCCCTCTGACCACACAATCTCCAGCACAGAGACGAGGTCTCCATGTTAAATCTAGCAATTCTAGCCGGGGCAGTGTACCACATCAGGTGGATTTTTTTCAGTTGTTCAACATGGTTTATGCATTTAGTCGCCCGAAGGGTACAACGAATCGCCCCCTCCCAGTCTTCCGACCCGCGGCAAAACCACGTTCCCCCTCCCATTTCTGCCTGTATGGGAGTTTTGATGTTGTGCTGTTCTCTATTAGTCTGCTGTATGTTGATGATAGACCCTTAGTCACTTCTGGACCCGACAGGAGGATCACTCGCAGGGGAGAGGGTCTGAGAGGCCCCAATTCAAGCCGGGCCTTTCTAAATGCGAGGAAGTGGGAGACCTGGCACAGCTGGAAAAAGGTGTGTTTGAGAAAAGGATATTTAGCAAATCCTCCATACAACAAAATTCGGTTATCCAGGGTTAAGTCGCCCAAAGACTCCACACCATGGTCACTCCAAGCTGTCAAGTTCAATGAGGGAATATGGAGCTGGAGTGCGGCAAAAGGAAAGGAGTCAGTGGGCAACCTGGTCCATTCTCCCAGGTCGCGCCTCCAGACGTGTAGAAGTGCCCTAATCGTGTCTAAGCTGTGAGTGATCTCAACAGGGGCCAGCGACTCAGCAGCTTGAAGGCGGCGAAGAGAGTTTCCAAGTACAGCCTGGGACTCTATCTGTGACCAGCCCAGGGTGTCACAATCATGCCACCAAATCTTGGCCGCCTCGAGCAACGCCGCCCTATAATAGGATGTCACGTCCGGGACCCCCATAACCACCACCAAGACTCAGGTACATTATTTTTTTGTGTACTCTAGGGAGTCTAGACACCCAAATGTATCTATTAGTGAGAGCTTGAATTTGGGAGAGCAGTCTCGAAGGGAAATAATGAGGGACACATCTGAAAAGGTAAAAAATTCTGGCCAGCTAAATCTTTCCGAAGGCCTGTACTCTCACCATCCATGATAGAAGAAGGACAGACTGTGTTTCCGTTGCCTTCCACAAAGCCCCAGAAGAGACTCGACATTACACCTATCCACCACCGAGAGGGAGCAACGGGTGATTCCCAAATACGGGATTCCCTCCGGTGACCAGCGGAAGGGGAGGGCATGTGAAAGGCGGTCCGCGACCTCCTGGGGAACATGTATTGGGAAAATCACGGATTTGTTTGCATTAAGCTTATAGCACGAAATTTGAGAAAAAACATTCAGCGAGGCCAGGACTCTCGGGAGTGAGGTGGACGGGTGGGTGCAAGAGACAATGATGTCATCGGCATAAAGGCCCACCACATGCTTCTTCCCTCCAACTTGGATGCCTGTGATAGATGAGTCAGCCCGGATGAAGGCGGCAAGCGGCTCTATTACCAAGGCAAAAACCAGGGGGGGACAAGGGACAACCGTCTGGTCCCGTTGGTAATACAAAAAGGCTCAGAGAGGAAACCCGAAGAAAAGACCCTGGCCGAGGGGTTCGAGTATAGGCTGAGAATCACCGACAAGATTGGTCCGGCAAAACCGAACCTACTCAGAACCTCCCTGAGGTAGACCCAGTGCACCCTGTCAAACGCTGTTTCTGCCTCCAGGGACAGGAATACACAAGGCCCCCCCCGCTTCTCAGCCAAACCAATTATGTTCAACATTCTTCTGGTTCCTTCTCTGGCTTGATGGTGAGCCACGAACCCCACCTGATCCGGGTCGACTAGGAGGGGAATCACTGCCGTCAGTCTGGATGCAATTAATTTGGAATACATTTTTAAATCGGTGTTCAACAGTGAGATCGGACGATAGGTCTCCGGGAATTCCGAGTTTTTGCCGGGTTTAGGGATGGTCGTAACCGTAGCTTCCAACGCCTCATCCGGTATAGAGCCCGTTGATCGCCAACTGCTGAACAGCCTGAGAAGGAAAGGGGCCAAAATACAACTGTACGCCTTATAGTATTTGTTTATGAAGCCATCTGGGACAGGAGCCGAGTTGGTCTTTAGTGAGGATATTACTCTACTGATCTCCACAAGAGTAAAAGGCTGGTTCAATGTATATAGCACATCTTGGTAAACCGAGGGAAGATCCAGATCTAACAAAAATTTATCATTTATAATGATCGCAACATCGGCTGGCTGAGGGGTATTGATGTCATTTTTGAGGTTGGAAAGTTTAGTGTAATAGGAGGCGAAGACCTCCACAATCTGCCTCGGATCCCTCACAATTTTCCCGCTCGAGTTCCTCATAGAGGTAATCATGGAATGTAAAGTCTGTTTCTTTAAACTTTTGGCTAAGAGTTTGCCTGCTCTATCCCCCGCAGTATTAAAACGAGTCTTGAGTCTGCGCAGCCCCACCTCATATTGATGTAAAAGGAGGGAACGCAGTAGGGTACGGACGGCCAGAATCTGGGAGAGTAAGCCCGGAGAGGGATTAGCCTTGTTGGCGGACTCCAACTGTTGGATCTGAGCGATCCACACTCGTCTCTGGGCATCTCTCTTTCTTCTGCTGGGAGGCCCTCTGGAAGAGGAGCCCCCGCAGAACCGACTTGTGGGAAGCCCAAAGGGTCCAATCCGTAACTTCTTCGTTATCATTGGTGTAAAAAAATGACTGGATCTCGGACGCAATATCCTCAGAAAGCTGTTGGTCCATTAGGAGTCCGGGACTAAGCCGCCATCTCCTGGACCCACCTCCACTCGATCTCATTGCAATCTCCAAGGATGTCAGCACATGATCTGACCAGTTTATTAAGCCTACATCAGCCTTAATACAGTCTGCTAGGGAGAGGTCGTCCACCAGATAGAAATCTATCCTGGAATACGATCTATGGGATTTATAGAAAAAGGAATAGTCCCTCTCACCTGCATGCATATAGCGCCAAACGTCATGGGGATGGAACTCCCTGCACAGGGGGAGAAGATCCCCCCTTCTGCACATGGACGGGGAGAAGAGTCCAGGCGAGTCTCCATCACAGTATTAAACTCTCCACATACAATGAGGCGACCTTCGGCCTCGGCCCTCAGTTTCCCAAACAGAGTACGAAAAAATTTCAATTGTCCAATATTTGGGGCATACACGCTGATTATGGTGTAAGTCACACCTGATATGTCGCAGATAAGTATAACATAACTCCCCGCTGGGTCAGAAATCACCCGTTTCAGGGAATACTGTACTGCAGTACCGACCATTATACAGACCCCAACTTTCTTTTCTGTGTTATTAGATAAATAAATATGTGGGAACCTAGGGTGGTGGAGTCTAGAGTTGTCCCCTGCCAGCAAGTGCGATTCCTGTACACAAACTATGTCAGCATGCGAGTGTTGCACTTCTCTCCACAAAGAGGACCACTTGGCTGGAGAGTTTAATCCCCTTACATTCAGGGAGACCAACTTAAAGCTCATGATGATACCTAGCAAAAGAGAAGACAGGCAAGATGGGAAAAATGGGAGGGGGGATGGGTCAGGGAAGGGAAAATGGGAAACAAAGGGTATAAAACGAACAATCTTAACAAGAACACATATGTAAACTATGGTTACTCAGGGTACAGCCTGAGAAATGAGGGACAAGTGAGCACAGAAAAGCCCCAGCGCCCAAAACAGGCAGGGCGATGCAGGGGGACGGCCTAAGATGGAATATACGCCGAAAGCTCACAACACACGGACTGTCAGTCTTCCGACGTAGTCCAAAAAATTAGGACCTCAAGTCCAACAGAGCCCCCAAACCTGGCTAAGAACTCAGGTATGATTCTCCTGGCCTCTATGAGATCCTCCAGAGTCTTCCCGGGACTTGGGGCTGGAAGAGGGAGAGCCCGTCTTTGTCAAAAAGGTTCCAGGATATAAGTGCTGCTTTGAGCTTGGAAGGAGAGGCAAAAGTATGCTTCATCCCCTTGTAACGGAAGGAGACGTTCACAGGGGAACCCCAAGCATATTGCAAGCCCCTATCACGTAACACTCGACAGTAGGGGGCAAAGTCCCGGCATCTTGTTAAAGTTCCAGGGAAGACCTTCCAGTCCTTATAACTCCCTTCAGCAGTGGGGTTCCTTCTTAGCTTCTGAAGGATCAGGTCTCTCACCATGGGGAAGGCCAAACAGACCAGGATGTCCCTGGGGAGATCCCGACTGATGTGGGGGGTTTAGGGAGGAGATAAGCCAGCTCAGAGAGGGGAACATCAGGCAGAATGGTGAATAGGAACGACAGGACGGACTCCTTAACATTCTCCTCCCCCTCCATTTCCGCCATGCCTCTAAGCTTGAAATTTCCCCGTCTCAGCTTTACCTCCAAGCCCCAAATAGAGGCCCGCATGGCCCTAATATCTGTGTCAGTAGACAGATAACTGTCTGCTGACTCATTGTGAGCGGAGGCGTATTCCGCCATTTTGTGCTCCAGGTGTCGGGTCCGCTCCCCTAATGCCGCCATGTCCTCCCTCAGCTCACCTATTAGGCCCTTCATGTCCTCCTGGAGCGATCTACGCAGGGAGTCCAGGATGCCTCTCAGGGACCGCTGCGTGATCGGCGCCAGGTCCTCCTCCTCGCTGCCATGATCACGATCCCTCGAGCTGCGGGAGGTGTGGGGAGAGCGAGACACAGAGGCCACGTCGGGCGCCATCTTGGGAGGCAGAGCAGAGGGCCGCTTCGGTGGGAAGATGTCTGCGACGGTTCGCGTTTGCGTGAGGAGGCTCTCGGCATCCCCGCTGTATAAGGGTGGAGGGCTGCAAGTAATGTGCCAGAAAAAGGCTCATGGTGCCGCTTATCGCAGGTGAAGGGGCTCTGATGGAGGAGCTCCCAGATTATGCATCCTGCATCTCCAGCGTCAGGACACGCCACCTCATCTAGGTATTTTTGGTGTCAGAATTAGGGATGAGCAAGTAGAATCGTTACTATTCGGTACTCGCTGAATAGTAACGATATTCGGGCTACTCGCTGCTCCCCGAGTCTCTTGTGATTACTCGGAAGTAGCGAGTAGTCCTTTAACTTTTGCAGTGTATCTATATATACACTGCGAAAGTGCACTAAAAGTGAATAAAAGTTGTTAAAAAATAAAAAAATATCATGCTCACCTATCCAACGCCTGCACTGAACCGGCAAAGAAGACTTCCGATCACCGACAAGGACCTGTGAGTCTCACAGCCAATCAGATGGCCAGATGTCACAAACCACCTGATCGCTACCAGCCACCTGATTGGCTAGATTGCTAGGTCATTGATGCACGTTCAGGACCTGGCAATCTGGCCAATCAGGTGGCTGGTAGCAATCAGGTGGTTTGTGACGTCTGGCCATCTGATTGGCCAGATCGCTACCAGCCATCTGATTAGCTGTGAGACTCACAGGTCCTTGTCGGTGATCAGATGTCTTCTTTGCTGGTCCGGTGCAGGCGTCGGATAGGTGAGTATGATATTTTTTATTTTTTAACAATTTTTATTCACTTTTAGTGCACTTTCGCAGTGTATATATAGATACAATGCAAAAGTACTCGCCTGCCCATTTTAAAATTGGACTCGCTATACTCGCAATGAGTACCGAGTCCCGGGACCTACTCGTTGTGATTATTGCAGTACTTGCTCATCCCTAGTCAGAATGCTTATAGGAACATTGAGCAGTATATCCGTAGATGTAAAATATGTGCTAGAGCTAAAGCCTTTCATCAAGCAGCAGCGGGTCATCTCTTGCCTGACAATGTTTTATCACAGCCTCAGACCCACTTGTCCATGACTTTGTCACCGACTTGCCTAGTTCTATCAGGGATTCATTTGCGTGGATGGTAGACCATTTTAGCAAAATGGTATGTTTGGTCCCATTTCAAAAGTTGACAATTGCTAAGAACATGTCAACTTTGTTAATTTATCTTTTTGTTAAATTGCATGGTATTCCATAAAACATTATTTCTGATAGAGAGGCTCAAATTCTAGCTAGCTTCTGGCATAGTGTTTCTCCAGAATGGGTAATGTAGTTTGCCTGGGACTTATAGTACCAGGATTCCTACTTTATTTTACCCTGCTTATCTGTTTGGCCAAAAATTACCAAATTTGAAATGATTGATTTAATTTTTCATTTGTTTATTAACAATCATGTTCATGTACAGTATAATAATGCAACAGGTATTCAAATAAAACACATTATATTAGCTAAAAATCAAGAGTTTAATAGGTCTGGTCAAAAATGACAGGAACATTATAAGTGAAATTAGACCCGAACAGAGCAGCAGGGTTAAAAGGGCTGGTTTTCAAAGGATCTTTAGAAATGATGGGAGGGACTGAACATCCATATACCTCCTATAGGCATGGATATAATGAGACTCCTGATGGATCACATAACTGTGATGTAAGCAAGGTCCTTCACCCTTCTTGTTTGAACCACATGACTACTAAGCATGTTTGAAAGTGGAGCTGGTTAGAGCTCTTGGAAGTCCAGGAAGTAACTGGGGCTCTTGAGGATCTGGACTCCTGACAGGGGCCAATATACAGCAAGGCCAGAGACCTGATGTGTGATCCCATTGAGTATCTTACTTCACAGCAATACTGGCAGGAGCCAGTCTGAATCTTGCTACGCTGCAAGAGTAGCTAAAAATCAGTATGGGAAATTGTGTGCTGACTGAGTTCAGTAGATAGTGGTATGCAGACATATCTGCTAAATGTTATGTTCACTACCTCATGTGAACTGTGGTTATGGTTATTGGTTACATAGCCAGAGTACCATTTTATGAGTGATAATATACCAAAATAGACTCTCTTTTATAGAAAGAGTGCCTGTGTTTTTGAATAGCGCAGCTAAGCAACTGTTCCCCAACACACCTAATAGTCGCTACCTCACAATAATAATAAGATGTCTTTTTGCTCAAGTTATCATCCCAAGCCTAATGGCAAACAGAAATGATTAGCCAAGCAGTAACTGTTTTCTTTTCAAGAATTAGGAAGACTCGGTAGAGTTTCTGCCTCTTGCCAAGTTTGCTCTTAACTTTACCTCTACAGTTATCAGGACATCACTTTTTTGTTTTGGGGGTTCTCATGCAGTTTTTGGGAACGTTTTTAGGATTACAGTCCTGCATGCCAGAGGAGTAGAGATTGTCTACCTGATTAACTGAAGTCAGGAAGGCATTTTGAAAGTGGTCTTTTAGTAGCTAGTGAATGGGCCAAAAGAGGTGTTAACCGCAGAAGTAGGAAGGCTCTTGTCTTTGGTGTATGGGAATTTGCGTTGTTGTCCTCAAATAATCTATGCTTAAAGGTCATGTCTAGGAAGTTTGCACATAAATTTGGATGTCCATATGAAATTATTAAAATTCTAAATCCTGTGATGGTTAAGTTGCAATTTTCTATTGCTTGGAGAATCAACAATTCTTTCCATACTTCCCCATTAAAAATATTTTAGTGAACACTAGAGATGAGTGAGTACTAAAATGCTTGGGTGCTTGAAGCTTGGGCCGAGCATCCCAAGATACTCATGTACTCGGCCCGAGCACTGAGACCAATGTTATCCTATGGGAGACCCGAGTATTTTTCTGGCATGACCTCTGGCAGCATGGAAAAACCCTAAAAATGTCACAAAAGTATCAGAACAGTGCTCAAATGACATGGGAACAGCATGAGGAAGATCCCTGTAAGCATTTCAGACTCCAAGGTCACTGCTGTGAAAAATGTTGTCATATTACGCCACTTTTACGGACTGTCAAAAAAAGTTACAAAATGAAACCAAAATGGATTTTCATGAAAAAAATATTAAGAGCTCATACCCACTTGTGAGACAGAGTTCGTGTATGTTAGTTTTTTGAATTACATTAAAGATTTTTTTTTTTTTAAATTGTGTGGCACTGATGCCCCTGGGAAGACACTTACACAAAGGCCTCTTTAAATAATGTGCCCATGTTAAGGAAGTTACTTGAGGAAAAAAGGTGTACTGCAGTCCGCGCTGCCAGGATCACTCACTCCAATAAAAGCACGAGCATCAGATGTTCAGTCAAATCCTTCTTTATTCCGACTCGTTTCAGTGCCCTCCTGGCACCTTCATCAGGGATGATCCCTGATGAAGGTGCCAGGAGGGCACTGAAACACGTCGGAATAAAGAAGGATTTGACTGAACATCTGATGCTCGTGCTTTTATTGGAGTGAGTGATCCTGGCAGCGCGGACTGCAGTACACCTTTTTTCTCAAGTATCTTGTTACAGCTCCACGTGAGTGTGGCCGGTGGAAGTCCAGCAGCAGCCATCAGGATATTATCAATAAGCCTTCAAACCAGTTGTGGGTCTCACAACTGGACCAGGTGAGTGGATTTGATTTTCCACCATTGTACCAAGCAGTGTCTTAGTGATAAGGGCACTATTGCGCCTCTTGTCCCCCTTCCTCTCTTTTTTTGCATGTTAAGGAAGTGGGTCTTTTGTAGTATTGCCCTAGGAAGGGAAGCCAAAAATAGTGTGGCACTCTGATGCCCCTGGATAGAGGCGTGCATGAGGACCTCTTTGAATATTGTGCCCATTATAAGGAAGTGGGTCTTTTGTTGTATTGCCCTAAGCAGGGCAGCCAAATATTGGGAGGCACTTCAATGCCCCTGGCAAGAAACATGTAGGAGAGCCTCTAAGTATTGTTCCCATTGCAAAGGAGCGGGTCTCCTGTACTTATAATGCCCATTCTGTAAGCATGGACTAAAACATTTACCCCTGGGGGGTATACATGAAACTACTGCCTAACTTTTGAACGGTTAGGGTCATCATCATCATAAATATGATGTAAAAAAATCATGTTTTCGTGGCATCATGAACCACGGTCGCACTGATCATATGATGGTGGCGGATGAGGAGAAAAAGGAGCAGTACAGCAAGTAGCCAAAGACATGAAGCGTGTACCGATGTGTGGGTGTGCGGAGGTGCATGGCAATCTACCGGCACAAAATTTAAATTCCGTTATCATTTGGTGGTGGTGTGGTGAAGTCAGGCCCAATCCAATCCTTGTTCATCTTGATCCGAGTCAGCCTGTCAGCATTTTCAGTTGACAGGCGGGTGCATTTATCAATAATGATTCCACCTGCGGCACTAAAAAACACGCTAAGACAAAACACTAGCGGCAGGGCAGGCCAGGACTTCCAAGGCGTACAGAGCCAATTCCTGCCACGTGTCCAGCTTGGATACCCAATAATTATAAGGCACAGAGGAGTCTAGGAGCACTTTCGTGCATGGTACTCCCTCAACATCTTTGCAAACTTTGCAGTCCTTGTGACACTACCCCGCACCTCAGGGCCTGTGGTACGGGAGGTGCTGAGAAAAGTGTCCAAGATCTTTGAGAGTGTTCCCCTACCTCTGCTGGATTGGGCTTGTGCCTCTCTCGGCCGGACGCGTTGGTTGTCCACTGAATCGTGACCTCTGCCGCTAGCGTTTTTAGAAGGAAATTTTTTTTACTAATTCCGTGACTATGGACTTCTGGTACTGCAGCATTTTTGTAGACCTCTCCGCCTCGGAAATAAGAGAAATAAAGTTCTCCTTGTAGTGTGGGTGTAAAAGTGTCACCAACCAGTAAGGAGTGTCCGCCAAGATGTTGATAACGCGAGGGTCACGGGACAGGCAGCGTAACATAAACTCAGCCATGTGCGCCAGACTGTTAACAGGCAAGACTTCAGGGTCCTCACCAACAGCCTGACTGTCCATGCTGGCCTCATCATCCTCCTCCTCCTCTCCCCTGTCCTCTAGCCATCCATCCTGAACCGACGGTCTGACGGTTGTGCATGTATTACCGTCAATCCCGCATGAAAGTAGCTCCATTTCTTCATCCTCCTCGTCATAGTCCCCCAATGCACATTGGGATGAGATGAGGCTGGGCTGTGTGTAATCACCCAGTACGGTTTCTTGCTCCAACTCATCGTGCTCCACCTGCAATGCATCATCTTTGATTTTGAGCAGAGAGCATTTTAGAAGACAGAGAAGCGGGATGGTGACGCTAATGATGGTGTCATCGCCGATCACCATCTTGGTGGAGTCCTCAAAGTTTTGGAGGATGGTACATATGTCGGACATCCATGTCCACTCCTGAGGTCTTATGTGTGGAGTTTGAACCATATATCAACGGCCTAGTTGATGCTGGTACTCAACATCTGCCCTCTTCTGCTCACAAATCCTGACCAACATGTGCAGTGTGGAATTCCAACGCGTGGGGACATCACACACCAGTCTGTGAGCCGGAAGCTGCAAACGCCGCTGAAAGCCGGCAAGGGCAGCAGAAGCAGTAGGTGACTTTCTAAAATGGGCACACAGGCGGCGTACTTTGACGAGCAGATCAGACAGCTCTGGGTAGGATTTAGTAAACCGCTTAACAACGAGGTTGAGCACATGGGCCACGCATGGAACATGTGTCAGCTCGCCTCGCCTCAGAGCCGCCACAAGGTTCCAACACACGATCATGCCTGGCTGTAGGTTCAGCGGTGTGAGCCACTGATCTGTCTGCTGTTTCATAGCTGTCCACAACTCTTCGGCGTTGTGAGGTTTGTCACCTACGCATATTAGCTTCAGCACAGCCTGTTGCTGCTTAGCCGAGGCAGTGCTGCAGTGCTTCCTGCTTGGGACTGGTGTGGAGGGTGAAGTGGAGTAGGCTTCCAGAATATTAACCCAGTGTGCCATCAGCGAGATGTCCTTGCCCTGCCCACAAGCACTTGTCCACGTGTCCGAGGTTAGGTGGACTTTGCCTTAAAATACGTTGTTAAGGGCAAGTATAATGTTTTGTGACACATGTTTATGTAATTTGGGGACGGCACACCGGGAAAAATAGTGGCGGCTGGGAACCGAGTAACGTGGGACAGCCGCCCCCATCAGGTTGCGGAATGCTTCCGTCTACACCAGCCTTAAAGCCAACATTTCCAGCGCAAGCAGTCGCGAAATGTGTGCATTTCGAACTGTGGAAGGCAGGCGCAAATACGCTGCCAACGTCCCACATGCCAAAGATTGGTGTATGGATAACTGAACGCTGCGCTGGGACAAGGACGTGGTTGATGATGGTGCTATTTCTGCTTGTGCAACTACAGGTGAAGGACAGGAGGCATCTTCGCATGCAGTATGGACAGGGGATTTTCTTGCACGCACAACAGTGGAAGACACAGTGGTGTCACCCGCAGACACTGCTCCTGGACTCTGCTGTACATCACACAAAGTCGGGTGCTTTGCTGCCATGTGCCTGATCATGCTGGTGGTGGTCAAGCTTCTAGTTTTGCTACCGTTGCTGATGCTGGCATGGCAGGTGTCTGCAGATAATTCCAAAAAGGCCATTTGCAACACCTTAAAAAACAGCCAGACTCAGAAAGACCTAACAGTTGTACTGGCAACTTCTGTTGTTGTTCCGGGGAACGGTTGCCTGCCTTCTGCATGCGGACACCACCCTGCTTCTTCCGGCCTGTTGTGATGCTACGCCTATCTCCCCTTGTCCACTGCTGTCCTCGCTCTGCATGTCCTCCTGACAGGTTGGGTCAGTTACTGGATCTTCCACCACGTCGTCTTCCACTTCTGCACCCTGGTCCTCCTCCTGACTGGTAATTGTGTCTCATCATCGTCCACCTCTTGTTAAGACACGTTCCCACCGTTGCCTTTGTGAGACCGTGGCTGCTCAAATATTTGTGCATCGGTAGATACGATCTCCTCATGACCCACTTCAACTGGAGCTGGCGAGAGGCCAAAATCTAAGAATGGATAAGTGAACCGCTCTTCAGAGTGTCCAAATGTGGGATCAGTTATGTCCGGGGCCGGGCACTCAGCATGGTGGGAGGAAGGAGGATCAGGGTGTGGAATGTGCGGTCCAGTCTCACGGCTACTGACACTTGACCGTGTGGAAGACAGGGTATTTGTGGTGGTGCCAAACTGACTGGAAGCATTATCCGCTATTCAACTAAAAACCTGTTGACACTGGTCTTGGTTTAATAGTGGTGTACTGCTGCGGTCCCCTAGAAATTGGGACAGGAAGGTCGAGCGAGATGATATGGGCGTTTGTCGTGGCGCAATTCGAGTTGCACACGGGCTCGCCCTCTGCCTGCACCACCATCACGTCCAGTTCCTTGTCCCTTGCCACCGGCCTTGCACATTTTCAATGTTGTGCTGCCTGTATACAGCTAAATGAAGACGTCCAAAAGATGGTTTTTAGCTGCACACTGAGATTACAGATTACAGCGGTTTAATCCCGGCATCTGGAACGGTCAGACACAAACGCTGATGCGTACACCGTGTTTTGGTGTATACTACCTGGAGCTACAAGCCACTCCTGCCGCACTAGGATGCTAAATGAATACAGACAAGAGTTGGTTTTTAGCTGGACACTGAGATTAGAGATTAAGGCCCTGCAGGTGGACTGGTCAGACAAAAACACTGACGAGAATACCGAGTCTTTAGGTGCAGCCTAATTTCCGCTACAACCTACGCCTGCTGCACTAAAATGCTAAATGACTGCAGACAAGAGTTGGTTTTTAGCTGGACATTGAGATTAGAGATTAAGGCCCTGCAGGTGGACTGTTCAGACACAAATGCTGACGAGAATATCGAGTCTTTTGGCGTATCCTTATTTACGCTACAACCTACCCCTGCTGCAGTAAGATGGTAAATGAATGCAGACAAGAGTTGTTTTTTAGCTGGACACTGAGATTAGAGATTAAGGACTTGCAGGTGGACTGGTCATACACAAACGCTGACAAGAATAACGAGTCTTTTGACGTATCCTAATTTACACTACAACCTACCCCTACTGCACTAAAATGCTAAATTAATGCAGACAAGAGTTGGTTTTTAACTGGACACTGAGATTAGAGATTAAGGACCTGCAGGTGGACTGGTTAGACACAAACGCTGATGAGAATACCGAGTCTTTTGGCGTATCCTAATTTACGCTACAACCTACTCCTGCCTATAGAGAGCTAAATTAATCCCTAAAAGCACTATTTTGGGATGGATGAGCCTGTACACCAGCCCCAGATGTGATGCAGACGGGTATACTGGCACAATGAAGTTTGCTATATACCCTGCCTCCCTGCCTGCCTGCATACATCTCTATTAGTCCTCAGAAGGACTGTTGTGGTAATTATATTGTCAGCCCTGCACCTACACTAGCTGAAAGGCGAGAAATCTGTCCCTCAATCAGCAGCACCTCTCCCTACACTGACTGTCTGTGGAGCAGAGTGACGAGCACAGCGCGGTCCGGTCTTACAATGACCTGATGATGCTGTGCGGCCAGCCAATCACTGTAATGCCACAACCAACATGGCTGTGGGATTACAGTGTCTGTCAGCCAATCCCTGCATGTGGGCTGGCTCTGTAAAGAGCGCCAACATGCAGGGAGGTGGACCCCGAGCATAGCAAGAGTATCGTGAGATTACTCAGTACTCACCAAGTACCCCGAGTATCGAGATATTTGTGCGAGTACCAAGTAGTGACAAGCATACTCGCTCATCACTAGTGAACACCTGTGTCATGCTTAGAGGGTGAGGAAATCAGAAACTGGATGGTGAGGTGGTTGAAAAGATTCAGGGGAGGTTAATCTGACTCTTATACTGGGGGTCCCTAACTCATCCTGTTCTTGGAGGTACCTCTGATGGTGAGGAGGTCCGAGTTGCCACCCTTTCTCCTAAGCTCCTGAAAAGCCCTAGCCACAAAGCTCCTACCTCCACCCATGGACCAAGGAAACCAAGCAGCTTCAAATGAAGGGGATATCAGCAGCTCCAGTGATACGTCTGCACCCAACAGGTCTCAGATCAGGAATGAACTGAATCAGCGACATTTGGTTGAAGGAAGCTGTATTATTTATGGCCGAGGGTGAAGAACAGAAGGCTCAGACACAAAACCCTCAGCTCACAAAAGCTATGAGTCACTTTCACTAAACATTCAGCAACCTCATCCTGCAGAGCCCCAGAGACTGAAAAAAAAACCAAGGCTTAGTTTAACCTTCCTAGTGGTATTCCCGAGTCTGACTCGGGTTTAACATTCACTGCCAGAAGCGGTAACCCCGAGTCAAGCTCGGGCTTACCCGTGGTCGCGGCAGATGCGGTGAAAAAACCGCATCTGCCGCGATTGCCGCATAGCCGCCGCACTTGCGGCGCGGTTGCGGTAATCGCCATAGTAAGTATAGGGGGACTTGCGGCAGGTGCGGCAGATGCGGTTTTTTCACCGCATCTGCCGCGACCGCGGGTAAGCCCGAGCTTGACTCGGGGTTACCGCTTCTGGCAGTGAATGTTAACCCCGAGTCAGGCTCGGGAATACCGCTAGGAAGGCTAGAGTCTTCTTTGATCAGGTAATTACTAAGAATTTCAGGCCTACTGTACATAACACCAAATTTCCATGCCAAAAAATGGTACCGCTTTTAGCACAAAATTCCAGAATCATACCGCCAGGGAGGTTAAACTACAGCAGGATCAGCACCTATTATCTGCAGGATCAGCACCTATTGACTGCAGGCAGTCAATACGTGACACGTGACAGTACCCCACCCTTTATGAGAGGTCTCTGGCCTCTAAACTGAACACTTCCGGCAATGGTCTAAACTTCCTTAGCGATGATCTATGGAAGATATTCCGGGTACAGAGCACTGGTGGGTGTTTGCAAGCTTGAACAACATGGGGTTGCACATGGCCGAAATTCTAACCAGACCAATAACTCAAGTAGTAGGAGCTCCAGCCACACACTTTCACCTTGCATGTTTTGAAAGCACCCACACATAGTCATCCACACTCAGGTCTGAATCTAAATGTTTATTACCAGTCATTCATGTACAGACAGCAGGTACGATTTTAGGAAGGCAAACAGTGTTGTCTCCTCGTACCCAAGGACCCTCTCCCCCAGGGTGCACCGTAGGAATGACCTCCTTCCTCCTTCCTCTCTTCCTAGGATGACGTCTAGACCTGGCATTAATCTGAGGTGTAGCTTGAGCTTTACCCACATTCTCCAGAAACTCTTAACCACCTCAGCTGGCAATGCAGGGGTAGGAATAATCAACACGGCTTAGATTGTAGTACTTAGGTAATTCCCCTCACAGAAGTTACCCCAACAAACTACCTCTCTGGCTCGCCAGTGAATCACAATGTTGCGCTTCTTTAGCCAAGAAAGACCAAACACTAGTAGGGAGATTAGCCAAAGTTTGACAAGGCAGAATCTCTTGGTGAAGAGGTCCTATGCCTATGTTCACATTATGCGCTATTTGGGAAATAAACTTTGTGCTGAGGGGAGCAGAGTCAATGGAGGAGATGGGAATGGATCTCGCTAACGCGCTACAGGCTAGGCCATTGGCCTGAGCAAAGCGAGAGTCCATAAGATTGACTCCTGCTCCACTATTGACCAGCACCGACAAAGTCTTGGTCTTACCATCCACCAGCCCTTTAGCAGACAGTGTGAATGGAGACTTAGCAAGGAAGGAAATATAAACCCTCCGGTCATCTCCTTCCAAATGACCTGAGGTGCACAGCATCTGAGACTACGTACTTGTCCCGGAGCGATATGGACAAACTTTAATAAAATGATCAGTTTGTTCACAATTGAAACAAGCTCTGCCCTCTTGATGAATCGCAGTCACAGGAGGTTTAGCATGAAGACCAACTCCCCCCAATTGCATAGGTTCATCGCTTGGAGCCTGCTCAGCAGGGATAGCCACAGGGGACAAGGTTGGTCTCGGTCTCTTCCTCAGACGTCTGGCTAGAGACATAGTATCCTCCAATGACTCAGGTGCGGCGTACTGAACCAGGGTGTCTTGTAGTCAAGCTGACAAACTCAAGCAGAACTGACTGCTGTGGGCTGGGTCGTTCCACTGGGTGTCAGTTGCCCATCTCCAAAACTCCTATCAGTACTTCTACACCGCCCATTTTCCCTGCTTCAGTTTACGGAGATTCAACTCAGCAAGAGTCATCCTATCAGGTTCACCATATACCTGAGCCAGAGCGGCAAAAAACCCATCCACCAACTGCAAGGATGGGAAGTCGGTCGGGAGGAAGAAGGCCCAGGTCTGGGGGTCCGCTTTAAGAATGGAGACTATAATCCCCACGTGCTGCTCCTCGCTCCCAGATGAATGAGGCCAAAGCTTGAAATAAAGCTTAAAGGCCTCTCGAAAAATAAAAAATGTATCTCTCTCTCCTGAAAATCAGTCAGGAAGAAATATATTGGGTTCTGATACAGCTAGGGCTTGAGCCGCAGTTAGATACCCAACCACTTTTTGAAGCTGATGCACCACCTTGTTTCGCAAGGTAGAAACCTCCTGAAAGAAATCCTCCACCAGGCATGCAAAAGCTCATGTTGTAGCGATAGCGGCTTTGGAGAAAGTAGTGGGTCGCTGATTATGTCTCGCTTAGGGGATGAGGAAATCAGGAATTGGATGGTGAGGTAGGTGATGTGATTCAGGGGAAGCTTATCTGACCCTGATACTGGGAGTCCCTAGCTCACTCTATTCTTTGATGTACCTCTGATGGTGAGGAGGTCTGAGTTGCCACCCTTTCTCCTAAGCTTCTGAAAAGCCCTAGGCACAAAGCCCCTATCTCCACCTACGGACCAGAGAAACCCAGCAGCTTTAAATGAAGGGGATATCAGCAGCTACAGTGAAACGTTTGCACCCAACAGGTCTCAGATCAGGAATTAACTGAATCAACGACATCTGGTGGAAGGAAGCTGAATTTATGGCCGAGGGGTGGAGAGGAGAAGGCTCAGACACTCCCCTCATCTCACCTGAGCTATAAGTCTCTTTCACCACACATTCAGCAACCTCCACTTGCAGAGCCACAGTGGCTGAGAAAAAAAAGGCTTAGTTTAAACTACAGCAGCAGCACCTATTTACTGCAGGCAGTCAATGCGTGACACGTGACAACCTGGTCCTCAAGACATAATGGAAGTGGATTTGGAAGGGGGATCAGCAGTATGAAGTAGAGTTAGTTTTTGCTTCTAGGCAGGCCAGGCACCATATACAATATTTCATTAAATGGAAGGTTATGGCGTGGAAGACAACCCCTGGCTTGATTTGATGCATCTTCATGTTGATAGCTTGGTAAGGGAGTTCCATAAACCTCTTCTGAGAATCCAGTTGACCGACATAGAATGGGAGTGCTGTCATAGCTCAGTTTGGGGATTCGATCTGGTAACCTGTGGCTGCATGATCGGTTCTTTCCTCTGCTGGGCTATAGCCTTTACTTCTCTAGCTAAATGCAGGTGATGGTTCAAATTGATTTGCCCTCCCTTGTTGGTTTACTCCTGTCAAGATTTTCTCATTTACCCATTTTAGACTGCCTTATCACATTCTGGGTTAGGTTTTATATCTTCACTTCTCACTGTACACCCTTGCTGGCAATACCTCTAGATTAGTGATGGGCGAATCCTAAATTACTCGGAATCGCTTGACTCTAGCGAGTCCGAGCACAGGACTCGCTACTCGTTGCGAGTCTAGCGAGTCCAATGTTAATGAATGGGGAAGCGAGTAATAGCGAGTAGTGTGAGATTTACAAATCGCAGATGTGTCTCGGAAGCTTCAGCCTGAAGCAATCCTAGTTTTGCCATTTATTTGCATTGGACTCGTTTACTTTGCAACTGTAATCGCTGGGAAACTCGCACAGATAAGAGTCCTGTCTGCTCAGTGTGCTGGCTGCCCCAGCTCCAGGGTCCTAGAGCCCGCCTGCTGCCTGATGTAGCAGAGCTGAGATTGTTCTCAGTCTGCTCATTCCCTGTGCATAGACATCTATATCTATGCACAGGGGATGTAGCAGAGAGGACATCGCGTTTTGGACTGCGTCGGACGGAAGAGGATTTTTTTAATTAAAGATGGAATCCCTAATGGCTTTTTTTTTTATTTCTAATAAAAAATTTTCTCTGTGTTGTGTTTTTTTTAAAACAATTTAATAGAAATTCATGGCGGTCATGTCTAATATTGGCGTGACCGCCATAAATTTCGGGCTTAGGGCCAGCTGATAATACAAAGCTGGCCCTAACATCTTTATTACCCAGCGTGCCACCGCCACCAGGGCCGCTGGAAGAGCGGGGTTCAGCACCATAGGATGGCGCTTCAATGAACGCTCCATCTTCTGGGGCGACTGCGGGCTGCAATTTGCAGCGGGGGGTGCCCAGAAAGCTTGGGCCTCCCTGCGCTGCGTGGGGCTCCGCGCGATTTCTATGTCTAGCCAGGTACAGCTAAGCAGCTGGGGGCTGGAATCCGCAGCGCAGGGATGCCCAAGCTTTCTGGGCACCCCCCGCTGCAAATTGCAGCCCGCAGCCACCCCAGAAGATGGCGCGTTCATTGAAGCGCCATCCTCTGGCGCTGAACCCCGCTCTTCCAGCGGCCCTGGTGGCGGTGGCACGCTGGGTAATAAAGGGGTTAATACCAGCTTTGTTATACAAGCTGGTATTAAGCCCGAGATTCTTAATGTCAGGCCACGTTTGACCCAGCCACTAAGAATCTCCAATAAAGGGTTAAAAAAACACAACACAGAGAAAAAATTTTATTTGAAATAAAAAAAAAAGCCATTAGGGACTCCATCTTTAATTAAAAAAATCCTCTTCCGTCCGACGTAGTCCAAAACGCGATGTCCCCTCTGCTACATCCCCTGTGCATAGATATAGATGTCTATGCACAGGGAATGAGCAGACTGAGAACAATCTCAGCACTGCTACATCAGGCAGCAGGCGGGCTCTAGGACCCTGGAGCTGCACAGAGAAGACAGCTGGACTCGGCTCGCAAAGAAACAGCAGTTACTTTGCGAGTTTCCCTGCCATCACTGGCACAGTAGCCGAGTCTAAGGCAAACAATGGCAATCCTAGTTTTGTCAGCGTCTCTGACAAAACTAGGATTGATATTGATTTGCATTGGACTCGTGCGAGTAAACGCTGGGAAACTCGCAGAGTACCGAGTCCTGCGAGTCCCTTACTACTCGCCGAGTAACGAGTCCTAGCGAGTAGATTCGCCCATCCCTACTCTAGATGGATTTGTTTAGATATTACAGCCCTATAGATAAGAAGTAGTGATGAGTTAACCCATGGATGTTCGGGTTCACTGGGTTTGAGCAGACTTTTAAAAAAAAGTTTGATTGAGTAACTAGACTTGATCCAAACTCCATAAAAATCAATGGGGAACAGAATGTCTGTGCTGTAAAATGGCTTTAAAATGGTTGAACGGGAACACGGACGTACAGTTGTAATGCATGTTTGGGGTTCAGCACTAGAGATGAGTGAACCTTTTGAAGTTCAAGTTAGGTTCAGTTCGCTGAATGGGCATATGTCTGCCAAATAGTTCAGCAACAGTTTGCCGAATTTCAGAACCCTACTCAAATCAAAAGTAGGCAAAATAAAGGGCTTAGAAAACACTGTTAAGGGGGCCAAAAGGCTGCCAAACATAGCTCAAACAGTGGAGCCCCGCTCTTCTGGCACATATATTATGTATATTCACTATTACTTAGCAAGCTTCAATGTTGCTGTCCCCATGCTTCTGGGCCCACTCATGAACCTCAGACATTCTCATGACTTCCCTGAGGTTGACTTAGGGAAGTTAGTGGGTATCATGAAGCATGGAATACTACTGTATGACCTGTTAACCTCAGTAAAGTCAGCGATCGTGACACAAACAGTTTCGTGAGAGATGTAGCAGATATATCTCGGTGGTATCATGAGATGCGCGTGTGAGGAGCAGAGATATCAGAGAGTGCAGCGCAATTCAAACTTTCAGGGTAGCGCCTGTTTGACCCCCTCAAGTCTGTACTGCAGTAATGTTTGTGAATGCACTGATTTTCACACTCTCACCAGTGCCTGCATGTCTGCTTTTTTTTTTTTTGAATCATCATTTTTATTAAAATTTTTATATGTAATTGACACAAAGAAATTTTTAGTCAGTGTAAACACATTCTCATAGTAGTGACAAAACATAATGAACAAGAGACGAAATGGATAATGTGCATAGCATTGGGTATTATTAAACAACTAGACTAATCTATGTCCCACATAGCTAGATCCTCAATAAACATACATTAGATTGATGATAACATATTACTCAAGCTTTTATGTCAGAGAGAATGAAAAACAAACAATCATAAATCAAATCAAGAAAGTTTTATAGGGATCTCCCCCACCCCCACCTCCCTCCCAAGCTACCTTTACTCTGACAGTATGAGTCATCATTTTTCGGATAGCAATCCTATCTAATCATCTAACGTACCACATCTTAACTTGCCTAAAGTGCCTTTTAACTCTTCTAGTGCATACCATTCTGTAGGTTTATATGGCGTCATGAATAATTCTATCTCTGAAGCCGAGAAATTTTTCACAATAAACGGCTTCCACTTTTAGAATTTTTTGGCCAATTTAGTTGGGTTTCTAAGTGTTTCTCTGGATTCTAGCGTCAGGTAATTTATAAGGGTGTTTCGTAGCAACTCCATCCCCGGTATGAACCCATCAAGCCAGTGCTGGAGCAGTAGTTTTTTCGCCGCTAAGGCAATGGTATGGAACAAAATGTGTGGCAGTTCTGACCTCTTGGTAGTACTTGAGTAATGGAATAGCCACATCATCGGGTCCAGTCTACGCTCTCTAGGGTATAGGTCTAAAGCTAACTCCCCACTCCCAACCAATATTTCTTCGACTCTGGACAGGATCAAATCCCATGCTCCAAATCAGTCATGTGTTCTTTGCATTTGGGACAGTGTAATAATTAGACGGAGAGGGTGGAATATTAAATCCAAGTATTGTACCATGCATAAGTCGATATTGAGAGTCTCTCCATTTCTCATTAATAATGGTTTTCCTGACAGTTCATAAGATATTGGAGGGATGGGGCACAAAGTCAGGGTCCTTTATGTGCTTCTTCCACTTATGGAATAATTTGTGGATAGTGGCAGGCACGAGAATGCGTCTTAATTTCTCATAAAGGGAGAATATAGACAGATCTTCTAATTTCATTCCCACCAAATCCTCCCACACAGAGTTGTCTAATTCATTCGAGACATCACTCAATCGGGCCATAAGGTGGTGATACAGTTGTAAGTATTGCAGCATATGAGTCTCTGGAAGATCGTATTTAGATAAAATTTCCCGACCTGTCAACCATCGTTTCTCCCGTTCATGCATAAGATCTCCCAGGGTTGCGACACCCCTTGATCTCCAGACCCGGAAGAGTGCATTATCTCGACCCTGCGGAAAAGCAGGACAGGCCCAAGTCTCTTAGAAATTTGCCATGAAAGGTTCAGTTTTTTCCTAATCGCCTTCCACGTCATCACCGTATCTCTGCATATTATTGTGTGTTTAATGTTTGGTGGTAGTTCCGAGAGCGAGGAGTGTAAGATTTGTGAGGTAGCAACCGGGGAACCCGCTTGCAAAACGACAAGAACACGTGTTTAAGTTAACCAATGTCTACCCGTTTATTTTCACATATTAATCACATAACCCGGGTAGCATGTTTCACACATATCACATTGATTAACAACACTTTACATAAACACCATACATTTACATTTAACATCACAACACTTATATTGCACATAACGATTTATAGTAACCCGGGACCTGTAACCACGACTCTCTGTCCCCATTGGAGCTCTACTAACAGCTCCCGTGGTGGCTACGGCCTCCGGCCTACTTACACATCTTACAGTACCTTTATAATAAATACATTTGATATACTTCGATGATGACCCTTCCGGGTTCATAACAGGGATTGGCAAACCCTAGTAACCCGTGGCTGCGGCCTCCGGCCTAACCACGCGTTACCCAGTACGGGAGCCCTTTTAACCCCTGCTTCTGACCTTCGTTACATACGCCTCAACGGGCCCTGTGGGTCCCAATGGCGGTACCTGCCGCCTGGCTTTAGTCCCCCAGCATGATGACTCAACACTCACCCGTAGTCAGGAATCCTGCCTGACCGGGTCCTTACATACCGTATGTGATCCATCATTCAAACGTCCATGGATCACACACCTGCTCACAGCCCACATCCATGGACTGTGGCCCCTCCATGGCCCATTACAGGGATTGGCAAACCATAGGTCACGGGAACCTCTACATCCGTTACCTACTGGAGCCCTCTTACCCCTGTCTCTGGCACCACAGGCACACTCACCCCATTAGAGGTCGTGGTTGAGGGACGGGTACCCTCTGCAAGCAGCAGGGCAAGCCTCCCTCTCGTCCCAAGGACGGAACGCCTCCAACATCATCCATACCAGCTGGGTCACTGTCTCTCCACATGATTATACATGGATCTTACATCGGTCATCATCTCTCATTCAGGGCCATTACTTACGCCCTCATACACATAGTTCATCGGGTCCCTTAACTGAGTACTCTGACTCGGACCCAAAGGCGGTCTATGCCCGCCTGGCACACTACATACAATTGCCTCCACGGGCTACATACATTCCGGTTCATCAGGACCTTTCACGGACTCCACTGAGTCGGTCCCAAGGGCGGTCTATACTCGCCTAACATGATTTACGCACACCAGGTGCACAGTTCACACTATCGCTCGGGAACTGCTTTCTTACCGGGCACGGATCCGGGTCTCGCTACCTGGGTCACAGGTTCCACCAGGCATCCCCACAGGCTCCTTTCCCGGGCGTGTTTCACCCCACGCCCGGTCTAGCGTCCACGGGTCAACCACGGCTTCCCCCTCTAGGTGCGGACACGACCACGGACCTCGGCACCGGCATGGAGCTAGCATGCTCCCATCATGTCATGCACACAGAGCCTTGGACTGCTCTGCACTCAGGCTGGCCTCAGCTTCCATCTCAATCACTCTCAGCTTCCAGGATCAAGCTCAGCCTCCCGAATGAATGAATCAGCCTCCAGAATCTATCTCACAATCACTCAGGTGGCCAGCTCTTATCGTGCCAGCCACTCCCACATGGACACACCCCCTCAGCTGCTAATCATCAGCTTCCACACAGCTCAGGTTAACCCCCTGTGTTCCGGGTTGTCAGCACTCACTCATCACATCCTATTCCTCATGGACTCCTCGATCTCCTCTCACTCTCACTGCCGCTCATTAGGCTCTTGCAACCTCATTGTGTTCAGGTTGGTTCACACAGTATTATCATCACAGGAAAACCGTCCGGTGTGCACAGGATCATCCTCTGATCCTACATGTGATGTACCCCGGCCATGAGGATCATGCCGGCGGTGCCTCACAGATTGTAGAAAGTTTCCAGGGCTTCGCCCATTCCCCCTCCAGGCCCGTATCAGAAAATTTGGAAGTGTCATTCATCCAATCCAAGACATTTCTCATGACACATGCCAAATTGTAGCCTCTAATATCTGAAGCTCGAAGTCCCCCTCCTCTCGTGATCGCATTAGGGTAGAGAGGGCTAGTATTGCTTTCCTACCCCCCCCCCCCCACAGGAATCCCGAGAAGGCAGCGTTCAGTCTCTTAATGTCCGTATGTTTTAGTAGCATGGAAATCGTTTGAAGCGGATATAATAGTCTCGTGAAGCTAATCATCTTGATAAGATGACAGCGACCTAGTAGTGATAAAGGTTGGGACTTCCAGCCCTTGAGTTCTTTTTCAATTTTGTCTATAACCGGGGCGTAATTAAGTTTATATATCAGTCCCGGTGTTCTGGCCAAGTGAATACCCAGATATTTTAGGTTGCCTTTAGCTTCGGGGATCCCAAATAACATCCCCCCCTCTATTGTATTTCTTCCATTTTTAAAGGGAACCAACCACCTCAGATGACGACTATAAGCTGTTAATACATGTCCCTGCACCCTACCTACACCATTCCACCTATGTTTTTCTTAAGAATATTGATAAATGTAAACCGAAATATACACTTTATAAAATTACATGCCTGTGTACTTCTGGGTGTCTCCTTCTGGGTCAGTTACTAGAGGGCTGTGTCTCCAGCAGCATGACTGGCTTCTCTAGCCCTCCCTCTTACTTTGCAGGACGTCACATGAAGGGACGGGAGCTGCCTTGCGTGCCCGCTAGTGATGGGCGAATCCTAAATTACTCGGAATCGCTTGACTCTAGCGAGTCCGAGCACAGGACTCGCTACTCGTTGCGAGTCTAGCGAGTCCAATGTTAATGAATGGGGAAGCGAGTAATAGCGAGTAGTGTGAGATTTACAAATCGCAGATGTGTCTCGGAAGCTTCAGCCTGAAGCAATCCTAGTTTTGTCATTTATTTGCATTGGACTCGTTTACTTTGTAAGTAATCGCTGGGAAACTCGCACAGATAAGGGTCCTGTCTGCTCAGTGTGCTGGCTGCCAGCTCCAGGGTCCTAGAGCCTGCCTGCTGCCTGATGTAGCAGAGCTGAGATTGTTCTCAGTCTGCTCATTCCCTGTGTACAGACATGAATGTCTGTGCACAGAGATGATGTAGCAGAGCTGAGATTGTTCTCAGTTTGCTCACTCCCTGTGCATAAACATCTATATCTATGCACAGGGGCTGTAGCAGAGAGGACATCGCGTTTTGGACTGCGTCGGACGGAAGAGGATTTTTTTAATTAAAGATGGAGTCCCTAATGGCTTTTTATTTTATTTCTAATAAAAAATTTTCTTTGTGTTGTGTTTTTTTTAAAACAATTCAATAGAAATTAATGGCGGTCATGTCTAATATTGGCGTGACCGCCATAAATTTCGGGCTTAGGGACAGCTGATAATACAAAGCTGGCCCTAACCTCTTTATTACCCAGCGTGCCACCGCTTTCCAGGGCCGCTGGAAGAGCGGGGTTCAGCGCCAGAGGATGGCGCTTCAATGAACGCGCCATCTTCTGGGGCGGCTGCGGGCTGCAATTTGCAGCGGGGGGTGCCCAGAAAGCTTGGGCATCCCTGCGCTGCGGATTCCAGCCCCCAGCTGCTTAGCTGTACCTGGCTAGACATAGAAATTGCGCGGAGCCCCACGCATTTTTTTAAAATTATTTCATGAAATTCTGAGATTCTGACTCTGACTCTGACTCTGAGACTCTGACTCTGAGGCTCTGACTCTGAAATTCATGAAATAATAAAAAAAAAATGCGTGGGGCTCAGCACAATTTCTATGTCTAGCCAGGTACAGCTAAGCAGCTGGGGGCTGGAACCCGCAGCCGCCCCAGAAGATGGCGCGTTCATTGAAGCGCCATCCTCTGGCGCTGAACCCCGCTCTTCCAGCGGCCCTGGTGGCGGTGGCACGCTGGGTAATAAAGGGGTTAATACCAGCTTTGTTATACAAGCTGGTATTAAGCCCGAGATTCTTAATGTCAGGCCACGTTTGACCCGGCCACTAAGAATCTCCAATAAAGGGTTAAAAAAACACAGAGAAAAATTTTTATTTGAAATTTAAAAAAAAGCCATTAGGGACTCCATCTTTAATTAAAAAAATCCTCTTCCGTCCAACGTAGTCCAAAACGCGATGTCCTCTCTGCTACATCCCCTGTGCATAGATATAGATGTCTATGCACAGGGAATGAGCAGACTGAGAACAATCTCAGCACTGCTACATCATCTCTGTGAGCAGGCAGGCTCTAGGACCCTGGAGCTGGCAGCCTGCACACAGAGAAGACAGCTGGACTCGGCTCGCAATGTAACAGCAGTTATTTGCGAGTTTCCCTGCTATCACTGGCACAGTAGCCGAGTCTTATGCAAACAATGGCAATCCTAGTTTTGTCAGCGTTTCTGACAAAACTAGGATTGATATTGATTTGCATTGGACTCGTGCGAGTAATCACTGGGAAACTCGCAGAGTACAGAGTCCTGCGAGTCCCTTACTACTCGCCGAGTAACGAGTCCTAGCGAGTAGATTCGCCCATCCCTAGTGCCCGTCCACTGATAGATAACATCACGCCCTTCATGTGATGTCCTGCAAAGTAAGAGGGAGGGCTAGAGAAGCCAGTCATGCTGCTGAAGACACAGCCCTCTAGTAACTGACCCAGAAGGAGACGCCCAGAAGTACACAGGCATGTAATTTTATAAAGTGTATATTTCGGTTTACATTTATCAATATTCTTAAGAAAAACATAGGTGGAATGGTGTAGGTAGGGTGCAGGGACATGTATTAACAGCTTATAGTCGTCATCTGAGGTGGTTGGTTCCCTTTAAGGAAAAGTATTTCGCACTTGTCCCTATTTAAAGGGAATCCCGAGGACTTCCCCAGCCTCTCTATGTCGTCTAGGATATATTGGAGATCTCTATGTGGGTTCTGGACAAAAAGAATAATGTCATCAGCGAACAGAGATAATTTGATCTCTGACTCTCCCACTTTGAGGCCTTCAAACGGGCATTGTGATGTCAAGTATATCGCTAGCGGTTCAATGGCTAAATTAAAAAGAAGAGGTGACAATGGGCAGCCTTGTCTCGTGCCCTTCTCCAGTTCAAATGTATCTGACAAAAACCCTGGAATGTTTACACAGGCCCTAGGGTTATGGTATAGTGATTTTAGAAACTGGCGAGAGGGCCCCACCATCCCAATACGATCGAGGACCTGGTCCAGCCATGACCACCTCACATTATCAAATGCCTTCTCAGCGTCTAAGGTGACCATGACCGGACCCCCCAACCAGTCTCCTGATACCTCACTACGTCCAAAAGTAACATTGCTCTCCTAATGTTAGTGACTGTAGAGCGTCCCCTAATAAAACCCGCCTGAAGTGGTGAGATCAGTTTGGGTAGAATCAAAGCCAGCCTGTCGGCCAAAATTTTTGACAAAAGTTTAAGGTCTTGGTTTATAAGGGAGATAGGTCTATAGCTGGCAGGGTCAATTAAAGGTTTGTTAGGCTTTGGGATCAGCTTTATGTATGTGACTCACCGTAGCCGGGGGGTACACGTAGCGGGCGTTGTTTCTCCTCCAGTCACGGAACCGCGCCTGCGGTGGTGTAGGCCCGGTGGTCCAGATCAATAGGGGAATGGCGGAACAGTTGGGGTGATTTGTCTTCGTGACGCCACCTGCGGGTGTTCTGGTAACTTTACCAGCGCTGTTCGGGTCTCCGAGGGATGTTATACAGCGAGATGGAACGCTCCCCACAGGATGAGCGGGAATCCCCGGAGCCGGGAGCTGCGCAAGATGTTGTGAGGCAGCTGCGGGATGCTGCGCGCTGAATCCAGGAGTAATGTACAACCACACAAAGTCTCTTTTAGGTACCTTTACTGGATGGTAGTCAGGTACACTCGGACCGGGATAGTGAAGTTGGCACTTCTGGAGTTTCACAGCAAGCAGTGTTAGGCTTCCTTTCTCTAGTTCTGGTGCTAAGGTCGGGTGGATGTGGAATCCAGCCGGACCGGGCAGTGTATTCAATGGAACTTGCTTCACCTGGTTAACAGCACTGAGGGCACTGTAAAAGGGTCTGAGCAGGATCAGTACTCTTCCCTGGGCTCTCGTGGATGGGTGCATCAGGTGTAACAGGTGGCTAAAACTCCTGTTGTTGGTGCTGGTTCTCTGTGGTGGCTGGGCAGCTCTCACAGCTTTGGTTCCAGTAACCGGTTAATTTGGAAAGAGTCTGGTTAACTCTGTTTTCCTGAGAGGTGATCTCCTTCTTCCTATTATCCCAATTGCAGGGATCTCCACTGGCTAACAGGCTGGTCGGGCCTAGTGTGTCCCTCATAGGGTGGAGGTTTCACACAGGCTGGCAGCTCTTGTAGCGTCTACCACACTCTGAAGTTTCTCCCTCCAAGACTCTTTTTATAGGGGGAACTGGCTCAAAGTCACCAGTGGAGCTCCCCCTAGAGGCTCGGGGTGAAACCAGGTGTTCTAAGTGTTGTTTGTGTTGTGGGTTTTGCTGTGCTGTTACTTACTCCATTTGTGCTCTAAGGATTTCTGTGGTGCCCAACAGGTGCCAGGGTGCCACATTCCCCCTTAGTTAACCTCAGTTCTCCCGGCTGAGCAAAAATTCTTTTTACAACTTACCACTAAGCATCTTATAACATTCAATTTACAAAGTCTTAAAGAAAACACAAAAATCACTGAAAAGGAGTGAAAAATGTGGAAAGCAGTCCGTACGGCACTAGTCCATCTGCCGCAGGCTGGAAAAAGGTAAAGTTAGTGGTCACACAAGTCCTGTGACGATTGTTCAAAGTTTATGGAAAGGGGAAAAAGGCAAAGTCCAGGGATACACGGTAAACTTTATACATTCCCTACGGGTGTCTCTGCTTGGGAGGCCGGTACTAACCTTCTATACCTTACCAGGCGCTTTCTGTCCCCAACTTAGTATACTTGGGACAGGGCCCAGTTCCTCCACCCTTCTGTACACTACTTTTTACAGGTTTTGAAAACTGGTTAATTATTTACAACACTTACAGGTTACATTTTCCACTACATTTTAAGCCCATTCTCCCAGTTTGTGTGGGGGTTGGCCTAATGTACTACGTGTGGATCTGCGTAGTGTGGGTGTTTCCAAAGCTGTTGGTGTAGTGTACGAAGAGGTTATTGGTTCTCTACTTCTGCTTTGTGTAAGACCATAGTAAGTGCGGAGTCTATCAACTGGACTGACCTCTGTAGGTAGTTGATTAGGAATGGCTTCTCTTCCTGTGGGACTAGCAGGTTGACCGATTACAGGAATCTCAGGTTCCATGATAACAGGCTGCAATTCTTGCACTTGGACTTCTTCTTGTTGGATTGGATTAGGTTGCTGATCTTCAACAGGTTGGTAGAAGTGCATAACTGGAATAAGGAATGCTTCACCTATTTGTGGCCAATCAGCTGGTAAGTATCCAATTTCTGTAAGGACTAGATTTTCTTTTGTTTCTTCATCTGTAGTTACAGTAGGGTAACTGGTTGCTTGTGGGATTAACTGTGGCGGACATTTCTTCAAATGATCCCTTGAAACAGTCGCAATAGTATTCCCATTATCTTTGCTAATAACACAAGTTTTTGAGTTATCATAGTGTGACGGCATAACGGTGTAGGGTATGGATTCCCAACTGTTATCCAATTTGTTAGTTTTTCGCTTACTTTTTAGCACTACATCACCTATAGCTAACGGTTCAGCTGAGGCGTGCTTGTTAAAGTCTTTTTCTTGCTTGGTTCTACTGATTTCTAGGTTTCTCTCAACACTCTCTTGTACTTTTCTGTACTTTTCTTGGGGTTGGCTGACCCAGTCTTCATCAGAAGAGTCTTCTGTGGGTTCAATGGTTCCCATCTGCAAATCAATAGGCAGTTTACCTGGTCTTGCTCTCATCAAGTAAGCAGGTGTGTAATTTGTCGAACTGACAGGTATGTGGTTGTAGATGTCCACGAGATCTGGAAGTTTCTCTGGCCATTGATTTCTCTCTTCAACTGGTAAGGTCTTGAGCATGTCAATGACTATGTGGTTCATCTTCTCACATAAACCGTTCGTCTGAGGATGATAAGGTGTTGTGCGGATTTTCTTACACCCATACAGCCCTAAGAATTCTTGGAAAAGAGCTGATTCGAAGGCTGGCCCTTGGTCAGTTAAGACCTGGTCTGGATACCCATGGGGGCGACAGAAGTAACTCTGGAATGCTTTGGCTGCTACCTCAGCAGTTAAATCCTTAACTGGAATGACTACCAGGAATCTTGAGTAGTGATCGACGATGGTGAGAGCGTAGGTGTACCCGGTTCGACTTGGGGTAAGCTTCACGTGGTCGAGAGCAACTATTTCAAGAGGTTTGGTGGTAACAATTGGTTGCAACGGAGCCTTCTGAGTTAAGTGGTCTTTCCTTCGAAGGTGACATGGTCCACAGTTTTTACACCACTTGTCAATGGAGCCTCTAATACCGACCCAGTAGAACCGATCCTTCAGGAGTCTCTCCAGCTTCTTCCATCCAAAGTGTCCTGCATCATCATGGTATGCTTCAAGGATCATTTGGACTTCAGTCTTGGGAACTACAATCTGCCAGATTAGTTCATGGGTTCTTGGATTGAGGTATCTTCTGCATAGTTTACCTTGGTAGACGAACAACCTTCCTTTCTCCTTCCACAGGCGTTTAGCGTTTGATGAGGCATCAGAGTCCATGTTGGCGTGTTCTTGAGTGATGAGATCCCTTACCAGGCTGACATCTGGGTCGTTGGCTTGAGCCTCCTTCCAGTCATGGTGAGGTAACGGGTTCACGGTCCTCTCTACACGTGTTTGGTTTCTCTGATGACATGTTGCTGTACCTGAACGGTGGATAGCAGGTAGTTCAATTTCTTCTAGGTCATCTATGTCTTCTCCCTCTTCAGGAAGATGAGGCATTCGGGACAGGGCATCAGCATTGCCGTTCTTGTGACCTGCCCGGTACTTTACAGTGAAGTCGTAGTTAGCGAGTCTTGCTACCCAACGCTGTTCTAGGGCTCCCAGCTTTGCAGTCTCTAAGTGTGTTAGAGGATTGTTGTCTGTGAAAGCTGTGAACGGGGCGGATGCCAGGTAATGTTTGAAACGCTCTGTGATCGCCCAGACCAGGGCCAGGAACTCCAGCTTGAAGGAGCTGTAATTCTCCGGATTCCTTTCGGTGGGACGGAGCTTTCTGCTGGCGTAGGCTATCACCTTCTCTTTGCCCTGCTGACGTTGAGATAGGACTGCTCCTAAACCTTCATTACTTGCGTCTGTGTACAGTAAAAACGGTAGATTGTAGTCAGGGTAGGCCAGGATTTCTTCTTCGGTTAAAGCGTCTTTCAGCGTTTTGAAAGATTTGTCCTGCTCTGGGCCCCAATGGAACGGGGTCCCCTGATCTTGCCGTTTTTGGATTGACCCACTAAGAGATCTTGCATGGGAGCGGCTATCTTGGTATAGCCTTTGATGAAGCGTCGGTAGTACCCGACCAGTCCTAGAAATTGACGTACCTCTTTGTGGTTGATGGGTGCTGGCCAGTCCTTGATGACGGTGACCTTATCCGGATCCGGTGCTACGCCTTCGGCGCTGACCACATGTCCTAGGTATTGGACCTTGGGTTTCAGCAGGTGGCACTTGGACGGTTTCAGTTTCATCCCGTACTTCGACAGTAACTCGAACACTTCACTCAGGTGTTGGAGGTGATCTTCATAGGTCTGAGAGTAGACAATGACATCATCAAGGTATAACAAGACAGTCTCAAAGTTCTTGTGGCCCAAACAACACTCCATAAGTCTCTGAAATGTTCCTGGGGCATTGCACAACCCGAATGGCATACTGTTGAATTCGCATAGTCCCATAGGAGTAGTGAAGGCTGTCTTCTCACGATCCTCCTCTGAAACGGCAACCTGCCAGTACCCACTAGTAAGATCTAATGTGGAGAAGTAGTTGGCAGATTTGAGTGCAGCTAGTGACTCTTCTATGCGTGGTAACGGGTATGCATCCTTGTGTGTGACTTTGTTGATTTGCCTATAGTCTACGCACATTCTCATACTACCATCTTTCTTTTTAACCAGGACTAGTGCTGCGGCCCAGGGACTACAGCTATCCCTAATGACTCCTGCATTCTTCATGTCCTGAAGCATCTCTTTTGCTTTCTGGTAGTGAGTGGGTGGTATAGGCCTGTACCTTTCTTTGATGGGTGCATGGTTGTTTGTGGGGATATGATGTTGTACCCCTTTAATCCTCCCGAAGTCAAGTGGGTGTTTGCTGAACACTTGCTCATACTCCCGAACTACCCGATATACTCCATTTTTCTGGTGAGAGGGTGTATTGTCAGTTCCTACACTGAGCTCCTGACACCATTTCTCTAGCTGATCTTTGGAGTGAGGGGGTTCATCAGTGACTATTTGGTTTGAGGATTTTACATCAATCACAGCATCATCTTTTACTTGGTACAATTTTGCGACAGTTGCATATCTTGGCAGTCTGACTTCGTCATCACCATAATTCAATATGCGTACGGGGACTCTCCCCTTTCTTACGTCGACTAACCTCTGGCTGTCAAGAGCGTAGGACTACTGTCGGACATTACAGGTTCTACTACAGCTTGGTAGTCCTGCCCTCTGAGGCCTATGGCTGCTCGACACCAGATCATCATTTCACTTCTGGGTGGTACCACAATTGGAATGGGATCTGTGACTCTTACTCTGCCAATCTCACCATTTGACAAGGTTACCTGTTGTTGATACACCAGAGCTCTGATCTGCTTTTGGATAGCCCTCTTTTCTCTTTGTTTACCGGCTTCAGCACTCTGTTGGAGTAAAAACAACACTTCATCGAGGCATTTGATCATGACATTGGTACCCAATATGACATATGGATCCTTGTGGTTAGGCTTATCCTGGACCACTAAGATACCCTGGTTTTTCAACTGCACCCTCCCCACCTTTACTGTAGCTTCCCACTGTCCCTCTATGGTAACCGGTATACCATTAGTGGCTTCAAGGTTCATCTCGGGATTAGGGGGTTCTAGCTTCACATCTGGCCAGAACTGCTTGTAAAGGGTACTGGGGATGGATGTCACCTGGGATCCAGTGTCTATCAAAGCGGAGATAGCGATGCCATCGATGACGATTGGTAAGTATGGACAGTCTCCCACATACTTGTGTTCCCAGCTGGACGTAGGGCCTGGACAGTCTACTCCTGGGGTTGGCCCTTCTCGCCCAGGGGTCGCTCGTTTAAAGGACGGGATTGCAGGTTGCGTCCTCCTAAGTCGTTCTGCTGACTGTTGCGGCGTCTGTCAGGACTGCGGCGGTCTGCAGGTTTTCCTCGCGACGGCTGTGTCTTTTTCCTCATCCACGGGACGTCATCTGGACTGTCGGCGAGTTGAATTTTGTCCGATGGCCTTGCATCTGTCTTGGGTCTTCTCCCAGCTTGTAGCTTGGCCACGTCTTTCATCAGCTGCTCGACATTAGCACACAGTTGATCAAACCGGTCAGGTGTTACAGTCTGTGCACTTGACTGAATCGCAGGGATTGGAGATGCTGCTGCCGGCACGGAAGGGGTGTCAGTGTACTGCTGCTGCGGTGAAGCGGGATCAGGTACTTCAGCGAGTCGTTGTCCCCAAACTGTTAAATCTCTCAAGGTGTCAAACTCTGCGCCTGGATTTTGTATGGACCACCAGCTTGCTTGCTTTCTATCCTCAGACAGTTTAAGGCCCACAATAAATTGTCCAATTAACGCTTTGTTCTCATCTCGGGCACTATCAGGATCAACTTGTTTTAACAGTCTGTATGCTTCTTGCAAGCGCAGTGAATAATCAAGGACACTTTCTTGTGCCCCTTGGTTACAACGATAGCATGACAGTCTTAATCCAGCTTCGGTATGGCACTCAAAGACCCGGGTTAATCTAGCGAATATCTGCTCCACAGATTCCTGAACTTCTACAGGCCAGCTGCGGCTCTGCAGTTCGGCTGCACCGGTTAACTGTCCCATAATAACTGAAGCTCTTTGCTTACCGGTCATCGGGTACATGTCCAGCGCTTGGCATATCTTCCTCTGGAAGTTCTCCAAGGTGCTGGGTACACCGCTGTACTTGGGTAACCAGGTCGCACTAGGAAAGTAGGGTAGAGACATCGGCATAATCGGAGCGGGTTGCGGTGGCATACCGCCGACTGGTTGCTGTCCATCAAAAGGTATATTTTGAGGTGCCGCTTGGTCTAGCGGGGGCACCGCGTGATCGGGAGCCGGGTTACTCATGGTCGCTCCTCCTTAGTTAAGCGTAGCCTTTCCCTCGGTTTCAAACGGAAGTGTCGGCCTCGCGGTGAGGAGTGAGGCACCACGGGAGTTTCCGGTTCCTGCTGCGTACAGGGGAAGTCGTCAGAGCGTGGGGGCGGGGCCAATCTTCGCGCCCTCTGCACAGTCACGCCCCTCCTTTTCCCGCCTTTTCGCGCAGCAATGGCGGACCAAATGTACAGTTCGATATTTACAGTCAATAAATAGCACACAATACCCGTGATAACGGGCCTGCTCGTATCCTGTTCGTGACGCCAAATTCTGACTCACCGTAGCCGGGGGGTACACGTAGCGGGCGTTGTTTCTCCTCCAGTCACGGAACCGCGCCTGCGGTGGTGTAGGCCCGGTGGTCCAGATCAATAGGGGAATGGCGGAACAGTTGGGGTGATTTGTCTTCGTGACGCCACCTGCGGGTGTTCTGGTAACTTTACCAGCGCTGTTCGGGTCTCGGGGGGATGTTATACAGCGAGATGGAACGCTCCCCACAGGATGAGCGGGAATCCCCGGAGCCGGGAGCTGCGCAAGATGTTGTGAGGCAGCTGCGGGATGCTGCGCGCTGAATCCAGGAGTAATGTACAACCACACAAAGTCTCTTTTAGGTACCTTTACTGGATGGTAGTCAGGTACACTCGGACCGGGATAGTGAAGTTGGCACTTCTGGAGTTTCACAGCAAGCAGTGTTAGGCTTCCTTTCTCTAGTTCTGGTGCTAAGGTCGGGTGGATGTGGAATCCAGCCGGACCGGGCAGTGTATTCAATGGAACTTGCTTCACCTGGTTAACAGCACTGAGGGCACTGTAAAAGGGTCTGAGCAGGATCAGTACTCTTCCCTGGGCTCTCGTGGATGGGTGCATCAGGTGTAACAGGTGGCTAAACCTCCTGTTGTTGGTGCTGGTTCTCTGTGGTGGCTGGGCAGCTCTCACAGCTTCGTTTCCAGTAACCGGTTAATTTGGAAAGAGTCTGGTTAACTCTGTTTTCCTGAGAGGTGATCTCCTTCTTCCTATTATCCCAATTGCAGGGATCTCCACTGGCTAACAGGCTGGTCGGGCCTAGTGTGTCCCTCATAGGGTGGAGGTTTCACACAGGCTGGCAGCTCTTGTAGCATCTACCACACTCTGAAGTTTCTCCCTCCAAGACTCTTTTTATAGGGGGAACTGGCTCAAAGTCACCAGTGGAGCTCCCCCTAGAGGCTCGGGGTGAAACCAGGTGTTCTAAGTGTTGTTTGTGTTGTGGGTTTTGCTGTGCTATTACTTACTCCATTTGTGCTCTAAGGATTTCTGTGGTGCCCAACAGGTGCCAGGGTGCCACATATGCCAAGTTCATTCTTTCAGGGATCGGGGCACCTTGTAATATATCATTATAGAGTTCCTTTAGTGTGGGTGCAATTTGGTCTTTTAGCGATTTAAAAAAGGCTCCGTTGTAGCCATTAGGGCCGGGAGCCTTTCCTCGCTTCAAAAGTTTAATTGTAGATGTGATTTCATCTAAGGAGATGGGACTATTTAGGAATTGTTTATCTTCCTCTGTCAGGCTAGCCATATTTATAGAATTCAGCCATGGGGCTCCTTCCTCCATCCCTGAGTTATTTTCTTTATACAATGAAGCGTAAAATTTTCCCAGGACCTGTAGTATCCTCCCAGGGTCAGAGTGTAGTGTCCCCTTTGTGTCTTTGATAGTTAGAATGGGGATAGCGGGTCGTCTACCTTTTGCCAAACGGGCCAATAGGCGACCGGCTTTATCGCCGAATCTATTCAATTCAATTTCCATTTGGCTTTTATACAAGTCCTCTCTCTTGCTGGCCCAGGAGTCAAAAGCTTTTTTGGCTGTCAGCCATGCCTCTTTGTCTGAATCGGTCATAGTCTGTTTATACAGCAAATATGCCCCCCTAACCGCGGTGCTGGCTTTTATATACTGCTCTTTGACCCTTTTTTTCAAACGAGTGCTATAGGCCATGATATGACCACGAAGGACTGTTTTTGCTGCCTCCCAGAATAGTCCCCGGGGTTGATCGGTGTTCCTCATTGTTTCTGGAGTAGTCTGACCACCATTCTTTAAGGAGTCTAACGAAGTTCTCTTCCCTGACTAAAGTATCAGGGAATCTCCATAGATAATCCATCCCCTTCTTGTACAAATCTTTAGTTTCTAATAATACTATGATCTGAAATGACTATCCCCTCTATATTTTTGACTCTAACACTTTTTGGAACAGTAAAAGAGAGGTTAGAAACATGTCCAGTCTCGACCAAGACCCATGGACATGCGAAAAATGGGAATAGTCTCGCTCTAGGGGGTGTAGCGTGCGCCATGAGTCCGTCAGACTGCAGTTATGTAGGAAATCTTCCAGAAAGCTTGGTCCGGAAGAGTGAGGTGCCTGCGGATTCCCCTGTCTTCTATCCTCACCATCATTAACCACCAAATTAAAGTCTCCCCCGACTAGTCTATTGCATTCTTGGTCTATCAAAAGCTGGTTTTGTAGTTTCAAGAAAAAGAACTTCTGACCTGTATTCGGGGCGTACAGATTATACAAACTATATGTGGTATTCTGTATTTGCAGGTTCAAATGAATCAATCTACCCTCATTGTCTGATGACGAGGATAGAACCGAATGGGCCAGGGATTTGTTCAGTAAAATCACAATCCCCCACTTTCTTTTAACTGCACTGGAGCCGTAAATCTCCCCTACCCACAATTTCTTGAGCCTGAAATAGTCTTCAGATGTCAGGTGGGTCTCTTGAAGCAAGGCTACATCAGCCTTCAACCTTTTAAGATGGCGAAGCACCATCATGCGCTTAGCAGGAGAGCGCAGTCCTTTTACATTCCAAGAGACCCACCTAACCATCCTCACACCTCGTAGTCAAGTTTCTATGGCAAATATGAGGCACTAGATAGTGATGTATATGAGATTGAATTTTGACTTTTAGATCCATATCAGCTGCAGAATATGAGGTAGCTTCGTATCCCTCCCTCCTCCCCATCGCAGACGTCCCCTTCCCAACTCCTCCCAACCTCCTCAAAACGTTATCTATGTGACTCCTCTTTTTTCTTCCCTGGACGGAGAACATATATACCCCTGGTCATCTCAACGGCCACTTATAACAAGTTATTAAAAACAAAATTAAATAGAAAACCCTAGCCCCTATTAAAGCCGATCAATAAAGGGAAAGGAGAGGATATAACTGTTCCATACAATCCACATAACTCGTCAGTAAATGTCCAATGGTAATAATAAGACAATATAAATAATGTCTTCCATTTACTTTCTCCTTTCTTTTTCCCTCCCCCCTTCCTCAGCATTATCCTGAAAATAAAAGCCAAGTCAGTGTAGTCCCTAAAGGCGACGGACAAAAAGCTCCTCCTCCTCCCCGCTTTCCAACCATGGAGAACAGAAGGCACCTATATTCAAATGCCCAAATAAGAATCGCTTCCCGTAAGTTTGTCAGCATTTCCCCCTCTCCTCCCTCCCTACGCTGAGGGGTAGAGAGAAGAAAAAAAAAAAAACCCTCCAACAAAACCACCTTTTATGGGAGAAGATTTCCAAGGTGACTACGTAGGAAAGGGAATCCCAATAAGGCCCACGCAACGCAGTCAAAAATAGATATAAATTACTTTTTTAATCCAAAAGTCTGGAGACCAGAAACCCGTTTGCAGGTCAAAATAGAACAAATCTTGTAGTCAGCCATTTGATTGGTTGGTTTTCTTCTTGTTCCATCTAGATGCGGGCTGACGCTGCTGTCTCGGTGTCATGGGTCTTGTCTGTGACCCTTCCGTCAAGGTCTCCGAGCGTAGCCTGTAAGATCTCGTAGGTTCGTGATCTCCTTCCGATTGAAAATTGGGGTCAAGAATCGTGTCCGCTTCCCCTGGACTGTTGGATCTTGAACGGTTCGGATCAACAGGTTTATGTCTCTTTGTAAGTGATCTCATCGCCTCTTCTGGACTGGTGAAGGACATCATGCCCCCGTCTTGACCTCTAAACCTCAAGGTGGCCGGGTAGTTTAGTTGGAACCGTATATTTCTCTTAAATAGGGAGGTGCAGACTTCACTAAAGGCTCTTCTACGTCTAGAGACTTCTATAGAATAGTCCGCAAAGAGGAGAGATCTTTATAGCCCAGGATCATGAGAGGTTGTCGTCTCGCTTTATAAGCGCGTAGTATCTCTTTTTTGTCTCTATGGTTTAAGTATTTAGCAATGGCATGGCGCGGTTTGTCTGCGACTCTGTCACGTGTTGATCCGTTATTGTTTCCTACTCCGCTGGGAGGATCGCGGGGGGGGCCGATTCTGTGAGTTCGTTCTGTTCTGCATTTATGTTTCAAACCCAGTTCTTTTGGCAATTCAACTTCAAATATCTCTTCTAACTGGGTTAAAGGGATAGTCTCAGGGAGGCCCACAATTTTAAGATTGCTTCTACGACTCCTATTCTCCAAATCATCTAGTTTGGTCAGAGCAAGAGTAGATTGTTTTTGGAGAGATTGAACTTGATCCTCAAGTTCCATATTCCTGTCTTCTGCAACTGTGAGCCTGGACTCTGTCTCCTGTATTCGTTGTTCGTGCTGTTCTATCTTGCCCTGCAATTCTTGGGACCCCGCAGCCACCAGTTCAGAGATTGCCTGCTTGAAATCCTCTGCCAGGTGTATAGCTAACTCCTTGGCCAGCAGCTTATAATTGATTGAGTGTCCAGCAGCCCCCTGCAGCTCTCACCTGTGACATGCCAGTCTCCTCCAGGGTTTATCAACTGCTTCTCTGATTCCAGAGTATGGGAGCTAACTCCTGATCTCCCTCCTGTCTCCACATCTTTCCCCAGAGTTTCCCGTACCTCTGCATCTCTCCCCTTCTCACATGGAGAGAGCTTCTGCTGCGTCACAGCCTCCGCGCCCGCCATTACTGCTTTCACTCCCCTCTCCTCCTCCGCACTGCATGCTGCAGCTTCTCCGCCGCGGGTGACAAATTTATCCATGGTGGGTGCCGCTCCGCTCCGTCCACCCGACATCTTGTGTGTTCAGGGCCCTCCGGGGCTCGGGGGTTTGCGTGGCCAGTGAGATGGGGCTCAGGGCTCCTTCACACGCATCTCTCCATGGAAGCGCTGGAACCGGAAGTCCTGCATGTCTGCTTTCACAGCATATGGGGATGTTTTCTGTGAATGTGACCCCACCATATTGTTGTAAGGTCCCGTGCACATGGTACATTGTTTGATGTTTCTTTGAAAGATTTTGAGAATCTGCATCAATATCTGCATGTCTATCCTGAAGCCAGAAAAAGTACATGAAAGTTCATAAGTGCTGTGTCAAAATGATTTTTTTCCTTGCAGATTTGGTGCAGATTTTGTAGCAAAAAAAAGAAATCCGAACCACGTTTATGGAAAAAAAAATCAACGAATCAACGTGGTGACAGCACTTCTGACTAGTGATGAGAGAACTTTTCTCGAACATGTTTGCCAATTTCAAATTTGGCAAGAACATAGCTGATTAGGTTGTGTGATCAGACACGCAAATACTTTCCCAAAAAGTCAGCGAATGCGGCTAAGTTAGGGATGTTTGAAATTTAAAATGGGCCAAAACTTTACTTGTTTATTTGGGACCAAAATGCTCACTGGAAACTACATTTAGCAGCTCTAACACAAGCTACAAATGAGCTTCTTAAGCTGGAGCAGCTACACAAACTGAACCCAAACCCCCAAGTGTTTGGAGACATGACCCGGGCCAGGCATGCTCTTCGCTCCATGATGCTGGTCAGAGTGGAGAAACATTTGAAAAAAATCAAGGCCAAATATCATGCTCTGGGTGACAGGGCTGGGGCGGTTTTGGCCAGGAGGATCAAACGTGTGGAGATCCACGCAAAAATCCCCTATTTGATTAAGAAAGATAGTGGTAGGGTGGTTAGCCCCATAGACATTGCAACAGAATTCGGGGAATGTTACTCTAATCTGTACAATCTCCGCTCTGACCCTGCATCCCCTTGTACATCTCTGTCTTCCATCAATTCTTTCCTGGACAGGGCGTCCCTTCCCCAGGTGATGGAGGCCCAACTGGCTGGACTTAATAGCCCCCTGACTCTGGCTGAAATCCAGGCAGCCATTCGCAGTACAAAGAAGCGCTCAACCTCGGGTCCCGACGGGTTCTCTTTTACTTACTACTCCCAATTCTCTTCTATTCTATCCCCATATCTCCTTCGTCTTTTTAATCATTGGCAGCTGTCCGGCTCAATTAGGCGTGAGCAACTGGAGGCTACGATTGACACCCTGCCTAAGCCTGGGAAGTCCCTGTCCTCTCCCGGTGATTTAAGGCCCATCGCCCTCCTGAATTGTGACGCCAAACTCTATGCCAGGGTCTGGGCGTCTAGGCTTTGGTGGGTGCTTCCCTCCCTGGTACACCCTGATCAGGTGGGTTTTGTCCCCAAATGCCAGACGAGGGATGGCACTCGCAGGAATTTTGACCTGTTGGATGAGGTGGAGAGGGGGATGATCGTCAGTGCATTCCTGTCTCTTGACGCAGAAAAAGCTTTTGGCAGGGTGCACTGGGGATACATAGCTGAGGTCCTGCGCAGGTTCGGCCTGGTGGGCCCTGTTGCTAGGGCAATTTTAGCTCTGTATTCGACACCCTCGGCCTCAGTGCTAGCGTCCGTTTTTTTATATCCTCCTTTTCTCAATTACTAATGGTACCCGTCAGAGCTGCCCTCTCTCCCACTTATTTTTGCTCTGGTAATGGAGCCCTTGTCCTCCAATGTTAGACACAGCCCTGGCATTAAAGGGATTTCGGTGGGCGATGCGGCCTTCAAAATTGGCTTATACGCTGATGACGTAATTGTGACCTGCACGCTGTCGAGGATTCTTTGGGCGAGCTATTCACTATCCTCTCTGACTTCTCTAATGCCTCTCTTTACAAACTTAATCTATCCAAATCCTCACTTTTCCCTCTACATCTTCCTCCTTTACTCATGTCATCTCTTCAAACCAAGTACTCTTTTAAATGGGCCCCCTCTGGGTTCTCATATTTGGGGATCCATATCACCCACCTCCGCCAAATCATTTGGGTTAACTGCAATCTTGTCACGCATGATATTTGGGCCCTTCTGGACGGGATACCCCCAACGTCTCTGTCCTGGATGGCCAGAGTACAAATCGTCAAAATGTTTGTCCTGCCCAAGCTGCTCCACTTGTTTCGATGTCTCCCAATATATTTCCCAGTAAGGTATACTGCGGCCCTTCAAAAGTTACTAAACTCATTTATATGGGATGGCAAACCGTACACGGTCTCCCATAGACTGCTGTCTCTGCCTTATGCGGAGGGCGGATTAGGCGCTCATGATGTCCGCTCCTACCACATAGCAGCCTTACTGGAACCTGCTAAACTCTGGTGGGACACTTCTCCTCCCCATGCAACGTGGCTCACTTACGAAACACACTTCTCCCCGAACAGCTCCCCTATACTCTTGTTGGAGGCCGCATTGCTCCAGCCTTTTACATCTCCCTTTTTTCTCCGCACATTGACCTCCTTACTTCAGGTTTGGTCCCTTCTTGGTAGGAAACACTTCTCTTTCTTGCTTAGTATCAGCTCCGTGAGGGCACTTGAGCTGTTGGTTGAGGGCCTGTCCCTGTCTCGTTGGAGGGACCAAGGCCTTACTACCCTATATGACCTGTTCGGGGACACTGGTCTTGAGTCCTTTGAATTCTACATTGCAAATTTGGCATCCCCCATACCCTATTTTTCCAGTATCTTCAAATTCGCCACCTATTGAGATCGATAGGTCTCTTTTCCCTTGAAAATCCTGTCCTGGTCAGCACGCTCCAGCGTTTATTCAAATCCTCCTGCCCTCTTCCTCACGGGGTCTCAATTTTATATAAGGTGCTTCTTGTCCCTGGGAAGCCCTCAAAACTTCCCTTTATGATTGCCTGGGAGTCCCGCCTGTCCTTCTTGGCTACCCCAGAGGCCTGGCGTCATGCAGCAGTACATGCTGGTAACTTCACGTCCTGCATCAATTTACTCGAGCAGGCCAAAAAGATCCAGATTGGCTGGTACATTTCACCTGTCCGAAATGCCAGGTTTGGGAGATCTACCTCATCTCCCCAGTGCTGGAAGCGCTGCTTGCACACTGGTTCACTCAGCCATGTCTGGTGGGACTGCCCTAAGCGCCGGGTGTTCTGGAGGGAGGTGGAGAAAATCATTGCTACGGTACTACATCTCCCATTTACTTTGTCTGGCCCTATGGCGGTACTGTGTGTTGGGATAGAGGACCTTCCTCCCACGCTCAGACCTATCCTCATGAACATTCTAACTGCGGCCAGGACTTGTGCGGCGCACCACTGGAAACTGTCTACTGTACCGTCTTCCCAGGAATTGATTGACCAGTTGAACTTGTACTTTACATATGAAGAAACCTTGGCTCATGATCTGACCAAAAGATCCAGAGTTCTGTCTTAGTAGGAGGATGAGGTCCAGGGGTCCCACCATGTTGCCCGTCCCTGATTTGATATATGTCTTCTCTTTCACATTTCTGTACTTATGGCAGTATACTCCCCTATGTCTTCTCCCCGTGTATGTCCATGCCTGTCTCTCTCCTCCCCCTTCCAGGTTTTTTCTGATGTATTCTTAACTTTGAAATCTGCTATACTGGTCATGGTGACTAGCTGCTGTTGCCTTTGTACTCAATAAAAAATAATGGTTTATAAGAAAAGAACCACAATTATAGTATATCCCAATAGAGGTAAAGGACTCCCATTCAGTATATAGTGCTAGCAATTGGAAATAACCTGGCCAAATACCTGGGGTATATTATGATCTTTGTGGGTTTTAGAGATATTGGTGTGTGGCTAATAGCTGCTCTCTCAATCTATCCAAAACCCCACAGCCTTATCTTAAACCCCCTGAGCCAGCCCTTTGAGTCCCAATTTTTGCTTACCCATTGACACATTTGCTGCAATCAGCTTCCTCAGTGGGGTGTAAACTGACACATTATCCCCTCTTTTTATATCCTCCATTTCTATAGCACCGCCGAACATGTGGTCCCGCCGCTTCCGCCCTGTTCAGGGCGGAAGCATCGCTGGTGCCATTTTAATTAGTCCTTCAAGTTGTGGCGATGGTGATACGCCCCCCACTAGATGGATTGTCATGTCCCGCCCCATCTTGGGCAGAAGTATACTGGAGGCCATTTTTAAAAGTCTGCGATGCT
Organism: Allobates femoralis; assembly: GCA_033576535.1. NCBI lineage: Eukaryota > Metazoa > Chordata > Amphibia > Anura > Aromobatidae > Allobates > Allobates femoralis. The sequence continues at coordinate 214,169,018 of JARQOC010000006.1, read as the reverse complement.
TTATAAAATGAAAGTATCCCTACTAACACTGTGTGTTCGGCGGCGTCATCTCTCTGCGCCGCCGCTGCGAGGCATTTTACTGACCGGATAGGTGCATTTGATAAGCCCCTGGCCAGGGATTGGCTGAGCGCGGTGGGCACGGATTGATGACGCGCCGGGCATGCGGTGGAGGACGCCTCACAGACATGCGGCTGAGGACGCCGGCGCTATAGACATGGAGGATATAAAAAAAGCGGATAATGTGTCAGTTTACACCCCACTGAGGAAGCTGATTGCAGCGAAACACGTCTGGGGGGGGGGGGGGGGGGCACCCAGAACCATACTAGCTACTCCCATATAACAACAATGGGTAAGCAAAAATTGGGACTCAAAGGGCTGGCTCAGGGGGTTAAGATAAGGTTGTGGGGTTTTGGATAGATTGAGAGAGCAGCTATTAGCCACACACCAATATCTCTAAAACCCACAAAGATCATAATATAGACCCCAGGTATTTGGCCAGGTTATTCCCAATTGCTTGCACTATATACTAAATGGGAGTCCTTTACCTCTATTGGGATATAATTGTGGCTCTTTTCTTTTTCTATGCACCGGTCACTTTATATTACTTATTGTTAAACTTTATCAATGGTACTATACAGGTCTAATTGTATTTTTGAAACTGACTGTATATATATGTTTTTTTATGGAAAGAAAACATTAAATGCAATATGATCCCTTGGTCCATCTTTGATACTCTCTGGGGCAAAAACCCTCCTCTTTGGTTTTTGCAATTTATACATTGTGGTTGGAGGGACCCCTTTACAAGGCTTACTGCCAATCTACTATATAATTGTCTGAAGGTACCGTCACACAGGGACATATCGCCAGCGATGTTGCCGGGGATCACGGGAGCGCGCATCCCTGACAACATCGCCGGTGAGATGTCACACTGAGCAACTTACCGGCGATGTCGCCGGCTAGTTGCCGCGGCTATCGCTCGCTGGGTTGCCCAGCAACCCAGCAAGTGATCACTCGCAATGTTAGATATAGGCGGAATCGCCCACAAAATTGCTGGTTGCCGCGTTACACAGGGCGATCAGGCAGAATCGCCTGAGCAACATCGCCAGGTTTCCCAACATTGTTGGGAAACCTGGCGATGTGACTCAGGGCGATAATCAGGCGATGAATCGCCTGTCACACGAGGCAACTCGCCGGCGATGTCGCCGCAACCTGGCCACGCCCCTCGGTTGCTGGCAACATCGCCGGCGATATCTCCCCGTGTGACGGTACCTTAAGGGTTTTTTGAGTGTGTCTGTAACTAAAATTGCGCGCCACACAAAGGCAGCTCATTGGCGGCAGTCAATGAGCTCCGAGTATGCAAATAGCGCGTGCTGAACATTCGAATTTCGCGCCAATTTGCAGCCCGGGGGAAGCGTCGCGTGAGCGCCGCTTCCGCAGGTATGCACGGTCCAGGAAACGGCGGACATAGCGTTCAGCGCGGCGACCAATCAGAATAGCGGCGCGCGCTATGCCGCCATATTTGAAATACACTGTACTCAATGTATTTGAAGTATGGCGCCATAGAGCGCGCCGCTATTCTGATTGGTCGCCACGCTGAACGCGGCTAACAATCAGAATAGCGGCATGCGCTATGCCGCCATACTTGAAATACACTGAGTACAGTGTATTTGAAGTATGGTGCCATAGAGCGCGCCGCTATTCTGATTGGTCGCCACGTTCAGCGCGGCGACCAATCAGAATAGCGGCGCGCGCTATGCTACCATATTTGAAATACACTGTACTCAATACAAAGTGTATATTCATGTGTAATAATAAGTAATATCTACTATATAATCGTCTAATTCTGTCTGTCTGTAATGGAAATCCCGCGTCGCTGATTGGTCGCCATATCTTAAACAGTCGCTCCACCAGTTCTTAAAAGGGTGGACCCAACCACTTCTTAAAGGGGCTATCCCCATCCTGTTAAAGGGGCAGTCCCCAACCACTTTTTAAAGGGGCGGTCCCCAACCACATCTTAAAGGGGCAGTCCCCAACCATGTCTTAAATGGGCGGTCCCCAACCATGTCTTAAAGGGGCAGTCCACAACCACGTCTTAAAGGGGCCATCCCCAACCTGTTCTTAAAGGGGCGGACCCCAACCACTTCTTAAAGGGGCTGTCCCCAACCTCTTAAAGGGGCAGTCCCCAACCACTTTTTAAAGCGGCAGTCCCATACCACTTTTTAAAGGGGTGGTCCCCAACCACGTCTTAAAGGGGAAGTCCCCAACCATGTCTTAAAGGAGAGGACCCCAATCACTTCTTAAAGGGGCTGTCCTCAACCTCTTAAAGGGGCAGTCCCCAACCATTTCTTAAAGGAGCAGTCCCAACCACATCTTAAAGGGGCGGTCCCCAACCACATCTCAAAGGGGCGGAAGCAACCAATCAGCAATATTGGCGTGGGATTTAAACCGTCTTCGTTGACTTGTCATGGCCGGCTGCGACCAGTGATATTGCCGCAGGATTTAAATGATAATGTACATATTTTACCGGGAAAAACCTGTGTATTCATTGCATTATTCATAAATCTTCATAAATAAACAACATACATATTCTAGAATACCCGATGAGTTAGACAATTATATAGTAGACTAGATGGTGACCCGATTCTAAGGGTTTTTTGAGTGTGGCTGTAACCAAAATCGCGCGACAGACACAGGCCGCTCATTGGTCAGCGCCAAAGGCGGCGGCCAATGAGCTCAGACTATGCAAATAGGCGCGAGAATTCAAAGTTCGATTCTCGCGCCAATTTGCAGCCTGGCGACAGCCCCACACGGCGCTCATGTCCCGGCTGAACAGAGCCGAAGTGTCCCGCCAGCTCCTCTCCCAGCCCCGCCATGACATAAGCAAAGGAAGTGAAAGTGACAGACAGAAGGAAAAGAAGATGGCCGCCGGAAGGAGTCAGACGTTCCTGAGCTGCCCCTTATCAAACCCCACCGAGTGCTGGGACCCCATCCACTGCCCCACACTTACCAGGATGCCTCTCTGAACCATCATCCACATCTGTGCACACGCGGGCCTGGGGGCAAGCAAACCGGGGCTCCCGGGAAGCGGACCTTCCCTACTGCTAGGAGGGAGCCATCTGAGGACTGCTCAGGGAGCGAGGGACCTGGCTTACCACCCCCACAACCGGGACTGGAGCGGGGAGTAATAGTGCAGGGATGCCCATCTGCCCCCCTGCTTGCCGAGGCAGAAGGAGACATCACCGCTGTGTCCCAGAGCACCCCTGGGGACCCAGAGAGTCAGGAGTGCAGGTCCTTCCCTCAACCACTCTGGAGGAGCGACCACAGTCTGAGCAGGCAGAGGCGCGGGCTGCACCAAGTGACTGAGCGCTGCTGGGGGAAGGAGAAACACAACACTATGCAGCCACTACTAACCCCTCCGCCTGCCCTCCAGTGTTAACCCCCTCCGCCTGCCCTCCAGTGCTGACCACTGAGCCACCCTAGAGTGCTGACCACTGAGCCACCATATACAGTGCTGACCACTGAGCCACCATATACAGTGCTGACCACTGAGCCACTGTACAGTGCTGACCACTGAGCCACTGTACTGTGCTAACCACTGAGCCACCGTACAGTGCAAACCACTGAGCCTCCATAGTGCAAACCACTGAGCCACCGTACAGTGCTGACCACTGAGCCACCGTACAGTGCTGCCCACTGAGCCACTGTACAGTGCTAACCACTGAGCCACTGTACTGTGCTAACCACTGAGCCACCGTACAGTGCAAACCACTGAGCCTCCATAGTGCAAACCACTGAGCCACCGTACAGTGCTAACCACTGAGCTACCATATACAGTCCTAACCACTCATCCTTCATAGTGCTCACCACTGAGCCTCCATACAGTGCTAACCACCATACAGTACTAACCACTGAGCCACCGTACTGTGCTTAACAATGAGCCACCGTACAGTGCTAACCACTGAGCCACATTACTGTGCTAACCACTGACACACCCTACAGTGCAAAACACTAAGCCGCCATATACTGTCCTAACCACTGAGCCACCATATACTGTGCTAACCACTGAGCCACCATACTGTGCTAACCACTGAGCCACCTTACTGTGCTAACCACTGACACACCCTACAGTGCAAAACACTAAGCCGCCATATACTGTCCTAACCACTGAGCCACCATATACTGTGCTAACCACTGAGCCACCATACTGTGCTAACCACTGAGCCACCACGCAGTGCCAACCACTGAGCCACCATACAGTGCAGACTATGCAAATAGGAGGGAGAATTCAAAGTTCGAATTTCGCGTCCATTTTCAGCCAGGCAACAGCGGCGCGTTAGCCGGGATACACGGTGGCCGCAGCGGCGGCTCTCATCACATCCCCCACGCTCCTCCTGCCCCCGCACAGAGCGGCACCCCTGCTCTTCCTGCCCCGTCCACTCCTCCTGCCTCTCCTGCCCCCCTGCGCTCCTCACGGCACCCGCCCCCCGGACTCCCTCTGCCCCCCCGCTCCCCGTGGCCCCCCTGATCCTCCTGCCCCCCCCACTCCTCCTGCCCTGCTTGCTTCATCCTGCCCCGCTCGCTCCATCCTGCCCTCCCCCCATCCTGCCCCCCCCCCACCACCATCATGCTTCTCCGGCTTCATCCTGCTCCTCCGGCTATATCCTGCCCCGCTCGCTCCATCCTGCCCCGCTCGCTCCATCCTGCCCTGCTCGCTCCATCCTGCCCCGCTCCCTCCATCCTGCCCACGCTCCCTCCATCCTGCCCCGCTCCCTCCATCCTGCCCCGCTCACTCCATCCTGCCCCGCTCGCCACTATCCTGCCCCGCTTGCTCCATCCTGCCTCGCTTGCCACAATCCTGCCCCGCTCACCACCATCCTGCCACCATCCTGCTCCTCCGTCTCCATCCTGCCCCACCAGCTCCATCCTGCCCCACCAGCTCCATCCTGCCCCCTGCCACCATCCTGCTTTGCTCGCTCCATCCTGCCCCCCACCCTGCCACCATCCTGCTCCTCGGGCTCCATCCTGCCCCGCTTGCTTCATCCTGCCCCGCTCGCTCCATCCTGCCCCACTCGCTCCATCCTGCCCCACTCGCTCCATCCTGCCCCACTCGCTCCACCCTGCCCCACTCGCTCCACCCTGCCCCATTCGCCACCATCCTGCACGCCCCTCGCCACCATCCTGCTCCTCCGGCTCCATCCTGCCCTGCCGGCTTTATGCTGCCTCGCCGGCTCCATCCTGCCCCTCTCCCACCATCCTGCCCCCACCAACCATCCTGCTCCTCCGGCTCCATCCTGCCCCGCTGGCTCCATCCTGCCCCGCTCGCTCCATCCTGCCCCGCTTGCTCCATCCTGCCCTGCTCGCTCCATCCTGCCCTACTCGCTCTTTCCTGCCCCACTCGCCACCATCCTGCCCCGCTCGCTCCATCCTGCCCTCCCCTGCCACCATCCTGCTCTTCCGGCTTCATTCTGCTCCTCTGGCTCCATCCTGCCCCACTGGCTCCATCCTGCCCTGCTCGCTCTTTCCTGCCCCACTCGCCACCATCCTGCCCTCCCCTGCCACCATCCTGCTCTTCCGGCTTCATTTTGCTCCTCCGGCTCCATCCTGCCCCACTGGCTCCATCCTGCCCCGCTGGCTCCATCCTGCTCCGCTCGCTCCATCCTGCACTGCTCGCTCCATCCTGCACCGCTCGCTCCATCCTGCCCCGCTCGCTCCATCCTGCCCCGCTCGCTCCATCCTGCCCTGCTCTCTCCATCCTGCCCCCCTGCCACCATTCTGCCCCACTCGCTCCATCCTGCCCCGCTCGCCACCATCCTGCCCCGCTCGCTCCATCCTGCCCCGCTCGCCACCCTCCTGCCCTCCCCCGCCACCTTCCTGCTCCTCCGGCTTCATTCTGCTCCTCCGGCTCCATCCTGCCCCACTCGCTCCATCCTGCCCTGCTCACCACCATCCTGCCACCTTCCTGCTCCTCCGGCTTCATTCTGCTCCTCCGGCTCCATCCTGCCCCGCTCGCTCCATCCTGCCCCGCTCGCCACCCTCCTGCCCTCCCCCGCCACCTTCCTGCTCCTCCGGCTTCATTCTGCTCCTCCGGCTCCATCCTGCCCCGCCGGCTCCATCCTGCCCCCCCCGCCACCATCCTGTCCCCCTGGCACCATCCTGCCTCGCTCCCACCATCCTGCCCACCCCGCCACCATCCTGCCCCCTACCACCATCCTGCCCCGCTCGCTCCATCCTGCCCCACTCCCACCATCCTGCCCTTCCCTGTCACCATCCTGCTCCTCCGGCTCCATCCTGCCCCGCTCACTCCATCCTGCCCCGCTCGCTCCATCCTGCCCCGCTCGCTCCATCCTGCCCCGCTCGCTCCATCCTGCCCTGCTCGCTCCATCCTGCCCTGCTCCCTCCATCCTGCCCACGCTCCCTCCATCCTGCCCCGCTCCCTCCATCCTGCCCCGCTCACTCCATCCTGCCCCGCTCACTCCATCCTGCCCCGATCACTCCATCCTGCCCCGCTCACTCCATCCTGCCCCCCCGCCACCATCCTGCCCCGCTCGCTCCATCCTGCCCTGCTCACCACCATCCTGCCACCATCCTGCTCCTCTGGCTCCATCCTGCCCCGCTCGCTACCATCCTGCCCTCCCCCCATCCTGCCCCCCGCCACCATCCTGCTCCTCCAGCTCCATCCTGCCCCTCTCGCTCCATCCTGCCCTCCCCCCATCCTGCATGCCCTCGCCACCATCATGCTCCTCCGCTCTCATCCTGCTCCTCCGGCTCCATTCTGCCCCGCCGGCTCTATGCTGCCTCGCCGGCTCCATCCTGCCCCGCTCCCACCATGCTACCCCCCCCGCCACCATCCTGCTCCTCTGGCTCCATCCTGCCCCGCTCGCTCCATCCTGCAACGCTCGCGTCCATCCTGCACCGCTCGCTCCATCCTGCACCGCTCGCTCCATCCTGCCCCCCCCCGCCACCATCCTGCCCTCCCCCGCCCCATCCCCTGCCCTCCTCCCACCACCATCCTGCTCCTCTGGCTTAATTCTGCCCTCCGGCTCCATCCTGCCCCGCTAGGTCCATCCTGCCCTGCTTCGCCACCATCCTGCTACCATCCTGCTCCTCTGGCTCCATCCTGCCCCGCCGGCTCCATCCTGCCCCCCGGCTCCATCCTGCCTTGCTCACTCCATCCTACCCGCTCCCACCATCCTGCCCACCCCGCCACCATCCTGCCCCCTACCACCATCCTGCCCCGCTCGCTCCATCCTGCCCCGCTCGCTCCATCCTGCCCGCCGGCTCCATCCTGCCCCGCCGGCTCCATCCTGCCCACTTATCACATGCTGCCTGCTCGCTCCATCCTGCCCCGCTCGCCACCATCTTGCCCTCGGCTCATTCTGCCCCGCCACCATCATCTGTCCCTACCCCGCCACCATCCTGCCCCCCCCCCCATCCTGCCTCACTCACTGCATCCTGCCCCGCTCCCACCATCCTGCTCCTCCGGCTCCATCCTGCCCCGCTCGCTCCATCCTGTCCTGCTCGCTCCTTCCTGCCCCCCGCCACCATCCTGCCCCGCTCGCTCCATCCTGCCCCGCTTGCCACCATCCTGCCCTCCCCCCATCCTGACTACCCCCCCCCACCACCATCCTGCTCCTCCGCTTCATCCTGCTCCTCCGGCTCCAACCTGCCCCGCTCGCTCCATCCTGCTCCGCTCGCTCCATCCTGCCCCGCTCCCACCATCCTGCCCCGTTAGCTCCATGCCGCCCCGCCAGCTCCATGCCGCCCCGCTTGCTCCATGCTGCCCCGCTCGCTCCATGCTGCCCCGCTCGCCACCATCCTGTCCCACTCGCCACCATCCTGTCCCACTCGCCACCATCTTGCTCCTCTGGCTCTATCCTGCTCCTCCGGCTCCATCCTGCCCTCTCAGCTCCATCCTGCCCCCCCGCCCCCCTGCTTGCCGAGGCAGAAGGAGACATCACCGCTGTGTCCCAGAGCACCCCTGGGGACCCAGAGAGTCAGGAGTGCAGGTCCTTCCCTCAACCACTCTGGAGAAGCGACCACAGTCTGAGCAGGCAGAGGCGCGGGCTGCACCAAGTGACTGAGCGCTGCTGGGGGAAGGAGAAACACAGTAGTGGCTGCATAGTGTTAACCCCCTCCGCCTGCCCTCCAGTGTTAACCCCCTCCGCCTGCCCTCCAGTGCTGACCACTGAGCCACCCTAGAGTGCTGACCACTGAGCCACCATATACAGTGCTGACCACTGAGCCATCATATACAGTGCTGACCACTGAGCCACCGTACAGTGCTGACCACTGAGCCACCGTACAGTGCTGACCACTGAGCCACTGTACAGTGCTAACCACTGAGCCACTGTACTGTGCTAACCACTGAGCCACCGTACAGTGCAAACCACTGAGCCTCCATAGTGCAAACCACTGAGCCACTGTACAGTGCTGACCACTGAGCCACCGTACAGTGCTGACCACTGAGCCACTGTACAGTGCTAACCACTGAGCCTCCATAGTGCAAACCACTGAGCCACCGTACAGTGCTAACCACTGAGCTACCATATACAGTCCTAACCACTCATCCTTCATAGTGCTCACCACTGAGCCTCCATACAGTGCTAACCACCATACAGTACTAACCACTGAGCCACCGTACTGTGCTTAACAATGAGCCACCGTACAGTGCTAACCACTGAGCCACATTACTGTGCTAACCACTGACACACCCTACAGTGCAAAACACTAAGCCACCATATACTGTCCTAACCACTGAGCCACCATACTGTGCTAACCACTGAGCCACCTTACTTTGCTAACCACTGACACACCCTACAGTGCAAAACACTAAGCCGCCATATACTGTCCTAACCACTGAGCCACCATATACTGTGCTAACCACTGAGCCACCATACTGTGCTAACCACTGAGCCACCACGCAGTGCCAACCACTGAGCCACCATACAGTGCAGACTATGCAAATAGGAGGGAGAATTCAAAGTTCGAATTTCGCGTCCATTTTCAGCCAGGCGACAGCGGCGCGTTAGCCGGGATACACGGTGGCCGCAGCGGCGGCTCTCATCACATCCCCCACGCTCCTCCTGCCCCCGCACAGAGCGGCACCCCTGCTCTTCCTGCCCCGTCCACTCCTCCTGCCTCTCCTGCCCCCCTGCACTCCTCACGGCACCCGCCCCCCGGACTCCCTCTGCCCCCCCGCACCCCGTGGCCCCCCTGCTCCTCCTGCCCCCCCCCCACTCCTCCTGCCCTGCTTGCTTCATCCTGCCCCGCTCGCTCCATCCTGCCCTCCCCCCATCCTGCCCCCCCACCACCATCATGCTTCTCCGGCTTCATCCTGCTCCTCCGGCTATATTCCTGCCCCGCTCGCTCCATCCTGCCCCGCTCGCTCCATCCTGCCCTGCTCGCTCCATCCTGCCCCGCTTCCTCCATCCTGCCCATGCTCCCTCCATCCTGCCCCGCTCCCTCCATCCTGCCCCGCTCACTCCATCCTGCCCCGCTCGCCACTATCCTGCCCCGCTTGCTCCATCCTGCCTGCTCGCTCGCCACAATCCTGCCCCGCTCACCACCATCCTGCCACCATCCTGCTCCTCTGGCTCCATCCTGCTCCTCCGGCTCCATCCTGCCCCACCAGCTCCATCCTGCCCCACCAGCTCCATCCTGCCCCACCAGCTCCATCCTGCCCCCTGCCACCATCCTGCTTTGCTCGCTCCATCCTGCCCCCTACCCTGCCACCATCCTGCTCCTCGGGCTCCATCCTGCCCCGCTCGCTTCATCCTGCCCCGCTCGCTCCATCCTGCCCCACTCGCTCCATCCTGCCCCACTCGCTCCATCCTGCCCCACTCGCTCCACCCTGCCCCACTCGCTCCACCCTGCCCCACTCGCTCCACCCTGCCCCATTCGCCACCATCCTGCACGCCCCTCGCCACCATCCTGCTCCTCCGGCTCCATCCTGCCCTGCCGGCTTTATGCTGCCTCGCCGGCTCCATCCTCCCCCTCTCCCACCATCCTGCCCCCACCAACCATCCTGCTCCTCCAGCTCCATCCTGCCCCGCTGGCTCCATCCTGCCCCGCACGCTCCATCCTGCCCCGCTCGCTCCATCCTGCCCTGCTCGCTCCATCCTGCCCTACTCGCTCTTTCCTGCCCCACTCGCCACCATCCTGCCCCGCTCGCTCCATCCTGCCCTCCCCTGCCACCATCCTGCTCTTCCGGCTTCATTCTGCTCCTCTGGCTCCATCCTGCCCCACTGGCTCCATCCTGCCCTGCTCGCTCTTTCCTGCCCCACTCGCCACCATCCTGCCCTCCCCTCGCCACCATCCTGCCCCACTGGCTCCTTCCTGCCCCGCTGGCTCCATCCTGCTCCGCTCGCTCCATCCTGCACCGCTCGCTCCATCCTGCACCGCTCGCTCCATCCTGCCCCGCTCGCTCCATCCTGCCCCGCTCGCTCCATCCTGCCCTGCTCTCTCCATCCTGCCCCCCTGCCACCATCCTGCCCCACTCGCTCCATCCTGCCCCGCTCGCCACCATCCTGCCCCGCTCGCTCCATCCTGCCCCGCTCGCCACCCTCCTGCCCTCCCCCGCCACCTTCCTGCTCCTCCGGCTTCATTCTGCTCCTCCGGCTCCATCCTGCCCCGCTCGCTCCATCCTGCCCTGCTCACTACCATCCTGCCACCATCCTGCTCCTCTGGCTCCATCCTGCCCCGCCGGCTCCATCCTGCCCCCCCCGCCACCATCCTGTCCCCCTGGCACCATCCTGCCTCGCTCCCACCATCCTGCCCACCCCGCCACCATCCTGCCCCCTACCACCATCCTGCCCCGCTCGCTCCATCCTGCCCCACTCCCACCATCCTGCCCTTCCCCTGTCACCATCCTGCTCCTCCGGCTCCATCCTGCCCCGCTCACTCCATCCTGCCCCGCTCGCTCCATCCTGCCCCGCTCCCTCCATCCTGCCCCGCTCGCTCCATCCTGCCCTGCTCGCTCCATCCTGCCCCGCTCCCTCCATCCTGCCCACGCTCCCTCCATCCTGCCCCGCTCCCTCCATCCTGCCCCGCTCACTCCATCCTGCCCCGCTCACTCCATCCTGCCCCGATCACTCCATCCTGCCCCGCTCACTCCATCCTGCCCCCCCGCCACCATCCTGCCCCGCTCGCTCCATCCTGCCCTGCTCGCCACCATCCTGCCACCATCCTGCTCCTCTGGCTCCATCCAGCCCCGCTCGCTACCATCCTGCACTCCCCCCATCCTGCCCCCCGCCACCATCCTGCTCCTCCAGCTCCATCCTGCCCCTCTCGCTCCATCCTGCCCTCCCCCCATCCTGCATGCCCTCGCCACCATCATGCTCCTCCGGCTTCATCCTGCTCCTCCGGCTCCATTCTGCCCCGCCGGCTCTATGCTGCCTCGCCGGCTCCATCCTGCCCCGCTCCCACCATGCTACCCCCCCCCGCCACCATCCTGCTCCTCTGGCTCCATCCTGCCCCGCTCGCTCCATCCTGCACCGCTCGCTCGATCCTGCACCGCTCGCTCCATCCTGCACCGCTCGCTCCATCCTGCCCCCCGCCACCATCCTGCCCTCCCCCGCCACCATCCTGCCCTCCCCCACCACCATCCTGCTCCTCTGGCTTAATTCTGCTCCTCCGGCTCCATCCTGCCCCGCTAGGTCCATCCTGCCCTGCTCGCCACCATCCTGCTACCATCCTGCTCCTCTGGCTCCATCCTGCCCCGCCGGCTCCATCCTGCCCCGCCGGCTCCATCCTGCCTTGCTCACTCCATCCTACCCCGCTCCCACCATCCTGCCCACCCCGCCACCATCCTGCCCCCTACCACCATCCTGCCCCGCTCGCTCCATCCTGCCCCGCTCGCTCCATCCTGCCCCGCCGGCTCCATCCTGCCCCACTTATCACCATGCTGCCCTGCTCGCTCCATCCTGCCCCGCTCGCACCATCCTGCCCCACTCGCCACCATCCTGCCCCGCTCGCCACCATCTTGCCCCTCCGGCTCCATTCTGCCCCGCAGGCTCCATCCTGTCCCTACCCCGCCACCATCCTGCCCCCCCCGCCACCATCCTGCCTCACTCACTGCATCCTGCCCCGCTCCCACCATCCTGCTCCTCCGGCTCCATCCTGCCCCGCTCGCTCCATCCTGCCCTGCTCGCTCCTTCCTGCCCCCCGCCACCATCCTGCCCCGCTCGCTCCATCCTGCCCCGCTCGCCACCATCCTGCCCTCCCCCCATCCTGACTACCCCCCCCCACCACCATCCTGCTCCTCCGGCTTCATCCTGCTCCTCCGGCTCCAACCTGCCCCGCTCCCACCATCCTGCCCCGTTAGCTCCATGCCGCCCCGCTTGCTCCATGCTGCCCCGCTCGCTCCATGCTGCCCCGCTCGCTCCATGCTGCCCCGCTCGCCACCATCCTGTCCCACTCGCCACCATCCTATCCCACTCGCCACCATCTTGCTCCTCTGGCTCTATCCTGCTCCTCCGGCTCCATCCTGCCCTCTCAGCTCCATCCTGCCCCCCCCGCCACCATCTTGCCCCCCTGCCACCATCCTGCCCCCCCCCACCACCACCATCCTGTTCCTCCGGCTCCATCCTGCCCCGCTCACCACCATCCTGCCCCTCTCGCCCCATCCTGCCCCGCTTGCCTCCATCCTGCTCCTCCGGCTCCATCCTGCCCCGCTCACTCCATCCTGCCCTATTCGCCACCATCCTGCCCCCCCTCCACCATCCGGCTCCATCCTGCTCCTCTGGCTCCATCCTGCCCCGCTCCCACCATCCTGCCCTGTTTACTCCATCCTGCCCCGTTCACTCCATCCTGCTCTGTTTGCCACCATGCTGCCCCCCGCCACCATCCGGCTCCATCCTGCTCCTCTGGCTCCATTCTGCCCCGCCCCCACCATCCTGCCCCGTTTGCTCCATCCTGCCCCGCTCGCCACCATCCTGCCTCCCCCACCATTTTGCCCCCCCCAGCCACCATCCGCCCCCAGCCACCATCCTGCCCCCCGCCACCATCCTGCCCCGCTCGCTCCATCCTGCTCCGCTCCCACCATCCTGCCCCCCCGCCACCATCCTGCTCCTCAGGCTCCATCCTGCCCCGCTCGCCTGCATCCTGCCCCGCTCGCCTGCATCCTGCACCGCTCGCCTGCATCCTGCCTCGCTCGTCACCATCCTGCCCCGCTCGCCACCATCCTGCCCCGCTCGCCACCATTCTGCCCTGCCACCACCATCCTGCCCTGCTCACTCCACTCTGCCCCGTTTGCTACATCCTGCCCCGCTCACTCCATCCTGCCCGCTCCGCCACCATCCTGTACCCCTGTATACTATAGTGCTGCTATACATGTACTGTAATGTACCGCCATATACTATAGCGCTGCTATACATGTACTGTAATGTACCACCATATACCATAGCGCTGCTATACATGTACTGTAATGTACAGCCATATACCATAGCACTGCTATACATGTACTGTAATGTACAGCCATATACCATAGCACTGCTATACATGTAATGTAATGTACCACCTTAAACCATAGCGCTGATATGCGTGTAATGTAATGTACCACCATATACCATAGCGCTGCTATACATGTACTATAATGTACTGCCAAATACCATAGCACTGCTATACATAAACTGTAATGTACCGCCACATACCATAGCGCTGCTATACATGTACTGTAATGTACTGCCACATACCATAGCGCTGCTATACATGTACTGTAATGTACCGTCACATACCATAGTGCTGCTATACATGTACTGTAATGTACCGCCATATACCATAGCGCTGCTATACGTGTACTGTAATGTACCGCCATATACCATAGCACTGCTATACATGTACTGTAATGTACCGCTATATACAATAGCGCTGCTGTACATGTACTGTAATGTACCGCCATATACCATAGCGCTGCTATATACTGTATATATATATATTGTGAGGTAGCAACCGGGGAACCCGCTTGCATAACGACAACAAACACGTGTTTATAAGTCAACCAATGTCTACCCGTTTATTTTTCACATATTAATAACATAACCCGGGTAGCATGATTGACACATCACATTGATTATAAACACCATACATGTACATATAACATTACATAACACTTATTGCACATGACATCTTATTGTAACCCGGGACCTGTAACCATCTCTCTGTCCCCATTGGAGCTCTACTAACAGCTCCCGTGGTGGCTACGGCCTCCGGCCTACTTACACTATACATCAATACATACGTTACATTACAACGATGACCCCTCCGGGTTCATAACAGGGATTGAGCAACCTGAGTACCGGGTATGTCATGTATCCCCAAGGGGCTCCTTCCTGGACGTGTTTTACCCCACGTCCAGGTCAGCGCCCACTTGGTTCAACCATGGTGTCCCCACTCTTGGAGCCCTTTTTAACCCTGCTTCTGACCTTCGTTACATACGCCTCAACGGGCCCTGTGGGTCCCAATGGCGGTACCTGCCGCCTGGCTTTAGTCACCCAGCATGATGATATACCATTAACCCGTAGTCAGGATTCCTGCCTGACCGGGACCTTACATACCATATGTGATCCATCATACAAACGTCCATGGATCACATACATTTCTTACACCCGCTCACAGCCCATAACACATCCATGGACTGTGGCTCCTCCATGACCATAACAGGGACCTGGTCAACCGTAGAATCCAGGCTAACCATGCGTCACCGTGGCCTACACACCATGGTACGGGCCGCCAGTCGCCACCAAACCTCCATCTCATCTCATGGCAGGTCTCCAGGTCGACGACTGTACCCTGCGTCTGAGTAGCACCCTAACGGATCAGCCATGGTTACCCTTCTAGGAGCCTTCGTGACCCCTATCTCTGGCCACAGGCACACCCACACCATTAGAGGTCGTGGTTGAGGGACAGATACCCACTGCAAGCAGCAGGCCAAGCCTCCCTCTCGTCCCACAGGGACGGAACGCCTCCAATATCAACCACACTAGCTGGGTCACTCTCTCTCCCACAACATTATACGTGGCTGTAACACATAGGCCATCGTCTTTCGTTCAGGGCACTGTTAGCTAAGCCCTTACATACGTCTACGGGTCCTTTACCGACTGCCTAGTCGGACCCAATGGCGGTTATGCCCGCCTGGCATGAATCACGCACACAGCTCACTCCGTTACACGGGAACTGCTGTCTTACCGGGCACGGATCCGGGTCTCGCTACCTGGGTAACGGGTTGGCCAAGCCTCCCCCACGGGCTACTTCCTGGACGTGTTTCACCCCACGTCCAGTCCAGCGTCCACCAGGTCAGCCACGGCTTCCCCACACCAGGTGCTGTAACAACCCCAGTCCTGGCTACCGGTATGGAGCTAGCTTGCTCCCTTCAGGTTCACACAGAGCCTCTGGACTGCTCTGCACTTGGCTGGAAACCAGCCCACATGCTCTCAGGCTGATCTCTGGCTGAGAATGAATCTCTCAATCACTCAGCTGGCTGACCTCTTATCGTGCCTGCCACACCCACACTGAGTCATCCAGCTGGGCTGCTATTCCTCCGGACACACAGACCTGACACACCCACCTGGGCTGTCAACAATCACTCATTACATCCCATTCCTCATGGCCTCCTCGATTTCATGAGCCACTGATTAGTCACTTTAAGCTCATTGTGTTCAGAACAGGTTCATACAGTATCATCACAGGAAAACCGGCCAGTGTGCACAGGATCCTCCTGATCCTGCATGTGAGGCGCCCCGGCCATGAGGATCATGCCGGCGGTGCCTCACAATATATATATATGAAACTAGAAAAAAATTCTCTGCAGCACTCAGCTACTACCAGTGATGTACATATGCTAACAAGCTGTATATATATATGAGAAAACTTAAGTTTTTTTCAAAAAACTCAAAATTCTTATATTTTTAATTCTGAAGTTCTTAGTACATACATTGGCCAATGTCTGTTTGCTCATGAACTTTTTTTTTGTCTAGTTTTTTTTTTCTTTCTAGTTACCGTATATACTCGTGTATAAGCCGACCCGTGTATAAGCCGACCCCCCTACTTTTGCCCCCAAAACCTGGGAAAACCTATTGACTCATGTATAAGCCAAGGGTGGACCCCAGCACAGGTATTCAGGCCCCCCCAGTGGTATACAGGCCTCCCCATTGGTAGTATACAGCAGCTTCCGCAGTGGTAGTATACAGCAGTCTCCCCAGTGGTAGTATACAGCAGTCTCCCCATTGGTAGTATACAGCAGCCTCCGCAGTGGTAGTATACAGCAGTCTCCCCAGTGGTAGTATACAGCAGTCTCCCCTGTGGTAGTATACAGCAGTCTCCCCCTGTGGTAGTATACAGCAGTCTCCCCACTGGTAGTATACAGCAGCCTTCGCAGTGGTAGTATACAGCAGTCTCCCCAGTGGTAGTATACAGCAGTCTCCCCCTGTGGTAGTATACAGCAGTCTCCCCTTGTGGTAGTATACAGCAGTCTCCCCCTGTGGTAGTATACAGCAGCCCTCCCCCCTGTGGTATATACAGGCCCCCTGTGGTAGTATACAGCAGCCCTCCCACCTGTGGTATATACAGGCCCCCTGTGGTAGTATACAGCAGCCCTCCCCTGTGGTATATACAGGCCCCCTGTGGTAGTATACAGCAGCCCTCCCCCCAGTGGTATATACAGGCCCCTTGTGGTAGTATACAGCAGCCCTCCCCCCTGTGGTATATACAGGCCCCCTGTGGTAGTAAACAGCAGCCCTCCCCCCTGTGGTATATACAGGCCCCCTGTGGTAGTATACAGCAGCCCCCCCCCCTGTGCTATATACAGGCCCCCGTTGCTGACGCCGCACACCTGTAAAAGAAGAGCTTTCATACTTACCCTCCTGTGACCGCGCGCGCATCCCCCGCTCTCCTTCCTGCTTCTACCCGGCGTCCATCCATATGACCGCGCACAAATAATGACGTCATTATAGGCGCGCGGTCACGTGGATGGACGCCGGGTAGAAGCAGAAAGGAGAGCGGGGGATGCGCGCACGGTCACAGGAGGGTAAGTATGAAAGCTCTTCTTTTACAGGTGTGCGGTGGCAGCAACGGGGGGCCTGTATATGGCACAGGGGGGGCTGCTGTATACTACCACAGGGGAAGGAGCCGTCACTGACTCGTGTATAAGCCGAGGGGGGCACTTTTCAGCACAATGCTGGAACCAGTTCACATTTAGTCTGTGAGTGCTGTGCAGTTTTTGTTTTTTTTTCTCTTTTTTGTATCATATGGAGTTGCTGGCTCCATGCTGCAATTGCACCCTCATTGACCACAGGTGATCTAGGGTCAAGATGGAGTCTGCCCACTGAGAAGTGGGGGGTGGACAAGGAGGATAGGGATATCAGCGTAGGACTCATCGGACCTGAAGTCACTTTGTCGCGGTCGATGAGCAAACAGACATTGGCCAATGTATGTACTAAGAACTTCAGAAATAAAAATATAAGAATTTTGATTTTTTTTAAAAAACCGTAAGTTTTTAAACTTTTTTCTCATATATACAGTCATATGAAAAAGTTTGGGCACCCTTCTTAATCTTACTCATTTTTTTTTGTTTAAAATTGGGTTTTTGCAACAGCTATTTGAGTGTGATATATGTAATAACTGATGGACACAGTAATATTTCAGGATTGAAATGAGGTTTATTGTACTAACCGAAAATGTGAAATTATGCATTATTTCAAAATTTGACAGGTGCAAAAGTTTGGGCACCTCAACAGAAAAGTGACATTAATATTTAGTAGATCCACCTTTTGCAAAAATAACAGCCTCTAGTCGCTTCCTGTAGCTGTTAATGAGTTCCTGGATCCTGGATGAAGGTATTTTTGACCATTCCTCTTTACAAAACAATTACAGTTCAGTTAAGTTTGATGGTCGCCGAGCATGGACAGCCTGCTTCAAAACATCCCACAGATGTTCAATGATATTCAGGTCTGGGGACTGGGATGGCCATTCCAGAACATTGTAATTGTTCCTCTGCATGAATGCCTGAGTAGATTTGGAGCGGTGTTTTGGATCATTGTTTTGCTGAAAGATCCATCCGCAGCGTAACTTCAACTTTGACACTGATTCTTGAACATTATTCTCAAGAATCTGCTGATACTGAGCGGAATCCATGCGACCCTCAACTTTAACAACATTCCTGGTGCCCTCATTGGCCACACAGCCCCAAAGCATGATGGACCCTCCCCCAAATTGGACAGTGGGTAGCAAGTGTTTTTCTTGGAATGCTGGTTTTTGTGGCGCCATGCATAACGCCTTGTTGTATTACCAAACAACTCAATCTTTGTTTCATCAGTCCACAGGACCTTCTTCCAAAATAATAATAATAATAATAATAAAGCTTTATTTATATAGCGCCAACATATTCCGCAGCGCTTTACAATGTAGGGTTAGCGTACAGAAAATATACAGTAAGTAATTACAATAGAGAACAAATAAAGTACAATCATTGGATACAAAAACAATAGGCATAGAATCAATGTGAAAAAATACAATAAATAAAGCAAGAAATGAAGGTGACCCTGCTCAAAAGAGCTTACAATCTACAACGGGATAGGGGTTGCACAAGGTACAGGGGCTTATTGCACTGGTGGTCCAGGCATCTTGAGGAAATGGGGTATAGGGCTAAGCTTACATGAATGGTCATCAGTCTGTGTAGACCTTTATGGTTTGGTGGAGTTTGTAGAAGAATAATGTCCAGAGGATAGCCCATTCACTGTCTACAGTACAATGGACATGTTAGGGAGTATGATAGGCCGCCTTAAAAAGATGCGTCTTTAGGGATCGTCTGAAGCCATGCAAGTTGTGGATAGTCCTGATTTCTTTGGGTAAAGCATTCCAGAGGTTTGGTGCAGCTCTGGAAAAGTCTTGGAGCCGGGAGTGGGAGGATCGGATTAGTGCAGATGTTAGTTGAAGGTCATTTGAAGAACGTAGAGAGCGGGTGGGGTGATAGACAGAGATGAGAGAGGAGAGGTAGGGGGGAGCTGCACTGTGAAGAGCTTTGTGGGTGAGAACAAGCAATTTGAATTTGATCCTGTAGTATACGGGCAGCCAGTGCAATGACTGGCACAGAGCAGAGGCATCTGAGTAACGATTGGCCAGATGGGTGATCCTGGCTGCTGCATTAAGGATGGACTGGAGAGGAGAAAGTCTGGTGAGGGGGAGGCCGCTTAATAGAGAGTTGCAATAGTCAAGGCGGGAATGGATTAGGGCCACGGTGAGGGTTTTTGTTGTTTCCAGGGTGAGAAAGGGGCGGACTCTAGAGATATTCTTCAGGTGTAAGCGACAGGAGCGGACGAGAGATTGCGTGTGGGAGGAGAAGGAGAGATCGGTGTCAAATATAACACCCAGACAGCGAGCTTGCTGTCTAGGCGTTATCGTGGTGCCGCACACTGAGAGAGAGATGTCCGATTTAGGGAGGTTAGTGGATGGGGGGAGCAGAAGAAGTTCAGTTTTGGAAAGGTTTAGTTTCAAATAGAGAGTGGACATGATATTGGAAACTGCAGCTAGACAGTCATTGGTGTTCTTTACTACCGCAGGGGTAAGGTCAGGGGCTGAAGTGTATAGTTGAGTGTCATCAGCATAAAGATGGTACTGGAAGCCAAATCTGCTGATGGTCTGTCCAATCGGGGCCGTGTAGAGAGAGAAGAGGAGAGGGCCAAGGACTGAACCCTGAGGGACCCCAATAGTGAGGGGAAGAGGGGGGGAAGTGGAGCCAGCAAAAGATACACTGAAAGAGCGGTCAGAAAGATAGGAGGAGAGCCAGGAGAGAGCAGTGTCCTTTATGCCAATGGAGAGCAGCATAGAGAGTAGGAGCTGATGGTCGACAGTGTCAAAAGCTGCAGAGAGATCAAGGAGAATAAGCAGAGAGTGGTCACCATTACGTTTTGCTGTCAGAAGGTCATTGGTCACTTTGATGAGGGCAGTTTCTGTGGAGTGAAGGGGGCGGAAACCAGACTGTAATGGATCTAGAAGAGAGTGAGCGGAGAGGTAACGGGTGAGGCGGGAATAGACCAGGCGCTCCAAGAGTTTAGAGATGAAGGGGAGATTGGAGACTGGTCTGTAGTTATTTGTGCAGGTTGGGTCGAGAGTGGTTTTCTTTAATAATGGAGTAATGAACCTGGCTTGTCCAAATGTGCTTTTGCATACCTCAGGCGACTCTGTTTGTGGCGTGCATGCAGAAATGGCTTCTTTCGCATCACTCTCCCATACAGCTTCTCCTTGTGCAGTGTGCGCTGTATTGTTGACTGATGCACAGTGACACCATCTGCAGCAAGATGATGCTGCTGGTCTTTGGAGGTGGTCTGTGGATTGTTCTTGACTGTTCTCATCATTCTTCTTCTCTGCCTTTCTGATATTTTTGTTGGCCTGCCACTTCTGTCCTTTACAAGAACTGTCCCTGTGGTCTTCCATTTCCTTACTATGTTCCTCACAGTGGAAACTGACAGGTTAAATCTCTGAGACATCTTTTTGTATCCTTCCCCTGAACAACTATGATGAACAATCTTTTTTTTCAGATCATTTGAGAGCTGTTTTGAGGAGCCCATAATGCCACTCCTCAGAGAAGATGCAACTTGGAGAACAACTTGCAAGTGGACACCTGAAATAGCTTTTCTCATAATTGGATACACCGGGCTATGAAGTACAAAGCTCAATGAGGTTACCAAACAAATTTAGTGCTTCATTAAGTCAGTAAAAAGTAGTTAGGAGTATTCAAATCATGAAAATCAGAAGGGTGCCCATACTTTTGCACCTGTCAAATTTTGAAATAATGCATATTTCACATTTTTGGTTAGTGCAATAAACCTCATTTCAATCCTGAAATATTACTGTGTCCATCAGTTATTACATATATCACACTGAAATAGCTGTTGCAAAAACCCAATTTTAAACCAAAAAAAAAGAGTAAGATTAAGAGGGGTGCCCAAACTTTTTCATATGACTGTATACAGCTTGTTAGCATATGTACATCACTGGTAGTAGCTGAGTGCTGCAGAGAATTTTTTTCTAGTTATTTGACCCAGCGTCCCTGCTGGCACCAGTTCACATTATGTGTGTGAGTGCTGTGCAGTTTTTTTTCTCTTTTGTATCGTGTGGAGTTGCTGGCTCCATGACTGCAATTTGCACGCTCATCACCTACAGGTGGACTACGGTCAAGATGGAGTCCGCCCACTTAGTAGTGGGATAGGGAGGACAAGGAGGGCAGGGATGTCAGCGTTAGGACTCATCAGACCTGAAGTCACTTTGTCGCAGTTGATGAGCAAACAGACATTGGCCAATGTATGTACTAAGAACCCCAGAAATAAAAAAATAAGATTTTTGAGTTTTTTGAAAAAACTTAAGTTTTTAAACTTTTTTCTCATATACATATAGCTTGTTAGCATTTGTACGTCATTGGTAGTAGCTGAGTGCTGCAGAGAACGTTTTCTAGTTATTTGACCCAGCGTCCCTGTTAGCACCAGTTCACATTTAGTCTGTGAGTGCTGTGCAGTTTTTGTTTTTTTTTCTCTTTTTTGTATCATATGGAGTTGCTGGCTCCATGCTGCAATTGCACCCTCATTGACCACAGGTGATCTAGGGTCGAGATGGAGTCTGCCCACTGAGAAGTGGGAGAGGGAGGACAAGGAGGGCAGGGATGTCAGCGTTAGGACTCATAAGACCTGAAGTCACTTTGGCCAATGTCTGTTTGCTCATCAACTGCGACAATGTATGTACTAAGAACTTCAGAAATAAAAATATAAGAATTTTGAATTTTTTTCTAGTTATTTGACCCAGCGTCCCTGTTGGCACCAGTTGACATTATGTCTGTGAGTGCTGGGCAGTTTTTTTCTCTCTTATATATACATGTAGTTCTCTTACGTTGACTGAACAAGTTCTGTCAGTCACAGCATGTCAACTACATACATATTCTAGAATTCCCGATGCGTTAAAATCGGGACACCATCTAGTTTATACATAGGTAGGGTAAAAATTAAATTAATGCTGGCTGGGGACTATACCTAACTTACTGTACGTGACTCATCAAAACACAGGTTAGATCGTATCTATGAATGAGGGAGTAGTGAAATATTCGGACTTGCTATACTCATGACGAGTAGGTCCTGACACTCAGGTACTAGTTACGAGTAGCGAGCCTAAAGTAATTCCTTAGCTGGACCCTATACAGCCCTTTTCTTTTGTTATTTTATTCAAGGAAGTCCGACCTCTGGGCATTGGGGTCTGGGTGGTGGGGGAGATAGAAAGAGAGGGCGCAAATCTAAGTGTAGATTATGAAGTATGGTGATAGATAATAGGTTTTATGCTCACCCTTTTGATGTCTTTATTTTCTCATGTAACAATTCCTTGTGGTCACTTGGTTGATCCACTCTTTAGTGTGCTTGCCTCCTGGTTTGCAGCTAAGTCCCAGAAATGACAGAGCTCCCAGCCCGGAGTCTGTTAGGTGTGTCCACAGAAAGAAATTATCTAGTGTATAGACGAGCGCTCCCAGGTCCAGAAAGACACAATCCAAATTCTTCTTATTTTCCAAAGAAGTAATTTATTCCATTAGTAATGTAGTGGAGAACATACAACGCGTTTCGGCTTTACAGTAAGGATAAGCCTTCCTCAGGTAAAAAAAAAATATGTGGGGCTTCACGCTATTTCTGTGTCCAGCCAGGTACAACTAGGCAGCTGGGGGCTGGAATCCGCAGCGCAGAGAGTCCCAAGCTTTTTCTGGGCCTCCCCTCCACTGTGAATTGCAGTCCGCAGGTGCCCCAGAAGTTTCCAGCCAAGTACAAATAGGCAGCTGGGGGTTGGGGGCAGCCCGTTCCTGCCTGCTGTACCTGGCTGGCGTACAAAAATACGGCGAAGCCCATGTCAAGGTTTTTAAGAAAAATTCATAAAAAAATAACAAAAAAACACATTTAGGGACTGCATCATTATTAACCCCTCCACTTGAGGGGTTAATAAGATAAGATAAGATAAACTTTATTGATCCCGGAGGAAATTACAGTATTACAGCAGCAGAACAAAGATCAAGAACATTTCACACTTTACAAAATAAGTCTATATGGATTATAATAAGTGAGTCTATAATAAAGATGCAGTCGCTAATACATATTTTTTAATGAATTTTTTAAAAAAAATTTGACGTGGGCTTCGCCATATTTTCGTATGCCAGCCAGGTAAAGCAGGCAGGAACGGGCTGCCCCCAACCCCCTAGCTGCCTATTTGTACCTGGCCGGGCACAACAATATAGGGAAGCCCTTTTTTTTTATTATTTAATGAATTTTAATATAAACAAAAATAGGTGGGGCTTCGCGCTATTTCTGTGTCCAGCCAGGTACAACTAAGCAGCTGGGGGCTGGAATCTGCAGCGCAAGGAGGCACAAGCTTGCAGTCCGCAGCCTCCCCAGAAGATGGCGCTTTCATAGAAGCGCCATCTTCTGGCACTGTATCCAGCTCATCCAGGCCCCTGGTGCATTGGCCCACTGGATATAAAAGGGGTTAGGGCCAGCTTTTTATTATCAGCTGGCCCTAAGCCCGAAATTCATGGGGTCACGCCAATATTAAACATGACCGCCATGAATTTCAATTAAAGTGTTGAAAAAAACACAACGCAGTGAAAAAATCTTTCATTAGAAAAAAAAGCAAAACAACACTTAGAGACTCTATCTTTATTAAGAAAATAATCTTCCGTCCGACGTAGTCCTATCCAGTTTTGTCGTTTAGCTCAGCTACATCTCTGGTAGAGAACCTCTACCAGAGAAGTAAATGAGCTGTGCGCTAGGTGGCCGTGGGAAAGTTCATGTGAGTTCATGCAATCAAGCATGAACACACATGAACCCTTACAGCACCGCAGCTATTTCAAATGAACTGCTGATCAGCATCAGCTGATACCTCAGCTGTTCATTTGAAATAACCGTTGGGAAAGCCGGCAGTGAGAAGACTTCACTGCCGGCTTTCCTGTGCGTTGCTGCTTTCCCCGCTCCCTGATGCCCCTTCGCGCTCCCCTGCCGCATCTACACCCAATCCTAAGTTAGGACCGGATGGGGAGTGCAGAACCAGGGAGTAGGGATGTCGCATTAAGGAGTGGGAGCGCAGCACAGAACGGGAAAGCCAGCGGTGAAGTCTTCTCACAGCCAGCTTCCCTGCCTGGGTCCTGCGCTCCCTGCTCCCTTGTGCTGCGCTCCCAGCCCGATCCTATCTCAAGGTCGATGTGGGACTCGGCGGGGGAAGCGGAGGATCGGGATGGGAGGCAGAGGATCGGGCTGAATGATTGTTTAAATGCCAGCGGCTTTTTACTGCTGGCTTATAAACAATCATGCACTCATTTCAGCCTTTTCCACAGCCCCCAGACCGCTGTGTAGGGTCCAGCAGAGACATTACTTGGATTTCCCATTGACTTACATTGTTCTCGTTACGGTATGGAGGGAGAGGAGGTGGCCAGCGAACACATGCTGGCGACGGATGCCCTGAAGGAAGGAGCTGCTGGGACAGGGGATATGAGAGGACACAGTATAAGCGCTGCTGGAGGAGGACTACCTCAAACAGGGGGCAATACTGTGCAATCTGAGCCCCCTGTGAGCCCTGCTGTAGACTATGCACCTTCTACTCCCCTGCAGTCTGATGGGACACAATACCAGAGACTGCCACCCACGGCGGAGGCGCTCTCCATGATGCAGCCATGTCATACTGGTAACTCTGGGGAGCCCCTAAGTGAAAGAACTGATTTGAACCCATTTGAGACACCCAGTCCAGGAGATCCCCAACAAGGTCTCCCAGACTCACAACACCGTCGAAGATTTAACTAGACGGGTTAGAACACTTGAAGACACGGTGTTATTCCAAAAATCCCAACAGGTAGCCTTCCTAGACTCCATGGAGGACCTCGAAAATCGTGAGCGTTGACAAAACATCCGGGTCCGCGGTATTCCGGAAACAGTATCCCCGTCTGAGTTGTGTTCCACCCTACAGAGTCTGTTCAATTCCATCCGAAATGCTCCAGCAGACTCCATCATTGAATTTGACAGAGCCCATCGGTCCCTGGGCCCCCTTCCTCCAGAAGGGGCTCTGCCCAGAGACATCATTTGCAGATTCCATAAGTACCAGATTAAGGAAGATGTCCTCAGTAAGGCGAGAAGGTGCGAGGAGATCTGTTTTCAGGGATGCCAGCTGCAATTACTCGCCGATCTATCCACAAGGACCCTCCAAAAACGGAGAGCACTGCGGCCCCTCTTAAAGTTGCATACTCCTGGGGATATCCCTTTCACCTGCAGGTTCGGCGGGAGGGCCTGCTGGTCTCCCTCACCCACCCCAGGGAACTGCAGGGGTTTCACTAGGCTTTAGACATCCCTGATCCGGGTCTCCACTTCCCAGACTGGCCGACTTCTTCATTTGATGGCTTCTATCAATTGGCACCTCTCAACACAAGGAATCCGAGAAGGAAGAGGAATGGAAGGAACAGGAACCGACGGAGATGCAGACTTAGTGAAGAAAGCCGGAGTGAAGAGGGCTGACTTTGTGGTCCACCTGTGATATCTTCCCATCTTTTTTTTGCCTTTTAGAGCCCCCCTGGGGGACGTTAGCTCCCTCTGTTACAGTCCCTGCAAGGCGTCTATTTGAGACCTCTATCCTCTCCTCCCTCCCCCCCCCTCCTTTCCCACCCTACTCACCCCCCCCTTTTTCTTTTTTTGTATATATTCCTCTCTCTCATTCCTCCCCCTCCTTTCCATCTATTCCCAATCCTCCCCCACCCTTGCCCATCCTTTTCTATCCCTTTTTCCCACTTTTTTCCCTTGAACTCCCCTCCTAAACCCTTTTTCTAATTAATGTTACCCTTGCAGATTTGATATGTTCTTATGAGGGGTGGGCGCTCCTACATACAATAGGGCTTTTCCCTACAATACATGCTTGAGTTAATTATGCCCTGCTATACGGAGCCTATAATAGTCGGGTTGTTGATTTACAGTTGATGTAATTTTTGTTTCTTTCAGGTTGACGGCCGGTGGACATTTCCCTCTAGTCGAGTGAAGCTTATTGTTCTTGTGCTTATATTGACTTGGGCTACCATACCCTGCGTATTGAACTTATAACTTATTCCCTTCCATTGAAAAAAGGATACCTCCCAGGGGGACGCTACACTCTCCTTTTGAGTGTAGCGCTTCTGTAAGGAACTTACCCCATTTGAAGTGTTTATTCGGGCTTGACGGTCCACTGGATTTCCCCTCTCTCCGTCTTTCCTACTCTCATCTCTTTCTAATCTCCCTTCAGAGGAGTCACGAGTGGTAGCCTCTGTGAGGCCCAGCAACGGATTGCCTCTCTGGGGCGAAATGGCTGGAGGATCCTTGAAAATAGAGTCTCTAAACGTTTGGGGTTTTAACACCCCCCAGAAGCGGCAACATGTCATCTCTGACATGCAAAGGAAAGGTGTGCAGGTGATTTTCCTCTAGGAAACGCATTTCAAGGAGGGTCACATTCCCTCTTTCGGGGGTGGACACTACTCGGAATGGATCCATTGTACGAACCCCGAGTCCAGAACTATAACCCTTCACAATAATTTACCTTACAAGCTTCTGGACTCGGTGATCGACGAGGGGAGACGATACATTTTTCTCAAGGTAATGGTGGCGGGACCCCATTGACTCTGGTCAATTGGTATCTCCACAACAGGGAGCAGACGAGGGTCTGTAGACCCCTTTTGACAAAATTTGCAGATTTTGCTGAAGGCCAGGTCGTCATTGGGGGTGACTTTAATTTTGTCCTAGACCCACTTCTGGACTCCTCATCTGGGAGGGGGGCAGCTCCATGTAAACACATAATGGCTCTCCGGAAACTCTTACACAAGCTCCAGTTAGTCGACATATGGAGGATCCATAACCCTTCAGTTAAGGACTACACTTTTATCTCTGGAGTACACGGCTCGTACAGCCATATAGATTTATTTTTTGTCAGCCAGAGGATCCTATCTTGTACACCTAAAACCTCTATTGGTAATATTGTCCTGTCAGATCATAGCCCCATATTCCTGTCTATGGAGCTGCCAGGTCTAACTAAAAAAGAGGTACATGTGAAAGACAAAAGAAATATAGGGGGCGCACTAGTGCATTACCATTATTACCAAGTGGGAAGATTCAATTAAGTAATCACTAACCTATTCCTGTTGTGCAAACCCTGCACAACAATGGTGTAGATTTAGAAAGTGGTCAGGGTCTCCTTTCTCCTGGTTCAAGTTCTAAGTCTGCAGGTCCTCAAGTCTCTGCAAGCTGCTCCAGCCGTGCACTTCAATAAGATAGGATTTGTGAATTCAATTTGCACGGTCTCGTGCTGAGCGCTCCAAAACAAAGCTGAGGACTCTGCTGACTGGAAAGTCCTTTTATTGTAAATCCTCCATCCGCCACGACATGTTTCGACGGTGTAGTACCGTCTTTCTCAAGTGGAGTTTCTCAAGTTTCTCACTTGAGAAAGACGGTACTACACCGTCGAAACATGTCGTGGCGGATGGAGGATTTACAATAAAAGGACTTTCCAGTCAGCAGAGTCCTCAGCTTTGTTTTGGAGCGCTCAGCACGAGACCGTGCAAATTGAATTCACATAACTAAAAAAGAGGGGTCTTGGAGATTGAATAGCCACCTGTTAACTGATGCGTCCTGTCTGGCGGAACTGAAGTCTGACATTAACACATTTACTCAGACACATATATATCGGACCAGACCTCTCCAACTATCAAATGGGAGGCTCTTAAGTTTATCCTCAGGGGTACGTTAATCAAACATGGGGCGAGACTAAAGAAACAACGGTCTGAACAGTTGAACAAACTAGTGTCTCAGATCTTGCCGTAATCATGAGGTACTGATAGACCTAACTTCAAGAAGGGTGGAGCTGAGAAATCTCTTAGACAGCAAATACGAGAGGCATAAAGAACGATCTAGGGTTTTTTTTTTACAAAAAGGCCAACTACTGTGGGCGACCCTTGGCTAGACTGCTACACCCTTGGGGAAGTCCCACAAACGTCCCCTCTATTAAGACTCCCTTGGGTCGAGTAGTCCATAGCACCGAAGAAATATCGAGTGTATTCCAGACGTTCTATGCCGACCTCTACGGCCTGAAGGGTAAATTTTTTTACATGAACCCTGAGGCTTTGCGATCTAAAATTCGGTCGTATATCGATAGAGTAAATATACCTTCTCTGTCTGAGGAAGATGTGGCTTAGAGGAAGACATCACAGTGGAGGAACTGACGGACGCAGTTAAGATGTCCCCGACAGCGAAAAGTTCGGGACCTGACGGCTATACGCCCATGTTTTATAAGGCCATGCTCGGTGACCTGCTGCCTCACATGCTCTCCACTTTTAGGGCGCTCCTCGGGGGAGATTCTTTTCCCCACAGGTGTTGGAGGCACACATTTGTGTGATTCCCAAGCAGAACAAGAACCTCCTAGAGGCAGCGAGTTACCGTCCCATTTCTTTGTTAATTGTGGACGTTAAGCTGTTTGCCAAGATATTGGCTGATAGGCTTTCGGCGAGACTCCCCTCCATCATCCACCTTGATCAAGTGGGCATTGTTAAGGGCCGAGAGGCGCGGGACAATATTATTAGATCCTTTCTTCTTATTGAGAGGGCTAAGATGTGGAAGTCCCCTCTTTGTCTGCTCTCTGTCGATGCAGAAAAGGCCTTTGACAGGGTCCACTGGGGTTTTCTCTGGGAGGCGCTGAAACATATTGGTCTGGGCAGTAGATATCTGAATGGGATTTCCTCACTATACTCCGGTCCATCTGCAAGGGTGCGTATTAACTGCGGCTTGTCTGGTTCATTCCTAATTGGAAATGGGACAAGACAGGGGTGCCCGCTATCTCCCCTGCTCTATGTTGTTATCATGGAGCATTTAGCTAAAGCTATAAGGGACAATGGCAAAATACACGGGATCCTAGTGGGGGACACCCATCATAAGACAGCATTATTTGCAGATGATGTCCTTATGTATGTTACTCGTCCGTCAGTGACCTTCCCCGCTCTGCTGCGAGAGTTCGAATTGTTTGGAGGCCTGAGTAACTTTGATGTGAACTACTCAAAGACCGAGGCGATGAATGTCTCCCTGTCTCCCACTGAGGCATTTTCCTTGTCTAAGGGGTTCCTCTTTCGCTGGAGGCCGGGCCACATATCATATCTGGGAATAAACCTGCCCGCTGATTTGTCCAGGGTCTTCCAGCTAAACCATAAAATTATTTTAGACAAAGTGGGGGTCTTGCTGGAGTCCTATAAATCACTAAAGTTGTCTTGGCTGGGAAGAATTCATGCCGTAATGATAGACATCTTGCAGCGTTTTCTGTACATTTTCCAGGCTGTGCCTATATGGCCGCGGGGTGTGTACTTCCATACTCTCCGCACTCTCATTTCCAGGTTTGTCTGGATTGGTACAAAGCCGAGAGTGAGCATTAAGGTCTTGACTGCACAGACTAAGTTGGGAGGAGTGTATTTGCCGGACTTGCGAAGGTATTGCCTAGCCGCTGTATTGGTTCGATTGCTTGATTGGAATTTTAAAGCAGCTACTAAGCAATGGGTGCAGATAGAGCAGGCGGATATGCAGATTCCCCTGCGTTATCTACAATGGATCCCCTCTGAGACTTTGACTGCGTCTGGTCACTTTACTTTTCTGACCACCGAGGCACTGAAAGCGTGGCGAGTAGCGTGGGGAGAGCTAGCTAAGACGCATATCGCCAGTTATCTGACTCCATTGTTTTGCAATCTGGCCTTTCCCCCGGGGGTGACCCATCAAACGCTATTGTTGTGGCGGGCTGATGACGATACCCGAGTTGGTCAGATCCTAAGTGCGGGTGAGCTCCCCTCTTTTAATGATCTACAAGCTTCTTTGCCAGAGGTGAAACTGAGGTGGTGGGAATACCTTCAATTAAGGTCCTACCTGAAATCTCTGATATTCCGGAGAGACCCCAATGTCGTCCTGTATCCCCTAGAGGCGATCTTTGCTGCCGCCCAAGCACCCCTTAGAGGGATTTCAGTTATCTACACTATTGTATCTGGGGTGACGGACACGGAGGCCCATGGATATAGGAGGGCCTGTGAGTCGGAACTCGGGAGGGTTGTTTCGACACAGGATTGGGAGAAGTATTTCTTAATGGCTCGGAAATCCTCAGGGTCCTGTGAGGCATTGGAAAAATACTGCAAGATACGCCTTTGGTGGTACCTCACCCCAGACAGGCTGCATCGGTTCTATTCGTCCACCTCTCCCCTATGTTGGAGATGTGATGCGGAGGTGGGTACACTGGTCCATATTTGGTGGAGCTGCCCCCTGATCCAGGAATTCTGGTCTGCAGTTTTTCGGAATTATAACATGGTAACGGGTAGGAGATTGAAGGGCTCCCCTGAGATGGCATTACTCTCTCTGCTCCCTGGATCCTGGAAGATCCAAAAGAAAGATATCCTTCGGTTCTGCCTCATCGCCGTGAGACACGTGATCCCTCGTCATTGGAGGGAGTGGGCACCCCCTACGATTTTGGAGTGGTACTCGGAAATGGAGACCCTCCGTAGATATGAGGAGCTTTCAGCTGAGTCCTCCCAAACTCAACCTGCCTATGTAACTACTTGGACGGAATGGATCCTGTTCAGAGAGGCCCCTAATTTTAGAGATATGCTTTCCTGAGGATATACTCGCCTGTACAATGCTTTAACTATACCAGTTTCAACCGCTTAAACTGTGACTCCCCAGATGTACTGTTCTTATCTTCTCTGCTCTCCCTTTTTCTCTCTATAATCTTTCTCAATTCCCTTTTCTCGTCTTAAAGCCCTTTCTCTTCTCCAGACTTCCTTTTTCTGGTTCAATTCTCTTCCACCCCCCCTCCCCCAGTGGACGGCCAAAGGCCGCAATATATAACTTAGTGAAATTATAACTTTGTATTAATCTATATTGATCTCCTGTTGAGATCTAGGGCCCCTTCCTTTGCGCCCCTTGGACCAGGGAGGGGTTCCATCTAATACTTAGATGTGACGTTTGTAGATGCCACGGTGACTTTGAAATTTGCGATAGCACCAGGTGGCTACCATCTGATCTGAATTATACTATACTGTACTATTGATTTGTCTCACATCGAGCTTAATTATCTTGCTTATTATATTATATGTATGTTTATGCTAAAAACCTCAATAAAAATATATTTACAAAAAAAAAATCATGGACAGATATGTCTTATTTATTTGCATGCACATCAACACATTTGAAAGGGGGCAGGAGTGTAACAATAGCCCTGTACTCTCCCTATTATTGACCTGACTAACAACAGAGTTTTCAAATCTAAGAATAATGGTGTCCCTGTTCCTCGGCGGCTGATCCTGGTATCCCTAAATTAATACCCAGTGCTCAGTCAGCAAGAAATGGCAAACATTCGTCTTCTTAGTCCAAAAAACCTTTGTGTATCTCAAAAAAGGGCTCACAGAGTATGAGAAAAGGGTACACGTGATTCTAATAGATTACGACCATGGAAGAAACTAAAGTACTATAAGGTCTTAATAACGCATCCCGGATCCGCTCCGTCCTTGACCACGACACAACTAAAACCCTTGTTCATGCTCTCATTATCTCTCGCCTTGACTTCTGCAACCTCCTGCTCACCGGCCTCCCCACCTCCTCCCTTACACTTCTCCAATCTATCCTAAACTCTGCTGCCCGACTAATCTATCTGTCTTCCCGTTACTTCTCTGTCTCCCCCCTCCGACAAGCCCTCCACTGGCTCCCCATCCCTCTGAGATCCCTGTTTAAAACGTTAACTAAGACATACAAAGCCATCCATCACCTTTTTCCCCCATACATTTCCGACATGGTCTCCCGTTACCTGCCCGCACGCAACCTATGATCCTCCAAAGAGCTTCTTCTCTAATCACCCATCATCCCATCCTCCCACAACTGCATCCAAGATTCTCCTGTGCATCTGCTATACTCTGGAACTCTATCCCCCAGCATATTAGACACTCGCCTACCCTTGGTAACTTCAAAAGAAACCTGAAGACCCACTTTTACTAATGATACACTTATTCACAATGCAATTGTATAAGGATATAGCCCACAATCCAAAACCAATTCTTGCAAACACCAAATGTTCACCAAGGACAAATATGTACAGGTCAATATTGATACATATCAATTAATATATAAGTTATCTGGTTCCTGATATACTCCACTCAACGCGTCTCCCCCTTTTTTTTTTTGCATGGTTCATTAGGAGTGAGCTGATAATGATGAGGCCACAGGGAATGATGCTTAGCCCTGGGACGCTATGAGGGCCATCAATGATCCCCTCTTCATCTGATTATGGCGTGTGCCTATGCTGCTACTCCCCTATTTATCCGTTTGTGCTGTACTTACATCCGGAAGTGCGGTCCTGGCATGTGCTGCATCTTGCCCCGCCTTCTCCCATTTGTGCATCTCATACCTACGGCTAGGAGTATCCCCAGCCATTAGATCTGCCGGTTTGTGCTAAGCTGTAGAATTTCTGGGAATTTTTTTGAACTCTTTTAAGCTTTCTTGAGTTTGTAGGTGTTTTGACACCTGCAGGATCTGAATTTTTGAAACAGTCCCAGATGTGGAAGCAGCTGTCAGGAAGCCATGAAGTTTACAATGTACCGTATACACTCGCGTATAAGCCGAGTTTTTCAGCCCAAAAATTGGGCTGAAAAGTCCCCCCCTCGGCTTATACGCGAGTCATTACACACGGGCGCCCCCCCCATCAGTATCCAGGGCCCCCCCATGCTCTGCAAACCTGTAAAGTAAGATCATTATACTTATCACTGTCCTGTCGCCGCCGTCCCCGCCACTGCCATCGCGCTCCTCCGGCTTCATCCGGCTTCTTCCGGCTTCCTCTGGTCGGCGCAGGCAATGACGTCATTGTCTGCGCCGACCAGAGGAAGCCAGAAGACGCTGGATGAAGACGGAGGAGCGTGATGGCAGCGGCGTGGACGGCGGTGACAGGACAGTGATAAGTATAATATTCTTACTTTACAGGTTTGCGGAGCATGGGGGGGGGCCCTGGATACTGATGGGGGGGCGCCTGTATACCTCTGGGGCTGCTGCTGTATATACCTCTGGGGCTGCTGTATACTACCACTGGGGCTGCTGATGTATATACCTCTGGGGCTGCTAATGTATATACCTCTGGGGCTGCTGTATATACCTCTGGGGCTGCTGTATACTACCTCTGGGGCTGCTGTATACTACCACTGGGGCTGCTGTATACTACCACTGGGGCTGCTGCTGTATATACCTCTGGGGCTGCTGTATACTACCACTGGGGCTGCTGTATATACCTCTGGGGCTGCTGTATACTACCACTGAGGCTGCTGCTGTATATACCTCTGGGACTGCTGTATATACCTCTGGGGCTGCTGTATACAACCTCTGGGGCTGCTGTATACTACCACTGGGACTGCTGTATACTACCACTGGGGCTGCTGCTGTATATACCTCTGGGGCTGCTGTATACTACCACTGGGGCTGCTGTATATACCACTGGGGCTGCTGTATATACCTCTGGGGCTGCTGTATACTACCACTGGGGCTGCTGTATATACCTCTGGGGCTGCTGTATACTACCACTGGGGCTGCTGCTGTATATACCACTGGGGAGGCTGCTGTAACACTGCTGGGGCCAGTATATACCACTGGGGAGGCTGCTGTATACCACACCGCTGGGGGCTGTATACCTGTGCTGGGGTCCACCCTAGGCTTATACACGAGTCAATAGGTTTTCCCAGGTTTTGGGGGCAAAAGTAGGGAGGTCGGCTTATACATGGGTCGGCTTATACACGAGTATATACGGTACTTAAAACATTAGTTTAAGAGAGCTTTATATTTTTAAGGAATTTTTCTTGTGGATATTTATTATTATTTATTATTATTATTAATAATAATAATAATAATAATAATAATAATAATAGTAATCTTTTTTTACATAGCGCCAACATATTCCGCAGCGCTTTATGATTCAGAAGTTCATATACACACATTCATAAGTAACAGTTATAGGAAAAAATACAATAATTAGAGCAAAATAATGACGGCCCTGCTCATAACAGTTTACAATCTACGGGGTGGGCCATTTACACTGTGTTCCAAATTATTATGCAAATGTTCTTTTTTTCCTGATTTTCCTAAATGGTTGGTGCAAATGACAGTCCGTGTAATAAAAGTCATCACCTGTTAGAGTATATATCAAATTTTATTGAAGAAACCTCCCAATGATAGCAGTATAGTCTTCAAAATAAAAAAAAACCCTCTAAATTCACTGTTCCAAATTATGAGGCACAGTAGAGTTTCTAAACATTTGATATGTTTGAAAGAACTAAAAATGCTCATTTGTTGAATTTGCAGCATTAACAGGTCATATTCACTGAAATAAAAAACAATTTAACTCCAAAACATCCTAACAGGCCAAGTTACATGTTAACATAGGAACCCTACTTTGATATCACTTTCACAATTCTAGCATCCATTGATATTGTGAGTTTCTGGAGAGTTTCTGCTTGTATTTCTTTGCATGATGTTAGAATAGCCTCCCAGAGCTGCTGTTTTGATGTGGACTGCCTCCCACCCTCATAGATCTTTTGCTGGATTATACTCCTAAGGTTCTCTATAGGGTTGAGGTTAGGGGAAGATGGAGGCCACAACATGAGTTTATCTCCTTTTATGCCCATAGCAGCCAATGGCACAGAGGTATTCTTTGTAGCATGAGATGGTGCATTGACATGCATGAGGATGATTTTGCTCCTAAAGGCACGTTTTTGCTTTTTGTACCATGGAAGAAAGTTCTCAGTTGGAAACTCTATATACGTTGCAGAGGTCATTTTCACACCTTCAGAAACCTTAAAGGGGCCTACCAGCTTTTTCCCAATGATTCCAGCCCAAAACATGACTCCTCCATCTCCTTGCTGACGTCGTAGCATTGTTGGGACATGGTGGCATCCACCAACCATCCACTACTCTATTCATCTGGACCATCCAGGGTTGCTCGGCACTCATCAGTAAACAATGTGGAGACCCGGGGGTCAATGAGTGCTCTCGTCTGCAGGCCCGGCCGCCTTTACAAAGACAACGTGGACCAGGGCTCATCCTCAACTGAACGCCCGAGCTCCTTAACCGTGGGCAGAACACTACTCAGACAACACAGGGTGAGAGAATCACAATATTAAGACTTTATTGGATCCCCAAACAGTGAACAGCATATAACGCATAACCAGTAAAACACAACAATATAACAGGCAACAGAGTCTCACCCTTCCGCTGGCTCACCAGGGATTAGAATATAGCACAGCAAAGTCTGTAGCCAGGTGACTGTATCGTCCCAACCTGGGTTGCTTCCATATCCTTACGCAGTCTTTGTCACAGGCGAATCTGATAATCTGATGCTGAAGTCCTTGTGGTTCTATAGTCCATGTTCTGGTCCCCTTGGTCGGCACCAAAATGCCTAGGCCTGGGGTTATGGCTTGCTAAACAGACCCAAAGATCCTAGATTAGCTGCCTGTATCCAATCCAGTGTACCTCTAGCCAGGACCGTAATCCCTAGACTGAGGTCACTAGACAGAATCTAACTAACTCTGGTTAATGAACACATCTCCTTATATATCTTCAGCCCTCATTGCAGGATATTGGGAACGTCACGATAGGTGGAATAATACTATCTTTTCATTGGCTGGACCTCAAGCCTCATTTAACATATTTTTAGAAGTATTGCAATCCTGACATGGAGAGCCAAATACTGAGTGATATAGCAGCTAGCAGTAATACAATGGAATGTTAGTAGGAGACATTCAGTCTGCAACCCATGACATTAAACAATAGTAGCTGCGGCCATGTACATAGAATCAACATTCACAGGGTAATAGACAATGGACGATCAGTATAATTAAGTTCTCTGGCCTTCTAGGACAAACAAGTTAGATAATTACATTACCATGCTAAACTTAAACCACAGTAATCTATGAAAATGCTCTAGGAAATTCTCCTTGGCCATTACACGTTTACAAGCCAATATACAATACTGTCTGGGTTACATAAGAAATCTTCATATGTTCTACATTGAAGGAGTCCATTTCGTCACATACCTCCCCCATCTTATGTAACCCAACAGGGCAGTCAGATGTGATAAGTCTCTGGTTATCCTTCTCCTCTTGGCGGCATTGTCTTTTTTAATGATGAAAACAGCAATCGAGGCTTCCATCTATACACCTCCCCCAGATTACCTCCCCCAGATTACCTCCCCCAGGATGGGCAGACATATTGTGGACAAGCATTAAAATGGGATTCAAGTATTGGGCTTCCATAAACTTTTTGCTATCAATTCCCCCCCAGTCAATGGCCACAGTCTGGCTAGGTGTACTCACTGTTAATGGCTCAGAGGAGAATGATGGGGGCTGGGAACATGGATTATCCTCTGAAGGTGTGGTAGGAAGATCCACATCAGGGTGCTGCTTGGCTTCCTGGATGTGGGTGATGGCTGTGGCAAACTGGCTGGATAGTCCTTGTCCTGGGTCAGCACGCAAAACAACAAATGTGGGGGAGGTCATCCATGTGCCCCACTTCAACCTTCTCCTGGTTAGCCCCTGAAACAACAGGTGTGGGAAAGCTGCTCACAAATCCCACATCAAGCTCTTCCTGGTCAGTCTCTACAATAGCAGGCATGGGGACGCTGTCTGTAAGCTCCACATCGACCTCTTCCGGGTCAGCTTCCACAATAGCAGGTGTAGGATCACAGTCTATAAGATCCACATCAACCTCTTCATGGTCAGAAAATTTTTTTTTTTTGGTGTGTATTCAAGGCACCAGAGTTTGAATATTCAAATATAGAAGCGTGAGGAACAACCAAAAAGGACCCGTTACACAAGATTATATGCAAAAGTTATCAAACAAGCTTTATTGAACACTGAAATATAAAGACACACACTTAAAACACAAGTAAAAGTAGTACACAGACTACATATGAGGTGTGTGGGCATCAGCAATGCTGCAAACAATGGTCACAGGACATAGAAGTAAATATACAATAAAATGCTAAACCACATCTAGATTGCACCTAGTATAAACAGAACCTAATATAGAAAGCATGTATTTGTTACTCAGACAGTATAAGTAAGTGAATATACCCCTGTATAGGTAATACCCACAAGAGGCCCAAAGGTTCACAAGTGCCAGTGCATAAATAAATGTGGCAGTATATATATATTCAGTAATGTGACCTGATAGACGTTTTATCCCCTTTTCCGTCCAAGAAGTCTTAAGGACTGAGAGGTTCCAAGGTCATCATTAGCTGGTCCAGACCATGTGCAGCAAAGTCAGATGATGGAATGAGCCCCACGCGTTACGCCCGCTGGCTTCCTCAGGGGTACTGTTACCTCATTCCCCCAGACATTATATACCAGTGCTCATAATTAGCAATTATAGATGTATCCTATCAAAAGTTTGACTGTAGGCTCCAGACACTCCCACTCCTGAATTAGCAACTCACCGCTGGGCGTGCACAGATGTGAATATTTACAATCAGGGGGCCCCAGTCTCCATGTCCGCCTCCCACCAGCGGCGCCACCGTGTGCTATAATGCGCTTTCATTGCAGCGTGGGCAGAACGCCCGCGCATGCGCAAATGTCTGCGTTCCGGCCGGAACGCGAACCGGAAGTCACATGACATGAAACCGGAAGTGACGTGACGGGGACCCAGCGCGTCATTTCAGTAAATGAAAACAACAGTATCAACCTGGGAGGAAGTATATTAAGGACATGGGGCACTCCAGAGAGAAACAAAAACTATGCTTAAGCATTACTAGTTGCCCAGCAACCAGGAGAAGTATCATAGGGGATGTCATTAGAGCTATTTTTATATGACAAAACGATACAAGAATAATCACTGTGGCCGGAGGCAGGCATACATTGGCCAATGAGTGTACCAAGAGCCCCGGTTTTTAATAAAAAAGTGAGTATTGAGTTTTTTAGAAAGAAACGGATGTTTTAATTTTTTTCTCAAACCATTTGCTTGTTAGCATACACTTTTTGGCTAGACTGAGTGCAGCAGTGATTTTTGTGTTTCTTGTTGATCCAGCGACACAGCTTGCACCTCTCGCACAGTGTAACGAGTGCTTTGCAGTTTTTTCTAGTATATATATCAGACAAGGTGGAGTGGCTGGCTCCACCTAGCTGCAGATTGCACCCCCACCGAGCCCAGGTGCTCAGGGATCAGGATGAGGTCAGAGGGACCAGGGAGTCCACGGACAAGGATCTGGCAGGGATGTCAGCGTAGGACCCTCCGGACCCCGGGGCCGCCGAGTAGTGGCCGGAGGGCAGGCATACATTGGCCAATGAGTGTACCAAGAGCCCCGGTTTTTAATAAAAAAGTGAGTATTGAGTTTTTTAGAAAGAAACGGATGTTTTAATTTTTTTCTCAAACCATTTGCTTGTTAGCATACACTTTTTGGTTAGACTGAGTGCAGCAGTGATTTTTTTGTTTCTTGTTGATCCAGCGACACAGCTTGCACCTCTCGCACAGTGTAACGAGTGCTTTGCAGTTTTTTCTAGTATATAAACCACATCTAGATTGCACCTAGTATAAACAGAACCTAATATAGAAAGCATGTATTTGTTACTCAGACAGTATAAGTAAGTGGATATACCCCTGTATAGGTAATACCAACAAGAGGCCCAAAGGTTCACAAGTGCCAGTGCATAAATAAATGTGGCAGTATATATATATTCAGTAATGTGACCTGATAGACGTTTTATCCCCTTTTCCGTCCAAGGAGTCTTAAGGACTGAGAGGTTCCAAGGTCATCATTAGCTGGTCCAGACCATGTGCAGCAAAGTCAGATGATGGAATGAGCCCCACGCGTTACGCCCGCTGGCTTCCTCAGGGGTACTGTTACCTCATTCCCCCAGACATTATATACCAGTGCTCATAATTAGCAATTATAGATGTATCCTATCACAAGTTTGACTGTAGGCTCCAGACACTCCCACTTCTGAATTAGCAACTCACCGCTGGGCGTGCACAGATGTGAATATTTACAATCAGGGGGCCCCAGTCTCCATGTCCGCCTCCCACCAGCGGCGCCACCATGTGCTATAATGCGCTTCCATTGCAGTGTGGGTAGAACGCCCGCGCATGCGCAAATGTCTGCGTTCCGGCCGGAACGCAAACCGGAAGTCACATGACATGAAACCGGAAGTGACACGACGGGGACCCAGCGTGTCATTTCAGTAAATGAAAACAACAGTATCAACCTGGGAGGAAGTATATTAAGGACATGGAGCACTCCAGAGAGAAACAAAAACTATGCTTAAGCATTACTAGTCGCCCAGCAACCAGGAGAAGTATCATAGGGGATGTCATTAGAGCTATTTTTATATGGCAAAACGATACAAGAATAATCACTGT
Organism: Allobates femoralis; assembly: GCA_033576535.1. Taxonomy (NCBI): domain Eukaryota; kingdom Metazoa; phylum Chordata; class Amphibia; order Anura; family Aromobatidae; genus Allobates; species Allobates femoralis. Next base: position 214,129,611 of record JARQOC010000006.1, on the reverse strand, counting down.
GTAACATGTCCAATTAAGTATAACATCACAGAATATAGGCACCCTATTGGGGAATTTTGGAAAATGCAATAGCTTGTGAAACATACCACAAGCGCAGGATAGGTAAAACAAGGGGGAAAGCATTTCAGAAATACACAAACATGTATTTATACGTATCGGGCAATCCTGATACAGAGACAGTTGAAAAGAGAGTATTGTTGTGGCCACAACAAAGAGACAGTGGAGTACAAAGAGCATGAAGAACCAGACTACACATATAGAGGAGCAAAAATAACGAGGAACAAAAATAATAACATACAGGACACCCGAGGTTGCTGATACCTGAAATGATGGCAATACGATTACTGTTTATAGAAACCTGTAAACAGAAGGTTTTCATTAATGCCCAGAGGAGATACACAGTTTAAATTAAAGATCCATCGTGATTCAGCCCGCAGCAAAGGCAGGGAGGCATTACCACCCCGGATGTTCATCTTGATCTGTTGTAGGCCCACAATCTCTGTGCCGTGGATTCTGCTGCCGTGTTTGTCTTTGTAGTGCTGAGCAACCGTGGAAATAGTTTTTCCTTTCTTAAGGTGTTCTATGACCAAAGAAATATTGGAAAAGTGTTGTTGTACCCTTTTACGTAGTTCTTGTGTGGTTTGACCCACATAATGCAATCCACAAGGGCAGGTTAATACGTAGACTACATTTTGGGAGCGACAGTTAATATATTGTTGTAACTCATATTCTTTTCCATTCTGATTATTGATGAATTTCCTGGATGTAGGCATGAACTGGCGGACACAGCAGTTTCCACAAGCAAAGGAGCCTTTGAGGGTGAAGCCTGTACCCAATTTTGTCGAGGGCCTGGTGAAATGGCTTTTCGTAAGGGTGTCTCGTAGGTTTCGTGCTCTTCTTGCAGTGAGTAATGGCTTCTCTGAAACAAGAGGACATATTTTACTGTCAGACGTCAGTATGCTCCAGTTCTTATGTAACAGTCCCCACACATCTCTCCACTGGTTATTAAAGGTAGTGATAAGACGAGGCACAAAGGGTGTCTGTCCAACTCTGGTCTTGGGTTTCAATAGGGTAGATCTATCTTGTTCCCTGGCATGGTTAAAAGCACGGCCCACCAAACCTTTGGGATAGCTCCTTTCTCGGAACCTATTGCTCAAGTCTAGAGACTGATGTAAAAAATCTTCCTCTAGACTGCAGTTGCGTTTTACCCTTAGAAATTGTCCAGTCGGAATACCCCTTTTAAGATGATGTGGGTGAAAGCTGTCATGATGGAGCAAACTATTACTAGCCGTTACCTTACGGTGCAGGCATGTCCGTATTCTGTTCCCGTCCAGCTGCAATTGCACATCCAAAAAGTCAAGTGTAGTGGCCGAGATGTTCCATGTCAGACGAATATTCAGGTTTTTTGGTTGAGACCTGCAATGAAATCCATACATGACTCCCTAGTACCCCTCCACAGAAAAACCACGTCATCAATGTATCGAAAAAAACCACAGACAGACTCCGAAAAGGCCGGCGAGGGGTACACGTGCTCCCCCTCCCACCACCCTAGAAAAAGGTTAGCAAAAGAGGGGGTGCAGCGCGCCCCCATCGCCGCCCCGGAGATCTGCCTGTAGAAGGTCCGATCGAAGACAAAGTAATTCTGCTTTAGGGTAAAGCTAAGGAGTCTAAGCAGGAAATCGTTATGCAATGTCTTACCACCAAGTTCCTTCTCCAGGAATGTAGATACGGCGTGTAGTCCAACCTCGTGTCCGATGCTCGTATACAGGGCTTCAATATCCAGGGAGACAAGTAGTATGTTGTCAGGAATCTGTACTTTCTCCAACACTTCCAATAGATGTAACGTATCCCTGATGTACGATTTTAAATTGGTCACTAGAGGTTGGAGAAAGAAATCAACATATTCACACGAATGTTCAATCAAGCTGCCAATCCCAGACACGATAGGTCTCCCAGGTGGATTATTCAGAGATTTGTGTACCTTCGGAAGAAGGTACAGAGTGGGGATCGTCGGACTGGTTGGCGTCAAGAAATCTTTCTCCCGTTTATTGATTATGCCCATGTAGAAGGCATCAGAGATGAGGTTACACAGTTTTTTCTGAAAAGTTGCTGTAGGATCAGAGGGGAGTTTAGTATACAGGCTCGGGTTATGCAGTTTTCGGTGTGCTTCACCTACATATTGGTCAATCGGCCATAGCACCACATTCCCCCCTTTGTCAGCCTCCTTAATAACGAAGGCTTTATTACCTTCTAGGGTACGGAGAGCTTCTCTTTCATCCCTGGTCAAATTATCCAACTTGTAGTTATTTCTTTTCTTCAAAGCTTTGATGTCATGTACCATGGTATGGAAAAAAGTCACAATTGTTGGAGACATATTTAAAGAGGGGGTGTGCTGTGAGGGCAGTCTCAAACTGCATATCCTCCTACCTGTCAGTTCATCTTGTTCATCCAGTAGATCTAGCAATTCACGTAACACTCTTTGTTCATGTTCAGGTGTATCTGCAACTGCCGTAGGTGTCTGATAAAGGTACCTGAAAGTAAGGGTTCTACAAAATAAATAAACGTCTTTAATCAAAACAAACTTGTCCAACGTCCGTGTAGGGGAAAAAGATAAGCCCTTTCATAGAACCCTCGTTTCCACTTCTGAAAGCTGGTAGTCCGTTAAATTGATGATTTGTAAGCTATCCTTACCACTTAGTATGGATGTCGTCTCGACCGTGAGTTCCGGCTGGGCAGTCCCAGGACCAGAGTTGGACAGACACCCTTTGTGCCTCGTCTTATCACTACCTTTAATAACCAATGGAGAGATGTGTGGGGACTGTTACATAAGAACTGGAGCATACTGACGTCTGACAGTAAAATATGTCATCTTGTTTCAGAGAAGCCATTACTCACTGCAAGAAGAGCACGAAACCTACAAGACACCCTTACGAAAAGCCATTTCACCAGGCCCTCGACAAAATTGGGTACAGGCTTCACCCTCAAAGGCTCCTTTGCTTGTGGAAACTGCTGTGTCCGCCAGTTCATGCCTACAACCAGGAAATTTATCAATAATCAGAATGGAAAAGAATATGAGTTACAACAATATATTAACTGTCGCTCCCAAAATGTAGTCTACGTATTAACCTGCCCTTGTGGATTGCATTATGTGGGTCAAACCACACAAGAACTACGTAAAAGGGTACAACAACACTTTTCCAATATTTCTTTGGTCATAGAACACCTTAAGAAAGGAAAAACTATTTCCACGGTTGCTCAGCACTACAAAGACAAACACGGCAGCAGAATCCACGGCACAGAGATTGTGGGCCTGCAACAGATCAAGATGAACATCCGGGGTGGTAATGCCTCCCTGCCTTTGCTGCGGGCTGAATCACGATGGATCTTTAATTTAAACTGTGTATCTCCTCTGGGCATTAATGAAAACCTTCTGTTTACGGGTTTCTATAAACAGTAATCGTATTGCCATCATTTGAGGAATCAGCAACCTCGGGTGTCCTGTATGTTATTATTTTTGTTCCTCGTTATATTTGCTCCTCTATATGTGTAGTCTGGTTCTTCATGCTCTTTGTACTCCACTGTCTCTTTGTTGTGGCCACAACAATACTCTCTTTTCAACTGTCTCTGTATCAGGATCGCCCGATATGTATAAATACATGTTTGTTTATTTCTGAAATGCTTTCCCCCTTGTTTTACCTATCCTGTGCTTGTGGTATGTTTCACAAGCTATTGCATTTTCCAAAATTCCCCAATAGGGTGCCTATATTCTGTGATGTTATACTTAATTGGACATGTTACACAGTGTTTATTCTTGTATCGTTTTGCCATATAAAAATAGCTCTAATGACATCCCCTATGATACTTCTCCGGGTTGCTGGGCGACTAGTAATGCTTAAGCATAGTTTTTGTTTCTCTCTGGAGTGCCCCATGTCCTTAATATACTTCCTCCCAGGTCGATACTGTTGTTTTCATTTACTGAAATGACTCGCTGGGTCCCCGTCGCGTCACTTCCGGTTTCATGTCATGTGACTTCCGGTTTACGTTCCGGCCGGAACGCAGACATTTGCGCATGCGCGGGCGTTCTGCCCACGCTGCAATGGAAGCGCATTATAGCACACGGTGGCGCCGCTGGTGGGAGGCGGACATGGAGACTGGGGCCCCCTGATTGTAAATATTCACATCTGTGCACGCCCAGTGGTGAGTTGCTAATTCAGGAGTGGGAGTGTCTGGAGCCTACAGTCAAACTTGTGATAGGATACATCTATAATTGCTAATTATGAGCACTGGTATATAATGTCTGGGGGAATGAAGTAACAGTACCCCTGAGGAAGCCAGCGGGCGTAACGCCTGGGGCTCATTCCATCATCTGACTTTGCTGCACATGGTCTGGACCAGCTAATGATGACCTTGGAACCTCTCAGTCCTTAAGACTCCTTGGACGGAAAAGGGGATAAAACGTCTATCAGGTCACATTACTGAATATATATATACTGCCACATTTATTTATGCACTGGCACTTGTGAACCTTTGGGCCTCTTGTGGGTATTACCTATACAGGGGTATATCCACTTACTTATACTGTCTGAGTAACAAATACATGCTTTCTATATTAGGTTCTGTTTATACTAGGTGCAATCTAGATGTGGTTTAGCATTTTATTGTATATTTACTTCTATGTCCTGTGACCATTGTTTGCAGCATTGCTGATACCCACACACCTCATATGTAGTCTGTGTACTACTTTTACTTGTGTTTTAAGTGTGTGTCTTTATATTTCAGTGTTCAATAAAGCTTGTTTGATAACTTTTGCATATAATCTTGTGTAACGGGTCCTTTTTGGTTGTTCCTCACGCTTCTATATTTGAATATTCAAACTCTGGTGCCTTGAATACACACCAAAAACAAAATTTTTTTCTGTAAATTCATTGTTGTATTGGTGTTTGGCACAGAGTTGTGTGCTATATTGTGGTGCATACATAGACTAGCCATTTTTAGGTTCTCTTCATGGTCAGTTCCCAAAGCAACAGGGATAGGGACGTTGTCCATAAACGCCAACTTGTCTTCTGCCTGCTCAGGCTCCAAAATAACAGGGGGTGGGGATGTTGTCCATACGCTCCAACTCACCCTCTCCTTGGTCGTTCGCCACGGCTAGCTGCACACCTTCTAAAGGGATGTCTGAGCACTGACCCTTAGCCAGGGAGATGGTTAATTGGGAACATGGTAAATGGTCTGGAGAAACAATAGCTGGGCTTACCCGGGTGTTGACAGAATAAGTTTCTTGTACTCCCGGGGCTTGGACGTCACTGGCCTGGACTGGCTGTGCTGGGCGATGAGCTCCAGGCATGGTGCCCCGGTGTTGGCGACAATCTATGTCCATATGTCCAAGACGTTGACACGTATAACAGCGCCGTGGATTGGGCAAGTCACGTATCCTGTCTGTATACCTTTGTCCTGGTGGGGCTTCTAATGGATAGCAGATTAGTCCTACTCGAGCGGCTGGTGGTAGCAGTTGGTGAGCTGGAATTCCTAAGACATGTCCCAGAATCCAAGCCCTCTCTTCTCTTGAGGCTTTGGGCCCCAATGCAGCCAACCACTCTTTGATTTGGACTGCTTTGGACTTAGTGATTTCACGATATTCACTGGATCCATGATGTCATACACAATTTACATCCTCTGGTACCACGTCGGCGGGTTCCTCATCATCCTCACCATCATTCTGGGTATCCCAATGGACCAATTTTTGAATCAAAGCTGACCGAGTGTCAGCGTTCCTGTATTCAATATTTTGCCTCTGGCACAGATCCTGTAGCATCCATTTACTGCTGCTGCCGTATCTCCTCTCCGGCTCTTGTCCCATGGCTGAGCTGGTGGGGTTGGACATGGCAACGTCCGAAACCTGTATGCCTCACTATGGCCTGCTCGGTATGCTTATATGCATCCCTGGCTGTTGAGCCCTTGGATGGTGTCCACAAACACCAGTCCCCTGCAGCTCCCCTGGATAAACCAGGCTGAGTAGTATCCCACCGCTGCCACCAATTGTGGAGACTCGGGTGTGAGTGGGTGCTCTCGTAAGCAGGCCCAGCTGCCTTTACAAAGACAATGTGGACCAGGGCTCATCCTCAACTGAACACCTGAGCTCCTTAACCGTGGGCAGAACACTACTCAGACAACACAGGGTGAAGGAATCACAATATTAAGACTTTATTGGATCCCCAAACAGTGAACAGCATATAACGCATAATCAGCAAAACACAACAATGTAACAAGCAACAGAGTCTCACCCTTCCGCTGGCTCACCAGGGATTAGAATATAGCACAGCAAAGTCTGTAGCCAGGTGACTGTATTGTCCCAACCTGGGTTGCTTCCTTATACTTATGCAGTCTTTGTCACAGGCGAATCTGATAATCCGATGCTGAAGTCCTTGTGGTTCTATAGTCCATGTTCTGGTCCCCTTGGTCGGCACCAAAATGCCTAGGCCTGGGGTTATGGCTTGCTAAACGGACCCAAAGATCCTAGATTAGCTGCCTGTATCCAATCCAGTGTACCTCTAGCCGGGACCGAAATCCCTAGACTGAGGTCACTAGACAGAATCTAACTAACTCTGGTTAATGAACACATCTCCTTATATACCTTCAGCCCTCATTGCAGGATATTAGGAACGTCACGGTAGGTAGAATACTACTGTCTTTTCATTGGCTGGACCTCAAGCCTCATTTAACATATTTTTAGAAGTATTGCAATCCTGACATGGAGAGCCAAATACTGAGTGATATAGCAGCTTGCAGTAATACAATGGAATGTTAGTAGGAGACATTCAGTCTGCAACCCATGACATTAAACAATAGTAGCTGCGGCCATGTACATAGAATCAACATTCACAGGGTAATAGACAATGGACAATTAGCATAATTAAGTTCTCTGGCCTTCTAGGACACACAAGTTAGATAATTACATTACTATGATAAACTTAAACCACAGTAATCTATAAAAATACTGTAGGAAATTCTCCTTGACCATTACAAGTTTACAAGCCAATATACAATACTGTCTGGGTTACATAAGAAATCTTCATATGTTCTACATTGAAGGAGTCCATTTTGTCACAAACAAGACTGGTTGAAAATGAGTCTTCATGTATATCTGGACCCAGTGCAACTGTTTCTGCTTGTGAGCACTGTTTAGGGGTGGCCGAATAGTAGGTTTATGCACCACAGCAAGCCTTTGAAGGCCAATATTAGACATGACCGCCATGAATTTCTATTAAATTGTTTTAAAAAAAACACAACACAGAGAATTTTTTTTTTATTAGAAATAAAAAAAAAAAGACATTAGGGACTCCATCTTTAATTAAAAAAATCCTCTTCCGTCCGACGTAGTCCAAAACGCAATCTCAGCTCTACTATTGTGCTTAGACAGACAGGGATGTAGCAGAGCTGAGAACTGACTAAACAGTCAGGGTTCAGCTCAGGTCATTATGACCTGAGCTGAACTCTGCTGTCAGCCAGACTCGCTCTGCTCTGGAGATTCCCGAGCAGTGACGGAAGTTAATTTATTCACTGCTTCTGTCAGTGTTTGGGAATCTCCGGAAAGAGCAGCAGAGAGACGGGGAGCGAGGCTGCAGCCGGCGGAGGCAGCGGTAAGTAGCCGGCCGGTCCGGTGCACCCCCCACCCTCTCCACCCTCCCCCCCACCCCCCCCTCTCACCCCCCACCCCTCCCCCAGTTCAATCCTTTATTGTTTTTTTTACTATTCTTTAAAAGCCAGCGGCTATTCGCCGCTGGCTTTAAAAGAATAACATGGGGATTTGCAGGTTTTTCCTCTGCTGCCAGACCCCTTATAGGGTCCGGCAGCAGAGGAATTGCTGCAATACTCGCCTCCCCATTCATTAACATTGGAATCGCTAGACTCACAACGAGTAGCGAGTCCTGGACTCAGACTCGTCGCAGTCTTGCGATTCCGAGAAGTTTAGGATTCGCCCATCACTAGTGATGATTGAAAGCCTTTTGTGCATTGCTAGGGAAAACATGGACTTTTTGTGACCCTTAAGGATTGCACTTGACAGCCCTGTTCTACAGGAGTATGAGTAGTGTCTTGAATTTCCATACCTCAGACTGTATGTTAGAGGCATGTGGCTTGTTCAGCAATCTCTGTAGGGCAGTATCAAAGCACCTGCTTACAGAAACAGTACAGTACACAAAGAGTGAAGTACAAAAATCTTTACTGTACCACAGACTGTAATAAGTCTCAAACATACATACAGTGGTTACGGAAAGTATTCATACCCCTTTAAATGTTTCACTCTTGGTTTATTGCAGCCATTTGGTAAATTCAAAATAGTTATTTTTCTTTCTCATTAATGTACACTCTGCACACCATCTTGACTGAAAAAACAGAAATGTAGAAATTTTTTGCAAATGTATTTCTTTATTAATTATTCCGTTCTGGCGCGGCAAACACAGCACAGAAGGTGGCTCATATGTTTAGTAATAGTGAGATCACAGATGTCCAGGCTAGTATCGTGCAGCGCACATTGCACAAGTCAGAAATGGTGGAGAAGACTCAACTTCAATATTGCTATAAGAAGTGTCAGCTCGAGTTTGCAAAAAAGTACAAAAAGTGGACAACAGTAAATTGGAAAAGGGTAATTTGGACTAATGAGATATAACTCAATAAATTATACTTTGATGGGTCTGGAAGAAACAAGAAAAAAGGGGCTAATGGATCAAGAAATTGGAGGAACTGTAGAGTTTGGTAGAGGAAGCCTGATGTTATGGGGTTGTTTCACAGCCAAAGTTGTTAGATTCTTGACCAGGTTCGATGGTGGTTTCAATGCTGATCTGTATGTGAGTGTTTTACAAGACAAATGACCTCATACCCTTGTGTAGTATGAGTATGAAAAGGACAATATAGTGTTCTAGCAAGACAAGAATCTGAAGCACAAGTCGAGATTAGTGAAGAAAGAGTTCAATGACAATGAAGTAAAAATGCTGAATTGAATTAAGCCCCTCAGTCTCTAGACTTCAATCCATTAAACATTTGTGTGTACAGTTGAAGAAGAAGCTACATACATATCCAAGTGAGTCGACCAGTATGCACCAACAGTGGGAATGTGTAGAAACACCCTGGGATAAGATATCAGTCGATATATGCTTGAATGTGGTCAAGATCCTGCCCGGAATGATTCAGGCAGCTTGCAAGCTATATATGGATTTACAAAATACTAAAAAATAACATTTTAGGACCAAACCATAAGAACAGTAACATGACAAGAATATGCATAACAAATCAAATGCTAAATGATTGTTAAATTCAAATTTATGTATGAGATAGTCAAGCTGATTGGTAGTCTCACACTCAAAGCTGTATTTGATGGTGAGATATGGAGCCTGAAAGTCAAAAGTTTAAAACTTTATTATTTTGCTTGTCATTGTATAATCATGTTTTAGATTTTCCACTCTGGATATTTGTATCTTCCTGCACACATTCTTCTCCACTTGTTGGTATTGCGTTGCAGCCTTTCCTCTGGTCCTTCAAGAGGTATATGAAACCTCTCAATTGCCTTTTAGGGAGTCAGACCTGAGGTGGTGTTTTGGGTGGTGCAAGGTTCTTTCTATTCTGTACATGGACCAGTTGGGTGTGGAGTCTTCCTGTAGTAGGTCTTTCCTTTTCCCATTACCTATGTGCAAAGGTGTTCATATTCATAACAGATACGCAGAGGATGCAAATCTATATCCTGAACTTATATAGTGATAACACTATTTGTAAGCATCAGGGACAATATGTGCTTGCAAGTCATTGAGGTCATATAAAACTTAGTTTGTTCATTGTGAAAATATATAAAAAAATATTCAAAATTTCCAGTAATTGTGCTGTATCACATACTAAAAAATCTGGATATCCCTTATATTTAATCCACAAATGTGTGTTTATGGACAAAATTAGGATGGGATGAGTCCAAATAGCCAAGTGCATTGTTAGTTACTATGTATATAATAATATTTAATATAATATTTATTCACTTATATAGCGGTATTAATTTGCAACACTGTCCCTCTTGGGGCTCACAATCTAATATCATTTTACATTATTATAGTAAATATAACAGTATGACTAAACTATACTCAACATACATGGAGAGGAAACCTGTATGGGAGCTAGGCATGGTTTTATCATTTTGGACATTTCTCCATTTTAGGATTCACATTGAATTTATACCATTTAAATTTGTGAGCAAAATGTATAATTTGACTTTTGCCTGATTGTTTTCTCTCTTACTTTTGCAGATCAAACCTTCTCTTCTGGAAAAGTTGCCCTTTATGTCCTTGCTCTGCACTCCTCATGTTCTGACCCAAGCATACTCCCTAATAGTAATGCAGACCTTGTTCATCTTCTCGAAACCAAGACTCAGGAAGAACTTGACAGTATTAGTAAGTTTCAAAAAGTACAAAATTACATTTTTGCATTTGGAACTTTAAATACCTCTTTATGTCTGTAGATTTACTTTACTCATTTTTCTAGCACCATCATATTCTGTAGCACTCTACAGATATCATCACTGTCCCCATTAAGGCACACAATCTAAATTTCCTATAGGTATATCTTTGGTGTATGGGAATAAACCAGAGTACCTGGAGGAAACAAATATGAGGAGGATATCTGAACACCTTTTTAAGGGGCTTATGGCTCTGCCACCCCCAAACAGGAGAATACTAGGTGAATTTATCCCTTTCTATGTGCCACCACAAAGAGAGGTTATGTGACAGCACAAGGGGGGCTGTTTGCCAGGACAAGGGGGCTATGATGTCATTACTATGGGGGCTATTGTGCCAGGATGAGGGGGGGCATATATGAACATTGTAGGATGGAAACTGGCATTATAAGACAGACCCCAATTAACATTAAACATTTTTTTTTCTATTTTCCTTCACCAAATTTGGGGATGCGTTTTATAATCCGGGGCATTTTATAATGTGAAAAATACATTCTGTGTTTTTGTGTAAATTACAGAAGTGAATGTGTGGCCATCTAGTGGCTAGTTTTGGAGACCGCTTCTCAGGTAGACTTTGAGTTTAGAGAAGGGGCTAAAAATAGTGCATTCACTCAATAGGGGTGGAGTTAGGGATTATAGAACTGTGAAAGCCAAGAACTAAACTGGAACACAAGTATAAGCATGTAGTATGTAGGTTCATGTTCATAAGGGCCTCAACAGCAAAACCAAAGAAAAGAAACAAAAATGAGCAAATAACTTAAAATAAGTAAATAAATAAATTGCAATAGTGCATATAAATAGAAATAGTGTACTTGGTAATATTATTTTGATCAAAAGAATGTAAAAGCCATCCCATCACATCAAGGTGACCCCATCAGGATGGTCCTAACCTAGCATCAAGTATTACAATTTTTACCAGATATCAAGTGACAGACACATGATAAGAAATGTGCTGAACTTGGAGCCCAATGGAGAACACTTAGCAAAGGGAAGCCAGGAAGCCATACACACATAATGTCCAGCTCATAAAAGGCAGGCCACACCTTAGATTGCAATGACTGCAAAAAAGCACAGAAAACCAAAAACTGAACTGGAATACAAGTATAAACATGCAGTATGTAGGTGCACAGGCCTTAAAACAGCAAAACCAAAGAAAAGAAACAAAAATGAGCAAATACTCTAAAATAAGTAAACTAATAAATTGCAATAGTGCATTAAAATATAAATAGGGTACTTCGTAACATAATTTTGACCAAAGAATGTAAAAGCCATCCAACCACGTCATGGTAACTCTATCAGAATGGTCCTAACCTACCATTAAGTTATAAGAACCTTACCAGATCGCAAGTGAGGTAAACATGAGGAGGTCAGAGCAGGGCTCAATGGAGAACACTCAGCAATGGGAGTCCATACACACATAATATCCAGCTCATATAAGGCAGACCTCACCTTAGATTGCAATGACTGCAAAAAAACACAGAAAACCAAAAACAGAACTGGAACACAAGTATAAGCATGCAGTATGTAGGTGCATGTTGATATAGGACTCAAAACAGCAAAACCAAACAAAAGAAACAAAAATAAGCATTGGGTGTAGCATTTCTGGATAAAGAGTGTGAGAAACAAGAAGAGAAGAGAGAGAAAGTAGAACCCAGCAATCCAAATTTGGACAGACCCTCTGGGCTACTTGGCAATCCTGATTATGTGAAGAATACAAGGTTAGATGGGTAGTGTTGCCCACCCTCCATGTAATATTGGCCAGTAATTCATTAGAGAATGACCTGGGCCACGACTGCTTTCCCTCCAGTACCAGCAGTAACTTATTTAAAGTAGGCCTTAGTGAATGGGCCTGTAGTCGATACTCGGTGACCAAACTTTGTGACCTTTTTCTGCACTTTACTGTCCTTTGGAACGAAAAATCCTGGTTGGTGGGACAAGATTCCAGTTAAGCGGGACTGTATAAAAAAATCGTTTTATGCAGTGTTAGATGGCAAAGATGTCTAGCTACAGTGAGAGTAGATGTATCGGAAGTGGTTTGCAGTAGATTGTCAAGTCTATATAAACCATTTAACCCCTGAAACATTAAAGATCAGTGCCCATAATGCTCCTGTTTGGCAGGAGTTGCATGTAGAGATGAATGAATTTTTGTCAAACATGTTTCAAATTCGGCATTAACTTGGCTGATTCAGTTCGGTTATCGGAAACCCAAACACTTTCCCCAAAAATCAGCAAATATGGCTACGTTCAGGAAACAGTTTGAAATTTAAAATGGACCTAAAACTTGACCTGTTTATTTAGGGCCAAAATGCTAGCCGGAAGACCTGCTGGCTGGGGACAACACTTATCTGAAGGTTAGGAGTGTTCCCAGCCATCAGGTCAACCCACTTGTGTTAAGTTGTAGAATATTTGGAATTTTTTAAGCTTCCTGGAGTTGGCAGGTGTTTTGACACCTGCATGGTCTGAATTTTGGAAACTGTGCCAGATGTGGCAGTAGCTGTGATGTCCAGGAAGCTTACAATGTCCATAAAATATCAGTTTAAGAGGGCTTTATATTTCTAAGGGATTGTTTTGTGCTTTTTAAATTATTATTATTTATTTTTATAGGAAAGCAAACCTTTATTATTGCAGAGGGTCAGCAGCATGGAAAGCCATCTGTTCTACACTTATATGCTATTTTTTTTTATATTGCTTTCGTATATCAATCATATGTAGGGATGGGCGAATCTACTCGCTAGGACTCGTTACTCGGCGAGTAGTAAGGGACTCGCAGGACTCGGTACTCTGCGAGTTTCCCAGTGATTACTCGCACGAGTCCAATGCAAATCAATATCAATCCTAGTTTTGTCAGAAACGCTGACAAAACTAGGATTGCCATTGTCTAGCATTAGACTCGGCTACTGTGCCAGTGATAGCAGGGAAACTCGCAAATAACTGCTGTTACATTGCGAGCCGAGTCCAGCTGTCTTCTCTGTGCAGCTCCAGGGTCCTAGAGCCCACCTGCTGCCTGATGTAGCAGTGCTGAGATTGTTCTCAGTCTGCTCATTCCCTGTGCATAGACATCTATATTTATGCACAGGGGATGTAGCAGAGAGGACATCGCGTTTTGGACTGCGTCAGACAGAAGAGGATTTTTTTAATTAAAGATGGAGTCCCTAATGGCTTTTTTTTTTATTTCAAATAAAAAATTTTCTTGTGTTGTGTTTTTTTAACCCTTTATTGGAGATTCTTAGTGGCTGGGTCAAACGTGGCCTGACATTAAGAATCTCGGGCTTAATACCAGCTTGTATAACAAAGCTGGTATTAATCCCTTTATTACCCAGCGTGCCACCGCCACCAGGGCCACTGGAAGAGCGGGGTTCAGCGCCAGAGGATGGCGCTTCAATGAACACGCCATCTTCTGGGGCGGCTGCGGGCTGCAATTTGCAGCGGGGGGGTGCCCAGAAAGCTTGGGCATCCCTGCGCTGCGGATTCCAGCCCCCAGCTGCTTAGCTGTACCTGGCTAGACATAGAAATTGCGCGGAGCCCCACGCATTTTTTTTTTTATTATTTAATGAATTTCAGAGTCAGAGGCTCAGAGTCAGAGTCTCGGAGTCGGAGTCTCCTTAGAGTCGGAGTCTCAGAGTCGGAGTCGCCTCAGAGTCGGAGTCGCCTCGGAGTCGGAGTCGTCTCGGAGTCGGAGTCGTCTCGGAGTCGGAGTCGTCTCGGAGTCGGAGTCGGAGTCGTCTCGGAGTTGGAGTCGTCTCGGAGTCGGAGTCGTCTCGGAGTCGAGTCGGAGTCGGAGTCGTCTCGGAGTCGGAGTCGTCTCGGTGTCGGAGTCGTCTCGGAGTCGTCTCGGAGTCGGAGTCGTCTCGGAGTCGGAGTCGTCTCGGAGTCGTCTCGGAGTCGGAGTCGTCTCGGAGTCGGAGTCGTCTCGGAGTCGTCTCGGAGTCGGAGTCGTCTCGGAGTCGGAGTCGTCTCGGAGTCGGAGTCGGAGTCGTCTCGGAGTCGGAGTCGTCTCGGAGTCGGAGTCGTCTCGGAGTCGGAGTCGGAGTCGTCTCGGAGTCGGAGTCGGAGTCGTCTCGGAGTCGGAGTCGTCTCGGAGTCGGAGTCGTCTCGGAGTCGGAGTCGGAGTCGTCTCGGAGTCGGAGTCGTCTCGGAGTCGGAGTCGTCTCGGAGTCGAGTCAGAGTCAGAGTCGTCTCGGAGTCGGAGTCGTCTCGGAGTCGGAGTCAAAAAAATGCGTGGGGCTCCGCGCAATTTCTATGTCTAGCCAGGTACAGCTAAGCAGCTGGGGGCTGGAATCCGCAGCGCAGGGATGCCCAAGCTTTCTGGGCACCCCCCGCTGCAAATTGCAGCCCGCAGCCGCCCCAGAAGATGGCGCGTTCATTGAAGCGCCATCCTCTGGCGCTGAACCCCGCTCTTCCAGCGGCCCTGGTAGCGGTGGCACGCTGGGTAATAAAGAGGTTAGGGCCAGCTTTGTATTATCAGCTGGCCCTAAGCCCGAAATTTATGGCGGTCACGCCAATATTAGACATGACCGCCATGAATTTCTATTAAATTGTTTTAAAAAAAACACAACACAGAGAAATTTTTTTATTAGAAATTTAAAAAAAAGCCATTAGGGACTCCATCTTTAATTAAAAAAATCGTCTTCCGTCCGACGCAGTCCAAAACGCGATGTCCTCTCTGCTACATCCCCTGTGTATAGATATAGATGTCTATGCACAGGGAATGAGCAGACTGAGAACAATCTCAGCTCTGCTACATCATCTCTGTGCACAGACATTCATGTCTGTACACAGGGAATGAGCAGACTGTGCACAGAGATGATGTAGCAGAGCTGAGATTGTTCTCAGACATTCATGTCTGTACACAGGGAATGAGCAGACTGAGAACAATCTCAGCACTGCTACATCAGGCAGCAGGCGGGCTCTAGGACCCTGGAGCTGTGGCAGCCTGTACAGAGCAGGACTCTTCTCTTATCTGAGTTTCCCAGCGATTACTTACAAAGTAAACGAGTCCAATGCAAATAAATGACAAAACTAGGATTGCTTCAGGCTGAAGCTTCCGAGACACATCTGTGATTTGTAAATCTCACACTACTCGCTATTACTCGCTTCCCCATTCATTAACATTGGACTCGCTAGACTCGCAACGAGTAGCGAGTCCTGGGCTCGGACTCGCTAGAGTCAAGCGATTCCGAGTAATTTAGGATTCGCCCATCACTAAATATGCTTCACATCCAAGATATTACAGGTCTATTCACACTGATGAAACACCATAGTATGGTTATTGCTTCTTAAAAATGTGCAATCACTATTTAATAATATTATGTATTCACCTATATAGCGCCATTACTTCCATAGTGCTTTACATACATTTGCAACACTGTCCCCATTAGGGCTCACATTTCATGTACAATTCACATCCAGTTGTGCTTGCATTCCTGCAGTGCCAAGTAGCCTTATTCAACATTTCAGATGAATTGGTGGTGAATGGTAATCTGAATAAACTTATTTATTTTCATCATGTTTACTACAAAGATTTCACACTTCAATAATGATTGTGATGCACCCCCAGGGCCATGGGGTACTTGGAACCAGGCTTTGATGCTTCCGGGGTGTCACAGGGGTCGAGACCTGGCTCTATGACCCAGGGTATCAACTCAAAGTTTGGGGAATAGGAATTTTAGGTTTTAGGAATGGTTATTGTGACACCACCTACGGTTCTCGGTCAAAAGGGGACCAACGCTCCAGGGCAGACCAGGTTGTTGGTATTGCAACCTGATGTCATTGCTCCCCGTAGGTGGAGCGGTACCCCTGGGCAGTTGGTATAGTCTATGGTGGTGGTAGGCCGTTGGGGTGCAGGACTGAGGGCACCCAATAACCAACAGACACACAGGGTGGAGTTTCCTTTACCTCTACTGTAAGAGTAGGAAGAAGCCAGGGTACAATCCACAGGTGATGTTGTGAATCCGGGTGGCCTGGAAGCAAGTTGCAGATCTCCTCACCCGGTGAGTTCTGAGGCCTCCCTGTTGCGCTCCTCTTTGCTGGTCCTAGCTGCCTGTAGCTAAGCTGCGATGCTTTACTCCTGATGGAAAGTCTATCACAAGTATGGCAGGCAGCTCGAGCACTCCCTGGGTACCACTTCTCTGGCCACTGGCCCTGAGCTCTCCAACGCCGCTGTGTCTCCAGGTGCCTTGGTGTGGTTGGGAGACGTGGAGTCTCCTGCCCTCTGGTTTTAGCTGCTGGGCTTGTAGCACCCTTGCAACCTTGGACTCCAGTGTCCATTTCAGACGCTCTGCTCTGGGGTGAACTGGCTCCACTCTCCAGGCATGCTTCTGTCCTTCCTCAGACCCTCTCCTACAGGTCCCTCACGATTGCTAGTCTCTATCCTCAGACGAGCCTGGCACTGCTCAAGTCTGCAGGATTGTCTTCACAGTCCTCCTAGGAACTGAACTGACTAATCCCGCCTTAGACCAGATTTTATAGGGAAGCTACCCTGAACCCGGGTTAGAGCCTCCCTTCTGGGCTGGAGTCACGAAAGGTGTTGCATGCAGTGGGCATACCTGGTGTGGATACCCCTTCTTGCTTCCAAGCATGACATCACCCACAGAGGGAGGCAATGCCACTGTGGCAACCAGACTGAGGTGCCACATTTTCCCCTAGTGAAACAATAGTGTACAAAGTCTTAAAAATGAAAAATTACAAAAATCAATAAAAATATGAAAACACAGTCACTATGGCGCTTAGTCTTCCACTGTTGACTGATGATGAATTATGTACAAGTTTGTATTGACCACAACCAGTCCTGTGGCCTTTTGGTCCATAAAATGTTCAAGAATGCTCAAAATTTCATACTGTAAGCAATTTAGGCACAGTACGCTTGGTGGTTGCATTTTTACATGGTTACATGAAAACATATTTACATTTTAAACTGGTTTGCTTGTCCACTTAACTTACTAACAATCTCTATAACTAGTGATCATCGAGCATGCTCGCCGGTACTCGGTGCTCGACTGATCATCACAGTACTCGAGATGCTCGACAAGTACCGAGTAACGGCGAGATGCCCGGGCTCATTTTGGCTCCCCCTGCCTGCATGTCTTTACAGAGCCATCCCACATGCAGGGATTGGGTGCCACACACTGTAATGCCATAACCATGTTGGTTGTGGCATTACAGTGATTGGCTGGCCGCACAGCATCATCAGGTCTATATAAGACATGATGGCACTGTGCTCGTCACTCTGGTCCACAGTTAGCTAGTGTATGGAGAGGTGCTGCTGAGCTAGGGACATATTTTGTGTCTTTTAGGCTAGGGTCACACCAGCAGCAACCACTAGGCTGACGAATCCACTTAAAGTTAGTCCCTGGCAGGCTGAGCGCATAGCGTTAACTTAATGTAACCCTGTGCTCCGCCTTCCTATACATTGCGATCGTTACCGGATGCCTTGCGCAGCTGTCGACTCCACACAGAAGTCCTGGATATGTGCTTTTGCTGAGTGCACAGGAAATGCGGTTTGCAGTGCTTTTCTGTGAGCTCAGCAATAGCGCATATCCGGGACTTTGGAGTGAAGCTGCCAGCTGCGCTATGGCAACAGTAACCATAGAGATGCATACACAGCCTGCTCACAGCATTACGTTACGTTAATGCTATGCACCCAGGCTGAAAAATATTATGTTTTAAGCAAATTTGTCAGCCTACAGGCTGACGCCGGTATGACCCTAGCCTTAGTTAGTGTAGGTACCTAGGGTACACAATCCATTTAAACAAACATTCCTTCTGAGGACTAATCTAGCTGTATACAGGCAGGCAGGGTATATAGCATAGCAGACTACGGTGTAGCACAAAAGGCTGTATTCCAATAACATCTGGGGCAGGTGTAGCAGGCTTCTAATATCCATCTTAACAGTCCTTCTGAGGACTAATCAAGCTGTTTACAGACATGCAGGGTATATAGCAGACTGCAGTGTTGCACAAGAGACTGTATTCCAGTCACATCTGGGGCTGGTGTAGCAGGCTTCTAATATCCATCTAAACAGTCCTTCTGAGGACTAATCTAGCTATTTACAGACAAGCAGGGTATATAGTAGACTGCGGTGTAGCACAAGAGGCTGTATTCTAGTCACATCTGGGGCACATTTTATCCATCTGTAAAAAAAACAGCTACTTAAAACTCTGGTTTGTACGGATCACATAGAACTGTGCTCTTAATTCAGCCAATTTCTATTAAGCGTGGAAGTTATTGTCAGTTTAAAATGCACAAGGCCGGTGGCAAGTGACAATTGTGCCACATTAAACACCCACATCTTCTCACCCTTCCAGTCCTAATTCCTAGGGGACCGCAGCACATCACTATTAAACCTAGAGCAGTGTCAAAAGGTTGTTGATTGGATAGCGGATAATGCTTCCAGTCAGTTTGCCACCACCACAACCACCCTGTCTTCTACACAGTCAAGTCTCAGTAGCCGTGAGTCTGGACCGCATATTCCTCACCCTGATCCTCCTTCCTCCCACCATGCCGAGTGGGATCCCACACTTGGACACTCTGAAGAGCTGTTCAGTTTTCCATTTGCAGATTCGGGCCCCTCGCCCACTCCACTTGAATGGCGGCAAGTGGAGATCGGCGCATATAGCGATGCCAAAATATTTCAGCAGCCATGTTCACATGAAGGCGATTGTGGGAAAGTGTCACAAAAGGTGGACGATGAGACACAATTGCCAGAAAGTCAGGAAGAGGACCAGGGTGCTGAAGTCGAAGACGATGTGGTGGATGACATAGTAACTGACTAGGGATGAGCGAGTAATAAAATACTCGGACTCTCTAGACTAGTGATGGGCGAATCCTAAATTACTCGGAATCGCTTGACTCTAGCGAGTCCGAGCACAGGACTCGCTACTCGTTGCGAGTCTAGCGAGTCCAATGTTAATGAATGGGGAAGCGAGTAATAGCGAGTAGTGTGAGATTTACAAATCGCAGATGTGTCTCGGAAGCTTCAGCCTGAAGCAATCCGAGTTTTGTCATTTATTTGCATTGGACTCGTTTACTTTGTAAGTAATCGCTGGGAAACTCGCACAGATAAGAGTCCTGTCTGCTCTGTGCAGCTCCAGGGTCCTAGAGCCCGCCTGCTGCCTGATGTAGCAGTGCTGAGATTGTTCTCAGTCTGCTCATTCCCTGTGCATAGACATCTATATCTATACACAGGGGATGTAGCAGAGAGGACATCGCGTTTTGGACTGCGTCGGACGGAAGAGGATTTTTTTAATTAAAGATGGAGTCCCTAATGGCTTTTTTTTTTATTTCTAATAAAAAAATTTCTCTGTGTTGTGTTTTTTTTAAAACAATTTAATAGAAATTCATGGCGGTCATGTCTAATATTGGCGTGACCGCCATAAATTTCGGGCTTAGGGCCAGCTGATAATACAAAGCTGGCCCTAACCTCTATTACCCAGCGTGCCACCGCCACCAGGGCCGCTGGAAGAGCGGGGCTCAGCGCCAGAGGATGGCGCTTCAATGAACGCGCCATCTTCTGGGGCGGCTGCGGGCTGCAATTTGCAGCGGGAGGTGCCCAGAAAGCTTGGGCATCCCTGCGCTGCGGATTCCAGCCCCCAGCTGCTTAGCTGTACCTGGCTAGACATAGAAATTGCGCGGAGCCCCACGCATTTTTTTGACTCCGACTCCGAGACGACTCCGACTCCGAGACGACTCCGAGACGACTCCGACTCCGAGACAACTCCGACTCCGACTCCGAGACGACTCCGACTCCGAGACGACTCCGACTCCGACTCCGAGACGACTCCGACTCCGACATGACTCCGACTCCAAGACGACTCCGACTCCGAGACGACTCCGACTCCGAGACGACTCCGACTCCGAGACGACTCCGACTCCGACTCCGAGACGACTCCGACTCCGAGACGACTCCGACTCCGAGACGACTCAGACTCCGAGACGACTCCGAGACGACTCCGACTCCGAGACGACTCCGACTCCGAGACGACTCCGACTCCGAGACGACTCCGACTCCGAGACGACTCTGAGACGACTCCGACTCCGAGACGACTCCGACTCCGAGACGACTTCGAGACGACTCCGACTCTGAGACGACTCCGACTCCGAGACGACTCCGACTCCGACTCCGACTCCGACTCCGACTCCGACTCCGACTCCGACTCCGAGATGACTCCGACTCCAAGACGACTCCGACTCCGAGACGACTACGACTCCGAGACGACTCCGACTCCGACTCCGAGACGACTCAGAGACGACTCCGACTCCGAGACGACTCCGACTCCGAGACGACTCCGACTCCGAGACGACTCCGACTCCGAGACGACTCCGACTCCGAGACGACTCCTGACTCCGAGACGACTCCGACTCCGAGACGACTCCGAGACGACTCCGACTCCGAGACGACTCCGACTCCGAGACGACTCCGACTCCGAGACGACTCCGACTCAGACGACTCCGAGACACGACCTCCGACTCCGAGACGACTCCGACTCCGAGACTACTCCGACTCCGACTCGACTCCGAGACGACTCCGACTCCGAGACGACTCCGACTCCGACTCCGAGACGACTCCGACTCCGACTCGACTCCGAGACGACTCCGACTCCGAGACGACTCCGACTCCGAGACGACTCCGACTCCGAGACGACTCCGAGACGACGACGACTCCGAGACGACGACGACTCCGACTCCGACTCGACTCCGAGACGACTCCGACTCCGACTCGACTCCGAGACGACTCCGACTTCGAGACGACTCTCGACTCCGAGACGACTCCGAGACGACGACGACTCCGACTCCGACTCGACTCCGAGACGACTCCGACTCTGACTCCGACTCGACTCCGAGACGACTCCGACTCCGAGACGACTCCGACTCCGAGACGACTTCGACTCCGAGACGACTCCGACTCCGAGACGACTACGACTCCGAGACGACTCCGACTCCGACTCGACTCCGAGACGACTCCGACTCCGAGACGACTCCGACTCTGACTCCGAGACGACTCCGACTCCGACTCGACTCCGAGACGACTCCGACTCCGAGACGACTCCGACTCCGAGACGACTCCGAGACGACTCCGACTCAGAGGCGACTCCGACTCTGAGGCGACTCCGACTCTGAGACTCCGACTCTGAGACTCCGACTCTGAGGAGACTCTGACTCCGAGACTCTGACTCTGAGCCTCTGACTCTGAAATTCATTAAATAATAAAAAAAAAAATGCATGGGGCTCCGCGCAATTTCTATGTCTAGCCAGGTACAGCTAAGCAGCTGGGGGCTGGAATCCGCAGCGCAGGGATGCCCAAGCTTTCTGGGCACCCCCCGCTGCAAATTGCAGCCCGCAGCCGCCCCAGAAGATGGCTCGTTCATTGAAGCGCCATCCTCTGGCGCTGAACCCCGCTCTTCCAGCGGCCCTGGTGGTGGTGGCACGCTGGGTAATAAAGGGGTTAATACCAGCTTTGTTATACAAGCTGGTATTAAGCCCGAGATTCTTAATGTCAGGCCACGTTTGACCCAGCCACTAAGAATCTCCAATAAAGGGTTAAAAAAACACAACACAGAGAAAATTTTTTATTTGAAATTAAAAAAAAAGCCATTAGGGACTCCATCTTTAATTAAAAAAATCATCTTCCGTCCGACGCAGTCCAAAACGCGATGTCCTCTCTGCTACATCCCCTGTGCATAAATATAGATGTCTATGCACAGGGAATGAGCAGACTGAGAACAATCTCAGCACTGCTACATCAGTCAGCAGGCGGGCTCTAGGACCCTGGAGCTGCACAGAGAAGACAGCTGGACTCGGCTCGCAAAGAAACAGCAGTTACTTTGCGAGTTTCCCTGCTATCACTGGCACAGTAGCCAGTGATTACTCGCACGAGTCTAATGCAAACAATGGCAATCCTAGTTTTGTCAGCGATTCTGACAAAACTAGGATTGATATAGATTTGCATTGGACTCGTGCGAGTAATCACTGGGAAACTCGCAGAGTACCGAGTCCTGCGAGTCCCTTACTACTCGCCGAGTAACGAGTCCTAGCGAGTAGATTCGCCCATCCCTACTCTAGACTCGTAATGAGTAGGTTCCGCTACTCGAGTACTCGTTACGAGTCTAGCGAGTCCAATGTAAGTCAATGGGGAAGCGAGTAATTGCAAGTAATTCCTCTTCTGGACCCTGTAAAGAGGTCTTGCAGCAGCGGAAAAACCTGCAATTCTCCATTTCATTGTTTAAAAGCCAGCGATAAAAAGCCACTGGCTTTTAAACAATGCTGACAGCTGCTGACAGCTTCCGCGCCGCCTGACATCAGGATCCTCCGCTCCCCCCACCGCCTCCCATGGTCGATGGGTTAATAAATATGCAGTCCCTTTTTAGAGGATTGTTTAATGGATTTTTCAGAAAAATTTTGACGTGGGCTTCGCCGTATTTTTGTATGCCAGCCGGATACAGCAGGCGGCAACGGGCTGCCCTTAACCCCCAGTTGACTATTTGGACCTGCCTGGACACAGAAATATTGTGAAGCCCTTATTTTTTATTATTTCATGAATTTCATGAAATAATAAAAAAAAATGTGTGGGGCTCCGCGCGATTTCTATGTCCAGCCAGGTCCAGCTAGGTAGCTGGGGGCTGGAATCCGCAGCGCAGGGAGGCCCAAGCCATTTGGACACCCCCCGCTGTGAATGGCAGCCCGCAGCCACCCCAGAAAATGGCGCGTTCATTGAAGCGCCATTTTCTGGCGCTGAACCCAACTCTTCCAGGGCCCTGGTGCGGTGACTCACTGGGTAATAAAGGGGTTAGGGCCAGCTTTGTATTATCAGCTGGCCCCAAGCCCAAAATTCATGGCAGTCACGCCAATAGTAGACATTACCGCCATGAATTTCTAGTGAATTTTTAAGAAAAACACAACGCAAAAAAAATATTTTTATTTGAAAAAAAAAACAAAGACACTTAGGGACTCCATTATTATTTTAAAAAAATCCTCTTCCATCCAACGTAGTCCAATACAGGGTTCTTCTTTAGCTCTGCTATATTTCTGGTAGAGAACCTCCACTAGAGATGTAGCAGAGCTGTGCACCCTGGGAAAGTTCATGTCAGTTCATGCAGGCAAGCATGAACTCACATGAACCCTGCTAGCACTGCTACTTCAAATGAACAGCTGACCTGAGTCAGCTGTTCCTTTGAAAATCCAGGCGGGAAGGTCAAAAATAGAAAACTGGATTCTCCCGGATTGCACCGGACCGGGGCAATCCACTTTTCAATCCGGTTTTGAAAGCCGGATTCTCCCGGATTGCCCTGGTCCGGTGTAATCCAGGACCATAGAGCCCCATGTTATGGGGCTCCGGATTGCACTGGACCGGTACAATCCGGGAGAATCCTGTTTTGAAAGCCGGATTCTCCCGGATTGCCCCGCTCCGGTGAAATCCAGGAAAATCCGTTTTTCACTTAATGCTGTGATAGCAGCCGTGCTTTGCGGCCACCGCCGTTCTATGTGGCTGCTGTCGCAAAGCAAAGACACAGAAGAAGACGGCGGGCCGCAGAGGATGGTGAGTGAACCGTTCCCCCCCCCTCCCGAACAATAGTGCCAACCACTGCTGACAGCAGGATCCCCCACTCCTCCCGCAGCCTCCCCACCCTATCCAAAGTTAGGATAGGGTGAGGAGGCGGTGGGGGGAGCAGAGGATTCTGCTGTCAGGCGGCGTCGAAGCTGTCAGCAGCTGTCAGCATGGTTTAAAAGCCAGCGGCTTTTTACCACTGACTTTTAAACAATGAAATGGGGAATTGCAGGTTTTCCTCTTCTGCAAGACCTCCTTATAGGGTCCAGCAGCAGAGGAATTGCATTTCCCTCAATTTACATTGGACTCGTTACTGTGCGAGTAATCGCAAGGATAGCAAGTACCGTACTATTCGCCGAGTAACGAATAGTAACGAGTAGACTCGCTCATCCCTATAACTGATCCAACATAGCAGGAGGACATGCAGAGCGAGGACAGCTGTGCACAGGGGAGGGAGGCATAGAGGCCCTCCCCCACATCTCTTCAAAGGGGCATCGGAGTGCCTCTCAATTTTTTTTTTACATTTTTTTAATGTAATAAAAAAAAAATAATACACCAACACTGTCTCACAAGTGAGTATGAGCCCTAAACATTTTCCCCAGGAAAATCCATTTTGGTTTCGTTTTTGGACGTTTTATTGTGAGTCCGTAAAAGTGGTGTTATACTCAGACAACATTGTTCACAGCAATGATCTGGGAGTCAGAAATGCTTACATAGGTCTTCCCTATGCTGTTCCCATGTCATTTGAGCACTGTTCTTATACATTTGTGACATTTTTAGAGTTTATGCAGACTGCCGGGGCTGCTGCTGGAAAAATGCTTGAGTTTCCCATAGTTTAACATTGGACTCAGTGCTTGGATCGAGCATCCGAGCATCTCGATATGCTCGACCCGAGCATCGAGCCCCTGAGCATTTTACTGCTCGCTCATCACTACCTATAACGTGATGGGATCTGACCTCTGTTACTACAGGTGGATCTATGTAGTACAGGTATCTCTGATGGTCTGTTCTGATTGCTAGTGTCTACTGCTGATGTTTTGGGTACACTATCCACTATTCTATATTTAGACCCACATAGCATGGGTATACCAGAATGCTGCCTTAGACTCACCATGGAATTGACAGATTCTCCGCTAGTAGGAGTGCCACTTTCTGGTTCTACTGCAAGTATGGTGACTGGCACTTGCGATGATGGTTCTTCAGCTCTTTCTTGAGTCTCAACTTGTTCAGGTATGATACGTTGGGGAAAAGTCAATACAGGGACTACTATTGCTCCATTAATCTGTGCCCATGTTTTAGGAAAGTCTCCAAGAACTGTATGAATTATCTCTTCCTTTGGTTCTATGGGTTGAGGTGTACACTGGACTTCTCTTCTGCTTTTCAACTGTTCAGGGCATATTTTTAGATAGTCTTTTGAAACTGCTGCTGATGTCTCTCCTCCATCTTTGCTGATTAGGCAGACTTTAGCATTGTCAAAGTTTGAAGGCAATACGGTGTATGGCTCTGCCTCCCACTGGTCATCCAGTTTGTTGGTTCGTCGTTTTCTCTTTAAGACTTGCTCTCCTGGTGTTAAGGGAACTGCAGGTGTATTTTTGTTGTAGGCGTTCTCTTGCCTTTCCCTTGCTAGAGACAGGTTTTTCTCAACGCACTCTTGCACTTGATGGTACCTCTGTTGACATTGTGTGTCCTAATCTGCATCTGAACGGTTTGTTTCAGGTGTAAGCTCTCCCATGTCTAAGTCAATGGGTAGCTTACCAGGTCTTGCCTGAATCAGGTAGGCAGGAGTACAATTGGTGGAGTTCACAGGGATATGATTATATGAATCCACTAAGTCTGGCAACTTCTCTGGCCACATACTCCTCTCTTCCAGTGGTAGTGTCTTCAACAGGTCTGTCACTAACTGGTTCATCTTCTCACACATACCATTGGCCTGTGGATGGTACCGCATCGTTCTTATTTTCTTGCAGCCGTACAAGTTGCAAAACTCCTGTAACATCTCTGCCTCGAACACTGGACCTTGGTCTGTGAGTACCTGTTCATGGGGTCTGCAGAAATGTGCTTTCACTGGCACTACAACCAAGAAACAGGAATAGTGATCTACCATAGTGAGGGTGTAGACATAGCTGGACCGGTTGGGGTGAACTTCACATGGTCCAAGGCTACAAGTTCCAGTGGTTGCCTGGTGACAATAGGCTGTAGAGCAGCTCTCTGACTGTCATGGTTGCTGGTTGCATGGGTGTTGGATGTGATTTCCCACACTGTCTCCTGTCCTGAATATTTCCTATGTGATTACTAACTCAAGTTGGAAAAATAATAATGATGTTTAATAACAGGAAAATAAGACAATTCAAATAACAATTATAATAAAGATAACAATAAAACCTATCTTCAATGTCCTCTAATCAGAGAAAAATACAAATGCATCTATATATCAATAGTCATGGCAGAGAGAGAGAGATAGAAAGAGATAGTGAGAGAAAAGTTACATGGAAGATATGTATTAGAAATGGAGGTGACTGGTGATACTTAGGCCAGATGTTGATGGTCTTATCCCATGGTCCAAGGTAGAAAAGAGAAGAGAGAGAGTGTCTTGATTTCACCTCCATTTATAGTACAGATTTCACATCCACACCCACATACAACCCACGACTCCGCCCTTCTTGAGTATCTTCGGTGGCAATCTTATGTGACATTATTGGTTGCAGTGGTAATCACCTGCCTGCGGATGGCGTCCTTGCATTAGGAAAGAAATCCTTGTATAGGGTGGGTTTACCTCCATCTTGACTGGCTCCAAGATGTCTATCTGAAGCATAATTGGTTCATTATTCAAAACACCACAAGCATTGTATAGCAATATACATCTCCATAGGCTGGAGACGGGGTGTCTTCCTGAGGAGCAATGGTCAATACTCCAAATCCACAAAGGCTGTATACACATGTAGATAAGATTAGTTGGCAAACATCGTCTATATTGAAGATCCACAGAGGATGTGTATTCCTGTATTGTCCAGGAGCCTGCAGGGCCAATTGTGACGACCCCGCTGTAAGGCTGAGCTGCTGGTAAGGCAGCACCCCGAGAACCCCGAGACCCTTAACCCCTATACAG
The DNA here is from genome assembly GCA_033576535.1 of Allobates femoralis. NCBI lineage: Eukaryota > Metazoa > Chordata > Amphibia > Anura > Aromobatidae > Allobates > Allobates femoralis. The sequence continues at coordinate 214,102,475 of JARQOC010000006.1, read as the reverse complement.
GGATCTGGAATTATAGCGGGGCCCCGGAGGTAGCTACCTATGGGAGCAGCAGAGCAGGGAGGTCGTCTGGGAAGGGAAAAATCAGGAAGCGAAGAACGTAGTCAGGAGTCCGAGTCAAAACCGAGAGGGCAGTGAAGGTACAAAATCGTCAGGCGGTACAGAGTCGAAAATCCAGGCAAAGGTCAGAGTCAAAACCGAGAGGGCAGCGAAGGTACAAAATCGTCAGGCGGTACAGAGTCGAAAATTCAGGCAAAGGTCAGAGTCAAAGCAAATACACACTATGTCACTTGGGGAACCAAAACTATATCTGGCGGCCTGCAAGACAGGCTCCAATGTATTTGAAGGGTGCGGCTACCTCCCATAGGCTGGAGCTCACAGCCTGATGACCTCATCCGGACCGCCCCTAGAGCCAGGCCAGATGGAGATGCACGACTGGCTCCACCCATCCCACCTCTGACAGAAGAACGCAGGCTGCGCCTAACGGACACCTCTGCAGGGCCCGCTCTTCTGCGACCAACACCACCCAGAGGGGAAACGCAGCGGCGCTCAGCGACAGAGGCAGACGTCGCTGGAGCTGGTCCATATGTGGACAAGGCCCTCCTATCATCAGCACCACCAGACGAAGGAATCCGGCTCCCCCCAGCGGCCGCGGCAGGAACACCGGCCACTGTGGACAAGGCCCTCCTATCACCAGCACCACCAGACGAAGGAATCCGGCTCCCCCCAGCGGCCGTGGCAGGAACACCGGCCACCGAGTCCAATGGCGATGTGACACCAATGTTCTTTTTGTATGTAAAGGCAACCTTTACTATCTCACACACAAGAAAACAGACCTTCTGGCCTAACAGATCACAACCTTGTATATGATTGAAGAGTCCTGGAAATATTCAGTTCTCCTAAACTCCAATATGGATTTTAGCGATTCCAATAAACTTACATTGTCCATGTTGGCTTCCAACAATGGGCCACAGTCTCAACACCATTGTTCGATGGCTTTCCACATGCCAACCCAGTAGAATCTTTTACATAACAGTAACCTCCAGCTTCTTCCACCCAAAGTGCTCTAATCCATCGTGGTACACCTCCAGGACCATCTGGACATCTGTCTTCGGGACCACTATCTGCCACACCAGTTCATGGGTTTGTGCGTTGATGTGCTGCCTGCACAGCTTACCTTGATAGGTGAATAGTTTACTCTTTTCTTTCCACAATTGTTGTGCTTCTTGTGGAGCATCTGGACCTGGGCATGAGTTGGCTTGCTTCAGCAGCTCTTTGACTAGGCAGATGGCTGGGTCACTGTCTTGCATCTCTGCCCAAACATGGTGAGGTAATGGGTTGAATATGGCTTCTTGCATGACAGGCTACTTGTTTCTCACCACATGGGAATACTGGGGCACACTGCTGCCGTGAAAAGTCGGGAGCTCTATCTCTTCCAGCATCCCCGGGTCTTCTCCCGCCCCTGGCAGGTGGGACATCCTTGACAGTGCATCAGCTTTGGCGTTGTTATGCCCTGCCAGGTACTTGATGGTAAAGTTGTAATTCGACAACTGGGCCATCCATCGCTGCTCCAGTTGCACCCAACTTTGCAGTTTCTACATGGGACAGTGGATTATTGTCTGTATAGATGGTAAACCTTTCTGAAGCCAGGTAAAGCTTAAAATGTTCATTTACTGCCCAGACTATGGCAAGGAACTCTAGTTTGAAGGAGCCATAGTTGTCTGGGTTCCTTTCTGTAGGATGGAGATCCTGCTGGCATAGGCAATTACTCTTTCATTGCCTCTCTGCACCTGGGATAACACGGCTCCCAATCTCACGCTGCTTGCATCTGTGTAAAGCATAAACGGTTGGTCATAGTCAGGGTAGGCAAGGATCTCGTCCCCTGTGAGGGCCCACTTCAACTGATTGAAGAAGCCTTCTACTCTGCTGCCCCATTCAAATGGTGGACTCGGGTTCTTGGCTTTCTTGGACTGGCCTTCTAGGAGATCTTGCAAAGGCGCTGCCATCTTTGTGACGCCCTTGATAAACCTCCGGTAGTAGCCTACCAGTCCCAGTACCTCTTTGACGGTGGTGGGCCTTGGCCAGTCCTTGATTACTGTGACTTTATTAGGGTCTGGTGCCACACCTTCAGCGCTGACTATGTGTCCTAGGTGCTGTACATCCAGTCTTCAGGATGTCTTCACAGTCCTCCTAGGAACTGAACTGACTAATCCCGCCTCAGTCCAGAATATATAGAGAAGCTCCCCTGAACCCGGGTTAGAGTGCCCCCTTCTGGTCTGGAGTCAGGAAAAGTGTTGCATGCAGTGGGCTTACCTGATGTGGATACCCCTTTTTGCTTCCGAGTATGACATCATCACCCTGAGGGAGGCAATGCCACTGTGGCTACCAGACTCTGGGGTGCCACAATTGCAACTTAAGCCCCCGTCACACATAATGAGATCGTTAGTGAGATTGTTGTTAAGTCCCAGATTTTGTGACGTAACAGTGATCTCGCTAACAATCTCGCTATGTGTGACACTTAGCAGCGATCAGGCCCCTGCATGGAGATCGATGATCGTTGCAAAGTGCTCTGGGTCATTTTTAGGTCATTGGTCTCCCGCTGGGAACGCTGCATTGTTGTGTTTGAAAGGGACAATGACCAACGATCTCAATACTACACCCGAGAGTGACATTTCCCAACAACCTCCTATCATTCCAGATCATTGCTGAGTCGCTGGTGAGATCTGACTGGATTTGCTTAGCCAGTAGCTGCGGCACTGGCTGTAGATGTAATATTGCCAAGAATTCTGCAAGATCCTCTTGAGTATGTCATCTGCTGCTCCCAGCTGGCATGGGGAATGGCTCACCTCCTGACTGTGAGCTCCTCCTCTGATCCTCCTCTGGCATCCGAGCCCAGCTCTGGATCCTGATCTCACTGCATATGAGACCCAATGTGGGTTGCGTGGTGGAACTTCAGGTGATATATGTGTCCTGTGCGGGCTGCTTCAAGTCTGGTGCTGAAGCACCCTCTGCCCCTGGGGTGGTGAGGAAGATGACATCCTCCAAAGCTGGTGTATCTTGCGGTGGATCCATCATTAATTTCAGTTATTGGCTGCGTACTGCAGGCATATGGTAGCAAAGTGTAGCAAAGTATAGCTGCGTTGTACTGCACTGCCAAGATGGTGCCGGGCTTCGCAGTGATGCCTCTTTGCTTTGCCTAGAGGACCACCTCTTCCAATGCCAGAACACAATCGCTTACAGGGTATTATTGTTTGCACAATCTTGTTGCCTAGCTCCTCATTAACCTCTCCATGGGGTGAGCTGCAGAAGGCATTTGACTTAAATTACAAGTCCTATTCCCCATGCCACAGGTAACACCTGAGCTTGCGGTTAGGTGGAGTGATTATTGAAGCCTGACAGATTTGGAGGAGAAAAGAAGAAAACAAATTATTTTTTTTCAGTTGACTACCAATTTATCTAGAATGCTGAATAAGGCTAGTATGCAGCAATGCAAGGACAAGTTCAATATTATTGATACATATAGCACACTTGTGCACTGTGCCAAAAATCTGTATTCTAAACATATGAAATGAAATTAAATAAAATGACTGCACATTTTCAAGAAGCAATATCTATAGTATGGTGTTTCATAAGGGTGATGAACAGATCTATAAGATTATGTATGTGAAGTACATGATGGCCAAATGCTATTTTTATATGAATAAGTGTAAAAGAGATGGTCTCACACGCTGCTGACTTTCTGCTATAATAAACATTTTCTCTGAAAAAAAAAAGTAAATAATAATAATAATAATAAAAATTTCCAAGAAAAGTATATATTAAGTTCTCATAAATTGATATTTTAAGGACATTGTAAGGTTCCATGTCAAAAACACCTGCAAACTCCAGTAAGCTTAACAAAAATAATTTAAAGCTCAAAAAAATTCTACAGGTTGAAAGAAAATGGTAGAATCAATGGCGGGAACACTCCTAACCTTAAAGTTAGGTGTTCCCAGCCAGCGGGTTTTCCAGCAAGTGTTTTGGGCCTAAACAATCAGGAAGTTTTAGGGCCATTTTAAATTTCAAATTCTTTTCTTTGAACAAATCCATGTTTGGCAATTTTTGATAAATTGCTTGGGTTTCCAATCTTGAACAGAATCTGCAATGTATGTGCCGAATTTCAAACTGGTGACCATGTTCGGAGAAAGATTGCTCATCTTTAATTAGCTCATTTCCTGAATGACCAGAAATGAATTCAAAGGACAGTGTTTTTGAGATCCGCGCTGCTATATAATGAAAAAGGCCACAAGGATCTGTTGGGTGATGGTGCTTTATTTGACACATTTCAGAGCGCTATCCCCGCTCCTTCCTCAGAAATGCAACCATAATATACTGTAGAGTGCTACATGAGGCACAGACTATATAGATGATAGGAAAGCCAAAGACATGGCACATGATTGCCAGTGTCAGGCAAATAAAATAATGGGATACATTAAAAGAGGCATAGATGCTCATGAGAAGAACATAATTTTACCTCTATACAAGTCACTAGTGTGACCACACTTAGAATACTGTGTACAATTCTGGTCTCCGGTGTATAAGAAAGACATAGGGTGCGGTCACATTTGGGCAGGTAATTGCGTTCACCGCATCCAGATCCGGATGTGGTGAACGCAATTGCCTTCACACACATTTTTTTCCCAAAATGTGTGCTGTGACCCCCAATGCGGTAACCGGATTGCTCAGGATGTATAATCCGGAGCAATGTGGTTTCCGTATACTTTGCTCATCCCTGCTGCCGCAGAGATAAGCAAAGTGTTAAATGTGTCTTTACACATTAAATATGAATATTAGCTGTGGGCAACATGTCTCTAGGGGGTGCCCACCACCCCTAGAGACATGCTGTAAACTCCTCTCAGCATGTTAGGGGTTAATAAGCCATTTACAGTAAGCCGGCTATTGTCGGCTTTGTACTAATTTATGAATGAAGCCGCAGCTCCTCTGACAGTAGAGCAGATACTGTACGTAATGTACGTATAGTATCTGCCGCTGTCCAGGGTCCTGTAGGCATTAGGTCTATGGCAGTGCGCATTCCGGTTTGCCAGACACATTTTGTCACAAAAATGTGTCTGATGGCAATTGCGGTTACCGCATCCGGATTTGGATGTGATACCGCAATTACTTGTCCAAATGTGACCCCAGCCTTAGGCTATGGGTTGAACTAGATGGACTTAAAGTCTTCCTTCAACCTTAAAAACTATATTACTATGTTACTATGATTACGACATGTGAATGGGAGGTTACGCTGACTTCACATATTAACCTATCCTTAGCCATACACCAGCTTCAATTAGAAAAAACAAAGGATAATAAATGAATAAATGATGATAAAAGAAAACGCATCAGAAAAATCAGAATATGTAAATTCTTAATGAAATGTCCTGAAATGAGAAAAATTATGAGAAAAAAGAAAATTAAAGAAAAGAGAAAAATGGAAGTATAGAGAAGGATGACACTTTAAAAAAAAAGGGCATATTACCACATTTTGCCAAAGAGAAACTGTGTTCTACCATTGCGCTCAGGGCTGCTACCAGGGGAATACTGCTCTGCCTGGAGTCAGGGGCCCCGGACCTAACTGCAGGGGGCATGGCCATTGGATCAGGGGGTACGGCCATGACTGCAGGGGGCGTGGCTGTTTGGAGCAAGAAGGCCCCCTCCCCAGCTGGCACATGCTGATGCTGCTTTGCTTATAGCCAGTAACAGCATAAGCGCTCATTGGCTGCTGTCTATGTCTTCCTGCTTGGCGCACCAATGATGAGTGCTGATCTGTCGGGTCCCGACCACACAGCAGACATGGCAAATAGTGGAGGATCACACTTACGATGTGAATCCTGCTGTCTCCACTGTCCTCTTCTTACTCCAGGAATCCCAGGTGCTTCAGAGCAGAGGACAGGAGAGAAAGCTCCCAGCACAGCGGCAGGAGCAGGAAGGTGCTGTCCTGTCTGGGATGTGCTTTTCACTGATTTCTGCTGCCCGTTTTCAGATGGTTCCTCAACTCCTGGGATGGGGAAGGGAGACTGCAGAGTAAAGAGTCCGTATGCCTAATATGTCTATCATAGAAAGAGTAGTATATGAAAGTGTGTGTTTTTGTGAGCATGTATATATATATATATATATATATATATATATGCATCTGTATGTATGTGCATATTTGTTTTTGGTTATTGTAGGGTATGTAATTGCAAGAATAGGAGAATCAACTGGTCATTTAAAGGTTCATTCACCAAAAATCAAGTTATCCCTGATCAATAGGATAGGGAATACCTTGCCGGGGTGCAATATACTATATGGAGGACTTTGGGGGTGCATTATACTATATAGAGGACTATGGGGGTGCAATATTCTATATGGAGGACTGTGGGGGTGCAACACACTATATGTAGGACTATAGGGGTGAATTATACTATATGGTGGACTATGTGGGTGCATTATACTATATGAAAGACGTTGGGGTTGCAATATGCTATATGGAGGACTATGGGTGTGAATTATACTATATGGTTGACTATGGGGGTGCATAATACTAAATTGAGGACTCTGGGGGTGCAATACACTATACGGAGGACTTTGGGAGTGCAATATACTATATGGAGGACTACGGGGGTGCAATATACTATATGGAGGACTTTGGGGATGCATTATTTTATTTGGTGGACTGTGGGAGTGCAATATATTATATGGAGGACTTTGGGGATGCATTATTCTATTTGGTGGACTGTGGGAGTGCAATATACTATATGGAGGACTGTGGGGGTGCATTATTCTATAGGGAAGACTGTGGGGGTGCATAATATTATATGGAGGAATTTGGGGGTGCAATATACTATGTGGTGGACTATGGAAGTGCATTAGAATATATGGAGGACTATATGGAGCCAATTATATTATATGGAATCCATTATAATATTTGGAGGGCTCTGTGGGGGGCATGATAATACTTGCAGGGCTATGAGGGAGCCTTTATAATTTATGGAGGGCGATTTGAGGGCTGTGTTGGGGGCCATTATACAGTGTGAAGAGGTTTAGGGGACATTATATTATATATAGGTCCATTATACTAAATGGAGGGTTGTGTGTGGGTCACAGTTGGGGATCAAATTGTGCTGGGATAGTTGAGGGGGTTACAGTAGGGTTGTTATACTGTGCGTGTAGAGGGTGCAGTGGAGGAATTCTCTTGGGGGGCATCATACAGTGTTTGGGGGGCACTTTTGTTAGCATCCCACTTTATGGGGCAATGAAAGATGAATCTAGGGGCTTTGATAGGAGGAAAATTACTTTGTAAGGGCAGCAAAGTTGTGAGTTATGTATGTATCTATGTGACCAAGCAAGATTTCTTTGTTTTGAGGGGGGGCCAATAAGTAGAGATGAGCCACCACCCTGGTGTTTGAATTCGATTTGTCGAATTGGGTGTGTGTTCGTCGAATGTTCATCGAACACCGTCGAACACCATGCATACACATATAAAACATCTTCTAACTTAGGACCAGAGGGGGGAGTAGCTCCAGGGAGCGGGGAGTGGAAAACCCAGGCAGGGAAACCGGCGGTGAGAAGACTTTACCGCCGGCTTTTCTGCTCTGTGATGCACTCTCCGCTCCCTGGAGCTGCTCCTCCTGCCCAGTCCTAACTTAGGATCAGGTGCAGAGGTGGTGGGCAGAGCGGGGAGCGAAGGACCCAGGCAGGAAAGCCGATGGCGGTGACAAGACTTCACCGCCGGCTTTCCTGCTTTGTACTGTGCTCCCTGCTCCCTTGAGCTGCTACCTCTGCCCGGTCCTAACTTAGGATAAGGTGGGGAGGCAGCGGGGGGAGCGATGAGAGGGCATCAGGGAGCGGGGAGCGCAGCACAGTGCAGGAAAGCCGGCAGTGAAGTCTTCTCACCGCTGGCTTTCCCGCCGTTTATTTCAAATGATCAGTTGATGCAGATGAGCTGTTCAAAGTAGCTGCGGTGCTGTCAGGGTTCATGTGAGTTCATGCAGCATGAACTCACATGAACTTTCCCACGGCCACCCAGCTCACAGCTCAGCTACATCTCTGGTAGAGGTTCTCTACCAGAGATATAGCTGAGCTAAAGAAGAAAACTTGATTGGACTACGTTGGATGGAAGATAGTTTTTTAATAAAGATGGAGTCTAAGTGTTGTATTGTTATTTTTTCTAATAAAAAATTTTTTCTCTGTGTTGTGTGTTTTTTTTTTTTAAACTTTACTAGAAATTCATGGCGGTCATGTCTAATACTGACGTGACCCCATGAATTTCGGGCTTAAGGCCAGCTGATAATACAAAGCTCTTTTCACCAGAGGATGGCGCTTCTATGAACGCGCCATTTTCTGGGGTGACTGCGGGCTGTAATTCGCAGCGGGGGGCCAGAAAGCTTGGGTCTCCCTGCGCTGCGGATTCCAGACCCCAGCTGCCTAGTTGTACCTGGCTGGACACAGAAATAGCGCGAAGCCCCATGCATTCCAGGACCTTGGATGAGCTGGATACAGCTCCAGAAGAATTAATTTCCGAGATATTCACTCCTCTCTGCCATGCGCTCGGCAGCGTCCGCCTGCGTCGGCATTGTTGTTGGTGTGAAGGCAGAGTTCACTTGCGGTCATACGACCTGGAGTGAACTCTGACTGTCACAGTCAGTTTGCAGCCTGCTCTCCCTCTGGATAGACGTGTGTCTATGCAGAGGGATGCAGAGATGACATTTTTAAAATAAAGATGGAGTCTATGGCTACGTTCATACATAGCGCTTTTGAAATTTGAAATAACTGGCGGGAAAGCCAGCGGTGAGAAGACTTCACCGCCGACTTTCCTGCTCTGTGCTGCGCTCCCCGCTCCCTGATGCCCCCTCATCGTTCCCCCCACTGCCTCCCCGCCTGATCCTAAGTTAAGACTGGTTGGGGGGACCAGTTCCACGGAGCGAGGAGGGGCCATCAGGGAGCGAGGAGTGCAGCACAGAGCAGGAAAGCCGTCGGTGAAGTCTTCTCACCGCAGCCCGCTCCCCGCTTCCTGGTGCTGCGCTCCCTGCCAGGTCCTAACTCAGGATCAGGATGGGAGGCAGCGGGGGGGGGAGCGGACGATTGGGATGGGAGGCTGCGAGGGGCAGACAATCAGGCTGAATGATTGTTTAAAAGCCGGCAGCTTTTTACCGCCAGCTTTTAAACAACCATTCCCTCATTTCATCCTTTTCCTGTGCCCCCAAACCACTTTATAGGGTCCTTTTGGTGAATGAACTGTTATCGAACATGAACATCTTCCAAAGCAGATCAAATTTGAGATTGGCAAACATTTCGAATCGAACACCGCTCATCTCTACCAATAAGAACTTCTGCTATGGGCCCCCATGATTTCTATGTACACCCCAGGTGCAGAATGCATTGTCACTCTGTTACAGGACTGATTGGCCATAACTTACACACCAGGTCCAGTGCTGCCCCTTGGTACATACTGGCATCCAGCCATGTTTCTCCCAAGCGGTGGTTGCATGGTCGCGCTCGTCCCCCTTCCCATTCCAGCATCCCTTACTCAACCCAATTGGACGGCCCCTGCTGTTAATTCCAGACAGCCGTGTGTGCAGCGCTTGTAAAAAGGTTCCCCACCCCTGTACAAGGTAATGAATAACACCACTAGTATTATTCTGCCTCATGTAGCATTTACTGTATTGTTCACAACTCTTCTCAGCTCAAATAAAGAATAATGTTTAGAAAGAGATTTTACCAGTCTTATTTTCATATGAATATTCTGTATCAAAACCTGGCTAATAGCAGATTTAAATACAATGGAAGAGGGGTGGAGGGGGCACCCAGCAGCCCCAGGTCCTCAGCTGGGATAATGCCACAGTGGTTAGGACTGAATCTTCTCTGTTCTGGTGTTTTTTTTTCCCAGCTTTCATTTTATTAATCACAAAGACTAGAGGTGCATGACATGAAAAAAAAATTTAGAGTACAGTAGAGCCCTGCCAAAGAGTCTACCCTGTCATGGTGACAGGCTTAAAAAAATCTTTTGGCCAAACAAAATCTGATGGCTATGTTTGTATGTGACCTGGTGTTTGATGGGAACTGTTAAAGTGCGATTGGTGATGACGTGTTGCAGAGGTGGAGTTTTTTCAATAGTGGGTGGTGAACGATGAAAGGTTTGAGGGATGGGGCGGGGCTTGGGTTGGGGGTGAAGCTTGGATGGAGTCTTGGAAGGGCCTCAAAATTTTGCCAGTCAGGGGCCTCGAAATTCCTAGTGGCAGCCCTGATTGTGCTACATGAATGTGTGTATTTTTGAATCAAAATTTGACTATTTGTGTTGGTGGAAAATGCATAAGAAGTATGAACTTAAAGTGCTATACTTCACTATTGCACTGATCATATGCAAAGAAAGGAAAGATGTACATGGCATTATGATGAAAAAGATAGTGACATCACCTACCAAAAATTGATAATCAAGGTTTGTGATGGTGGTATACTAATATCTGTGGATGATTGTGCTGGAGTGATTGCATTGTTGAAAGTGAGAAAACAAAAAAAGAATAATGGAAAACCTCTCATTAAGAAAAAGTGAATTGTTGTATTGAAATCCTGCATTTGATATTGAGGATAAAGAAAAAAAAAAGAATGGAATCAAACACTGAGCTCATAGAGCCATGTACCCAGATGTATTATTGCGGTCCTTTTGAGTTTACCTGTTTGCCATACAGGCATAGACAAATATACTTCATGAACGTGATTTTCTCTATAAATGGTTAAAATGATCGTGTCTGTGGGTGATGTCCAAGAAATGAAACAATAGTGTTCATGAGTATATTGTTAAATATGCATAAGAAATTGACAAATGAAAGTGCTACTGTTTATTACAATAAAAGTGGTATGTTTGTGTTACTAAATAATTTACTATAGATCCCACAGGTGAAACTGAATGAAACGTGAAGATAATGAATCATTGTATTGAACATCAAGAGGAAGGAATTAGAGTGAAATGGAAGAAAAAAGAGAGGTGAAGAAACAAAATGTGTTTCATTCATAATGACCACATGTGTATCAATAAATATTCGTATTATTAGTGTCTTTTTCTCCAAAGAGACACTCAAGATATCACAATCTACTAATAAGACTAATAACACTGGGGAACACAATTTTTTAGGAGTTAGGTCAGACAATTGTTCTTAATTAATTTTTGGATGCTGAATCCAGAAATGATCTCAGTTTTTCTCTATCAAGTCAAGTTTTTGAACTATAGGATTTTTGTCTTCTCAAAAATATGTAAACTACTGTACCTAGAAAGTGTTTTTTTTCAAGATATTGATAATTATGACGTATTGGGAGCTGCACACACCTCTCACCACACTGTCTCAGTTGTGACTACTCTTACAAGTTGCCACGTAGCTCTATATGAGTCGAATTGTAATCAGATAACAAGTCTTATTACAGATATCAGTGCAATTGTGCTTCTCTGGCAGGTAAGTTGTGGAGGAAAAACTTGACATGCTAGAAAAAAACTGACTACATTTTTGGAATCAGCATGCCAATTTTAGTATAAATCAGCTCAAAAACCTAACTCAACAGAAATTTTTTTTCAAATTATTCCCCAGTGATTATTGATACAAATGTGGTCATTAAAAATGAAACAAGTTTTGTTCCTTCACCCCTCTTTTTTCTTCCATTTCACTCTATTTCCTCTTGATGTTCAATATAATGATTCATTATCTTGAAGTTTTGTTCAGTTTCACCTGTGAGATTAATAGTAAAATATTTATTAACACGAATATACCACTCTTCTAATATATAATTGCCTTATAATGTCTTGACATCCAATTTGTCAAGATGTCTATGAATCCCACAATGCACTGTGCCGGAAGTATGCCGACCGCCATACTGGAACATCCAAGTGATGGATGTTCTAATACGGCACCCACTGGCGGTACGGTATTGTCGTGGTAGAACCAGTAAGACACAGCTGCACAACCCCTGTCCGACATCCCCGCCTGACTGCCCACATCCCTGCCGCCAGCCCGCTGCATGGCCCCCTCCAGACATTCTCGCCCATCTGCCCACATCCCCACATGACATCCTCACATGTCTGCCCACATCTTCGCCGCACCACTGCACTCACCAGTGGCCAGATCCTCTAGGACTCCCCGAGGCTGTCTGTGGCCTGTGAGTGCAGAAGGAGATGGGGTTTGGGCACCCTCTGGTGGATACATTCCATTTCCTTCTGCACTCACAGACACAGCCTTGTAGTGTCCTAGCGCAGGGGTTCCCAACCACTGGTCCGCATAGGAAAATAAACAGCTACTACTATACCCAGACATACCGCTGTATCTGGTCTTTCTATCATATGATCACAGCAGCTCGGACCACGAGGTACTTTGTCCTGCAGAAGCTTATCGTGACCACAGTGACCTGTGGAGGTACGGTCCTGTCCGTATTGTTCTGAGCGATCACACCGGTTGTGTGCTACACAACCTTATCAGGTGAGCAGTTCCTATATTTCACCACTTAAAACTTGTCTCCTAAAGGATAAGACCCTATATGCGCATTCTCACCCCTATCTTACACATACAGTATTGTCTCAGATCTAATAAACACTGAGTTCGATCTTCAAAACCTTTGTGCTGAGTTCTTGTAAGAACTGTGCAAGTTTTTAGTGATAGGAATGATTGCTCAAACCAGATCACTAATGTTCTATGATCCCACCGCTCTGCCACCAATTGTCATGAAGACTTAGTCAGGACCTGCAGCTCTCTGGTGCCCCCTTAGCCTGCTGGCCAAATCCGGTATTGGCAGAGGATAAGAAAGGAGCCCAGCTGCCCTAATTTATGTTGTTTACTGCGGCACGTGATGTGACAGGATGTATATATACCACCAGTTCCTGCTAGGAACGTATCAGTACCTCGATCCAGTCACCCTCAGGCCCACAATATCACATAAGTACAAAAAAGGTTATGCTGCCACCACCGATCTCTTATGGTCCCTTTACATGCTGCTACAGAAGGTTGAAAACAACCGGGTTTCGGAGACAAATGTATCTTGCACCGTCAAATCAACCTGAGGTAGCGGCGTGTAAAGTAGGTTGTTGCCACCCGTCACTTTCTGCACCTGTTTCAGAGCAGTGCTCTAAAACAGGTTGACTTCAACCCGATGGTAGCTGCATCTAAATAAGGTACGGTAAGGTTTTTTCGCCACCTAGTTAACTCCCTGGGGTGTGACACAGCCTCCGGGAAACAGCCCCCCTTTAGCGATCATTGGTGGAAGCTCCTGCGTTACGATTGGTTGTCGCTGCATAGGGCGGCATATTTAAGGAGCTGACCAGTCACACTACACATTTGCTCTAGCGTCATGTATTAGCCAGCCTTCCTGCGCTGGCTGGCCAATCATGATGCTATTGCTTTGTCCAATCACCGACGAGCGTCTCGTAATCCACAACTCTGGCACACCTATGTGTTGTCCTGCTGCAACAGGTCCTCCCATATTACCTTCTGTAGCGGCGTGTAAATGAGGGAAGGTGCTCTACAGAAGGTAACTTGTGGCACCCGGCGGTGCCTCCAGGGATAGATTAAACCTTCTGTAGAGCACCTTGTAGTGGCGTGTAAAGGCGGTATCGGGTACCGTTTGCAACCGTTGGTACGTGCTCGTGCACGTGAGACACCCGGTTGTCTCTAACCTTCTGTAGCGGCGTGTAAAGGTACCATCACAGGTGGATCGGTAACCCGTATGATAGCGTAAAACTAACAGTGAGGTCGTGAGAGCTTGCTCATAGAACACGGAGATTGAGACTAGTAAATTATAATATTTTACTCCCAAAGATGGCAGTGATTATATAAAAGATTTACAAGATATTACATAAGAGACAATGTACATGTATGCATAAACAGTTATAAAAATAAAAGGAATAAAAGAGAACTTGCCAGACCTAGCCACACATGGATAAACTTAGATCTGGTGTGGGGGGGGGCAGCTCCCCAGAAAGGTGTGATTCCTCAACACAGCTGTCTTGCTATGTCCGTGCCCCTGGGTGGAATCACCCAAAAATGGCTTCTCTGGTTTTATTAAAAGGCAGAGAACCTGTGTCCCCCCCACTCATAGAGTGACCACTCCCCAGCTGAGATGGTCCTCTGAGACCTCTTTCACCATGCTTATGAAGAATGAAGATTTATTATCTGGGAATGGGGTGGGCTCACATCCATTATATACACCTCATGTTTACTTTCATGTAATTCTGAGAATATTTATACCAAATGTGACATACTTATGATGTTCAGAAAGCCAGAACTCATTTCCCAGGTTCCAGAGTGTTACCTAGATATACAAGACATATCATTAAATGCTCAAAAGGGTGTATAATCAAAAAATATGAATTATGTGTTTGTGCCATGAGCGGGTCTTCTTAAATTCGACATTGAAAAACTGTAGGGTTAAACAAAGGAGTTTCTGGAGGGACAGATCTGGTTCAGACTTGTATGAGTTCTGTTCCTCTCAGCTTCCGGATTTTATGGGGGTCAGAAATAGTTCTGACTGGGGGTCGCTGGGGAAAGGAAGCGAGGATCTATGTAACTTACTCACAAACCAAAAGGGCAGAGAGATGAGTGTGCTAGTTTTGGCTGACTCTTCAAGCATCTTAAAATAATGAGCAATATTCATACATTCATGACACATCCACACAAGGCATGAGGGTCTGGCTGCAGCTTCAGACCCTAGACCATCAGGACCCTCTTCACATCTGCCTGGGTCATACATGAGTCTATTGTTCTGGCTCCTGGGATCAGCCCATGGATATTATGAGAGGGGGGGGAGTTTCACACCTAATTTTAAATCGTTTGCTCCAGTCAAAAGAATTTAGAAACTCAAGGCTTCATTCTGTTTTACAGGTTATCTACTGGATTCAGCTCCTGCTGAGTAGAACAGAGAGAATCCCCCACTAGCATAATACATGAACACAGATGAGGGGGACGCGCTGTTACACATGCACATACAGTGCCTACAAGTAGTCTTCAACCCCCTGCAGATTTAGCTGCTTGACACATGCGGAATTAACTTGGCATTGTGACATTTGGACTGTAGATCAGCCTGGAAGTGGGAAATGCACTGCAGCCAAAAAGATTTTTTTTTTTTTTTTTAAAGCGTTAAAAGTTAATTCAGAGGGTCATTTATTATTCAACCCCTCAAACCACCAGCATTCTGTTTGGACCCCCTAAAGTATTAAGAAGTAGTTCAGGCACAAAGAACAATGAGCTTCACATGTGTGGATTAATTACCTCTTTTGCCAGCCTTTTCTGACTATTTAAGACCCTCCCCAAACTTGTGAACAGCACTCATACATGGTCAACATGGGAAAGACAAAGGAGCATTCCAAGGCCATCAGAGACAAGATCGTAGAGGGTCACAAGGCTGACAAGGGGTACAAAACACTTTCCAAGGAGTTGGGCCTACCTGTCTCCACTGTTGGGAGCATCATCTGGAAGTGGAAGGCTTATGGAACTACTGTTAGCCTTCCACGGCCTGGACAGCCTTTGAAAGTTTCCTCCCGTGCCGTGACCAGGCTTGTCCGAAGAGTCAAGGCTAACCCAAGGACAACAAGGAAGGAGCTCCAGGAAGATCTCATGGCAGTGGGGACATTTGTTTCAGTCAATACCATAAGTAACGTACTCCACCGCAATGGTCTCCGTTCCAGACGAGCCCGTAAGGTACCTTTACTTTGAAAGCGTCATGTCAAGGCTCGTCTACAGTTTGCTCATGATCACTTGGAGGACTCTGAGACAGGCTGGTTCAAGGTTCTATGATCTGATGAGACCAAGATCGAGATCTTTGGTGCCAACCACACACGTGACGTTTGGAGACTGGATGGCACTGCATACGACCCCAAGAATACCATCCCTACAGTCAAGCATGGTGGTGGCAGCATCATGCTGTGGGGCTGTTTCTCAGCCAAGGGGCCTGGCCATCTGGTCCGCATCCAAGGGAAGATGGATAGCACGGCCTACCTGGAGATTTTGGCCAAGAACCTCCGCTCCTCCATCAAGGATCTTAAGATGTAATTTCATCTTCCAACAAGACAACGACCCAAAGCACACAGCCAAGAAAACCAAGGCCTGGTTCAAGAGGGAAAAAATCAAGGTGATGGAGTGGCCTAGTCAGTCTCCTGACCTTAACCCAATTGAAAACTTGTGGAAGGAGCTCAAGATTAAAGTCCACATGAGACACCCAAAGAACCTAGATAACTTGGAGAAGATCTGCATGGAGGAGTGGGCCAAGATAACTCCAGAGACCTGTGCCGGCCTGATCAGGTCTTATAAAAGACGATTATTAGCTGTAATTGCAAACAAGGGTTATTCCACAAAATGGGTTGAATAAAAATTGACCCACACTTTTATGTTTAAAATTTATTAAAATTCAACTGAGCAACATAACTTTTTGGTTTGTAAGATTTATGCTTCTGTTAATAAATCCTACTCTCGTTTGCAGTTTGAAGGCTCTAACTTATTTGCATCTTATCAAACCACTTAAATCTGCAGGGGGTTGAAGACTACTTGTAGGCACTGTACATGCATACACACATGTACACATACATACACATATATGCACACACATACACACTAATACATACACACCACACACACATGCATGAATACATACAGACATGCAAACACACATACATGCATGCACACACACATGCACATACATATGCATACACACATACATGCCCGCAAGTATGCATGCACACATACACACACATGCACACATATATGCATGCACATACACAAATGCACAAACACAGATGCATACCCACATATGCATGCACACATACATGCTCACATATATGCATGCACACACATGCACCAGCAGGGTCCTGCTTGGCCAGTGGCTGCTGCACTGTGAGTGGCCCACAGCTGCTGCACTATGATTGCCCAACGGCTCTGTCCATACAACTATGCAGAGAGCAGAGTGGTGTCCACTGCAGCTGCGGACCAGTGACAAAAGTGTGTGTGTATATGTGTCAACATGTGCAAACATACATGCACAGACACACATGCAAGCACACATATATATACATGCACAGACACATATACGTACACATGTACAGACACACATACATGCACACAAACATGCACATACATTCAAGCACACACACATATACACACATGAATGCACACATACACACATGCATGCTCATACATATACATACATACACATACATGCACACACATATGCATACACACATACATGCACACATACAAGCTCACATACCTACACACATGATACACATATACACAGGTGCATACATGCACAAACATACAGTATGCACACATGTACATACATGCACACACATACACACGCACATACATATGCACACATACATGCACATACATGCATACACACATGCACATATACAGACATGCACACATACATACACATATATGCACACACATACACACTAACAAGCACATATCATACACACACATGCATGTACACACACATATACACATACATGCATGTACACACATACATATGTATGCACACATAGATGCCCACAAGTATGCATGCACACATACACACATGCAGACACACATATATACATGCACATAAACACATGCACAAACACACATGCATGCACACATACACATGCACATACATATGCATGCACACATACATACACATATATGCACACACATACACACTAACAAATACACACCATGCACACCCATGAATGCATACATACATACAAAAATGCATGCATGTACACACACATGCATGCACATACTAATGCATACACACATACATGCCCACAAGTATGCATGCACTCATACACACACATGCAGGCACACACATATGCATGCACATACATACATGCACAGACACACATGCATGCATACATACATATACATGCACAGACACACATACATACACATATGCATGCCAACATACATACACACATGCACACATAAATGCACATACACACATGCATGCACACATACATACATACACATACACATACATATGCACACATAAACATGCACATACATACACACATACATGTGCACACACAATCATGCACATGCATACACACATACATACACCCACACAATACACATATACTTGCACATGCACATACATGCACATACATATGCACACATGCACACATATGTAAACATGCATGCACACACATGCACACACATACACATGCCCATACATATGCATACATACATATGCATGCATACACGCGCATACAGACACATACACACATGCACACACATACATACACACACATATACGCACACAGTCACATACATGCACACACAGACACATATACATGCAGCCACCATCGTTAGACACTTGAGTATACAAAGATGGCGGCAGCATGAGTCATCCCACCGTCCCACCACAAGATTACAGTAATTACAGGATTACATCGGAGGGGAACTTGGTGGGGGCTAATAAAGTGTATATCAAGGTGTCTCTGTCTATTTTGTATGTAATAAAGGATTTTTCTCTGTGTGCTTTTTTCTCTTTACTGAAAGTATTGTTAATGGCCGGCTGTCATACTGACGGCTGACATTAGCAATACGGCTTGATGTCAGTTGCCAAAAAAACTGACATTAATCCCATTATTATCCAGTCTGGCACCACTACACAGCAGCTGGAAGAAAAAGAGCGGGATAACCGATAGTTTTGCCATTTTATAGAAGCGCCAATTCTAGGGTGGCTGATGGCTGCGATTCTCAGTGTAGGGCAGAATACGTGGGCCTCACCACGCTGAGAATTCCAGCCCTCAGCTACCTTTGTTACCTTGGCTGGCAATAGAAAATACAGCGGAGACCACGCCATTTTATTTTTTAGTTATTTATTTAAATAACTTTAACAAAAATAGGGCTCTTCTGTATTTTGCATTGCCAGTGAAGATAACACAAGGCAGCAGGGGTTGGCAGCCAATAGCTGCTTGGTTTACCTGCACTGGCAATACAAAATACAGTGAAGCCCTACACATTTTTTACCAGGAAATTAAATACTTTAATCCAAAAAAAATCCCACAGTAACAGGTTTTTAACTAAAAATAATTTAGTTACATATATTAGGGGAAAGATACAAGGGGAGAGACCGCAAAGTGCAGAGACATGGCTGCCGCCCTCAGTACCATACACATCCAGTAACATACCCCATCTTCATGTCACCACCCTCCCGATGTGATAGCATCTAGTATCGTAATAAACAGTAGCACTGTCATTTGCCTATTTCTCATGCATATTTAACAATGTGCTCATGAACACTATTGTTTCATTTCTTGGACACCACCCACAGACACAATAATTTGAACCATTTATAGACATAATCACATTCACAAAGTATATTTTTCCATTCCTAAATGCAGAGGTGTATCTAGGTTTTCTGGCACCTGGGGCAAGAATTCAGTTTGGTGCCCTTCCCCCCCAAGTAGTCGTCAGTCATGTGACCGATGATCCATATGTAATTTTGACAATTACAGTCAAGTGCTGATGAGTTTCTCTTCCTAATTCTCTCAATGTTTAGTGAAAAATTGAGAGGCAGGAAGAAAAGCTGTCACATAACCATAGTTATATGCTATAGTATGAAAATCAAACATGAATGGGGTGTCCATGTCAGGGGTGCACCAAGCCCCTCCGCCGCCTGAGCCGCGGCCCCCTCTGCCGCCCGAGCCACCTGAGCCGCAGCCCCCTCTGCCGCCCGAGCCGCCTGAGCCGCGGCCCCCTCTGCCGCCCGAGCCGCCTGAGCCGCGGCACCGGCAACATTGACGGCCGCGGCCGTGAGCACCGGTGGGGGGGGGGTGCTGTTGACCCGTGGGCACCTCTTCTGTCCCTCTCCCCGGGTCGCGCCGCTTACCTGCGGTGCGCTCGGGGTGAGCGGCCGGCGCCATGACAGGGGGAGGCTGTGTGCATGAGGCGCCGCTTCTGCACTGCCGCTCCCCCTGCCGGCTGCCGCCTGAATGACAGGGCTCACCTTGTCCAATGGACGGTGCGGCCCTGGTCCATGTGATGATTGCTGGAATCGGCAAGAGCTGAATCCTAACTCAGCATATTACATGGTTAGGATTGGGCTATAGTGCTTAATGTTATAATTAAAGGATTTCTAGGTGACTGCAGGCCTCTGAATTCTCACAGCACATGCACTGCACACTTTCAGGATTCCTGGAGATGTTTCTAATAAAATACAACAGTTAAATAAGAAAGAGGCTTTCTGGATATACAGATTGAGGACTCTGTATCCAGATGACCTCAATGATAAGCTAGAAAATATATAGTACTGTTGTCCTAAGTCTAAAATAGTCATCACTGGCTTTTTGCTGGTTAGTCTTTGAATCCCCCCTTAAGAATGTGATCATATGTCATTTTTCACAAGATGGTTGTTTCCACATATAATCATGTTTTATGTTGAACACAAATATCCGTGGCCTTTAATAAATTGGCTAGAAACCCTATTGAAAGAAATGAAGCACAAAGAGACCAGACCTGAGGGTGGCTCTGTAGAATGAGTAAGTAAGCATGATTGGGATATAGGAATAAGCATTTATGAGTTCTAGTCCTGACAGATACTAGTTAATCTTAGTGTCCCTAGTGATGAAATTAAGAAAATGAAATTAATATATTTAATGGTTTTGTCCTACCAGAGATGTATTGAATAGATTAAGACAAAAGAGGAAGGAAAAAAAGAATTTTTTTTTTTTAAATATTTGATGCCATAGGATAAATAACTCTACTGATCTTTTATCATTTTTAACAATTTTATTCTTTTTACCTCAAAAATACAACACAATTTTATTGAATTGTATTTTTTTATAATCATCTCCCTGTTTGAATACGGGGATTTTGTAATTTCCTAAAAGAGATGAGAATTATAGGAAAACAAGAGAAATATATAGAAAAGGAGGTTTATATTAGATTTTAAGTAATATAGGCTCCCTCTACAATTAGCCTCCCAACACTCTGGAGAGGTGAGCATGTGTTTTCAATTGATGATAATTGACTGAAGGGTTGAAGAATAAAAAAAATTTCCCCTATATAAATGTGTCTTTTTTAAGATGTATATGATTTTACCTGATGAAGGCTAATTTTATGTATAGCCGAAACGCGTTATGTTTGTATGTTTAATAAATCGGAATTTCCTTGAAATAATCGGAGTAATTAATGAACCATGTGGAAGCGCTCCTTGACAAACTGGAAATCCTTCTCTACACTCCTTGATGAATCTCCTGCAAGGTGGTTCATTTTACCTGTTTTGAGCTGCAGACCAGAGGATTCAGACGATTACTCCACTACCCAAACACAGGGTTACATGCTGATCAACAAGACACCAAAAAGGTGAGGAGATTTCCTATTTCTGTCTGACATAATCAAAATTTTGCACTTAGATCTGCGCCCCCCTTCTTTTTCCCTCTCATCCCTGTCTTGCAGACTTTACTGTCTTCAAAGACGTTACTGATTTAATTCTGTGGACACAAGTATGTGATTTATATACTGTACTTCTGGTCACATTCTGACTAGATGTGTCGGGCCTCAATCAACTCATTTTCATTAATTGAGTCCTCACACGTCTAGTCAGCACATGACTGCAGGTATGTATATTGCATACTTGTGGTTTTGTGACCTCTCACTCTCACCGCTGCCACCAGAGTCTCCTGGCAGTGTGGAGTGCGCGCACTGTTAGAATTCAGAAGTCTGCCGTCACATAGAGTTACACAGAGTGATTGCACACTTATCACAAACTTGGACAACCGTTTAAATGCTCCTAAAAAATAAAAACATAGAAACCATGGCACAAAACTTTATTAACAGCCATATCTAATGTAATCTTACAGGTTATGGATTGTTACATCTGTTCAGGATCAGAACCATTAACAGCACAAACTACATGACACGAACCGTCATAACTACAGAAATACTACTATGTCAAAACACTTATCATTAAAAAATTACATCTATATAACCCCCATCAGTACAGATACATTATGTCAGAACCTTTATCAATACAGAAATACATTACAAGACCCACCAGAGGTAAAGAAATGCATCCCCAGAACCCTCAACAGTGCAGAAACGCAGCATCAAAACCCTAATCAATACAGAAATATATCACCAGAACCCTCGTCAGTGCAGAAACACAACATCAAAACCCTCATCAGCACAGAAACACATCACCAGACCCATCAGAGATACAGAAATACATAAATAGAACCCTCATCATTACAGAAATCACAAAACCTCGTCAGTAACAAAATTCTTCATCAGAAAAACCATCAGTACTATGTAAAACAATTGTAATTTCAGGTCAGACCCATACACATTTGTACTGCATGAACCTACAACTCCCAATACATTCTTAACACTGGTAAGGAGTACTGACAGTTGTTGTTACCAGCCATCAATAAGAGAATATAGGAACCACAGCACTGATGAGAATTAGAATTAGTCATTATCACAAATAATCATTTACATCAAGATACCTTATAAATGACCTTGTCTCTGACCGAGGTTGTCTTTTTGTTTTCTTCATCTTGTCCAGGCACCATGATGACTTTTCACATTCACAGCTCGCCTCTCCACACTTCCATCTTCTCTGGCCCACTTCAGCACATCCCGGCATGATACCCTTAAAAATAGCAGAATGACCAAAATTTTCTTAAGTGAAAATATTTGCCCTACACTGTGCCCCAGAATAAATAATTGCTCCTCCTCACTATTACCTATATGATTTACACACTGTCCCTCTTCTGGTACATGCCCTCTACACAGCCCTCAAATGTCCATACTGGGCTCCCTGGTCACAGTGTCCTCTATACTGTGACCCCCTATTCTGCCCACTGTTTATAATTTTTTCCCTCATCACACTCCCTTCCTTTGCATACTGTCCCCTCCTGGCTGTGGCCTTATACTGTCCCCAAATGCTGCGCCCTCTCCATACACCACCACACTACTCACACTATCTATTCTGTGCCCCCTTACATTTTTCTTATGCCCTACCATTTATTGACTACTTCACTTCCACCACTCCACATACTGTGTTCACACCCATCCACCCTCTCACTCCACATACATTACCACAGCCACCCTCCTCACTCCTCATAATATGTCTACACCGATCCCCCCCTCACTCCACATACTGTGCGGCAACCATCCCCCTCACACCTCATACTGTGTCCACACTGATCCCCCTTTACTCAATATACTGTGCTAGAACCATCTCCCTTCACTCTTTATACTGTGTCCACACCCATATAATCCCACTCACTCCATATACTGTGCTGTAGCTTATCCCCCCTTTCTCCTTATACTGCATCTACACCCTTCCCTCCTCACTCTGCATACTGTCTCTACACCCATATAATCCCCCCTCACTCCACACATACTGTGCTGCAGGCATCTTTTCCTTACTCTTTATACTTGGTCCTCAAATTTACCCTCTAGCTTCACAAACTGTACTTCACATACTGTGTCTATACCCATCACCCCCTTGCCCTATATTCTTTGTCCTCAAATTCCCTGTTTGCTCTTCATGCTGTCTCCACATACACTCCCCCTCCCTCTCCCCCTTGTTTTCTCCTTTTACACTCCCCCATCATCTCCCCGTTTGATTCACATATTCTACCCACACCCTCTCCCCTCATTTTGCTCCTCTTACAACTACCACCCTCTTCCCCCTGTTTTATTCACATATAATGCCCCCATACTCTCCCCTCTGTTTGGGTCACATATAATGCCCCCATCCTCTTGCCCCTGTTTGGTTCCCATATACTGCCCCACCCTCTCCCCCCTATTTAGGTCGCATATAATACCCCCACCCTCTCCCCCCAGTTTGCTCCTTATACTCCCTCCAAACTGTCCCCCCAGTTTGCTCCTCATATACTCCCCCCCCATCCTTTCCCCCCAATTTGCTCCTTATTCTTCCCCCCAGTTTGCTTCTCATACTCCCCACCACCCTGTCCCAGCAGTTTGCTCCTCATACTCCCCCCCCCCCACCCTGTCCCCCCAGTTTGATCCTCATATTCCCCCCTCAACCTGTCTCCCTGGGTTTGCTCCTGAAACTCCCCCCATCCTTTCCCCCCAGTTTGCTCCTCATACTCCCCCCCATCAACTCCTCCCAGTTTGTTCCTCATACCCCCTTTCCATGTCTTCAGCTACTGAATAGAGCAATAATCTCCTCCAGCCTTCTGCTTTGCACCTCTGCCAGGTGACGTCACCAGTGTAATCAGGTAATATATGATAACCTCGGCACACCAAAAATGAGACTAGGTATTTTGAAGAAAAAGATGCATCTTTTTCTTCAAAATACCTAGTCTCATTTTTGGTGTGCCGAGGTTATCATATATTGACTGTCTGTTTTTACCTCTGAGCACCCACTAAAGGTTGAGCTTCAAGACATCATTTATTACCAGTGTAATCAGGTGACCTGTTCACACTGATGATGTTGTGGAAATGCCGGCAATCAGGGCTTCTATTGTACAGAGTGGCTGATAGACGCTCTGTACCATAGACAGAAGGGGCCGCCGGGGCAAATTCTCTGTTCCCGCTGTCAATTTGACAGCAGGAGCAGAGAACACTGGCTCACACTGTAGAGGGAGGGGGAATATGTGGGCATTGGGAGACACCTCGGGCGCTGCAGCAGGAAGCCGGATGGCATCCCCATGCCTGCTGCTCCTGCGGCAGATGCTCTGCCAGCAACCCCCTAGATATGTTATTGCCTGTGTGGCACACAGGTAAATTCATTAATGATTCATCTATGTACATGGCTCTATGAGCTCAGTGTTTGATTCCACTTTCTTTTTTTCTTTATCCACACTATCAAATGCAGAATTTCAATACAACAATTCACTTCTTCACAATGAGAGGTTTTTCCATTATTCTTTTTTTCTTTTCTCACTGTCAACAATGCAATCACTCCAGCACAATCATTCACAGATAATAGTATAACCATAGCAAACCACCATCATGAACCCTCATTATTAATTTTCGATAGTTGATGTCCCTATATTTTTCATAATGCCGTGCACATCTTTCCTTTCCTTTGCATATGATCAGTGCAAGAGTGAAACATAGCACTTTAAGTTCATACTTCTTAGGGCTCGGACAAACTGAATACCGTCTCAGTTTGTTAGGTTTTGCCCAATTGGGCAAAACCTAACAAACTGAGACGGTATTTGGTTGTGTTCACCACTGGAGACAGAGTGTGTCCAGGATGGCCACTTTCCAAAAAATAGACCGTGCCTCATACTTGAAATTGCTATATTGTCAACCAATCCAAATATCACCCTCAGGGGGACTGTATTCACTGGCTACAATTTATGTTTATGTTTGTCCTTGAGGTGGTTTGTCTTTGTAAAACACTGTTATCACTGTATCACCCATCCACACAGGATTTTTAAAAGATTTTGAATAAAAAGAAAGAAACATAACTAAGTTTATCCGTTCAACCTTATTTATACGTTTAGTTGGATAGCTACAATACCTAATTTTCGGTGAATCACTCGGACAAACTGGTGTGAAACTCGGACGACTGCAATGCGAGTAAAATCGCTTTGCAGTTGAACCAATGTTATTCAATGCCCGAGAGCACATTTCCGAGTGTCGGACGTTTTTTTTCTCATCCGTCTCACGGTCGACATGTCAGTTGCAATATACTGCGACAATACGCGATTCATGGCCGAGACTCACCAATGCAAGTCTATGGGTCCGACAAAAATCACGGACCGCAGTTGGAGTGCACATCGAGTTTGATGCAATTTTTCACTGATACATTATCATTCTGTAGCTCAGACAACTGTAAAAAATGTTCTTGTAAAAGATTATACAGTAAAAGCTGCTGAGAATTAAAACGGATTGCACACGGACAGCACGCGGAAACCACATTGACCAAAACTCGGATGACACTCGTCCAACTCTCTGATACGTCAATCAGACTGTTTTTTTTACCCGCCAGTGTGTTTCCACCCTTATACATTTTCCACAAACACAAAAAGATTAAAAAATGTGCACATTCATGTAGCGCAGCAATGGTAGAAAACAGCATTACCAGAAAAATACTGAAAAAATAAATTGTGAAAAATACACACATTACTTCCATTCTGTGAAAAAAAATGAAACATTTGGCAAAAGCTGTGCACGTCAGATTCTGCATACGCGTCAAAAAAAGCCAAAAAATCCTTGTGGTTTTTCTCATCGTATAGCAGCGTGGATTCCAAAAACACTGTCATTTGTTCATGTCTGATTACCACCATGTAAACATGGAGTGTGGATCCTGCAGCAGCTTTACCATACGCATATACTGGTTGTGGGTCACACAACCAACTCAGGTGAGCAGTGATAAATGTCACTCTTCAAAAGCAATTAATAATAATAAATCTTTATTTATATAGCGCCAACATATTCAGCAGCGCTTTACAATACAGTGGTTAGAGTACAGAAAATATAATACAGTAAGTAATTACAGTAGAGAACAAATACAGTACAATAATTGGATACAAAACAATAGGCATTGAATCAATGTTAAAAAGAAAATACAATAAATAAAGCAAGAAATGAAGGTGACCCTGCTCAAAAGAGCTTACAATCTAAAACGGGATAGGGGTTGCACAAGGTACAGGGCTTATTGCACTAATGGTCCAGGCATCTTGAGGAAATGGGGGATAGAAATAAGCTTACATGAATGGTCATCAGACAATTTGTGTAGACCTTTTTGTTTTGGTGGAGTTTGTAGAAGAGTAATGTAAAGAGAGATAGCCCATTCACTATCTACAGTGCAAAGGACTTCTATTAGGGAGTATGATAGGCTGCCTTAAAAGGGATCGTCTGAAGCCATGCAAGTTGTGGATAGTCCTGATTTCTTGAGGTAGAGCATTCCAGAGGATTGGTGCAGCCCGGGAGAAGTCTTGGAGCCGGGTGTGGGAGGATCGGATTAGTGCAGATGTTAGTCGAAGATCATTTGAAGAACATAGAGAACGGGTGTGGTGATAGACAGAGATGAGGGAGGAGATGTAGGGGGGTGCTGCACTGTGAAGAGCTTTGTGGGTGAGAACAAGCAATTTGAATTTGATCCTGTTGTGTATGGGTAGCCAGTGCAATGACTGGCACAGAGCACAGGCATCTGAGTAACAATTGGCCAGATGGGTGATCCTGGCTGCTGCATTAAGGATGGACTGGAGAGGAGAAAGTCTAGTGAGCTGAAGGTCACTTAATAGAGAATTGCAGTAGTGAAGGCGGGAATGGATTAGGGCCAAGGTGAGGGTTTTTGTTGTTTCCATGGTGAGAAAGGGGCGGACTCTAGAGATATTCTTTAGGTGTAAGCGACAGGAATGGACGAGAGATTGTGTGTGGGAGGAGAAGGAGAGATTGGTGTCAAACATAACACCCAGACAGCGAGACAGCTGCCTAGGTGTTATCGTGGTGCCGCAAACAGAGAGAGATGTCAGATTTAGGGAGGTTAGTGGCGGGTGGGAGCAGAAGGAGTTCAGTTTTGGAAAGGTTTAATTTCAAATAGAGAGCGGACATGATGTTGGAAACTGCAGCTAGACAGTTATTGGTGTTTTTTAATACCGCAGGGGTAAGGTCAGGGGCTGAAGTGTATAATTGTGTGTCATCAGCCTAAAGATGGTACTAGAAGCCAAATCAGCTGATGGTGTGTCCAATCAGGGCTGTATACAGAGAGAAGAGAAGAGGACCAAGGACTGAGCCCTGAGGGACCCCAATAGTGAGAGGAAGAGGGGAGAAAGTGGAGTCAGCGAATGATACACTGAAAGAGTGGTCATAAAGATAGGAGGAGAGCCAGGAGAGAGCAGTGTCCTTTATGCCAATGGAATGCAGCATGGAGAGTAGGTGATGGTGTCAGTGTCAAAAGCTGCAGAGAGGTCAAGGAGAATAAGCAAAGATTGGTCACCATTACGTTTTGCCGTAAGAAGGTTATTGGTCACTTTGATGAGGGCAGTTTCTGTAGAGTGAAGGGGGCAGAAACCAGACTGTAACGGATCTAGAAGAGAGTGAGCAGAGAGGTAATGGGTGAGGCAGGAGTAGACCAGGCGCTCCAGGAGTTTAGAGATGAAGGGGAGATTGGGGACTGCTCTGTAGTTATTTGTGCAGGATGGGTCGAGAGAGGTTTTCTTTAATAATGCAGCAATGATCGAGTGCTTGAAGGAGGAGGGGAAGATGCCAGAAGAGAAGGAGAGATTGAAGAGTTTGGTTAGATGAGTGGTGACGACTGGAGAGAGGGACTGGAGTAGGTGTGAGGGAATGGGGTCAGTAATGCATGTGGGACGAGAGGAAGAGAGGAGCCTGGAGATTTCTTCTGTGACTGGGTCAAATGTGGAGAGTGAACTAGAGGGGATGTGGGGAAGAATGGGAGTGACAGCACTTGGAAGCTGGGAGCTGATTTCCTGGCGGATGTTGTCTATTTTCTCCATAAAGAAAGAAGCCAGGTCATCAGCACAGAGGTCAGTGATGGGGGCCTGCACTTTAGGACTGAGGAGAGAGTGAAAGGTGTCAAAGAGTTTCTTTTGGATTGCTGGATAGTGAGGAGACCAGGGTGGTGAAGTAGGTCTGTTTGGCAAGGTGAAGGGCAGAGCTGTAAGTTTTGAGCATGAATTTATGATGGATAATGTCTCCTGGTGAGCGAGTTTTCCTCCATAGATGTTCAGCACTCCTAGAGCATCACTGGAGGAATAGAGTTTGTGATGTGAGCCAAGGCTGTTTTGTTCTATGTTTGGAGGTTCTGAAGGTGAGGGGCGCTACTTAGTCCAGGGAGCTTCTGAGAGTGTCATTGTAGTGGTTTACTGCCTGATCTAGACAGGAGATTGAAGAGATTGGGGACAGTCTGCAGATTTCTGGATGTGTGATAGGTAGGATTGGGCTGTGGTGGTCGAGGGTTAGTGAGTGAGAAGGAGAGAATGTTGTGGTCGGAGAGAAGAGGTGAGTTATCTAAGGAGGATGTAGAGCAGAGCCGGGTAAAGACCAGGTCAAGGATGTTACCGTCTTTGTGCGTCTCAGAGTTTGAGAGCTGTGAGAGGCCAAGAGAGGTGGTTAGAGATAGGAGCTGGGATGCAGATGGGGAGATGGGGTTGTTTATGGGAATGTTAAAGTCTCCCTGAATAACGATTGGTAATTCTGAGGACATGAAATGCGGCAGCCACGCGGAGAAATGGTCGAGGAACTGGGTGGGTGACCCTGGGGGGCAGTATACCACTACTACTTTGAGGAGGAGGGGATGGAATAGCCTAATGGTGTGGACCTTAAAAGAAGGGAATGAGAGTGATGAGGCTGGGGGAATAACCTGGAAAGTACATTATGGGGACAGGAGGAGGCCAACTCCACCACCATGTCTGTTCCCAGGTCTAGGGGAATGAGAGAAATGTAGGTCACCGTGAGAAATAGCAGCAGGGGAAGCAGTGTCTGAATCCTGGATCTGGGTTTCTGTGAGGGCCAGCAGGTTAAGAGAGTTGGTAAGGAAGTAATTGTGAATGAAGGGAAGTTTGTTGCATACAGATCGTGAATTCCAGAGAGCGCAGTTAAAAGAGGGAGATGAAGGAGTGCAAGTGATGGTAATAAGGTTAGTGGGGTTTCTATGTGTGGTGGGAGAGGGGTTGAAGTTAGAGGGCGGACCAGAGTTGGGGGAGATATCACCTGACAGGAGCAACAGCAAAAAGAGGAAGAACAGATAGTTTTTAGATTTATGACTTGGTTTATTATGACAAATGTTAGAATATGATGGGCTGAGAATCCTTAGTAAACTGAAGATGGCATGGGAGCTATACATAGGGAGGGCAGGAAAGAGGGGCTGATGTGGATGAGTGGTGTTGGAGGGGGGATAGGGTGATACAATTTGGTGGTGATGGCACATAGAAACACAAACAGTGGAGTTAAACACATGATTATGATTAGTAGAGATTAGAGTTATAGACATTGTTTGAGTGGCTCTCTGTCATTACCTTCCAGTCTATCCCAGTCAATTTCAGGTCTATTTCATATCTGGACACTTTAGATTAGACACTTTGGCAGCAGACACGTCTGAAGCAGACTAGGAAAAGGTCTTAATATGCTCAGAAACACTGATTTCAGGTGTGGAGAAAGGGGAGTCCATTAACCCATGACAAAGCAAGGCTGTACCAAATTGTCACTCACAGGCATATTTGAACAAAGGATCATAAACAGGCATTGGGGGGTCAGGGGGAAGGACAGTTACATTGATGCTAGAATTAGATATTTTCAGCAGACAAAATATATCAGAACAGCAGTAAAGTTGGGTGCTGGGCCATACAGTCAAACATACCTGTAGAGAAACACAGAAACAACATGATGATTAAGTGATGGTCAGAGGAGTGCAGATGAATTATGATACTGGGCGGATGATGGAGCCCAGTTACTTCATATCATTTCAGGTCTATTCCATATCTGGACACTTTAGATCAGACACTTTGGCAGTAGACATGTCTGAAGCAGACTAGGAAAAGGTTTAAAAGGATAAGAATCTATTACACTTTGTTTTCTTATTTTTAGTATTTACTTCTTGAATAACGGCTCTCCACATTCTATAAGGACACCCACACTGCTTAAGGGCCCCCACAATACCCTCTACAACATATTAGGGTCCCTCCACACTGTATGAGGGTTCCCTATATGTTATCAAGCCTTCACAGTCACATCACTTGTTTAAATAAAAATTTAAAACATCATATACTCACCTAATCCTGGATCCAGGATCCTGATGGGTCCAGCATGGCAGATCATCATGCAGTCATTGCACGTACAAGTCATCAGAGTCCTGGCACTGGGACTCTAAACTGCATGCACTACCATCTTGCTGCTCTGTAGACTGCAGACTTTTAGAATCCTGTGGTCTACAGAGCAGAGAGCGGCAGTGCAATAACATTATGTGTCCGTTCCCTACCACAGGGTATATAATATAGTTAACAGTAGCAGTAGCTCAGGGTGGGCCCCTCTGATCGTGGAGCCTCGGTCAATGGCCCCCTTTACCATACCGGTAGCAACGCTAAATGCTTTATTATTTATGTAGAGGTTAATTTCCTTCCTTTATTTGTAATCAAACAGTGGACTTTTCCATGTGAGGACCTGTGTGATTTACAGTAATATGTCAGATCTCTACAGCTCCAAATCCACTCACTGTATTTAGGGTTTTTCCTATGTGCTTCCATATACATTATTCAGAAGATCAATGTGGACGAATTAGGATTTCTATGATCAAAATAAAAAGGGTACTTTGGTGCTTTATAAGGCACCCAAACCTTGTTGCTAACTTTCAGCAATTACTGTTTATAAATGTTTACATGATTCATCAAGAAAAAGAGTGAGGTTTGCTAATTAGCCATTTTCTTCCTATGATTGGCACCATACTTATTGTCAAAAACTGTCTATATAGGGAAATGTTTTAGTCCGTGACTTGCTTAAATTGATGTATGATGTAATTCAATTATGACTTCATTACAGAAAGCAATGGTTCCCCTCTTACTACCTGGTACCAAGTCGGGCTTGATGTCTTAGCTATGTGTGTGATGTCCCAACCTTCAGCTATTACGGCAGCAAATATATCTGCAACCAATATCCCTACAAATGCATCTGGGCACATATTTTCTGTGGGTAAGTTCTTGCATAAAATTTTCACCTCCAAATCTCTTAATCCAAAAACTGGTGTCTAAATCAATAAGATCATGCAACACAAAAAAAACACAAAATACTTATTATTAAAATGAATATGGCTTATATGGCTTTGAAGGTATCGTTGACTAGACAATTAAAAAGTTACAAAAAGGGCATAACGTTAAAAGCTTATTATTGTTTGCACCTTCACTTTCTAAAAGTGCAGTTACTAAACCCCAAGAACTGTAAGGCTGGGTTCACATTTGCGTTCGGAATGCAACCAAGCGCATGCGCACTGCATTCCTATGTTTAACATGGGAACACATGGTACCTGCGTTTGGCTGCGGTTGCATTTGAATGCGCTTAATTTGTGCGCCCCCCACTGCCCTCCGAATGCAGCCTGTTGCATTTTTTGTGCATTCACAGGTGCTTGTTTTGTCAGCAAGCGCCCACAAGCGCACAAAAAATGCATAGATCTCAATGGATCCGCAGTTTCCTCCACATGACAACGCAGGAGAACGCTGCGGATCACATTGAAATCTCTCCCGTTGGCCAATCAGCGATCTTGGCGGCGGCCGGGAGGAGAAGATCTCTGCCGCTGATCTCCGCCTCCCGGCCGCTGCTGAGATCGCTGATTGGCTGGCCAGCCACCATACTAATGTGAACGCATGCAGAGATTCTCCGCTGCGTTCACATCAGTATGGCAGCGTTTGCAATGCGTTTGCGTCTGCGTGCCCTCCACATGCAGACACAATTGCAAATGTGAACCTAGCCTAATAAATTAGTTAGTGCAGTATTAATTATGCACACAGTGCTGCTTTAGTTGGAACGTGCAGCAACATGCTATTTTACATTTTGGCAGGCAGCAGGTAGTAAGTATATTTTTTAATAAGTCAGAATTTTATCAAATCTCCTGTGTGTGGCTGCCTATTAATTTCTTAAATGCTAGGACCAGCCAGATACAGGTGAAATACAAGACGAAAAAAGGAAAACTTCCAGCTCACCGAAAGTGAGGTCCTGGACGACTGCTGGTGCACAGATCAACAAAGTCAGATCAACAAACAACGTCCTCGGGTAAACAAGTAGAAAAAAAGGTGTAGAAAAGATTCAGCACCATATCTTACAACTCCAAGTTTATAGAGGCATTGTTAAAAAAAAGCAAAGACAAAAAGTAAGCATAAAAACAGAATCAAAAGGGTGTCAACAAAATGTGTTTAATCATGCTTGAAGCATCACTGGAGTTTCAATGTGCGCTGGCCATGGTGCAGATTATTAAGTCTTCAGCACCATGGAGAGCAGTGGGTACAGTATGTAATTAGCGTAACTACCTGGGACAGCTCCTTATTTAGGACGCTGCCCATCAATGTACTTACGCTAATTGCGTACCATACAGCTTGCAGCTCACTGACAGGAGCCGGCGACTTTTATGAATGATTTAGAAATGCCGACAAATACCGGCTTGCCAGAAATATAGGGATCAACCCCTGAACTGCCAATAAATTGAGGCAGCTTGTCTCTAGGGTGTGTGGACACTTCCTGGAGACATGTTGCCAACATATAAAAAACACATTAACCCTTGATTCATGGGGTTAATAGCCACATATGCAGCATCTGTGCTGATATGCCGCACAGATGCTGAATATGCAGTTTAACCCCGAAAATTAGAAAGAGGTGCCCAGCAGCTGGGTGTTTAATAATCATCTTGCACCACTGACACAGATGCAAGATGATTGATTACTGTACCGGGAAACCGGTTTGATGAGATTTTAACAGCACATGGGTGCGACTATTGCCCGGTGTGCTGTTTTACTCACACCCATATACTTTTAATGGCCACTCGCATGTGGAAATCTCGTGCACTCGCATTTCCATCGCATTGTGAATGTAATGCGAGGAAATTGCATTGATGTGACCTGTATCATTTATGGTACCTTTACACGCCGCGATGGCAGGCTGGATACATCCCGCTACAGGCTACAAATGTAGCTTGTAGCGCCAATGTAGCCCGTCGTAGCGGCGTCTGAAGACGTGACGCTGCAGCCGGCAACAGATACATCTGTTTCCTAGGTCTGCTCGAAAACTGATGGCTACATCGCCGATGGTAGCGAGCTGTATCGCGTGTAAAGAGGCAACGGAAGGGAACTCTGGACACCCGGGGCTGTAGCTGCAATGTAGCTAAGGCGTGACCCAGGCTCCGGGATACCGCGCCCCATCACCGATCATTGGAGGAAGCTCCTGCATGACGATTGGTAGTCGCTGCCTAGGGCGGCATATTTAAGGAGCTGACCAGTCACACTACACAATCGCTCGAGCGTGCTGGATGTCTCAGCCTCCTGCGATGCCTGCCCAATCATGATGATATTGCGCTGTCTTATCATCGTACGGACGGCTCGTAATCCAAGATTGTGGCACGCCTATGTGCTGTCCCTGCTGTACCAGGTCCGCCCATAGTAGCTTATTGTAGCGCTGTGTAAACGTGGTACGCTAAGCTACAGCTGGCTACTTGACACACCCGACGATGTAGCTAGCTATAGATGTAGCGTGGCGTAGCGCACCTTGTTGCGGCGTGTAAAGGAGATGCGTTGACCGTTTGTAGCCGTTTGAGCATGCTCGTGCACGTGAAGTAGCGGGATGTATCCAGCCTGCCGTCGCGGCGTGTAAAGGTACCTTCAGTGTCTGAGTGATAGGGCACTATTGCGCCTCTTGTTCCCCCTTCCTATTTTATATTTCTAAAATTTCCTGGTAGGTGGCAGCGCTGACTTTGGTCTTGATAAAACACAGTGGACCTACACCAGCAGATGACATGGCTCCCCAAACCATCACTGATTGTGGAAACGTCACACTAGACCTCAAGCAGCTTGGGTTTTGTTTCTCTCCACTCTTACTACAGACTCTGGAACCTTGATTTCCAAATGAAATGAAAAATTTACTTTCATCAGAAAACAAATCCTTGGAAAACTGAGCAACAGTCCAGTTCTTTTTCTCCTTGGCCCAAGTAAGACACTTCTTGAGTTGTCTATTGGTCGTGAGTGGCTTGAAACAAGGAATGCAACAGTTGTAGCCCATGTCCTGGATACGTCTGTGTGTGGTGGCTTTTGAAGCACTGACTCCAGCAGCAGTCCATTCCTTGTGAATCTCCCACAAATTTTCGAAAGGTCTTTTCTTAACAGTCCTTTCAAGGCTGTAGTTATTCTGGCTGTTTGTGCACCTTTTTCTACCTCACTTTTTCTTCCACTAAACTTTCCATTAAAATGCTTGGATACAGCACTCTGTGAACAACCAGCTTCTTTAGCAATGTAAGATAAAAAGGATAGAGAGGCGCTTCTGGGTGTACTTGGTGGTCTTAGTGGAGGAGGATAGGCGGAGAATATTACTAACCTTATACACTTGTGCACCCCTGCACAACCACAGTGTGGACCTATAGTGTTTATCGCACACTGGGTGGGTCACTGGCACTCTCAGCTGGGCTGACAACTTGAAGTGTGACATCATCAAAGATTCTTGTCTCCTAGAATCTGTGTAAGCTTGTTCGCTGAATCCCCAAACCACAAGCAGAGGAGAATTCCACATGCAGATTAGAGAAGAAAGTGAGGTCTACAAGGGCGCAGGATACAGCATGCATGGCTGGGATTATTTAGCAATCATCTTTATTAATAATGAGACTTCACAATGCATGATGTCGGGTCACCGTTTTAATCAGGTGAGAGTCTACCCTGCTATACAGATGCCTTATATAGGGAATAAAACATTTTAAAAAATAGGTGTACCGTCGTAATAGACCTATTAGAACAATTAATTCTCTGTTGTTCAACCCCAAGATATAAAGCAATTAACCCCCACTGGGTTGTTTTCCATTGGGAATAGCTACCAACTATAAAAAAGGAAGATAAATATGCTTATAATATGATATAAAATCAATAAAAGGAACAATAATATCCTAAAAAAGAGAGGATGCTACCTTCTTTTTTTGGATAATTTTTCATTCAGGCAACGGCTATAAGGCGCACCAAAGGATTAGTAGGGAAACATTTGCATATTTATTTGCAGGCATTTAAGCCATGCCCTCTTTTTATTACTTTACAAGTGCTATTTTGGATCGATAGGTGGACATTCTCACAGTCACATTCCAAAATCTTGTAGAAAGTCTTTTCAGAATAATAGAAGCTGTTATTGCTGTCAAAGGAGGCCAACATCTTATTTACAGGGCCTTTTTATTTGGCTAATCACTTACCTGTAGTTAGTTGCTAACTACCTGCCTGTACTGCCTAGCTCAGAATAGTCACAGACTACTCATGCTGGCAATTCCTTCACTTCTTGTGATTTCACATCGACAGAGCAGTTCCTTCTTTTCTGTCAATGGGGTATCACTGCTGATGATAGTTGATTAATAGCCAGATTCCCACTGGCTATGAGCTGGAGCATGAAAAGAGCAAAGAACTCTGTGATTTACTCTGATTGATATCAGAGTCTCTAGCAGAGTTATCTGACTGCACTGCTCTTGGAATGTGAATTGCACAAAGGCTGAAGGCACACTGGCGCAAGACTCGCGCAAGTGTAATGCAAGAAAAAATTGCATTGCACTTGGACCTGTATCTTTGAAGGTACCTTTACACGCCGCGACGGCAGGCTGGATACATCCCGCTACTTCACGTGCACGAGCACGCTCAAACGGCTACAAACGGTCAACGCATCTCCTTTACACGCCGCGACAAGGTGCGCTACGCCACGCTACATCTATAGGTAGCTACATCGTCGGGTGTGTCAAGTAGCCAGCTGTAGCTTAGCGTACCACGTTTACACAGCGCTACAATAAGCTACTATGGGCGGACCTGGTACAGCAGGGACAGCACATAGGCGTGCCACAATCTTGGATTACGAGCCGTCCGTACGATGATAGGACAGCGCAATATCATCATGATTGGGCAGGCATCGCAGGAGGCTGAGACATCCAGCACGCTCGAGCGATTGTGTAGTGTGACTGGTCAGCTCCTTAAATATGCCGCCCTAGGCAGCGACTACCAATCGTCATGCAGGAGCTTCCTCCAATGATCGGTGATGGGGCGCGGTATCCCGGAGCCTGGGTCACGCCTTAGCTACATTGCAGCTACAGCCCCGGGTGTCCAGAGTTCCCTTCCGTTGCCTCTTTACACGCCGATACAGCTCGCTACCATCGGCGATGTAGCCATCAGTTTTCGAGCAGACCTAGGAAACAGATGTATCTGTTGCCGGCTGCAGCGTCACGTCTTCAGACACCGCTACGACGGGCTACATTGGCGCTACAAGCTACATTTGTAGCCTGTAGCGGGATGTATCCAGCCTGCCGTCGCGGCGTGTAAAGGTACCATAATGGTACCTTTACACGCCGCTACAACAGGATGCATACAACCCGCTACAGGCTACGATTGTAGCTTGTCGCGCCAATATCGCCCGTAGTAGCGGCGTGTGAAGACGGGACGACACAGCCGGCTACAGATACCTCTGTATCCGTGCACTGCCCATAAACAGATGGCTACATCGACGATTGTAGCGAGCTGTATCGGCGTGTAAAGAAGCTACAGAAGGGAACTCTGGACACCCGGCGATGTAGCTGCAATGTAGCTAAGGCGTGACCCAGGCTCCGTGTTACCGCGCCCCATCTGCGATCATTGGTGGAAGATGCTGCGTTGCGATTGGTTGTCGCCGCACAGGGCGGCATATTTAAGGAGCTGACGAGTCACACTACACAATACCTCGAGCGTCAAGTATTAATCAGCCTCCTGCGATGCCTGCCCAATCATGGTATTATTGCTTTGTCCTATCAGCGTACGGAATTCTCATAATCCACAATTGGCGCACGCCTATGTGCTGTCCCTGCTGCACCAGGTACGCCCATAGGAGCTGGTTGTAGCGGTGTGTAAATGAGCTACAGATGGCTACTTGAGACACCCGGCGATGTAGCTAGCTGTAGATGTAGCGTAGCGTAGCGCACCTTGTGGCGGCGTGTAAAGAGGGTGCGTTTCCCGTTGGTAACCGTTCGGGCGTGCTCGTGCACGTGAAGTAGCCGTTGGTATCCATCCTGTTGTGGCGGCGTGTAAAGGTACCATAAGAGATGAGAGGTATATTGTCAAAACCACTCACCTATTCCAGTTGTGATGACCCACAACTGGCTTGAAGGCATATAATCAATACCGGCTGCTGCAGGACCTCCACCAACCACTCGCACGTGGGAAGACTCTCAGGAAGCTGGGAAAAGGTGTGTGACAGTCCGCGCCACCGGGTACCAAAGAAATCACCTGGGATGCAGGAAGTTATTTCAAGCTTTGTCTTTATTCTCCAACATGTTTCAGCGCCCCGCTTTGTGTTTTCATTGGCTGTAAGCCATAATCATCAACATTAACATAAATAAACACTTAAAATACAGTAGATCACTCTGTTTGAAATGACTCCTGAATTACTGAAATAAATTAACCTTTTGGTGATATTCAAATTTATTGAGATGCACATATATATACATACATATACACAAATACACACACACACATTTTTTTTCTACATGAAACATTGAATAATGGAGTCAGTCAGGATACCTGTAATTAGACAGACATCTTCAAAGGAACCAATAATCAGATATGAAGAAGTACCGTTATACTAACTAGTAGTAGACGTGTAAGAGTAAGGACACACTGGCATGAAAAATGGACGAGTGCAATGCAATAAAATATCGCATTGCACTTGGACCAATGTTATTTAATGAGCCTGACCATATTACTGTGTCTTCATATTTTTTCTCATCCAGAATCTGGATGAGAAAAAAGTTGCAACATGCTGCAACAGTATGTGATTATCGTGCGAGACTCGCAAGTGCAAGCCAATGGGTCTGACAAAATCACGGACAGCACAGGGACAGCATAGGGAGAGCGATTTTAACATGATGTTTCTCATGCTGGAAAAAGAATATACAGGACACATAGGATAAAATAGCTAGATCGGGCTCACCTGTCTCCCACTGCTACTTCCAGGGCTGCTTTTTAAGCTAATTGCATATTCACTGCACTGTCAGACAAACAGCCAATCAGAGGAGCTCAGCCTCTGTGATTGGCTGTTGTAGTCAGATTGGATTTCCTCAATCTGGACAGTGATTCTGCTTGGTTGCCATACAAATTAGTGTATGGCAACCAACCTGGCATTATAGGGTGTTAAATAAATAAATATTAAAAAAAAATGTCTGGGGCTTCGCAGCATTTTTAAGTCCAGCCCAGTGAAAGCAGACAGCTGTGAGCTGCCACCCTCAGCTGCCTTATTCTCCCTTGGCTGTCAAAAAAAATGTGTTGGCTTCATCTTATTTTTCATTGCTAGCCAAGGTAAAACTAGGCAACTAAGGGCTAGTATTCTCTGCAGGGTGAGGGCCCATTGTTATAATTCCCCCCCACACTAAAGAATAGCAGCCCACATCTGCCCATGAAATGGTGCATTAATAATAAGCGCCATTTCCAGGCGCCTCACCAGGCTCTTCCAGCGGCCCGGGCGGCATGCTGGGTGATAAAGGGGTTAATACCATCTTTGCTCCAGCTCTGCTGGCTCCAGTATGAGTGGCACAATAGAGCAACCACAGAAACAGCAGAGTTAACTCCCTGCATTCCTTTGCAGCTGTTATCCGTAAGCAGCGCCGGTAAGCAGGATCTTAACTCCTGTGGCTCCTGTATGAGTCGGCTCATACACAAGCCGCTATGAACTCGCCGTGATCATCGTTGCTATACGAACTGCCTATTTGGTTACTATGGCAACGGTGTCAGCAATGACGTCACCGCTCACCTGCCGCTGCCTCTACTCATTCAGTCATCACAGAGCATGGGGTGGAAGCGTTCTCCCTCCCCATGCTTTGTGATGTAGCAGAGCTGAATCATTTTTAGAAGAAAGAAGACAGAAGAGAGAAGACAGATGACCAGGATCGTTGGAGAGATGCATGGGGGTAAGACAGATGGAGTCCCCAACTGTGTCTGTCTCTTTATTTCTAATAAATTCTCTCTCTGTTTTTTAACCCTTTATTGGAGATTCTTAATGGCTGGGTCTAACTTGGCCTGACAATAAGAATCTTGGGCTTAATACCAGCTGGTAAAACAAAGCTAGTATTAACCCCTTTATTACCCAGCGTGCCACTCACCACCAGGGCCAGCTGGAAGAGCCTGGTAAGGTGCCTGGAAATGGCGCTTAGTATGAATGCGCCATTTTCAGGGGCAGCTGTACTGTAGGCTGGTATTCTTAAGCGTGGGGGGGAGCAGAGGAGTAACTACAATAGGTGCAGGGTTGCGATCGCACCCGGGCCCTGCAGCCTAGGGGGCCCCAAAAGTCCCTTTGGCCTATAGAAAAAGGCTAATACTATTAAAGATTTCCAATAATTGAGGGCCCCGTTGGAACCTTCGCATCGGGGCCCTTGGGTCTGAAGTTACGCCACTGGGGGGAGGACCCTATAACAATTGGCCCTCACCCCGGTGATAATACCAGCCCTCAGCTGCCTAGTTTTACCTTGGTTGGCAATGAAACATAGGGCGAAGGCCATGCATTTTTTTTCGCCAGCCAAGGGAGAATTAAGCAGCTGAGGGTGGCAGCTCACAGCTGTCTGCTTTTATCGGGGTGGACTTAAAAATGCTGCGAATCCCCACGCATTTTTTGTTTTTAATATTTATTTATTTAATACCCTATAATGCCAGGTTGGTTGCCATACACTAATATGTATGGCAACCAAGCAGAATCACTGTCCAGATTGAGGAAATCCAGTCTGAATACAACAGCCAATCATAGAGGCTCTCAAACAGTGTGAGCTTCTCTGATTGACTTTGTCTGACAGTGCAGTGAATATGCAATTAGCTTAATAGGGGGCCCTGGAAGTAGCAGCGGGAGACAGGTGAGCCCGATCTAGCTATTCTAGCATCTATATATCTGTGTATTCTATTCAATCAATCCATCCTGTCAACTCTTTTCTCACTTTATACAGTACTAGCTGTAGTACCCGGCTATGCCCGGGTTAATAAATAACTGCTGTTAGCTATAACAAAATAGAATTTGAATATGTCATATTAATGACCTGTAGGAAAATAGAAGCTGAGCTGTGATTGATTGCTAAAGGCAGCCTAATAAATCTCCAGCCAACAGTAAACCCACCACCTGGCCAGGCAGTATATGTTACCTCACACATACACATAATAGACAGCTCATGTGACTGACATCTGCCTTAATTCCCTATATGGCACATGTGTTGCACATTGGCTGTTTTTAATCAGATGTTTATGTTTGGAAAATAAAGATAGCACACGTATGAGGCGAGTTGTGTGAGGTGATTTGTGCACATCTGTGTCTGTCTGTGTGGTGTGTGTGTCCCTGGGGTGTGTATGTGTGTGTCCCTGTTGGGGGGGTGTATGTGTGGTGTGTGTCTCTGTTGTGTGTGTCTCTTTGTGTTGTGTGTGTGTGTGTCCCTGTGGGGTGAGTGCATGTGTCCCTATTGGGTGTGTATGTGTGTGTGTCCCTGTGGGGGAGTCTGTGTGGTGTGTGTATCTGTGTTGTGTGTGTCTCTTTGTGGTGTGTGTCCCTGTGGGGTGAGTGCATGTGTCCCTATAGGGTGTGTATGTGTGTGTGTCCCTGTGGGGGGGGTGTCTGTGTGGGGTGTGTGTGTCTCTGTGTTGTGTGTGTCTCTTTGTGGTGTGTGTGTGTCCCTGAGGGGTGAGTGCATGTGTCCCTATAGGGTGTGTGTCCCTGTGGGGGGGTCTGTGTGGTGTGTGTGTGTCTCTTTGTGGTGTGTGTGTCCCTGTGGGGTGAGTGCATGTGTCCCTATAGGGTGGCTATGTGTGTGTGTCCCTGTGGGGGGGGTCTGTGTGGTGTGTGTGTCTCTGTCATGTGTGTCTCATTGTGGTGTGTGTGTGTGTCCCTGTGGGGTGAGTGCATGTGTCGCTATAGAGTGTGTGTGTGTCCCCTTGGGGGGTGTGTGTGTCTCTGTGTTGTGTGTGTCTCTTTGTGGTGTGTGTGTGTTTGTTCGGGTGCGTGGTGAGTATCCAATGTTGGGGCTGCACCTTAGCGACTATACACTTGCTGTTACTCTTTGTGTGCGTGTGTTGTGTATACATGTCCCCGTGCGTGGTGAATATCTCATGTTGGGGCCCCACCTTAGTGACTATATGCTGGTATGTGCTGTTAGTCTTTGGCGCTATCATTAAGCCCCTCTCATTCACAACTGTCAAGTGGTAACTGTCACTTTTTCCCCATTATATAGATAGGGTCAAAATTGTTTGGTGAATTGGAATGCGCTGGGTTAAAATGTCGCCTCACAACATAGCCTGTGACGCTCCCGGGGTCCAGACGTAGGACTGTGCAAAATTTTGTCTCTATAGCTGACATCTATCGATTTTCCTCCAACTCTTTTGCATTCACTTTTTCCCCATTATGTAGATAGGGGCAACATTTTTTGGTGAACTGGAACTCGCAGGTTTAAAATTTCGCCTCACAACATAGACTATGAGGCTCCCGGGGTCAAGACGTGCGACTGTGCAAAATTTTGTAGCTGTAGCTGGCAGCTGTCGATTTTCCTCCAATATTTTTCCATTCACTTTTTCCCCATTATATAGATAGGGCCAAAATTGTTTGGTGAACTGGAACGCGCAGGGTTAAAATTTTGCCTTACAACATAGCCTATGACGCTCCCGGGGTCGAGACGTGCGACTGTGCAAAATTTTGTGGCTATAGTTGCGACGGTGTAGATGCCAATCCCGGATATACACACATACACACATACACACATTCAGATTTATATATTAGATGAGAAATGCCATGTTAAAATCGCATTAAACACGGACAACACATGGATGTCACACGGATAGCACTCGGATGTTATCTGAGAAAAAAAACGCACACTCGTTTAGCAGTTGCATGCCAAATGGAGCAAAAAAATGGATGTCACTCGTCCAACTCTCCTGGATAAGAAATGGACCGATTTTAATATCGCCACTGTGTCCCTACCCTAAAGCTATTACTCTCTATAATGTTACCATTATCATAACTGTAAAAATAAGGTTTAAAACATTAGTTCCATTTCCACAAGAAAATTATTTTAGCATAGTGTAATAATTTTTCGAAATCACTCTTTCAGTGAGTTTTGCCAATGATCCACAGTACAGGCTGCACAAGGTTTGTGCCTAAAAGGCTGCAATATAAAGGCAGGTCCTGTTTGTCGCTTTAAGATACCGTATATACTTGTGTATAAGCCGAGTTTTTCAGCACAAAAATTGTGCTGAAAAGTGCCCCCCTCGGCTTATACACGAGTCACTATACGGCTGAGTGGGGGGGGGCGGTGCCCGGGGGCTGGAGGAGGCAGGGGGAGGCTGCACTATGAGCGGCCGGTCATGTGGGGCCGCTCATTAGTGCAATGCAATATGCACGGCATGCCCCTGTCCATCAGCGGCAGGGGGAGCCGTGCATATTACATTGCGCTCCCCCAGTAGTTTATACAGGACCCCCGATCCCACCCCCCGTGGTTTATACAGGCCCCCCGATCCCCTCCCGCCCCGTAGTATATACAGGCCCCCCGTAGTTTATACAGGCCACCTGATCCCCCCCCCCGTAGTATATACAGGCCCCCGAATTCCCACCCTCCCTGTAGTATATACAGGCCCCCCGCGCTCTATATACAGGCCCCCGGTTGCAGCTACAGACCTGTAAGAGAATCGCTTTCATACTTACCCTCCTCGCTGTTACCCGCGCTTCTCCGGTCTCCTTCCCGTTTCTACACGGCGCGTCCACAATGACGTCATTGTGGATGCGCCGGGTAGAAGCGGGAAGGAGACGAGGACGCGCGATGACAGCGAGGAGGGTAAGTATGAAAGCGGTTCTCTTACAGGTCTGTGACTACGGGGAGGGGGGGGGAATCGGGTGGCCTGTATAAACTACGGGGGGCCTGTATATACTACGGGGCGGGGGGGGATCGGGGGGCCTGTATAAACTACAGGTGTGGGGTATCGGGGGGCCTGTATATACCACACTGCTGGGGAGGGTGCTGTATATACCACACTGCTGGGGAGGGTGCTGTATATACCACACTGCTGGGGAGGCTGCTGTATATACCACACTGCTGGGGAGGGTGCTGTATATACCACACTGCTGGGGAGGGTGCTGTATATACCACACTGCTGGGGCGGGTGCT
Organism: Allobates femoralis; assembly: GCA_033576535.1. Classification (NCBI taxonomy): domain Eukaryota; kingdom Metazoa; phylum Chordata; class Amphibia; order Anura; family Aromobatidae; genus Allobates; species Allobates femoralis. The sequence goes on along the minus strand of JARQOC010000006.1, from coordinate 214,058,711 downwards.
GTATATACCACACTGCTGGGGAGGGTGCTGTATATACCACACTGCTGGGGAGGGTGCTGTATATACCACACTGCTGGGGAGGGTGCTGTATATACCACACTGCTGGGGAGGGTGCTGTATATACCACACTGCTGGGGAGGGTGCTGTATATACCACACTGCTGGGGAGGGTGCTGTATATACCACACTGCTGGGGAGGCTGCTGCATATACCACACTGCTGGGGAGGCTGCTGTATATACCACACTGCTGGGGAGGGTGCTGTATATACCACACTGCTGGGGAGGGTGCTGTATATACCACACTGCTGGGGAGGGTGCTGTATATACCACACTGCTGGGGAGGGTGCTGTATATACCACACTGCTGGGGAGGGTGCTGTATATACCACACTGCTGGGGAGGCTGCTGTATATACCACACTGCTGGGGAGGGTGCTGTATATACCACACTGCTGGGGAGGGTGCTGTGTATACCACACTGCTGGGGAGGGTGCTGTATATACCACACTGCTGGGGAGGCTGCTGTATACCACACTGCTGGGGAGGGTGCTGTATATACCACACTGCTGGGGAGGGTGCTGTGTATACCACACTGCTGGGGAGGGTGCTGTGTATACCACACTGCTGGGGAGGGTGCTGTATATACCACACTGCTGGGGAGGGTGCTGTATATACCACACTGCTGGGGAGGGTGCTGTATATACCACACTGCTGGGGAGGCTGCTGTATACCACACTGCTGGGGGCTGTATACCTGTGCTGGGGTCCACCCTCGGCTTATACATGAGTCAATGGGTTTTCCCAGGTTTTTGGGGCAAAAGTAGGGGGGTCGGCTTATACACGGGTCGGCTTATACACGAGTATATACGGTACTTGACTACGATAGCAAGCTCTCCTAAAATACTATGACACTCACTCCTACAATGCAGACAGATATTTGGCAGCAGGAAAAAGACTGCATAGTAGAGATGAGCCACCACCCTAGTGATCTAATTCGATTTGTTTTGTCGAATTTTGGGTGTGTTCGTCGAATGTTCGTCGGACACCGTAGAAAACAATGGCAGGCAAACTTAAACACATACAAACACATAGAAAACACCTTCAAGGGGCGTGGCCTAGGCAGCAGAGAAGATGGACGTGCTTTAAAACAGCTCGTGTCCTAAGGCCACAAAACTCTCCTAAAAAACACAAACAGTCAGGAGACATTGGGATCCTGTTCCCCCCATACATCTAGGGGAAAAAGGGCTTCATTTACCCCAGGTGAGGACCCAGAGATCCCTTTCCAAGACCTCTGGAGGCTTCGGTGCTCCGGAGACCGCGGCAAGAACAGAGGCGTCATAACTCATCACAGATCCAACTTGTGGATCTCCCTGTGCCTGGTCTCTGAGAGACATCTGAGGAGACACCGATCCCCACAAGGTAGCAGGCAGCACCCAGTAGAGGCACTTACCACCGGCGAGCAGCGGCTGGAGGGCACAGGTATACAGTGCCTACAAGTAGTATTCAACCCCCTGCAGATTTAGCTGGTTTGATAAGATGCCAATAAGTTAGAGCCTTCAAACTGCAAACGAGAGTAGGATTTATTAACAGAAGCATAAATCTTACAAACCAAAAAGTTATGTTGCTCAGTTGAATTTTTATAAATTTTAAACATAAAAGTGTGGGTCAATTATTATTCAACCTCTATGTTTAATATTTTGTGGAATAACCATTGTTTGCAATTACAGCTAATAATCATCTTTTATAAGACCTGATCAGGCCGGCACATGTCTCTGGAGTTATCTTGGCCCACTCCTCCATGCAGATCTTCTCCAAGTTATCTAGGTTCTTTGGGTGTCTCATGTGGACTTTAATCTTGAGCTCCTTCCACAAGTTTTCAATTGGGTTAAGGTCAGGAGACTGACTAGGCCACTCCAACACCTTGATTTTTTCCCTCTTGAACCAGGCCTTGGTTTTCTTGGCTGTGTGCTTTGGGTCGTTGTCTTGTTGGAAGATGAAATTATGACCCATCTTAAGATCCTTGATGGAGGAGCGGAGGTTCTTGGCCAAAATCTCCAGGTAGGCCGTGCTATCCATCTTCCCATGGATGTGGACCAGATGGCCAGGCCCCTTGGCTGAGAAACAGCCCCACAGCATGATGCTGCCACCACCATGCTTGACTGTAGGGATGGTATTCTTGGGGTTGTATGCAGTGCCATCCAGTCTCCAAACGTCACGTGTGTGGTTGGCACCAAAGATCTCGATCTTGGTCTCATCAGACCATAGAACCTTGAACCAGTCTGTCTCAGAGTCCTCCAAGTGATCATGAGCAAACTGTAGACGAGCCTTGACATGACGCTTTGAAAGTAAAGGAACCTTACGGGCTCATCTGGAACAGAGACCATTGCGGTAGAGTACGTTACTTATGGTATTGACTGAAACCAATGTCCCCACTGCCATGAGATCTTTCCGGAGCTCCTTCCTTGTTGTCCTTGGGTTAGCCTTGACTCTTTGGACAAGCCTGGCCTCGGCACGGGAGGAAACTTTCAAAGGCTGTCCAGGCCGTGGAAGGCTAACAGTAGTTCCATAAGCCTTCCACTTCCGGATGATGCTCCCAACAGTGGAGACAGGTAGGCCCAACTCCTTGGAAAGGGTTTTGTACCCCTTGCCAGCCTTGTGACCCTCCACGATCTTGTCTCTGATGGCCTTGTAATGCTCCTTTGTCTTTCCTATGTTGTCCATGTGTGAGTGCTGTTCACAAGTTTGGCGAGGGTCTTAAATAATCAGAAAAGGCTGGCAAAAGAGATAATTAATCCACACATGTGAAGCTCATTGTTATTTGTGCCTGAACTACTTCTTAATACTTTAGGGGGACCAAACAGAATTCTGGTCGTTTGAAGGGTTGAATAATAAATGACCTTCTGGATTAACTTTTTTGTGTGCCAAGTTAATCCCGCATGTGTCAACCAGCTAAATCTGCAGGTTGTTGAATACTACTTGTAGGCACTGTAGGTGCTGAGACGGGTGGTGGCGGGAACAGAGCAGCGGCGGCCGTGGGAAGGCAGGGGAGCCTGGAGAGAACCCGCCCATCGACACACCTCCGGGGATAGCGTGGGGTGTGTAGCCGAGGGATACCGACAGCAGAGCTGTGTACCGGAGGGGAGTTGTGGGCCCCGCCCCCTGGCAGGCGCCCACGAGGTGGGCGCCATTATATCCTCATCCACCAGGATTCTGCTGAGTGATATATCACCCCTGGACACCACAGAGCCACACCGCTGCATTTATTAGAGGGGCTAGAGAATCATATACAGTCGCCACTGAAGCATTATCAGACTTATAGTTATATTGGGGGATTCTCCCCTCTGACTTTTAATTCAGTGAATGACTCCACTTTATATCACACTGCACAAACAACTTGCAGACTTGGGACGCCATCTGGTGGTCACCTTGGGACACTACCTAACCTTATATTTGTAAAAGCATCGGCCTGCCGCCTGGTGACCAGATAGAGACATTACGCCTAACTGACCCTCTCCTCATTTAAGAAGGATATTTTACAGTTTTGATGCACCATCTAGTGGCCCTCTGGGGTTGACGCCTATGACTAATCTCAACCCTCTGACAGACAACAGAATGCCCTTTTTCCCTATGTAAGGCAACTAGGCAATGAACATAATATACTAACAGATCTGTGAGCCTTGAGTGGTGGAAACATGACAACCCGATCAATATCCTATAACAATGGTGCGCACACAAACGGATCAGGCAAAAAGCTTAACAAGACATAATACAATGACAGGAGGTACCAACTCCCAAGGGTAACTTGATAAATTCTTAACAAAAAAGAAAGACTCTACAGCATCCCAATCTAAATTAAAATTACAAAATACACAGCCCTCCCAGGCTATAGGCCACTCAGACTTAAGTATGGAGGACTATGACTCCAATTCCATGACAGAGGAACCCTTAACCCGCTCTTTTATGAGAAAACTATTGGCAGACAACACGAAATTACTGTCAAGAGAGATTAACGCTCTACGGACGGATCTACAACACATGGACTATAGAGTGGAGACACTGGAGAGCACTCAGGCAAACATCATAGATGCGTCAACTACGTTAAAAGACCATGTCCTCGTTCATCGGAAACACCTAAATACCATCTTTCTATAGAGGATCAAGAAAACAGGAGCAGACAAAAAACGTCCACCTGAGGGGCATCCCAGAGTCCTTTGCCCCAGAAGCCCTCCACAAAGTTTCCATGGAAATCTTCTCGAACATTCTGGGTCCTGACAGAGCCAGTGTCATAATTATTGAACGAGTACACAGAACACTGAGACCAAAGCCGGCGCTGAAGATTTGCCTAGAGACGTGAAATGCGGGCTGCTCAGCTACCTTGACACCGCCGCCATTCTCAAAGGAGCAAGGAAACATTCCCCACTAAGGTACGACGTGGCAACAATCCAGGTCTACCAAGACATCTCCCCAACCACATTGGCAAAGCGTAGAATTCTTAAGCCTCTGACTGACGCTCTGGTTGCTAAGGGCCTTAGGTTCAGATGGCTTTTTCCGTTCGGCTTGGGGATCTCTAAAGAAGGACGCCAAATTACCATAAGGACTCCGGAAGATTTGACAGAATCTTGGGAACCACTCCAGCTTGAGCCTTTGAAAATTCCCTCTTGGTTCCCTTTGGACATGGGTATGGACTTCCCAACCCTAACCAGGCCAGCGGATTGGTTCGTCAAGAAGAAATCAACTTCACCGAAATCTAAGAAGAACTCGAACAAAAGAGATCTCACTTTTATTATTATTTCATTATTATTATTTATTTATATAGCGCCATTAGGTTCCATGGCACTTTACATGAGGATGAGGGAGACAAGAACAAGTACACTAAATCTAGGCGATCAGGACGTACAGGTACAGGAGGGGCAGGGACCCTGTCCACGAGGGCTCACAGTCTACGAGGGGCGGGTTCGGATACAGTAGGATGGATGACTTGACTGCGATATTGCCACTGAGTCCAGGAAGGATTTCATACTTCATTAATTTTTCTTGTTTTGTGTTTCTTGGAGACACAATGACGAAGGCTGATTGTCTTCTCCTGTGAAGCTCTAGTGCTTCGGAACAGATTGTCCTTAAGACTGTTACCGCCTGGTGTGCAAGTCTACTGAACTGGATGGGCTTAAAGCTTGAGCTCCCCTTTTCTCCCCTTCACTTGGTTCCCTTTCCCCTCCCTCCCTTAATATGACATTGCACCCATTGTTGAATGCGTCAAATGGGAAATCCTCGGTTTCTCTAAAACAGAGATGAGGCCTTTTAAATAGGTTGAGGGACCTGCACTTGGTGGACCCATGGAGAATAGAGCATCCTACAACAAAGGACTATACATACTTTTTGATCCCACATAATACATAAGACTTGACTACCTACTACAGGAAAATTCTATTAAACTAGTCCGCAGATCCTCGATTGGTAATATTACGATTTCTGACCACGCACCAGTGTTGTTGGAGATTGAGGTATCCACCCTTCCCCGGCGAACCCTGTCCTGGAGGCTGAATGAATCTTTACTGGGGAACCCCGATCATTTGACTCAAATAAAATTCTCTCTGAATAAATATTTTAGGGAAAATGTATCAAACAACAATGTTACACCAATAATTTGGGGAGCACACAAGGCAGTGCTAAGGGAAGAATTGATAGCCCTTGGCTCTTATATCAAGCGGCAGAGAGAGAAGGAAATCTCCTCCGTGTTGTATCAGATCAGTACGGCGGAGAGAATACATAAGAATAGACAAGGCAGTGTGACACACTCAGATCTGATGATGCTTCATAGTAGACTGAAGGATCTGCTGAACTTCAACTCGGCCAAAACATTCGCCCGTTGTAGACATAAGATCTACATGCACGGCAATAAAAGAACCAAATTAACTAGAAAATGCTTAAAAAACAAAAAGAGAGTTGTTTTGTTTGGCGGATCCGGGAGGTCGGTGGGGGGGATCTGGTTGAGTCGGAGGACATTGCAGAAGCATTTAGAAAATACTATAATTCCCTATACAACCTAGACCCTTCAGATTCAATGTCAGATCCTGCCACTGCTAACGATAAAATTCAAACTTTTCTTAATATGCTCAAATTACCTGAGATATCCCCTGAAGGCCAATCATTACTCCAAGCCAGGATAACAGGACGGGAGATTGAGGAGACTCTGGCATCTATACCAAACGGAAAGGCGCCGGGCCCTGACTGATTTCCTGTAGTCTACTATAAGAAATTTGTGGATGTCCTAGTACCATACTTGTAACAATTATTCAACAATTTATTATCAGGTTCCATCCCACCGCCACAGGCTCTTGAAGCCTATATCACTGTAATACCAAAGGAGGGAAGAGATGGTACCTTGTGCAATAATTACAGACCAATATAATACGGATATGAAATTTTGGGCGAAACTTTTAGCAAATGGAATTAACTTGGTCCTGGGGGGCCTTATTCATCCTGACCAGGCCGGGTTTGTGAGGGGAATGGAGGGAAAGGACAACTCAACCAAAGCCCTTCAGGCTGTCTCGTTCGCTAGGCGCACGGGGAAGCCTCTCATAGTCCTATCTACGGACGCCGAGAAGGCTTTTGACTGTGTGAGTTGGCAATTTATGGACAATGCACTACGCAAATTTGCCTTCCCTCCTCCCTTCATAGAGGCGATTTTAGGCTTATATGCTTCTCCTACGGCTAGGGACGGGGTGAATGGCTTTTTATCTAACAAGTTCAAAATCAGTAAAGGGACCAGACAGGGCTGCCCTCTCTCCCCGATCTTGTTTGTGGTGGTTATGGAAATTTTGATACAGGCAATCCGACAGAACGACAATATACAAGGCGTTAATATTGGATCCCTTCAGATAAAGACAGCAGCTTTTGCTGACGACTTATTGCTGTTGATATCCGACCCGTCGGTGGCGGTGCCGGAGCTCCTTGGTCTCCTGGACACTTTTGGGGAATTGTCTAATTTAAAATTAATTTGTACAAAACGGAAGCAAACATAACAGCCTCCAGGACGGAAGTGCAGGCCCTCCGAGACTCCACACCCTTCAAATGGCCCAAAGACAAGCTTAAATATCTAGGCATACAAATCACGAATGATCCCCATCCATTATATGCACATAACTTTATTCCACTCATCAGTAACATCAAAAACATATTGAAGTCATAAGACCTGCCACTACTCTCATGGTTGGGAAGAGTCAATATTATAAAATCATATATCCTTCCCAAAATATTCTTCGTTATGAGTATGGTTCCAATTTTCTTACCCAGCCTTTTCTTTCGCTCTCTAAATCGAGTAATCTCAAAATTTGTATGGAGACACAATAAAGCTAGGATATCACTCAAAATTCTCATGCTTCCTAAAAATCGGGGGTGGGGGGGGGGCTTGGGATTACCAGACCTAATCTCCTATTATAGAGCCGTTCACCTAGCGAGATGGTTGAAACTTACTCATATGGCCTCTCAAGATAACAAGCAACACATTGAACTTCAACTATTACATACTAGGGCGCACAGTCTATTATGGACAGACAGCTTACCAGACAGTGACAACTTTGATGAGATTCTTGCCACTACATTAGCTGTGAGATGCTTTCTAGTCCCGATTCGCTTCCCTGAGTGCGGGTTTCTGGATAAAATCCCGATGAGGCTTATACCATACCTAATAGATGCTGAGTTCTCCGATCCATATGATCTATGGAGGACTCTTCCGAACAAACCCATCTCCCGGTTACTGCGGGGAGACATCCCATGCAGGAATATGTGGCCTATAGAAGCCAAAAAACACCCACAGGCGTTCTTACAAGAATTGCATGTGGCCCACTACATGAAAAAGATCAGGAGCCCACTGACGGTGTCCACTCGGTGGAAATGGCTGGAGATACTGGTAAAGGTGAAACCACCGATCCCTAAAATTATTTCTAAGATATACAATAATCTCCTTGACAATACATTAATTACTTTTCCACTTTCCGTGCATTCTTGGGAGATTGAGCTCGGTGTCACACTCTCTCGAGATGATAAAACAAAACTCTGTCAGAACTCACATGGCTTCTCCAGATGTGTGCTGCTACAGGAGATGTCCTATAAGCTCTTCTCGAGATGGTATTATACTCCTGAGAGACTTTTTCATTTGGGGTTAACAGAGTCCACAAAATGCTTGAGATGTGGGATATCGAGAGGCAACCTGACCCACATATTCTGGACTTGCCAGAAATTAAAAGAATTTTGGACAGGAGTAAATACTATATTAAAATCCATGAGTCTCATAGAATTTGATCTGACTGCAGTGGAACTTCTTCTATCGCTCCCTTCAGACAACTACAACCCTAAAAAACATGGGCTCGCCACAGTGATGTTAGGGGCTGCAAAACACTTAATTGCGCAGAGATGGAAGCAACAGCACGCACCCACAGTGGAGGATTGGCTGGCCAAAATCTCAGAATTGCATAGACTGGAAGAACTATCTAGCTGGGAAATGTGCTCCCATGACTCCTTTCTTAAAACATGGCAGCCGTGGAGAGAGAGGGTGGGAAGCTGATGACATTGGTAATTTAATAGGGAGCCTTTGGTGGCCGAGTGTGATCCCCCCCCATCTTTCCTAATACTTGTCCCGCTGACTGGCGGTCCGCGAGAGGATCCTCAGAGGTGAAGATAATACTTCTTTGGTTGCCAGCCATGGGGGTTCTATAATTCTATAATTCTACTATTATACGACTCTTCGATTTTACAACCCTATAATTTTTCAGAAAGTAACACAGATACTGTACCGTCAAAACATCTATGTAAAAATAGAGAAACCACTTGTTCAAGTTTTAGAATAAGTTTTATTTCGTTATTGTACTGTACAAGGTAGACATAGATACATGGTAAATAACAGCATCTTTCCATACATGTTACATTTGTCTATTCGTACCTGTTACCTTTGAAAATTAAATAAAGAATGGAAAAAAAAAAAAAAGAGAACACCTTCAAAGGTGTCCAAAAGCTGACAAACTACTCAAAAGACACAACAAACACATGGAAAAGTGACAAGTACATATAAAAATGCGAAAAGAAAAGAGCAGGAGGAGTAAAAGGAGGAGGAGACACGGATATAGGCAGGTCATGCCCTTCTTAAATCATGTAAAACAAAACAAGCGGACTCCAACAAGTGTCTCCATTTGTTTCAAAAATTGGGGCACAGACACCACTTAAGTGGCATCAATTGCCCCAGAGTTGCAAGCTTAAAATGGTTGGTGAGGTGACCTTCATGCAGCACATTCAAAAATCCACAAACCTTTAGTTCCCCATGTTATCTGTAAGATTTGTCACCAAAATCTAAGTAGAGGCTGAAAAATCAATAGTTTTAGTACTTCATGCATGAACCGTCACATGGATATGAAAAAAAAGTCGCAGTGGGAGGTTCACTGTGCTACAATGTGGCTTAGCGGGCCGGGCCAACCACTGTCTGCCCCATCAAGTGCATCCGCAGCCTCTTCATCCTCTGGGATGGGATGTGGGGACAGCAGTCACACATGCTTTTGGACGTAGACCTTGCACCTCTTTATCCACAACAGCCAGTGTGATTGACAGGTCGTCAGTTCTTTTGGAAGTGGAAACACTTGCTGGTGTTGAGCGCTGTCAAACATCAAGAGCGCCCCCTTTGGATGAAGGAACATAATATCTCCGCCTGCACCTTCCTCACAGACCAGCAGTTTCCGGGGACACCCTACTCAACTCCGTCTCAGCACAGCAGCCAGCCCTTGGTCCCTCAGATGTGGACAAGTAAAAGACCATTTCCTCGTAGTCTTGAGGAAGCTAGGAGGTTGAATTTCACCATCTGCAAGCTGCTGGCTACAGAAATGCTGCCTTTACATCTGGTGGACACAGAGGATTTTCGAGACCTTATGCCCATCACAGTGCCCCAGTACAAGATGTCCAGTCGCCACTACTTCTCAAAAAAAGCTGTGCCTTCGCTACACCAGCATGTCGCACACAACATCACCGCTTCCTTGAGAAACTCTGTGTGTGACAGGGTGCATTTTACCTCAGATACTTTGACCTGTAAGCATGGACAGGGGTGTTACATGTCGCTGACTGGGCACTGGGTAACTATGGTGACAGCAGGAGAGGGGGCTGCTGTCCAAGACTTGCCGTCCCAATGAGTTGTGCATCAATCCTCTGTATGTAGAAGTTCCTCCTTACTATGCTGGCAGCAGGGCTCAACAGCATCAGGTGGTGATTATGTTGAAATGTCTGGGAAATGTGATATGAATTACCCAGAGTTGCAAGCTTAAAATGGTTGGTGAGGTGACTTTCATGCAGCACATTCAAAAATCCACAAGCCTTTAGTCTCCCCATGTTATCTGTAAGATTTGTCACCAAAATCTAAGTAGAGGCCAAAAAATCAATACTTAGAGTAGTTCATGCATGAACCGTCACATGAATATGAAGCAAAAGTCGCAGTGGGAGGTTCACTGTGCTACAATGTGGACTAGCGGGCAAGGCCAACCACCGTCTGCCCCATCAAGTACATCCGCGGCCTCTTCATCCTCTGTGTCTGTGGGGACAGCAGTCACACATGCTTTTGGGCGCAGACCTTCCACCTCTTTATCCACAACAGCCAGTGTAATTGGCAGGTCGTCAGTTCTTTTGGAAGTGGAAACACCTGCTGGTGTTGAGCGCTGTCAGACATCGAGAGCGCCACCTTTGGATGAAGGCAACATAATATCTCCACATGCACCTTCCTCACAGACCAGCAGTTTCCGAGGACACCCTACTCCACCCCATCTCTGCACAGCACCCAGCCCTTGGTCCCTCAGATGTGGACAACTAAAAGACCATTTCCTCCTAGCCTTGAGGAAGCTAAGAGGTTGAATTTCACCATCTGCAAGCTGTTGGCTACAGAAATGCTGCTTTTCCGTCTGGTGGATACAGAGTATTTTCGAGACTTTATGCCCGTCACAGTGCCCCAGTACAAGATGCCCAGTTGCCACTAATTCTCAAAGAAAGCTGTGTCTTCGCTACACCAGCATGTCGCAGACAACATCACCGCTTCCTTGAGAAACTCTCTGTGTGACAGGGTGCATTTCACCTCAGACACTTTGACCTGTAAGCATGGACAGGGGTGTTACATGTCGCTGACTGGGCACTGGGTAGCTATGGTGACAGCAGGAGAAGGGGCTGCTTTCCAAGTCATGCTGTCTCTATGAGTTGTGCATCAATACTCTGTATGTAGAAGTTCTTCCTTACTATGCTGGCAGCAGGGCTCAATGGCATCATGTGGTGTTTATGTTGAAATGTCTGGAAAATATGAGTCACACAGCTGAAGAGTTGTGGTCAGCTGTGGAGACCGATTTTCAAATTGGTTGTCTCCACTGAACCTGCAGCCAGGGAAGGCCATGTTCAACAATGCTGCAATGCTGGGTGCAGCCCTTTGCCAGGACAATGTGACATATATGCCTTGTATGGCTCATGTCTTGAACCTGGTTGTCCAGCAATTTTTAGCCCACTATCCTGGCCTAGATGGGCTTCTGCAGAAGGCACGGTCACTGTGTGCTCACTTCCGCTGTTCGCATCCCACAGCTCAAAGACTTGCATCTCTACAGAAGTCGTTCGACCTGCCAGTTCACCGGCTGAAATGCGATGTGCCAACACGATGGAATTCAACTCTGCACATGTTGCAGCAACTGTGGCAGCACCGATGAACCCTGGTGCAATACGTTACGACATATAACCTGGGCCAACGAGATCCAGAGGTGGGGCAAGTTAGTCTGGTGGAGTGGTCTCAGGTCAAGGACCTATGCTCCCTTCTGCACAGTTTTGAAATGGCGACGAAGATGTTTAGTGCTGACTATGCCATTATCAGCATGACTATTTCAGTCATTTACATGCTGGAGCACACTTTATACAGTATTCGGAGTCAGGTGGTGGGACAAGAGGAGGGGGAGGAAGTACAGGAGGAGTCGTATGTGGAAGGGATAACAAGATCTCCAAGGTCCAGATGGTCGGCAGCACCAATGCGGCAGGCATGGGAGGGTGGGGGAGAGGGATTAATGAGGGCGCATGGTAGTGTGGCACCCTGGCACCTGTTGGGCACCACAGAAATCCTTAGGTACAATGGAGTAAGTAACAGCACAGCAAAACCACAACACAAACAACACTTAGAACACCTGGTTTCACCCCGAGCCTCTAGGGGGAGCTACCACTGGTCACTTGAGCCAGTTCCCCCTATAAAAAGAGTCTTGGAGGGAGAAACTGCAGAGTGTGGTAGACGCTACAAGAGCTGCCTGCCTGTGTGAAACTCCACCCTATGAGGAACACACTAGGCCCTGCTAGCCTGTTAGCCAGTGGGAGTCCCTGCAATTGGGACAAGAGGAAGAAGGAGATCACCTCTCAGGAATACAGAGTTAATCCAACTCTTTCCAAATCATCCGGTTACTGGAACCGAAGCTGTGGAAGCTACAAAGCCCTCACAGAGAACCAGCATACTTCACAGGGAGTCTAGCCCCCTGTTCACCTGTCGCACCTACCAGCGAGAGCCCAGGGAAGAAGGTAGAATTATCATCGCCCTTTTACAGTGCCCTCAGTGCTGACAACCAGGTGACATCCGTTCCATTGAACAAACTGCCCGGTCCGGAAGGATTCCACATCCACCCGACCTTAGCACCAGAAGTAGAGAAAGGAAGCCTAACACTGCTTGCTGTGAAACTCCATAAGTGCCAACTTCACTATCCCGGTCCGAGTGTACCTGACTATCCACCAGTAAAGGTACCTAAAAGAGACTGTGTGTGGTTGTGCATTATTCCTGGATTCAGCGCAGCATCCCGCAGCTGCCTCACAACATCTTGCGCAGCTCCCGGCTCCGGGGATTCCCGCTCATCCTGTGGGGAGCGTTCCATCTCGCTGTATAACATCCCCCGGAGACCTGAACAGCGCTGGTAAAGTTACCAGAACACCCGCAGGTGGCGTCACGAAGACAAATCACCCCCACTGTTCCGCCATTCCCCTATTGATCTGGACCACCGGGCCTACACCACCGCAGGCGCGGTTCCGTGACAGGAGGAGAAACAACGCCCGCTACGTGTACCCCCGGCTACGGTGAGTCAGAATTTGGCGTCACGAACAGGATATGAGCAGGCCCGTTATCACGGGTATTGTGTGCTATTTATTGACTGTAAATATCGAACTGTACATTTGGTCCGCCATTGCTGCGCGAAAAGGCGGGAAAAGAAGGGGCGTGACTGTACAGAGGGCGCGAAGATCGACCCCGCCCCCACGCTCTGACGACTTCCCCTGTACGCAGCAGGAACCGGAAACTCCCGTGGTGCCTCACTCCTCACCGCGAGGCCTACACTTCCGTTTGAAACCGAGGGAAAGGCTACGCTTAACTAAGGGGGAGCGACCATGAGTAACCCGGCTCCCGATCACGCGGCGCCGCCGCTAGACCAAGCGGTACCTCAAAACATTCCTTTTGATGGACAGCAACAAGTCGGCGGTATGCTACCACAACCCGCTCCGATTATGCCGATGTCTCTACCCTACGTTCCTAGTGCGACCTGGTTACCCAAGTACAGCGGTGTACCCAGCACCTTGGAGAACTTCCAGAGGAAGATATGCCAAGCCCTGGACATGTACCCGATGACCGGTAAGCAAAGAGCTTCAGTTATTATGGGACAGTTAACCGGTGCAGCCGAACTGCAGAGCCGCAGCTGGCCTGTAGAAGTTCAGGAATCTGTGGAGCAGATATTCGCCAGATTAACTCGGGTCTTTGAGTGCCATACCGAAGCTGGATTAAGACTGTCATTCTATCGTTGTAATCAAGGGGCACAAGAAACTGTCCTTGATTATTCACTGCGCTTGCAAGAAGCATATAGACTGTTAAAACAAGTCGATCCAGACAGTGCTCGAGATGAGAACAAAGCGTTAATTGGACAATTTATTGTGGGCCTTAAACTATCTGAGGATAGAAAGCAAGCAAGCTGGTGGTCCATACAAAATCCAGGCGCCGAGTTTGATACCTTGAGAGATTTAACAGTTTGGGGACAGCGACTCGCTGAAGTACCTGATCCCGCTTCACCGCAGCAGCAGTACATTGACACCCCTTCCGTGCCGGCAGCAGCATCTCCAATCCCTGCGATTCAATCCAGCGCACAGACTGTAACACCTGACCGGTTTGATCAACTGTGTGCTAATGTCGAGCAGCTGATGAAGGACGTGGCCAAGCTACAAGCTGGGAGAAGACCCAAGACAGATGCAAGGCCATCGGACAAGATTCAACTCGCCGACAGCCCGGATGACGTTCCCTGGATGAGGAGAAAGACACAGCCGTCGCGAGGAAAACCTGCAGACCGCCGCAGTCCTGACAGACGCCGCAACAGTCAGCAGAACGACTTAGGAGGACGCAACGTGCAATCCCGTCCTTTAAACGAGCGACCCCTGGGCGAGAAGGGCCAACCCCAGGAGTAGACTGTGCAGGCCCTACGTCCAGTTGGGAACACAAGTATGTGGGAGACTGTCCATACTTACCAATCGTCATTGATGGCATCGCTATCTCCGCCTTGATAGACACTGGATCCCAGGTGACATCCATCCCCAGTACCCTTTACAAGCAGTTCTGGCCAGATGTTAAGCTAGAACCCCCTAATCCCGAGATGAACCTTGAAGCCACTAATGGTATACCGGTTACCATAGAGGGACAGTGGGAAGCTACCGTAAAGGTGGGGAGGGTGCAGTTGAAAAACCAGGGTATCTTAGTGGTCCAGGATAAGCCTAACCACAAGGATCCATATGTCATATTGGGTACCAATGTTATGATCAAATGTCTCGATGAAGTGTTGTTTTTACTTCAACAGAGTGCTGAAGCCGGTAAACCCAGAGAAAAGAGGGCTATCCAGAAGCAGATCAGAGCTCTGGTATATCAACAACAGGTAACCTTGTCAAATGGCGAGATTGGCAGAGTAAGGGTCACAGATCCCATTCCAATTGTGGTACCACCCAGAAGTGAAATGATGATCTGGTGTCGAGCAGCCATAGGCCTCAGAGGGCAGGACTACCAAGCTGTAGTAGAACCTGTAATGTCCGACAGTAGTCCTACGCTCTTGACAGCCAGAGGGTTAGTCGATGTAAGAAAGGGGAGAGTCCCCGTACGCATATTCAATTATGGTGATGACGAAGTCAGACTGCCAAGATATGCAACTGTTGCTAAATTGTACCAAGTAAAAGATGATGCTGTGATTGATGTAAAATCCTCAAACCAAATAGTCACTGATGAACCCCCTCACTCCAAAGATCAGTTAGAGAAATGGTGTCAAGACCTCAGTGTAGGAACTGACAATACACCCTCTCACCAGAAAAATGGAGTATACCGGGTGGTTCGGGAGTATGAGCAAGTGTTCAGCAAGCACCCACTTGACTTTGGGAGGATTAAAGGGGTACAACATCATATCCCCACAAACAACCATGCACCTATCAAAGAAAGGTACAGGCCTATACCACCCACTCATTACCAAAAAGCAAAAGAGATGCTTCAGGACATGAAGAATGCAGGAGTCATTAGGGATAGCTGTAGTCCCTGGGCCGCACCACTAGTCCTGGTCAAAAAGAAAGATGGTAGTATGAGGATGTGTGTAGATTATAGGCAAATCAACAAAGTCACACACAAAGATGCATACCCGTTACACCGCATAGAAGAGTCACTAGCTGCACTCAAATCTGCCAATTACTTCTCCACATTAGATCTTACTAGTGGGTACTGGCAGGTTGCCGTTGCAGAGGAGGATCGTGAGAAGACAGCTTTCACGACTCCCATGGGCTTATGCGAGTTCAACAGTATGCCCTTCGGTTTGTGCAATGCCCCAGGAACATTTCAGAGACTTATGGAGTGTTGTTTGGGCCACAAGAACTTTGAGACTGTCTTGTTATACCTTGATGATGTCATTGTCTACTCTCAGACCTATGAAGATCACCTCCAACACCTGAGTGAAGTGTTTGAGTCACTGTCCAAGTACGGGATGAAACTGAAACCGTCCAAGTGCCACCTGCTGAAACCCAAGGTCCAATACCTAGGACATGTGGTCAGCGCCGAAGGCGTAGCACCGGATCCGGATAAGGTCACCGTCATCAAGGACTGGCCAGCACCCATCAACCACAAAGAGGTACGTCAATTTCTAGGACTGGTCGGGTACTACCGACGATTCATCAAAGGCTATACCAAGATAGCCGCCCCCATGCAAGATCTCTTAGTAGGTCAATCCAAAAACGGCAAGATCAGGGGACCCCCGTTCCACTGGGGCCCAGAGCAGGACAAATCCTTCAAAACGTTAAAAGATGCTTTAACCGGTGAAGAGATCCTGGCCTATCCTGATTACAATCTACCGTTTTTATTGTACACCGATGCAAGCAATGAAGGTTTAGGAGCAGTCCTATCTCAACGTCAGCAGGGCAAGGAGAAGGTGATAGCCTACGCCAGCAGAAAGCTCCGTCCCACCGAAAGGAACCCGGAAAACTACAGCTCCTTCAAGCTGGAGTTCCTGGCCCTGGTCTGGGCGATCACAGAGCGTTTCAAACATTACCTGGCCTCCGCCCCGTTCACAGCTTTCACAGACAACAATCCTCTAACACACTTAGAGACTGCAAAGCTGGGAGCCCTGGAACAGCGTTGGGTAGCAAGACTCGCTAACTACGACTTCACTGTAAAGTACCGGGCAGGTCACAAGAACGGCAATGCTGATGCCCTGTCCCGAATGCCTCATCTTCCTGAAGAGGGAGAAGACATAGATGACCTAGAAGAGATTGAACTACCTGCTTTCCACCGTTCCGGTACAGCAACATGTCATCAGAGAAACCAAACACGTGTAGAGAGGACCGTGAACCCGTTACCTCACCATGACTGGAAGGAGGCTCAGGCCAATGACCCAGATGTCAGCCTGGTAAGGGATCTGATCACTCAAGAACACGCCAATATGGACTCTGATGCCTCACCAAATGCTAAACGCCTGTGGAAGGAGAAAGGAGGGTTGTTCGTCTACCAAGGTAAACTATGCAGAAGATACCTCAATCCGAGAACCCATGAACTAATCTGGCAGATTGTAGTTCCCAAGACTGAAGTCCAAATGATCCTTGAAGCATACCATGACGATGCCGGACACTTTGGATGGAAGAAGCTGGAGAGACTCCTGAAGGATCGGTTCTACTGGGTCGGGACGCGAGGCTCCATTGACAAATGGTGTAGAAATTGTGGACCATGTCACCTTCGAAGAAAAGACCACTTAACTCAGAAAGCTCCGTTGCACCCAATTGTTACCACCAAACCTCTTGAAATAGTTGCTCTCGACCATGTGAAGCTTACCCCAAGTCGAACCGGGTACACCTACGCTCTCACCATCGTCGATCACTACTCAAGATTCCTGGTAGTCGTTCCAGTTAAGGACTTAACTGCCGAGGTAGCAGCCAAAGCGTTCCAGAGTTACTTCTGTCGCCCCCATGGGTATCCAGACCAGGTCTTAACTGATCAAGGACCAGCCTTCGAATCAGCTCTGTTCCAAGAATTCTTAGGGCTGTATGGGTGTAAGAAAATCCGCACAACACCTTATCATCCTCAAACGAACGGTTTATGTGAGAAGATGAACCACATAGTCATTGACATGCTCAAAACCTTACCAGTTGAAGAGAGAAATCAATGGCCAGAGAAACTTCCAGATCTCGTGGACATCTACAACCACATACCTGTCAGTTCGACAAATTACACACCTGCTTACTTGATGAGAGCAAGACCAGGTAAACTGCCTATTGATTTGCAGATGGGAACCGTTGAACCCACAGAAGACTCTTCTGATGAAGACTGGGTCAGCCAACGCCAAGAAAGGTACAAGAAAGTACAGGAGAGTGTTGAAAGGAACCTTGAAATCAGTAGGACCAAACAAGAAAAAGACTTTAACAAGCATGCCTCAGCTGAACCGCTAGCTATAGGTGATGTAGTGCTGAAAAGAAAAAGAAAAACTAACAAATTGGATAACAGTTGGGAATCCATACCCTACACCGTTATGCCGTCACACTATGATAACTCAAAAACTTGTGTTATTAGCAAAGACAATGGGAATACTATTGCGACTGTCTCAAGGGATCATTTGAAGAAATGTCCGCCACAGTTAATCCCACAAGCAACCAGTTACCCTACTGTAACTCAAGATGAAGAAACCAAAGAAAACCTAGTCCTTACAGAAATTGGATACTTACCAGCTGATTGGCCACAAATAGGTGATGCATTCCTCATACCAGTTATGCACTTCTACCAGCCTACAGAAGGTCAGCCAAAACCAAATCCAATTCCAGAAGTCCAAGTGCAAGAATTGCAGCCTGTTATC
Organism: Allobates femoralis; assembly: GCA_033576535.1. Taxonomy (NCBI): domain Eukaryota; kingdom Metazoa; phylum Chordata; class Amphibia; order Anura; family Aromobatidae; genus Allobates; species Allobates femoralis. The sequence goes on along the minus strand of JARQOC010000006.1, from coordinate 214,040,346 downwards.
ATGGAACCAGAGATTCCTGTAATCGGTCAGCCTGCTAGTCCCACAGTAAGAGAAGCCATTCCTAATCAACTACCTACAGAGGTCAGTCCAGTTGATAGACTCCGCACTTACTATGGTCTTACACAAAGCAGACATAGAGAAGTACCAACCTCTTCATACACTACACAAACAGCTTTTGAAACACCCACACTACGCAGATCCACACGTAGTACACTAGGTCAACCCCCACAAAAACTTGGAGAATGGGTTTAAAATGTAGTGGAAAATGTAACCTGTAAGTGTTGTATATAGTACTGTTTTTCAAAAACCTGTAAAAAGTAGTGTACAGAAGGGTGGAGGAACTGGGCTATGTCCCAAGTATACTAAGTTGGGGACAGAAAGCGCCTGGTAAGGTATAGTAGGTTAGTACCGGCCTCCCAAGCAGAGACACCCGTAGGGAATGTATAAAGTTTACCATGTATTCCTGGACTTTACCTTTTTCCCTTTTCACAAACTTTGAACAATTGTCACAGGACTTGTGTGACCACTAACTTTACCTTTTTCCAGCCTGCGGCAGATGGACTAGTGCCGTACGGACTGCTTTTCACCTTTTTCCACATTTTTCACTCCTTTTCAGTGATTTTTGTGCTGTTTATTTAAGACTTTGTAAATTGAATGTTATTAATATGCTTAGTGTTAAGTTGTAAAAATGACCTTTTGCTCAGCCGGGAGAACTGAGTTTAACTAAGGGGGAATGTGGCACCCTGGCACCTGTTGGGCACCACAGAAATCCTTAGGTACAATGGAGTAAGTAACAGCACAGCAAAACCACAACACAAACAACACTTAGAACACCTGGTTTCACCCCGAGCCTCTAGGGGGAGCTACCACTGGTCACTTGAGCCAGTTCCCCCTATAAAAAGAGTCTTGGAGGGAGAAACTGCAGAGTGTGGTAGACGCTACAAGAGCTGCCTGCCTGTGTGAAACCTCCACCCTATGAGGAACACACTAGGCCCTGCTAGCCTGTTAGCCAGTGGGAGTCCCTGCAATTGGGACAAGAGGAAGAAGGAGATCACCTCTCAGGAATACAGAGTTAATCCAACTCTTTCCAAATCATCCGGTTACTGGAACCGAAGCTGTGGAAGCTACAAAGCCCTCACAGAGAACCAGCATACTTCACAGGGAGTCTAGCCCCCTGTTCACCTGTCGCACCTACCAGCGAGAGCCCAGGGAAGAAGGTAGAATTATCATCGCCCTTTTACAGTGCCCTCAGTGCTGACAACCAGGTGACATCCGTTCCATTGAACAAACTGCCCGGTCCGGAAGGATTCCACATCCACCCGACCTTAGCACCAGAAGTAGAGAAAGGAAGCCTAACACTGCTTGCTGTGAAACTCCATAAGTGCCAACTTCACTATCCCGGTCCGAGTGTACCTGACTATCCACCAGTAAAGGTACCTAAAAGAGACTGTGTGTGGTTGTGCATTATTCCTGGATTCAGCGCAGCATCCCGCAGCTGCCTCACAACATCTTGCGCAGCTCCCGGCTCCGGGGATTCCCGCTCATCCTGTGGGGAGCGTTCCATCTCGCTGTATAACATCCCCCGGAGACCTGAACAGCGCTGGTAAAGTTACCAGAACACCCGCAGGTGGCGTCACGAAGACAAATCACCCCCACTGTTCCGCCATTCCCCTATTGATCTGGACCACCGGGCCTACACCACCGCAGGCGCGGTTCCGTGACAGGAGGAGAAACAACGCCCGCTACGTGTACCCCCGGCTACGGTGAGTCAGTAGCAGCCTAACTGTTGAGGAAGGTTCCGGAGCCATGGAAAAAATGGAGGACGAACTAGTGATGGACATGGAAGACTCATCAGATGAGGGAGACCTTGATCACGTTTCTGTTGTGCGAGGTTGGGGGGAGAGGGCAGAGGAAGGAAGCATGATTCTTAGCTCGCTGCCACCAACACATCAAGGACTTGTGCTTCCTAGATGCGCAAGACACATGAGTTCTTTCTTGCGGCAATACCTGCAACATGACCCTCGGATTGTCAGAATTTGAAGTAATGCCGACTACTGGGTTGCCACACTCTTAGATCCCCGGTACAAGAGTAAATTTGGCAAAATAATTCCTGCCATAGAAAGGGATTCATGCATGTAGCAGTATCAGCAGAAGCTGTTACAGAATCTTAGATCTGCTTTTCCACAAAACACCAGTGGTGCACATAGTGAATCTCACAGTTCTAACTTGCCAACCGTGGGACTGTCGAGTCATCATCACTCAAACTGTACCAGTAACACCATATCTGGTGGTAACAGCAATTTTGTGGAATTGTTTCACCAATTTTTTAGACCATCCTTTGCAAGGCAAGAGGAGACAAGAAGTCTGACACATAGTCAATGCCTAGAGAGGATGGTACAGGAGTATCTCCAAGTGAACATCGATGCCATGACTGTGGAACTAGACCCTTGCTCATTTTAGGCTTCCAATCTGGAAAAATGACCTGAGCTCGCCACTCATGCCTTGGAGATCAAGTCGTGCTCCGCAGTCAGCATTCTCTCTAAACATGTCTTTAGCGCTGCTGGTGGTGTGCTGACAGATAAGCTCACGCAGCTGTGTCCAGTGACAATATAGATAGACTAACGTTCATCAAGATGAACTAGTCATACATCCGCAAGGACTTTTCTTCCTCTGTATCATCCTGAGTTGGGTCATCCTTTGTGATCTCAAAAAAGGCCCAGGCTAGGCAAGGCTTAGAGCACATTTGACCTGAAGAAGAGCCACCATGACTTCTGCTCAGAGGCAGAGATGTGATTGAGGATGCAGTTGTTGACGCGGTTCCAGTACTCCATCTCTGTACAGGAAGGCGCAACCTAACTTCGTCATCACTAACATCCTCCTACACCTCCTCTGCTGACTCTCATCGACTGGCTGACTGCGGGTTGACAGTAAGTGGGATCTCCAACCTCATCATCACCCTGTGTGCTCTCACACCTGTCGTCCTCAGAGTCAACCTCTTCCTGCCCTGACTGAAAGGTCTAGTTGTTGTTCCAATCAGGTATCTCAGTCTCATCAGCATCTTCCTCATTGTCTCCACCAACAGGACTTATAGTTTGGGAATGAGGGTCTACATTATGCTTGCTCAAAATCTTCTTCATCTGGGCCTGGATCCGACTCACAAAGCTTCTGGGCATCAGTGCAGATCATTTCCTCAGCTGGACTCACAGCTTTGGAGCAGACCTCTGACTCCCAGGCTATAGTATGAGTGAACATCTCTGCATACTCAACCATCTGTCTTACCCCATACTCAGCCGGGCGGCTGGAGACTTGGGAGCTCTGAGGAAGCAAGTGCGATTGGGGTGACACCTCTGAGGACTGGTGTATTTGTGATGTTGAAGTTGAGGTGGAGGAGAACCCACTTGATGAAGCGCTTGACATCCATTCAAGCGCCTGCTCTTTTTGTGCCTCATCTACAATTGGTAGTGATCGTCGTGTGACTCGTGTCTGTAAGAAAGGGATCATATCAGATTGTCCACGAAAAGAAGTAGACATCTTAGTTTGGCTGGAAGATTATAACACGTAACCTTAAGGCTGTAGGTCAAGGGGGGATACAAAGCAAAAAGGTGCAGACCTAGCTGTAGAAATCTTTTGTTCAAGTGCAGAGAATTCAGCAAGTGCACTCACCTATAATGTATCTTTGTATAATCGCACATCAATCCCTAGGGATCTTTTAGCTGGAGACCTGCAGTATGCTGCTCCAGTCCGGAGGAATGGGATCTCTCAGCCGGGAGTCCGTGGATAAGCTTCAAAGTGAATTAACCGGGCAAGTGAGCGCTCCCGACTCTGAAATCCAGCTGATTGATTCCTATTTATTTTTCCTTTTCTGGTTTATTCAAGTAAAATGTCATATAAAAGCTCACAAATATTCATAAAACGCTTTTCGGCCATAATTGTTAAAATAAACCGGCCTTCATCAGGTACACAAATTTGCAACAGAATCTAGTTTTTATACACAGTGTGTGTGAACACACCTCCTTAATTTTCTTAATTAGCTAGGCAAAATTAGTAGATCAGGTCCAATAGCAGTGCCTGTTCTTTATATTATCATGCTGTTTGTACCAGAATAAGATTTATCATAGTGGAAACATGATTCATATAAACAAGTAAAAACAAATCTAAAAAGTGTAAAATTACATTAATCATTTCCATAAAAATATTCACCAGTGAAAGAATTCTTATACAGCTAATGTTTGGTTTCAGCTAATATTCATGAAATTATCCCTTATCTACTATCTCTATGAAAGGTGCAAATATAACATGCAAATAAAGCCTCTGGTATTCTAGTAAATTGTATGTTCCTATTTCATAGTAAGGTATCACATATATTAACAAAACACCACAATTTTTAAACATGAGTCATATAGAATCAATTGTCAATTGTTCATCCATGATTCTTCTACAAATGATCAGGATATATATACAGTTGTGGCCAAAAGTATTGACACCCCTGCAATTCTTTCAGATAATACTCAGTTTCTTCCTGAAAATGATTGCAATCACAAATTCTTTGGTATTATTATCTTCATTTAATTTGTCTTCAATGAAAAAACACAAAAGAGAATGAAGCAAAAAGCAAAACATTGATCATTTCACACAAAACTCCAAAAATGGGCCAGACAAAAGTATTGGCACCCTCAGCCTAATACTTGGTTGCACAACCTTTAGCCAAAATAACTGCGATCAACCGCCTTCGGTAGCCATCAATGAGTTTCTTACAATGCTCTGCTAGAATTTTAGACCATTCTTCTTTGGCAAACTGCTCCAGGTCCCTGATATTTGAAGGGTGCCTTCTCCAAACTGCCATTTTTAGATCTCTCCACAGGTGTTCTATGGGATTCAGGTCTGAACTCATTGCTGACCACCTTAGAAGTCTCCAGTGCTTTCTCTCAAACCATTTTCTAGTGCTTTTTGAAGTTTGTTTTGGGTCATTGTCCTGCTGGAAGACCCATGACCTCTGAGGGAGACCCAGCTTTCTCACACTGGACCCTACATTATGCTGCAAAATTTATTGGTAATCTTCAGACTTCATAATGCAATGCCCACGGTCAAGCAGTCCAGTGCCAGAGGCAGCAAAGCAGCCCCAAAACATCAGGGCACCTCCGCCATGTTTGACTGTAGGGACCGTGTTCTTTTTTTTGAATGCATCCTTTTTTCTCCTGTAAACTCTATGTTAATGTCTTTGCCCCAAAAGCTCTACTTTTGTCTTTTCTGACCAGAGAAAATTCTTCCAAAACATTTTAGGCTTTCTCAGGTACGTTTTGGCAAACTCCAGCCTGGCTTTTTTATGTCTCGGGGTAAGAAGTGGGGTCTTCCTGGGTATCCTACCATACAATCCCTTTTCATTCAGACGCCGATGGATAGTACGGGTTGACACAGTTGTACCCTCGGACTGCAGGGCAGCTTGAACTTGTTTGGATGTCAGTCAAGGTTCTTTATCCACCATCTGCACAATCTTGTGTTGAAATCTTTCGTCAATTTTTCTTTTCAGTCCACATCTAGGGAGGTTAGCCACAGTGCCATGGGCTTTAAACTTCTTGACGATACAGGAACATTCAGGTCTTTGGAGATGGACTTGTACCCTTGAGATTGCTCATGCTTCTTCACAATTTGGTTTCTCCAGTCCTCAGACAGTTCTTTGGTCTTCTGTCTTTTCTCCATGCTCAATGTGGTACACACAAGGACACAGGACAGAGGTTGAGCCAACTTTAATCCATGTCAACTGGCTGCAAGTGTGATTTAGTTATTGCCAACACCTGTTAGGTGCCGCAGGTAAGTTACAGGTGCTGTTAATTACACAAATTAGAGAAGCATCACATGATTTTTCTAACAGTGCCAATACTTTTGTCCACCCTCTTTTTTGTGTTTGGTGTGGAATTAGATCCAATTTGGCTTTAGGACTATTCTTTTTGTGTTTTTTCATTGAAGACAAATTAAATGAAGATAATACCAAAGAATTTGTGATTGCAATCATTTTCAGGGAGAAACTGAGTATTATCTGACAGAATTGCAGGGGTGTCAATACATTTGGCCACAACTGTATATATATAGGTATGTATGTTTAGTAGGGCTCAGACTGGATAAACCTATGCAAAAACCGTATATGAATCACACAAAAGGCGCTCTGCTGTAAAAATAAAAATGAATAGCAAGTGCTGTGACAAAAACAGGGCCTTTTGGTTTATACGTTTCTGCAAGAAACGTATAAACCAAAAGGCCCTGTTTTTGTCACAGCACTTGCTATTCATTTTTATTTTTACAGCAGAGCGCCTTTTGTGTGATTCATATACGGTTTTTGCATAGGTTTATCATGTTTTTGGTGGGGATTGGTTGCAGTTCACACTGCTGCTTCCAATGTGTGCAGACTCATATTTTTTTGCCTTAGGGCTCAGACTGGAGTCAAACACATGAGAATCATACATCACTGGATACTAATATATATTGAATAGTCATTACCACCAGACCATATGATCTGGTTTAGCACAGTCAGAAAAAAGATATAAGCATTTCTTATTATTAGAAAGGATCCACACTTTGTTATGTGTCTTATACATATCATGCACTAACAAGATCAATCGCCTGGTGAGTATTGGGCACTTTATTTATTATGAGATTGCCAATATTGTTGTAGCATTTCAGGCATATCTCTTGGTTACCGACTACAGAAAATTACATTTGTTGACAGAAAAGAGCTTTTTGTTCTGTTAACATAATCCGCACTCTACTCGGTGGATCTCATAAATTTGCCAGTGCCCTGCAGAATAAACGAGTATTTCATCAAAGAGCGCTGATTTTTATATACATGAGGACTCTTCATAGAGCAGGGATAAATGAGCATTAATGTCAAGTATACATTATAAACTCCTGTCTAAGTTGTTCAACCATACTTTGATTAATTATAATATATGGTTGATAGGATAGATAATAAAGATAGTGCATGATCGAAAGCATAAATAGTAAAGATAGTGCATGATACTTGAGCTAGATATTTTCAAGTTTGTCATTGAGGCCATCTGGGTGCAGTGATCTCAACCTGTACATCCAGTAGGCCTCCTTTTTATTCAGCTGTTGGATTCTATTAGGGATATCTGCTGGAATACTTTCCACTGGTGTAATTTTGATCTTAATTTTTTTGTCGTGATTTGCTAGAAGGTGTCTGAACAGGCTATGGTTAGGGTCACACTTCCATTTTTTTTTTTAAACCTCATCCGGTTTTGTGCTTTTAAAAAAGCTCAAAACCGAAGCAGGAAACACTCCACATAGGAGCCCATTATAAAAACCGGATTGCTTTACAAGCAATCTGGTTACCGGCTCTGGAACTGCAGCCTGCATGAAAAATCATGCAGGCTGCAGTTTTCGGAGCGTTTCTGTGCCCCGCAATGCGGTAACCGCATTGCTCTGGATGTGTAATCCGGAGCAATGCGGTAACCATATAGTTTGCTCATCCATGCGCAGGAATGAGCAAACTGTAAAATCTGTTATTAAAGATAAAATATTAATAATAATTGTGTTTAACATGTCTCTAGGGGGTGCCCACTCCCCCTAGAGACATGCTACCTACTCAGCTTCGCATATAATGAGTTAATATCTTATGTAGAGTAAGCCGCTGCGCAGCGCCATAGATCTACTGTGAAAGCCTATAGAACCTCGGACAGCGCACATACCATATGTAAATTACGGCTTCATTCATAAACATGTACAGAGCCGCCAGGAGGCAGCTTACTGTACATAAGATATTAACTCATGTGCAGCTGAGTGGGTGGTATGTCTCTAGGGTAGGTGGGCACCCCCTAGAGACATTATGGCCACAATTATTAATAATATTTATTATTCTTTAACAGTGATAAAAGTTTGCTCATCCCTGTGGCAGCATTGATGAGCAAACTGTACGGTAACCGGATTGCTCCGGATTACACATCCGGAGTAATCTGGTCACCGGATTGCGGCATCAGCAATCCGGTTACCGGATTGCGGCTTGTCTGAAGGCAATTGCGTTCATCGCATCAGGATCTGGATGTGGTGAACGCAATTCAAGTTTAAAGTGTAACCCTAGCCTATGTGTTAGCAGTCCAGTTTTAGCATTAAATCTGTGTGCATTTAATCTTGTTCTTAGCATTTGCGTGGTCCTACCCATGTATTGCAATCCGCATTCACACGTGATCACATAAATGACAAAGCTGCTAGTACAGGTCAGAAAGTTTTTTCACATGACTAGGTGCCAAAATATTCCTCAAGGTATTACCACTCCGAAAAGTTACACCTGGTGTTTCTGGTATGACATCCCGTAGAAGGGGATCCTGTTTTAATATAGACCAGTATTTTGATAGAGTATCCATAATCTGTTTGTTATCCTTATTAAATGTGGTTGCAAACTTGTATTTCCATTTGTTTATTTGTACTTTTTTTTTAGATCAGTGAGATTTTTAATTTCACTCTTCCTACTGCAGGTATCAACTTTATTTTTATCCTTTTTATCCTTTTTGTCACTGGTCTTTAGACAGTCATTTTGAGTCTTTCTAAGGCTAGCTAGATATGCTTCGTTTACAATTCTGCTAGGGTACTTTTTTTCTTTGAATCTCCTTTTAAGTATTTCTGCTTTAGTCCTATAATCTAGTTCCTTGGTATTATTTTTCCTCACCCGATGGAACTGGCTAGAGGGAATATTATTTTTCCACTTAATGTAGTGTGCACTCCTATAATCAAGGTACCCATTCACATCAACAGTTTTAAAGTGGGTGACCACCCCTTTGTTCTCATGCGTAATTTCTAAATCAAGAAAAAACGCTCTATCCTTTTCAATATTAGCCTCAAAGAAAATTCCCCATGTATTCCTGTTCATTTCATTTATCAACATTTCTGCCTCCTCCTTAGTACCTTTCCATATAATAATTAGACAGGCGGTGTAGCTTGTTTCACAAGTGGGCTACACCACTGTCTAAATGACACTACTACTAGGCCCAAACTATTACGTGGGCTAAGAGCAGTTAAAAATGAGTCTGAACTAGATAGGCGGTGTAGGGTGTTTCACAAGTGGGCTACACCACTGTCTAAATGACACTGCTACTAGGCCCAAACTATTACCTGGGCTAGGTGCATTTAAAAATTAGTCTGTAGCTTACTTTACAGCTGGGCTATACCGCTGACTACCAGACACTGTTACTAGCCCAAAAAATTGCTTGGACTAGCTGCAGTTAAAAATTGGCTACTGGATAGACAGGCAGTGTAGCTTACTTTACAGCTGTGCTACACTGCTGACTACCAGACACTGCTACCGTGTTTCCCCGATTATAAGTCCGCCTAGGGGGAGGGGAGGGCCGGCTAATATAAGTCCCCCCCCCCGAATATAAGTCCGCCTGGGGGGCCTGCCAATATAAGGCCTTACCTTTGCCCGACGCTGTCCGGTGCCATCCTGTGTGGTGTCCCCGGTGCTCCTCCGGTCTCTTCTGTGATGCCCCGGTCTGCAGTGTGGTGCGTTCCGGTTCCCTGTTGATCGGTGCTGCCCCGGGCCACTTCCTGCTTTACCCGGAATCCCCACCCAGGTCAGGCCCTGCGCCAATGAGAGCACAGGACCCGTGATGTCACATGGGCGTCGCTGGGTTGTGATTGGCTCAGGACCCGTGAGCCAATCACAGCCCAGCGGCGCACATGTGACATCACAGGCCCTGAGCCAATCACAGCCCAGCGATGCCCATGTGACATCACGGGTCCTGCGCTCTCATTGGCGCAGGGCCTGACCTGGGTGGGGATTCCAGGTAAAGCAGGAAGTGGCCTGGGGCAGCACCAATCAACAGGGAACCGGACCACACCACACCGCAGACCGGGGCATCACAGAAGAGGCCGGAGGAGCACCGGGGACACCACACAGGACGGCACCGGACAGCGGGGGACAAAGGTAGGAAGCAATTTGTGTGTGTGTGTGTATGTGTGTGTGTGATGGGAGGCTGTAGTGTGGATGGGAGGCTGGGGCTGCCAATATAAGACCCCCCCGAAAATAAGACAGGGTGCCACTTTTGGCACCCAAAAAAATATAAGACACTGTCTTATTTTCGGGGAAACACGGTACTAGCCCAAATTGCCTAGACTAGCTGCAGTAAAAAATTGGCTAATGAAGACAGGTGGTGTAGCTTTCTTCAAAGCAGTACTACACTACCTGCCCTAAAGGATTGCCTGAGCTAGATTTGGCCTGATGCTGTGAAAAACACTTGCACAGCACTGGCACACACCTGCTTGGTAAAAACTAATAGGAACTGCTCTAACCTAGCCCTCAAAAGGCCAATGTTATAACTAATCCCTACTTCTATGAAGTAGCCCTCAAAAGGGCTGATATTTACAACTAATCCCTACTCCCTACTTGTCTGAAGTAGCCCTCAAAAGGGCTGAGATTCTAACTAGTCCCTACTCCCTAAACCTATCTGTCTATCTAACGTGAGATTCACTCACTATCTATCTAACTAATACTTTATAGCGCCCACAGCTGCAATAGCAGTGCCTGACACACAACTGCAGCATTGACGAAATGGTGGCGATCGGGAAAATGGCCGGGTCTGATAGGGCAACGACTTGTGACATACACAGCCAATGACACATGCCCTTGCTTGTGTGCAAAAAAATGCACTTTGCTGTGTGTTGGGGTCATTGGCTGACAGCCTGCACCACTTTACTGTATATGCAGTAAGGAGAAAAAAAAATGGAGATCTCCATTATTTCTGCAGCACTGATCTAAATCTCGCCCCCCCTGCACACTATACACTGAAACTGGATATTAACATTCATTAACAGTATTACTGTGAAAATCCAGTTATGCTTTTAGTGATCGAACCGTTATCGAACATAACATCGAACTGCCGAATTTGAACCTAATTGTTTGCATTCATCGAATGACTCAAACACCGCCCAAAACAGCTCGAATTTGAGATTGGCGAACATTTCGAATTGAACACCGCTCATCTCTACTGCTTAGTATAGTGTAGCAAGCAGCACAGACTTTGGTCAGTCCGTGCTGTGGGTTATCAGCAAATATCGCTAAGGCTATGGCCAGGGTCACACATGCCCATGCACTTTTTTAAGCCCTTAGAAAAACTGATCCGTTTTTCTAAGGATGCCAATAGTGTCCCCTGAGGTTCTGGACGTTTTTTTTGTAAATTTTGTGACTTAGTAATTTTTTCGCCAAAAACGCATGTGTTAACGCATGGTGCCTATATGTACCATGCGTTAATGCAGGTGTCTCCCATAAGGTCCCATGTTAAAAAAAGCATGCGTTTTTATAATTCCCCCAAAAATGCTTCTAGCAGCGTTTTTGGGATGCTGCACAAACAGGCATGCATTTAAAAAAAAAAAAAAAAAACGCACGCAAATGTGTTAACGCATATTTGCTTTTGGACTTTGAAAAAAAAAAATGTCCAAAATGATCCTAAAAACTGATTTAAGCCAAAAACGGATGGTATGTGTGACCCTGGCCTATGGGCCGACCTACCAGATGGGATTGCAAAAATGTTTGCACCACATCAGCATCTTCTGTGAAAGAAAAATGCAGCAGCAGAAATGGAGGACTCTGAAACCCATGCAAGTCTTTTGGGACCTAAAGTACATGGCTATGGGGCTTCAAAATGAATCAAAATGAGGATCTGAGTGTTAAATCATACTTATCAGTCTCCATGCTGTGGCCGTGCTGCTCTCACACTACTTTTGGGTCCAATCTTTAAACTTCATAAATATTCACTGCATCCTGGGGGATCCAAGATGGCCGCTGACTGAGGAGGATGCTCCTGACACAGCTCCACTAAGATTTACTGCATCCACAGCCATCCATTACAGGAGAGCCCTCAAACTGCCTGTCTCCCCTCACCGACGGCTCCGCAAGCCATCAAAGACCCAGGAGACCTGGAAAAAAGACATTCTGAGCTTACATCAGCTCATCCCAGGTTGGTCTCCCACGAGCCCCAGGCCTCCTCCATCTTGGGCCCGGTGTAAGCCCATCCCGTGCTCCCGCACTAATCCCCACCTGCAATATTGACTGGCTCTCCCTCTGATTAGAGCCAACAGCAGCCGCAGCATCAGCTGGCGCTGAGGGGCTGTGAAGCGGAGGCATCGGCGCGGGAAGCGGTGATTGACACCCGCGACACCCGGAGACCGCTCCTCGGCAACCACGCTCCCGCTCCTGAGAGCGCCCGGCAGTGCACTATCGGCGGCCCCGGACCTCCCCGCAGCCGACGAAGGAACTAGACAGCTGTGTGCCCGGGGGGAGTGGAGGATCTGTATGAGCGCACAGTTAACAGCGCGAGGAGCTCACTTCTAGCCCGCCGTCATTATCAGCGCCCTGTGGCTGGCACTACTCCAAACACCAGGGAGCTGGGAGCAGCGGTGGGGGAGCAGAAAGCAGGGCTTACAGTGTGTGACTGGAAAACACTAGTGGAAGTAGGCAGCCGACCTGCTGTGGGACATACACAGCTCCACACACTATAAACGACACTACAATTACCAGACATTCCCCACCTGCAGAGCCACAGAAATAAACAGCAAAGTAGGGGTTAAAAGAGACAGTGCAAGCTGACACCAACATAAAGGGCTGAAGACAACCCACTACTGTCTAAAGAAGAAACCCACAGGGTAAAACAACACCTTAAACCTTCCTGCACAATTAAAAAGCAGGAAAATCTCTGATCCCAGCAGGATCTGCTGTGACATTGCACAACTTAAGGGTAAGTGCACACTTACCCGGCGGTTTGGTCAGCGGCAGCTGGCGGAACCCGCCAGGAAGCTCCGGCGCCGTCCACCGGCTTCCTGGCGGGTATGTGCGGGAGGAGCCGGGCGGTAGCCGGCGGATGCACAGCGTGTTCTCGGCGGCGATTCTGCAGCGGCTGGAAGCAGCACATGATTCTGCTTGCAGCCGCTGCAGAACCGCCGTTTTTTAGAACATGCTCATTCTTTGCTAACCCGCTGGGAAACCTGCGGGTTAGCAACGGATGACGCTGTGTAACCGCCGGTGTGTGCACTGCCTTGGGCGGTTTACATTAGTTTTAATGTTAATCCAAACGCCGGTTTGGATTAACATAAATTTAAATAAAACTAATGTAAACAAAACGGCGGTTTACACAGGTAAACCGCCGAAAACCCGCCCAGTGCGCACATAGCCTTACTCTTCTACAACTCTACCACGCCATCTGGTGGCTACCAAAAGTCATGATGTTTGCATAGTCCTCATTCCATTGAAGAGATACAATCTGCAATATCAATACACCCCCTGGTGGCCCTCCACAACCACTACATCTGTATGTTCTATGAGAGCTCCACCTGCTGGACTGTTAGAATTATAAGACCCCTTTTCGCTTATTACTGTTTCGCACAACCCAAAGACATATCAATATGGACGTGATGATACAATGAACCCCCTGATGTAGCCGTGCAACCAAGTGGTGTTTGCAGCAGCCCGTATCAATAGCCTCAGAATGGTCCGCACAACTCATAAATTACGGGCTAAAAGTCTCACAAGACACACACCATCAACTTCATCCCTCACATCCAAGGGAGAACTGGACAAATACCTTAAAAAAAAACTGGAAATGTCTCCATCGCCTGACAAGCCAAAGGCCCGCAATGCCTCATATGCTGCGACCACGGGCGACTCGGAAGCCGATCTGGGAGACTCCGACTGCGAGACCACATATGAAGATACAGCACCAGTCACCAGGTCGTATATGAAAGAATTAATGGAAGCTTCAATGCAACCCTTGCTTAAAGAAATGGCCGACCTTAGATCTGATGTGAGACACATAGGCCATAGAGTTGAATCTTTAGAGAATACGCAATCGGATTTAATAGACACCTCTAATACCCTTGGTGACCATATTCAGGAGCACCGGCAACATCTAAACTCTGTCTACTTGGCACTTGAAGAGCAGGAGAACAGGAGTCGGAGGAAAAATGTTCGACTTCGTGGCATCCCGGAAACCTTTGCCCATGAAGCCTTGCCCAAAGTGTCAAAAGAAATATTTGCAGATATTCTCGGTCAAGAGAGGGCAGACTCAATCATCATCAAGAGGGTCCATAGAGCCCTTAAACCAAAACCCAAACCGAATGAACGCCCGAGGGATATAATCTGCGGTCTCCTCAGCTATGTTGACACAGCGGCCATTCTATCGGGAGCAAGGGAAAAATCGTCGCTGTCGTACGGGAAGGCCACCTTCCAGGTCTTTCAAGATATCTCGCCAACCACACTGGCCAAGAGGAAAATTCTTAAACCCTTGACTGATGCTGTTTTGGGCTAAGGCATGAGATTCAAATGGCTTTTCCCCTTTGGGGTTGGTATCAGCAAAGAGGGTCGTCAAACCACCATCCGCACACCTGAAGACCTAGAGGCTGCCTGGGAGACCCTTCAGATCGAGCCCATATCCATACCTTCTTGGATGCCCCTTGACATGGGTTTGCCTATGCCCCGACTGGATAAACCAGAAGCCTGGTCAATCAGAAAGAAAATGACATCTCCTAAATCCAAAAGACAGCTGAATAAACGCCAGCCCACAGGAATATGACCTTTCAATTTACTTTTGTAGAGACCCTTATTATACGAGTCTGGCCCATGACTATCTATTCAGGGTCGTACGGAGGTCACATGTAGCCTCGGACATTTATTCTTTCTCAAATTGGTTTACTTGTCCACCTAGCGGTCGCTGAGACCGGTGCCTAACTTTGTTCATCCCCTCCCACAAGGCCATTGGAGTAATTGTGGTCCTCAGTCCTCTTCTCCCCTTTTTTTTTTTTTTTCTCTTTGGCACCAGGTCTCCTACATAAGCGCTCAGTTCCAGCTTCTTAGACTGCCTGGGAATGCAGAGGAAGTGATCTCCTGCATTCATAGGTGCAGGCCTTGTGGTCTGAAATGGCGCCTGTCACCTGCTTCTCTCTCTGGTTTATTTTCTGTCTGTTTATTGTGTACATGTTATTTTCGTGTTCTTTATGAATAACTATTTGAATTCCTAACTAATTTTCCTTGAATACCGCTTGGTTGCTATGGTACCTCATCTTCAACAATTGGGTCTTCCTTACCCCCCCCTGCGGAAGATGAGTATACCTTTGTTTCTGTATATAGTTTTACACTAAAATTGTTTTATTCCCATTGTAGACCTATCTTGCAGGTAGAAATCACCGTTGACATATACGAATATGGCTAGTGGCATTGAGAGAGGTTCGCTCACTGTGGCATCCCTAAACGCAAAGGGTCTGAATAATCCCGCTAAGCGTAGCCAGGTTCTGGCCCTCTTAAATAAAGCCCACTCCCAGGTTATTTTCTTTCAGGAGACCCATTTTAAAAAAGGTAGAGCCCCCAACATGTCCTATTCTAGATATCAAACTTGGTTTCACAGTTGCTCAGGGTCAGCCTCTAAAGGGGTTAGTATAGCCTTTAGGAGAGGACTCCCTTTCACCTTGAAAGATAGTATCACGGACGCGGAGGGTAGATACGTTTTTGTGAAAGGCTTTCTGGCTAATACCCCTGTTACCTTTGCAAATGTTTACGCCCCCAACCATGGACAGGTGGAGTGGTTGTCGGACACTTTGGACGCGCTCTCACTGTTCATGGAGGGACTATTGATTGTGGGGGGAGATCTCAACCTGTCGTTACATCCCGAAGTGGATTCTTCCTCAAGGAAGTCTACAATATCTCAAAAAGACAGTAGAAAATTGATCAGTAAACTGCAGGCCAACCATTTGATAGATCCCTGGAGAGTGGCCAACCCAAATGTAAAGGACTATACGTTTTATTCCCTCCCCCACGACACATATCACAGAATCGATTATTTATTAGTCCAATCCTCGGCCATCAATATGATCACCTCCACATCGATTGGTGCTATGACTTTATCGGACCACTCACCGATCTTCCTGGCTGTTAAAATAGCATCCTTTACACGACGCCCACTTTCATGGAGTTTAAATGAAACACTATTGAGTAACGCTGAACATGTTTCACAGATCGCCTTCTCTTTGCAGAGGTTTTTCAGGGAGAATAGGGGTGATGGGAAACTCACTCCCATGATATGGGAAGCCCATAAAGCCGTTATACGCGGGGAACTGATATCTCTGGGCTCTCACATAAAAAAACAAAGGGACAAAGAGGTTTTCTCTCTTCTTCACCAAATTAGTGTCATATAGCGTCTGCATAAACAGAAGAATTCAGATAATGTCTGAAGGGAGTTGGTGGAGTTGAGAGAAAAACTAAAAGACTTACTCAATGTCCGTTCTGCCAAAATGTATACACGGTGTAGACAGAAAATCTATGTTCACGGCAACAGAGGTAGTAAACTCACCTCCAGAATGCTAAAAGCACAGAGAGAAAAGTGCTTTATTAGGAACATTCGTACGGAGAAGGGGGACGTAATTTCAGATTCCGAGGGAATAGCGGAGGCCTTCTGCTCATATTATAGCTCTCTATACAATCTCAACCCCCATGACTCCATGTCCGACCCATCTGTCGCACTACAACACATACAAGACTTTCTCTCTTCTCTTAAATTACCTGAGATATCTGATTCGGGACACTCTGTTTTGCTTGCCCCAATTTCCTCTCGGGAGGTCGAGGAAGCACTGGCCTCGACTCCTGGGGGAAAGACCCCAGGCCCGGACGGCCTCCCTATAGTATATTATAAAAAGCTTGCGGAGGTATTCGTCCCCCAACTGGTCGAATTATTTAACCTTTTCCTCTCGGGATCGTTGCCCCCATCGCAGGCCCTGGAGGCTCATATCGCGGTACTCCCTAAGGAGGGGAGAGACGGCACCCTATGCAGTAGCTACCATCCCATCTCACTGCTCAATGCAGACCTCAAACTCTGGGCTAAAATTTTAGCTAATAGAATACACTTAGTGTTAGCTGATCTAGTTCGCCCTGACCAGGCCGGTTTCGTTCGAGGCAGGGAGGGAAGAGACAACACCTCTAAAGTCTTACAGGCGATCTCCTATGCTAGACATCATCGTCAACCGCTTATACTACTATCTACGGACGCCGAAAAGGCGTTTGATTGCATAAGTTGGCGTTATATGGTGTGTGTCCTTCAGAGGTTTGCCTTCCCCCCTCCTTTCATAGACGCAATTATGTCATTATATTCTCTTCCTACGGCTAAGGTCAGGGTGAATGGGATACTGTCTACTCATTTTAATATCTCTAATGGCACTAGGCAGGGGTGCCCTCTCTCCCCTTTCTTATTTGTCCTGGTGATGGAGACGTTTATCCAAGCAATTAGGCAACAGTCTGAGATCGAGGGGATGAGGATCAACGGTTTGGAGCTGAGTGCGGTTGCATTTGCGGACGACCTCTTGCTTCTAATATCTAATCCAAAATTGGCTATCCCAAAAAATTCTGGAACTCTTCTCCCTATTTGGAGAACTCTCCAATTTCAAAATTAACCTGAACAAATCAGAAGCACTGAATAAATCTGCACCCATAGAAGATGTACAGATCCTGAAGGGCTTAGCTCCCTTCAAATGGCAACCCCATAAAATTAAGTATCTTGGGATATACTTAATGGACGACCCTAATACGCTTTTCCAACATAACTTCTCCCCACTGATACAACAAATAGAAACTATCCTGCGTTCATATGATACCCCGCTCCTGTCATGGCTCGGTAGCCTCCTTTATTCGCTCTCTTAACCAATCAATTAGAAAATTTGTGTGGAAATACAAAAAGGCCAGATTACCTCTGAATCTATTAATGCGCCCGAAATGCGAGGGATGTGCAGGCCTGCCTAATCTAACTCTCTATCACCAGGCCATCCTTTTGGCTAACTGGCTGAAATTAATAAGATGGTTGGATGCGGACCATGTCTCACACATTGAGATGCAAATCTTGGGAAAACATGCAGCGAAATATTTATGGACGGACTGTTCTCTTCCGACAGAAGGACTGGGAGATATTCTCTTCGCTACCCTACAAGCTAGACGCACACTGATTCCACTCCGCTCCCCAACATGCAATTTTCTAGATAAAATCCCACTAGGACTAATACCTTACCTCTTTGACTCGGACTTCACGGACCTGTGGTCGTCCCTGCCACACAAACCTATTTCACACCTGCTACAAGGAAAAATACGGTGTGCTAACGGCTGGCCGTTGGAGGCGAGGAAACGCCCCCTTAACCATTTACAACGTCTTCATGTTGCCCATTACTTGAAACTGACCTCTAAATTGCCAAGCCCCACACCAAGTGGCTTTGGTTGGAGATCCTAATGAAGGTCTCTCACCCTGTTCCAAAAGTTGTATCTAAACTCTACTCTAATCTCACGAGTACCACAGACAACACCACACCGTTATTCCTACACTCTTGGGAGACTGAACTGAACATCACTCTTTCTGCACTAGATAGACGAAGAGTGTGCCTCAATGCACATGGTTTCTCACGGTGCGTGGTATCACAGGAGATGGCATATAAACTGCTCTCACGGTGGTACTACACACCGGACTAGCTGTATCACTTGGGACTCGTTAGCTCCCGTCAATGCTGGAGATGCGAGAAAGAGCAAGGCACTTTATCCCATACCTTCTGGTTTTGTCCGGCCATTCGTGGTTTCTGGTCTGGGGTTATGGGGGTTATGTGCTCCCTTAAATTAATAGAGACAGATTTGTCAGCTGCGGAGGTGATCTTGTCTCTTCCTATGGATAATTTCCACCCCAAGAAACATGAGTTGGCCCCTTTGATGTTGGGGGCGGCAAAGCAACTGATAGCTCTTAAGTGGAAGCAACATAACCCACCGATATTGGAAGAATGGAAAGGTAAAATAAGAGATCTGTATAGGTTGGAGGAATTGACGAGCTGGGACTCTCTGACCCATGATAAGTTCAAGAAGACCTGGACACCATCGACAAACTATCTAAACGACACCACACCATAGATACAGGGAACTGGGGACGCTTGGCAGGGTTAGAAGAAGAGGTCTATAGCTACAGGAGTCATGAGCGCAGGAAGATTTAAAACAAGATTGACCAGTGTAGTGCCATTTAGACTAAGATTAGGGCGCTTCGGATCTCTCTTTAGCACACTTTAAGTCCGGTGACCTGCAAAAATTGTTACATTTTTCGAGATGTGGGTAACATCTCTGATTTTCCTCTATAATGGGAAGTTTTTGTTTTGTTCGTTTTGCTCTAAGTTACATTGGCCCCCGGTCTGTTTCGGGGAAACTGCTTTATCTACTTTCATTGTAATTTGTCTGTGTACTTCAGTGACGATGACTGCTTCACTAATGGTTTTGATATGTGTCTCTGTGTACACAGTTTTCTTTTCTAAGTTTAAAACATAAAATAAAGAATTTGAAAAAAAAAAATATTCACTGCATCCTCTGCCCATCCACTTTCACAGCATCTGGTCAACTAATCACGGCTGAAGGTGGATGGGGGGATGCAGTGAATATTCATGAGGTTTAATGAGTCTACCCGGAAATAGCGTGAGAGCAGCGCAGACAGCAGCACGGATACTGGTATGTATCCGTAAAGTATGATTTAACACTTTAATCCCCATTTTGCACTGGTAAAGTCTATTGGCTGTGCTGCAGCTTCTCAACAAGCTTTAGCCAGTCAGCCAAACTTACATTTGGGGTCCTTGCATGATCACTAGGTATCGGACTTTGAACTTTACAGTTTGGATTTCACATAGACTTCAAAAATGAAGTCTATGTGAAAAAT
Organism: Allobates femoralis; assembly: GCA_033576535.1. Taxonomy (NCBI): domain Eukaryota; kingdom Metazoa; phylum Chordata; class Amphibia; order Anura; family Aromobatidae; genus Allobates; species Allobates femoralis. The sequence goes on along the minus strand of JARQOC010000006.1, from coordinate 214,020,646 downwards.
GTAGAAAGAACTGACATGTTGCTTCTTTTTTCTGTACCAAAAACTGCAAGTAAAACAACTTTAAGGTTGGCACAGCACTTCAGGATTCTCATTAACTTTGCTGGTATGCATTTTCCCTTGCAGACTTAAGAAAATCAGCAAAGAAAAATGGATAAAAAACTTACAAAAACTCTAGGTGGCCACATAGCCTATTATGGTACCTTCACATGCTGCAATAACGCCTGGAAATCCTAAAGGCGATATGTCGCCCCGGAGCAATCGCCGTGAAATTGTCTCACAGTTTTGGCTTGTGATTGGGGAATTTCGCGGCGATAAATCGCCTCTCGCCTGTCACCTGTTCCTGAGCACTGCTCTGAAATCAGCCTCAATCATGAAGGCGATATTTCCATGTTGTGGCGTGTGATAGGGTGATAGTGATGGAATCAGCGTCGCCTATGACCCTATATAAGGTGTGCTTAATTATTAGGCAAATGCCTTTCCTTAGGCAAAATAGGTCAGAAGAGAGATTTGATGGGCTCTGAAAAGTCAAAAATTGTGAGATGTTTTGCAGAGGGATGCAGCAGTCTTGAAATTGCCAAACTTTTAAAGCGTGATCAGGGAACAATCAAGCGTTTCATGGGAAATAGCCAACAGGGTCGCAAAAAGCATGTTGGGCAAAAAAGGCACAAAATAACTGCCCATAAATTGAGGAAAATAAAGTGTGAAGCTGCCAAGATGCCATTTGCCACCAGTTTTGCCATATTTCAGAGCTGCAATGTTACTGGAGTATCAAAAAGCCCAAGGTGTCCTATACTCAGGGACATGGCCAAGGTAAGGAAGGCTGAAAAACGACCACATAGGATAAAACGTCAAGACTGGGCCAAGAAATATCTTAAGACTGATTTTTCAAAGGTTTTATGGACTGATGAAATGAGAGTGACTCTTGATGGGCCAGATGGATGGGCCAGAGGCTGGATCAGTAAAGGGCAGAGAGCTCAACTCCGACTCAGATGCCAGCAAGGTGGAGGTGGGGTACTGGTATAGGCTGGTATCATCAAAGATGAACTTGTGGGACCTTTTCAGGTTGAGGATGGAGTGAAGCTTAACTCCCGAACCTACTGCCAGTTTCTGGAAGACAACTTCTTCAAGCAGAGGTACAGGAAGACGTCGGTATTTTTGAAGAAAAACATGATTTTCATGCAGGACAATGCTTCATCACATGCATCCAACTACTCCACAGCGTGGCTGGCCAGTAAAGGTCTAAAAGAAGAAAAATAATGACATGGCCACTTTGTTCACCTGATCTGAACCACATAGAGAACCTGTGGTCCCTCCTAAAACGTGAGATCTACAGGGAGGGAAAACAGTACACCTCTCGGAACAGTGTCTGGGAGGCTGTGGTGGCTGCTGCACGCAATGTTGATCGTAAATAGATCAAGCAACTGACAGAATATATGGATGGAAGGCTGTTGAGTGTCATCATAAAGAAAGGTGGCTATATTGGTAACTCATTTTTTTGTGTTTTGTTTTTGCATGTCAGAAATGTTTTTTTTCTAAATTTTGTGCAGTTATATTAGTTTACCTGGTGAAAATAAACAAGTGAAATGGGAATATATTTGTTTTTTGTTAAATTGCCTAATGATTCTGCACAGTAATAGTTACCTGCACAAACAGATATCCTCCGAAGATAGCCAAATCTAAAAAACACACACTCCAACTTCCAAAAATATTAAGCTTTGATATTTATGAGTCTTTGGGGTTGATTGAGAACATCGTTGTTGATCAATAATAAAAATAATCCTCTACAATACAACTTGCCTAATAATTCTGTACACAGTGTATAAAAATGCAAAATTTCAAAATTGGAACATTTTTAAATTTTTCCATTTTTTTCATAAATAAACACAAAAACTATCATCCTAAATTTACCACTAACATGAAGTACAATATATCACAATCTTGGAATCACTGGGATTCGTTGAAGAGTTCCAGAGTTATAACCTCATAAAGAGACACTGGTCAGAATTGGAAAAATTACCTCGTCATTATGGTGAAAATAAGCTGGGTAGTAAATAAGTTAATAAACTCCATCATAGAACGGAAAAGCATTGTGAGCAGCTTTACACCTTTGATCACTTGATGACTTCTAGCTAAACATACATGTTCTGCTTGCACAATCACATAAAACACAATAAAAGCACATTTTAAAGGGGAATAAAATTACCCGAACCACCTTACAGATGAAGAACACAATCCATAACACTGAACACCAGGACCAGGCTGCTCACTGGGCAGCTCACACTTCTGTAAATAATGTAAAAATAATTGTTACCAGTTGCACTATCAGAACTATTGATCAACTATAAACAATAGTTTTTATTATTGAGCTCTTTTGTTATCACTGACCAATTAGCAACATGCGTTGCAAAGGAGAAAAAGATCGGGATTTATCCGCACTCGACCACAAGGAGATCCAGGATAGGAAAGTCACACTTTATTCACACACTGAACACACACATTTCCGACGCGTTTCGTGACCTCCTGGCCACTTCTTCCTGAAGAAGTGGCCAGGAGGCCACAAAATGCGTCGGCAATTTGTGTTTTCCGTGTGTGAATAAAGTGTGACTTTCCTATCCTGGATTTCCTTATGGTCGAGCGTGGATAAATCCCGATCTTTTTCTCCTTTGCAACGCTGTTTCTTCTACGGGATCTGCAGCGGCCTCTTTATGTTGGTTGTGACACATCACAACCTCATCAGGTGAGTGGACCACCATAGTAATTCGGCTGGTGTCCCTCGTTTTACCGCCTTAGTGCGCTCCCCTTTCTCTTATTTTTTCAATTAGCAACATGAGCATACCATTTATTGGTGAGTATAATTAAGCCTTTAATGGGCTGGCATTTATTCTTAGTGCCTGGGCAGCATTAACTGTAAATACAGCCCTGGTAATAATGCCAACTTGTTCTATTTGGTTTTAAAGTAGAGATAATTTTTTTTTAGAGGGAAATAAATGAAAAAAAAATAACCATGTTTTTTCATAGATACGGCAGCTGTGGCAGTGATGGCATTTACTTGTGTGCTGGGTATGGAAGATGTGCCCTTGGATATTCACGCACTGGTCAGTGCTACTCTCGAAGCTCTATTGGACCTGATCCTGGATGCTCAGAATGGCGGGCTTATTGGTAATATATACAGCACTGGGCTGGCTGGACAGGTATTGATATCCTCATGTCACTTAATCGTTTAGTACTTACTTGACAGAGAAATAGAATTTGATGTAGTATCCTGCAAGAGTAGTAATATTTTCCATAGTGAAGTCATAGATAAATGTAATTAATCTTCAGTAAATGTACACCATATCACATTTACATAGCCATGACTAAGGAGAGCCTGACAGTCAATAATGCTGCTTGAATCACAGAGATTTGCCTCTTCCACTAGTTGCCACCTATTGGCTTTTTCCTGCTCAGCTGTCAATTGTATATTTCCTCTGAAAAATCACAGTATTGTTGACTATAACATGCTGACTGCAATAAAGAAGGTCGTCTCTGATATATGCTGTCTGCAACTCGGGTTGCATGATTTCAGCAGTCTGGTTTCCTTTATAGCTATTGAATATGCTATTCGTTTGACATTAACCGCCTAATTCCCTACATAGACATAAGGATGCATTTATTCAGGTGTCAAAACTTCATAGCTTAGTTTTAATTAAAAGGACGTTGAAGTGAAATGTCTAAATAGATGTGCCACAAGCAGTCTTATGGTGATATGGTATGGATACTCCAAGTTCCCACCAGGAAAATCAGAGGCTACTGCATCTGCAGGAGCAGTCGCCACAAACTATGAATAATTCACAAGACGATGGCTAGAACTAGGGCCAGGGGACATGCCGCTGCAGTCACCCGACAAGGCTCGCAGCCATCAGCCTGACACCCTGTTCATGAGGGCACAGGGCAGGCGAGGCGAGAATCCAGCACAGGGAGAAAGCGACCTGGGAAGGCCACAAATGGTGTCTTGGCAGGACAATCCTGAGCACCTGGGAGCTAGCCTTGCCGCATTTTGGAGGGGTACAGCACCCAGCTGTAACCTTGCCCGATCAGCAAGTAAAAGTTAAAGGACTTCACAAACTGTCTATGTCTGCTCCTTTCATGCCCTGCGGCCCTGCACTTGAACTACATTGCCAAAGCCCCATCACTGCGATAGACTGTCCTCATAATCCCTGGGGCCCAGCTCCACCTGTAGGGAGCTAAACCATCTAGGCTGCACTACCATCTGCCCCAGCGGTCATATCTTGCAGCGTCGGCCACCGATAGCCGAGTACCACAGGTGGCATCACAAACTTTCCTTCTAAATATTCCCCTTTTCTGCATGCCCAGGGACACAGAGCGGGGTCAAAGCCACTGTGACCTCCCAAAGAACTTACTGGCCCAGTTACACAGTACCCCATGGCCCTGCCGGGCATTGCATATTGCCCTAATATAGTTTAATCATAAACTTTTGTTTGCAGATAGTGGTGTAGCTAGAGTTTCGTGGGCCCCAGTGCAAAACATAGACCTGGGATCCCCACTGCATTTTGGTCAGATGTATGGTTTCTTGTAGCATTCTAAATACTATAAAGACACAAGTGTTGCCCTTCCTCCACCTTCATAATGTTTTAATGTCCCCCATCCCGGGCCCCTTCCTGCGGTATATATGTCCACATTCTATGCCCCTTCATGGTAAGTATATCTCCCATCCCTGGTATAAATGTCTCCAACTTCAGCCAATTGATGGTAAATATCTCCCCCATTTTGATATGTATGTCCCCATGCTAGTATATACAGTTGTGTTTAAACGTTTACATACCATGGAAGATTTTTTGGTTTCTTGGCTTTTTTCAGAGAATATGATTGATAACACAAAAACCTTTTTCTCTACTCATGGTTAGTGGTTGGGTGAAGCCATTTATTGTCAAACTATTGTGTTTTCTCTTTTTAAATCATAATGACTAAAACATCCAAATGACCCTGATCAAAATTTCACGTACCCTGGTGATTTTGGCCCAACAACATGCACAGAAGTTGACACAAATGGTGTTGAATGGCTAATAAAGGTAACATCCTCACATGTGACCTGTTTTCTTCTAATCAGTGAGTGTGCATAAAAGCTGAGTGAGTTTCTGGGATCCAGACAGACTCTTGCATCTTTCATCCAGCCACTGACATTTCTGATTTGTGAGTCATGGGGAAAGCAAAATAATTTTCAACTGATCTATTACCTATTTTTATTTTAAAGTATATATTTTAAAGCACCTATTTTTATCTTTTATCTTATATATTTTATATTTTAGAGTTAATGTTTATTCCATGCACATTATGTCTCAATAAACATCCCATATATGGGTTAAACTAATATTTAGCAACTGCAATCATTGCCCTATATGCCAATTGAAACGTCATATTTCTCAGAAAACCATGAATATTACTAGCACCACTAGTTCAAAAGTTAGCGCTTAGCCTATACCTTATTGTATACTACAGGAAAAGCTAGTTGAACAGGAAAGGGATTCAAAAAGATATTGATAATGCCAATCAGCAGTGTTCAAACTGTGACTAACAAAATGGAAAATCAGGAATCTGTAAAAACCAAATCACGATCAGGTAGACCAACAAAACTTTCGGCCACAACTGCCAGGAAAATTGTTCGGGATGCAAGGAAAAACTCACAAATAACATCAGCTGAAATACAAGCCTCACTGAAATTTAAGATGCACAATAAGGAGGCACTTGAAGAAAAATGGGCTGCATGGTCGAGTCGCTGAAAGAAAGCCATTACTGTGCAAATGCCACAAAGTATCACACCTACAACACGCCAAACAGCACAGAGACAAGCCTCCAAACTTCTGGAACAAGATAATTTAGAGTGATGGGACTAAAATCAAACTTTTTGGACACAACCATAAATGTTACATTTGGAGAGGTGTCAACAAGACCTATGATGAAAGGAACACCATTCGTACTGTAAAGCACAAAGGTGGATTTCTGATGATGTGGGGATGAGTAAGTGACAAAGGCACAGGAGACTTGGTCAATGTTGATGGTAATATGAATGCAGCACATTGTCAGTAAATACTGGAGGCGAATTTGCACTCATCAGCCCGGAGACTGCGCATGGCACGTACTTGGATGTTCCATCATGACAATGATCTGGAGATACAGATCAGGCCGCTGTATAGAGAGAACGCACACCACAGTGCTCCCTACCATCCCCGCTCATCTGAGCCATCTGACTTCAAGGAGCATCCGTGCCACCACCACCAGGACTCCACACCCAGCCCTCACCACCGGGGAGCCCAAAAATCAGCACAACCCTACAGTACCATTGTCAACCATGGGGAAAACTACTATTAAAACCCCTCGAGCACAATCTAAACCCACTAACTCTATCACTCAAGCGGACGTGGATAAATTCCTGAAAAAACAGTCTGCCCTTTCTGACCTTCCCAAACTCCCTAAACGTACAACCCCTTTCATGGAGGATGACTTTGACTCCGAGGCTGAGAGTGACTCTGACACCGAAGGACTAACAAGGGACAACAAGGTCACTTCCTCTTTCATAAAAAGGATCCTAAGTGCTAGAACCAATAAGTAAAGAACTATCTGAGATCAAACAGGACTTAGCACAACAGGGACAAAGGCTGAAAACAGTGGAACGCAGCCAAACGACCATAACACAGCATACTAACGACCTACTTGACTGCTTGAGCAACCACGAAAATCAGTTACATGCCATTCATTCCACTCTCGAGGACCACGAAAGCCGTGAGCGAAGAAACAACATATGCATAAAAGGCCTATTGGCTCCCCTCTATAGAGATACGGGGGGGGGGCAGTTTGGGGGACATGCACGGAGCTCGGAGGAGCCCGTGGCATGGGGGCATTGTAGGTGTAGCCCACCTGAGTGGGCGTCCGGTCTCTAGGGGGACTAAGCCCCCCCTAGAGACCTCAACCTTTCTTTTATTTATTAAATTACAATCTTTAGAAGACAAAGAACAGTTTGCTAATGCCGGCAATAGCCGGGATCAGCAAACTATGCAGTTGCCGGATGGCTCAGGATTACACATCCTGAGCCATCCGGTTACTGCAGTGCGGTATTCTGCACACATTTTTGCAAAAAAATGTGTGTGAACGGTATTGCGTTCACCGCATCTGGATCTGGATGCGGTGAATGCAATTCACGTTTTAAATGTGACCCCAGCCATAATGTCCCTTTATATAGATATATATAAATGCTTGGAAGATCTTACATTTATACTGAAATGTCCGACTTGTGTTTTGACCCACATAGGGCTTCTGCGAGACCAATTATAACACAATTCTGCTACATCTACTCAGTGATTGGTATTGACTCTGAATACTATTGAATTGTTTTTTCTGACCAACATAATCTCGGTTCATATAAGCATATTACAACTCTACTATGTCTATATTGTCAACCTGCGGTCATCATCCACTCTTGTAATCTGATGTATATATATTTTGGACACTAAGTTATGGTGATTTTACATAGACTATGCACTGGCCTTTGCCTTTGCAAATCCCACAGGAGAGTTTCTCCTTAGATTAATCTATTTATATAGTATTTTTATATTTGTTTTATTAGGTCATTCTCATTGCATTTTTGCCCATAGACGTTTTTTACCCCTGCGTATCCTTTTCTGATGACTATAGTTATGAACTTCTATTGATACAACAAAATACACGTATTTGCTTTCATCAACTAACTTTTTTCATTTGATTAAAAGAGCAGATCTTCATTTAATTGCAGGCACACGCTGAGAAATATGTCCTGATTACCGGCACATGCAGCCTTAACTGCAGATGCGTGCCATCGTTTAGAACCAGCAACATTGCATCATTAACTAGCTTCTCTTTATGACTAGCATGCGTATCCCCTGACTTCTTAACCGCAGGCGCGCGCCAACAATTACATTTAGAAACACTGTATCACTGACTGGTTTGACTTGATCACTGGCGTGCGCAGGCTATTTCTTGTAGTTCTATGAATCTAATGTGCCTCTCTGCAATTGTCTCTGGCATAATTCCTGTAATCACATACATTTTTTCACTCAGAGATTTTCACACCCACTCTTACAGCCTGGTGGGCTTAATAGTATGTTTGAGATGTTGTCATGCTATATTCAATCAACAAGAACCAGTTCTAATCCTCAATGAGACTTGTGACCGTATAAATATCTCCAATGAACATGAATTTATTTATTTTAAACCAAATATATTTATTTCAAACCAAATGGATACATATTCATTAAGTTTGTTTTATGCTCTTTTATAATTTGTAATATCCTCTTTAGACATAACGATGTCTTGACTCGTTTTAATGGCCCCTTTTCGATTTTAATTGTTTTTTCTTTCCTTTTATGAAATAATTGACTCCTACCAATTTTTTATAGATAAACTGAATTTTATTAAAATAAGAATTTTATTAAAATATTTTTTTAACACATACATTTATATATATTCATATATTTTTTCATATACGGTATTTATTAAATCTATCTATATTTTTTTTCTTCTTGTTGCTCATTAAACACAGACAATTTAGCACGGCACATATATGATTGGGTATTTCCAATATTGATTATCCCCTCTATTTTCTCGGTGTAGCCCCATTTTCATCATTAGCTTTGTATATTTCCTTCACTGATAAAAAATATATCCATATGTCACAAATATAGCAAGTCTAAGATATTTCCTATTTTCCCATTTTTTATGATATTCTTTCTGCAGATTTGACTACAACATTTTTTGAGTTTCTAATTTATTCCAGTTCTATAATTCTTAAAACACTTTGATCTGCTAAAGAATATATAACACACCAGGCAGAAAGACTGCAATATGGAGCACACATCACCATTTATATATTTTTTTCCGTGAGTTTGATTCCACATAAAGAACCTTTCCGTCACTATTCACCACATATTTCTTTATATGTTTGTGAGTTTTGTCTTGATTTTTATATATATTATTATTTTATATGATGTGCACACTTTATGGATATCACCCACTGTGATTTGCTCCTGTAAAACTTTTATTAGCTGTTACAGTACTTTCTTTTGTAAACAATGTGACGTCATGTCTAGATCCTCCCTTCATGCTGATGCAATTTCAATTCTGTTTTTGGCGCCTTTTTTCTTTTTAATGTAAAACTAGAAGAAAAGTAGAAAAGCGCACATAGGGTCTTATCCGGGTGTAACCGGGGTGTTGTATTGTGTGCTGTTGCACTAACCTTATGTTGTTGTGAGAGTCACAACAACTATTGAAGCATAAGCCGGCTTGCAGCACTCCGCCCAAGGGAAACAGGTTAAAGCATTAGATAAAAGGTGGTAATTCGTGCGCTGCCGTCTGTCCGTTGGTTCCAAGAAATCCAAGGAATCACAAGATGTTAAAAGTAATACCTTTAATGTCTAATTCTTACGCGTTTCGTGGTACTTCAGACCACTTCATCAGAGATCCACAAGGTTTACTTAATTACTTTTTTACTACCTTTACTTTACTTTATTACTTTTAACATCTTGTGATTCCTTAGATTTCCTTCGGAAAGCCTCTTCTGCCCCGATCGCTAAGTCCTGCGCGTTCATGCTCTGCGATTTGAGCATGCGCACTAGCTGGAACGCTCCTGTAAATCGCGTGCTTACCGCGCGATGTCCTGCGCGCTCACGCTTTGCGATTTGGGCATGCGCGCTTGCTGGAACGCTCCTGTGAAACGCACGCCTGCCATGTCATCCCTCGTGGTGGGAGGTGGCTAGGGGGCGGATCGAGGGAGGACTATATCACGGTCTTTAGGCTCGGCGGCCAGTTACTACTCAGCCAGGGAGGTGACACCACAGCAACACTGCCTGGAGAGAGGCCCCTGACAGTCTGTAACCCTTGATGTATCAAGACAGATAGGAGAAGAGGTAAATAATGCTGGTCTTCCTTACTATATAGACGAAGTATGGTGTCTTGATGCAGTATGGTAAAACTAAATATTGTTTTGCTGCAGGTATCTGAACAAAAAAGAGGGGATTGTTTTCCTATACCCATACCTATTATCTTCTATGGAGATGTACCTCAAAATAACTGATAGAAGGTAATATCCATTCAATGCGATTTATAATGCGAGTTGAGAGTAAACAAGCATTGAAAAACTCTCTCTCCCCTTGACAGATAACCAACGAACTAATATTATACACCAAACTATTAAAATAGAGGTATGCTAGGAGGAATCTCCCATGATACCACAGAGGAGGTTAGTGTGTGTCTATCTTTCCATATAGATGATCCTTTGAATGTAGTCCTAATACCCACTGCCTTACAGGGATCCTTTAAACACAGTCTGATGAACAAGGACATTGAAACACTGTTTTACCACTGATGACCGGACATACGTGAGTGCATGCTACTCCACACTGTTTATCATGGTGTGGTTCATATACTCACTTTTTGTACCCCTTATGTTATAGTGTCCTCAGAGCTACAAAGTGTTTAATCAGGTTACCCTTTACCACTGGGACAGGCAACAACAGACTTTGTTGGTGGGTCTCCTTTTTGTTATGATATTATAATAATAACTTATTGACAACACTGGGTGTGCTAATATTAAAGATAGCTATGACACTCATAGTGGGTAATAGGGGCCGAATATCTTCCATCTGAACATATAATAGATATCTGAAAACTATGTTTTTTCAGATGACGGTGGCTCCTTATCCAACATACGGATTCATGACAGATATCATTCAGATGAGGATCCTTATTTAAAGACGGGTCTTCCAGTACTACGGGAAAAAGGGTTACTATACCAAGACGAACTGAATTGTATACTTGAGAAGAAAGATCCAAACCACAGTGCCCCTGACGAGTCCCTGGTTGAACAACAGGAGACGAAACGCGTAGGGCTGGATTGTACCACACTGATGGATCACTAACTTTATACATGTATCGTACCACCATCTAGGACTTTTTGACAATGAATATTGTGCAGACCTACTGACCGTGTTAGGCAAGACCTGTCTACACAATACTGGAGATTGCATCGGGGGGTTTGTGGAGACAAAATGTGTCCACCTTCACTCTGAGCAATTACTCCAAATTGACCGAACAAGAGGGTGGGTTTGCCTTCATTTATACCTTGTCATCAACCTAAGATAAGTGGGACCTTTTTCTTTACTATTTTCCTAGGTGAGCGTTGTTTTTTGGTGTGTTGTTATCACAATTCACTTGTAAACACTGGTCCACACAGGATTTTTAAACGTGATTAAAAAGCTAGAAACGGCGAAACACTATATAAATAAATAATAATAATAATAATAATAGTCTTGGAGCAGCAGCGCGGACACTGAGGCACTTCGTCCAAGAATCTACAACCATAAAAAAGATGCTTCTACTCAAGCCTTTTACTGACATTCTAGTACAAAAAAGCTTTCGCTTCCTCTGGTTGTTTCCTTTCGGTATATTCGTAACAGCCGGGGAAAAGAAACTAACTGCCAGAACATCGGCAGACATTAAAGAAGCTTGTAAAAGACTGGACATTACCCTGACAACATACCCTGACCTGGAAGCTTTCCACACAGCGTCTCTCCAACAACCTCTCCAAAATCCACCTCCTTGGTACCTTGTAGAGACGCCGAAATCCCAACGGCTGAGAAAGAAGCTGGCCAAAACACCACCCCAAAGGGACGGAGTGTAAACGACATGAAATATCCAGCCATAGGCTCGACTGCCTACCACTCTTCTACTGACTGACGGTTCACCTTGGATTTGCTGAAAGCCCACATCAACCATCGCCGCGAGTCAACCTAAACTACAACTCGCATATTAACAACTAACACTCCTTGCTCAAGTAACAACCCTCCCCCCAACCTCTTTTCCCCCTCCCTTCCACATCCCATCCCTCCCCCATCCCCCTTTTTCTATTCCTTCCCTACCACAGACTACACCCCACTGTATTGCACTGACGGTTATGCAAAAAAAAAAAAAAATCATCCTGCTGGATGCAAGATGCCACACCCTGCCTTTTCTGACGAAAAAGCTCAGAAATAACCACTCCGCTAACTTTACTATACAATGTTAAGTTTGTTTTTTCAGTTATTCTTATTGTTTGAATTAAATCCAAGCCAAGTTTAAAACAAGCTTTAAACTATGTAAAATCTTAGACACCAAAAGTGAACCTGCAACTCTCCCTCCTCCCCCCCTTAATTCTTTATCCCTCTCTTCCTCATTCCCAACCTACCCCCCCTAGTCCCCTATCCCTTTACTCTACATTCCCAACCTACCCCCCCACCCTACCCCCCACCCAACTAAGTTAGCAGGTAACACTATCTACTGTAGGACAAACAATGTTAATAACCCCTAATGATCTGCAGCATTGTGAGCTAATTGATGGACATGTTATACAACATTGAGTTAAACTTGTTACTAATGTCTTTCTCTTGCTTTCCATTCCTCTTTTTCCCCCCTCTGCCATCCCACCTATCTCGCTCCCCTCCTGCGCTTCCCATCCCGGACAAGAGGATGCAACCGAGAAAACACAATATTCTTGACCCACCCCTAAGATACTACCTTCACACGATGGACCCACAACATAAGGTATTCACCTTTGCAACACTTAATGCCAATGGCTTAAATTCCCTATTCCCAGGCGAAATACATTAGACCTGCTAAAAAAACATAAGGCGGATGTTCTATTAATACAGGAAACTCACTTCCTACCCACAAAACTACCCAATTTTGAATGTGTGCATTATGATACTTGGTTTCACGCCACCTCCCCACAAGCCAAATCTAGAAGAGTTTCGATAGCGATAGCGAAGGGAATCCCCTTCCAAATCAGGGAACAACTTATATATACAAACGGTCGCTTCATTTTTATCAAAGGACTTTTAGCTGGCAACCTGGTTACAATTTTCTGTCTATACGCCTCTAACAAAAAGCTCCTAAAATGGCTTTCATCGACTTTGAGGAAGATTGGAGATTTTCAAGACCATAATGTTGCACTCAAACCTTTGATCGACACCACGAAAAAGAAAAGTGTGTTCTCGCAAACAGATCTTGATAGGATTAAGGTCCAACTCTGAGCCCTACAATTACTAGACGCCTGGAGGTATTTACACCTCAAGGACCATAATTACACTTTTCACTCCCATCCGCACAAATCTTACCACAGACTTGACTACCTACTCATTCCCAAGAATACCCTCCCTAAAGCACGATCAACAACAATAATGCCCTACATATTCTCTGACCACTCTTTGGTGATACTGGAGATGACGTTACAACAATCCTTTCCCTCTTGTAGATCATGGCAACTCGACGGGTCGGTATTGAGCAACCCCACCAAACACTTACGCACAGCCAAGGTGCTGAATCAGTACTTTGAACAAAACGACGACGGGGGGTTTCGGCATCGACTCTATGGGAAGCCCATGAATCGGTGGTCAGGGGAGAATTCATCTCGATCACTGCATACATCCATAAACAAAAACAACTACAGATTAACTCGTGCTATGCTGAAATTTCTCAACTAGAAACAAAACACAAGAAACTGATCACCCCTCAAATTCTTGCCCATAAAACGGAACAACTCAGGTGAGATCTGCGAAATGGTATGCCTCCTGACACACTAGAATGTATGTGCACGGAGACAAGGCCTCTAAACTAATGCTATCCAGAATTAGACAACGCCAAGCTCGCACATATATTCATTCAATTAAAAACCCAGGGGGCCACTGTACAACCAACTATGATCAAATAGAACTAGAATTCCTGAACTATTATAAACAACTACAGTTGTGGCCAAAAGCATTGACACCCCTGCAATTCTGTCAGATAATACTCAGTTTCACCCTGAAAATGATTGCAATCACAAATTCTTTGGTATTATTATCTTCATTTAATTTGTCTTCAATTAAAAAACAAAAAACACAAAAGAGAATAAAGGAAAAAGCAAAACATTGATCATTTAACAGAAAACTCCAAAAATGGGCCAGACAAAAGTATTGGCACCCTCAGCCTAATACTTGGTTGCACAACCTTTAGCCAAAATAACTGCGATCAACTGCTTCCGGTAACTATCAATGAGTTTCTTACAATGCTCTGCTGGAATTTTACACCATTCTTCTTTGGCAAACTGCTCCAGGTCCCTGATATTTGAAGGGTGCCTTCTCCAAACTGCCATTTTTAGATCTCTCCACAGGTGTTCTATGGGATTCAGGTCTGGACTCATTGCTGGCCACCTTAGAAGTCTCCAGTGCTTTCTCTCAAACCATTTTCTAGTGCTTTTTGAAGTGTGTTTTGGGTCATTGTCCTGTTTGAAGACCCATGACCTTTGAGGGAGACCCAGCTTTCTCACACTGGACCCTACATTATGCTGCAAAATTTGTTGGTAGTCTTCAGACTTCATAATGAAATGCACACGGTCAAGCAGTCCAGTGCCAGAGGCAGCAAAGAAGCTCCAAAACATCAGGGAACCTCCGCCATGTTTGACTGTAGGGACCGTGTTCTTTTCTTTGAATGCCTCTTTTTTCTCCTGTAAATGTTGATGCCTTTGTCCGAAAATCTCTACTTTTGTCTCATCTGACCAGATAACATTCTTCCAAAACGTTTTAGGCTTTCTCAGGTAAGTTTTGGCAAACTCCAGCCAGGCTTTTTTTATGTCTCGGGGTAAGAAGTGGGGTCTTCCTGGGTATCCTACCACACAGTCCCTTTTCATTCAGACGCCGACTGATAGTACGGGTTGACACTGTTGTACCCTCGGACTGAAGGGCAGCTTGAACTTGTTTGGATGTTAGTCGAGGTTTTTTATCCACCATCCGCACAATCTTGCGTTGAAATCTCTCGTCAATTTTTCTTTTCAGTCCACATCTTGGGAGGTTAGCCACAGTGCCATGGGCTTTAAACTTCTTGATGACACTGCACACGGTAGACACAGGAACATTCAGGTCTTTGGAGATGGACTTGTAGCCTTGACATTGCTCATGCTTGCTCACAATTTGGTTTCTCAAGTCCTCAGACAGTTCTTTGGTCTTCTTTCTTTTCTCTATGCTCAATGTGGTACACACAAGGACACAGGACAGAGGTTGAGTCAACTTCAATCCATGTCAACTCGCTGCAAGTGTGATTTAGTTATTGCCAACACCTGTTAGGTGCCACAGGTAAGTTACAGGTGCTGTTAATTACACAAATTAGAGAAGCATCACATGATTTTTCTAAGAGTGCCAATACTTTTGTCCACCCCCTTTTTTATGTTTGGTGTGGAATTATATCCAATTTGGCTTTAGGACAATTCTTTTTGTGTTTTTACATTGAAGACAAATTAAATGAAGATAATAATACCAAAGAATTTGTGATTGCAATCATTTTCAGGAAGAAACTGAGTATTATCTGACAAAATTGCAGGGATGTCAATACTTTTGGCCACAACTGCATATAATCTACACCTGGATGAAAATAACCAAGAAAAAAAGGTTAGGAGAAAAAAAATTAAATCCTTCCTATCCCGACTAAATCTCCAAAGCTTCAAACCACAACAACAAAAATAACTCAACAAACCCTTCCGATTAGACGAACTCCAGTCTGCCCTGTCAAAGTGCCCCCCTGGCAAACCACGCCCTTTTAAAAATGTACACCAACCCGACCGCGCGTATCGCCATAAACGGCTCCCTGACAGACACGTTTACCATTCATAATGGCACAAGACAAGGCTGCCCATTATCCCCACTACTGTTCATTTTAGCGATGGAACCCTTGCTGTCCGACATCCAACTCAATAAAGATGTGCATGGCATCTTAATGGAGGGACACATCACAAAACTGCCTTTGCAGATGATTTACTCATGCTCTTGTCTAACCCCTGTGAGGCACCGCCGGCATGATCCTCATGGCCGGGGCGCATCACATGCAGGATCAGGGTATGATCCTGTTTACACTGGCTGGTTTGACTGTGATGATACTGTGTGAATCAACCTGAACACAATGAGGTTTAAAGGGACTAGTGAGTTGCTCATGAGATCAAGGAAGCCATGAGGAAAAGGAAGTAATGAGTGATTGCTGACAGCCCAGGTGGGTGTGTCAGGTGGATGTGTCCGGAGGAATAGCAGCCCAGCTGGGTGACTCAGTGTGGGTGTGGCCGGCGCGATAAGAGTCAGCCAGCTGAGGGATTGGGAGATCCATTCTCAGCCAGACATCAGCCTGAGAGGATGTGGGCTGATTACCAGCCTGAGAGCTGAGCAGAGCCAGTCTGTGTGAGGGACTGGGAGTGCGAGTCCATGCCGCCATGTTGAAATGATGAAGGGAGCATGCTAGCTCCATACCGGTGCCCAGGACCAGGGTCGTGACAGCACCTAGGGTGGGGAAGCCGTGGCTGACCTGTTGGACGCTGGACTGGGCATGCGAGGAAACATGTCCAGGACGGAGCCTGTGAGAGGCTTGGCCAACCCGTTACCCAGGTAGCGAGACCCGGATCCGTGCCCGGTAAGACAGCGGTTCCCGTGTAACGGAGTAAGCTGTGTGTGATTAATGCCAGGCGGGCATAACCGCTATTGGGTCCGACTAGGCAATCGGTAAAGGACCCGTTGATGTATGTAGGGGCTTAGGCAATTGCCCTGAATGTAAGATGATGACCTATGTAAGAACATTGTATAATAATGTGGGGAGAAAGTGGCCCAGCCAGTATGGATGATCTTGGAGGCGTTCCGTCCCTGTGGGACGAGAGGGAGGCTTGCCCTGCTGCTTGCAGAGGGTACCCGTCCCTCATCCACGGCCTCTAATGGTGTGGGTGTGCCTGTGGTGCCAGACACAGGGGTAATAGGGCTCCTAGTAGGTAACGGATGAGTTTCCCGGGTACTAAGGTTTGCCAATCCCTGTAATGGACCATGGAGGAGCCACAGTCCATGGATGATGGGCTGTGAGCGTGTGGAAGGATGCGTGTGATCCATGGACGTTTGATGATGGATCACATACAGTATGTAAGGACCCGGTCAGGCAGGAATCCTGACTATGGGTTAATGGTATATCATCATGCTGGGTGACTAAAGCCGGGCGGCAGGTACCGCCATTGGGACCCACAGGGCCCGTTGAGGCGTAGGTAACGAAGGTCAGAAGCAGGGGTTCAAAAGGGCTCCTAGAGTGGGGACACCATGGTTGAACCAGGTGGACTCTGACCGGGAAGTAGGCGGAGATACATCCAGGAAGGAGCCCCTTGGGGATACATGACATACCCGGTACTCAGGTTGCTCAATCCCTGTTATGAACCCGGAGGGGTCATCGTCGAAGTATAACAAATGTAGTTATTATAAATGTACTGTAAGATGTGTAAGTAGGCCGGAGGCCGTAGCCACCACGGAGCAGGTGTTAGAGCTCCAATGGGAAGAGAGTTGTGGTTACAGGTCCCAGGTTATTGTGAATGTATATGTGCAATGTTCTATGTAATGTATGATGTATTTATGTAAAGTGTTTATAACCAATGTGATATGTGTCCAACATGCTACCCGGGTTATGTTATTATATGTGAAAAATAAACGGGTAGACATTGGTTAAACTTAAAAACACTGTGTTTTGTCGTTATGCAAGCGGGTTCCCCGGTTGCTACCTCACACCCCCTAAAGAGATTCCCAGCCTTAATACATATTTATAACAAATACAGCGCACTTTCCAGCTTCAAAATAAGCGCGTCAAAATCTGAAGCCCTCGACCTGAATGTACCACCAATAACCTGTCCAAACTGAAAACATTATACACGTTTTCATGGTCAAAAACTTACATTACCTATTTAGGTTTAAAAATAAGCAGATCTCATAGAGATCTTCTATCACTTAATTACTACCCCTTGTTAGACAAAGTAAAAGCTACCATGAAAACCTGGCGCGATCCCTTCCTGTCTTGGAAGATCCTAGATCCTAATTAAAAATTCACCTCTTCTTCATGCTCCCTATACAGGTCCCTAATGCCTACTTGGGGAAGATCAACTCTTTAATTTTTAATTATATCTGGAAAAACACAAAACATCGCACCAACTCCAGCAGCCTGACACTCCCAAGAGCACAGGGAGGAATGAGTGCACCAGACATCAAAACTTACTACTACTCAGGGGTCCTATCCCATTCAGTCATCATCATACGGAACTCCAGAAACAAATTATGGGTTGACTTAGAAAACAAACTATCATCCCAACCCCTTAGATCGCTATTACTTACACACACAAATGACACCCCATATCCAACTCAAAGTAATCCCATTACCCGAACAATGCTCTATGTATGGTCTAATACACACAAATACTTAACACCTCCATCATCCCCCCTCCTCACACTACTTTATGTTTTGGCAAGAACAGATCAAGTTCAAAGTCCTGGAGGAACGCACACCAGACGACTCGCAAACATTGCAATAGACCTGATGTTTGTAGATGGAGCTTTACTTCTGTTACCAGACCTACAGAAAAATACTGGGCCTTGAGAATTTCAATTTTCTTCAATACAAAACATTACGGACAGTACTCCACAAAATACAGTACGGCATAGCACTGTCACGTAAACCCACACCGTTTAAAGTATTATGCGCCAAAACGTCCAAACCCACAAAGGTCCTCTCCACGATCTATCAGACCATACTAGTTGGCAACCTGTGTCTAAAAAGAGCACATATTGCCAACTGGGAATGAGATCTGGGATACCAATTCACAAAAGCACAAGTACTCCATATCTATGTCCACTCACACCGCCCTACGAAATGTGTAAAAAACCCAAGAAAACTCCTTTAAGATAGTTACACGCTGGTACACCACACCACAACAAACAAACATTTGGCGAGTGGACGCGCAAACTGGCTGTTGGAGATGTGGGAGTGACATCGGAGACTACCTCCACCTGTGGTGGCAATGCCTGACTCTAAGTACCTTTTGGAAAATGACAGAGGGTCTGATCTATGACATAACAGGTCTCAAAATGACACTCTCACCAGAAATTGTGCTTCTAAACCTTCCTAACAATTATAAGAACTCAGCAATAATCTATAATGTCCTAGCCGCAGCAAAATTACTTATACAGTGTTGGCCAAAAGTATTGACACCCATGCAATTCTGTCAGATAATACTGAGTTTCTTCCTGAAAATGATTGCAAGCATGAATTCTTTGGTATTATCTTCATTTAATTTGTCTTCAATGACAAAAACACAAAAAGAATTGTCCTAAAGCCAAATTGGATATAATTCCACACCAAACATAAAAAAGGGGGTGGACAAAAGTATTGACACTGTTAGAAAAATCATGTGATGCTTCTCTAATTTGTGTAATTAACAGCACCTGTAACTTACCTGTGGCACCTAACAGGCGTTGGCAATAACTAAATCACACTTCCAGCCAGTTGACATGGATTAAAGTTGACTCAACCTCTGTCCTGTGTCCTTGTGTGTACTACATTGAGCTTGGAGAAAAGAAAGAAGACCAAAGAACTGTCTGAGGACTTGAGAAACCAAATTGTGAGGAAGCATGAGCAATCTCAAGGATACAAGTCCATCTCCAAAGACCTGAATGTTCCTGTGTCTACCGTGCGCAGTGTCATCAAGAAGTGGCACTGTGGCTAACTTCCCTAGTTGTGGACGGAAAAGAAAAATTGACAAGAGATTTCAGCGCAAAGTAGGAGACTCAGGAAGACCCCACTTCTTACCCCGAGACATAAAAAAGCCAGGCTGAAGTTTGCCAAAACTTACCTGAGAAAGCCTAAAACGTTTTGGAAGAATGTTCTCTCTTTTTGGGCAAAGGCATCAACATAGAGTTTACAGGAGAAAAAAAAGAGACATTCAAAGAAAAGAACACGGTCCCTACAGTCAAACATGGCGGATGTTCCCTGATGTTTTGGGGTTGCTTTGCTGCCTCTGGCACTGGACTGCTTGACCGTGTGCATTTCATTATGAAGTCTGAAGACTACTAACAAATTTTGCAGCATAATGTAGGGCCCAGTGTGAGAAAGCTAGGTCTCCCTCAGAGGTCATGGGTCTTCCAGCAGGACAATGACCCAAAACACACTTCAAAAAGCACTAGAAAATGGTTTGAGAGAAAGCACTGGAGACTTCTAAGGTGGCCAGCAATGAGTCCAGACCTGAATCCTATAGAACACCTGTGGAGAGATCTAAAAATGGCAGTTTGGAGAAGGCACCCTTCAAATATCAGGGACCTAAAGCAGTTTGCCAAAGAAAAATGGTCTAAAATTCCAGCAGAGCATTGTAAGAAACTCATTGATTGTTACCGGAAGCGGTTGATCGCAGTTATTTTGTCTAAAGGTTGTGCAACCAAGTATTAGGCTGAGGGTGCCAATACTTTTGGAGTTTGGTGTGAAATTATCAATGTTTTGCTTTTTGCTTCATTCTCTTTTGTGATTTTTCTCTTAAGACAAATTAAATGAAGATAATAATACCAAAGAATTTGTGATTGCAATCATTTTCAGGAAGAAACCTAGTATTATCTGACAGAATTGCAGGGGTGTCAATACTCTTGGCCAACACTGTACCAGCCTTCTGGAGATCAACTCAAATACCCATCCTCCAACTACTCATGGATAAAACCAACCAACTCTATAGTATGGCGGAAATAATTGCTGAAGTGAATCACACACAAACGTCCTTTAGACACCATTGGCTACCCGGGCTGCTTTACAGAAACAACCTCTTACCGAAACAAACCTAATCGTAACTCAACATACCACCGTGCCTTGACTGAACATGCGCACCCTCGCAACCCTCTTCCCTTTTGCCCTGCCCTACCTCATTTCTCCCCCCCCCCCCTTTTCCTCTTTCTCTCTGAAACTTTCTCTTAAACTTTGATGTTTATTACTACGTTACTGTATTTTTTAGTTATAGAGTCTAGAGGTCACTTGTTCATAGACTTCTTGAAAAATCGATGCTGAATACCTCTATACTTGCTTAGTATCGCTACCATTACCTGTACCTTTCATTGTAAAACAATAAAAAGAATTTTTGAAATCAAATGACAATGATCCGAAACACAAGGCCAAGTTGACTCGTTATTGGCTACAACAGAACAAACTGAAGGATCTGAAGTGGCCATCTCAGTCTATCATTGAACCATTTTAGAGAGAACTCAAGCTCTCAGTTAATGCAAGAAAGCCCAGGAAATTACAGGAACTGGAGGCTTTTTACCAATAAGAATGGGCAACTTTACCATCTGAGAAAATAAAGAGCTTCATCCACAACTACCTCAAAAGACTTCAAGCTGTCATTAATGTTAGACAAGGCAATAGATGGTATTATAAACAAGGATATGTGAAATTTTGATCAGGGTCATTTGGATGTTTTTGGTTGTTATTATGATTAAAAAAGAGAAAACACAGTAGTTTGCATTTAATGACTCCACCCAGCCACTAACCATGAGTAGAAAAAAAGTTTTTTTTACCATTCACATTCTCTGAAAAAAGGCCAAGAAAGCAAACTTTTCAGTACAACTGTATTTCCCCCATGCTAGTATATAGTGGCATTTTAAAGTTTGGGCACTCCTGGTCAAAATTCCTGTTATTGTGAACAATTAAGGAAGTTGAAGATGAATTGCCTTTGAGACATAAAGTTAAAGATTAGAGATGAGCGAGTATGCTTGTCACTACTCGGTACTCGCACGAATATCTCGGTACTCGGGGTACTCGGCGAGTACCGATTAATCTCGCGATACTCTTGCTATGCTCGGGGTCCACCTCCCTGCATGTTGGCGCTCTTTTCAGAGTCAGCCCGCAAGCAGGGATTGGCTGACAGACACTGTAATTCCACAGCCATGTTAGTTGTGGCATTACAGTGATTGGCTGACCGCACAGCGTGAACAGGTCTTTATAAGGCCTGACCGCGCTGTGCTCGTCACTCTGCGCCATTAGACAGTCAGTGTAGGGAGAGCTGCTACTGATTGAGGGACAGATTTGTGGCCTTTCAGCTAGTGTAGGCACAGGGCTGCCAGTCTAATTACCACAACAGTCCTTCTGAGGACTAATAGATCAGTATACAGGCAGGCAGGGAGGCAGGGTATCTACCAAACTTTGCTGTGCCAGTATACCAGCCTGCATCGCATCTGGGGCTGGTTTCCAGGCTCATCCATCCCAAAAATGTGCTTTTAGGGATTTATTTAGCTCACTATAGGCAGGAGAAGGTTTTAGCTCAAATTAGGGTACACCAAAAGCCTTGTGCTAAAAACCAACTCTTGTCTGCACTAATTTAGCATCTAATTTCTGCTACTGTAGGTTGCAGCGTTAATTAGAGTACACCAAAAGCCTCGTGCTAAAAACCTACTCTTGTCTGCACTAATTTTGCATCTAAGTGCTGCTCCTCTAGGTTGCAGCGTTAATTAGGGTACACCAAAAGCCTCGTGCTAAAAACCTACTCTTGTCTGCACTAATTTTGCATCTAAGTGCTGCTCCTCTAGGTTGCAGCGTTAATTAGGTTACACCAAAAGCCTCGTGCTAAAAACCTACTCTTGTCTGCACTAATTTTGCATCTAAGTGCTGCTCCTCTACGTTGCAGTGTTAATTAGGGTACACCAAAAGCCTCGTGCTAAAAACCTACTCTTGTTTGGACTAATTTTGCATGTAAGTGCTGCTCCTCTAGGTTGCAGCATTAATTAGGGTACACCAAAAGCCTCGTGCTAAAAACCTACTCTTGTCTGCACTAATTTTGCATCTAAGTGCTGCTCCTCTAGGTTGCAGCGTTAATTAGGGTACACCAAAAGCCTCGTGCTTAAAACCTACTCTTGTCTGCACTAATTTTGCATCTAAGTGCTGCTCCTCTAGGTTGCAGCGTTAATTAGGGTACACCAAAAGCCTCGTGCTAAAAACCTACTCTTGTTTGGACTAATTTTGCATGTAAGTGCTGCTCCTCTAGGTTGCAGCGTTAATTAGGGTACACCAAAAGCCTCGTGCTAAAAACCTACTCTTGTCTGCACTAATTTTGCATCTAAGTGCTGCTCCTCTAGGTTGCAGGGTTAATTAGGGTACACCAAAAGCCTCGTGCTAAAAACCTACTCTTGTCTGCACTAATTTTGCATCTAAGTGCTGCTCCTCTAGGTTGCAGCGTTAATTAGGGTACACCAAAAGCCTCGTGCTAAAAACCTACTCTTAGATGCAAAATTAGTGCAGACAAGTGCTGCTCCTCTAGGTTGCAGCGTTAATTAGGGTACACCAAAAGCCTCGTGCTAAAAACCTACTCTTGTCTGCACTAATTTTGCATTTAAGTGCTGCTCCTCTACGTTGCAGCGTTAATTAGGGTACACCAAAAGCCTCGTGCTAAAAACCTACTCTTGTTTAGACTAATTTTGCATGTAAGTGCTGCTCCTCTAGGTTGCAGCGTTAATTAGGGTACACCCAAAAGCCTCGTGCTAAAAACCTACTCTTGTCTGCACTAATTTTGCATCTAAGTGCTGCTCCTCTAGGTTGCAGCGTTAATTAGGGTACACCAAAAGCCTCGTGCTAAAAACCTTCTCTTGTCTGCACTAATTTTGCATCTAAGTGCTGCTCCTCTAGGTTGCAGGGTTAATTAGGGTACACCAAAAGCCTCGTGCTAAAAACCTACTCTTGTCTGCACTAATTTTGCATCTAAGTGCTGCTCCTCTAGGTTGCAGCGTTAATTAGGGTACACCAAAAGCCTCGTGCTAAAAACCTACTCTTGTCTGCACTAATTTTGCATCTAAGTGCTGCTCCTCTAGGTTGCAGGGTTAATTAGGGTACACCAAAAGCCTCGTGCTAAAAACCTACTCTTGTCTGCACTAATTTTGCATCTAAGTGCTGCTCCTCTAGGTTGCAGCATTAATTAGGGTACACCAAAAGCCTCGTGCTAAAAACCTACTCTTGTCTGCACTAATTTTGCATCTAAGTGCTGCTCCTCTAGGTTGCAGCGTTAATTAGGATACACCAAAAGCCTCGTGCTAAAAACCTACTCTTGTCTGCACTAATTTTGCATTTAAGTGCTGCTCCTCTACGTTGCAGCGTTAATTAGGGTACACCAAAAGCCTCGTGCTAAAAACCTACTCTTGTTTAGACTAATTTTGCATGTAAGTGCTGCTCCTGTAGGTTGCAGCGTTAATTAGGGTACACCAAAAGCCTCGTGCTAAAAACCTACTCTTGTCTGCACTAATTTTGCATCTAAGTGCTGCTCCTCTAGGTTGCAGCGTTAATTAGGGTACACCAAAAGCCTCGTGCTAAAAACCTACTCTTGTCTGCACTAATTTTGCATCTAAGTGCTGCTCCTCTAGGTTGCAGCGTTAATTAGGGTACACCCAAAAGCCTCGTGCTAAAAACCTACTCTTGTTTGGACTAATTTTGCATGTAAGTGCTGCTCCTCTAGGTTGCAGCGTTAATTAGGGTACACCAAAAGCCTCGTGCTAAAAACCTTCTCTTGTCTGCACTAATTTTGCATCTAAGTGCTGCTCCTCTAGGTTGCAGGGTTAATTAGGGTACACCAAAAGCCTCGTGCTAAAAACCTACTCTTGTCTGCACTAATTTTGCATCTAAGTGCTGCTCCTCTAGGTTGCAGCGTTAATTAGGGTACACCAAAAGCCTCGTGCTAAAAACCTACTCTTGTCTGCACTAATTTTGCATCTAAGTGCTGCTCCTTTAGGTTGCAGCGTTAATTAGGGTACCCCAAAAGCCTTGTGCTAAAAACCTACTCTTGTCTGCACTAATTTTGCATCTAAGTGCTGCTACTGTCTGTTGCAGCGTTAATTAGGATACACCAAAAGAATCGCTATTGTAGTCAGCGTTTGTGTCTGACTAGTCCACCTGCAGGGCCTTAATTTCAAAACTTAGATGTCAAATTAGTGCAGACAAGAGTACGTTTTTAGCACGACCCTAAGTGCTGCTACTGTCTGTTGCAGCGTAAATTAGGATGATCAGGCACATGGCAGCAAAGCACCCGACTTTGTGGGATGTACAGCAGAGTACAGGAGCATTGTCTGCTGGTGACATAGCTGCGTCTTCCACTGTTATGCGTGCATGCCAATCCCCTGTCCATACTGCAGGCGAAGATGCCTCCTGTCCTTCACCTGTACTTGCACAAGCAGAAGTAGCACCATCATCAGCCACGTCCTTGTCCCAGCTCAGCGTTCAGTTATCCATACCCCAATCTTTGGAACGCAGGCGCAAATACGCTGCCAACGCCCCACATGCCACAGTTCTAAATGCATACATTTCGCGACTGCTTGTGCTGGAAATGTTGCCTTTTAGGCTGGTGGAGACGGAAGCATTCCGCAACCTGATGGCGATGCCTGTCCCACGTTACTCGGTCCCTAGCCGACACTATTTTTCCCGGTGTGCCGTCCCCGCATTACATAAGCACGTGTCCCAAAACATCATACGTGCCCTTAACAACGCAGTTTCAGGCAAAGTCCACCTAACCACGGACACGTGGACAAGTGCTTGCGGGCAGGGCCGGTACATCTCTCTGACGGCACACTGGGTTAATATTGTGGAAGGCTGGACCCAGTCTGACCTTGGGACGAAACACGTCCTTCCGACACCAAGGATTGCAGGCCCTAACTCTGTGGGTGAAACCCTGACTGTGTACAGCTCTGGCACGTCATGCTCCTTAGCCTCCTCCTCTTCCTCCACTTCACCCTCCACACCAGTCCCAAGCTGGAAGCACTGCAGCACTGCCTCGGCTAAGCGGCAACAAGTTGTGCTGAAGCTAATATGCATAGGTGAATAAACCTCACAATGCTGAAGAGTTGTGGACAGCTCTGAAACAGCAGGCAGATCACTGGCTCACGCCGCTGAACCTACAGCCAGGCATGGTCGTGTGTGACAATAGCCGGAACCTTGTGGCAGCTCTGAGGCGAGGTGGGCTGACACATGGTCCATGCGTGGCCCATGTGCTCAACCTCGTGGTTCAGCGGTTTACTAAATCCTACCCGGAGCTGTCTGATCTGTTCGTCAAAGGACGCCGCCTGTGTGCCCATTTCAGAAAGTCACCTACTGCTTCTGCCGGCCTTGCCGGCTTTCAGCGGTGTTTGCAGCTTCCGGCTCACAGACTGGTGTGTGATGTCCCCACCCATTGGAATTCCACACTGCACATGTTGGTCAGAATTTGTGAGCAGAAAAGGGCAGTTGTTGAGTACCAGTATCAACTAGGCCGTCGGTATACGGTTCAAACTCCACACATAAGACCTCAGGAGTGGACATGGATGTCTGACATATGTACCGTCCTCCAAAACTTTGAGGACTCTACCAAGATGGTGAGCGGTGATTACGCCATCATTAGCGTCACCATCCCGCTTCTCTGTCTTCTAAAACTATCTCTGCTCAAAATCAAAGACGATGCATTGCAGGCGGAGCAGGAAGAGTTGCAGCAAGAAACCGTACTGGGTGATTACACATAGCCCAGCCTCATCTCATCCCAACGTGCATTGGAGGACTATGACAAGGAGGAGGAGGATGAAGAAATGGAGCTACTTTCTTTTGGAATTGACGGTAATACATGCACAACCGTCAGACCGTCGGTTGAGCGTGGATGGCCAGAGGACAGGGGAGAGAAGGAGGAGGAGGAGGAGGTCAGCATGGCCAGTCATGCTGTTGGTGAGGACCCAAAAGTCTTGACTGTTAACAGTCTAGTGCACATGGCTGACTTTATGTTATGCTGCCTGTGTCGTGACCCTCGTGTTATCGTGTTACACAATTTTTGGCTTCCCTGACTAGGGAAATAGTACAGCAGACACACTTGCTTACAATGGGCACTTTATTTTAAAAGTCTCTCATGCACGTCTCTATCCAGGGGCATTGAAGTTGCTACGCAATTTGTGGCTTCCCTGACTAGGGGAAATACTACAAAAGACCCACTTGCTTAAAATGGGCACATTATTTAAAAAGGCTCTCATGCATGTTTCTATCCTGGGGCATTGAAGTGCTACACAATTTTTGGCTTCCCTGACTAGGGAAATAGTACAGCAGACATACTTGCTTACAATGGGCACATTATTTAAAAATGCTCTCATGCATGTCTCTATCCAGGGGCATTGAAGTGCTACACAATTTTTGGCTTCCCTGACTAGGGAAATAGTATAGCAGACACACTTGCTTACAATGGACACTTTTTTTTTAAAAAGGCCCTCATGCACGCCTCTATCCAGAGGCATATTGGTGTCTCCCAATTTCTGGCTTCCCTACCTAGGGTATTACTACAAAAGACCCATTTCCTTATAATGGGCACATTATTTAAAGAGGCCTTCATGTACGTCTCTTGCCAGGGGCATGGGAGTGCCACACAATTATTTTTTAAAAAATCTTTCATATAATCCAAAAAACTAACATACACCAACTCTGTCTCACTAGTGGGTATGAGCCCTTAATATTTTTTCCATGAAAATCCGTTTTGGTTTAATTTTGTAACGTTTTCTTGACAGTCTGTAAAAGTGGCGTAATGGTCTGACAAC
Source organism: Allobates femoralis (assembly GCA_033576535.1). NCBI lineage: Eukaryota > Metazoa > Chordata > Amphibia > Anura > Aromobatidae > Allobates > Allobates femoralis. The sequence goes on along the minus strand of JARQOC010000006.1, from coordinate 213,993,227 downwards.
ATTGTTCACAGCAGTGACCTTGGGGTCTGAAATGCTTCAAGGGGTTTTCCCCATGCTGTTCCCATATCTTTTCAGCACTGTCCTGATACTTTTGTGACATTTTTAGGGTTTTTCCATGCTGCTGGGGGTCATGTCAGAAAAATACTCGGGTCTCCCATAGGATAACATTGGGCTCGGTGCTCGGGCCGAGTACACGAGTATCTTGGGATGCTCGGCCCGAGCTTCGAGCACCCGAGCATTTTAGTACTCACTCATCACTATTAAAGATGGCAAATTTTGTTTGCATTTTAGGAAAAAAATATTTTTTTCATGTTTTTCATTTTAAAAATTACAAAAAGGAAAATGGGTTGATGCAAAAATCTGGGCACCCATGTAGATTTGTTTGGTCAGATAACTTTCACCAAGGTTTTAGATCTTAAACTGTTAGGGCCGCTTTACACACACCAACTTCTGTGACCAACTTCTGAACAGATCTCTGGTTGCAGTGAAATCATGGACACATTGCTCCATTTTGTGGCTGTGTACAAATGGAACAATATGTCCATGATTTCAATGCAACCAGAGATCTGTTCAGAAGTTGGTCACAGAAGTTGGTGTGTGTAAAGCGGCCCTTATGGTGGGTTTACACGTTGCGATATCGTTTAGATATCGTAATACAATGGCGCAGGAGCGCGCATTTAGTGCCCGTTTCTCCCTGATCGCATCGGCGGTTTAGACGTCCCGATATCGGGATACAACGTCCCGACGATGTCTACGCCCCCCGACCCAGGAACGACCATTTAACATGGGAGTGAATGGGTGACGTGGCAGTACACATCGGAGTTGGGCTGTCTCACAGGACAATCCGGCTCCAACCGGCATCCGATATCGGGCGGTTGAATAGCACGCTCATTCGACCCCCGATATCGGTTTGCCATCGTTCCTACATCACATTGTACATTCAAACAGTACAATGCAGGAACGATATCGGCTCCAACTCACGAACCACGTGACTTTTGGTCGGAGTTGGACGCCGATATCGCAACGTGTAAACCCACCATTAGAGCTATGCCTTGTTTACAATCATCATCATCAAAAAAGGCCATGTGATGCAAATTTCACAGCTACATAAAAACCCTGCCTCCTTTAACCTTGTGCCAAAAACAGCAACAATAAGTTCCTCTAAGCAGCTACTCAGCACTCTGAAAATTAAACTTCATCTTTTACATTTTGAAGTTAACAGGAAAAAAATAGTTTTGGCACCCAGCATGGCTAGTACCTTGTAGTACCCCCTTTGCTAACTATCAAAGCTTATAAACAGTTTTTGTTGGATTGTCATAATAATCTACTATATAATTGCCTAATCGTGTCTGTCTGAGGCCGAAATCGCGCGCCAGCACTCATTGGTTGCCGCCAATTGCGTGCCGCACAGCTCTCCTCGCAGCCCCCCTGCTCCTCCTGGCGCCTGCTCCTGCTACCCTGCCCATGCTCCCTGTGCCTCCCCGCCCCTCCAGCCCCCCCGCTCCTCCAGGTCCCAGCTCCCCGCAGCCTCCGCTCCTCTAGGTCCCCGCTCCTCTGGGCCCCCACTCCTCCGGCCCCCTGCTCCCCTCGGCCCCCGCTCCTCCACGGTAAAAATGTAAAAATAAAAATAAAAAGGCACAAGCTAGGATAAGTAAACATAAGAGTACCATCAGGAAAGAAATGGTGGAATTGCCTGTCCCTAAGCACTTTAAAGCAGCTGGACACACGGTAAATCAACTAAGCTATAAAATAATAGATGACGTCCCACCGATGAGGAGGGGTGGCGATAGATTGTCGCTATTGAAGAAAAAAGAACTAAGGTGGATATATGAGTTGGGGACTTTGTATCCCAGGGGTTTAAATATGGAGTATGACCAGAGGGGTTGTCTACTTAAATAGAGCTATATGACACCTGATGATGATCTTTGCTGACAACTGTCTGTATGTGTTGTTTTTAACACTGTTTTTAATTTGTCCCCTTATGTAGATCATCATGGATAATAGTGATAAACAGGACCCTACTGATATACTTTGTATTGTGAATTGCTCCAACCTATATAGTGATGCTGTATTTAGTTTTCAGCTATGCCTTAAACGACAACAATATAAGAAATGGAGATACTATGGTTGCTTATTGGTATCTATGCACAGTAAGTGATATGCCCCTTAAGAGATTCGGTCTAATACAATTATTGTTATAATGTATGGAGATAGTGTTGTCAGGGATATGTTTGATACCTCTAGATCTCTCATATGGGATTCCATGTGGAGTTCCATGAGAGCTATGTAACATAAAGGGTTAATAGAGGATAAGATATTCCCTATATAGTGATGTTAAAAGGTATAAGTACAATTATGTATAATATTGGGGTTGAACTGTGCATAAGATACTAATAGACATCACCATGCTCGTATGGGGAATAGTGCAGTGGAATATGATGTGTTTTCTATACCACTGTTATAATAATTGTTTAGCAACTAGTTCTGATCTAAGACAGCGGGGATGTGTGTCTGGTAATGGAGAGGGTTAACAGCAGTATCACTGAGGAGAAGGCGGCGCTATTATTGAACACGAGTGCCGACACTGTGATGTAATGTGGTGCCAGTGTGACCAATCGCGGTGAAGACAGTATTACTGACGTGGCGCCAATACTACCAATCACATTTGGATGTCATTACTGACGCTGCAGAAAGGTGCTCTATCGTTCTCGGACGCTGACGCATGCGTAGTGCAGCCGGCGTTATGAACCAGTGAAGTGGAGATAATGTGGAAGAGTACAGAGAACGTTGTGAGGGATTGGACTATTACCCCAATGGAATACAACGAGAGAGTGGATTGGTGGTTGGTTTCCATGACTATATGTAAACAGAGTATGTGTTTGGCTGTTGCCCTTATTATGGCCACTATGGAGGAGAAACGTGTGAGGAGCATTTTTCATGATTTATGGACATCTTTATGCGATCAGACGAGATTGGGAGATAGGGTAAGGCCTGTGATGTCCTATTTTGTTCATGTCGGATGTTTTAATGATTTATATATATATTTTTTTGTTATGTTTTGATATCTTTTGATACTGATTGGTCTAGAGTAATAAGGGGGAGGGTTTTACACTATATAAAGGAAATGGTGTTATTCTGTGGTGTACTTGATAAAGGACCATGTAAGGTCCGAAACGTCGTACCTTATGATGTGTGGAATAAAGCAAAGTTGAATTAACTACACCCGTGGCATGAGAGGCGCTGTTTCTTTCTTCTTCTACTGATTAATTGAACAAGTTCTGTCAGTCACAGTATGTCAACTACATACAGTTGTGGCCAAAAGTATTGACACACCCTGCAATTCTGTCAGATAATACTCAGTTTCTTCCTGAAAATGATTGCAATCACAAATTCTTTAGTATTATTATCTTCATTTAATTTGTCTTCAATGAAAAAACACAAAAAGAATTGTCTTACAGCCAAATTGGATCTAATTCCACACCAAACACAAAAAAGAGGATGGACAAAAGTATTGGCACTGTTAGAAAAATCATGTGATGCTTCCCTAATTTGTGTAATTAACAGCACCTGTAACTTACCTGTGGAACCTAACAGGTGTTGGCGATAACTAAATCACACTTGCAGCCAGTTGACATGGATTAAATTTGACTCAACCTCTGTCCTGTGTCTTTGTGTACCACATTGAGCATTGAGGAAAGAAAGAAGACCAAAGAACTGTCTGAGGACTTGAGAAACCAAATTGTGAGGAAGCATGAGCAATCTCAAGGCTACAGGTCCATCTCCAAAGACCTGAATGTTCCTGTGTCTACCGTGTGCAATGTCATCAAGAAGTTTAAAGCTCATGGCACTGTGGCTAACCTCCCTAGATGTGGACGGAAAAGAAAAATTGACGAGAGATTTCAACGCAAGATTGTGCGGATGGTGGATAAAGAACCTTGACTAACATCCAAACAAGTTTAAGCTGCCCTGAAGTACGAGGGTACAAGAGTGTCAACCCGTACTATCCGTCCGCGTCTGAATGAAAAGGGACTGTATGGTAGGATACCCAGGAAGACCCCACTTCTTACCCCGAGACATAAAAAAGCCAGACTGGAGTTTGCCAAAACTCACCTGAGAAAGCCTACAAAGTTTTGGAAGAATGTTCTCTGGTCAGATGAGACAAAAGTAGAGCTTTTTGGGCAAAGGCATCAACATAGAGTTTACAGGAGAAAAAAAAAGAGACATTCAAAGAAAAGAACACGGTCCCTACAGTCAAACATGGCGGAGGTTCCCTGATGTTTTGGGGTTGCTTTGCTGCCTCTGGCACTGGACTGCTTGAGCGTGTGCATGGCATTATGAAGTCTGAAGACTACCAACATATTTTGCAGCATAATGTAGGGCTCAGTGTGAGAAAGCTGGGTCTCCCTCAGAGGTCATGGGTCTTCTAGCAGGACAATGACCCAAAACACACTTCAAAAAGCACTAGAAAATGGTTTGAGAGAAAGCACTGGAGACTTCTAAGGTGGTCAGCAATGAGTCCATACCTGAATCCCATAGAACACCTGTGGGGAGATCTAAAAATGGCAGTTTGGAGAAATCACCCTTCAAATATCAGGGACCTGGAGCAGTTTGCCAAAGAAGAATGGTCTAAAACTCCAGCAGAGCATTGTAAGAAACTCATTGATGGTTACTGGAAGCGGTTGATCGCAGTTATTTTGGCTAAAGGTTGTGCAACCAAGTATTAGTCTGAGGGTGCCAATACTTTTGTCTGGCCCATTTTTTGAGTTTTGTGTGAAATGATCAATGGCAGATTCCAAATGGGAAGGACAGGGGGGGGGAGTGGTTCACTCACTTCTCTGAGGATCCCGGTCAGCTGGCTGGATGGCTGGCGTCCATCCTAATATAATAATTTAAGCAAGGAATGCCAGAGACCAAATCTTCTATTTCTCCTTTATTTAGACGTATTTAAAATACAATGGACAGGACTGAACGCTGGACGCGTTTCGGGGAACCCCCTTAATCCTCAGCATATCAAAAGTAAAAACATCATACATGTATATAAACCTTAAACCTGCCCACTGTTCACAAGTGATAAAAGCTAGCAATCATAAAATTAGGAGTCATCTTAACCCTTGTGGTGCCGGATTTGGAGCAAGAAAGGTAAAACCAGATACATTATACATAGAATTTGGTGTGTGAGAGAGGATAAAAGGGAAAAAAACTAATTATAAAGCTACTAGCTGTGAGCCCGATGCAAATGCATCGGGATTCTAGAACGTGCATTAATTTGATTATAGTAGTTATAGCTGTTAGCCTGATGCAAATGCATCGGGTATCTAAAATATGTTTATTGTTTTTTTAAAGATTTTTAAATAATAATCGCATCATCAATAGCAATAATATAAGCCATAGCATTATTATTAGCAGTAATAGCAGTATTAATAGCATTATTAGCAGTATTATGAGCATTAATAACAGTATTAATAGCATTAATAGCATTATTATTAGCATTAATAGCATTATTAATAGCATTAATAGCATTAATAATAGCATTATTAGCATTAATAATAGCATTAATAACAGTATTAATAGCATTAATAGCATTATTATTAGCATTAATAGCATTATTAATAGCATTAATAGGATAATATATTAGCATTAATAGCATTAATAGCCTAATTAATAGATCATTAATAGCATTATTAATAGCATTAATAGCATTATTATTAGCATTAATAGCATTATAAATGGCATTATTAGCATTAATAATAGCATTAATAACAGTATTAATAGCATTAATAGCATTATTATTAGCATTAATAGCATTATTAATAGCATTATTAGCATTAATAATAGCATTAATAACATTATTAATAGCATTAATAGCATTATTATTAGCATTAATAGCATTAATAATAGCATTATTAGCATTAATAATAGCATTGATAACATTATTAATAGCATTAATAGCATTATTATTAGCATTAATAGCATTATTAATAGCATTAATAGGATAAATATTAGCATTAATAGCATTAATAGCCTAATTAATAGCATTAATAGCATTATTAAAAGCATTAATAGCATTATTATTAGCATTAATAGCATTAATAATGGCATTATTAGCATTAATAATAGCATTAATAACAGTATTAATAGCATTAATAGCATTATTATTAGCATTAATAGCATTATTAATAGCATTATTAGCATTAATAATAGCATTAATAACATTATATAATAGCATTAATAGCAGTATTATTAGCATTAATAGCATTATATAATAGCATTATTAGCATTAATAATAGCATTAATAACATTATTAATAGCATTAATAGCATTATTATTAGCATTAATAGCATTATTAATAGCATTAATAGGATAAATATTAGCATTAATAGCATTAATAGCCTAAGTAATAGCATTAATAGCATTATTAATAGCATTAATAGCATTATTATTAGCATTAATAGCATTAATAATGGCATTATTAGCATCAATAATAGCATTAATAACATTATTAATAGCATTAATAGCATTATTATTAGCATTAATAGCATTAATAATGCCATTCATAGGATAAATATTAGCATTAATAGCATTAATAGCATAATTAATAGCATTAATAGCATTATTAATAGCATTAATAGCATTATTATTAGCATTAATAGCATTAGTAGGATAAATATTAGCATTAATAGCATAATTAATAGCATTAATAGCATTATTAATAGCATAATAACATTATTATTAGCATTAATAGCATTAATAAAAGCATTATTAGCATTAATAATAGCATTCATAACATTAGTAATAGCATTAATAGCATTATTATTAGCATGAATAGCATTAATAATAGCATTATTAGCATTAATAATAGCATTAATAGCATTAATAGGATAAATATTAGCATTAAATAGCATTAATAGGATAAATATTAGCATTAATAGCAGAATTAATAGCATTAATAGCATTATTAATAGCATTAATAGCATTATTATTAGCATTAATAGCATTAATAATACCATTAATAGGATAAATATTAGCATTAATAGCATTAATAGCATTATTAATAGCATTAATAGCATTATTATTAGCATAAATAGCATTATTAATAGCATTATTAGCATTAATAATAGCATCAATAACATTATTAATAGCATTAATAGCATTATTATTAGCATTAATAGCATTAATAATAGCATTATTAGCATTAATAATAGCATTAATAACATTATTAATAGCATTAATAGCATTATTATTAGCATTAATAGCATTAATAGCATTATTATTAGCATTAATAGCATTAATAATACCATTAATAAGATAAATATTAGCATTAATAGCATTAATAGCATTAGTAATAGCATTAATAGCATTATTATTAGCATAAATAGCATTAATAATAGCATTATTAGCATTAATAATAGCATTAATAACATTATTAATAGCATTAATAGCATTATTATTAGCATTAATAGCATTAATAATAGCATTATTAGCATTAATAATAGCATTAATAACATTATTAATAGCATTAATAGCATTATTATTAGCATTAATAGCATTAATAATACCATTAATAAGATAAATATTAGCATTAATAGCATTAATAGCATTATTAATAGCATTAATAGCATTATTATTAGCATAAATAGCATTAATAATAGCATTATTAGCATTAATAATAGCATTAATAACATTATTAATAGCATTAATAGCATTATTGTTAGCATTAATAGCATTAATAATAGCATTATTAGCATTAATAATAGCATTAATAACATTATTAATAGCATTATTAGCATTATTATTAGCATTAATAGCATTAATAGCATTATTATTAGCATTAATAAGCATTAATAATGCCATTAATTGGATAAATATTAGCATTGATAGCATTAATAGCATAATTAATAGCATTAATAGCATTATTAATAGCATTAATAGCATTATTATTAGCATTAATAGCATTAATAATAGCATTATTAGCATTAATAATAGCATTAATAACATTATTAATAGCATTAATAGCATTATTATTAGCATTAATAGCATTAATAGCATTATTATTAGCATTAATAGCATTAATAATACCATTAATAAATAAATATTAGCATTAATAGCATTAATAGCATTATTAATAGCATTAATAGCATTATTATTAGCATTAATAGCATTAATAATACCATTAATAGGATAAATATTAGCATTAATAACATTATTAATAGCATTAATAGCATTATTATTAGCATTAATAGCATTAATAATACCATTAATAGGATAAATATTAGCATTAATAGCATTAATAGCATTATTAATAGCATTAATAGCATTATTATTAGCATAAATATCATTAATAATAGCATTATTAGCATTAATAATAGCATTAATAACATTATTAATAGCATTAATAGCATTATTAATAGCATTAATAGCATTATTATTAGCATTAATAGCATTAATAATAGCATTAATTAGCATTAATAATAGCATTAATAACATTATTAATAGCATTAATAGCATTATTATTAGCATTAATAGCATTAATAATACCATATAATAAGATAAATATTAGCATTAATAGCATTAATAGCATTATTAATTAGCATTAAATAGCATTATTATTAGCATAAATAGCATTAATAATAGCATTATTAGCATTATAATAGCATTAATAACATTATTAATAGCATTAATAGCATATAATTAATTAATTAGCTTAATTAAATAGCATTAATAATTATATAGCATTAATAATGACATTATTAGCAATGAATAATAGCATTAATAACATTATTAATAGCATTAATAGCATTATTATTAGACATTAATAGCATTATTATTAGCATTAATAGCATTAATAATACCATTAATAAGATAAATATTAGCATTAATAGAATTAATAGCATTATTAATAGCATTAATAGCATTATTATTAGCATAAATAGCATTAATAATAGCATTATTAGCATTAATAACATTATTAATAGCATTAATAGCATTATTATTAGCATTTATTTATTTTATTATTATTTTTATTTAATTATTTATTATTTTTTATTTATTTTTTTATTATTTTTTAATTATTTTTAAATTATTTTTTTTATTATTTAATTTATTTATTTTTTTAAGTGAGAGTGAGACACAGTTCTCATTCAGGTCCGCAATTTTTTTTTTTTTTTATTATTATTTTTATTTAATTATTTAATATTTATTATTTATTTTATTATTTTTTAATTATTTTTAAATTATTTTTTTTATTATTTAATTTATTTATTTTTTTAAGTGAGAGTGAGACACAGTTCTCATTCAGGTCCGCAGTTTTTTTTATGTTTTTTTATTATTATTTTTATTTAATTATTTAATATTTTTTATTTATTTTTTTATTATTTTTAAATTATTTTTAAATTATTTTTTTTATTATTTAATTAATTTATTTTTTTAAGGGAGAGTGAGACACAGTTCTCATTCAGGTCCGCATTTTTTTTTTTTTTAATTATTATTTTTATTTAATTATTTAATATTTTGTATTTATTTTTTTATTATTTTTTAATTATTTTTAAATTATTATTTTTATTATTTAATTTATTTATTTTTTTAACTCAGAGTGAGACGCAGTTCTCATTCAGGTCCGCCTTTTTTTTTCCCCATTGACATACATTAGCGGTGTGTCGGCGATTTTATGGCCGGCCACCTGGTTCTATTTGTCGGCCCTAAAATCGCGGACACACCGCTAATGCATGTCTATGGGCAGTCAGCTCGAATTCTGATTGGTCGGCGTTCAATCCGAAATCGGGCTGACTGCCCATAGAGATGCATTAGCGGTGTGTCCGCGATTTTAGGGCCGACAAATAGAACCAGGTGGGCGGCCATAAAATCGCCGACACACCGGTAATGTATGTCAATGGGTAAAAAAAAAGGCGGACCTGAATGAGAACTGCGTCTCAGTTTTGAGGGGCTCTTCTGATTGGCTGAGGGCAGTATACCTCGACCAATCAGAAGAGGGCCTGAGATCTCATTGAGGTAGAATGGGGGATTTTTCTTCCATTCTATCTTAATGAGAAGGAAGAGGACGTCGGAGGTGGAAGATCCCCGGGGCCGGACGAAGAGGCGAAGATGGCGGAAATAAGAGAGAAGACCCCCGGGGCCGGAGGAAGAGGACGCCTGGCCGGACGGAGGAGTTGAGGATCGGACGGACGATCAGATGACTTGAAGGGATGTAAGTGATCGACGGGGGCGTTAGGTTAGGGGACAGCGGGGGCTTCGGGTGTAGGGCCTTAGGTGACAGCGGCGTTAGGTTAGGGGACGGCGGGGGCTTAGGGGATAGGCGGCGGGGCTTAGGGGGTATCGGCGGGGTCTAGGATGCTACGGGGCTTAGGGGGTAGGGGCTTAGGGGCTGCTGCGGGGCTTAGGGGGTAGGGCCTTAGGGGCGGCGGTGGCTTAGGGGGTAAACGGCGGGGGCTTAGGATGCTGCGGGTCGGGGGTTAGGTGGTCGCGGCTTAGGGGATAGGGGCTTAGGGGGTATCGGCGGGGGCTTAGGATGCTGCGGGTCGGGGGTTAGGTGGTCGGGGCTGCTGCGGGGCTTAGGGGGTAGGGGCTTAGGGGCGGCGGTGGCTTAGGGGGTAGACGGCGGGGCTTAGGGGGTATCGGCGAAGGGTTATGATGCTGCGGGTCGGGGGTTAGGTGGTCGGGGCTTAGCGGGTGGCGACTTAGGGGTAGGGGCGGCGCACTGAGGGCGGCGGTGGCTTAGGGGTAGACGGCGGGACTTAGGGAGTATCGGCGGGGGGTTAGGTGGTCGCGGCTTAGGGGGTAGACGGCGGGGCTTAGGGAGTATCGGCGGGGGGTTAGGATGCTGCGGGTCGGGGGTTAGCTGGTCGGGGCTTAGCGGGTGGCGACTTAGGGGTAGGGGCGGCGCACTGAGGGGGTGGCTAAGAGCATGGGGCTGTAGTGTACACCGCTATGGTATACTACAGTCCCATGGCCATACGCCTGTCAGGTGTAAAGCGTATGGCCATGGGACTGTAGTATACCATAGCGGTGTAGACTACAGCGCCGGGCGGCGGGGCTTAGGGGGTATCGGCGGGGGGTTAGGATGCTGCGGGTCGGGGGTTAGGTGGTCGGGGCTTAGCGGGTGGCGACTCAGGGGTAGGGGCGGCGCACTGAGGGGGTGGCTAAGAGCATGGGGCTGTAGTGTACACCGCTATGGTATACTACAGTCCCATGGCCATACGCCTGTCAGGTGTAAAGCGTATGGCCATGGGACTGTAGTATACCATAGCGGTGTAGACTACAGCGCCATGCTCTTAGCCAGCCCTGGCTTTGTTAGCGAAGCGACTCGCAATGCCCGCTTCGCGGGCATTGCTTCGCAAGACTGCAACGACTCGCAATGCCCGCTTTGCGGCCACGGGGAGAGTCCAGGAGAAGCAGCTCGCTCGCGCTAACAAAGCCACCGGAAGTTGCGCCGCTCCGACGGAAGTCGCTACGGCAATTATATAATAGATATATTACCTAGTTCTACAAATTTGTTATCATACACTAAACCTGAGTTTTGCTGCAAGGAGAATGTAAATTACCCCATTGTTATAAGTTTAGTTAAACACAGTGTCCATGACAGTAGTGCACATAATGGACAGTCCATGAATTATCAAAGACAAAAAAATGTAGTTTTTATCGTATTTTCTCATACTTTATTTCTTTTAATTATGTATTAATTTATATATTGTTCTTTATTTATCATTATTATTATGATTTTTGTGGTAAGTCGAATTAAATAGACTTTCTCACAAAAATGTATATTCAGATCAAGAGAGCTGTTCATAGTCAATATAATCCGCATTTTCCCCATCCTCCACCATGAGGTATTCATTTGTATACTGTAACGTAACAGCTCGCTGGCGACGTCAGAAAGCACGAGGAGGCAGCTTTGCATAGGTGAGACCAGAAGGGTTTATTTGCTCATAAACCATTCCACAGGGAAAAACACACAGCAAACACAGAATCCTAATCACTTTCCCCCTGTGCCTAAGTCCAACCTCTCTTACATAGCTGGACACCACGCCCCTGGGAGGGTATGTGAGTCCTGGAGCTTTCCCGCCCGGTGCTCCACTTGGAAACGAAAGTCCTGTAGGGCCAAAAACCAACAAGTGACCCTGGCGTTTTTCCCCTTTGAGTCCCTCAATCACCGGAGAGGGGCATGGTCAGACACTAACCGGAACTGTCGCCCCAACAAATAGTAACGTAGTGTGTACACCGCCCACTTTATGGCCAGGCACTCCTTTTCAATTACGGAATAACGCATTTCATTAGGGGACAGTTTCCTGCTCAGGTAGAGGACCGGGTGTTCCTCCCCCTGAATCTCCTGGGACAGTGCATCCGTTTGGAGAACGAATTCCCTCTTGAAGTCGGGAGCGAGCAAGACTGGTCGCCTACAGAGAGCCTCTTTCAATCCCGAAAAGGCAGCTTCCGCCTCCGTCGTCCACTGAGCCATAGACGACTTGGTCCCCTTCAAGAGGTCAGTCAAGGGTGCAGCCATTACAGCAAAGTCAGGGATGAACCGCCTGTAGTATCCGACTATACCCAGGAAGCCTCGGACTTGTCTCTTGGACGAGGGCCACGGCCACTGCTGGATCGCTGCAACCTTTGTGATTTGGGGCTTGATCATGCCTCTGCCGAAAACATATCCCAGGTATTTGGCCTCGGACTTCCCCAGGGCACTTTTCTTCGGGTTTACTGTAAACCCCGCCGTCCTCAGGGCATCCAGCACCGCCTGGAGCTTCACCAGATCGAGGCTGAAAACCACAATATCGTCCAGATAGGCAGCGGCGTAGTCTTTATGCGGTGTGAGGATCCGATCCATGGCCCTTTGAAAAGTGGCCGGAGCCCCCTGCAATCCAAACGGCATTCGGACGTAGTGGAAACACCCATCCGGCGTAGAGAACGCGGTCTTCTCTTTGGCTCCCGATGCCATAGGGATCTGCCAATACCCTTTGGTGAGGTCTAGGGTAGTGATGTACCTGGCGGGTCCCAGGCGCTCGATCAGCTCGTCGACTCTCGGCATGGGATATGCGTCAAAGTTGGAGACCTCGTTCAGTTTTCGATAATCGTTACAGAATCTCTATTCGCCGTCGGGTTTCGGTACCAATACTATGGGGCTTGACCAACCGCTCTTGGATTCCTCTATCACACCCAATTTCAGCATCCGGGCCAGCTCCTTGGAGATCACCTCCCGTCGGGCCTCGGGTATCCTATATGGCTTCAGGTTCACCCGCACCTGTGGTTCCGTCAGAATGTCATGTTCTACCACGGTGGAACACCCTGGCAGCTCTGTGAACAAACTCCTGTTCTGCTGTAACAGCTCTCTACATTGCTGTTTCTGGCTTTCGGAGAGGGTGTCCGCTATGGTCACGGCTTCAATGTCGTTCACCGGCCTGCCCACCGAGCAGGGCACATCTCGGGCCTCCCGATCTCGCCATGCCTTGAGGAGGTTGATATGATAGATTTGGTACGACTTCCTTCGTCCCGGTTGGTGGACCTTGTAGTTCACTTCGCCGAGCTTTTCAACGACCTCATATGGCCCTTGCCATTTGGCGAGGAACTAGCTTTCCACTGTGGGTATCAGGACCAGGACCCGGTCCTCGGGATAAAACTGCCGGATTCTGGCGGAGCGGTTGTAGACGCGGGCCTGAGCCTCCTGGGCCAGCAGGAGATGTTCCCTTAGGATCGGCATCACTTTCTCCATTCTCTCCTGCATCATGACGACGTGTTCGATGACACTCCGATGAGGTGTGACTTCGGCTTCCCAGGTTTCCTTGGCTACATCTAGGAGACCGCGTGGATGTCTTCCATACAGGAGCTCGAATGGTGAGAAACCCGTGGAAACCTGTGGAACCTCCCAAACGGAAAACAGCAGATACGGTAGGAGACAGTCCCAGTCCTTCCCATCCTTCTCTACCACTTTCCTTAACATGCCTTTGAGGGTTTTGTTGAACCTCTCGACAAGGCCGTCTGTTTGAGGATGGTATACAGAAGTCCTCAGCTGGGTGATCTGTAGGACCTTGCACAACTCACACATCACCTTACTCATGAAGGGGGTACCCTGATCCGTCAGGATTTCTTTTGGTAACCCCGTGCGAGAAAACACCTGAACCAGCTCCTTAGCTATGCTCTTCGCCGAGGAGTTGAGTAAGGGAATCGTTTGGGGTACCGGGTGGCATAGTCCAGTATGACTAGTATATACTGATGACCCCGAGCTGATTTCACCAGGGGCCCAACCAAGTCCATAGCTATTCTCTCAAAGGGGATTTCGATGATGGGTAATGGTACCAGGGGACTATGAAAGTGCCTGGTAGGGGTGGTTATTTGACAGTTAGGGCAAGATTGGCAGTATCTCGCTATCTCATGGTGACACCCAGGCCAATAGAAACGTTGCAGTATCCGGTCCTGTGTTTTCTCTACCCCTAGATGACCCCCTAAGATATGGGAATGGGCCATATTGAGTACTTGCTGCCGATACGGCCCCGGTACTAACAACTGTTCCACCCGGTCGTCCTTCACCTTTGTCACCCGGTATAACAATTCCTCACTTAGCATGAAATGGGGGAACCTAGTGTCGCTCCCTGGCTCCTGTGGGACCCCATTGATGACCGTGACACTATTGAACGCTTCCCTTAGAGTCAGGTCCTTATGTTGGGCTGTCCCGAAGTTCTCCCTGGTCGCCCCCAAGTTCAGTACCGTGGTCTCGGGCGGTGCTTCCTCCTCGTCCCCTACGAGGACACCAAGCGGGAACTCAGCCATGTCTGAGTGGGGAGAGGTCGTTTCCACGGGCCCCACTCCCGGACCCTGCCCCCACAGCTCCCAAAATAAACAAAAGTCCTGACCGATAATGATGGGGTGTAGCAAGTCCTGAACGACTCCGACTTCATGAGTCCTCACCCCATGTGCAGTCTCAATGTCCACTCGAACCACTGGATAGTCCTTGGTGTCACCGTGGATACACCACACTCCGACCCTTTTTCCAGGGACCAGGACAAGGGACGGGAAGTCCCTCACCAGAGTAACGAGGCTCCCGGAGTCCAACAGCCCGACCATGCTCCTCCCGTTCACTTTCACCGGACACGCTGGGGGCCCTTCGCTGGATATACTGGTCATACTGCAGACTGAGTATGCAAGATAAGAACAGCGGCGACCCATGCTGCAATCAATCTGTTCAGGGGTCAAGGGACACCGTGCCGCAATGTGGCCTGGACCATGGCATCTCCAACATACGATCTCGCCCGTAGAGACCTTGGGCACCGCCTCCCCGCCCTTGGACGCCCCACCCCCTTTTGGGCCTCGGCCCGTGGCTGGGACCCCCAGTAAGGAGCGGGCAATCTGGCCCCAGGCCCTTCCATCCACTGGTATCTCTCCACCAGTCCGATAAGGTCATCAGCGTTCTGGGGATCACCCTGGGCAACCCAGGTCTGGACAGATCGTGGCAGGGAGTGTACAAACCGATCCATCACAACACGCTCCACCATCTGCGCTGGCGTAGAGCTCCCCGGCTGCAGCCATTTCTGGACCAAGTGCAACAGGTCGAACATTTGGGAGTGAGGCGGTCTGTCTCGATGATACGCCCATTGGTGAACCCGTTGTGCCCTCACAGTCATTGTCACCCCCAGGCGGGCTAGTATCTCCGTTTTTAACTTGCTATATTCCTTGGCGTCTTGCAGGGCCAAATCATAATAAGCCTTCTGGGGCTCCCCGGTTAGATATGGCGCCAGCACCTCTGCCCACTGTGCTGGTGGGAGCCCCTCTCTCTCTGCGACACGCTCAAAAACAGTCAGAAAAGCCTCTATGTCATCTCCTGGAGTCATTTTCTGCAGGGCTTCTCTCACAGCTTTTCTAATAGAAAAATCGCCCACTGACCTTGTCTCTGCTGACGTGCTCCGGACCGCCTCAGCCAGGATATCGATCTGCTGCTGATGCTGGTCTTGCTGTTGCTGACGTTGGAGTTGGATCTGCTGTATCAGCAGCTTGGTGGTCTCTTGCTGGGCCGCCTGTTGCTGTTGTAAGAGCTGGAGATGTTGAGCCTGCTGCGCCTGCTGAGCTTGTACCAAGTGTCTCATCAGCTCCTCCATGATCTCCGGACGCTGTGACTGAGTCAGTACAGACGTCACCCAGGACATAAACACCAAAGCCCACCGGTCTCACGTCTTCTGCTGGGAGCTCTGCCCACATTCAACTCCACCAACTGTAACGTAACAGCTCGCTGGCGACGTCAGGAAGCACGAGGAGGCAGCTTTGCATAGGTGAGACCAGAAGGGTTTATTTGCTCATAAATCATTCCACAGGGAAAACCACACAGCAAACACAGAATCCTAATCACTTTCCCCCTGTGCCTAAGTCCAACCTCCCTTACATAGCTGGACACCACGCCCCTGGGAGGGTATGTGAGTCCTGGACCCGCCCGTAACTCTCAGGACTCGTAAGCCGGCCCCTTGGTTACTAACAACTCCCTCAGTGTTGCTCTCCACTAAGAGACGCTAATGCCGGCTTACATCACAGACCTCAGGTGGGCCTGTGACACATACCTGACATCCACTATGCGCCCCCTTGCCCTCTTACAATACATAGAATATTCTATGTTAGTGTAACCATAACACATATGCATTTATTTACTGTGGTGCCAGAGTGTACAGGATCAATAAAAATAGGATAAGTCATTACTGTAATTTAATCCATTAGGACTGCGGGTATCAAGACGTAGAATCAATAGAAGTTCTCTATTATGGAGTAACCTCCCCCAATCTCCGCCTCTATATGGGCGGGTAACACGTTGTATACCTTTCACACGGAGAGATGACATATCTCCTTGGTGTATATCCTTAAAATACCGTGATAATCCGGATATACCTGTTCTATATGTAGCAGAGTTGGGGTTGGCGGCGGTAATAAGTTCAGAAAGACCCTTTTTTTAATGGGCGGCTAGTGCAGCCCACGTAATCTTTATTACATGAGTTGCAGTTAGCAAGATATATAACATAAAGAGATCCATCACTTAACCGTAACTGTCTACTCCCATAATAAACATGGGGAAACAAAGCATCCTCATATATATCATTAATTCAACCAGGAAAAGAGGATTCAATTGCATATATTTTATTTAATATGAATGGACTTACAGCAGGATAAACAAACACAGGACACATAACATTGCAGAGCCCCGGATTCTCACATAGTCATTTAGGTCACATACAGTGTAGCCAGCACATAAATTATTGCACAACCCAGGGGTCTCAAAGATAAAACCGCCTATCACAAAAGTGACAGCCCCAGTAGTGGGTATACATGTGTATAGCGGTTCAATGGGCCAGGGAGAAAGTGCAAGATAAAAGTGCAATCATTACCTGCCTAGAGATGAGACCGGGACCGCTGTGGGATAGAGCCCCAACAGCCGTTTCGCAGGCTAGACTGCCTGCTTCTTCGGGGGGGAGTGTAATGAGCCGTGCCTGCGGGTCTCATTATATACGCACGCCAGGCTTCATTACAGTGACGCCGGTGGGGTAGGCGGAGCTACAACCCGACTTCCTGGCAGCGTCCTCACCTCACATCCCGCTGACGTGTATATGTAAACACGCAGCAGGGGAGCGTGGCGTTGCCAGGGAGATCGGGGAGCTTCTGCAAACATCCCCATACCGCCGCTTATATGGGATGCGTCACCATAACAGTGGCGGCAAGGCAGAGGCTTATCACTGTAAGGGGCTGGATCTGCTGGAGTCTGTGGGCATAACCTTCCATATCAGAGAGGGGGGGAAAGAGGGAGAAGACAAGAACTAAGGGAAGGCTGGTGTGTCACACATTTATATCCCACCCTACTAATTCTAATCCCCTTCCACATATAGTACATTTAATGGATAAGTCCACAGACAGATACAGGTCCATAGTACAATATAGCACAAGGTGGTAGCATCAACCCTTGGCACAGGATCATCTATCCGAAAAGGCAGATAAGGGTGAGAACACACAGATCTATAAAGATATATAAAAAAGAACAAAAATAAAAATCAAAGTCAAATCATCCTTTATGTCGTCAGAGGAATGGTGAAAAACTCACTGTCTCATTGAGACCCACCGTTGCCAGAGAGCCAAGTGTGATAATCCACTTAGTCTTGCACTGGGCCAGTCGCTTCCTTAAGTCTCACCCCCTAATCCCCCCATGAATGACATCAATCCCCAGAAATGAGAGGAAACGTGGGTCACAGTGATGATGTTCCCTAAAGTGCCGTGGTAAGGTTTTAAGACCAGCCACATCCTCCGCCTCTACCTTCGCTGCATCACATATATCACGGCAGTGTTCCCTAACTCTTACCCGAAGCTCTCGGGATGTGAGTCCAACATATATGCGAGGGCAACTACATTTAGCGTAATAGACCACATATGTGGTGCTACATGATATGTAGTCCCTGATCATATACCTTTTAGTATTGTCAGCTGATTCAAACGTATGTCCTCGCAATATATTGGCACACGCCGCACATCGACCGCATGGGAAGCATCCCTGTCGTGGTCCTCTTGATCTGAATAAAAATGGCACTTTAGGGACGTAATGGCTGTGAACCAGTAGGTCACGTAAATTCCTACAACGCCGGGTGTCATGGGAGGGTACTCCGGTAGGCAGTGTCGAAGGACACTATCAGATCGGAGTACCGCCCAGTGGTTAGACAAAATGGACCTCATCCTTCTCCAGTCCTGATTGTAAGTAGAAATTAATCTAACCACTCCCTCCTCTTTGTCTTTACCTGACCTTCCAGACCCACCGTGGGCCAGCAGCTGTGTACGAGAGACACTTTTGGCCCTATTATAACCAGCCTTGATAGATCTTTTGCTATACCCTCTCTCCTCGAATCTAGTCCTTAGCTCTCTAGCCCGCTCCTCAAAAGAGGCTTCTGTTGAGCCTCTGCCTTGCCGCCGCTGTTATGGTGACGGGTCCCATATAAGCGGCGGTATGGGGATGTTTGCAGAAGCTCCCCGATCTCCCTGGCAATGCCACGCTCCCCTGCTGCGTGTTTACATATACACGTCAGCGGGATGTGAGGTGAGGACGCTGCCAGGAAGTCGGGTTGTAGCTCCGCCTACCCCACCGGCGTCACTGTAATGAAGCCTGGCGTGGCGTGCGTATATAATGAGACCCGCAGGCACGGCTCATTACACTCCCCCCCGAAGAAGCAGGCAGTCTAGCCTGCGAAACGGCTGTTGGGGCTCTATCCCACAGCGGTCCCGGTCTCATCTCTAGGCAGGTAATGATTGCACTTTTATCTTGCACTTTCTCCCTGGCCCATTGAACCGCTATACACATGTATACCCACTACTGGGCTGTCACTTTTGTGATAGGCGGTTTTATCTTTGAGACCCCTGGGTTGTGCAATAATTTATGTGCTGGCTACACTGTATATGACCTAAATGACTATGTGAGAATCCGGGGCTGTGCAATGTTATGTGTCCTGTGTTTGTTTATCCTGCTGTAAGTCCATTCATATTAAATAAAATATATGCGATATATAACATGCGATGTATTACAGTTGATATATGATAAGATACTGAACTTTTTACCGGTCAATTTGTTCTGGAATTCATTCGTGATGTCAATACGATGACATAGATTACATTTGTTACCGCCACATTTGTATGAACCACTGCACGTCAACCAAACCGGTTTCTTGGCAGGCTCACTACAATAGGCACTAGGAGATATCATATTACCAATGGTGCAAGATCTTCTTGCGACTGTCTTCCATCCATTAGATAATATATGACGTAATTTGTCATCTTGATACAGTATAGGTAAATGTTTATCAATTACTTTTTTTATGTTTTTAAAATCTGTGCTAAAGGGAGTTATGAATGTTGGAATCTCTGCAAAATTATGTTTAGTTCCCGTGTTGTTTTTATTCAATCTATCTGCCAATAATTCCTTTCTATTCTTAGAATTTACAATATTACGCGCCCTTTTGATAGACAATTTCTTATATCCACGTTTATACAGTCTGTCTGTGATTATATTTGCCTCACAGATATAATCGCTGTCTTTGCTACAGTTCCTCCTGGCCCGAATCAATTCTCCCACTAGTAAATTTTTAGCCACATGTTGGGGATGGCAACTGTCGGCTCGTAGGACTGAGTTCCCACAGATGTCTTTCCTATATAATCTGGAGCCTATGGTGCCGGTTTTGGGGTCTCCCACAAGCTCCAGATCTAGGAACGGGGCAATGTTGTTATGTTCTTGCATAGTGAATATAAGGTTGTAGTTGTTCATGTTGCAGAATTCTAGTAGCTTGCCTGGTGAAGCAGGGTTAGATTGTGAGGCAAGTACGGAGACACATCAGCCGACCGATCCCAGATGAGGATAAGGTCGTCGATGTATCTCCTGTACCATCGCGTGTAACGTAGAAAGGGACAATGTATATTGTAAATATAACTATTCTCCCAATGTTGTACATATAAATTGGCTAGTGACGGGGAGAATTTTGCTCCCATCGGACAGCCTAACAGCAGTTTTTACATCCAGCTATCAAATTTAAAGAAATTGCTGGCTAATAAGTGTTCCAGGCTCATCATTAGGAAATATTTTACATTTGTCTCAAAAACACTTGTGCGTATCAAACTATCATGCATGACCTGAATGGCAATGTCATGCTTTATTGAAGAATATAGTTGAGTGACATCCATGGTAATCCATATTGAACTTTTGTTCCATCTTAATTGTTCTAAGCACTGAAGTAAGTGCTTAGTATCTTTAATTCTGCCTCTCATGCCCTCCACCAGGACCTGTAGTTTGCCATCAATCCACTCCGACAACTTTTCGTGCAGGGAACTAATTCCTGCTACGATTGGTCTCAGAGGGGGAGGAAAGACTCCCTTGTGGGTCTTGGGGAGGGCATGAAAGACAGGACATATTGGGTTGGTAGTATTTAAATATTCCTTAGTTTTTTTGTCTATGGCTCCCATGGACTCACCTTCACAAAATAGACGATCTAGTTTTTCACAGAAAATAGAGGTTGCATCTTCAGACAAAGGTTGGTAAATAGTGGTATCAGAGGGACTATCAATCATACCTCTGATAAGGGGTTTCCACATAAGACAAATAGGTTGGATTGTTATCATTTACATCTTGAAACTAATGAAACTATTGCTTTAAGTGATACTTATGGGTTGAATGGATATATTGAGGAGGAATACTGTAGAAGAATAAAAATGTGTAATTTAGCAGACAAATATTCTAACCCTCATTTTTACCCACTGATATCCGGTGTTCCTGTAATGGATTCCTTTCAGGGAATCGTAGAACAGGAAGTAAAACTATTGTTAGATAGCAAAGTTTCCATACAAGACAATATAACCAAACATGAAAGACTTCCTATCAAACAATTAAAAGATAACACCAACATTGTAGTGAAGGAATCTGATAAGGGCGGATCGTTAATCATACTAGACTCAGGTCTTTATAAGAAACTAGTATTGGATATACTTAATGATACCACTACTAGCCAGTGCAGTGATTGGCACAGAGCGGACACATCTGAGTAACAATTGGCCAGATAGGTGATCCTGGCTGCTGCATTAAAGATGAACTGGAGAGGGGAAAGTCTTGTGATGGGGAGGCCAATTAATAGAGAATTGCAGTAGTCAAGGCGGGAATGGATTAGGGCCATGGTGAGTTTTTGTTGTTTCCAAAGTGAGAAAGGGACGGACTCTAGAGATGTTCTTCAGGTGAAAGCGACAGGTGCGGGTGAGAGATTGTATATTGGAGATGAAGGAGAGATCAGTGTCAAACATAACACCCAGACAGCGAACCTGCTGCCTTGGCGCTATTGTGGTGCCACACACAGAGGGAGATGTTAGATTTAGGGAGGTTAGTGGAGAGTCAGAGCAGAAAAAGTTCAGTTTTTGAAAGGTTGAGTTTAAAATAGAGAGCAGACATGATGTTGGAAACTGTAGCTAGACAGTCATTGGTGTTCTTTAGTACTGCAGGAGTAAGGTCAGGGGCTGAAGTGTATAATTGTGTGACATCAGCATAGCCAAATATGCTGATGGTCTGTCCAATAGGGGCCGTGTAGAGAGAGAAGAGAAAAGAGCCAAGGACAGAACTCTGAGGGACCCCAATAGTGAGAGGAAGAGGAGAGGAAGTGAAGAAAGCGAATGATACACTGAAAGAGCTGTCAGAAAGATAGGACGATAACCAGGAGAGAGGAGTTTCCTTTTTGCCAAAGGAGTGCAGCATAGAGAGTAGGAGATGTTGGTCAACTTTGTCAAAAGCTGCAGAGAGGTCAAGAAGAGAGTGGACACCATTACGTTTTGCCGTCAGAAGGTCATTTGTCACTTTGATGAGGACAGTTTCTGTAGAGTGCATGTGTCATAAACCAGACTGTAGTGCATCTAGAAGACAGTGAGTGGAGAGGTAGCGGGTGAGGCGGGTGTAGACCAGGCGCTCCAAGAATTTAGAGATGAAGGGGAGATTGGAGACTTGTCTGTAGTTATTAGTGCAGGATGTGTCAAGAAAAGATTTCTTTAATAATGGAGTAATGATCGAGTGTTTGAAGGAGGAGGGGAAGATGCCAGAAGAGAGGGAGAAATTGAAGATTTTGGTTAGGCGAGTAGTGAAGAGAGGGACTGGAGTAGGTGTGAGGGAATGGGGTCATTGGTACATGTAGTGCGGCGTGAGGAAGAGAGGAACCTGAAGACGTCTTCTTCTGTGACTGGGTCAAATATGGAGAGTGAGACAGAGGAATGTGGGGAAGAATGTGAGTAGCAGTGCTTCGAGGTCGGGAGCCGATTCCTTGGCAGATGTTGTCTATTTCTCCATAAAGTAAGAAGCCAGATCATCAGCACAGAGGTCAGCAATGGGGGCCTGCACTTTAGGACTAAGGAGAGAGTGAAAGGTGTCAAAGAGTTTTTTTGGATTATTGGATAATGAGAATGTCAGGGTGGTGAAGTAGGTTTGTTTGGCGAGGTGAAGGGCAGAGTTGTAAGTTTTTAACATGAATGTATAATGAATAAAGTTTTCTTTGGAGCGAGTTTTCTCCATAGGCATTCAGCACTCCTAGAGCATCGCTAGAGGAATCGAGTTTGGCATGTGAGCCAAGGCTGTTTTATTCTAATTTTGGAGGTTTTGATGGTGAGGGGCGCTACTTGGTTCAAGGTGCTTCTGAGAGTGTCATTGTAGTGATTTACTGCCAGATCGGGACGGGAGAATGAAGAGATTGGGGACAGTGATAAGTGTAGAGAGTCTATATTTCTGAATGTGTGATAGGTAGGAGTGTGCAGTGGTAGGTGAGGGTATATGATCATGAAGGAGAGAATGTTGTGGTCAGAGAGAGGAAGAGGGGAGTTATCTAAGGAAGAGGTTGAACAGAGCTAGGTAAAGACCAGGTCAAGGGTGTTACCATCTTTGTGGGTCTCAGAGGCTGAGAGCTGTGAGAGGCCAAGAGAGGTGGTTAGAGATAGGAGCTGGGATGCAGATAGGGAGATGGGGCTGTTTATGGGGATATTAACGTCCCCCAGAACAACGGTTGGTAATTCTGAGGACACAAAGCGCGGCAGCCACGAGGAGAAATGATCGAGGAACTGGGTGTTTGAACCTGGGGGGGCGGTATACAACTACTACTCTGAGGGGGAGGGGATGGAAGACACTAATGGCATGGACCTCAAAAGAAGGGAATGAGAGTGATGGAGCTGAATAAATTACCTGGAAAGTACATTGTAGAGACAGGAGTAAGCCGACTCCACCTCCATGTCTGTTCCCAGGTCTCGGGGAATGGGAGAAATGTAAGGCACCATGAAAAATAGCAGCAAGGGAATCCAAGTTTCTGTGAGGGCCAGCAGATTAAGAGAGTTGTTAAGAAATTAATTGTGAATGAAGGGAAGCTTGTTGCATACAGACCAAGGATTCCAGAGTGCACAGGTAAAAGAGGGAGATGAAGATATGCAGGATAATGTTAATAAGGTTAGTAGGGTTTCTATGTGAGGTGGGGGAGGGTTTGAATTTGGCAGAGGGTGGACCAGAGTTTGGGAGAGATATCACCTGACATGAGCAGCAGCAAAAAGAGAAAGAGCAAATAGGTTTTGTTTTTGTGACATGGATTATGATGCAAAACTTTGAAATATGATGGACTGAGATTCTTCAGTAAACTGAAAATAGCATGAAAGCTGTCCATAGGTAGGGAGGGAGAGAGGGGCTGATGTGAATGAGTGGTGATGGAGGAGGGATGGGGTTGCAAAAGAGGGGTGGCAAAAGCACACAGGAAAACAAACAATGACATAAAAGACATAGCAAAGATTGAAAGTGGAAAGAATTATACACATTGCTTTCGATGGCTTTCTATCCCATTACCTTCCAGTCAAATCCAGTCAATTCTGGTCTATTTCATTTCTTGACATTTATGAGACACTTATTATTCCAGACACAAAAGCAGACACGTCTGAAGCAGACTTGTAGCAGCTACAGATATGCTCAAAAAAGTGAATTCAGGTGTGGAGCAAGGGGAGGGTACTGGACTCCATTAACCCATTACCAATCCATGCTGAGCCAAATGGTGGCTCAAAGGCAGATTAAACAAAGAGTCATAAACACGGCATAATACTATGGGATATTTTGCAGTATGAAAAATAGATCAATTCTGCAGGAAAGCTGGGTGCACGAGAATACAGTCAAACGTACCACAGATATTTTGCAGTATGAAAAACAGATCAGTTCTGGTAGAAAGCTGGGCCATACTTCATTGGAAATGTCTTCCAGTTCTGTGAGATTCATGGGTAGTTTTGCATGTACGGCCTGTTTCACATCTAAGGATGTTGTGCGTTTTGCTTAATTTGCATTTCTAGCCGTTTTTTACCACTAAAAATGCATAAAAACGCTAGCGTTTTGCCCCCATTGATTTTAATGGAAACGCATGTAAAAACGCATGCAAAAACGCATGTGCGTTTTCAAAAACGCAATACACATGCGTTTTTGCCAAAGCAGCACACAACGTCTTCCCCAACGTTTTTGCATGCGTTTTTACATGTGTTTCCATTAAAATCAATGGGGGCAAAAACGCTAGCATTTTTATGCATTTTTGATGGTAAAAACACCTAGAAATGCAAATTAAGCACCAACCTTAGATGTGAAAAGGGCCTAATTCTTTTTTGAGTTGTAGGCACAAATTTTCAATGATATTCAAATCAGGGGACTGTGAGGGCTATTGTAAAACCTCCAGCTTGCGCCTTTTGAGGTAGAGCCTTTTAACATGTGCGTTTTGCCTGCGTTTGGCTGCATTTGTGTTTCTATGCATTTTTTACCACTAAAAATGCATCTAAACACATGCAAAAATGCACCCGTAGGGTTCAATGCAAAACGCATTGCAAACGCAAAATGCATGTTATTTTGCAAAAACACAAAACCCATGCGTTTTTGCAAACGCAACCCAAAACGTGGGCTGTAACTCTTTGGGCAGCATTTGTAAAAACGCATGCGTTTTGCGTTTTTGCAAAAGGACATGTGTTTTGCATTGAACCCTATGGGTGCCTTTTTGGATGCGTTTGGATGTGTTTTTAGCAGTAAAAACGCATAGAAACGCAAACGCACAAGCCTTAGATGTGAATTGGGCCGAAGTCTATTGTGGATTTTGAAGTGTGATTAGCATTATTATCCATTTGAAGAAGCTATCTGACAAGGGGTTAAACACAAACTCCAGGGAAAGGGATGCCTGATCTGTCTCTTAACCACTGAGACTCTGTGCTGTCTCTTATCTCAAAGGTATGCCTGAAGATGGCGAGGTCTGAGCCTCCAGCGCAGTTCTAACTCCTGAGACACCCTTGGATAAAAACACCCCTTCTCCCCACTCAAAAGAGTAGAGAAAACCCAAAATAAATTATACTTGACGCTGCTGTTTAATTCCAGACAGTAGCAGGGGGAACGGCCCCAGGTCAGCTGATCTCCATAATAGTGCCGTTACACGCTAGGATATCGTTAACAATATCCTTAGAACAATCACGTGACATCGTTAGTGCGTTGTCACACACAAGGATATCGTTAACAATATCCCGTTCGGCAATGAACCAGTTACATAGGAGAGCAAGGACTGAACATTCTATTAAAGCACCAGGAATAGAAGATTTTTGAACGACATCGTTCAAAAATGTGTCACACTGAACAATTTAGCTTCTTCAAGCAGCGTTAATTGGATGAGGAACGATAGATTTGAGGTCAGGATCTCATTTTTTGGATGAACGTTCCAACGATTTTTCAATCCTACATCGTTATTTTGCACGCAAGGACGCTCCAACAATATCGTTAGAACGTTCACAAATCCGTGTCGTTTCAATGATATCGTTAACGATTTCCTAGCATGTGAAGCAGCCTTAACAGTGGCCCACACACATCCACACTCCAGGTTTGTAGAAGTAAGAATGAGCTATCACCACTATGACATAAAGAGAAAGGACTTAGGTTACTACATATATAATGTCTTGTGTTTTTAGACCAATACAATGTTGCTTTGTAATGATGGTTTTGAGGTGCGCCTTCATTGCAGCTGACATGCCGTTGTGCCTATCTACTCCTTAGGCTGTGGTTAGAATATCATATGGCATGTGATGAAATATGCTAATGACACAGTGCATAGGCGCATAGGCTCTGCTTTGAGCCTTATAGCCATGACGTGCACCTCCTCTTAGGCTGCTTTCACATAACTTTTTTTCCTGTCCGTGGGATCCTACTTTTTGTAGGACCCCACGGACAGGAAAGGACACCACAGGGGGTGACCTCTTCTGTGTCCGAGACCTTGATTATCACAGATCTGGACACAACGGGGCACTTTCATATTATATTATATTATATTATATTATATTATGTATATTATACATTGCAGAAGTGAAATTAGAGGGTTAGGAGCAATATTAGTGTACTGAGCATGCTCAGTACACTAAAATCGGGTCCGATCAGCTGTTTCCTCGGACCCGCGCTCATAGGCCCCAATGTTAAACCCTGAGGATCGGATTTGGGCTAATTGCCATCCGATTTTGTGGGATCCAATTTTTCTCTGTGCCCTAAATCGGAGCAGTCTCCGACTTTGGGTACAGCAAAAAATCGGACACAAATGGATCCCACATAATCGGATTGCAATTAGGCCAAATCCGATCCGATCTGACCCCTTTATGATAACATGGGGGCCAAATCGGATCCTTGGCTGTCCATTTTACAACGGACAGCCACGGATGCTCCAAAACCGTGATCAGAAAGCACCCTTAGCTGACATGACACTGGTATGATTCTTGTGACCTGACTCCTAACACCTAGCTTTCCTCTCCTGGGAGTTCCCTCCAACCCATCCCATGAATAAAAGTCAGACAACAATCCATGTTTCTTTGGATAAAAATGGCCACAGCAGCAAATTTATTCATAAGAAAAACATAATTAAAACAATTGGTGAAGTCCTCGAAGCTACAAAAGCGATTTTTCCATGACATTGCCCCTCCCCTCCCTTACTCCAAGCCGTGTTCACCGGCTCAGGAGCACCGTGAAACCGATGGAAGAGTTTGTCCTCCAATACCATTAATATGAACTCTACGTTCCATCGCCGGGTATCACCCAAATCTCACCAGACCACCATGAATTAACCATCCAATAAAGGGGATCTACGTATTTAATGAATCCCCAATCCCAAATTTTTTAACTAACTTCGAGGACTCACCAACACCTCAAAAGCATTAAGAAAACTATATTTATCAAGCCTCCGACTCACAAAGAGTCATCCTACAGCACTCAGGAGAGGAAAAACCCCCTGTGGAGGAAACCTTTAGGGAACCATGGCTGAAGGATTGCCCTTCCCTTGGACTTAGAAGGTGAATGCCAAAATTAACTCTTCATAGCAATGATATATTGAACATGGTAGCACCGCCAATGATCGCCACTTGCCACTGTGACCCGGAATTTCTTCTTATTTAGGGTGGGATATCCTTGTCCGGTGATTTGAAGTCAAAAGAGGGCCATTCAACCTCAGTCATCCTATTTATATTTCTCCCCCCTGAGTCCCCACCTAGAACCTATGTAATTTCCTCCATATATTGTCATTTCCTCCATATCTTCAGACCACTACCCCCTTGGATCACCTTTCGCCGCCCTCGCTGCTCCCCTCCACCCCATCTTCTCCTATAGTCACTCCTCTCCCCCAGCCTCATGCCACCTGTCACCCCTATCCCCTGCATGGACAGGTCCGGGTGCTACTTGCCTTCTTCATAAATGACTTGACGTGTGCCTCATCTTAGCTTTGACATGTGCCTCCTGTTAGATATGACGCGCACCTCCTCTAAGCAAAATCTTGCTATGAGGCCTGCTTCTTTGCAGCGGCGGCAAATGGGTTGTCCTGTAGCATCATAGCGATCGCTGGCTCATCCTCTGGTTGATGGATATCTCATCTTGATGGATATCTCAGCTTGTTTTCATCTCTTGCACTGTTGGGGTCTACCTGCTTCGTGCTCCTCAGCACCTCTGGGAGATTTAGTGCATAGTCCCGTATATTGTCCTGCACCCGTTGTTTGCACCCATAAAACCTCATTTTAATTTCCGCTGCAGTACGGGTGTCAAAGGCTTCTTTCAACCTGGCTAAGATTTGTTTAACAGTCTTTTTGTCGTCGTCCAGCCAGGACTTTACCTCTCTTTGGGCTGCACCAGTCAATTGTCCTGTAAGAATGGTAACTATCTGGCTCTCAGTCAGGGAATACACCTTAAACAAACTTTTCAGTCTCTCCCTGAAGTCATTCAGGTGTCCGATTCCCCTGAGTACTGCAGTAACCTGAAATATATGGCATGACTGATGCTGCCGATGCCGCTCCGATCGGAGCTTCGGCTTGGGCCACGACTGGGATGAGGCAGCATCTGGGGCTACAGTGGCTTGTTCCAGGACCACCGCTGATTCTTCTTCCTCCGGGTTGGACATCTTTCTCCCCGCTAGTTATCTGCAGCTAGGCTCTCAATCTATGTTGGCTTATCAGTCTACCACTCCACAGGCAGGGGATCGAGTGTACAGGGGCTTTCCGGATTAGGGCCTCCTGTGTCCGGCCGGCTGATGTCAGAGCACAGGGCAGGGTTTCTCTTCGTGCCCTTTCTAAGGTTCCACCCACGACTGCACACCTATTTGGCTTCCCGCATGCCGCGTGTTAATGGCGGCTATCACACAATTCAATAAAGTCAATGGCACACAGTAACGGGCACGAAATCCTGTTTGTAATGCCAGGAAATTGATACACCCCCAGCGCCATGGGTACTCTGAAACGGACTTCTAGGGAGTCACAGGGGTTGAGACGCAACTCCATGACCCTGGGCATCAATTTAAAAGTTCAGGGGATAAGGTTTTGGGAATAGTTGTCCTGATGCCACCTGTGATGTTTTGCTATTGATGGCCAACGCTGCGGTGCAGGACGTCTGGGGATGATGGGAATGCAACTAAGGCTTTAACACTCTCCACAGGGCAACCGTATTGTTTATGGTAGTAGTAGGCCATTGGGGTGCAGGACAGAGAGTACGGAATAACCGACAGACACACAGTGCATAGTTTCCTTTACCTTTACTGGTAGTTGCAGGTCAAAGCCAGGGTACTGTCCACAGGTGATGTTGTGAATCCGGGTGGCCTGGAAGCAAGTTGGGGATCTCCTCACCTGGTGAGTTCTGAGGCCTCCCTGTAGCGCTACTCCTGCTGGTCCTGGCTGCCTGTAGCTAAGCTCCGACCCTTTACTCCTGCTGGAAAGTCTGTCACCAGTATGGAAGGCAGCTTGAGCCCTTCCCGGGCATCACTCCTCCGGCAACTGGTCCTGAGCTCTACGGTGCTGCTGTTCCTCCAGGTGCTTTGCTGTGGCCAGGAGACTTGTAATCTCCCATCCTCCAGATTTGGCATGCTGGGCCTAAAGTACCCTCTCAAACCTGGACTATGGTGTCCGTTTCTGGCACTCTGCTCTGGGGTGAACCGATGACTGGCTCCACTTCCCAGGCCTGCTTCTCTCTTTCCTCAGACTCCCTCCTATGGATCCCTCACGCTTGCTGTTGAATTTCTCTACACTACCTGGGATGAGATTAGCACTGCTCCAGTCCACAGGTCGTCTATCACAGTCCTCCTAGGAACTAAAGTCCCTAACCCCGCCCCCAGGCCAGAATTTATAGTGGAGCTCCTCTGAACCCATGTGCTGAGCTCCCCTTTCTGGTCTGGAGTCAGGAAAGTGTTGCATGCTCTGGGCGTACCTGGTTTGGATACCGCTTCTTGCTTCCAAGCGTGACATCACCCCCGAGGGAGGCAATGCCACTGTGGAAACCGGACCCTGGGGTGCCACATACAGAGAAGCTGACTGAGCACGGTACCGGACTAATATCTGATTATAGTCCAAACAATATGTTCTCTGAAAGGCCACAGAGATTTAAAAAAATATACATGACTGTAGTCATTCATATAGACTAAATAGCCATGTAATCGCTCAGAAAAGGAGACACTTGGAAGAAGTTCAGCATGCCTCCCCCCTGATTAGGAGACTGGACATTTTGACAGCTCAGCAATACCCAGCACCAGATAAGATGGCTAAGTTGTCACTCAAACTGACAGCTTGGCAAACCCCTGAACCTGTAGGATGGCTGAGCTGTTGTTCTCTGAGTCCAGGACACACTGAGTGGTGAAATTAAACGTGACAGTCCGGACCATGTGGTCCAGAGCCCCTCTTCTCTCAAAGATTTTCTGGTTAGCTGGCAGGGTCACTCAATGCAGCAGAGGTGGAGGTTACTCCTAATACTGTTTGTGGTAGGTGCTCTGGATACCCTATTTCCATAACATGAAGAATGCTCTCTGTACAATTGTCTAATGGATTTTTGCATTTAGGTTATGGCTTTTTTAGCGTGCAGTACCCTATAAGATATTGCACTCACTTTGAAACTGATTTTGGAGCTGATTCCCTCTAATAATATGTTTTTGTTTTTCACCATAGTAAATTAGTCATAATGAAATGTGGTTAGTAAAGACCCTTTATCCACCCACTCGCAAAAAAAATGTTTAGGTATCGGTAAAAATTATTGCTTGAGGGTATGAAATTATTGTTTTTTTACACATTTGGCCTACAGATTTAAGCAATGCCAATGTGGGTTAAAATGAGACGTTTCAAACATTTATGATGTGAAAAATGTAATATTTTCTTTCATATGTTTTAATGTCTGGTTGAATTAAAATATAAGGAATACATGGATTATTAATATTAAATCATATTAATTGTTAATTGGTATTATTCTAACCTTTCTGCTTTATAGGCCCTAACAGTTGCAAAATCCTTCTATGCTCCAGAACGCTGGAACTGTTCCCAAACAATAAATAAGATGACCGAACTGATACAGGAAAAGAAATTCTCCATGCCCATTGCTGCTGCTCAGCTTTTACCCTTTTTATGGGGTAAAAGTTATGTTTCTGCCAAAACAATTGTGTGCCCATGCAATGAAGGTGAGTGAATCTAATATATAAGGCTGAATGTGTGTGTGTATATATGTATGTATGTATGTGTGTATGTCCGGGATTGGCATCTGCACAGTCGCAGCTACAGCCACAAAATTTTCCACAGTCACACGTCTGGACCCAGAGAGCGTCATAGGCTATGTTGTGAGGCGAAATTATAACCCTGCTCGTTCTAATTCACAAAACAATTTTGCCCCTATCTACATAATAGAGAAAAAGTCAAAGGAAAAGTGTTGGAGGCAAATTGACAGCAGTCAGATGTGAACAAGGGGGACGTAAAGAATGAGAGCAATGGCGCCAAAGAATAAATACCGTACAGTTGCTAAGGTGGAGCCCCGACATGGGATACTCACCACACACGGGGATATGAACACACACACACAAAATGCGCCACACACTACCATGTGCTTGAACACATATATCACCCTCAGCACACATTTCACCACACATACACCAACCTCGCCACATAATCGCCCTAAAACATACACAAGTCTGGTATTATCCTTCAAAAATATAAATCTGATTAATAAGCAGCCAAACTACAAGTACAACAAATGTGCCATAAAGGAAATACGGCAGCTGTCAGTTACATGACCTGTCTATTATGTGTATGTCTGAGCTAATATATACTGTCAGGGGGAGGGCTTCCTGTTGCCTGGGAATTTATCAGGCTGCCAATAACAACCAATCACAGCTCAGCTTCTATTTTGCTACAGTTAATTAATCTGAGCTATGATTGGTTAATATAGGCAACAAAGGACATTCTCAGTATAACAAAGCTTGTGTGAGGTAATAGGATGTCAGTTAGGGTGTGTTGGTGGAACGGCTGATGTCAGTCACATTACCTCTATGTGAGAGGATATAGAAACTGCCAGTTACAGACTATTTTTACCACAATAATGCCTTATCAGAAAAGGAATTTCTTGGCACGAATGTCAGCTGATTCGAAAAGAAAAGCTGCATTACGGGCCAATGAAAAATGTGAAGACAGAGAAACAAGGCTGACGCACATGAGAACAGCAGCTGCTTCCTCAAGAGCCAATGAACTTTCTGAGGAGAGGGAAGCGAGGATTGCAGACATGAAAATAAGAGCTGCTTCCTCAAGAGCCAATGAACTTTCTGAGGAGAGGGAAGCGAGGCTTGCAGACATGAAAATAAGAGCTGCTTCCTCAAGGGCCAATGAACTTTCTGAGGAGATGGAAATGATCCTTGCAGATAAGAGAAGAATAGCTGCTTCCTCAAGGGTCAGTGAGTCATCTCAGCAGAGAGAAGGCCGACTTGCCACTAAGGCTGGCTTTAGACTTGAGGACCCTCCGCAGCGTCCTGTGGAGGAGATCCGCAAGCTGACCGCAGCCCCTATGTTTATAATGAGAACGCATGGTCATGCGCAGGTCTGCGCATGACCGTGCGCTCCCATTCACAGCAATATGCCCGCGCACAAATCACACACAATCACACATGTCGCGTTCCTGGTGCGGACGAGAGTGTGTGATTTGTGCGAGGGCATCCGCCTGCGTACAAATCACATATTGCAGTGAATGGGAGCGCACGGTCATGCGCAGACCTACGCATGACCGTGCGTTACCATTATACAGATAGGGGCTGGCGGTGGCTGCGGTCAACTTTCGGATCCCCTCCGCAGGACGCTGCGGAGGGGTCCGCAAGTGTGAAGGCAGCCTAAGAGAATTGCTATTTCTTCCACCAGGGCAGAGGAAATGGTTGCAGATTTGAAACATGCTGCCTTTTGTTACCAGTCAGACATAAACTATCAGGATGAAAATACCAGGACAAAAAGGGCACCAAGACTGATTCAAGAAGCCTGTTTCAGCAGAGCCTGGTGTTAATGTCCATTATAGATGCAAAAGTCCCTTTTGGTGCTCAATCCATAGATCAAGTATGATGAAAACCAAGGAAAAAAGAGATGGCACTCACCGGAATGAATTGCTGAGGTGCTTTATTTACAGGTTCATTATAACATCGTGCAGGGAGGGGGGTGCCTGAACAGACGACGGCACCGTTTCGCGCACTTGTTGTGCTTCAACGGGTCAAAGGCCAGGAGTGATGTCAGTTGACTTCTTTTATAGGTGGAGCTAAGGGCCGCTTTACACACACCAACTTCTGTGTCCAACTTCTGAACAGACCTCTGGTTGCAGTGAAATCATGGACACATTGCTCCATTTTGTGGCTGTGTACAAATGGAGCAATGTGTCCATGATTTCACTGCAACCAGAGATCTGTTCAGAAGTTGGACAGATAAGTTGGTGTGTGTAAAGTGGCCCTTAGACTCCATACTGACCTCACAGCTGGCACTGTTTGCTAAAAACATTAATCAAAAACAAACAAATAGATCACAGACCAATATACAAGAGATTTAACAATTATACTCTATCAACGTAATACTCAGATTTTAATACAACCACCCTTCCGGGGACACTGCGTCTGACGCCATGGTTGCTAAGCAACATAATAACGGGCTGCAAGCGTGCGCTGCGCATGCTTGGCTAATCAATATAATACATCATAAAAATTAGGCATAATACCTGCACGTAGGTAATGCTAAACCTCCATGCTCATCGTCAGTCCATAATTGATTAGAAATGTGAATATACATTATATTTAATACATCACATTTTTTAGATTAAATTCTCAATCCATGCCAACAAAAACGCAAAGTGGACAAAATGTTAACCATGATGACAACAAAATTACAAAAATTTTTGAGCAGAACAGTTACTATTGAGTTTTTTTTAGCAGCGCACAACCCGCAGCCTGTATGTGAATACATTAAAAATAAAAGCACACTCGCAACCAGTGATCCCCCAACGAGGCTGTAGCAGTGTAACGGGAACTACATAGCTAATAATCATATAGCTACCGCATATTGGAGATCAAATAACAGTATTCTGAAGTATTGATTATATCAAACTATTAAATACAAAATATAAATGGAAAGAAATCTAAAGTACCGAACACACCAAATTCAGGTGAAGTATAGAGGGACGCATATAACCTTAGAGGCGGGGCTAAAAATACAGAACTAGCTACAGAAAAACACTCATGCCTAACTTATCGTTAAGGCCCAATGCTCCTTACGCATTGGTATTGAGAATCCATTTAGCTTCAGCTTGCAAAAGCTTTTCATGTGAATCACCGCCACATTTCAATTGGAAAACCCTTTCTAACACTGCAAACTGCAGCACCTTAGGGTTACTATTATGGCATTTTTGAATGTGTTCAATTAACCTGGGGACCCTCTTCCTGAAATAATGGAATTAAAGTGCTCCCTTACTCTTACAAACATGGGACGTATCGTCTTACCTATGTAAAATCTATGACAAGGGCACCATATAATGTGTACAAGCCATTTACTTCGACAGTTAATGAAAGAATGAATAGGGAACAAATCACCCTCGATATTAACACTCGAGCCAACCAAATGCTGGCATCAGTTGCAATGTGCACATTTATAGTTGCCTCTCAAAGATTTAGTACACAACCATGTATTTTTAGGACCCTGTTGCTTGATCCTTTTCTGCACCCAAAAATCTCCCAGGTTTTTGCAACGTCTATAAGTAACAATGGCAAGAGGATTTAATTTTGCAAAAGCTCTGTTAGATTCAATAACATGCCAGTGTTGTTTGAGGGTTTCATAGAGTATTTGAATAACAACACTTTCACTCTGCAATCAAAGTCCAACTGATCACCTTCGCACACTATCAGAACGTCATCCACATAACGTATATAGTGTCGGATATTGCAAACATACGGGTTTTTACTCGTATAAACATACTCATCTTCAAATGCCGCTAGAAATAAATTAGCCAGGGTACATGCAACAGGCGTACCCATTGAGGTACCCATCTTTTGCAGGTACCATTGGTCAAGAAAACAAAAAGCGTTATTTTGCAAAATGAATTGCAGAGAGTCACAGATGAAATCAATGACATCTCCGTCAATGCCTTTGCGCTACAAAAAGCCTCTAATCACCTTTACAGCTAAAAGCTGCGGTATCCTCGTGTAAAGGCTCTCTATATCAATAGATGCCAATTTGTAGTCATCTCTCCAAACTATTGCATCGATAGTATTGATGAATTCAAATGTATCTTTCACCAAGGATGGGATGTTCTTTAAATAAGGGCTCAAAAAACAATCTGAATACTTGGAGAGAGGTTCTGTAAGGCAGCCAATTGCCGAAACAATAGGCCTCCCTGGTGGCTTGCTCTCACTCTTATGCACCTTTGGTAAATAATACCAATGGGGCCTAATAGGGTATTCGGGGAACAATTTTTCCACCTCTGTTTTTGAGATGATATTTTTATCTACATAAGATCTTAGTAATGACTATAACTTCTTTTTAAACCCTATTGTGGGATCTGCAGGTAAAGGTGTGTATGTGGACCCTTGACTTAATTGTCGTAACGCTTCATCCATGTACATTATTCGAGGAAGCAAAACCACACACCCACTTTTATCTGCTTAGCTAAAAACAACGTCATCCCATGACCTCATCTCTTTTAATGCATTACGCTCTTCCGGAGTCAAGTTTTTTGAAGGCTCTGGATAAAGCAAAGCTCTCACATCCCAATCAACCAATTCTGCAAACAAATCCACCCCATCATTGGAGGCTACCACTGGCATAAAGGTGGATTTAACGCCTCCTTTAAATGCTGACCGAACTACCTCATCCTGACCAATTTTAGCATCCTGACTACCACTAATACCCAATAGCAATTGGATGTCTGCCTGCGACTGGGCATGTACCGGATCAGTGGCAAAAAATCCTAATGGACCTATTTTCACGCTTTCAGTGGAAACCTTGGACTGTTTTTTTCTGTGACAGATTTTAACAAATTTTTTTCATTTTCAAAATGCTTAAATAAGTGTAACTTACGTATAGCCTTAAACAAATCTTCCCTGAATTCAGCATAATTAAATGGTTCTGCTATACAAAAATTTAATCCCTTCTGCAATACCGACTGCATGTCCTTCGTTAAAGTCCGCTCTGACAGATTATACAATTTTAGAGTTTTAGGGACTAATCCCTCCATGATACCTGTTTCCTCTTGTTCGGAGGTGGGAGACCGCTGAACTCTCCCTCTTCTTCTATTTCTTCCCCCTCGTCTGGTGCG
Organism: Allobates femoralis; assembly: GCA_033576535.1. Taxonomy (NCBI): domain Eukaryota; kingdom Metazoa; phylum Chordata; class Amphibia; order Anura; family Aromobatidae; genus Allobates; species Allobates femoralis. The sequence continues at coordinate 213,956,626 of JARQOC010000006.1, read as the reverse complement.
TCGTCTAAAAGGAGATCCTCCTGAAGCGACTTTCTCCTTTGATTACAGTGGGACGCATTCACAATCTCTGGACTGTCGTCATCATCTGAAGAAACCAATGTGGATTTTCTACCCGTTTTTTTAAATTTTTTTTTAAAGGTGTTCGGTTCTTAGGAGGTTGTGGGGTTTTGGGAGTGGTGGGATTCTTATTCTTTTTCTTCTTTCTACTTGGTGTACCATTCACTTTCCCCCATGAAAACATCCAAGCATTCTCATAATCAGTTTTATCACGTAAGAATTTTTCTCTTTTCAGCACTTTAATCTCATCCTGCAGAGGGATTAATTTTTCATCTAACTTTTTCAAGAAAGCTTCCCACTTGTCTTTTTTCAATCTGCTCTCAAGCTCACTCCTGAGCGAGATTAGCTCATCCGTAATGCTGGAATGCTCAGATTCATTCTGCTCTAAAACCACGGCCAGAAATTTCATTGAGGAATCATGTTGTATAGATTCCCACTTCTTAATCTACACCAACATTCTGCATAGCCACGCTTTTAGTAACTCTCAATCCTCTTGGCACTCTATTGCAAGAAGCATAGGTTCTCAGAGACATCACAGTCCAGAATAAACGTAATTCCCGTTCTGCTAGCAGAGCAATCTTCTGCTCTAAACTTTTTTCACTGAGAACGGTGACTGTATCTTTTAAATTGCAGTCTGTGAAATATAATTCAGCGTCCTCCCTCCCTGCAAATAGTTTGCTATAATCAGCAGCACCTTTAGTAACGGCCCGGGAGGTAGTAGACTCCATGGTAAACAGCTCAATCACACTGTGTCTGCTTCTCAGCTGTGCCACTAATGACAAGTTAATACAAAAATACCAGGAGAAAAAGGGCACCAAGACTGATTCAAGAAGCCTGTTTCAGCAGAGCCTGGCATTAATGTCCATTATAGATGCAAAATTCCTTTTTGGTGCTCAATCCATAGATCATGCAGACAATCAAAGAATGGTCCGAAAAAGCGATACAACCTCAAAAAGTTATAATCAATATTAACAAATTTATTCAATATCAAAAAACACACATAGAAATTGGTCACACAAGAATATAAAATCATTTAAAATAGCCTAATACAGCTATAACAGTTCAAATGATAACAATATATCATAGAAAAACCTTATTGCCAGTTGCCCATAACAGTTATAGTGATACACACATTATCAGTAGAATAAATACATAATGCTTTTCTATAGGACCCAACCTATAATAGTCACAAAATATTTGACAATATGGATCCCTATGAGTATTCAGATGGTAAAATACTCAATTAGAAACCCCCTGTTGATGTAGACAAAAGGAACCCCAGCAGATCAATAAGTATAGTCAGTTATCTATGATAGAGACACCTATCATAAATAATACATATAACAAAACGGCAAGGAAGCTCTGTAGCATTACATATACCAACAACCAGATCTAAGTATAATGAGGGTACCCCGGAAAGGGCACTCAAACTGTTATAGGACTCTCAACCTTAATAGGTAATAGACTGGTTTTGGGATATCGCAAACCCTAATAGAGCAAATAGGAAGAGGTTCCTTTACGTGTAGTATGGAGAAACAAGGGGCAAACAGGCTAGTTTAGATAAACCGGTTTACCAGCATCAGAAGGCATAAGGGCAGGAGGTGTGGCGCCACACCTCTTGCCCTTATGCCTTCTGATGCTGGTATGGGCAACTGGCAATAAGGTTTTTCTATGATATATTGTTATCAGTTGAACCGTTATAGCTGTATTAGGCTATTTTAAATGATTTTATATTCTTGTGTGACCAATTTCTGTGTGTGTTTTTTGATATTGAATAAATTTGTTAATATTGATTATAACTTTTTGAGGTTGCATCACTTTTTCAGACCATTCTTTGATTGTCTGCATTATATTTCCTCATTGGTCTAGCGATCCCCACTTTATATATTTATATTGGTGGTGCCCTCCCCTACCCATATACTCCTCCAATCCATAGATCAAGTATGATGAAAACCAAGGAAAAAAGAGATGGCACTCACCGGGATGAATTGCTGTGGTGCTTTATTTACAGGTTCGTTAGAACATAGTGCAGGGAGGGGATGCCTGAACAGACGACGGCACCGTTTCGCGCACTTGTTGCGCTTCAACAGGCCAAAGGCCAGGAGTGATGTCAGTTTACTTCCTTTATAGGTGGAGCTAAGACTCCATACTGACCTCACAGCTGGCACTATTTGCTAAAAACATTAATTAAAAACAAACAAGTAGATCACAGACCAATATACAAGAGATTTAACAATTATACTCTATCAACGTAATACTCGGATTTTAATAAAACCAGCCTTCCGGGGACACTGCCACTGGCACCATGGTTGCTAAGCAACATAATAACGGGCTGCAAGCGTGCGCTGCGCATGCTCGGCTATGCAATATAATACATCATAAAATGGAGGTTTAGTATTAACTACGTGCAGGTATTATGCCTAATTTTTATGATGTATTATATTGGATAGTCGAGCATGTACTGCAGTGCCCTGAAATGGAAAGATGAACCGCCAGGTTTATGCTGTGCAAATGGCAAAATAAAACTTTCACCTCCCCTGTCACCACCAGATCTCCTAAAGTCTCTGATGACAGGCACCAGTACAATATCAAAGCATTTCTTGGACAACATTAAAACAACATTAAAACATTTGTTTTGTGGTTTTTGTGTGCAGAATACATTTTTGTTAACACATTCTATTTTGTTAACAGCAGTTATTAACCAGGGTGATGCCGGGTAGTACAGCTAGTTTATTATAAAAATGGAGTAAGGATGACTTCATGTGGTGTCAGTCACATAGTAGAATCTAAATTATGACAACCGCAACACCCTCATCTTCTCCCAACTTCAAAATTTAGAACATTATAAAGAACACTGTGGAGATTTACGCTTGAGTCTGAAGAATAATGGAGTCTCTACGTGCAATAATAAGGCCATCAGAGTTTTTACATCCAATAATCAGAAGCAGCAACTATAGAGAGGAGATATTAAAAGTACAGGGTGGCCCCTTTACATGGATGTACCTAAGTAAAATGGGAATGGTTGGTAATATCAACTTCCTGTTTGTGGCACATTAGTATATGGGAGGGGGAAAACATTTCCAGATGGGTGGTGACTATGGCGGCCATTGTAAAGTTGGCCATTTTGGATCAATCTTTTTTTTTTCAATGGGAGGAGGTCAAGTGACATATCAAACGTATTGAGAATTTCATAAGAAAAACAATGGTGTGCTTGGTTTTAATGTAACTTTATTCTTTTAGGAGTTATTTACAGGTTTATGACCACTTATAAAATGGTCATAAATGGATCCAAAATGCCCATCTTCAAAATGGCCACCATGGTCACCACCTATCTGGAAAAGTTTTCCCCCTCCCATATACTAATGTGCCACAAACAGGAAGTTGATATCACCAACCATTCCCTTTTTATTTAGGTGCATCCATATAAATGGCCCTCCCTGTACAATAATATTTAAACCTGTTTTCACCACATAATAGCTGTTATTTTCTCAAACAATGAGGCATATTTTAATAACTACCTTCAAAATATACCCATTCCAACAGCAATGAGAATCAAAAAGTCTCCCCAAGACAAGGAATGTCTAAAAATTCACAATCTTTATTGAAGAGCATTTAAAAGCATCACAACATCAACTTTACAGGATAATTAAAGAAACACATAGGAAAATATAGAAAAATACAATGGCCAATTGGAACTAAACAGGTATAGTATATAGCGTAGTGCCTCACAGCTCACTCAGGAGATATGCTATACAGTTGCTTACACTAGTATGGATGATGTTACACAGTTGTTCACAGTTTACTACGGACTTCAGCTGAACATCAAATCATATGTCTCAGAAATAGCCACATCACATAATTTTAATGATAATTTCCCAAGCCGTTGTAAAACTTGAGATCACCCTGTCACACACAGGATATCTCAGCGTCACTAAGTAGCCAGGGGAACAGTACACCTCATGTACTACACAGGTCATTCCCATATGACAATCAGGAGAAGGGTAAATTATGATGTGGGGTCCCTATGATCAAAGATAGAGCATTTCTGCACAGTACTGTTAGTCAGGACAGACGGGCTGCAGTAGATGTTAAAAATTTAAAATTTTACACCCTGATGTACCAACCTTGCAGGGGAACCGCGGTCAAAAAATGTTCTATTTGTTGTAATGGGAGAACAATTCCAAATATTTCTATTATAAACTGTCAGTCCTAAGAATAAGCTGTGCTCCACATTGTCTACCAGACAGAATGAGTATAGCAACCATCCATCTACATCAAATTCACATACATTGGTGGTGCAACAAATCAAACCATTCCTAAACAAACAATGGCAAGCCGCTACATATACCAGGTTAGATGTTATCGTCAGTCCTGTATGCCCAGTGCTCCTCCTGCCCCTACGCCGTTTCAACTGGAGACTTCATCAGGGGGTCAGTGTGCCAATATACATTGTCAAATGCGGCTTTATATGAGATTTCATAGATGCTCAATGTTGAGCAGGTGTGTGGCGTCTTCTCCTCCAATTTTCCAGAGCTTCCGTCACGTGATCGCTCCCGCTCACGTGACCGCAGCCACTTCTGGTCTTTGGAATGCAAATGGAAGTGATGCGGCAGAGCACAGCGTCACATCCGCCCGCGGTCCTGATGCCGGGAAAAGGCGGGTCCGGGAGCTTCACAGAGCGCAAGCGCACTTCCCGGAGGGGAGAGGCAATTAAAGAAGTTACAGGAGTTGTCATTGAGAGCTATCAATTCGGATATTAAAGTGCATGAGTGCGGATTAGAAGATCTAAAAGTGACAGTACTTATTATCAAATAAAGTGAAAGGCATAGTATAAAAAAAAATGCATAGTACTATATGAAAGGGAATTATATAAGAACTAGATGGTGGCCCGATTCTAAAGAATCGGGTAGTCTAGAATCCATATATAGTTTATTTACTAATAGTTACGGGAGTGCGGTGAAATGAATTGTGTGTATACAGGCGGCTCTGTGGGTAGCACAGTATACGGTGGCTCAGTGGCTAGCAGTGAGTGCGGTGGCTCAGTGGTTAGCAGTGAGTGCGGTGGCTCAGTGGTTAGCAGTGAGTGCGGTGGCTCAGTGGTTAGCAGTGAGTGCGGTGGCTCAGTGGTTAGCAGTGAGTGCGGTGGCTCAGTGGTTAGCAGTGAGTGTGGTGGCTCAGTGGTTAGCAGTGAGTGCGGTGGCTCAGTGGTTAACAGTGAGTGCGGTGGCTCAGTGGTTAACAGTGAGTGCGGTGGCTCAGTGGTTAACAGTGAGTGCGGTGGCTCAGTGGTTAACAGTGAGTGCGGTGACATTGGTCAGCGCAGCGGCGTGGGCAGAGTGGTCAGCGCAGCGGCGTGGGCAGAGTGGTCAGCGCAGCGGTGTGGGCAAAGTGGTCAGCGCAGCGGCGTGGGCAGAGTGGTCAGCGCAGCGGCGTGGGCAGAGTGGTCAGCGCAGCGGCGTGGGCAGAGTGGTCAGCCCAGCGGCGTGGGCAGAGTGGTCATCCCAGCAGCGTGGGCAGAGTGGTCAGCACAGCGGCGTGGGCAGAGTGGTCAACACAGCGGCGTGGGCAGAGTGGTCAGCGCAGCGCCGTGGGCAGCGCAGCGCCGTGGGCAGAGTGGTGAGCACACACATACATACACACACATAGACACACTCCGCTATACTTACCACCGACCTTGCGTTTTCCCCGCCGCCTGGATCCTGAGTCGACATGTCGCCGCCCCTGGATGACTGGATAGAATGTCGTCCGGGTAGTTTGGCGAGACATCTTGGACGGTATATTGGATCAAGTAGTTTGGGGGCGGCGACATGTCGACTGAAGATGCAGGCAGCGGACGTAGGGCCGGTGGCAAGTATACCGGAGTGTGTGTGTATGTGTGTGTACAAAGTTGAGGGAAGTGCGGACAAAGTGACGGAAGTGCCTACATATATACACATACTGTACATTGCATATGGAGGGGTGAGGAGAGCGGAGGCTGGAGGGGTGAGGAGGAGAGAGGAAGCTGGAGGGCAGAGGAGGGGTGAGGAGAGAGGAGGGGTGAGGACAGGGGAGGCTGGAGGGCAGAGGAGGGGTGAGGACAGGGGGCAGAGGACAGGGGCAGAGGTGGCTGGGTAGAGGACAGGGGGCAGAGGCGGCTGGGCAGAGGACAGGGGGCAGAGGCGGCTGGGCAGAGAACAGGGGGCAGAGGCGGCTGGGCAGAGGACAGGAGGCAGAGGCGGCTGGGCAGAGGACAGGGGGCAGAGGGGCTGGGCAGAGGACAGGGGGCAGAGGCGGCTGGGCAGAGGCGGCTGGGCAGAGGCGGCTGGGCAGAGGACAGGGGCAGAGGCGGCTGGGCAGAGGACAGGGGGCAGAGGCAGCTGGGCAGAGGACAGGGGGCAAGAGGCATCTGGGCAGAAGACAGGGGGAAAGAGGCGGCTGGGCAGAGGACAGGGGCAAGAGGCGGCTGGGCAGAGGCGGCTGGGCAGAGGACAGGGGGCAGAGGCGGCTGGGCAGAGGACAGGGGGCAGAGGCGGCTGGGCAGAGGACAGGGGGCAGAGGCAGCTGGGCAGAGGACAGGGGACAGAGGCGGCTGGGCAGAGGACAGGGACAGAGGCGGCTGGGCAGAGGACAGGGGGCAGAGGCGGCTGGGCAGAGGACAGGGGGCAGAGGCGGCTGGGCAGAGGACAGGGGGCAGAGGCGGCTGGGCAGAGGACAGGGGGCAGAGGCGGCTGGGCAGAGGACAGGGGGCAGAGGCGGCTGGGCAGAGGACAGGGGGCAGAGGCGGCTGGGCAGAGGCGGCTGGGCAGAGGACAGGGGGCAGAGGCGGCTGGGCAGAGGACAGGGGGCAGAGGTGGCTGGGCAGAGGCGGCTGGGCAGAGGCAGGGGGCAGAGGACAGGGGGCAGAGGACAGGGGCAGAGGACAGGGGGGCAGAGGCGGCTGGGCAGAGGACAGGGGGCAGAGGCGGCTGGGCAGAGGACAGGGGGCAGAGGCGGCTGGGCAGAGGACAGGGGGCAGAGGCGGCTGGGCAGAGACAGGGGCAGAGGCAGGGGCAGAGGACAGGGGGCAGAGGTGTCTGGGCAGAGGACAGGGGGCAGAGGCGGCTGGGCAGAGGACAGGGGCGAGGCGGCTGGGCAGAGGACAGGGGGCAGAAGGCAGGGGGCAGAGGCGGCTGGGCAGAGGACAGGGGGCAGAGGCGGCTGGGCAGAGGACAGGGGCCGAGGCGTCTGGGCAGAGGACAGGGGGCAGAGGCAGCTGGGCAGAGGACGGGGGCAGAGGCGGCTGGGCAGAGGACAGGGGGCAGAGGCGGCTGGGCAGAGGACAGGGGCAGAGGCGGCTGGGCAGAGGACAGGGAGCTGAGGCGGCTGGGCAGAGGACAGGGGGCAGAGGACAGGGGGCAAGGCGGCTGGGCAGAGGACAGGGGCAGAGGCGGCTGGGCAGAGGACAGGGGGCAGAGGGCTGGCAGAGGACAGGGGGCGAGGCGTCTGGGCAGAGGACAGGGGCAGAGGAGCTGGGCAGAGGACGGGGGCAGAGCGGCTGGGCAGAGGACAGGGGCAGAGGCGGCTGGGCAGAGGACAGGGGCCGAGGCGCTGGGCAGAGGACAGGGGCAGAGGCAGTGGGCAGAGGACAGGGGCAGAGGCGGTGGGCAGAGGACAGGGGCAGAGGCGGCTGGCAGAGGACAAGGGTGGGCAGAGGACAGGGCGGTGGGCAGAGGACGAGGCGGCTGGCAGAGGACAGGGGGCAGAGGCGGCTGGCAGAGGACAGGGGGCAGAGGCGGCTGGGCAGAGGACAGGGGGCAGAGGCGGCTGGGCAGAGGACAGGGGCAGAGGCGGCTGGGCAGAGGACAGGGGCAGAGGCGGCTGGGCAGAGACAGGGGCAGAGGACAGGGGCAGAGGACAGGGGCAGAGGCAGCTGGGCAGAGGACAGGGGGCAGAGGCGGCTGGGCAGAGGACAGGGGGCAGAGGCGGCTGGGCAGAGGACAGGGGGGCAGGGGCAGGGCGGGCAGAGGACAGGGGCAGAGGCGGCTGGGCAGAGGACAGGGGGCGAGGCGCTGGGCAGAGGACAGGGGGCAGAGGCGCTGGGCAGAGGACAGGGGGCAGAGGCGGCTGGGCAGAGGACAGGGGCAGAGGCGGCTGGGCAGAGGACAGAGCGGCTGGCAGAGGACAGGGCGGCTGGCAGAGGACAGGGGCTGGGCAGAGGACAGGGGGCAGAGGCGGCTGGGCAAAGGACAGGGGGCAGAGGTGGCTGGGCAGAGGACAGGGGGCAGAGGCGGCTGGGCAGAGGACAGGGGCAGAGGAGGCTGGGCAGAGGACAGGGGGCAGAGGCGGTGGGCAGAGGACAGGGCTGGGCAGAGAGGCGGGGCAGAGGCGAGGCTTGGCAGAGGACAGGGGGCAGAGGCGGCTGGGCAGAGGACAGGGGGCAGAGGCGGCTGGGCAGAGGACAAGGGGGCGAGAAGGGCGGGCTGGGCAGAGGACAGGGGGCAGAGGCGGCTGGGCAGAGGACAGGGGGCAGAGGCGGCTAGGCAAAAGGGCAGGGGGCAGAGGCGGGCTGGGCAGAGGACAGGGGGCAGAGGCGCTGGGCAGAGGACAGGAGGTGGCAGAGGCAGCGGCTGGGCAGAGGACAGGGGGCAGAGGCGGCTGGGCAGAGGACAGGGGGCAGAGGCGGCTGGGCAGAGGACAGGGGGCAGAGGCGGCTGGGCAGAGGACAGGAGGGTGGGCAGAGGACAGGGGGCAGAGGGAAGGGGCAAGGACGGGGCAGAGGGGCGTGGGCAGAGGACAGGGGGCAGAGGCGGCTGGGCAGAGGGCAGCAGAGCGTGGCAGAGGCAGGGGCAGAGGCGGCTGGGCAGAGGACAGGGGGCAGAGGCGGCTGGGCAGAGGACAGGGGGCAGAGGCGGCTGGGCAGAGGACAGGGGGCAGAGGCGGCTGGGCAGAGGACAGGGGGCAGAGGCGGCTGGGCAGAGGACAGGGGGCAGAGGCGGCTGGGCAGAGGACAGGGGGCAGAGGGCGGTGGCAGAGGACAGGGGGCAGAGGCGGCTGGGCAGAGGACAGGGGGCAGAGGCGGTGGGCAGAGGACAGGGGGCGAGGACAGAGGCAGGGCGGCTGGCAGAGGACAGGGGGCAGAGGCGGCTGGGCAGAGGACAGGGGGCAGAGGCGGCTGGGCGGGACAGAGGGCAGAAGGCGTGGCAGAGGACAGGGGGCAGAGGCGGCTGGGCAGAGGACAGGGGGCAGAGGCGGGGGCAGAGGACAGGGGCAGAGGCGCTGGGCAGAGGACTGGGGGCAGAGGCGGCTGGGCAGAGGACAGGGGGCAGAGGCGGCTAGGGCAGAGGACAGGGGGCAGAGGCGGCTGGGCAGAGGACAGGGGGCAGAGGCGGCTGGGCAGAGGACAGGGGGCAGAGGCGGCTGGGCAGAGGACAGGGGGCAGAGGCGGCTGGGCAGAGGACAGAGGCAGAGGCGGCTGGGCAGAGGACAGGGGGCAGAGGCGGCTGGGCAGAGGACAGGGGGCAGAGGCGGCTGGGCAGAGGACAGGGGGCAGAGGCGGCTGGGCAGAGGCGGCTGGGCAGAGGACAGGGGGCAGAGGCAGCTGGGCAGAGGACAGGGGGCAGAGGCGGCTGGGCAGAGGACAGGGGGCAGAGGCGGCTGGGCAGAGGACAGGGGCAGAGGCGGCTGGGCAGAGGACAGGGGCAGAGGCGGCTGGGCAGAGGACAGGGGGCAGAGGCGGCTGGCAGAGGACAGGGGCAGAGGCGGCTGGGCAGAGGACAGGGGGCAGAGGCGGCTGGGCAGAGGACAGGGGGCAGAGAACAGGGGGCAGAGGACAGGGGGCAGAGGCGGCTGGGCAGAGGACAGGGGCAGAGGCGACTGGGCAGAGGACAGGTGTTTTGCCAATTCTTTTGAATACAGGTTCGGATACGACTTTAAAGAAGGTGATCAAGTAATTTTATTAAAAAGGCTAATTTAGAATACAAAACTATAAAAAACAACAGTATGATATTGCATACACTATTTGTAATTTCAGCACATAATACAAACCTATAAAAACATTAGGATATTCTATACACTATTTGTATAATCAACACATAAAGGTTATGCATTTACTTACATCACATCACCACGGAGTTGCACATCATCTTGTCTTGTAACATCAATCGGAGAAGCACGATGAAGACAGGAGAGCTCAGTGGGAAAACACAACACTGTATTCAGGTACACAAAATGACTTCTTCATCAAGGAGCTAATAAGAACTCCGGCAGAAGTCCTGCACAAAATGACTTCTTCATCAAGGAGCTTATAAGAACTCCTGCAGAAGTCCTGAATACAGGTACACAAAATGACTTCTTCATCAAGGAGCTATGAGCATCATCTGTCCAATTGACAGAGAACTCCTGAGAAGTCACCACCAAAAATGCTTCTGTCTGTATCATGATTCCAGCGACTTTTATAAGGCTTCAACAATGGCAGCCTGGTTAATGTTTATAAGCTTTGACTTGTCGATCAAACGGAATTGGCCAGATTCTGTTATCGAGAAGTTTACTTACAAACATTATTCTAGACAATCGATCTGTGTATTTCTCATGGAACATAATGGTCAGTGAACTTATTATTTAAACACAGTATTTTGGTTACAATAACACTTGTTTGTCAAAGCAAATATCAAAAGTGGTCACTTGTGTACAAATCAGGATAATGAATCCTTGAAACACACAACTTCATAGACCACTGAACAATTAACATTGCCTTACTGTATTAACCCAGAGCAAACAATCACTTTGTGGATGGCAGACATCAAGACAGTTCATTTGAATGAACTAGTTTCTCAATATCAATGTATATCAATACACTGCAATATATTGCAATATATAGTGCTTGGATTCAGACAACCATATTTCATATTTGCAATACATTCCACCCTTGGTCTGTTGACCACACTTTATCAAAGCATATAAGCAATATGTTACATAATGTAGGCTATAAGATATCCATATTTTTTATTAGCAATACATTCCACCCTTGGATATCATATAGCCACACATTATTTATCCAACCACAACAATCCAGTGCATGCATAGCAAAAATGACTCTTATTATATCATCAGTTAATAATACTGCATCATAATTGCAGTTTTCGCATAAGGTAACAAATTCCTGCTTTATATAGGGAGTTTTATGAGCTGGGAAAAAAAGACATAATTAAAGTTAACCTAGAGCTAACACTTGACCCACTAGTTATATTATTTGGAATATAACTAAAAGTGATATTTCCAAAGGAAATCATCCAACCTCTAGGCAATCTTATATGTTCTGTAAATGATGAAGAGATCACTATACCGTTACACATCATATTTTTGCCCGCCCTCATACTTTTACACTCTGTATCTGAACTGGAACCACATATAATAGCCCTCTCCCAATCCCCAGTCTGATTCAACATATTTAAATGTTGGCTTCTGCCTCTTTTCTGTTTGTCACAAGTCCACTGACAGCATGGATCAGCTGGCATAATACTAGGAATCCTTATATTAATCTGTTCTCCCATTAGAAATCTTCCGTACAGTCACACTTGGGGGTCTTGGATTTACCACCATACAAGTTTCTAATAGATATATTGGTAGCAGTGATTGCCTTTGCCATTCAAAAATGGCTAGTGTTCATCAACTGAGCCAAGTAAATCCATAGATTCTGTTTGGTTTTCAGAAGTCCACATTCTCCATAGTTGAGATCTGTTTACTGTCTGAAGATTGCTCGGCTCTTCACAGCAGTCGCACATGGGGACAGCAATAATGCAGCACTTACAGATCAGATTTTGATCTAAAGGGAAATAAAAACACATATCATTCTCTGAGATCACACTGACTGCTACTTGAGAAATGGCTTGAGCAGATTCAGGACACCTAATTGATTTCACCAAAGAAATACACTGCCTGAGCTATTCTATCTTCTTTCTGTATTATTTACATGTAGCATTAGTCAATATTCATACATTTCTCATGGATAATTCTGATCCATCACATTACCTCAATACTTTGAAATATCAAACTTAAATTATCAAGATGCACTTACAAATGGGGTTTACAAACCTATTGTGCTCCTGATTGAAAATAAAGATTAAGAACATACATAAAACTAAACCAGAACTTTTAGGTTCATCACAATAGGATGATTACTTATTTAATTGTTTGCAAACAATTATTTTAACTTAACTTTGAGCTCATTTTCTAACCCACATGTTTTATATATATACCGTAACTAAATTCATTGAATCTGATTCCTCTGAAAAACTGGTTTGTCCAGTCTGAAAAGAAGCACAAAGAAAAGGTTAAAATACAAGTCAAATACTGCACTTTGTCCTTACCCTATCTGTTATCCATATGCTAATAGATTATCCACATATAGACAGACAAAAACAAAGAAGGGAAAACAAAACAACCTCACTGGATACATTGTATTGTTTTAATACATAATACAGGAATGATGACTGGTGACCAATGTAAAATGATCCAGCCCCATAGACAGGACACAGGAATGTTAGCATAGTCTTTTTGGGGTCTACAATATGACACATTTTGGTCTTTCTCAGTCTCACACTTATCAACATTTGGGATCTGCATTACTTGCGACTTTTGTGCAGTTGTAGCACAGTCGGCTTTTTTACCTGTCTCTGTAAATTCAGTATTGTTAATGGCAAGTTTTCCCTCATTCTCAATACTATCAATATTCTGGTGCAATGAACGGCTCTCTAGCTCAGTATTACAATGATGTTTAATGTGACCCATCTTCCCACATCTGAAGCAATACCTAGGCCTGTAAATAGCAGACACATTCTCTGATACTACTTCTTGCTCTTCTGACTCATGACACCAGTCACTTAATAGTTTTACAAATCTTTCATATGAACTGGTATTTCTGAGAGACACTCTTGTGGCATAATCTACATTACAATGATTTGCCATTGAAAATAGAAAACTAGCATCATCCTGAGACATATCTGGATGATTGTAAACATTTCTATACAATGCCAGATAATCATTACAGAACAACATGGGATCATCACATCGCCTGAATCTAGACATTGCCAGGGCCTTGTCACCCCTAGTATTTCTCCTACTTAAGGTACATTGCAACTCAAATGTATTAGACCCACTACAATCGTCTACCTCATTCCCTGTAGCTTTCTCTACAACCTGTCTCTGGCATATATGATGATCTTTTAATGGGTTAATAAGAGGATCCATCTCCATCTCCCCATTAAAATGATCATCTCTTTGTTCTGTGTCGGTGACCATTTTGGACACACTGCAATCTTCTACCTCATTCTGGTTTTGCTTCCCTGTAGCTTTCTCTACAACCTGTCTCTGGCATATACGATCAGCTTTTAATGGGTGAAGAAGATAATCCATTTCCATCTCCCCATTAAAATCATCATCTCCCTGTTCTGGGTCAGTGGCAGTTTTGAAGTCAGTTGACTCCAGTGCATCACTATCCCACTGATCTGTGTTCCACTCCATTTCTTCTTTGGCTATGGCCAAAGCTTTCCTCTTGTTCACCTTCCCCCTCTTCTTTCTGCACTTATACTGTTTTACACATACAGCAGTCTGTTCTGCATCATGTTGAGTTCCAACACATTTGTCCATTACTAACTTATTCTGACCCTGTGCTACAACCAATGCATTCTGGGCCTCACACAGTTGCATTTCCAATTCCTGCACTTTAGTTAACATTCTTTGCTTTTCCTCATGCTGTTTTCTATATGCAGATAGCAGGATCCAGCCACTCCTACCAACAGCACACAATTCTTTCCCTTTTTCTACTTTTACTTTCTGCAAGCATTCTGCCACATCAGCAGGCTCTGCGTCCTGCAAACATTTGTCCCATAGTTCACTTGAACCAACACTGTGCGACCACTTAATCGCCAAAATATGATATGGAGTTTCCTCCCACCCTGGAGTCTTAATAGACTCACTCACAACCACTTTTTTCCTAAAAAGAGGCATGTTTTATGCAATATCACACTATATAAAAAATTACTGAATCCTTCCGCGTATCCTGCCGACTACGCCAAATGTTTTGCCAATTCTTTTGAATACAGGTTCGGATACGACTTTAAAGAAGGTGATCAAGTAATTTTATTAAAAAGGCTAATTTAGAAAACAAAACTATAAAAAACAACAGTATGATATTGCATACACTATTTGTAATATCAGCACATAATACAAACCTATAAAAACATTAGGATATTGCATACACTATTTGTATAATCAACACATAAAGGTTATGCATTTACTTACATCACATCACCACGGAGTTGCACATCATCTTGTCTTGTAACATCAATCGGAGAAGCACGATGAAGACAGGAGAGCTCAGTGGGAAAACACAACACTGTATTCAGGTACACAAAATGACTTCTTCATCAAGGAGCTTATAAGAACTCCTGCAGAAGTCCTGAATACAGGTACACAAAATGACTTCTTCATCAAGGAGCTATGAGCATCATCTGTCCAATTGACAGAGAACTCCTGAGAAGTCACCACCAAAAATGCTTCTGTCTGTATCATGATTCCAGCGACTTTTATAAGGCTTCAACAATGGCAGCCTGGTTAATGTTTATAAGCTTTGACTTGTCGATCAAACGGAATTGGCCAGATTCTGTTATCGAGAAGTTTACTTACAAACATTATTCTAGACAATCGATCTGTGTATTTCTCATGGAACATAATGGTCAGTGAACCTATTATTTAAACACAGTATTTTGGTTACAATAACACTTGTTTGTCAAAGCAAATATCAAAAGTGGTCACTTGTGTACAAATCAGGATAATGAATCCTTGAAACACACAGCTTCAAAGACCACTGAACAATTAACATTGTCTTACTGTATCAACACAGGGCAAACACTCAGTTTGTGGATGGCAGACATCAAGACAGTTCATTTGAATGAACTAGTTTCTCAATATCAATGTATATCAATACACTGCAATATATTGCAATATATAGTGCTTGGATTCAGACAACCATATTTCATATTTGCAATACATTCCACCCTTGGTCTGTTGACCACACTTTATCAAAGCATATAAGCAATATGTTACATAATGTAGGCTATAAGATATCCATATTTTTTATTAGCAATACAACAGGGGCAGAGGTGGCTGGGCAGAGGACAGGGGGCAGAGGCGGCTGGGCAGAGAACAGGGGGCAGAGGACAGGGGGCAGAGGCGGCTGGGCAGAGGACGGGGGCAGAGGCGGCTAGGCAGAGGACAGGGGGCACAGGCGGCTGGGCAGAGGACAGGGGGCAGAGGCGGCTGGGCAGAGGACAGGGGGCAGAGGCGGCTGGGCAGAGGACAGGGGGCAGAGGCGGCTGGGCAGAGGACAGGGGGCAGAGGCAGCTGGGCAGAGGACAGGGGGCAGAGGACAGGGGGCAGAGGCGGCTGGGCAGAGGACAGGGGGCAGAGGCGGCTGGGCAGAGGACAGGGGGCAGAGGCGGCTGGGCAGAGGCCAGGGGGCAGAGGCGGCTGGGCAGAGGCCAGGGGGCAGAGGTGGCTGGGCAGAGGCCAGGGGGCAGAGGCGGCTGGGCAGAGGCCAGGGGGCAGAGGCGGCTGGGCAGAGGACAGGGGGCAGAGGCAGCTGGGCAGAGGACAGGGGGCAGAGGCGGCTGGGCAGAGGCCAGGGGGCAGAGGCGGCTGGGCAGAGGACAGGGGGCAGAGGCGGCTGGGCAGAGGACAGGGGGCAGAGGCGGCTGGGCAGAGGACAGGGGGCAGAGGCGGCTGGGCAGAGGACAGGGGGCAGAGGCGGCTGGGCAGAGGACAGGGGGCAGAGGCGGCTGGGCAGTGGGGGCTGGGCAGAGGACAGGGGGCAGAGGACAGGGGGCAGAGGACAGGGGGCAGAGGACAGAGGACAGGGGGCAGAAGACAGGGGGCAGAGGACAGAGGACAGGGGGCAGAGGACAGGGGGCAGAGGACAGGGGGCAGAGGACAGGGGACAGAGGCGGCTGGGCAGAGGACAGGGGGCAGAGGCAGCTGGGCAGAGGACAGGGGGCAGAGGCGGCTGGGCAGAGGCGGCTGGGCAGAGGACAGGGGGCAGAGGACAGGGGGCAGAGGACAGAGGACAGGGGACAAAGGACAGGGGACAGGGGACAGAGGACAGGGGGCAAAGGACAGGGGACAGGGGGCAGAGGACAGGGGGCAGAGGACAGGGGGCAGAGGACAGGGGGCAGAGGACAGAGGACAGGGGGCAGAGGCGGCTGGAGCGGCCGCGGGCAGAGGCGGCAGGAGCGGCCGCGGGCAGAGGAGGCAGGAGCGGCCGCGGGCAGAGGAGGCAGGAGCAGCCGCGGGCAGAGGAGGCAGGAGCGGCCGCGGGCAGAGGAGGCAGGAGGGGGCGCGGGCAGAGGAGTGTGGAGCGGCGGCGGGCAGAGGAGTGTGGAGGGGCGGCGGGCAGAGGAGGCAGGAGGGGACGCGGGCAGAGGAGGCAGGAGGGGACGCGGGCAGGAGTGTGGAGCGGCGGCAGACAGAGGAGTGTGGAGCGGCCGCGGGCAGAGGAGGCAGGAGGGGGCGTGGGCAGAGGAGTGTGGAGCGGCGGCGGGCAGAGGAGTGTGGAGCAGCGGCGGGCAGAGGAGGCAGGAGGGAGCTCGGGCAGGAGTGTGGAGCGGCCGCGGGCAGAGGAGGCAGGAGCGGAGGAGAGAGGAGGCGTCGGGACAAACGGGAACATTCGCGCCGGTGCATGTAGCCGGGCGCCAGTGCACTGGTGACGTCACCAGCCCTGGGCGAAGACCATCACGGAAGTGGGCGTGGTCTTTCCCGGAAGTGGCCTTCGGGTTTTATATATAAGAAAAGTACCATCCCGGCTCCACTACATGCTGCCCCTTCTCAGTACGCTGCCCCGGAGGTCCAGTCCTACCTGTGGAGGACTTCACCAACTCAGCCGCAATACCATCTACCTCCGGCGGACTGTGGCGGCGCTGGTGGCATCTCACCAGATACTACAGGTGGCGTCACGACAAACTTTGTATATAATCCCCTGTAGATATTAACCCCTTTTTGATGGTTTTCCCGATGGGAGTAAGGGAGGAGAAAGAGACAGCAGGAGGTCATACCTACTCCATGAGATCTGGCTTCACCCCGCCACTGGGAGGCAAGGGAACAGGAGGAACAAGAAAGGCAAATACGTTGGTTCCGTCTACCTACTACCAAAAATATGCTTGTAGCCACCCATCACCGCTTGTCTGGTAACATCAAACTGCACTGTGAGCTGTAATGATTGCTGACTTCCAGTAAAGTACCTGATGAAATGACTTGTCGACTCTGCTGCATCTGTTTTTTGCACAAACTGATTCCTTCCACAGGAATCGCTGCCCCAGCGGTGCAGTCCTGCCTGCAGAGGACTTCACCATCATTGCCGCAATACCATTGATCACCGGAGGACTGTAGCGGCACTGGTGAACATCACCAGGTACTGCAGGTGGCGTCACTAACAAACTTTATTTTTTTTCTATCTATTGACCACCAGGGCCACAGTCTCAGGCAGCCACCCGTGACCTCCAGACTGAGCCTGAGATCTGAGTACCCTGCCCTGGGTGAGTCACCAGCAGCTCCATGGCGGAACTGACACCACTCCTGTGTATGAAAAGCAAGGTGTGTACTGGGTAGTTCAGGAATTCGAACAAGTCTTTAGTAAGCATCCACTTAATTTTTGTAGGATGAAAGGGGTACAACATCACATTTCCACAGGTACACAACCACCAATCAAGGAGCAGTACAGGCCTATTCCACCTGCACATTATCAAAAAGCAAAGGAAATGTTACAGGACATGAAGGACATGAAGGACGAAGGGGGTTATACGAGATAGCTGTAGTCCCTGGGCAGCTCCATTAGTCCTAGTCAGGAAAAAGGATGGCAGTATGAGAATGTGTGTAGACTATTGGCAAATTAACTGCATAACACATAAAGATGCTTACCCGTTACCTCGTATAGAGGAATCCTTAGCTGCATTGAAGTCTGCCAACTACTTCTCTACCTTAGATCTCCCTAGTGGGTATTGGCAGGTGTCCGTAGCCGAGGAAGACAGAGAGAAGATGGCCTTCACAACACCTGTGGGCCTATGTGAATTCAACAGCATGCCCTTCGGACTATGTAATGCACCCGGAACCTTCCAGCGATTGATGGAAAGTTGCCTGGGACATAAGAACTTTGCGATGGTGCTGCTCTACCTGGATGATGTAATCGTGTACTCCAAGACCTACGAGGAACATGTCACTCATCTAGGAGAGGTGTTTAAAGCTCTGGCCAAATACGGGATGAAGCTAAAACCATCAAAATGCCACCTGTTAAAGCCAAGAGTACAGTACCTGGGACACATAGTCAGTGCTGAAGGTGTGGCCCCTGATCCAGAGAAGGTGACAGCAATCAAGGAGTGTCCAGAACCTAAGACCATAAAGGAAGTACGTCAATTCCTGGGTTTGGTGGGCTACTGTGGCGCCCCGCACCGAGTGCGTCACAGGAGGGTATTGCAGCCATAAATGCAGCAGCAATATTCTCTGACCCAGCAGTCATCTGGTTAACTTAGAGATCCATACTCTGCATGCCTCACTTAGCATAGAGGGCCAATCAAGGTCCTGGTGGGCGGAGTGCAAGGGTAGTGTGTAGTGGAAGTTTAAGTTTAGAATAGTCAGTCTGGAGGAGTCAGTCTGCAAGTAACAGCAACATAGAAGACCCTCTGCAGAATCCCAGCTCTGCAACCTAGGAGAGGGGCTCGCACAGTCCCGTGCGGCCCCCTGGCCACCTTTTACCGGCCATCTCCCTACCAATTTCGGGCATCATTATGCGGGCTCAAAATCATCCCGTGCCCTTATACAGCCGGTTTGCTGGTACCGAAGCTAGCAGCAGTTCAGCTCTGCTATGCGAACCAGAAGCGTGGAGGAGCAGCTTTACAGGAGCACCCACCACCGCCAAATCCAGTCGTCTAACCAGCGGTGTACCCACCAAGGGACCCAAGGCTCCCCAAAGCATCCGGAACGTATACCTCGGATAGGGTATTCAAGCAGCCTCCCTGTACCCGACCTGGTATTCCCGGGCGACAACGGCAACTTACTTAGAATGGAGGAAAACCGCGGATCTCTGAGGGACACCTATCACTGCTGAGTCCACCCAGTCCACTACTCGTTAACTGTATGCCATGTACTGCTTGCTGGTTACAGTAAAGACCCGTTACAGAGACTTACAGTGTCCGTGCTTTCTTATGAACTGTCTGTCCGCACTTCAACGTAACCACAGCTGCCGCACAACATCTTAAGCAGCTCCAACCTCCGGGGATCACCGCTCAGCCTGTGGGGAGCGTTCCATCTTGCTGCTATCCATCCCACGGAGGCCCCGCAGGGTCGGTAAGACTTACCGAACTACTCATAGGTGGCGTCACAAAACAATTAACCCCTTAATCTGTTCCCACAAGACGTCTTCAACTTTTGATCTGCACTCAACCAAGCCCCACTACCGGCAGGCGCGGTCCATCCGTGACAAGGAGGGAGAAGCTACTGCCTGTATAAACCGGAGTCCCCGGCCACGGTGAGTCACTACTATCGGAGGTTCATCAAGGAGTACACCAAAAAAGCTGCTCCCCTGCAAGACCTCCTAGTAGGCCAACCGACGAAGGGCAAGTCTAAAGATTCTCCGTGGAAACGGGGTAAGGAACAAGAAGAAGCGTTCCAGACGATGAAAGAAGCCCTGACAGGAGAAGAACTCCTTGCTTACTCGGACTACAACCTGCCATTCTTGCTGTACACAGACACCAGCAATGTGGGACTCGGAACCGTCATTTCCCAAAAGCAAGACGGCAAGGAGAGGGTAATCACCTACGCCAGCAGAAAGCTGAGACCCACAGAGAGGAACCCAGAGAACTATAGTTCCTTCAAGCTGGAATTCCTGGCCTTGATCTGGGCCATCACAGAGAAATTCAGACACTATCTAGCCTCTAGCAAATTTACAGCCTACATGGATAGCAATCCGCTGACCCACCTGGAAACTGTGAAGTTGGGAGCCATAAAGCAAAGATGGATGGCCAGACTCTCCAATTACCAGTTCACCATCAAGTACCGGGCTGGGCATCAGAATGGAAACGCGGATGCCTTATCCAGAATGCCTCACCTGTCAGAAGAAGGTGTAGATGAAGACGAGCTAGAAGAAGTGGAGTTACCTGCCTTCCATCAACTAAAAGTAAGAGTAACCCAATGTCAGTAAACCCGTCAAGACCCTTTGGTAAGGATAGTAAACCCGTTGCCCCACTTCGGTTGGAGAGAGGTGCAAGACAATGACCCGGCTGTAAGTCTAATAAAACAACTGACAACTCAGGAGTCAGCGAAGCTGCCTGAAAATCCCCAATCTGAAGCCAAACATCTGTGGAACAAACGAAGTAAGCTGTTCATATACCAGGATAAGCTTTGTCGGAGGTACATCAATCCAAGAATACATGAGATGGCCTGGCAGATCATCGTGCCAAAATCAGAAATCCATGTGGTCATGAACTCTTATCACAACCAGACTGGTCACTTCGGATGGAAGAAGCTAGAGATGCTACTGAAGGATAGGTTCTTTTGGGTCGGCATGCAGACATCTATTGAGAAATGGTGTAAGAATTGTAAATCCTGCAGCCTGAGGAGAAAGGACTTGCCCCTCATAGACTGCTCCAGCACTCCCTATACCATCCCAGTTCCACTACAAGCTTCCTCTTCTCACTACGCTGCCCCAGAGGACCTGTGGTGGACTTCACCAACTCTGTTGCAATACCATCTACCTCCGGCGGACTGTGGCGGCGCTGGTGGCATCTCACCAGATACTAAATGGGGCGTCATTACAAACTTTGTATATAATCCCCTGTAAATATTAACCTCTTTTTAAAAGATAGGCCCAGAACATGGGGTCAGGTGCGGCCGCCATCCCCTGTGACAAAGTTAAAAAAAACCTTGCAGCCTGACACCCGAGTACCCCAAAGCCTGGCGCAACACAAGCTGCTGGCAACTGTGGTACGGAAGTAAGAGAGAGCGGCGTTGTGCCCAGAAAAACGTGCCTCTTTCAACCATCTGGCCCGCTTTTCTGTCTGGCCCGCCCTTTTATCCTATTACGTCCTTCTCTGCGTCTCAGATCATGCACATGTGCGCTTGCGCTGTTTTACTGCATTCCTCAAGAGTGAGATCTGAGAGGCAAAGAAGAAGGTGGTGGGATACAAGGGTAGCCCAGACTGAAGGGCTGGCCAAATGGGTGAAAGAGGCTTTTTGTATAGGCACAGCGCCGCTCTCTCTTTCTTCCATACCTCATATCTCGGACGCCTGCAGCTTGCTTCACTTACACCCATATTTTTGTATGTATAGTGTATGTATAGTGTATGTCTAACACTGTAACACTAACACATAGTCCACACTGGACATTTTAATACACAATAAAAAACTATTTTTGATAGATATTCCTGTAGTGTATTGGATTTAAACAATTGGATATCTCTATACCTAAAAAATCGGTGAATATATAAATTAAAATTAGATGGCAGGTTTTCTATCTGGTCCAATAAATAGGGAACAATGGGCACTTGATGCCCAGGACGCCTTTTCGGAACCAACGGGTGGTACAGGAGGGGTGACATGTACAAATATAAAGTCTACCTTTCAGGCCTTGACAAACTGTTATAAAGACAACATACGGTCCTGGTGGGAAATAACCTCCTTGGAGAATTATATCAGGAATAGGATAATTCCCTCTGGGTTACGAATCAACTTAGCCCCTGCAAAAAGAACTCGCTCACCTGAACTAATTGCATCTTGGGAAGTAGAGTTAGTAGACAGTTCAATAAGATTTATGAAAATCTTACTCAAAGAAGAAAAACTCATTTTTGAGGAAACCTCAAAAAAACTTGTATTTGAGGACTTGTTCAGTCAATAATTCAAGACTGAAACAGACTTTATAAGAAGGGAAACAGCACTTCAAATTGCTCTGGAATTTCTCTATGATGTTTTGAAGGATCGGAAACAAAAACAATTTTGTAGGGACTATACAGATTTCAAAGAGAGAAAGGCGTTTCCATCACTAGCAGAGGACCAACAAAATCCTCCCCCACCTGCCCCTCTAGAAACACCCACTGATATATCCACATCAGAGGGTGAAACATCCGAAGGGGAAGGACAATTGGCCATTATTAGTGAAAGACTAGCTAGACTAGAAAGGGCCAACAGTGACAGGGGTCCGAGGAAACCCAAAAATAAAGGGAGGGGAAGAGGAAGAGGGAAACCACGATGGGAGGAACCAAGACCAGGACCACCCCAACCATCAAGACCTACACCTTTGCCCTTACCATCACCCTTACCCTTACCAGCTTCTTTTTTGGAACTACAACAGAGAGGATACGACCTCCGAAACAGACCTGGCAATCCTCCGCGTTAAATCCCACACGACAGTATAACAGGACAGGAAAGGAGAGGGGAGAGGAGAGATCAGACACCCTTAGGATTATTAACCTTACTAACTCCACCTTGAGTATACTAGAAAACAAAGTTTTAAATAAGGGACTATCTTATGTCCCCACTAATAACTTTGACCCTTTTGAATGGGTCAAAGATATTAACTTGTTTGCACGGAAACTTAAGTGGAAAACCTTCTTCAAGAGACATGATGAAAAAACATGTAGGGAGATGGGAATACTAGAAGAAGACCTAGATATGTATAAAGATCTTACAGGATGAGAGAAACCAACCGACAGGATGGTTTGGGTCCATTTACGGACCTAAAGCCACGTAGTACGAAAGCTCCACCGATTACGGAACATAGTAGCATTGATATTTTCATTAAACTTGTGAGTGAGGATCTGGACAAACTAAGAGAAACGAAAACTAATTACTTCCCAAATTTAGATAGGGCAGAACGGGAGGCATTAGATGGACTTATGAGGAGAGAAGACATTATTCTAAAACCATCAGATAAAGGAGGCAATCTTGTCATCCTTGATCATGATGGTTACAAAAAATTATGTATGTCTATCCTCAAGGATAATTCAACCTATAACTTACTAAGGAAAGATCCAACGGAAGAATTCAAAAGTGAACTCAAGAGTTTACTTGATGAGGCCTTCCACAAAAAGATCCTGAGCCTGAATGAGTGGAAATTCATGGACTCTAAATATGCGGTAATCCCAGTATTCTACGCCCTCCCGAAAGTACACAAGGGGCTTAATCCACTTAAGGGTCGTCCGATAGTTTCTGGGATAAACTCTCTATCCCAAAATTCAAGTATTTATCTGGATCAGATCTTAAGAAACCATGTTACAGCGCTGCCTTCTTATTTGAGGGATACTACTGATCTCCTCACAAAATTGGAGGGCATTACAATAGATAAGGAAGTGAACTTAGCCTCGATAGATGTGGAAGCACTCTATAGTAGTATCCCCCATAGCTTTGGTCTAGAAGCAGTAAATTATTATCTAGGTATGAGGGGTACCCAATTCAGGGAACATAATCAATTTATAACGGCCCTCCTGGAATATATTCTTACCCACAACTATTTTATGTTTGATGGGAAATTTTACCACCAGCTCAGGGGCACGGCCATGGGTAGCTCCATGGCCCCCTCTTATGCCAACCTGTTCCTGGGCTGGTGGGAGGACACGACCGTTTTTGGAGGAGACTTGGAGAGAACTTGGTGGTGCCCCCAGATTTTATTCTGGGGGAGATATATAGACGACATTTTTATCCTGTGGTTAGGTGATGAAACATCATTTAATAGTTTCATCAGGGAACTAAATGTGAACAGTATCGGCATGAAATTCACATCAGAATTCCAAACAAAGGAATTGAACTTCCTTGACGTCACCATAATGAGAGGTGACGATGATCGTCTAAAAACAAGAACATATCGTAAAATAACAGCAAGCAACAATCTCCTTCACTGGGAAAGTCATCATCCCAAAAACCTGAAGAAGGGTATCCCAAGGGACAATATTTAAGGATAAAAAGAAACTGCTCCTCAGGACACTCTTTTTATGATCAAGCTCAAGAACTAAAAAGAAGATTTGAGGATAGGGGCTATCCCAAACCAGTTTTGAATGAGGCTTTTAAGAGGGCGGACGCTGTCCCAAGGGAGGACCTGTTAAAAGTAAAGACCAAAAAGGAAACAACTACCCTAAGGATCATAGGAAAATTTGATAATAGATCCAGGGATGTTCGGGAAATAATTAATAAACATTGGAGGATACTAAGATCTGATCCAGACGTTAGTGACTTGATCACACCGTATCCAGCCATTACATATAGGAGAGGCAGGAACCTTAGAGACCAACTGGTGCATAGCATGTATTATCCACCCAAAACAACAAAAAGTACCTGGTTAGACAATAGACAAACGGGCACTTTTAAATGTGGCAGATGCGTAAATTGTAGATTCATACGCACGGGCAAGGATTTTGTGAGTAGCAATACAGGAAAAGACTTACAAAATACGCCATTTTGCAAACTGCAACACATCAGGGGTGGTATACCTTTGCAAATGCACTTGTGGCATGGAGTATATAGGGAAAACTAAAAGGGAATTTAAGAAACGCATCGGCGAACACATGGGAGATATCAGGAAGAACAAAGATACACCAATAGCGAGACATGTAAGGAGTGAACATGGGGGAGACATAACCTCGATCTCATTTATGGGTATCGAGGTTATTACACCACCGAAACGAGGGGGGGATTGGGACAAACTAATCCTCCGGAAAGAAGCGAGATGGATTCATAGATTAAAAACAGTAGCCCCATTAGGACTGAATGAGATTCAAACCTATACATGCTTCATATAATGTAATCTCATCCCGCGCCCAATTCCACCATACACAAACACACCCCCCCATCTCACCAATGAAACAAAATAACAGTCTAAATCCTGTCGCCATCGGGCCCCGAAAAAGTGATATATATATATGTAATCATATATATACAGTGCCTACAAGTAGTATTCAACCCCCTGCAGATTTAGATGTTTTGATAAGATGCAAATACGTTAGAGCCTTCAAACTGCAAACGAGAGTAGGATTTATTAACAGAAGCATAAATCTTACAAACCAAAAAGTTATGTTGCTCAGTTGAATTTTAATAAATTTTAAACATAAAAGTGTGGGTCAATTATTATTCAACCCCTAGGTTTAATATTTTGTGGAATAACCCTTGTTTGCAATTACAGCTAATAATCGTCTTTTATAAGACCTGATCAGGCCGGCACAGGTCTCTGGAGTTATCTTGGCCCACTACTCCATGCAGATCTTCTCCAAGTTATCTAGGTTCTTTGGGTGTCTCATGTGGACTTTAATCTTGAGCTCCTTCCACAAGTTTTCAATTGGGTTAAGGTCAGGAGACTGACTAGGCTACTCCATCACCTTGATTTTTCCCCTCTTGAACCAAGCCTTGGTTTTTTTGGCTGTGTGCTTTGGGTCGTTGTCTTGTTGGAAGATGAAATTACGACCCATCTTAAGATCCTTGATGGAGGAGCGGAGGTTCTTGGCCAAAATCTCCAGGTAGGCCGTGCTATCCATCTTCCCATGGATGCGGACCAGATGGCCAGGCCCCTTGGCTGAGAAACAGCCCCACAGCATGATGCTGCCACCACCATGCTTGACTGTAGGGATGGTATTCTTGGGGTCGTATGCAGTGCCATCCAGTCTCCAAACGTCACGTGTGTGGTTGGCACCAAAGATCTCAATCTTGGTCTCATCAGACCATAGAACCTTGAACCAGTCTGTCTCAGAGTCCTCCAAGTGATCATGAGCAAACTGTAGACGAGCCTTGACATGACGCTTTGAAAGTAAAGGTACCTTACGGGCTCGTCTGGAATGGAGACCATTGCGGTGGAGTACGTTACTTATGGTATTGACTGAAACCAATGTCCCCAATGCCATGAGATCTTCCCGGAGCTCCTTCCTTGTTGTACTTGGGTTAGCCTTGACTCTTCGGACAAGCCTGGCCTCGGCACGGGAGGAAACTTTCAAAGGCTGTCCAGGCCGTGGAAGGCTAACAGTAGTTCCATAAGCCTTCCACTTCCGGATGATGCTCCCAACAGTGGAGACAGGTAGGCCCAACTCCTTGGAAAGGGTTTTGTACCCCTTGCCAGCCTTGTGACCCTCCACGATCTTGTCTCTGATGGCCTTGGAATGCTCCTTTGTCTTTCCCATGTTGACCATGTATGAGTGCTGTTCACAAGTTTGGGGAGGGTCTTAAATAGTCAGAAAAGGCTGGAAAAAGAGATAATTAATCCACACATGTGAAGCTCATTGTTCTTTGTGCCTGAACTACTTCTTAATACTTTAGGGGGACCAAACAGAATGCTGGTGGTTTGAGGGGTTGAATAATAAATGACCCTCTGAATTAACTTTTAACGCTTTAAAAAAAAAAAAAAAAAAAATTAAAAAATCTTTTTGGCTGCAGTGCATTTCCCACTTCCAGGCTGATCTACAGTCCAAATGTCACAATGCCAAGTTAATTCCGCATGTGTCAACCACCTAAATCTGCAGGGGGTTGAATACTACTTGTAGGCACTGTAGATACATTTGGGGAAGATCAACTATGAAGTAAAAAATTGAAGTACCCCCAAAAAAAAAAAAAAAAAAAAAAAAGATCCCCAATCATATACCCCATCATATGCAGTCTCCTATTTGATGTACGGAACGAACTATGTTCAAAAAACACCCCCCCCCCCCATAATTTTGGCATACCTTTCAGGTATATTTTGTAGATGAAATGTATTCATCCCTGAAACCCTATTAAATATGTGGCAATGTCCAAAAAAGTAATCCCTAAAGAGTACCAAAAGAAACCAGCCCCTCCTCATTGACCCAAATGCGTATAAAGGAGAAAAACAAAAAACTCGCATGGTGACCCTACCATGCTCTTTATCCCAAAATGTAAACTCCTCTTACTATGAGGTAACCAGGTTTCACCGAGATGAATAAAAAATAAAAAATAGATGAATGAGAAACTAATATGTTATATGTCTTAATCTCTATACTGAAAATCTTCCTTGGGTGTGAATTAGCCATTGTCCCCTCCCCCTGACTGGATTATAATCTTCTTGATAAAGTGACTGTAGGATCTATGGAGGTATGTGCCTCATTATGTCCTCCCAAAAGTCCTCTTCCTGACTAGGTTATAAACTTCTGATAGAATGATTATAGGATCCACGGAGGTATATACCTTGTTATGTTCTTCCAAAAGTCCTAAAACTTGAATAAACTAGCCAGTATACTATAGTCTAACAATCCTCACTGTGTTCCTAATCAATACTGACACTGGACAAACAAACAGGTTTGTCCAGGTTCAGTCTCCAGATCACTCAGGGAAATTCTCCCGGATCCCTGCAGTGTTTACAGGACGGAGCACTTGTGCGCATGCGCCGAGTCGCGGCCCGCCCCCACCCGGTGACGCGTCTCGCACGGAGCGGACGTGGGGACGCGTTGCTAGGGAGAGGAGCGGGCGCATGCGCACAGAGAAGACATGCGTCCCGGCCCTGGAGCGCACACGCTGTGCGCATGTAAATGAGCGCCGGGAGGCGGTGCAGTGACCCCAATTTAGGATCACACTATATTAACCCAGGAGCAGGGCGGCGGTTCACTTCTATCACTGTAGGTGAGGATGTGGACCGCGCCATGGACTAGAGCATGAAGCTGGACAGCTAGGTCTAAATCTCCATAGACAAGGTAACAAAAAGGATGGGAATACTAAATAAGGGTGGAGAGGTAATGTGGAAATCTATTAGCTCTACTAATAAATAATGATTTGTCCACAGAGACAGGGTCCGGGTGGCCTTAGTATAAGAGGGCTAATAGGACCTAAACAACAGGAGATTACTGGGGCTTCTGGTGACCATACTGAACCTCTACTAACCTGGAAACCATCTAACTAATAAGGGACATAGGATCATCACAACAAGGTATATTGTTCTATCTATGACTGAAAGGCCATATTTACTATCATATAGGGATATATACATGTATTATATGCATGTATATTTTTTGCAGGACCACAGAGTCTATAACAATAGGGGTCTGAACTGTTGGGGGACATTTGGAACATCTGGAGGGTATGTAACATACAGATATAACTAAGATTATACAATTATGTATAAGGTTCTCTTTTCCTTCCTTCCCCGTCTCCCCATCAGGTTGTCATTTTAAACCCCCCCCCCCTGATATTAAGAATAATACTTCCATTCCCACCACCCCCCCTTTTTTATTCTGTTTTATAGTTTTCCTTGAAACATAACAAGATCCAAACTGATCAGTTATCCCTTGGGAAGGGAGGTGGAATAAGGCGATGTGATAGGTATCTCCACAGATGTCTTTGATTATATATTGACACAGTGGGTTCATATGTACCTATATACAATCACCCCTTTGTAACGGTGGAGGTCTATATAAACTTGAAAATAAACTGTTCTAGCCAAAATCTTTTTTTCCCGGGGGGGGGGAGAATTCTGATATAATATGACTACCACACCTTTCTCCTATGCTTACAGAAGGAATACTCTGTGGACGTGAGACCCCCACATATATACATGTAGGATCACATTCCGTCTCCAACTGAGATAAAGTAAAGTAACCTGGGACGAGATCTCACAACACGGGCTACCTGAATATCTTAAGGAACCCGTACATCTGATGTATCTTATCATATATTTCGATGCATAAGCCCCTGAAGAGCCTTTAGAATATAAGAAAGGCGAAACGCGTCGGGCGTAAAAAGATCACAACCGGTGGTCATATATGTTTTCATACATCATCTGCTGTAAATTGTGAATTTAAATGTATGACAAATAGATGTTACGTATCCTTGGAGACCCGACCCTATACAAATGTTATCAGGGACTCCGCTTGCGATACATTGACCAGTGACTTGAAGTGACGGACGGACTGGTGATACCTATGCGGTTTATGCCTGGAGAACTATATCCAGACAACCCGCTGGGTTGCACAAGCACTGTATAGGTGACATTTATGAAACCAACATTTGTTCATAATACAATAGATTTGTGTTTTCTTGGGTGTGTGGGGGAGGTTTATTTTTGTATGTATAGTGTATGTCTAACACTGTAACACTAACACATAGTCCACACTGGACATTTTAATACACAATAAAAAACTATTTTTGATAGATATTCCTGTAGTGTATTGGATTTCACTTACACCCACCATCACGGTGAGGCACCCCTCAACTCGTCACTGCAGTCCTCAGGAATGAGATCTGAGAAGCAGAGAGGGAGGTACTGGTGGTGGGATGCAAGAGCGGGCCAGGGGGATGCGATACCGCTCTGATAGACTTGGAGACAGGAAGGGCTGGGAAGGCAGGGAGAACTGACCAATCCAAGCAGGATTTGTATACAACAAACAGCCAATCGCCAGTAAGGTACACTATTGGGTACCACATACTGTACAGTACATCACCAGTATCTGTAGGTGTTCATACAGTATAGCACCAGTGATTTTTTTTTAAAGTTTTACCGTATGTGCATTGGAAGAGGGGTAGTCTCATATGGCGAGTATATTCCAAACTTTATATTTTAACTGGAAAAGTTGGGGGTCGTCTTATACGCCCAGTTGTCTTATATGCCGGAAAATACGGTAACTTTCAGTGGTAACACCATTTGCATCTGAAGTTTAAAACGTATGAGCCAAACTAGGAAAGTCCTTGCTGTACACAAGCGGACTACACAATGTGGACCATGGAATCCATCCAAGTAAAACTGTTTCTCACTGTTCCTATTGCTTATTTAATGGAAATGATAAGATTAGATTTTAATAGGTCATCATGATGGAGGACATTAACCCTTTTGTTGACATCAAAGCCCCATATGCGTTATAGCAGTACTGCATTTGCCTCCATTGATGCATGTTACATGATGACAATCTTTCCTTTAATATGACCCTAAAATTGGGCTTACAATTTCAGTTTAGTTTAGTCTAATTGACATTCATAAAATATGGGTGTATTATATTCATATATATAAGCATTTTCCTTCTACGGACCATCTGCTTTGATTGTATCATGAACATCATAGGCATGAAATAGCCCTGGTATTCAGGACTTTTTGGACCTGAGTGAAAGAGTCTCAGTATGCCCGATTACTACATACCATAATTCATGATTTTAATATTGAAGCTGCTGAATGTTTATATATAACTAGATGGGTCACGATGGGGGCGTGCTCTGTGGCGCTGGTCATCTCTTCCCCCTGTGCACTCTTTGTCTCTCCCCATTGAGTTATCTCTCCTTTGAGCTGTCACAGTCTCCCTCGTGTGCTCTGTCCTTCGAGTTATCTCCGTATGTGCACTCTCTCCCCTTGTGTGCTGTCTCTCTTCCCTGCATGTGCTCTCTCTCTCTTTCATGTGCTCTGTCTATTGAGCTGTCTTCCCCCTGTGTGTAATGTATGTAAATAAATGTATTTTCACTTGAAAACCTGTTTGTGTTTCCTGGTAAAAAATGTCTACGGCTTCACTGTATTTTCTATTGCCAGACAATCACTTGTTTCAGGGCAATCACAGCCTGTTTAGGGGAAAAAGAAAGATTAGGTAAACACTAGTATGCAAAAAATGCAGCTTTGGCAACGCACACACATTTGGTAATCTCACTTGTTTTCATCAAAAAATGCCTATGTCTGCATGGACCCTCTTGCCCTCTTATTCTATCTCAAAAACAATCGAGTAGCTAGCTATCTTTTAGTGTAGCATGGATAGAGCAGGACTAAGCACTGTCCCTTGCAATAACCACTGAACCACCATACCGTGCTAACCACTGAGCCACCGTAGAGTGCTAACCACTGAGCCACCGTATACTCTGCTAACCATTGAGCCCCTGTATACTCTGCTAACCACTGAGACGCCGTAAAATCTGCTAACCACTGAGCCGCCGTATACTCTGCTAAGCACTCTGCTGTGGGCAGGAGGGGTCGGGGAACAGAGGTTGGGTGAGGGCCCCCTCCTGCCTGCACCTGGCCGCAGTTCCCTGGCCCCCTCCTGCCCGCAACCGGCCGCTCTTTCCCGGCCCCTTCCTGTCCGCACCCGGTCGCTCTTCCCCAGCCTCCTCCTGCCCGCACCCTGCCGCTGTCCCTCGGCCCCCACCTGACCGCACCCGCCAGTTGTCCCCTCCTGGACTCCGGCATCGCTGCACACTTGCACCGCTGCACATCGGTACTGCTGTAGGTATCTATTATAATAAAACCCTAAAGGTACCTTTACACACCGCTACAACAGGGTGGAAACAACCGAGTGCTTCACGTGCACGAGCACGCACCAACGGTTGCAAACGGTACCCGATACCGCCTTTACACGCCGCTACAAGGTGCTCTACAGAAGGTTTAATCTACCTCTGGATGCACCGCCGGGTGCATCAAGCTACCTTCTGTAGAGCACCTTACCTCATTTACACGCCGTGACAGAAGGTAATATGGGAGGACCTCGTGCAGCAGGGACAACACATAGGAGTGCCAGGACTGTGGATTACGAGACGTTCGTACGCTCATAGGACAAAGCAATAGCATTATGATTGGCCAGCCAGCGCAGGAGGCTGACTAATACATGACGCTCGAGCTATTGTGTAGTGTGACTGGTCAGCTCATTAAATATGTCGCCCTATGCAGCGACAACCAATCGCAACGCAGGAGCTTCCACCAATGATCACTGAAGGGGTGGTTTCCCGGAGGCTGTGTCACGCCCCGGGGAGTTATCTAGGTGGCGAATAAACCTTAACCTACCGTATTTAGACGCCGTTACCATCGGGTTCAAATCAACCTGTTTTAGAGCACTGCTCTGAAACAGGAGCCGCAAGGGACGGGTGGCAACAACCTACTTTACACGCCGCTACCTCGGGTTGATTTGACGGTGCAAGATACATTTGTCTCATAAACCCAGTTGTTTCCACCCTGTTGTAGCGGCGTGTAAAGGTACCATAAGGCAACTTCCGTCACTATGTAATGGTATGGTACGTCACATCCTGACTGAAGTTGCCTGTACACCCACCCTGGGTGCTCCAATATGGCTGCCCGTTGCATGGAGCGAGGGCTTCCAAAGCCCCAATCCCGCCATTGGTACAAGCTACGGCCCCACACACACTCCGGTCACACTCCCCACTCCTCCACACACCCTCCGACACTACACTTCTCATCACACACACCCCTCAGTTGCCACGTCCACACACACACGTCCCCCCCTTCCACTATCCTTGCGCCCCCCTCCTCGCTCAGCACCTCCACACTCATACCCCCATTCATACCCCAATGCACTCTGCCTGCCATACTTACCACCGGCCCATCGTCTTCCCCGCCGCCACCTTCAGCCGATGATTTTCGCTCCGCTGCTGACCCCACCATATTGGCTCCACTCCTACGTCCCGGCGACATGTTTCCTCTAAATTGTCGTGCGGGAACTCTCGTGAGATCCCAGATGCCGTCCGAAAAGTCTCGTGAGACTTTCCGGACGCCATCTTGGATGAAGTATGTCGCCGCCACAGAGGACTGGATCCAATATGGCGTCCGGGAGGTCTCGCGAGACTTCCCGGATGCTATCTTAAATGCCACGCTTTTTGAAAATTTACTTCAGCTTGCCATTCGCCAACGTCTCGTGCTGCTGCGTCATAACTCCTCCTGCTCTCTTCACTTACTCAGTCTTCTCAGTTAACCTGTTCAGTGCCCTCACTCCTGCTGAGTATATCTAAGACGCTGTGAACATTTAACTCCGTCTGCACCGTATTGTTTCTATATTCTCCTCTGTTAACCTCTTCAGTGTCCTCACTCCTGCTGATTATGCCTAAGACGCTGTGAACATTTAACTCCGTCTGCACTGTATTGCTTCTATATTCTCCTCAGTTAACCTCTTCAGTGCCCTCACTCCTGCTGAGTATACCTAAGACGCTGTGAACATTTAACTCCGTCTGCACCGTATTGCTTTGATATTCTCAGTTAACCTCTTCAGTGCCCTCACTCCTGCTGATTATAGCTAAGACGCTGTGAACATTTAACTCCGTCTGCACCGTATTGCTTCTATATTCTCCTCAGTTAACCTCTTCAGTGCCGTCACTCCGGCTGAGTATATCTAACGCTGTGAACATTTAACTCCGTCTGCACCGTATTGCTTCTATATTCTCAGTTAAACTCTTCAGTGCTCTCACTCCTGCTGAGTATACCTTTCTATAATTAAGACGCAGTGAACTAGCCCACGTCTATAAGTTCTATCCTGTAGCACTGCTTTACAACTTACCCTTCTGATTACGACACCTGTACATACGTACATACACATCCCTTCTCTAATGCCTTATAACCCCAACACTCTCACTCTCTACTATCTGCTCTCATACTCCCTTACCAGTCTCAACATGAATCCTCACAAAAAGTATGCCACTGACACACAGCGGAAAAATACTTTGTAACTATGTCAAAGAAAATGCCGTGCTAATGAGACTGCTGAACATGAAGGCTTATAAACAACAACGCCTCACACAACGAGTCTCCTAAGTCTAAATCCATTAGATTAGCACAAGTAGCCTCTGCTCGCCATCAACGCCGACAACCTACACCTTCCACGTCTACATTTTTATCACACTCACCACCACACATACGACTTATATACATCGGTCTGCACAAGAGCCCTACTGCACCGTTAGGACCTGCTCTTCCACTACATGCTAAAGCATTCACTAATGATGAATGTACGATATGAACCCGGATGTTACGGTCCAGCAGCATAGCTACTGAGAAATATTATTTTCTTTTACAACAGGGACCAGTTTTTGTGAACTGCTAAAGAGATGGGCGGGATGGCTGTTCACCACATCTCCATCTCAAGGTGTGCTGCTCTTACTGTCACACAAAACATCCTCAACATCACATCACCATCCTCCCGACGCGATAGCATCGGGCATTAATCTAGTAATAATAATAATTTGATTTACATAGTGCCAAAATATTCTGCAGTTGAGGAACATTCCCATTTATTGAGTTGTTTATTGAAGTGTAAATGTCACTTCATTGAAAAAAACAAAACAATACTGATCTGGTTGTTAATGATTGGTCACATAGCAGTTTAAATAATGATTTTTTGTGCCATAAAACTAATTTCCTCAACTTTTTTGTGTCTATTTAAAAACTGCATTTTAGGGCTGTGTGGACATGGACAGCACCCGGTAGGGAGCAGTGCAATGTGACAGCAGAGAAAGGGCAAGTGGGATCCTGAGCTGTGTGGGGAGTCAACAGAAAAGGTGTCACTCACTTAAATGGTGCTGACAATGCTGGATGCTGCTGTGTATGTGTTTGTCTTTAAGAGCTGCATGGTTGATAGTTATGAAGGTCTTTGCCTCCTGTGTTGTGCTCTAGAACTGCATTCACTATTAGGTTCAACTGCTGGTTGAGGGGTTAATATGTGACTCACCTGAACTGCCCTCCCCTAGCCTTTAAGTAGCCTCTCCTTCCACCAGGTGGTGCTGCTGATAGAGTTTCACTCTATGCCTGGAAGCCGTGCTGTGCTGACCTGTGTGTTTGTGTGGCTGATGTATTTTCCTTTGGAGTTGCTGTATCCCAGTTCTGTGGAGGGAATAGCGCAGGGCTGGTGGAGGAGTTTTGCTGAGAGGCTGGAGGCCCGAACCTTCTCACCATCAGAGATACCTTCGGGATCAGGGCCATTCAGGGTTCCTAGAGTAGGGTCAGACTAGTCCAAGGGGTGGCTCCTTGCGGAGAACACCATAACCACCATGTTAAGTGGCCCTTTTAGTTAATATCCAGCTCTTCTACAAGCTTAGAGATATGACAAGGGAGTACCAAGGCCAGGTATCCATCCACAGACAGCTGTTTCAGGGTGTTGCCCCTCATCAGTGTGGAGTAGGATTCTGGCTAGGTGGAAGCAAGGTCTAGTAGACCAATATCACAAATCATTCACTGATCTCAGGGAGACCAGTCCAAGGAAACACTGCAGGCAGCTGGCTAAAGCGCTCAACACAGTGAATTCCTAGGCACATTGCTCCCTTGGAAATATGAATATGCAAATAGAGTCTGTGGAGCCTCGGTTAGGAGTCTCAAACACAGGACTAGCCAGATATCCCTCCAGGGAAGGACCCAGCCAAGGGGTGGCTCATTGCGGAGAACACCATAACCACCATGTTAAGTGGCCCTTTTAGTCAATATCCAGCTCTTAAGCTTAGAGATATGACAAGGGAAAACCAAGGCCAGGTATCCATCCACAGACCGCTGTTTCAGGGTGTCCATCTAGCCAGAATCCTACTTCACACTGATGAGGGGCAACACCTAAACGAGGCTCCACAGACTCTATTTGCATATTCATATTTCCCAGGGGGCAATGTGCCTAGGAATTCACTGTGTTGAGCGCTTTAGCCAGCTGCCCGCAGTGTTTTCTTGGACTGGTCTCCCTGAGATCAGTGAATGCTTTGTGAAATCTGCAACAGAGAAAGCACTAATTTTATCAAAATGACAGCAAGAAGCTCAGTAAATGACACATCGCTGGAATCAGGTCTCTATTTCTACATTATGCTGTTCTCAGATGAGATGGCAAAAACCTGGTGACAGGTTCCCTTTAATTTTAATGCAACTATAGTTACATCAATTAAGTAAGGTACACAATAGTAACCAATAGTAACCCTACCTACTGAACGGCAGAGTGTCTACTGTAAAATTTGGACAGAAAAGAAAATACACTCCAACATTGAAAGTGCAACACTAAGAAGGAAGAATCATAGATTTGATGGAAATTACAGGTTTGATAGACATGATAACAACATGCAAATGCTGAAAAAATGGAAGCAAGACTTCTCGATTAATTCAGTTTCGAGTATTAGTACCACAAACAGAAATACATGCCCTTACATGCCTTGACATGTGATCATTGAGAATATTAACCATTTTACGACCTAAGATGTACCTATACATCTTAGGTGGTCTCCCTCCTTTTGATGCGGGCTCACAATCTAATCAGCAGTGATTGCTATGTTTCGTATCAGCGACTCCATGACGTGATAACAGGGCATCAACGTGTTGCAATGACAGCAAGGGGTCTGATTGTGACCCCTGTCACTGTCATGACATACTTCCTGTCAAAGCTAGCTGAGCACCGGCGTTCACAGGAGCATGGCTCTGTACTGCAAAAGCAATCAGACATTGTAGGCTTGAAGTGCCCTAAGATTACTAAAAAAAATGAATAAAAAATGAAAAATATTTTTAAATATATGAAAAAAATTTCAACCCCTTTTACCCCTTTAGAAATAAAACAGTAAATATCTATTTATATATAATCACAAAGCCCCAGATTTCCAAAATGTAGCAAAATTTAGAACGTTAACTGAGTTGGAAAATTAAGACAAATGCGCAATTCTCTCTCTCGCTCTTAAAATATTGTGAAATTGCACTTTTTTTTTAATTTCACCTCACTTGTAATTTTTTTTTTTACATTTTCCAGAACACTAAATGGTAAAATGAGTGATTCATTCAAAAGTACAACTCGTCCGGCAAAAAAAACAGCCATCATATGTCTATACTGATAGAAAAATAAAAAGGTTATGGCTCTTTGAAGAAGGGGAGAAAAAAACTAAAATGAAAAATAGAAAATTGCTGTGTAGTGAAGTAGTTAATGATTATCTGTGGAATGTTCTGCTCTCTGAAAGTACTTGGGCAAATCATCAAGATCTGTTGTTGGCAGCTGACTTTTCTAATGTAGACCAATGACACCGTAAATGTGCTCAAAGAGAGATAGGTCTGGAGATGCTGCAGACCATAATACCATGTTTAGGCCACAGCCATGTTGCATGAGCAGCATGTGGCCTGGTTATGTCTCATGTTGAAAAACATCTCTTCCATTTAAAGGCCTCTTCATCGCACTGCCCAATGTGGTCTCCAGATCAATCCCCGGCTATAATTGTGTCCAAGAATTTTTGATTATCTTGTTTTATGTATCCTGGGAACTGGAGATTAAACTTAAAACAGACCTGTCATCAGAATATTGCAGCCCTAACTTAATTGATTGTGAGTAAAGTGCATTTAATCCTCTAGAAATCCATGCCTTACTTGTAGATTTTTGATATCTTAGAGGAATCTAGCATGACGTTTTAGTTGAAAGTACAGTGGGTGGGCATTGTATTTCCAGCTCTTCCATTTCCCAGACTGTTGCTGGCCTCCAGTCTCTAATGGACATGTCACTCTTGTCTTAGTAACCCGCATCCCCTGCCAAAGATTTTGCTTGGGTTCTGTGCCCTAAAGATGTATTTTCAAAGGTGCAGAGCAGAGCAATTGTCATAAGGAACTTATTGCGCTTAATAACTCTGTGGATACAACCTCAGGGAAATTACGTTGTATGCATAAAATCTCAGGCTATGGAGACAGGTCACACAGGGGGTGTCACACGTGTCAATGTCGTCAGCGAGATGATCGCTGACGACATTGACGGCTGATTGCTGGTGAGCTGTCACACAGACAGACTCACCAGCGATCAATTGACCAGTGACATCATGGAAACGATTTAAATATCGTTTCCACGATGTCCTGCTCCCGCTGCCAGCCTGCTGGAAGCGGGAGCAGGCTGGTCTCCAAGGTAAACTGCGGGTAACTAGGCAGCGCGCGCTGCCTAGATACCCGACGTGTACCTTAGTTACCAGCCTCCTCCGCTCACCCGGTGAGCGGAGGAGGCTGGTAACTAAGGTACACAGTCGGGTATCTAGGCAGCGCGCGCTGCCTAGTTACCCGCAGTGTACCTTGGATACCAGCTCCCAGCGCTTGTGAGAGGCGCTGGGAGCTGGAATATCGCTAGTCCCGGTGTCACACGCAGCGATGCTGCATGTCCACCGGGCGACAATCGCCAGGTTTCAGAGCTGGTTCTGAAACCTGGCGATCATCAACCAGCGATTTATCGCTGGTTGATGCAGTATGTCACACGCGTCAATATCGCTGCAACGTCACGTGCAGCCGATATCGTGCAGGCGATATTGACGCGTGTGACACCCCCTGATCTGTCCATCAGAGGCTAGTAGCAGGCGGGGAAAAGTGAGAGAAGCAGGAGAGCTGTAATTGCGATGCCTATCCACTATACTTGCAAATAAAAGTTCAACATTGGATTTCTCTAAAGGGGGTGTCACACGCGTCAATGTCGTCAGCGATCTGATCGCTGACGACATTGACGGCTGATCGCTGGTGAGCTGTCACACAGACAGACTCACCAGCGATCAATTGACCAGTGACATCATGGAAACGATTTAAATATCGTTTCCACGATGTCCTGCTCCCGCTGCCAGCCTGCTGGAAGCGGGAGCAGCCTGGTCTCCAAGGTACACTGCGGGTAACTAGGCAGCGCGCGCTGCCTAGATACCCGACGTGTACCTTAGTTACCAGCCTCCTGCGCTCACCCAGTGAGCGGAGGAGGCTGGTAACTAAGGTACACGTCGGGTAACTAGGCAGCGCGCGCTGCCTAGATACCCGACGTGTACCTTAGTTACCAGCCTCCTCCGCTCACCCAGTGAGCGGAGGAGGCTGGTAACTAAGGTACACGTCGGGTAACTAGGCAGCGCGCGCTGCCTAGATACCCGCAGTGTACCTTGGAGACCAGCTCCCAGCGCTTGTGACAGGCGCTGGGAGCTGGAATATCGCTAGTCCCGGTGTCACACGCAGCAATGCTGCGTGTCCACCGGGCGACAATCGCCAGGTTTCAGAGCTGGTTCTGAAACCTGGCGATCATCAACCAGCGATTTATCGCTGGTTGATGCAGTATGTCACACGCGTCAATATCGCTGCAACGTCACGTGCAGCCGATATCGTGCAGGCGATATTGACGCGTGTGACACCCCCTTAAGATGTCAAAATTAAATTCTACAAGGTATGGATTTAATAAGGACTGAAGGACTCTTAATCACATGCCATTACTTAAGGTTCTAAAACCCTGATGACAGGTTTACTATAAAGTCTATGCCAGTACATGCATAAATTTAGCCTGCACATCTAGGTGCTAAAGGGTTAAGGAGAAGTAACATGTGATTGGTTAGAATGACGCCGTGTATATATATATATAACTCTGAAGTTATCTGAAGTACAGTTAGAGCTTACCCTCTGAAGAAATATGTTGGCTTACCTTCTCTGCCTGGCATGCCTCCTGTGTGTCAGAGACATAGGGGCACAGAAAGACACAGGTGAGATAGATGACCAATACTTGGTTTTAATCAATTAAGGTTTAGAGTTGTGCTTCCCTTTTCTTGAGTAACATTCCATTAATGCTTTTTTCCTTTTAATTCCATACAGATCAGATTTCAGTGGAACTCACTGTTATCAATGACCTTACTGGAGACAACTTTAAAAACAATATTTTTGTGTCTGTAAAGAAAGGATCCACTCTTCTTGAGGTCATGCAGCAGGCAGAAGAGATCGATCCTAAAAAATTCAGGTGAGATGTACCAGAGGTGAAGGTTGATAGAGTGGTCTTTGTGAACTGACCAGATGTGGAGTTCTCAGTGGTTCTAAAATAGAAATGTAGCTGAGCCTGGTGACAGATGGACCTTGGAGCCCTCAAGCTTCAATGTATGTAGAAGTAGCAGAAGTTCTTTGATGAGTTGAAATCTTATGATATTTGTGGTGAAATCCGAAATATGTTTTCTTAAAAGAAATCTGACTACTATTTATCCTATATCTTTCTGGACTGTGACATACACAGAGCTTCTTTTCTATTAAAAATGTAATCTGACAGAGACCATCTCAGCCACTAATATAGATTGTTCTATTAACTGACTGCACTTGAAAAATAAGACTAAAAAAACCTTACCTTTTACATTTGTAGCCTGCAACTTCTATGGTGTCATTTTGGCAGCTAGTCATTGCAGATCAATTCTTGCTGCATTTTTTCAACATATTTCCACTCCAAATGGATGAAAACATATAAAAAAATGCACCAAAAAATTGTGAAAAACACATTGCGCATGTGCGCACATAGCTTAGGTTATTAAACTCTTTGAAAGAACCAGATATGGGCTGCTAACAACTCAGTCATGAAAATCATCAGGAGGACTTGCTTGTTCCTCTCTCAACTGAGTTCTTTGGCTTGTCTTGTAAAGACTATTGAGCTTGCTGAACAATTAGTGTCTATGCACGGACCCCAAACACAGACTTCCCTGAGAAGTCCTTGTTACTGTTTGAGTTCAACTACGTTCAATTTGAGTTCAATTTTCCCACAAAGAAAATTAATTTTAAAGTTCATTTTAAAAAGTACCTGTCACCCCCTTACTGCATGGCAATCTAAATGCAGCACTGAATGCAGCATGTCTGCTGCATTCAGGGAAGGGGTCCCCCATGTGTCTGTGTGCTGTGTACCCCGAGATATACTCTTAAGAAAACTCACTGTTAGAAGCCATGAGGGCAGTCCCTGTGGCTGGAGTTAGCTTTATTCACGCGGGGCCATTCCCTCCCCCTGCCCCACTGTGCTGCCTCCTGCTGTGCTAGCTTTGCCCTCCTCCTTTCCTGCTCTCTGTCACTCATCCTGCCTCACACAGCTTGTTCACAGCGGATGCAAATCATTTGTCTTGACGTCAGTGCAAGATTCCCGCCCTGTTGTCTGAACAAAGCATATACAGGGTGGGAATTTGGCACTGCCGTCAGGACAAATGATTTGCATGCGCTGTGAACAAGCTGTGTGAGGCAGGATGAGTGACAGAGCAGGAGAGGAGGAGGGCAGAGCTAGTGTAGAGCCCTGGCTTTGGGGTAACCGGGAATTGGGCTACCAGGGTTAACGCTCTTGTTGTCACGGGGAGTGGTGGCCGTGTCTGGTCCCGTGTCCTGGGTGTATCTTCCAAAAAGGGATGTATTTACAGGGGATTTATATACAGTTTGCTGTGACACCACCTGTAGTTCCTGGTGAGGTGTCACCAGCACCACCATAGTCAGCCGGAGGTAGATGGTAATGCGGCAAGTTGGCAAAGTCCTCTACAGGTAGGGCTGGACCTCCGGGACAGCATAGTATTAAGGGGCAGCTTGTAGTGGAGCTGTGGATGGGATGGGGAGTGTTGGAGCAGTCTATGAGGGGCACCGGGAACGGAGGGAATGATATACGCACACTGCAGAAGTCTCTTTTACCTTTTACTGGTGTTACGGCAAGTAAAGATGTCCAGGGCATTGACAGGTGACCAGGATCCCCACAGCAAGTGGTTATAAGGCCTCCTCTGTTCGTCGGTCGTTGCTGAAGCCCAGCCTGCCTGCAGCCTGACTTGCCTCCTCTTTCTTTCTGACTCTGATGTCTGTCTCTCCTCCTGGGCGGTCTCCGGGTTACCCTCTCTGATCACTGCGGTGGTACACTGCTGTGTCTGGCTCCCTCTCTCGACACACAGGGGGACTGGGTGGCTGAAGCCTCCAAGGTGTGACGAGGTTCTCTGTGGTCCTGGAG
Organism: Allobates femoralis; assembly: GCA_033576535.1. Taxonomy (NCBI): domain Eukaryota; kingdom Metazoa; phylum Chordata; class Amphibia; order Anura; family Aromobatidae; genus Allobates; species Allobates femoralis. The sequence continues at coordinate 213,915,200 of JARQOC010000006.1, read as the reverse complement.
TATCCCACAGGTGCGGATCCCAGATGTCCGGTATGTCTTGGGATGAACTCCCTCAAGTTCCTTACTCCCTTCAAGCTGTCTGCTCCTTGCCTTCTGTCCCCACTTAGACTTGCTGGACGTGAGAAGGGCCACTCCGGGTCACTGTTCGGGACTAACTGCTTCTTTGCAGCTCTCCTAGCGTCTACACACTCTAACTTCTCTCCCAGCAACAGTATTTATAGGGGAGCTTGCCTAAGGTCAGCAAGTGGGGCTCCCGCTACTGTGTCGGGGTGGAAGATGTTGCATGTAGTAGATACCTGCTGTGCAAACCCAACTGTGCATTAGAGAAGTCTGTGGCTACCTGTGTGAGCAGGGCGCTACACTAGCATAGCAGGAGGTGGCATCGAAAGGCAGGGTTAGGGAAAGGCCCCCGTGAATAGAGCTAACTGCAGCCACAGGGACTGCCCTCATGGCTTCTAACAGTGAGTTTTCCTAAGGCTATATATCGGGGTACAGAGCACACAGACACATGAGGGACCCTTTCCTTGAATGCAGCAGACATGCTGCATTCAGTGCTGCATTTAGATTACCATGCAGCAGCAGGGGGTGACAGGTCCTCTTTAATCAATAGATCTTGGAATAATATTTTCCAAATTGGACATGTTTAAAAAAAAATGCTGAGATAATCTTACATGTTTCCTTGCTATGTACTGTGTAATGGTCGTGTCTGATCATTCCACAGCTCCTGGGCATGGGAGGATGCAAAACAAATTAAACAGACATTACGCATGGGATCATAGTTGATTCTTTTTTTTGAGGTAAAACATTTACTTGCCTCTTTTTTAAAAAATATTTAATCTCAAAGAAAGGATGATTTGAAATTCTGCACTGTAATGTCTGTATACTCTTTTGCATCTTCCCCTGCCTAGGATCAAAGCATGTTCCATGCATGGTTAGAAACAGCCATTACACAGCACATAGCAGGGACACATTTCTTAGGCCCACGTCACACACACAGATAATTGTGCAGATATTGTTCACAGATCTCTGGTTGCAGTGAAATCATGGACATATTGTTCCATTTTGTGGCTGTATATAAATGGATTAATGTGTCCATGATTTCACTGCAACCAGAGATCTGTGAACAATATCTGCACAATTATCTGTGTGTGTGACGTGGCCCTTAGGTTCTCTCAGCATAGGAACCTTTTTGTACACATCCAATTGTGGAACTTATTATTATTCCAAGATTTATTGATTAAAATTAACTTTCTTCATGGGAAAACCCCTTTAAGTTATGCTTACCAAGCTTCTGTTCTGCTCTCATATTTGCTTCCAAGTCTGCTTAATAAGCTTCATACATATTCCCATGTTTCCCCAGCCCACGCTACGTGATTGGTTGGAGGCAGACGCCCTCACTGCCTGCGTTTGTTATTGGTTGCAGTCAGACCCCTTCTGTGCCAGCATATGTGCTTGATTCCTGTACACACACACACACACACACACACACACACAAATACACATATAAAAATAAATAAGTAATTGGAAAAATTGCATTGGGGTCCTCCGTATTTTTTATTCTCCCCTATCTGTGTGCTTTGGCTGAGCATCAAATATGGAGGACCCCACATGTTTTTTTTAAATAGTGAAATAAATAATTAAACAAAAAAAGACGTGGTCCCCCACAATTTTACACTCAGCCAAGATAAAGCACACAGCTGGGGCTTGGTATTCTTAACCTGGTGATGCACATAGTTGTTGCCCAACCCCCTAGCAGCCGTCAGCCTCCCCATAATTTGCCCCATTCACTAGAAGTGCGAGTACCCAACATTATCAATCCTGTAAGTAAATTCATAAAAAAAAATACAGAAAAATCCTTTATTTGAAATTAAACACACAGACAGCCCTCTATTACCTATTTATTAGCCCACAAACATACTTAACTCCCATGGTAAATCCACAACATGATGTTTTGTGAAGCAACCCCAGCTCTGCTACATCTGTGAAATTACATTAACCACAAGGACTGCTCTTACACTTACGCAGCTGCAGCAGAGAGCAATGATTTCACCTGCGTTCACCTGAGATCATAGCTGCATATCTCACTGATGTAACCACTTTCACAGCCACAGCTCTATCAGTGTAGAACAGCCAAGGGAGCTTTGCAGGACATGATGTTGTGGATTTATTATCACAGTTGGGTAAGTTTGGAAGCTAATAAATGGGTAAAAGAGGGTTGTCGGTTTGTTTTATTTCAAATAAAGGATTTTTCTGTGTGTGTTTTTTTTAACTATTTACTTACATGATTGGTAATGTGGGCTTCTCATAGAGATCTGAACATTACCAATCCAGGGCTTTTGATAACAGCTGTTAATTCACTGTTGGTATTATCCCCTTCTATTACCTTGATTTCCACTGCATCAGGGCAATCAAAAAGAGCAGGCTAAAGTATCAAAACTTGGTGCTTCTAATGATGGCATCTTGATATGACACACCTCTGTATAAGTGGGTGAATAACTTGCTGGTCCACTTTTTATGTGGATAATTTATGTGGATTTTTGCTTGTATATATATTTTTATAAGATATAAAGATTACCCCACTAATATAATGTATGGTGTAAAAGATCGGTGTTATGACATTATAGTGGTTTATGGGGGTGAATATGATTACAATTTTGGAAAATGGTGTGTATCATTAATATTTAGATCTAATCCAATGTTTCAACTATGTATTTAGGAGAGGTATCCGCGATCTGAGACCATACCATATGTGAAATAGTTGCATTTTTTTATAATTTATTCACACTTGGTTTTTCTCCCTTGGAGAAATGTACAGGTTCCCATCATTTTTTGTTAATATGTGATAAAGAAGGTATCAGAGGCTCATTTATAAAGGTGGATTTGAGTTTTTTTTAATTCTTGTGGAATTGGGGTGAGTTCTGATTATGAATTTATGGTATGCCCAATTTTGTTTATGGGGGAGGCGGAAAATACAAAGTAAAAATAATAATTTTCCTTTTTTCCTAAATGGATAGATGAGTATTGAGATCTATAATTATAATGGGAAGAATGAACTATTGTGAATTCTGAGTATAAAAAAAATAAAGGTAGTGTGAGCACAAACATAATACCTGCATAGACTCAGATATGGTTATATGGCATGAGAACCGCGGTATCTCTAAAAAATCCAAGTATGATCGGGATATGTGGAGTTTTAATATAAGTAATGATGAGGAGCGGCATTCAAACCGTGCGCTGTTTCTCTCATTGGTCGCCGTGTACAGTGTATTTGAAATATGGCACCATGGCACGCACCGCTATCCTGATTGGTCGGCACTGAATGCGGTGACCAATCAGAATAGCGGCGCGCGCCATGGCGCCATATTTCAAATACACTGAGTACAGTGCATTTGAAATATGGCGCCATGGTGTGCGCCGCTATTCTGATTGGTCGCCGCATTCAGTGCCGACCAATCAGAGGAGCGTCATTCAAACCGCGCGGCGCTTCTCTCATTGGTCGCCGCATTCAGCACCGACCAATCAGAATAGCGGCGCGCGCCATGGCGCCATATTTCAAATACAATGTGTGGCATGGTGCATACCGCTCCTCTGATTGGTCGCTGCGTTCAGCGCTGACCAATCAGAATAGCGGCGCTCACCATGGCGCACATTGAATTTCAAATATGGAGCCATGGCGCGAGCCGCTCCTCTAATTGGTTGGCGCTGAACGTGGCGACCAATCAGAAAAATACTGCGGCTTGGCACTTGGTTTGAATCCCAAGCAGGGCATCACCGCTGCGAGCAGCCGAGAGATCCCGGCTGGCTCGCCGCTGACCGGAGCTCAGCCGCGGCTACTAGAGAGGTCAGCGGATCGCCAGCCGGGAAATGACCAGCTAACGCCGGTCATCTCCCGGCTGGCTCGCCGCGGACCTCCGTGCCGCAGGTAGCCGCGGTTGAGCTCCGGTTAGTGGCTCGCCAGCCGGGAGACGACCGGCTGATGCCAGTCGTCTCCCGGCTGTCTTGCGCGCGCTGCGTCCACCATCTGCCGGACCGTGTATACCTGCTGAATCGGCGCTTCCACCAGGCGGACTGCAAATTGGCGCGAAATTCGAATGTTCAGCACGCGGCTATTTGCATAGCAACCAATTTCGCACGATTTCGACGACAGACACACTCAAAAAACCCTTAGACAATTATATAATAGATGTTTTATTTCATTTTTGTATGCCGATGAGTAAAGACTTTGTGTCTGAAACGCGTCCTGCGAGGATGCTTTTAAATTTCTATTAATAAAGAGAACCTTTCTATGGACAAGTGGCAGCCTGAATTTCTGAATTTGTGGACTAACTTGGTGGAAACCGGCCACCTTCAGGAGCCCAGGGATCCAAGGGTGTATGTGATAGAGGAGAACAGCCAACTCCCTTTTCCTTTTTCCCTCATATGTATCCTATCAGTATGTCTTTGCAATGTGGGAGGAAACTGGAGTGCCTGGAAGAAACCCACACAAACATGGAGAGAACATACAAACTCCTTGCAGATGTTGTCCTTGGTGGGAACCTTGGGACCTCAGTGCTGCAAAGGCTGCAGTGCTAACCACTTGAGCCACCGTGCCTGTCCATATAATATAGAGGATCCTGGGTGGGTTGTATATATAATATTTAGGCTGTGCAGAACTGTATATATAATATAGAGGTAGAGGTTGCTGGCTGTATATATTTGGAAACTGTGCTGGGCTATATATATAATAAAGAGACTCTTGGCTGTGTATATTTTTTGGAGGCTGCTGCTGGGCTGTATATATTACTTGGAGGCTATGCTGGGCTTTATATTATTTGGAGACTGTGCTGGACTGTATTTATTATTAGGTGGCTGTGCTGGGCTTTATATATTATTTAGAGGCTGTGCCCGGCTGTATATATTATTTTGAGGCTCTGCTGAGCTGTATACAAGGTGGGCCATTTATAAGGTCGGTCATTTTATATGGATACACCTAAATAAAATGGGAACAGTTAGTGATATCAACTTCCAATTTATGGCACATTAGTATATGGGAGGGGGAAAACTTTTCCAGATGGGCAGTGACCATGGTAGCCATTTTGAAGTTGGCCATTTTGTATCCAACTTTATTTAGGTGTATCCATATAAATGGCCCACTCTGTATATTATTTGAAAGCTGTGGCAGCCCAGCAGCAGCCTCCAAATAATATATACTGCCTAGCACAGACTCCAAATAATAAATATAGCCCAGCACAGCCTCCATATTGTATATACACCACAGTCTCCAAATACTATATACAGCACAGAACAGCCTCCACATAATATATACAGCACAGCAGCAGACTCCAGATAATATATATAGCCCAACACAGCCTTTTAATATTATATACAGCACAGCCATCCATCTTATATATAAAGCACAGCCTCCATATTATATATATAGCCCAGCACATCCTCCAAATAGTATATACAGCCCAGCACAGCCTCTAAATAATATATACAGCCCCATATATATAGTCGAGCACAGCCTTCAAATAATATAAATAGCACAGCCTCCAAGTAGCCCAGCATCAGCCTCCATGTAGCCCAGCATCAGCCTTTATATAGTCCAGCAGCAGCCTCCATTAAGCCCAGCACAGCCTCCATAGCCCAGCAGAAACCTCCATAGCCCAGCAGCAGACTCCATATATCCCAGCAGCAATCTCCATAGCCCAGCAGCAACCTCCATATAGCCCAGCACAGCTGTCCCTGCTCTTGGTATATATGTCCGCATCCTGGCCTCATCTTGGTATATATAATGCCACATTCTGCTGCACACAGTAAAAAAAATAAACAATTATACTCACTTTCCCTCCACTCCCCCATGCTGTGTGCTCCTCAGATGCTGTCCCACAGGCTTCCGTCTGTGCTTCCTTGTGATTGCCTGCAAGGCTGCACCAGTGTGATTAGGTGGCAGGGTGATGACCTCATCATTCTGCTGTAGTCCCAGAAGGAAGCTCTACTGCCATGGGAACCAACACATGGCTATTTTGCATATCGTTCAAATTAGCCTAGTGGACTGATAGAGCTGTGGCATGCACTCAGCTGTTGTCTGAGTATCCTTGATGGGCCCCTTATTGTCAGGGCTGCCTGCCCCTGATGGTCCCCTGGCTGTCTGTCCCTTATGCGCCCCATCATCTGTCCAGGGCCCCGGCACTTGCCTGGGTATGCTGGGTGCTGACCCTGGCCCTGGCACTAATGCTTCTGTTCTAAGTTTTCAGAGTGTCATTGTCTAGCATAGTGGGCAGGATGGGAGGGGGCTGAGAGGTCTCTCAGGTCAGATAAACACAGGTCTCCATTTTTTTTTCCTGCACTTACTGTGGGTGGTCCAGTGAGGCAGCCAATCAGCACCCATAAAGCAAATGGCACTTTTTTCACACAAGGTCTTGTGTCATTGGTTGGGTATGTCACATGTCCTTGCCGTATAAAACCGGCCATATCCCCTCATTGCAATTTTCTCAGTGATGGCACTCAGTGACAGTCTCGCTGCTGCAGTGCTGGTGCTGCTGGCTCTGTGTGCGCTATTTAGATAGCTAGTGATTCTGACTTTCTACATAGAGAGATAGATAGTAGGCTTATTAACTCCTTCCTAATACTGCCCCTTTAGGGCTTAGTAGTAGTGTTTTTGGCAAATCTTCTGTGGCAAAGTAGTGCTTTGTGTAAATAGCTGCACTAATCCTGTGCTGAAAAGCTTTTAGTGCCACATCCAGACAGCAACCACAGTTTTTGCCTAGTACCATTTCTTGGCAAATCCCCTGTGGTACATAGGTGCTTGTAAAATCTGTTAGTGCCACATCCAGGCAGCAACCACAGTTTTTGCCTGGTACTATTTTTTTCAATCCAATCCTTGTGGTACAGTGGTGTTTGTGAAATCTGTGCAAAAAAACATTTATTGCCAAATTCAAGCACCAACCACAGTTTTTGCTAGTACCAGTTTTTGGGCAAATCTGGCGTCTGCTGAATCCACATTTCCAGTTTTTTTGGTCCGGCCTGTAGAAAACTGACTTGCATTCTTGTTACCATCAAATATGTGTCACGAGCTTAGATGGCGCTGACATTGCTGGATGCTGCTGTGTATGTTTGTCTTTAAGAGCTGCATGGTTGACCGTTGTGAAGGTCCTGGCCTCCTTGTTGTGCTCCAGAACTGCATTCACTATTAGGTTCAACTGCTGGTTGAGGGGTTAATGTGTGACTCACCTGAACTCCCCCCCCCTAGCCTTTAAGTAGCCTCTCCTTCCACCAGTTGGTGCTGCTGATAGAGTTTCACTCTATGCCTGGAAGCCGTGCTGTGCTGACCTGTGTGTTTGTGTTGCTGAAGTCCTTTCCTTTTGAATTACTGCATTCCGGTTCTGTGGAGGGAGGTGAGGGGGAAATTGCGCTGGGCTGGTGGAGGAGTTTCAGGGAGAGCTGAAGGCCCGAACTTTCTCACCTTTAAAGATACCTTCAGGATCAGGGCCATTCAAGGTTCCTAGACTGGGGTCAGACTAGTCTTCCCTGATCACCCTGCCCATAACTGCCATTCCTTCATCAGCATTCTCACTACACCGTGACATTATCAGCAGCCCATACCTTTCCCTTGAGTCACTATGTCTCAGACTGCCTGAGCCGATGCATTTTCTCGACTGATGCAGACCATCTCTAAAGAGGTAACTGGTCTGCGGACTCAGGTAGTGCAACAGCTGCAGCAAGTCGTAGGTGACCTGCCGTTGGCTCATGCTCAGGCCATGCCAGAACCCAAGGTCTCTCTTCCAGATAGATTTTCTGGGGGAAGAGACAAATTTTTTGTGTTCCGTGAAACCTGTAAAGCTTTATTTCAGGCTCTGGCCCCATTCATCAGGAAGTGAGGAACAGCGGGTGGAGATTATAGTCTCCTTTCTTAAAGTGGACCCCTAGACCTGGGCCTTTTCCCTCCTGGCCGACCCACCATCGTTGTAGTCGGTGGAAGGGTTTTTTGCTGCTCTGGCTCAGGTGTACGGTGAACCAGAAAGGGTGACCTTTGCTGAGTCTAATCTCTGTAAACTCAAGCAGGGCACACGAGCAGTGGAGGAGTACTTCTCTGAGTTTTGGAGATGGGCGACTGACACCCAGTGGAACTACCCAGCCTTCCGGAGTCAGTTCTGCTTGGGTTTGTCAACTAGACTGGAAGACACCCTGGTTCAGTACGCTGCACCTGAGTCATTGGAGGCTGCAATGTCCCTAGCCATACGGATTGACAGATGCCTGAGGGAGAGACTGAAACCTACTATATCTCCTGTACCTATCCTTGCTGAGGAGACTATACCCAATGAACCCATGAAGTTGGGGGCAGTAGGTTCTCGTGTTAAACCTCCTGTGGATACTGTTCACCAAGTGGGCGGAGCATGTTTTTTCTGTGGAAAATTTGACCATTTTATTAAAGAGGACCTGTCACCAAACCAGGCATGGTGATCTAATTACAGCACTGGATGCAGCATGTCTGCAGCATGCAGGCAAGGGGTCCCCCAGCACTTGAGCAGCCCTGTACCCCAAGATAATACAGTTAGAAAACTTACATGCTACAGCCACTAAGGAGGTGGCTAGGGGCTACAGCCAAGGGCAGATTCACACCCCCTGCATGTGTAATTTGCCCACCGCTGCCAATCATTCTCTCCCTCTTCAGCAATATTTAAACAGAGTTTTTTTTTTCTCTCCCGTTTAGCCCCGCACCTCAGGGGGCGAGGCTAACAGACTTTCTAGGAGAGAGAAAAAAAAAACTCTGTTTAAATGCTGCAGACAGGGAGAAAATGATTGGCAGCGGTGGGCAGATTAAACATGCAGGGGGTGTGAATCTGCCCTTGGCTGCAGCCCCTAGCCACCTCCTTAGTGGCTGTAGCATGTAAGTTTTCTAAGTGTATTATCTCGGGGTACAGGGCTGCTCAAGTGCTGGGGGACCCCTTGTCTGGATGCTGCAGACATGCTGCATCCAGTGCTGTAATTAGATCACCATGCCTGGTTTGGTGACATGTCCTCTTTAAGGTTTGTCTCCTGCGCTTAAAGACCATGCAGTCTCAGAAGCAGCCTACCTTGGGCCGCTCAGAAGGATACGACCAGAGAGTTTATCTTTCCTTCCTCGCTAAGTCTCCGTTCACACTCCGTTCAACATGGGAGTCTATGGGCGCCGGATCCATGAAAAAATCGGATTGTATCCTGGATCTGATATTTTGCACAGCGCATGCTCATAAATCCTGCTGTTCTAACTTCAGCACCATGGACAGCAGTATTTCATGCACAGGCTGTAAATTCAGGACCAAGGACAGCAGCAGAGCAGAAACAGGCAGACTTCAGGACCCTGGACAGCAGCAGAAAATGAATACTACAAAAAACAGGAGTCGGGACCACATTTGGTCACACTTTTCTGCACATCCTGTCCTGTCTGTTTCTGTCTGGGTGGTCCTGCAAAAACAGAATCCACCCAGACAGACAAAAATTGTGGTGTGAAGTCAGCCTCAGGCCCTCTTCACACTGCATGATTTGACTGATCAGTGTTCATCAGTGTTTGTGTGCCAAATCCAGGAGTGTAACTTGCAGAGAAAAACTGTAATTGAAAGATTGACACCTATTCTGTGTTTTGGAGACACTCCTGGTTTTGGCACACAAACACTGATGAACACTGATCAGTGAAATCATGCAGTGAAGGGGGCCTTAGGCAGCAGCACATCACTACAACCTTTAGAAAATGCCAATAAAGAGCAGGTGCTACAATGGATATCAAGCGCTCCATTAAGTGGTCTCTCCTCCACCTCAAATTCAATAGCACAAACACTGCAGTCCAATCACACATGTTTCCTCATATATAGCAAATCTCCAGCTGCCCCTACTGACTGTAGGTCAACACAGATGTTTGAGTCTGCAGACTTGTTCATGCATCCTATAGCCTGGGAATCAGAGGTCTGCTCCAAAGCTTCACTGAGTTAACAGGAAGAAGGGATCTGCACCGATGCACAAAATCTTTGTGCGTCGGATCCAAGGTCGGACGAAGAAGAGTCCAAGCATAATGCAGACCCTCATTACTAAACTCTAATCCCTGTTGGTGAAGGCAATGAGGCTGATTATGACACTCAGATACTTGAAACAGACGCCTAAGTGACTTTGTGGCCAAGGCAGGAAGAGGGTTCTGAGGGCTCGGAGTGTGACAACACAGAGGGGATAATGGGGATCTAGATCCCTCTTACTGTCAACCTACAGGCAGGCAGTTGATGAGCTTAGCAGAGGAGGTGGAAGAGGAGGATCTTGAAGCTGACGAGGTTAGGTTGTGGCTCCCTGGACAGAAACATTGTGCTGCAAGCTCATCAACAACTGGGCCCTCAGCCACAACTTTGCCTCTCTGCAGAAGCCGTAGTGGCTCTGCAGTTTGCATGTGCATTAAGCCTTTCCTAGTCTGGGCCTTTTTCCAGATTGCAAAGGATGACCCAATTTATGTTATCTGCAAAACATGTAAGCAAAATCTGAGTAGAGGCAAAAAAAATTAATAATTCAAGTAATTAATGCTTGAACTGTCACATGGGCATGCAGCATAAGATACTGTGGGAAGCCCACCATGCTAAAATGCAGCTTAGCGGGCCTGGCCATCCACCAAGCACCCCATCAAGGGCAACTGTGACTTCTTCATTTCCTCATCCTCCAAGACTGTGTGGAATATTGTCACACAGACCTTTTGCTGCACAATGTCCACCTCTTTACCCGTAACAACTAGTGTGATTGTTAGCCCGTCAGCTGTTTTGGAAGTGGATATGCCTGCTGGTGTTAAGTGCTACCAGACAGCACCAGAACACCACCTCTTCATGAAGGCAACCAGGCCTCTCTGCGTGCACCTCCATAAAAGTCCAGCAGTTTGTCTGGTATGCACTACTCCATCCTGTCTTATCACAGCAAATAGCCCTCTGGCTGGTGTGGTCAAGTAAATGACCACTTCCTCCTACCCATGTCAAAGCTAAGAGCCTAAATTGCAACATTGTTATTATTATATTATTATAAGTATTATAACAGTAAAAGCTTTTCCTCAGAAATCACAGGGGCAGTCAACCAAGATCCAGGGGTTCTTTATGGATACAGAGGGTTTTTGGAAGCTCATGGCCATTGCAGCCCCCCAGTACTAGATGCCCAGTCACCACTACTTCCAAGAAAAGCTGTGTCTGCGCTCTTTCACTGCTTTCTTGAGAAGCCCTGTGTGTGACAGGGTGCATTTCACCACAGACACCTGGATGAGTAAGCATGGCCATGGCCATTACATGTAAAACTTCTGTATGTAGCAGCTCCTCTAGGGCCTGCACCTTCACCCAAAACCTATGTGGTAATGTGACAAGCATTCCAGCTATGCAGAAGGATTCCAGCACACGTTGCCAGCAGGGTTCGATGGCATCAGGCTGTGTTAATGTTAAAATGCCTGGGAAATGTGAGTTACACAGCTGAGGAGTTGTAGTCAGCTTTGGAGACTGAGTTTCATCAATGGCTGTCTCCACTGAAATTACAGCCAGTAAGGGGACCTTCACATTTGCGTTTGGAACGCAACGCACCGAACGCAGCAAAACGCTTGCGCACATGCATTCCTATGTTTAACATGGGAACGCATGTGGCTGCGTATGGCTGCATTTGGCTGCGTTTGCGCTCGGATGCGCATAATTTGTGCGCCCTCCGAAACGTATCATGTTGCATTTTTTGTGCGTTCGCGGACGCTTGTTTGCAAGCGCACAAACAATGCATTGAAGTCAATGGATCCGCAGTGTCCTCCACATGACAGCGCAGGAGAATGCTGTGGATCTCATTTAAATCTCTCCCGGTGGCCGCCGGTCATCAGCGGCGGCCACCGGGAGATCAGCTACAGCCTCCACTGATCTCCCGCCAGTGTCAGTGCAGGAGATTTGAAGACACAGCTGATCTGACAGCTGTTTAAATCTCCCGCGCCGACACCAAATAGGTGATATCGGTGAGGGAGATTTGAAACAGCGATCAGCTGTTTCTTATCTCCAGCACCGATATCACCCTATTTGGTATCAGCGCGGGAGATTTAAACAGCTGTCAGATCAGGTGTGTCTTTAAATCTCCCACACTGACACCGGCAGGAGAGCAGCGGTCGGGAGGAGGAGATCTCTGCCGCTGATCTCCTCCTCCCGGCCGCCCCCGAGACAGCTGATTGGCTGGCCGGGGTGCATACTAATGTGAACGCATGCTGAGATTCTCCGCTGCTTTCACATTAATATGGCTGCGTTTGCACTGCGTTTGTGTCTGCATGCCATACGCATGCAGACACAAACCCAAGTGTGAAGCCACCCTAAGGCCGTGTCAACAACACTACAAAACTGGGTGGTCTCTATATTGGGGCAAGGTGACACACATACCTTGTATGTCTCATGTCCTGAACCTGGTTGTTCAGCAATTTCTAGCCCACCATCCCAGCCTAGATGCACTGCTGCAGAGGGCACGGTCGCTGTGTGCTCATATCCACCGTTTGCACCCCATGGCTCAATAACTTGCATCAATACAGAGGACTTTCGGTATCCTGGTTAACCACCTGATGTGCAATGTGCCAACCTGATGGAATTCCACTCTGCACATGTTGCAGTGACTGTGGCAGCAACGACGAGCCTTGGCCCAGCTGTTACATCAACACATACTGCACCAACACAATCCTTAGGTGGGGCAAATCACGCTCATGTAGTGGTTACAGATCAAGGACCTCTGCATCTTTCTGCACAGTTTTGAATTGGTGACTTAGGCTAGCTTCACACCATATTTTTTCGTCTGTCAGGCTGTGTCCAGTGCTTTGCAGGAGGCACCGGACACAGCCTGACAGCTCCAGACAAACAGAGCCAGAGGGTTAATATGCCTTCCGGTCCTGTTTGCAGCCAGATTTGGCAGAGCGCAGCTGTCCCTGCTGAAATGACAGACTCTCGGATAGCAGGGAGCTATCCGAGGTTCTGAACTCTCAGCAGGGGACAGCTCCACGTGCTGAAGTTCAGCATGGCCGGCGCTGAGCTTCAGCACATGCCATCCAGGAAACTGACAGATTCTCTGTTAGGTCCAGGGTAGTGATGGGCGAATCCTAAATTACTCGGAATCGCTTGACTCTAGCGAGTCCGAGCACAGGACTCGCTGCTCGTTGCGAGTCTAGCGAGTCCAATGTTAATGAATGGGGAAGCGAGTAATAGCGAGTAGTGTGAGATTTACAAATCGCAGTTGTGTCTCGGAAGCTTCAGCCTGAAGCAATCCTAGGTTTGCCATTTATTTGCATTGGACTCATTTACTTTGCAAGTAATCGCTGGGAAACTCGCACAGATAAGAGTCCTGTCTGCTCTGTGTGCTGACTGCTGCAGCTCCAGGGTCCTAGAGCCCGCCTGCTGCCTGATGTAGCAGAGCTGAGATTGTTCTCAGTCTGCTCATTCCCTGTGCATAGACATCTATATCTATGCACAGGGATGAGCAGAGAGGACATCGCGTTTTGGACTGCGTCGGACGGAAGAGGATTTTTTTAATTAAAGATGGAGTCCCTAATGGCTTTTTTTTTTATTTCTAATAAAAAATTTTCTCTGTGTTGTGGTTTTTTTTAAAACAATTTAATAGAAATTCATGGCGGTCATGTCTAATATTGGCATGACCGCCATAAATTTCGGGCTTAGGGCCAGCTGATAATACAAAGCTGGCCCTAACCTCTTTATTCCCAGCGAGCCACCGCCACTAGGGTCGCTGGAAGAGCGGGGTTCAGCGCCAGAGGATGGCGCTTCAATGAACGCGCCATCTTCTGGGGCGGCTGCGGGCTGCAATTTGCAGCGGGGGGTGCCCAGAAAGCTTGGGCCTCCCTGCGCTGCGGATTCCAGCCCCCAGCTGCTTAGCTGTACCTGGCTAGACATAGAAATTGCGCGGAGCCCCACGCATTTTTTTTTAATTATTTCATGAAATTCTGAGATTCTGACTCTGACTCTGAGACTCTGACTCTGACTCTGAGACTCTGAGACTCTGACTCTCTGACTCTCTGACTCTGAGACTCTGACTCTGAGACTCTGACTCTGAGACTCTGACTCTGACTCTGAGACTCTGACTCTGAGACTCTGACTCTGAGACTCTGACTCTGACTCTGACTCTGACTCTGAGACTCTGACTCTGAGACTCTGAGACTCTGACTCTGACTCTGACTCTGAGACTCTGACTCTGACTCTGACTCTGAGACTCTGACTCTGAGACTCTGACTCTGACTCTGAGACTCTGACTCTGAGACTCTGACTCTGAGGTGAGACTCTGAATCTGCTCTGAGTCTGAGACTCTGAATCTGAGACTCTGACTCTGAGACTCTGACTCTGACTCTGAGACTCTGACTCTGAGATCTCTGACTCTGAGACTCTGACTCTGAGACTCTGACTCTGAGACTCTGACTCTGGCTCTGAGGGTGAGACTCTGACTCTGAGACTCTGACTCTGACTCTGAGACTCTGACTCTGAGACTCTGACTCTGAGACTCTGACTCTGAGACTCTGACTCTGACTCTGAGACTCTGAGTCTGACTCTGAGACTATGACTCTGAGACGACTCTGGACTCTGGACTCTGAGATCTGACTCTGAGGACTCTGACTCTGAGACTCTGACTACTGAGACTCTGACTCTGAGACTCTGAGACTCTGACCTCTGAGACTCTGACTCTGAGACTCTGACTCTGAGATCATGAACTCATTGAATCTGGACTCTGATCTTCTGAGACTGCATCGAGCTCTGACTCTGAGACTCTGAGCTCTGAGATTGACTTATCTGAGACTCTGACTCTGAGACTCTGCGCTGAGACTATGGACTCTGACTCTGAGACTCTGACTCTGTCTGACTCTGAGGACTCTGACTGACTCGTGAGGACGACCTGACGACTCTGACTCTGAGACTCTGACTCTGAAATTCTGACTTGAAATTAAAATAAAAAAAAAAATGCGTGGGGCTCCGCGCAATTTCTATGTCTAGCCAGGTACAGCTAAGCAGCTGGGGGCTGGAATCCGCAGCGCAGGGATGCCCAAGCTTTCAGGGCACCCCCGCTGCAAATTGCAGCCCGCAGCCGCCCCAGAAGATGGCGCGTTCATTGAAGCGCTATCCTCTGGCGCTGAACCCCGCTCTTCCAGCGGCCCTGGTGGCGGTGGCACGCTGGGTAATAAAGGGGTTAATACGAGCTTTGTTATACAAGCTGGTATTAAGCCCGAGATTCTTAATGTCAGGCCACGTTTGACCCGGCCACTAAGAATCTCCAATAAAGGGTTAAAAAAACACAACACAGAGAAAATTTTTTATTTGAAATAAAAAAAAAAGCCATTAGGGACTCCATCTTTAATTAAAAAAATCCTCTTCCGTCCGACGTAGTCCAAAACGCGATGTCCTCTCTGCTACATCCCCTGTGCATAGATATAGATGTCTATGCACAGGGAATGAGCAGACTGAGAACAATCTCAGCTCTGCTACATCATCTCTGTGAGCAGGTGGGCTCTAGGACCCTGGAGCTGTACAGAGAAGACAGCTGAACTCGGCTCGCAAAGTAACAGCAGTTACTTTGCGAGTTTCCCTGCTATCACTGGCACAGTAGCCGAGTCCAATGCAAACAATGGCAATCCTAGTTTTGTCAGCGTTTGCCGTTGATTTGCATTGGACTCGTGCGAGTAAACGCTGGGAAACTCGCAGAGTACCGAGTCCTGCGAGTCCCTTACTACTCGCCGAGTAACGAGTCCTAGCGAGTAGATTCGCCCATCCCTAGTCCAGGGCGATCCGGCACCCCATAGATTCCCATGTGAGGGGGCTCTGGATAACCCCGGATCCAGGATGATCCGATTTGTGCAGATTTTTCCCCCGGACAGAAAATCACAGCAAGCTGCGATTTTGTATCTGGGAGAAAAACTCGCATTGTCCTGGATCCACCCGGACAGATGGAAACTGGAAGGCAAATGACTACGAACTGGCTACATAGGAATACTATGAGGCCGAAATCAGATCCGGGGCTGTCCAGTTCACACTGGACAGCCCCGGATCTAATTACACCATGGTTGTGAAGCCGGCCTAAGGCTAGCTTCACACCACACTTTTTCGGCTGTCAGGCTGTGTCCGGTGCTTTGCGGGAAGCACCGGACACAGCCTGACAACTCCGGAAAAACACAACTGGTTCGTTAATATGCCTTCCAGTCCTGTTTGCAGCTGGATTCAGCAGGGCACAGCTGTCCCTGCTGAAATGACAGAATCTTGGATAGGTGGGAGCTATCCGAGGTTCTGATTTCTCAGCAGGGGACAGCTCCAGGTGCTAAAGTTCAGCACGGCCGCTCTGAGCTTCAGCACCCGCCGTCCGGGAACTTGACAGATTCTCTGTCAGGTCCGGAGTGATCCAGCGCCCCATAAACTCCCATATGAGGGGGCGCCGGATCGACCCTAATCCTAGAGGATCCGATTTGTGCAGATTTTTCCCCCAGACAGAAAATCGCAGCAAGCTGCAATTTTGTGTCTGGGAGAAAAATCTGCATTGTCCCGGGTTCAACCAGGCAGATGGAAACTGGATGGCAAATGACTGCCATCTGGCTACATCCAGCCCCATAGGAATACTATGGGGTCTAAATCGGACCCGGGGCTGTTTGGTTCACACCGGACAGCCCCGCACCTGATCACACCGTGGTGTGAAGTCGGCTTAAGATGTTTAGCGCTGAAGATGCCGTTATCAGAATGATTATGCTGGCTATCTAAATGCTGGAACACACTTTGACCAGCATATGGAGTCAAGTGGTTTACACTGGTTGCCCATCTGCTACAGTTCAAACTTATCTCTCTCACCCACAAAGCTCTCTACAATTCTGCTCCCCCCTATGTCTCATTACTCATCTTTATCACCCTACCCATGCCCCCCATTCTGCAACTGATCTCAGATTAATTTCACCCATAATTCGAAGCTCACAACTCTGTCTCCAAGATTGTTGTCGTGCTGCACTTGTGATTTGGAATGTACTACCCCAAACATACAAACAATTTCTACCCCCATGTTTTTAGGCATGCCTTAAAAATATATCTCGTTAGACAGACCTATCACCTTAACTCCCTAACCTAACTTTCCCCTCTTCCTGATCCATCTTTCTAAGGGCCACTTTACACACACCAAACTTATCTGTCCAACTTCTGAACAACTTACTGGTTGCAGTGAAATCATGGACACATTGCTCCATTTTGTGGCTGTGTACAATGGAACAATGTGTCCATGATTTCACTGCAACCAGTAAGTTGGTCAGAAGTTGGACAGATAAGTGGTGTGTGTAAAGTGGCCTTAAATATTAAAGACAACCTGCTCCTTCTTAATCATCTGTGTTTACACACTCCCTAAAACTAATAGCCCTTAAAGGGGTTGTGTCACGAAGCAATAAACTGCTAATGTTGTAGACCTGTTAAATATTATTGTAATGTAATCGTATTAAAAATTATGCCTCGTTTGAAAGATATGCCCTCACAATGTTAGGTATGGCGCCCCCTAATGTCAGCAGTACTGGCCGCCCCGTCTGACCTGCCAACAGCCTTCTACAGGTCGCACATGCGCAGTTTTCCCTCTTTGAAGTGGCCGTCTCTGCTCTGTATCCCTCCGCGGTGAGCACATCAGCCAGCTGACTGAAGTACAGCATGTGGCCTGTGCTGCAGTGTCTGAGCTGCCTGTGTACATAGATTGGGATGCCCCCAGCACAGGCCACCAGAGCAGGAACATCTCCCATTGTTTTCACCTGAAGATTACACCCGCGGCCTGATGTCATCAGTGATCGGTGAAGCAGGCAATGCATTTCCTTGTCTTCTCACTGCTGAGTCCTGGATCTACAGTATGAGTGAGCATGGTCAGCAGTGAGTGACAGGACAAGGACAGTGTGTGGCACCCTGGCACCTGTTGGGCACCACAGAAATCCATAGGGCATGAATGGAGTTAACTGCAAAGCATCACTCACCAAAACACCCAACAACACAACAACACCTTAGAACACCTGGTTTCACCCCGAGCCTCTAGGGGGAGCTCCACTGTTCACTCTGAGCCAGTTCCCCCTATAAATAGAGTCTTGGAGGGAGAAACACCAGAGTGTGCAGACACTACAAGAGCTGCAGGTTGTGCATGATCTCAAGCTTATGAGACACACACCAGGCCTAGTCAGCCTAGCTACCAGTGAGAAAACCCTTGCAATTGGGGTTAGAGGAAAAGGAGAAGCACCTCTCAGGGACACCAGAGTGACCATAACTCTATCCCTTAATAACCGGTTACTGGAACCGAAGCTGTGGAAGCTACATAGCCACTGCAGAGAACCAGCATACTTCACAGGGAGTCTAGCCCCCTGTTCACCTGTCGCACCTACCAACGAGAGCCCAGGGAAGAAGGTAGAATTATCATCACCCTTTTACAGTGCCCTCAGTGCTGACAACCAGGTGAAACCCGTTCTATTGAACACACTGCCCGGTCCGGCTGGATTCCACATCCACCCGACCTTAGCACCAAAAGTATAGAGAGAAGGAAGCCTACACAAACTGCTTCCTGTGAATCTCCAGGATTGCTAAACTTCACGAACCCGGTCTGGCGTACCTGAAAACCACCAGTAAAGGTACTAAAAAAGACTTTGGTGTGTCTGTGTCTGACTCCTGGGCCTAACAGCAGCCTTACCGCAGTTGCCTCACAACATCTTGCGCAGCTCCCGGCTCCGGGGACTCCCGCTCATCCTGTGGGGAGCGTCCCAACTTGCTGCCTACCATCCCCCGGAGACCTAGCAGCGCTGGTAAAGTTACCAGAACACCCGTAGGTGGCGTCACGAAGACAAATCATCCCTACTGTTCCGCCATTTCCCCTATTGATCTGGACCACCGGGCCTAACAGCCGCAGGCGCGGTTCCGTGAAAAGAGAAGCAGACGCCTGCGACTTGAACACCCCGGTCACGGTGAGTCAAGTGCACCGATCCAACTCCACATGTCCTACCTCTCCCCCTGGTTGGTGTCTAGTGAGCTGTGTGATAGCACAGGGTATCGGCCGTCACACTGCAAAGGGGGTGCCAGAGAGCCAGGATAATCCTGTGCTCTCCCTTATCAATGCCGCCCCCCTTCCCATCCATGTGTGAATCCCATCTCCTCACTGTGGGGAGAAGATGATTCGACCCACAGCAGAGAAAGTCAAGCTCCATACAGTGTATACTCTTCTCTCAAGTGTGGTCTCAGTAGTGGAAGGTGCGGCAGACACTAGATGGAGAGCAGCAGCAGGAGACATGATGCAGTGTGATCTGCCAGAATGACAGACATAACATAGGTCAGAGGGTGTGTGTGTGTATATATGGGTGTGGTGTATATATGTGGTGTGTATATGTGTGTTTGTTTTTATGTGCACCTTGTGGTATGAGTGTATGTATATTGGTGTTTTGTATAGGTGTGGTGTGTGTATATTTGTGTGGTGCGCATCTTGTTGTACATGTGTATGTATTGGTATGTTGTGGTATGTGTATATGTGAAGTGACCCACAGTAAGGCCGCAGGTGTGTGTGTTTATGATCTGCTTCAACAAAATCCCCATACTCAGATTTAACGGGAGGAAACATTTCTTTACTATTAAACATGGTGATAACACATTCAACTGGTTTGGCTGCACACATAGGGAAAGTTGAGTCCCCTGATATTCAGCTCCGATACACGGCAAACAAACAAAAAAACAAAACAGTACTGGCAATATCTTTCCCTAGCTTTCCCTCAATGTACGTTACCAGTCCATAACAGCAGAAGGTGTAGCTCCCACGTCGCAGGCCTGGGGTCTAACGGTGGCGATTCCAGGGGAAGCGATGAAGGGGGTCTCCTCAGTCCTCTCCACAGGTACCGATTTATAGTCTCTCAGTCCGAGGAAAAGAGAAAGGAAGAAAAAAATAGGTTTCGAAGATGGCTCCCTTGTGTCCGTCACAGTCTCTGAAAATGCTCTAGGAGTGCGATGCTCTGCAGTCAGGTTAGACTCATGGTAACAATGTTCTGCAGCCTGGGGGTTGTCGCAACGGCTTCCGCGGTGTGGTCTTTCCAGAGAGGTGTTGCAAGGAAGCCCTCTCTCAAGAAAAACCCACAGGCAGGTCTGTCCTGGTCGAGCTCCGTCTCCTTCTCTCTTTCCCGCACTTTTTCTTCCTGAGCACAAGGCTGTTGTGGAAGGGGATCAGCAGTCGGTGTTTTTATCTCTGCAGTAATTTCAGCACTTGTCCAAAGGGGGCAGTATCGGACTGTGTAATGTCCACTTCAGTGTCCATTTCAATAATAATACAGTCAGGGCTACCCACTCCGATTACATATGTGTGGTACATGTGTGTGCGTGGTGTGGTATGTAGTATATTAGTGTGTGGTGCTTGTATGTATATTTGTGTTGGTGCATGTGTATATATGTATGTGTGTATATATGTTTGAGGTGCATGTGTGACTGTGTATATGTGTGGTGTGGTACGTATGTGTGTATATATGTATGTGTGTATACATGTGTGTGCTGTAGTGCATGTGTATATGTATATGTGTGTGGTGCTTGTATGTATGTATGCATGTGTGGTGTGTGTGTGTATATATAATATATATATATATATATGTGTGGTGCATGTGTGTATATATACAGTATGTACATGTGTGGTGCATGTGTACAGTTGTGGCCAAAAGTATTGACACCCCTGCAATTCTGTCAGATAATACTCAGTTTCTTCTGAAAATGATTGCAATCACAAATTCTTTGGTATTATTATCTTCATTTAATTTGTCTTCAATGAAAAAACACGAAAAGAATTGTCCTAAAGCCAAATTGGATATAATTCCACACCAAGCATAAAAAAGAGGGTGGACAAAAGTATTGGCACTGTTAGAAAAATCATGTGATGCTTCTCTAATTTGTGTAATTAACAGCACCTGTAATTTACCTGTGGCACCTAACAGTTGTTGGCAATAACTAAATCACACTTACAGCCAGTTGACATGGATTAAAGTTGACTCAACCTCTGTCCTGTGTCCTTTTGTGTACCACATTGAGAATGAGAAAAGAAAGAAGACCAAAGAACTGTCTGAGGACTTGAGAAACCAAATTGTAAGGAAGCATGTGCAATCTCAAGGCTACAAGTCCATCTCCAAAGACCTGAATGTTCCTGTGTCTACTGTGCGCAGTGTCATCAAGACGTTTAAAGCCCATGGCACTGTGGCTAACCTCCCTAGATGTGGACGGAAAATAAAATTGACGAGAGATTTCAGCGCAAGATTGTGCGGATGGTGGATAAAGATACTTGACTAACATCCAAACAAGTTCAAGCTGCCCTGCAGTTCGAGGGTACAACAGTGTCAACCCGTACTATCCGTCGGCGTCTGAATGAAAAGGGACTGTATGGTAGGATTGGGTAGTCCCCACTTCTTACCCCGAGACATAAAAAAGCCAGGCTGGAGTTTGCCAAAACTTACCTGAGAAAGCCTAAAACTTTTTGGACGAATGTTCTCTGGTCAGATGAGACAAAAGTAAAGCTTTTTGGGCAAAGGCATCAACATAGAGTTTACAGAAGAAAAAAAGAGGCATTCAAAGAGAAGAACACGGCCCCTACAGTCAAACATGGTGGAGGTTCCCTGATGTTTTGGGGTTGCTTTGCTGCCTCTGGCACTGGACTGCTTGACCGTGTGCATGGCATTATGAAGTCTGAAGACTACCAACAAATTTTGCAGCATAATGTAGGGCCCAGTGTGAGAAAGCTGGGTCTCCCTCAGAGGTCATGCGTCTTCCAGCAGGACAATGACCCAAAACACACTTCAAAAAGCACTAGAAAATGGTTTGAGAGAAAGCACTGGAGACTTCTAAGGTGGCCAGCAATGAGTCCAGACCTGAATCCCATAGAACACCTGTGAAGAGATCTAAAAATGGCAGTTTGGAGAAGGCACCCTTCAAATATCAGGGACCTGGAGCAGTTTGCCAAAGAAGAATGGTCTAAAATTCCAGCAGAGCATTGTAAGAAACTCATTGATGGTTACCGGAAGCGGTTGATCGCAGTTATTTTGGCTAAAGGTTGTGCAACCAAGTATTAGGCTAGGGTACCAATACTTTTGTCCGGCCCATTTTTGGAGTTTTGTGTGAAATGATTAATGTTTTGCTTTTTGCTTCATTCTCTTTTGTGTTTTTTCATTGAAGACAAATTAAATGAAGATAATAATACCAAAGAATTTGTGATTGCAATCATTTTCAGGGAGAAACTGAGTATTATCTACAGAATTGCAGGGGTGTCAATACTTTTGGCCACAACTGTATATGTATGTATGTGTGTGTATGTTTGTATAAATGTGTGTGGTGTGCGTGTACATATATCCTTGGATGTGGTGTGGTGCTTAAATGAGTGTGTGCTTGGGATGTGTATATATATATATATATATATATATATATATATATATATATATATATATATATATATACTATATAATTGTCTAAGGGTTTTTTGAGTCTGTCTGTAACCAAAATCGCACGCCACACAGAGGCAGCTCAACGAGCTCAGACTATGCAAATAGGCGCGAGAATTCAAAGTTCGAATTTCGCGCCTATTTGCACCCCGGCGAGAGCGGAGCTACTCGCCGGAATACACTGAGGCCGCAGCGGCGGCTCTCCTCACAGCCCCCCCGCGACACCCCCGCTCCTCCTGCCCCCCCGATCCTCGCAGCACCCTCTGCCCCCTGCTCCTCCTGTCCCCGCGGCCCCCCGCTGCTTCTGTCCCTGCGGCCCCCCGCTCCTCTTCTCCCCACGCGGCTCCTACTGCCCCCCCGCGGCTCCCCCGCTTTTCCTGCCCCCCCGCAGCCCACCTGCTTTTCCTGCCCCCCCCGTGGCCCCCCCCCCCACTCCTCCTGCCCCCCCGCGGCTCCCTTGCTCCTCCTGCCCCCCTGCGGCCCCCCCACTGCTTGGTGATACTAAAAATAAAAAAACCCTCATAGAGGATACTTACCCGTCCGCCGGTGCACTCCAGCTACGTCTTCCAGCTCCTCCATGGCTTGAGGACCTGTGGTTGTCTGGGAAACCGATCAGCTGATTGGTTTCCCAGGCAACGACAGGTCCTCCGAGCCGGCGGACGGGTGAGTATCCTCGCATCCATCCTGCCCGTCACCTTGCCACCACCATCCTGCCCCCCCGTTGGCTCCATCCTGCCCGTCGGCTCCATCCTGCTCCACCCCCCCCCCCCCCCCCCGCCGGCTCCATCCTGACCCCCCGCCGGCTCCATCTTGCCCCCCCCACACCAGCTCCATCCTGCCCCCCCACACCAGCTCCATCCTGACCCCCCACACCAGCTCCATCCTGCCCCCCTGCCAGCTCCATCCTGACCCCCTCCTGCCGGCTCCATCCTGCCCCCCCCTGCCGGCTCCATCCTGACCCCCCACACCAGCTCCATCCTGCCCCCCCGGCTCCATCCTACTCCACCGCCGGCTACGTCCTGGCCCCCCTTACTGCCAGCTCCATCCTGGCCCCCCTTGCTGCCAGCTCCATCCTGGCCCCCCCCCGCCGACTCCATCCTGGCCACCCCGCCGGCTCCATCCTGCCCCCCCCTGCCGGCTCCATCCTGCTCCCCCCGCCGGCTCCATCTTGGCCCCCCTAACTGCCAGCTCCATCTTGGCCCCCCTTACTGCCAGCTCCATCCTGGCCACCCCGCCGGCTCCATCCTGCCCCCCCCGCTGGCTCCATCCTGCTCCCCCCGCCGGCTCCATCCTGCCCCCCCCACTGCCAGCCCCATCCTGGCCCCCCCCTCCGGCTCCATCCTGGCCCCCCCTCCGCCAGCTCCATCCTGTCCCCCGCCGGCTCCATCCTGCCCCCCCCGCCAGCTCCATCCTGTCCCCCCCTCCGGCTGCATCCTGTCTCCCCCTGCCGGCTCCATCCTGTCCCCCCCTGCCGGCTCCATCCTGCCCCCAGCCTCCATCCTGCCCCCTCGACTGGCTCCAGCCTGCCCCCTCGCCGGCTCCATCCTGCCCCCTCGCCGGCTCCATCCTGCCCCGCTGTCTTCATCCTGTCCCGCCGTTTCCATCCTGCCCCACCATCTCCATCCTGCGCCGCCGTCTCCATCCTGCCCCACTCGCTCCATCCTACCCCCGCTCCATCCTGTCCCGCTCGCTCCATCCTGCCCTGCCGGCTCCATCCTGCCCCTCTGCTCCATCCTGCCCTGCTGGCTTCATCCTGTCCTGCCAGCCCCATCCTGCCCCTTGGCTCCATCCTGCCCCTTGGCTCCATCCTGCCCCACTCGCTCCATCCTGCCCCCCTGGCTCCATCCTGCCCCGCTTGCTCCATCCTGCCCTGCCGGCTCCATCCTGCCCCTCTGGCTCCATCCTGCCCCACTCGCTCCATACTGCCCTGCTGGCTTCATCCTGTCCTGCCAGCCCCATCCTGCCCCGCCGGCTCCATCCTGCCCCCCTGGCTCCAGCCTGCCCCCTGGCTCTATCCTGCCCCGCTGGCTCCTTCCTCCCCGCCGGCTCCATCCTGCCCTCCTGGCTCCATCCTCCCCCCCGGCTCCATCCTGCCCCGCTAGCTCCATCCTGCCCCGCTCGCTCCAGCCCCCCGCCCCCATCCTGCCCCGCTCGCCACCATCCTGCCCCGCTCGCTCCATCCTGCCCCCCCACCACCATCCTGCCCCGCTCGCTCCATCCTGCCCCGCTTGCTCCATCCTGCCCCGCTTGCTCCATCCTTCCCCCCTGGCTCCATCCTGCCTCGCCGGCTCCATCCTGCCCCGCCGGCTCCATCCTGCCCTGCTGGCTCCATCCTGCACCCCGCCACCGTCCTGCCCCGCTCGCTCCATCCTGCCCCGCTTGCTCCATCCTGCCCCCCTGGCTCCATCCTGCCCCACTCGCTCCATCCTGCCCCGCTCGCACCATCCTGCCCCACTCACACCATCCTGCCCCGCCGGCTCCATCCCTGCCCCGCCGGCTCCATCCTGCCCCTCCGGCTCCATCCTGCCCCCCCCCCCCGGGTCCATCCTGCTCCCCCCGCTCCATCCTGCTGCGCTCGCTCTATCCTGCCACCCCTCCACCCCCCATCACCATCCTGTCCCCCTGCTCCATCCTGCCCCCCTGGCAGTTAGCGAACATGTGACCAATCAGCTGATCGGTTTCCTAGGCAATGACGGGTCCTAAAGGCCTGTAGGACCTAGAAGACTGAGTTGGAGCGAGCCGGCGGACAGGTGAGTATCCTCAATGAGGATTTTTTTATTTTTATTGTGGAGGAGCGGGGGGGAGCGGAGTATCGCCATATACCATAGTGCTGCTATACATGTACTGTAATGTACCGCCATATACTATAGTGCTGCTATACATGTGCTGTAATGTACCACCATATACCATAGCGCTGCTATACATGTACTGTAATGTACCGCCATATA
Organism: Allobates femoralis; assembly: GCA_033576535.1. Classification (NCBI taxonomy): domain Eukaryota; kingdom Metazoa; phylum Chordata; class Amphibia; order Anura; family Aromobatidae; genus Allobates; species Allobates femoralis. Next base: position 213,889,847 of record JARQOC010000006.1, on the reverse strand, counting down.
CCATAGCGCTGCTATACATGTACTATAATGTTCCTCCATATACTATAGTGCTGCTATACATGTGCTATAAAATACCACCATATACTATAGTGCACCTGTACATATACTGTAATATATTGCCATATACTATAGTGCTGCTATACATGTGCTATTCTGTACTGCCATATACTATAGTGTTACTTTACATGTACTATAATGTATAGCAGCACTATGGTATACGGAGGTACATGTGCTGTAATGTACCGCCATATACCATAGCGCCGCTATACATGTACTGTAATGTATCGCCATATACTATAGCGCCGCTATACATGTACTGTAATGTACCGCCATATACCATAGCGCCGCTATACATGTACTGTAATGTACCGCCATATACTACAGCGCTGCTATACATGTACTGTAATGTACCGCCATATACCATAGCGCCGCTATACATGTACTGTAATGTACCGCCATATGCTATAGCGCCGCTATACATGTACTGTAATGTACCGCCATATACTAGAGCGCTGCTATACATGTAATGTACCACTATATACCATAGCGCTGCTATACATGTACTCCATCCTGCCCCCCCCCACTGCCAGCCCCATCCTGGCCCCCCCGCCAGCTCCATCCTGTCCCCCCGCCAGCTCCATCCTGCCCCCCCCCCCGCCAGCTCCATCCTGTCCTTCCCTGCCGGCTCCATCCTGTCCCCCCCTGCGGCTCCATCCTGCCCCCCGCCTCCATCCTGCCCCCTCACCGGCTCCATCCTGCCCCCTCGCCGGCTCCATCCTGCCCCGCTGTCTCCATCCTGTCCCGCCGTCTCCATCCTGCCCCACCATCTCTGTCCTGCCCCGCCGTCTCCATCCTGCCCCACTCGCTCCATCCTGCCCCACCGGCTCCATCCTGCCCCGCCATCTCCATCCTGCCCCGCCGGCTCCATCCTGCCCCGCTGGCTCCATCCTGCCCCCCTGGCTTCATCCTGCCCTGCTCGCTCCATCCCCCACTGGCTCCATCCTGCCCCACCGGCTCCATCCTGCCCCGCCGACTCCATCCTGCCCTGCCAGCTCCATCCTGCCCCGCCGGCTCCATCCTGCCCCCCTGGTTCCATCCTGCCCTCCTGGCTCCATCCTGTCCCACTGGCTCCATCCTGCCCCCCTGGCTCCATGCTGCCCCGCTGGCTCCATCTTGCCCCGCTTGCTCCCTCCTACCCTTCCCCGGCTCCATCCTGTCCCGCTCTCTCCATCACCCCCCCGGCTCCATCCTGCCCTGCTCGCTCCATCCTGCCGCCCTGGCTCCATCCTGCCCCGCTCGCTCCATCCTGCCCTGCCGCCTTCATCCTGTTCTGCCAGCCCCATCCTGCCCCGCCGGCTCCATCCTGCCCCCCTGGCTCCAGCCTGCCCCCTGGCTCCATCCTGTCCCGCTGGCTCCATCCTGCCCCACCGGCTCCATCCTGCCCCACCGGCTCCATCCTGCCCTCCTGGCTCCATCCTCCCCCCCTGGCTCCATCCTGCCCCGCTCGCTCCATCCTGCCCCGCTCGCTCCACCCCCCCCCCGCCACCATCCTGCCCCGCTCGCCACCATGTGTTAGAATCGGGCCACCATCTAGTATATATATATATATATATAATATATTTATATATGAAAAAAATGGATCAGCACCAGATATTACCAGACTTCTGCAGCGCTTTCTCAACACCAGTCTAGTGTCCATGTAAACAATCCAAAAAAAGGAAAAAACAGCACCAAATGGTTGTCAAATGAACCTTTATTGCCAATGGTGTGGCGACGTTTCGTACAGGAAGTCCTTTCTCAAGCAGTGTACAAGTGATAATGCTCCAGTTTATAAAGGTATACACAGGTTCAATCATTATCAAATCATTAGTGAAATATCATTAAAAAATCTAATTCCCATTGAATCATCATTTATACATAATGGTTCTATATGTTATAAAGTGCATTTAGTGTCTACTAAAACGTTTTATTATCAAGATTTACAGTTCTTTAGTGCCCATATACATTAATTAGTTAGTGCATTTGAACATTAAAATCAGGTGTCCGCTATTAGGAATTTAACAATCCTTCACATGTAATGGTGCATAATTCTATTACCAGCATTCTCAATATCCCACTGAGCATGTCAGGAACTGGAAATGACAAAATACCCATAGTGCACCGCTTTGCACAACCTCAGAAGGTTGTTATGAAGCCAGTGACTCCATTTCCATTATGGGTCACTGCACTTCCCTATCTCCAGGCAGGATATGACATCATGCCCACAATGCACTGCAGCTATGTCTATATTAAAAAGTGCATTGAGGCTGGTTCCGCCATCTTGAATGTGGTCACTGCTATTGATTACCATTATAAAGTGTGGGCAAGTTATATCTGACTGGTTTAAACTCTATCTAACATACTAATCCAAAAGAAAACTTGCCTCAGAGTTACAATAAAGCTGCATAATGGCCCATTATTTTAACAAAAGGGACTCTATATATTAGAAATATTTGTTTTTTACTTATTAATTAACTAGCTGTGAGCCCGATGCAAATGCATCGGGATTCTAGAACGTGGCAATATTATTTGCATTAATAGCATTATTATTACCATTAATAGCATAATATTAGCATTAACACATTATTATTAGCATTAATGCATTATTAACAGCAATAATAGTATATAATATTTTATTAGTTTATATGATTATTACATTTAAAACCATAAATAGCATATAATAGCATTATTATGGGAGTTAATACCATGTATATAATACAAATTATTATAGCATAATAAGAATTAAAAATAGCATTAAAGCATTATTAAAAGGATTAATAGCATTATTAATAGATTAATAGCATATTAATTGAATAGATTAATAGCATTAATATAATAACATTAATACACTTAGGCTTGAATAGTCAAGAATGTAGTGCATAATAAGCACAATACCGCTAGATCAGGCAATCGGTATATAAAATAATCTGCGCATTGCAGCATAGTTGAGCACATAGCGCAGATGCGCCGGTTCGTTAATGCCATAGAATTGAAGCTAAATTGCGCAGATAGCTATGGCATATATACAAAGAATTTACATATACATAAATAGCATAATCAATATACATATGCATATAACATAATAGGATTTCAATTACAACAGTAGTTAATATAGCAAGTTCATGTTTATTTGCTATTATCAGCATGACCAATTATAAACGCACTTAATCCTAATATGCCTGCAATAATCCATTATACATTTATGTGCATTATGCATTATATTACCCATAAACGCATTATTAGCGTCAATGCGATTTTTTATTAATACGCATTAACTAGCATGAGAGCGATAATGCCATGAAACCTTATACTAGCATTAATAGCATAATTTTAGCAGTGATTTTTAACCTATCAGGCTTAGAATATAGAGGATTAATACAATTATTGCATTATAGCATTATCAAATAATTAAATTATAGCATAAATATAGCATTAATAGCATATATTAGCATAAAAGCATTAAATAGAATTTATTAGCATTAATAAATTTGCATAATAGCATATTAGCATATATTATCCATTATATTAGCATTTAATAGCTATATGATTATTATTAGATTATTAGCATTAATATTAGCATTAATAGCATAATATATAGCATTAATAGCATTATTATTGCATTAATAGTCATTATTATTACCATTAATTAATATTAGCATTAATAGCATTAAAGATAATTAATAGCATGATAAATTATAATAGCATTAATAATATTATAGCATTAATAGCATGAATAATACATTAATAGCATATATTATTTATTAGCATTATTATTCCATTAATAGCATATTATTAGCATTAATAGTTATAAATATTAGCATTAAAGCAAATTATTAGCATTAATAGCATTAATTGACATTAATAGCAATATTATTTGCATTAATAGCATTATCATTACATATAATAATTAATTAATTAATTATAGCATATTATTTAGCATTAATAGCATTATAATTAATAGCAAATTAATTTGCATTAATTATATTACATTAATAGCATAATTATTAGCATTAATAAGCATAATAATAGCATATGCTTAATAGCAAATTATTTAGCATTAATAGCATTATTAGCATTAATACATAATTATTAGCATTAATACATAAATCTTAGAATTATAGCATAATTAGCATTAATAGCATTAATTATAGCATTATACTAATATTATTTGCATTAATAGCATTATTATTTACATTAATAATAATTATTAATTAATATATTATATTATTACATTAATAGCATTAATATTAATTATAGCAATATTATTTGCAATTATAGTTATTTATTATGCATTAATACCATAATTATTAGCATTAATGCTAATAGATTAACTCATAATTATTAGATTCATCATTATTAGCATATATAATTTATTATTTCATTATCATTTATTTTTACATTTTTAATTAATTATTTATGATTGTTTTGTTTATATTAAGCGACAATCATAATGGCTCATTCATAGGATAGTGGCGGATTTTTGTCCATTCTATCTTAATGAATGAAAGGACGTCGAAGGGCTATGTTGCTTGGCATATAAATTTTAAGTTCCCGGGGTCTTCTGGATCTATTGTGTGATTATTTTAAAGTAATTATAATGTGGCGTAAATATTAAGTCACTTTTTTTCGGTATGAAGTTTCTTAGTGATCTGTAGAGTGAGATCAGTACTAGAAGGCATGTAAGTGACGAATCGGTTAGGTTAGAGGCGGGGGCTTCGGTGATTAGGCTTTAGGTTTTTTATTACTGTCTTTGTGTAATGCGTGATCTTTTAAGTATGTTTTGAGGCTTAGGTTTTTAGGGGCTTAGTGCTGATTTTTTTAGTATTGAAATTAGTACTTATGTGAGTAGGGGCTTAGATGCGGCAGGCTTAGAGGGTAGGGGTCTCTTAGGTCGGCTGGGGGTAGAGGGTATGGCTTAGGTAGCTTGTTGTTTTGTTAGATGCTTTATTTAGTGGTTTTAGTGGTGACGTGTAGTGTGCTTTATGTCGCATGTTTAATTTATATAGGGTTTTTTTAGTGCGGTACTTAGTTTAGGGGAGGGGGGCTTAGGTCGCGTTGGCTCTAGGGTGGGGCTTGGTGCGGAGGGTGGCTTAGTGGTGAGAGCTTAGGTTTTTAGTGTTTAGTGCTGTTGGGGCTATTTTATTAGGGTTTAGGTGCGGGTCTGGCTTTAGTCGCATGTTTTAGTGGTTAGTACTTAGTGCGGCAATGGTTAGGGGGTATGGGCTTTTTGTGGCGGGCTGATGCTTGGTGACCGGTGTTAGTATAGGGGCTTAGGTGCGACGATAGATTATGGTTAGGGCATTAATGCGGTGTGCTCATAGGTAGGAGTTAGATTGGCGGCTTATTAGTCGGTTGCTTAGTGCGCTGGGTTATGTTGGTTTATTAGTGTGGGTTTAGGGTAGGGGCTTAGTTCGGGGATTTTTTTAGTAGTTGTCTTAGGTGTCTGAGATTTATATGGGTAGTTTAAGTGCGGCGAGGCCTGAAGGGGTAGGCTTAGTGCGCGGGTCCTTAGGTGCGTAGGGCTTAGTCGGCATGGTTAGAGTTAGGGGTTAGTTTGGTATTGATATTTTTTATCGTTAGTTTTTTATTTGCTTGCGGTTATGGTTAGGTGTTTAGTTCGGAGTGATTTAGTGCTTTGTGTGATCTTTAAGTGTGCTAGGGTTCTTGGTAAGTGGAGCTGAGGTGCGGGTCTAAGGGGTAGGGCCTTAGGTGCCGCGAAGGGTTAGAGGGTATTAGGTGCCATTTGGTTAGTTTTTGCGGGTTTTAGTTTTTTTGAGTTAGTTGCTTTAGGTTAGTGGCTTAGTGTTGCTGGGTGTTCTTTAGGGGTTGGCATTAGGTGCTGAGGGGCTTTTTTGTGTATTGGATTTAGGTTGGTGTTAGAGGGTAGGGCTAGGTGGGTGGCTTAGGGGGTAGGTGGCTTAGGGTGCGGCTTAGAGGGTGGACTTTAGGTGCTGGGGACTTTAGGGGTGGTTTTAGTTTTTGCGGTCTTTTAGATGGTAGGCTTGTTTTCGGCGGTTTTAGGGGTTTAGTTAGGTTTGGGGTTATTATTGCGGGGGCTTAGTGCGGCGGCTTATGTGGTAGGCTTAGTGCTATGAGCTTAGGTTATATTTGTTGATTTAGGATTGGGGCGGGGGCCTGTGCGACATTGGGTGCAGGGTGTGCGGACATTAGTGGGGGTTTGTCGTACGCATTTTGGGTGGTTTTTGATTATTGTTTGTGGTGCTTTGTTGGGATATTGGGGGCTTATTATTTTTTAATATATTATTTAATCATTTTTTTTATTATTAAATTTTATTAGTTATTTTAAGTGAGCCTGAGGCTGAGACACAGTTCTCCTTCAGGTCCGCTGAAAGGGGTGATATTATTAGCATTTTTTTTTTATTATTATATATTTTTTATTTATTTTTTTATTATTTTTTTATTATTTTTTAAATATTATTTAATTATTTTTTTTATTATTAAATTTATTAGTTATTTTAAGTGAGGCTGAGACACAGTTCTCCTTCAGGTCCGCTGAAAGGGCTCATATTATTAGAATGCTTAGGTGCGGGGCTTAGGTGCGGCGGGGCTTAGGTGCGGCGGGGCTTAGGGGTAGGGGCTTAGGTGCGGCGGGCTTAGGGGGTAGGGGCTTAGGTGCGGCGGGGCTTAGAGGGTAGGGGCTTAGGTGCGGCGGGCTTAGAGGGTAGGGGCTTAGGTGGGGGGGCTTAGGGGTAGGGGCTTAGGTGCGGCGGGGCTTAGGGGTAGGGGCTTAGGTGCGGCGGGGCTTAGGGGTAGGGGCTTAGGTGCGGCGGGGCTTAGAGGGTAGGGGCTTAGGTGCGGCGGGGCTTAGGGGGGTAGGGGCTTAGGTGCGGCGGGGCTTAGGTGGGTGGGGCTTAGGTGCGGGGGTTAGGGCGGCGGGGCTTAGGTGCGGCGGGGCTTAGGGGGTAGGGGCTTAGGTGCGGCGGGGCTTATGGGGTAGGGGCTTAGGTGCGGCGGAGCTTAGGTGCAGTGCGGACATTGGGGGGGGAGGGGCTGTGTGGACATTGGGGGGAGGGGCTGTGCGGGACATTGTGGGGGGTGTTGTGCGGACATTGTGGGGGGGTGTTGTGCGGCATTGGGGGGGTGCTGTGCGGACATTGCGGGGGGGCTGTGCTAGACTGTGGATGGGGGCTGGCGGCGGAGGTGTGCGGGCAGTGAGGGGGGGTGTGCGTGCTGGAGGTCGGTGCGGGTGTGGGAGCGTTGCTGGGCTGTGGATCGGGGCTGGGGGAAGCACAGGGGCAGCTGCATAGTGGAGGTGGTGTGTGGGTACGGGGAGCAGAGGCGGCATTGGCGCCATTGCGAGTCGGCTTAAAACTGCTCGCAATGGCGCTTCGCGGCCAATGCTTTGCGCGTATCCACATGACCACGCCGGAAGTAGCTCCGAGAGGGGCGCTTTTGCGATTCGCGATTATATAATAGATTGTGAGAACTCTCGATACATGTAGCAAGTAACATAGACCTTATATGTATACTAAGGGTCTGGCTTCCAACGCAAAGCGGTGACACTCAGATTGGGCTCATCCACTTACGCAAATAAACCCCACCCCAGAGCTCCCCACACACGTATCACCAACCAACCTGCCTCACACCGGTCATTGTTACCACATCAAAAAAATCATACAACTAGATTAAGGTCCCTTTATGAATGCTATTTTTATTTATTTATTTTTATTTAATTTGTTATAAGAATATTATTTTAATCACAGTAGACCATTCAAATAGTGCAATATACAGAATTATGTCCCATATGACATGCGCAGTAGGGGAATTAAATGATGCACCATGAAAAAGCGAACAAAGACATCTTCCCAATAGCAAAACCTAAAACACACAATGTCAATTAAAATATATCATTCTTTCAGATGTAATACACTTATCACTACCAGTTAGGGCCTTAAAAGTGATAGACAGGTATATGATCTAGATTACACTAGTTTTGAAATCAACGTTCAGACCGTTTGGCCTCAACGTGTTCAACTTCATTATCCATTGAAGTTCTTTTCTCTTAAGTAATTTGATGCGATCTCCCCCTCTCCTCATGACTGGAACAGTATCTATAATCCTAAAGCGTAGTTGTTTTTCACTATGTCCCTTCTCAAGATAATGTCTAGATACTGGTAGATCCATCCTCTTTTTACTTATACTACTCCTTCTCCTTGTCTTAAATTTGCACGTTGTTTCACCAACGTACCAAAGTAGACAAGGACATCGTAAAACGTAGATGACAAATTCTGAGTCACAGGTTAGGTAATGATTGATTTTAAAGACCTCATTAGTCAATGGGTGTTGGAAAGTGTTTCCCTTTATCATTAGACAACAATCAATACAGGACAGACCGGGGTAACAGCCTTTACTATCTGCACCTGTTAGAGACATTTGGCTGGATTTTTCTAGGGAGCCTATATCAGCTTTTATAAGGCTAGAGCCTATTGTTCTATTACGCCTATAAGAAAAAAGGAAGGGGGGGGGGGTTTGAACTCATCAACTTGTGGTAAACATTTTTGTAGCATCCCCCAATGTTTCTGTATCATTTTCTCAATGGGTTTGCTTTCTTCACAGAAAGTTGTAACCATTGGGGTCCGATCCATTAATTTTGGTTCTCTGTCCTGAAACAGTATTACTTCTCTTCTGAGGTCATCTACTTTGTTTCTCTGTCTCTGCAAGGGTGCATCCTCACGATCAGAAGACGCAGCGTTTTGGACGCAGTGTCTTTGCGCTGCGTCCAAAACGCTGCGTAGTACAGTAGTAGCATTGTGGATGGGATTTAAAGAAATCCCATCCTCACTATGCGTAACCCGCCCACAGCGTCTTTTAAGCTGCGGCGAGGGTTGCCGGGAGTCCGCTCCTCCGCAGCATGTTCATTTCATGCTGTGGAGTCGGAAGCGGCTCCCATCGGGTGACTGCAGGAAGAAGCCGCCCCACACCCACCGCATACGGTGAGTACCGGGTGGCTGCGGTCTCCCTGCGGCCAGCCGCGGCTTCTCCGGACCGTGAGGACATACCCCAACAGTCTATTGGGATACCCTCTCTCCAAGAATTTTTTCAACATCTTTCCCATAGATTCAGTCTCCCCACCCTCCACACTTTCAATCCTTTTGACTCTAAGAAGTTGCCCACTGTCACCAATGCTTTTTGTGCTCACTATGGAACCACTCTTACGTAGTATCCAGATAAGCATAGAGATGAAAGGAGTGGTAACACAGAGGTTTCACCATAAGTCTGCGGCGTTTGCTCCTCTCTAATCCTGATAGGGGCATTCCTGCTTTCCTACGTATCCTGGAGCAATATGGTTACCTCTCTAGCTATAAAATCAACCCGACTAAATCGAGGCTCTAAGTGTCAATATTTCCAAAGCCAAAATCGATAAGTTTAAATCTGAATACCCGTTTACTTGGCCCCCGAAGTATATCACCTACCTAGGAGTAAATATAGGCCGCACAGCTAAAGGCCTCTTAGACTTGAACGTATTACCCTTGCTGTCTAAGGTTATAGCTGATGTGAAATCATGGCGGGCACCTTATTTGTCTTGGCTAGGGAGGAAAAATCTGCTGAAGAGCCTGATTTTACCCAAATTTCTTTAAAAATTCCAAATGCTCCCAATCAGAATCCCCATATGGATACTTGCTAAAATCCGCACTTTTCTATTCAACTTCATCTGGGGAAATAAACGATCACGAATTAACACAACCACTCTATCCCTTCCGAGACACAAAGGGGGAATGGGAGCTCCAGATGTCTTTAAGTACTATGAAGCTACTATGCTCTCCAGGGTGGTGGACTGGATCAGAAACCCATCTAACAAACTATGGCTTCTGATTGAAAACTCATTAACCCACCTCCCTTTGAGAACTATGGCCCTATTGCCAGACCTTGTAGACAAATCTTGTACCCCACGAAATGAATTGACTCGAGCGGTCCTCCACTCTTGGAAAAAAGGTCTATAATAAAATGACTCCCTCAATATCACCTATCCTTACGGTACAAGATATTATTGGACGTGTGACTCCCCCATCTAGAACAAATTTAGACAACAGCATAGACTGTTGGGCCCTACTCCAGTTAACAAATTATTTTCGGACGGAGCCCTATTAACACTCAACGAAATTAAATCTGAAGGCCCTCTAATGAACATCTCGGTTATGCAGTACAACAGCTTGAAAAGCTATCTCATACGACACATGTGGACCTCGGACTTATCTAGCTCCCTTACTTACTTTGAACAACTGTGTCACACACACTCAACCACCCACACGAACCTTATCTAAACTATACCAGCATCTAATCCACGAAACTGCTCATGTTAAGCGAGATTATCTAGGCTTGTGGGAAAAAGATTTGAAAATTTAATTCACAGAATCACAGATCACTCAGATCTACAAGAGATCACATGGCCCTTCGCCCTGTGTAAAGTTACAAGAAAACTCGCTGATCACTCGTTGGTACTGTACGCCACTTCAACTCCACACTTGGAATCCCTCAATGTCGGAAGCGTGCTGGAGATGCAACATGGAAAGGGGCACATATTTGTATCTCTGATGGAGTTGCCCCATAATTCAAATATACTGGGAAATGGTATCGGGAGTGATCTATGAGATATTGGAGAGAAACGTGGATCTATCGCCACAAACGGTCCTGCTGAATTTGCAGCTGTGGCCAATGGACTCCACGGCTTCTAGATTGGCTAGCAATACTCTAGCAGCTGCCAAGGCTCTAGTACCACTACATTGGAATACCTCACTTATCCCTTCCAGGACCCGACTTTAACAAGAAACTGACCTGTTATATAGAACGGCTGAATTGGCAGCCCTCACTTATGGATCCTACCCTCTCTTTGAAAAGACATGGACCCCCTGGTTATGGTACAGATCTACCCCATCCTTTGCCAAAACGCTCACACTCTCCTAATGATTAATCAGTACTCAAATTATATATGCCATGAATATACAGCTTTGAATTCAACATCCCTTGAAATATTCTCTAACAATAATACCCTGTTTATCATGGAGTAATGGATATCACTTAGATTTCCCTTCCTGTACCCCCTTCTCTAGATCCCCTCTATTTCCTCTGTCTCCCCTTCTGCTCCTTCTTATCCTAACGTATCTCGTACACAGTACTTTATGACCCGGACCAAGAAAATACCGATTTTTTGGAAGGACTACATTTACGGCCCTCATATTGTTATTACTAGGGCCATTCTACCACAATTGGACCTTAAGAAAACATTTGACTTTAATAAACCAAGATTTGTCCATGGAACTGCTGGTCCAGCCGCACCGACCTCTACCTACTATACCTACGTGTACTGTATACTATCTTTGTTTTCTTATCATTACAGTCTGCTCTATTTTCTTATATATAAATGTTTACTTACTTTTATATACCTATCTTTACCAATAAAAAGAACATTAAAAGAAAGAAAGACTCTAAGACGTTGACTATAAGGTATACCTTCTAAGAGGTGTACTAGTGTCATTCGGTCTGTAACCTTAGTGTAAAGTTTCGTCACTAGCCTATTGTTACTCCTAGACACATCCACATCCAAAAAATGGATGTTGGTGTCTGAGTGGACCAATGTAAACTTTATAGTTTTATCTATCGTATTGAGAAATGTATGGAAGTCAAACAACATCGACTCATCTCCGGTCCAAATGAGGAAGATGTCGTCTATGTATCTCCACCACGCAGCTACATAGCAAAGAAGCCCACAACCCCCCTCCTCCATCGACCACACAGCCGCCACCCACAAAGCCCCGCACAAGACCACATCCTCCCCGCCCCTCTGTCCTCTCTGCGCTCTCCTCACCCCTCCGGTGCCTTTGTGCGGTGACCGGGGCCAACGGCTCCATCCATGCTGCAGTCTATCCTGCTGGAACCGCCCCCTGAACATCGTGCCTGACCACAGCTGTGGCATGGAGGAGCTAGTCCTAGACTTCTACCAGCTCAGGGAGCTGCACAAGGTGAGGAGAGCCCAGGGAGGACAGGAAGCCAGGGAGGAGAAGAGTCTATGGATTACAGGAGGCCAGGAAGGACAGGAGGCCAGGGAGGAGAGGAGGCCAGGCAGGAGAGGAGGCCAGGGAGGAGAGGAGCCCAGGGAGGAGAGGAGGCCCAGGGAGGAGAGGAGCCCAAGGAGGAAAGTAGGCCATGGAGGATAGGAGGCCATGAAGGACAGGAGGACAGGGAGGACAGGAGGCCAGGGAGGTTAGGAAAGGGAGGCCAGGGAGGAATGGCCAGGGAGGACAGGAAATTGAGGCCAGGGAGGAGAGGAGGCCAGGGAGAAGAAGCCTGAGAGGACAGGAAAGGGAGGCCAAGGAGAAGAGGAGCCCACAGGAGAGGACAAAGAGGCTGAGGGAATGGAGGCCAGAGAGGACAGAAGGAGGAGAGGAAAGGGAGGCCAGAGAGGAAGAGGCCAGGGAAGAGAGGATGGGAGGCTGATGCAGCTGCCGATGGTGAGGAGAGGTCTGAGGAGGAGGAGGCGAGGAAACGGAGCCCAGGGAGGAGAAGAGGCCAGAGAGGAGCACAGGAGAGAAGGAGAGGCTGAGGGAATTGAGGCCAGAGAAGACAGAGGAGGAGAGGCCAGGAGGAGAGGAAAGGGAGTCCAGAGAGAAGGTGGCCAGGGAAGAGAGGATGGGAGGCTGAGGAGCTGCCGCAGGTGAGGAGAGGCAGAGAAGAGAGAGTAAAGGAGGCTGGGAGGAGAGGAGGCCAGAGTGGAGGCAACAGTAGAGGAAAGAAAGACTGAGTGAATGGAGGACAGAGAGGACAGAAGGATGAGAGGCCAGAGGGGAGGAGGCCAGGGAAGAGAGGATGGGAGGCTGAGGAAGCTACCGAAGGTGAGGAGATGCCAGAGAAGGAGGAGGAGGGAAAGGGAGGCCATGGAAGAGAGAGGCCACAGGAAAGGAAAGGAGGCTGAGGGAATGGAAGCCAGAGAGTACAGAAGGAGGAGAGGAAAGGGAGAAGGAAAGGAGGCCAGAGAGGAGGAGGCCAAGGAAGAGAGGATGGGAGGCTGAGGAGCTGCCGAAGGTGAAGAGAGGCCGGAGGAGGAGGAGAGGAAAGAGAGCCCAGGAAGGAGAGGAGCCCAGAGGGGAGCCACAGGGGAAAGAGGCTGAGAGAATGGAGGCCAAGGACAGAAGGAGGAGAGGCAGGGAGGAAAGGAAAGGGAGGCCAGAGAGGAGGAGGCCAAGGAAGAGAGGATGGGAGGCTGACGGAGCTGCCGAAGGTGAAGAGAGGCCGAGGAGGAGGAGAGGAAAGAGAGCCCAGGAAGGAGAGGAGCCCAGAGGGGAGGCCACAGGGGGAAATAGAGGCTGAGAGAATGGAGGCCACACAGGACAGAAGGAGGAGAGGCCAGGGAGGAAAGGAAAGGGAGGCCAGAGAGGAGGAGGCCAAGGAAGAGAGGATGGGAGGCTAAGGGAGCTGCCGAAGGGAGGAAAGGCCAGAGGAATAGGAGAATCAGGAAACAGAGGCCAGAGAGGAGGCTGAGGAAAGAGAGGCCAGAGGAGGAGGCTGAGGAAAGAGAGGCCAGAGGAGGAGGCTGAGGAAAGAGAGGCCAGATGAGGAGAATGACAAAAGAGAGGCCAGAGGAGGAGAATGAGGAAAGAGACCAGAGGACGAGATTGAGGAAGAAGAGGCACCCACTGAGCCACCATACAGTACTCACCACTGAGCCACTGTATACAGTGCTAACAACTGACGCACCGTACTGTGCTAACCACTGAGCCACCAAACAGTGCTAACCACTGAGCCACTGCATACAGTGCTAACAACTGACCCACTGTACAGTGCTAACACTGAGCCACCTTACACTATACAGGGTTAACCTTTGAGCCGCCGTAAAGTACTTACCACTGAGCCACCATACAGTGCTAACCCCTGAGCCACCATACAGTACTCACTACTTAGCCAACATACAGCACTCACCACTGAGCCACCATACAGTGCTAACCACTGAACCACCACAGAGTGCTAACAAATGAACCACCAACGGTGCTAATCACTGAGCTACTGTACACAATACAGGGCTAACCACTGAGCCACCGTATACAGTGCTATGCACTGAGCCACCGTATAAAGTACTAACCACTGAGCCACCATATACAGTGCTAACCACCGAGCCACAGTATACAGTGCTATTGAAGCCAACATGGCCGATATATGTGCCATAACAACTGAGCCACCATACAGTGCTAACCACTGAGCCACCATATACAACATATAAATCCTGCAACAACAGCATACCTTCTGGAGAGAGAACTGTACTATTTAGCGGCTATTTCTATGACACCTGTTCATTTCACAGCACTCCTGATGGCCTATTTCTACTATATATATATTATATATATATATTATATATATTACTAGCTGGCGGCCCAATTCTAAAGAATCGGGTGGTCTAGAATCCATATACAGTTTATTTAGTAAGAATTAACAATAATGCAATTAAGACATGATATCTATCCATAACTACCTATGTTTGTATGGTGAATGTAATTTTTTAAAATTTCATTGTTCTGTGGTAAGGCTTTTAGTACACCTACTGGCTAATACTTGTGTACCAATTCAGTAGCTTCATTTCAGATATCAATATTCATAGTCTACGTATCCGCCAGTTTGTATTTGCCCACCAACCACGGCAAGGTGGCCTTACATCTGATGGGGCCCTACTTTACCTTATTACTATTTCTTAACACTTTGATACCTTTCACATCAGCTTTTTTCTGCTATTTGCAGAAGATGGGGATGAAAAAAGTACAATATCTGCACTTGCCAGCTAAGGGCCTACTTGCAGCAAGTCCCATGCAATGTATATGGAACTTGCGGTTAACTTGCTGTAAATGCGGCAAACGTGGCTTCGGCAGCTGCACCAAATGCAGTCGCTAAAAAAATGCTGGTAACTGCGGTTTTTGCGGCCGAAACTGCCGTAACCATGTGTGCTGCACCTGCCGCAAGTGAACCACAATTTCCATATACATTGCATGCAACTTACGGCAAGTGTGCCGTAGGTCAGCCCTTAGGCAGCAAGTGCAGAAATTGTGTTTTTTCCACCAAAACTTCCACAAATAGAGATTTAGCTTTCACATCAGCATTTTTCTGCTATTTTTCTATCTATCTATTTACCTATCTATGTGTACAGAACACACCTTGAGATGGAGATGTGTGTGAACAGCCATCCCGCCCGTCTCTTAGCTGTTCACAAAAACCCCTCCCTGTATAAAAAGAGAAGCAAATTTCTCAGCAGCTCTACTGCTGGAGCTTAAGATACGGGTTGATATCACCAAATAAAGAAATTTGGATGATACACATCTACCATTGTCTACATAATGTGTGTTCAAGTTGGCTGCTATATCTATACTATAAACTATGTAAAGTAATGAATTAATAGTATATAACGACTACGTATGTTATATACTTATTTTATTGTTTAAACTGACTATATATATAACTAAGCTAACTTTAAAATAAAATATTTTTATAAACAATATTTCATGTAAATACTTTTGTACTTTCAGGGATTAATTTCCCTTGAACAGGTATATCCACCACTTTCACCCTAACATTGCAGCGTTGCCTCACTCTTGAAAATGCTACATATAATTGAGCATGGCCAAATACTGGTTCTGGTAGAAAAATACCAACTCTATTAAGTGTTTGCCCTTGGGATTTGTTGATGGTCATGGCAAATGCTGGCTTGACAGGAAACTGTTGGCGTCAATTTAAAAGGCAATCCAGTCTCTGATGGACACAAATCAATTCGTGGAATGAAGACAACATTTCCTGTTGTGGACCCAGTAATTACTTTCCCCTGAATCATGTTGGGAAGTAAAGCAGTGACAATCAACCGGGTACCGTTGCAGAGACCTTTTTTGCTGTTGAGATTGCGTAAGAGCATGACAATTGTGCCAATTTTAAGTTTCAGCCGATGTGAAGGTCATTCCAGTTGGTGTAAGTGAATTTAAAAATTACAGTGGGTATTGGTGAGGGTCATCAGAATCATCAGCATCAATTGAATCATTACTGGTATATTCAGTGTAGTCACCACTCAGGCTATCCATGACCTTAGAGTTCACATGATCAAAGTCGTATTTTTTGGGCAAAGAATGGCATGTGATGCAGCAATATTTATGCTTTCGTTGTTATTAACATCAATGCAAATGTTGTCTCCAAAGATATCACTTATTAAAGAGCCAGTGCAGATCATGTCTGGTGGAATTTCGATGACATCATCTCCAGGGTTAAAATCATTTGAGAGTTCACCATTTCCCAGTTGAAGCAACCAACTGCTGTAATCAGGATCAATGTTGTTGATGAGCGGCAATCGAGTAAAATGTTGCCAGTGTTGTGAATATTTAATGCAGCTCTCTACAATATATGTTCTTGTTCCATGAGCAATGACAGGAAGACATTGTCTAAAGTCTCCTCCAAGAACAATAACTTTACCTCCAAATGGTGTTTTATTTTTCTTAGAGACATCCGTTTTCATGACATCCTGTAAAAGTAGATCGATCACATGCAATGCATATTTGATAGCATTGTAGAATCATCAATAATAAAACGTTTTGTAGTCTTCAAATGTTTGGCTGCATCTGTATCATTTTTAATTCTGGAAACAGATGTTTCATTGACCGGTATTGGAATGCCATAAAGAGAATGGATTGTTCGTCCTCCTTGTAGCAAGTTAGCCGCAATTCCTGTACTGGCAGCAGGTGACACAATGTCTCCTTGTCCCCTTAGTTGATGTAGGAGTAGATCATATTGGTATGTTTTTCCACTGCCACCCGGACCATCGATGAAAAAGCACTTTGGTGTTAAAGTAGTGTCTTCTGAAGCTTGACTTATAGCATTATAGGCCAAAAGTTGTTCCTCATTTAGAGTAGCTTTCATCTCAGCAGCTGTTCTTAACTCATAGTCCTTATCATAGTGTGGGAGAAGTTGTGGTTTCTTTGCTTGGTGTGGTAAATTAAAATCACTATAAGTTTTGCCATGACCTTTCAGAACATCTTGCACATCTGTCATAGCATATCCTTCACAATTCACACACTCTTGAGTGTTGGAGTGGTATGCATGGCAGTAGTCTTGTAGAAAGTGTTCCTTAAATTCATCCCACAACTCAAGAGGATTAGCTGGAGGACCAAAAATACAGATATAGGCAAACATGTCACGAAGCTGTGCAGGCATGTTGAGAATATAGGCATCAA
Source organism: Allobates femoralis (assembly GCA_033576535.1). NCBI lineage: Eukaryota > Metazoa > Chordata > Amphibia > Anura > Aromobatidae > Allobates > Allobates femoralis. The sequence continues at coordinate 213,872,601 of JARQOC010000006.1, read as the reverse complement.
GTAAGGTATTTCTCCAGAGACTATCATTGAATAGTAATCCAAGTGTTAACAGGTTTAATGTTCTCAAAACTGGTTGCCCCTTTGACATGCAGTAACAACAACCGTAAATAGTAGCGTTCTTGATCTTTCACAGTATACATTGACAGTATACATTCTTCCAATAACAGAACCACCCCCTCGCTTTCTAAGTTCCCAAGACCCTTCTTTCCAAACATAGTACTCAGGAATTTGGCGGTATAAATAATTATGAGCATGTTGGTCGTTCTGATTAAGCTCGAAGTAGGCCATAAGTCTAGAATTACTATGGAGCTTTTGGCTGATGTTGGCAATGGAGTCATCCTCATGAAAATACAGTGGTTGAGAATAAGGCAGATGTACGGCAAGGCGAATGATGCTGTGAGATTGTTTATGCATCGGATAACAAAATATTTGCCAAGCTGCCTCGGGTCCACTAACATATCTTGAATCCATGAATTGGTGTGTTTCATTATGTTGGATGTTAGTCTGGCAAATTTCAAGATTGGCTTTATCATGTCCTTTGTAGACGTATTTAAATAAATATTTGACACTCTGAATGGAACCACAAACTTTGACATTAATATGGCACTTGTATTTCAATAGTAGGAAAGGATTATATGGAACTACCCACGAATTGTCAATCATCTTCGAATGGTGTTGAAACGATGGGCCCAAATTTCTGCAATAAGTAGGATAGGCATCCTTTGCAATGACAGTAGATGGTTGAAAATCTTTTGGGAAACCTTTGGAACACTTCCCAAGATCCATACAGGGAGAATTGGGGTTGTGTTCTCCACAGGGACCATGAATCATGTGTTGCAGAACAATCTTATGGAGCTGAGGGTAGTAAGTAGCATCAGGAATTTCAGCCCAGACTATATTGTCTATGTCCTCCTCAGTCCTTAATTTAGACAGGCTATCCAGAATGATCAAAATGTGAGCATGTGGGAGACCACGTTTTTGAAATTCAATTACATGAACGATAGCGCAAAGTTTTCCAAATAATCCGTTGTTAATGTCTTTTAAGAGTGCTTCCAGTTTAATTTTGAAGACACGTGCCACCAAATGAGGTCTGTGTTCAACACGCTGCCATGGTTCTAAATTGTTTGTAATCTCCCTCCATTTAGGATTACAGGTCATGGTGATGAAAAGATCAGGGCGACCATATTTAGTAACAATAGCCATGGCATCCTGGTAGCGTTGTTGCATGTTTCTGAGACTGCCTTCAAAGGAACATGGTAAAATGACAGTTTTTCCAATGGGGATGCCCTTTTCTATGGATTTTTTAAGTAGATGTTCTTGGAGTACGCAGTAATCCTCCACTTTTAAATCCTTTTGGTGTTTACGGATATAATTTAGGCGATTAGCCTCGATTTTCACATAAGCATCTACTAAGTACTGCTGTGTTAGCTTGCCACCATTCAGGAGTGGATTAAAGTGATTACGGACAGACAGCACATAGCAGTAATATTGCAGTTGTGTAATCCTGCGTGTACTTTGCCCTTGTTGCTTGAGTCCATCATGCCAGCCTTGGTCTCCGTAAGGGAAAAATAAAGGATACAGTAAAGCATCCAAATCGCTGTGGAGAATGCTGACTTGTTGTGTTTTTGGGGCCAAAGGGTTTTTTGGGTCAGGTTTTAAATTAATTAATATGTCTCGATTAAATGGTGGCTCTCCATTGTCATTTTCAAATATGACGGCCACTTCATTTACAGTGGGATTATTATAGCGTTGAGGGTCTTGATTCCGATCTTGTTTATGGGCCATGGTTATATTTGGCATGACAGTGCCATTTTTTACAGCTTTAAAATGTTTCTCGTGTTCCACATCACATAACATTTTGTAGGCAGCTACAAACGGATTGACATTGTCTAATTAAAGAACAATGATACTCATCAAAGTCGGATTACATTTTTGATTCTCTTGACATTGCAAACGTTGTTGATTAGCAGTAGCGGTATCCAAAATGTAAAGTTGGGCATACGCTGGAACTTGATCATCAGACGGATGTAGTGTTCCAGTTCGATTATATATTTGTCCATGTATACGGAAGCAGTATGGGCCATATCCAGGTGGTGGGGAAATATTAGCACCCATGGAGGCAAAAGCAAATGAACTGTTTATGCTTCGGATGTTGTCCATGAGATTTTTACTGAATTCACTTTCTCCTTTCAGCAAACGTTTGAAGACCTCAGGATATTGGGGTATGGGTACATGGACTTTACCCTTGTGACAACACAGAGTAAAATTTTTATCAGATGGTATCTCTGCAGTAAAATGTAATGCTTGACAATGTTCACATAAATAGTTCATAGCAGTACTATGGTACTGTCATCATCAGTGAAACCTGTAGGATGTAGAGGTACAGGTTTTGGTAACAGAGCATTAGAGTGTTTCTGTAAACCAACATATATAAAGCGTCGAACTGGTAGAGGATTGTCACTGTGCGCATATTCACTGAATGAGAAGGTGGAATGTGTATCATACGCAGGGTCTATGAATGTGGAGGTGAAAGCTGTATTTTTACGCTGTTCACGGCATGCAGCAGCAGCATTTGTTAATAGCATTTTTTTTTACTTAGGAGACTCATCTGTGATGCGTTTCTTAAAAACAGCCTTAACGGTGTCCAGGCGACGCTGTTTGTCGTATGGAGTCTCGTCAGCACACTGTTTGCGCTTACGTGCAGAATTGGAAACTGGTAGAGGAGGTTCAGTGTGCGCACATCCGATGGATGGGGACATCGAAGGTGTATTGTGGGCAGAATCAATGAATGCGGACGTGGAAGTGTTATTTTTGCGACATTGACGGCGTGCAGCAGCTGCATTTGCTAATCGAATTGTTTTTTCCTCTGGAGACTCATTAGTGATGTGTTTGTTAAAAGCAGCTTTTACGTTGTCCAGGCGATGGCGTTTCTCTTCTGGAGTCTCGTTAGCACGCAGTTTGCGATGAGATGCAGAATTGGCAGCTTTTTTCTCTGTCATTAGCATACTTGATATCAGACCTCATGTTGATTAAGATAAAGAACTTTGATGGTGGGTTTACACACACCAATTTATCTGTTCAATATCTGAACCAATCTCTGGTTGCAGTGAAATCATGGATACATTGCTCCATTTTGTGGCTGTGTACAACATGGAGCAATGTATCCATGATTTCACTGCAACCAGAGATTGGTTCAGATATTGAACAGATAAATTGGTGTGTGTAAACCCACCATAAGAGTGGTGGCAAACAGCAGGTTAATAACAGGCAGTGTCAGGTATAAAGTATATATGGTAAATAGCTGTTGAATAATGGACAGTGTCCTTTTGTTGCAAATAATAGGTTAATATACTCAGTCAGTGGTATTGGCAAAGAATAGGTTAATTTTACGCAGTCTCTATATCGCACCAAATAGAAGTTCAAAGAGTAATGGACAGTGTAATTCAGTGCAAAAAACAGGTTAATATACCCAGTGTGTGTTATAGACAAAGAAGAGGTTAATTTAAGGCAGCCTCTGAGTCCAATAGGCAGTAAATAATAGTTAGTATATTTATAGCACCAAATAGATGTTAAAACAGTTGCTGGCACCAAAAAGGTTAATTTGGGACTGTGAAATATTTGTGACAAAATGTGACAGGAACACTTCCAAAACTAATAAATATAGTTTTTGTAAAGAGTCCTATCTTTTTTATGCCGAAAATAGTGGGGAGCTTGAAGTCCGACGTCACTCTGACAGAGCTATTTCCTACTGCGCATAGCCTGAGGTAAAATTTCAAATTTTGCGGTTTAAAATGGCGCCTGCATATCGTGTTTCGTGCCGCTATTCTGATTGGTCGATCGCGGCTGACAGCGACCAATCAGAGGAGCAGGGCGGGGCACGGTGCCATGTTTAAAATCTGAAGTAAAAAAATGGATATTAAATATGGCGCCGTGTTTCGCGCCGCTCCTCTGATTGGTCGCTTGCGGCGACCAATCAGAGGAGCGGGCACGGCGGCATATGTGAAATACAAAGTCGTCACTGTATTTTAAACTGTATTTTAAACACATCACGGGCGGGAGACGACCGGCGTTAGCTCCGGCTGCGTGGTGTGTGGTGGGCGGGATACGACCTGCTAACGGCTCGCGCTGGCTCCGGCCGGCGGCGCGTGGGCTAAAGCCGGTCGTCTCCCGCCTGTGATGTGTGGCGGCCGGGAGATGACCGGCTGACGTCGGTCATCTCCCGACCATGTGTATGTGTTTGGGGCACTGTACGGGCGGCCGTAAGCGTGGCGGGGCTGCCTGAGTCCCGCTCCGCTTAGGGCCGCCATGTTGGTCCACCCGTTCAGGGTGTAGCGCTGTGGTGACGTCACGTAGCCAATGGCAAAGTGACGGAAGTGCTGGCCAAAGTAACGGAAATGGGTTTCGGGTTTTATATATTAGATAGTAATAAATTTAGCTACACAAATATATACAGTCATATGAAAAAGTTTGGGCACCCCTCTTAATCTAACTCTTTTTTTTTGTTTAAAATTGTTTTTTTGCAACAGCTATTTCAGTGTGATATATGTAATAACTGATGGACACAGTAATATTTCAGGATTGAAATGAGGTTTATTGTACTAACCGAAAATGTGAAATATGCATTATTTCAAAAATTGACAGGTGCCAAAGTATGGGTACCTCAACAGAAAAGTGACATTAATATTTAGTAGATCCACCTTTTGCAAAAATAACAGCCTCTAGTCGCTTCCTGTAGCTGTTAATGAGGTCCTGGATCCTGGATGAAGGTATTTTTGATCATTCCTCTTTACCAAACAATTCCAGTTCAGTTAAGTTTGATGGTCGCCGAGCATGGACAGCCCGCTTCAAAACATCCCACAGATGTTCAATGATATTCTGGTCTGGGGACTGGGATGGCCATTCCAGAACATTGTAATTGTTCCTCTGCATGAATGCCTGAGTAGATTTGGAGCGGTGTTTTGGATCATTGTCTTGCTGAAAGATCCATCCCCGGCATAACTTCAACTTTGACACTGATTCTTGAACATTATTCTCAAGAATCTGCTGATACTGAGTGGAATCCATGCGACCCTCAACTTTAACAAGATTCCCGGTGCCGTGATTGGCCACACAGCCCCAAAGCATGATGGACCCTCCCCCAAATTTGACAGTGGGTAGCAAGTGTTTTTCTTGGAATGCTGTGTTTTTGTGGCGCCATGCATAACGCCTTATTGTATGACCAAACAACTCAATCTTTGTTTCATCAGTCCACAGGACCTTCTTCCATAATGAAACTGGCTTGTCCAAATGTGTTTTTGCATACCTCCGGCAACTCTGTTTGTGGCGTGCATGCAGAAACGGCTTCTTTCGCATCACTCTCCCATACAGCTTCTCCTTGTGCAGTGTGTGCTGTATTGTTGACCGATGCACAGTGACACCATCTGCAGCAAGATGATGCTGCAGGTCTTTGGAGGTGGTCTGTGGATTGTTCTTGACTGTTCTCACCATTCTTCTTCTCTGCCTTTCTGATATTTTTGTTGGCCTGCCACTTCTAGCCTTTTCAAGAACTGTCCCTGTGGTCTTCCATTTCCTTACTATGTTCCTCACAGTGGAAACTGACAGGTTAAATCTCTGAGACAACTTTTTGTATCCTTCCCCTGAACAACTTTGTTGAACAATTTTTTTTTTCAGATCATTTGAGAGCTGTTTTGAGGAGCCCATGATGACACTCCTCAGAGAAGATGCAACTAGGAGAACAACTTGCGAGTGGACACCTGAAATAGCTTTTCTCATGATTGGATACACCGGACTATGAAGTACAAAGCTCAATGAGGTTACCAAACCAATTTAGTGCTTCAGTAAGTCAGTAAAAAGTAGTTAGGAGTATTCAAATCATGAAAATCAGAAGGGTGCCCATACTTTTGCACCTGTCAAATTTTGAAATAATGCATATTTCACATTTTTGGTTAGTACAATAAACCTCATTTTAAACCTGAAATATTACTGTGTCCACCAGTTATTACAAATATCACACTGAAATAGCTGTTGCAAAAAAACTATTTTAAACAAAAAAAAAAAAGAGTAAGATTAAGAGAGGGTGCCCAAACTTTTTCATATGACTGTATATATATACAGCATACACATCTCCACAACAACTGTTAAGAGGAGACTTTGTGCAGCAGGCCTTCATGGTAAAATAGCTGCTAGGAAACCACTGCTAAGGACAGGCAACAAGCAGAAGAGACTTGTTTGGGCTAAAGAACACAAGGAATGGACATTAGACCAGTGGAAATCTGTGCTTTGGTCTGATGAGTCCAAATTTGAGATCTTTGGTTCCAATCACCGTGTGTTTGTGTGATGCAGAAAAGGTGAACGGATGGACTCTACATGCCTGCTTCCCACCATGAAGCATGGAGGGGAGGTGTGATGGTGTGGGGGTGCTTTGCTGCTTTGAAGCTCATCAAGAGAATGCCAAGAATGTGCAAAGCAGAAAATCAAAGCAAAAGGTGGCTACTTTGAAGAACCTAGAATATAAGACATATTTTCAGTTGTTTCACATTTTTTTGTTAAGTATATAATTCCACATGTGTTAATTCATAGTGTTGATGCCTTCAGTGTGAATCTACAATTTTCATAGTCATGAAAATACAGAAAAATCTTTGAATGAGAAGGTGTGTCCAAACGTTTGGTCTGTACTGTATATATATATATATACAGTATACATACATTTAAAATATATACACACACAAATATCTACTATATAATTGTCTAGCTGCCACTTCCGTCAGAGGCCGAAATCGCGCGCCAGTGCTCATTGGCCGCCGACAGACGCGGCAGCCAATGAGTTCAGCGTATGCAGATGAGCCGTGTGCGTTCAAAACGGGATTTTCGTGACGCAAGAAATCCTGCGACGTACTTGCGCCGTGAAATTTCTGCGACGCATTGGAGATGCAGGATTGCAGTGATAGACACGAAAGCGGACAGGAAAACCGACTTAACTGTCAGCTTTCCCGTCCTGCTATTTGAAATGAGCAGCGATAAAAAAAGACGCACCAGCGATACCGATAACTATACAACCTGGCCGGGATCGCTGATGTGTCGTTATGTGTGACGGGACTTTACCAGCGATGTGAAAACGATGCACCAGTGATCCCAGCTAGGTCGTATCATTATCGGTATCGCTAGTGCGTCGTTATGTATGACGGGGCTCTATACTTACAGGACCTCTGATGATGTCACAATCATGGCCAAAGCGAGGTCACATGACTGTGACATCACCAGAGGTCCTTAAGTTAAACGCACACAGCACCAGGAGCTAGGTACTGCAGACCACTTAAACCCACACACCCTACACTCACCCTGCACTCACACTCACCCACCACTCACACTCACCCTGCACTCAGGTCACACTCACCCTGCACTCAGATCACACTCACCCTGTAGTTACGTCACACTCACGCTGCACTCACGTCACACTCACCCTGCACTCACATCACACTCGCCCTGCACTCACATCACACTCGCCCTGCACTCACGTCACACTCACTCTGCACTCATGTCACACTCACACTGCACTCAGGTCACACTCAGCCCTGCACTGATGTCACACTCAGCCCTGCACTCTGGTCACACTCACCCTGCACTCAGATCACACTCACACTGCACTCACGTCACACTCACCCTGCACTCACGTCACACTCACCCTGTACTCAGGTCACACTCACACTGCACTCAGGTCACACTCACACTGCATTCAGGTCACACTCAGCCCTGCACTCAGGTCATTCTCACTCTGCACTCAGGTCACACTCACCCTGCACTCCGGGCACACTCACACTGCACTCACGTCACACTCACACTGCACTCATGTAACACTCACACTGCACTCATGTCACACTCAGCCCTGCACTCGGGTCACACTCACCCTGCACTCGGGTCACACTCACCCTGCACTTGGGTCACACTCACCCTGCACTCCCATCACACCCACCCTGCACTCCCTCACACTCACCTGCACTCCCCTCACACTCACCCTGCACTCATTCTCACACTTAGCACTAACTCACCTTGCACTCACATCACACTCTGTCCTGCACTCACGTCACACTCTGTCCTGCACTCACGTCACAATCTGCACTGCACTCAAGTCACATTCTGTCCTGCACTCACGTCACACTCACCCTGCATCTCGGGTCACACTCACCCTGCACTCAGGTCACAACTCATACCTGCACTCACGTCACACTCACCTGCACTCATGTCACAATCACCTGCACTCAGGTCACACTCACCCTGCACTACGGTCACACTCACCCTGCACTCGGGTCACACTCACCCTGCACTCCCTCACACTCACCTGCACTCACTCACACTTACACTACTCAGCACATCACACCTGCACTCAGTCACACTCTGTGCTGCACTCACGTCACACTCTGTCACTGCACATCACGTCACACTCTGTCCTGCACATCACGTCACACTGTCCTGCACTCACGTCACACTTAGTTCCTGCACTCACGTCACACTCTAGCTTGCACTCACGTCACACTCTTCATGCACTCACGTCACACTCTGTCCTGCACTCACGTCACACTCTGTCCTGCACTCAAGTCATACTCTGTCCTGCACTCACGTCACACTTAGCTTTGCACTCACGTCACACTCACCCTGCACTACGTCACACTCTGTCCTGCACTCACGTCACACTTAGCCCTTGCACTCACGTCACCACTCACCTGCACTCACCTCACACTTGCCTATCACTCACACTTGCACTCACGTCACACTTGTCCTACACTCACCTTGCACTCTCCTCACACTTGGCCCTACACTCACCTTGCACTCACGTCACACTTAGATCTACACTCACCTTGCACCCACCTCACACTTAGCCCTACATTCACCTTGTACTCACGTCACACTGTCTCTCTAACGCAAAACCCACGTTGCTGATTTTTCGTGGCTGGGCGCGACCAATCAGCGACGCAGGATTTCCGTTACAGCGAAACAGGCACAGTCCATCCGGTCTCCCTGCTCCCCCTCCGCTCGGTCTTCTGCCCACTGCTCACCTGCTCCTTGCTCCCTCCCGGCCGCTGCTCCATGCTCCATCTGCCCGCCGCTCCATCTCCCCGCTGCTCACCCCGCCATTCTTCTTCTTCTTTTCAAAGCATAGACCCCATAAATTCAAAGGCTGCGAGGTGGAGCTACCAAAGGGGGCGTCATAATTGGCGTGAACAAGGGCACGCCCACCACATCAGGGTTATGTGCTTGGACATGTCTATTACAACACCTCCTGTTTAACTCTGCCCCCCGAGGCCTTGGAATTGCTGATGTCTATGCTGGAGGAAGAAGAAGACATGCTAGGGTGAGAGGTGGCTGGACAGAAGTCTGGAGCGGGTGAGAACTGAGGGTGCCACCGCTGCACACCCGCACCGCTGCACAACCACACCGCCGTACACCCGCACCACCGTACTCCCACATATTCTAGAATACCCGATGCGTTAGAATCCTGCCATCGGCCACCATCTAGTATATGTATTTGTGAATGTATATATGTATGTGTGGTGCTTGTATATATATATATATATACTAGCTGTAGTACCCGGCTACGCCCGGGTTAATAAATAACTGCTGTTAGCTATAACAAAATTGAATTTGAATATGTCATATTAATGACCTGTAAGAAAATAGAAGCTGAGCTGTGATTGATTGCTATAGGCAGCCTAATAAATCTCCAACCAACAATAATCCCTATCCCTGGCCGGGCAGTATATGTTACCTCACACATACACATAATAGACGGCTCATGTGACTGACATCTGCCTTAATTCCCTATATAGCACATGTGTTGCACATTGGCTGTTTTTAATCAGATGTTTATGTTTGGAAAATAAAGATAGCACATGTATGAGGTGATTTGTGCACATCTGTGTTTGTCTGTGTGGTGTGTGTGTCCCTGGGGTGTAGATGTGTGTGTCCCTGTGGGGGGGGGGTCTGTGTGGTGTGTGTCCCTGTTGTATGTGTCTCTTTGTGGTGTGTGTGTCCCTGTGGGGTGTGTGCATGTGCCCCTATAAGGTGTGTATGTTGTGTCCCTGTGTGGGGGGGTCTGTGTGGTGTTTGTCTCTGTTGTGTGTGTCTCTTTGTGGTGTGTGTGTGTCCCTGTGGGGTGAGTGCATGTGTCCCTATAGGGAGTGTATGTGTGTGTGTCCCTGTGGGGGGGTCTGTGTGGTGTGTGTGTGTATCTGTGTTGTGTGTGTCTTTGTGTGTGTGGCGTGTCCCTGTGGGGTGAGTGCATGTGTCCCTATAGGGTGGCTATGTGTGTGTGTCCCTGTGGGGGGTCTGTGTGGTGTGTGTGTCTGTGTTATGTGTGTCTCTTTATGGTGTGTGTGTGTCCCTGTGGGGTGAGTGCATGTGTCGCTATAGAGTGTGTGTGTACCCCCTTGGGGGAGGTGTGTGTCTCTGTGTTGTGTGTGTCTCTTTGTGGTGTGTGTGTGTTTGTTCGGGTGCGTGGTGAGTATCCAATGTTGGTGCTGCACTTTAGCGACTATACACTTGCTGTTACTCTTTGTGTGCATGTGGTGTGTATACATGTCCCCGTGTGTGGTGAATATCTCATGTTGGGGCCCCATCTTAGTGACTATATGCTGGTATATGCTGTTAGTCTTTGGTGCTATCATTAAACCCCTCTCATTCACAACTGTCAACTGGTAACTGTCACTTTTTCCCCATTATATAGAAAGGGCAAAATTGTGTGGTGAATTGGAATGCGCGGGTTAAAATTTCACCTCACAATATAGCCTATGACGCTCCTGGGGTCCAGACGTGTGACTGTGCAAAATTTTGTCTCTATAGCTGACAGCTGTCGATTTTCCTCCAACACTTTTCCATTCACGTTTTCCCCATTATGTAGATAGGGGCAAAATTGTTTGGTGAACTGGAACACGCAGGGTTAAAATTTCGCCTCACAACATAGCCTATGACGCTCCCGGGGTCCAGACGTGTGACTGTGCAAATTTTTGTAGCTGTAGTTGCGACGGTGTAGATGCCAATATACACACATACACACACACATACACACATTCAGCTTTATATATTAGACTAGCTGTAGTACCCGGCTATGCCCGGGTTAATAAATAACTGCTGTTAGCTATAACAAAATTGAATTTGAATATGTCATATTAATGACCTGTAGGAAAATAGAAGCTGAGCTGTGATTGATTGCTATAGGCAGCCTAATAAATCTCCAGCCAACAGTAAACCCTCCCCCTGGCCGGGCAGTATATGTTACCTCACACATACACATAATAGACAGCTCATGTGACTGACATCTGCCTTAATTCCCTATATGGCACATGTGTTGCACATTGGCTGTTTTTAATCAGATGTTTATGTTTGGAAAATAAAGATAGCACACGTATAGGCGAGTTGTGTGAGGTGATTTGTCACATCTGTGTCTGTCGTGTGGTGTGTGTGTCCCTGGGTGTGTATGTGTGTGTCCCTGTGGATGGTCTGTGTGTATGTGTCTCGTTGTGTGTGTCTCTTTGTGGTGTGTGTGTCCCTGTGGGGTGAGGCATGTACCCTATAGGTGTGTATGTATGTGTCCCTGTGGGGGGGGTCTGTGTGGTGTGTGTCTCTGTTGTGTGTGTCTCTTTGTGGTGTGTGTGTGTCCCTGTGGGGTGAGTGCATGTGTCCCTGTAGGGTGTGTATGTGTGTGTCCCCTGTGTGGGGGTCTGTGTGTGTGTGTGTATCTGTGTTGTGTGTGTCTCTTTGTGGTGTGTGTGTGTGTCCCTGTGGGGTGAGTGCATGTGTCCCTATAGGGTGTGTATGTGTGTGTCCCTGTGGGGGGGTGTCTGTGTGGGTGTGTGTCTCTTCGTGTGTGTTGTCCCTGTGGGTGAGTGCATGTGTCCTCTAGGGTGTGTATGTGTTTGTGTCCCTGTGGGGGTCTGTGTGGTGTGTGTTCTCTTCGTGGTGTGTGTTCCTGTGGGGTAGTGCATGTGTCCCTATAGGGGGCTATGTTGTGTGTTCCTGTGGGGGGGTCTGTGTGGTGTGTGTCTGTGTTATGTGTGTCTCTTTGTGGTGTGTGTGTACCTGTGGGGTGAGTGCATGTGTCGCTATAGAGTGTGTGTGTGTCCCCTTGGGGGTGTGTGTGTGTCTCTGTGTTGTGTGTGTCTCTTTCTGGTGTGTGTTTGTTCGGGTGCGTGGTGAGTATCCAATGTTGGTGCTGCACTTTAGCGACTATACACTTGATTTACTCTTTGTGTGCGTGTGGTGTATATACATGTCCCTGTGTGTGGTGAATATCTCATGTTGGGGCCCCACCTTAGTGACAATATGCTGGTATGTGCTGTTAGTCTTTGGTGCTATCATTAAGCCCCTCTCATTCACAACTGTCAACTGGTAACTGTCACTTTTTCCCCATTATGTCGATAGGGGCAAAATTGTTTGGTGAATTGGAATACGCGGGGTTAAAATTTCGCCTCACAACATAGCCTATGACGCTCCCGGGGTCCAGACGTGTGACTGTGCAAAATTTTGTCTCTATAGCTGACAGCTGTCGATTTTCCTCCCACACTTTTCCTTTCCGTTTTTTCCCATTATGTAGATAGGGGCAAAATTGTTTGGTGAACTGGAACGCACAGGGTTGAAATTTCGGCTCACAACATAGCCTATGACGCTCTCGGGGTCCAGACGTGTGACTCTGCAAAATTTTGCGGCTGTAGCTGTGACGGTGTAGATACCAATCCCGGATATACACACACACATACACACATACACACATTCAGCTTTATATATTAGATAGCTCTAGTACCCGGCTACGCCCGGGTTAATAATTAACTGCTGTTAGCTATAACAACATTGAATTTGAATATGTCATATTAATGACCTGTAGGAAAATAGAAGCTGAGCTGTGATTGATTGCTATAGGCAGCCTAATAAATCTCCAGCCAACAGTAATCCCTCTCCCTGGCCGGGCAGTATATGTTACCTCACACATACACATAATAGACGGCTCATGTGACTGACATCTGCCTTAATTCCCTATATGGCACATGTGTTGCACATTGGCTGTTTTTAATCAGATGTTTATGTTTGGAAAATAAAGATAGCACACGTATGAGGCGAGTTGTGTGAGGTGATTTGTGCACATCTGTGTTTGTCTGCGTGGTGTGTGTGTCCCTATAGGGAGTGTATGTGTGTGTGTGTCCCTGTGGGAGGGGTCTGTGTGGTGTGTGTGTATCTGTGTTGTGTGTGTCTCTTTGTGGTGTGTGTGTGTCCCTGTGGGGTGTGTGCATGTGCCCCTATAGGGTGTGTATGTGTGTGTCCCTGTGTGGGGGGTCTGTGTGGTGTGTGTCTCTGTTGTGTGTGTCTCTTTGTGGTGTGTGTGTCCCTGTGGGGTGAGTGCATGTGTCCCTATAGGGAGTGTATGTGTGTGTGTCCCTGTGGGGGGGGTCTGTGTGGTGTGTGTGTGTATCTGTGTTGTGTGTGTCTCTTTGTGGTGTGTGTGTGTCCCTGTGGCGTGAGTGCATGTGTCCCTATAGGGTGGCTATGTGTGTGTGTCCCTGTGGGGGGGGGTCTGTTTGGTGTGTGTTTCTGTGTTATGTGTGTCTCTTTGTGGTTTGTGTGTGTCCCTGTGGGGTGAGTGCATGTGTCGCTATAGAGTGTGTGTGTGTCCCCTTGGGGGAGGTGTGTGTCTCTGTGTTGTGTGTGTCTCTTTGTGGTGTGTGTGTGTTTGTTCGGGTGCGTGGTGAGTATCCAATGTTGGTGCTGCACTTTAGCGACTATACACTTGCTGTTACTCTTTGTGTGCATGTGGTGTGTATACATGTCCCCGTGCATGGTGAATATCTCATGTTGGGCCCCATCTTAGTGACTATATGCTGGTATGTGCTGTTAGTCTTTGGTGCTATCATTAAGCCCCTCTCATTCACAACTGTCAACTGGTAACTGTCACTTTTTCCCCATTATTCGATAGGGGCAAAATTGTTTGGTGAATTGGAATACGCGGGGTTAAAATTTCGCCTCACAACATAGCCTATGACGCTCCTGGGTCGAGACGTGTGACTGTGCAAAATTTTGTCTCTATAGCTGACAGCTGTCGATTTTCCTCCCACACTTTTCCTTTCCGTTTTTTCCCCATTATGTAGATAGGGGCAAAATTGTTTGGTGAACTGGAAACGCACAGGGTTGAAAATTTCGCTCACAACATAGCCTATGACGCTCTCGGGGTCCAGACGTGTGACTCTGCAAAATTTTGCGGCTGTAGCTGTGACGGTGTAGATACCAATCCCGGATATAACACACACACATACACACATACACACATTCAGCTTTATATATTAGATAGCTCTAGGTTACCGGGCTACGCCCGGGTTAATAATTAACTGCTGTTAGCTATAACAACATTGAATTTGATATGTGTATTAATGACCTGTAGTAAAATAGAAGCTGAGCTGTGATTGATTGCTATAGTAGGCAGCCAATAAATCCCAGCCAACAGTAATCCCCTCCCTGGCCGGCAGTATATGTTACCTCACACTACACATAATAAAACGGCTCATGTGACTGACATCTGCCTTAATTCCCTATATGGCACATGGTTGCACATTGGCTGTTTTTAATCAATGTTTATGTTTGGAAAATAAAGATAGCAACTATGAGGCGATTGTTGAGGTGATTTGTGCACATCTGGTGTTGTCTGCGTGGGGTGTGGTCCTATAGGGAGGTATGTTGTGCGTGTGTGTCACCTGTGGGAGGGGTCTGTGTGGGTGTGGTGTGTATCTGTTTGTGTGTGTCCTTTGTGGTGTGGTGGTGTCCTTGTGGGGTGTGTGCATGTGCCCACATATAGGTGTGTATGTGTGTGTCCCTGTGTGGGGGGGTCTGTGTGGTGTGTGTCTCTGTTGTGTGTGTCTCTTTGTGGTGTGTGTGTCCCTGTGGGGTGAGTGCATGTGTCCCTATAGGGAGTGTATGTGTGTGTGTCCCTGTGGGGGGGTCTGTGTGGTGTGTGTGTGTATCTGTGTTGTGTGTGTCTCTTTGTGGTGTGTGTGTGTCCCTGTGGCGTGAGTGCATGTGTCCCTATAGGGTGGCTATGTGTGTGTGTCCCTGTGGGGGGGGTCTGTTTGGTGTGTGTTTCTGTGTTATGTGTGTCTCTTTGTGGTTTGTGTGTGTCCCTGTGGGGTGAGTGCATGTGTCGCTATAGAGGTGTGTGTGTGTCCCCTTGGGGGAGGTGTGTGTCTCTGTGTTGTGTGTGTCTCTTTGTGGTGTGTGTGTGTTTGTTCGGGTGCGTGGTGAGTATCCAATGTTGGTGCTGCACTTTAGCGACTATACACTTGCTGTTACTCTTTGTGTGCATGTGGTGTGTATACATGTCCCCGTGCATGGTGAATATCTCATGTTGGGCCCCATCTTAGTGACTATATGCTGGTATGTGCTGTTAGTCTTTGGTGCTATCATTAAGCCCCTCTCATTCACAACTGTCATCTGGTAACTGTCACTTTTTCCCCATTATATAGATAGGGCAAAATTGTTTGGTGAATTGGAATGCGCGGGGTTAAAATTTCGCCTCACAATATAGCCTATGACGCTCCTGGGATCCAGACGTGTGACTGTGCAAAATTTTGTCTCTATAGCTGACAGCTGTCGATTTTCCTCCAACACTTTTCCATGGACTTTTTCCCCATTATATAGATAGGGGCAAAATTGTTTGGTGAACTGGAACACGCAGGGTTAAAATTTCGCCTCACAACATAGCCTATGACACTCCCGGGGTCCAACGTGTGACTGTGCAAATTTTTGTAGCTGTAGTTGCGACGGTGTAGATGCCAATCCCAGATATACACACATACATACACACATACATACACACATACACACATTCAGCTTTATATATTAGATGTGTGTGTGTGTGTACATAAGCTTGTGGTGCGGTGCTTGTGTATATGTTATGCATGTGTGTAAATATATGTATATGTATGTGGTGTTTTGCGTGTGTATATGGTAATAGGACTGTGTCCTTCATGGTTACAGTAGGAATACAGTAGTGCCCCAAGCTGTAAACATCAGTATACCGCAGAAGGCCGCACACAGCCCCAGTATAAAGCAGGAGGCCGCACACAGCCCCCAGTATGTGCAGGTTGTGGTGGATGTTTCTTTTTTTTAGGAGTGGGCAGGAGTGCAGGCTAGGCACTTTTATTTTGCAGGGGGTGTGTCTGTAAAGGTTGTGGACTTGGGGGGCAGGGCTGCGGGTTTAGAAGGGGATATGAGTTTGGGGGCAGGTTTGGGGAGGGTGCGGAGGGACAGGTTTGGGGGAAGGAAAAGTTTTGGGGTGGGGGTGGAGGGGTGAGGGGTAGGTATTGGGGGTGAACGCTAGAGGTGTGGGGGGGCAGGTTTGATGCATACACACACACATATATACACTCAACGTATAACTAAGAACAGTTAGTTACTATGCGTATAACTAATGGTGGTGTTACACGCTAGGATATCCTGAACAGTATCCTTGAAATGTCACGGATTTGTGATCGTTCAAAAGATATCGTTTGGGCATCCTTGCGTGTAAACCAATGATATAGGAAGAAAAAATCGTTGGATCCTTTATCAAAGATTTTAGTTCCAGACCTTAAATCTACCATTCATTGTCCAATTAACTCTGCTTCGGGACGCAACATCGTTCAGTGCGACAGCTTTTTGAACTATATAGTTGAAAAAGCTCCTATTCCTGCCGTTTTAATAAATCATTCACTCCTTCCTCTCCTATTTAACTGGTGCGCTGCCGCATAGGATATCATTAACGATATCCTTGTGTGTAACAGCGCACTAACAATGTCGGAACGATCACCGTCATGTGATCGTTCCAAGGATATCGCTATTGATACCCTAGCGTGTAACGCCTCCATTAGGCTCCTTTCACATCCGCTGTTTAGTGTAATTTACGGCAGATCTGGCAGATGTCACGGCATCTGACAGATCTGCCACGTAACGGCCGATTTGCGGCATCTTGCTCCATCCCCATTCAGTCTCTATGGGTCTTCCAGTTGGGTGCGCTTGCGGCCCCGCAAAAAAAAACGCAGCAGATCCGGCAATACTGAACCGGGCCACAAGCCCCATCTATTATATAATCACGAATGGATTTCGCGCACCAAAGTCGCATGCGACTCAGCGTGGTCATGTGGATACGAAAAATGCATTGGCCGCGCAGCGGCCAATGCGACCAGTTGTAAGGCGACTCGCTATGCCCGCGCAGCGGGCATGGCGAGACGCCTTAGCACCGCGAAGCATTGGCCGCGAAGCGGCCATTGCGAGCAGTTCTAAGGCGACTCGCTATGCCCGCACAGCGGGCATGGCGAGTCGCCTTAGCAGCGCGAAGCATTGGCCGCGAAGCGGCCATTGCGAGTCAGAGACTCGCTCGGCTAGAATCCCGATGCATTGTGCATCGGGCACCCATCTAGTAGAGAATAAATGGGAATGGCCGGAAAGGTGCCGCAAGTCGGATGTTACGTGGCAGATGTAGCAGGGACGGGGAAATCTGCCGGACCTGCCGCGATTATGAATAATCAACACTTTGTTCCTATAACAAAACCCCCAAACATATATATGCCAGCCTCATGATTCATTCATGACTCATACACCTCTATATTGGGTAGGTTATATTAGGATATAGTAAGAAACACTCCAATTACATACTAGAATAAGTTGAACCTTAAAACTGGAACTTGAAACTCCTGAGTGGGTTCCACTTATTCTAGATTATAAAAAAATCGCAGTTGTGAAAGCAGTTTAAGAACAATTAGTTACTATGCCTGGGCAACGCCAGGCTCTACAGCTAGTATATATTTATTAGCACTTTCTTTTTGGTCCCTGCCTATTTACTTCAGCTTGAAGGCATGTTTAGTGATCACTATTATGTCCCTGTAGTGAATATGTACATTTATATACGATTCTGCACACGGATTAATTTATATGTTTCCTGACTTATATTTTAATGGCATATATGTATATATATATATATATATATATATATATATATTATTTATTAGCTGTAGACCCCGGCATTGCCTGGGACAGTAGCTAACTGGATCTAGCTATAAGAAAATAGAGTGCGTTAACTTTAACAATGTCTCCTCTCTGGCTGCAAGTGTAATCCGGGTGTAATGTGTGGTCACCTGGTGTAATACAGGGGGCTTTGTGTGGCCTCCTGCTGTGTACTGGAGGCTGTGTGTGGACTCCTGCTGTATGCTGGGGGCAGTGAGTGGACTCCTGCTATATACTGGGGGCTGTCTGCGACCTCCAGCTGTATACTGGGGGCTGTGTGCGGCCTCCTGTATACTGGGTGCTATATGTGAGCTCCCGCTGTATACTGGGGGCTATATGTGAGTTCCCACTGTATACTGGGGGCTGTGTGCAGCTTCCTGCTGTATACAGGGGCTGTGTGCGGCCTCCTGCTGTATACTGAGGGTTGAGTGCAGGAGGTTGTTAAAAGAATAGCAAAGAGATGTGTTAGTCGTTTTGTGGTTTGTGTGGCTGTTGCTTCATTGAGAGTCATGTCCCAGTGAGCGCCATTTTCCAGAGGTCCGTGTGTTCAGCAGCTTCTCTAAATGTTACACAAACCTGCATAAGCATACACCATAAGCATATAACATGAATGCTGAGCTGTGATTGGTTGCTATAGGTCACCTGATAAATATCCAGGCTGTCAAAACAGCCAATCCAGTATCTATTAGCTCACACATAAATACAGTAAATATGCCTTTTTTTGGTGACTGACTGTAAACTGCAGGGATAAATTTCTTCTCAAAACATAGTCTATGACATTCCCTGAATGCAATGGGGTGTGTGTGCAAAATTTCGTAAAATTTTGTAAAATATGACAGTGCAGATTCCTTTAGTGGGCATACAGTACACACACACACACTCAGCCTTAAATATATTTAATGTATATGCCTATGGAATGCACAGGTGAAAGCTGCCATGGTGTATTAATAAATAAATAAAATAAAATGTGTGCATGACAATAGAATGTACCACAGAAATGTCAAACTAAACCGTAATATATAAAAAGGGTGAAGAGTGATCAGGACGTTGTAAGTGAATGGACTATTTGAATCCAGCAGTGTGGAGGGATACAGTGACGGCAGGGATGAGGAGGTTGTGGTCACATGATCCTTTTTTGAACCCCTCCCACAATATCTGCTGTTCAGCACAGCAAAAGCAACAAAAAATGTAGAAAAAGTATTTTTTATTCATGATATCCACTGTGAACGTTTTTTTTTTTAATTTTTAGGCTTCTTTTGAAACTTTTGCCAGCAAAGAGTGTGATGACCGGAGCATGTGGCTCATATGAAACAACCCTATTTATCATAATGATGTCTGATCAAGACCCTACAAGCAAGTCCTACCTCCTATGTCCCCCTATCTACTTGTATAATCGGGAGTTTGGGATTCGGGCACTGTAGCCGAATCCCAAAATCCTTTGCGGCACTGCGAGCGATGACGCGATA
This sequence comes from Allobates femoralis, assembly GCA_033576535.1. Classification (NCBI taxonomy): domain Eukaryota; kingdom Metazoa; phylum Chordata; class Amphibia; order Anura; family Aromobatidae; genus Allobates; species Allobates femoralis. The sequence goes on along the minus strand of JARQOC010000006.1, from coordinate 213,853,126 downwards.
GCGTCATCGCGAGCCACAGCCGCACTACCTCACACCGCCGCTATCCTGGCAACTGTCGGCCCCGCCGCGAGCGATGACGTGATAGCGACATCGCGAGCGGCCTCGGCGAAGTCGACGCTGCCCGGATGCCGGCGGTGGCTTCCGCCCAGCCCCGGCCTCAGCACCCGGCATACCTGTCCACATGCCGGGGCCCTGAACAAGTCACAGGGCCCACTGCTGTGTGCGATGGAAGCAGTGAGGAGAAGTTTGTCTTCTCGGCCTGTGTTCTCTCGGTTTGTCCTCCTCCTTCTCCTCCCTCCGCTCGCCAGCCAGTCAGCGGCTCTCCCCTCCGCCGGTGCTGACGCATTGCATGTCGGCCTGTGCTGCCGGTGCTTGGGGCTCTGCACGCCCGGGAGATGCTGCTGGTGGAGACCCAAACAGCTGCTGCAGGTACTGGAGACACGGGGGAGCGGTGGGGCTGGCCTGGCACGGGAGACCGGACACTGGAGTGTCTGCAGGCCGGGTGGAGAGTCGGGCAGAGCGGACACTGTACTGGGAGAGCTCCCGGCGCCGGGTGACGCCTACATTAGAAGTGACTGACAGTGGAGACAGGGCTGACTGCCTACGTGCTGCTGTCTGTGCTACATGGATTATAACAAGCCGGGATTACTGACCTCTGGTGCCGCCACTGTGTGTGTGTGTTGTGCTCTGCCGACACTGTTGTATGTAAGTGTGTTATGCTCTGCCGGGCACTGTTGTGTGTGTTGTGTGTGTTGTGTGTGTGCTATGCCGCTGCCACTGTTGTGTGTGTGTGTGCTGTGCTCTGCCGCCACTGTTGTGTGTGTGTGTTATGCTTGCCGGCACTGTTGTGTGTGTGTGTGCTGTGCTCTGCCGCCACTGTTGTGTGTGTGCGCGCGTGTGCTGTGCTCTGCCGGCACTGTTGTGTGTGTGTGTTATGCTCTGCCGGCACTGTTGTGTGTGTGTGTGTGCTGTGTTGTACTCTGCCGCCACTGTTGTGTGTGTGCTATGTACTGCCGGCACTGTTGTGTCTGTGTGTGTGTGCTCTGCCACCACTGTTGTGTGTGTGTGCGCGTGTGCTGTGCTCTGCCGGCACTGTTGTGTGTGTGTCTCTGTGTGTGCGCGTGTGCTGTGCTCTGCCGCCACTGTTTGTGTGTGTGTGTGCGCTGTGCTCTGCCGGCACTGTGTGTGTGCTGTGCTCTGCCGGCACTGTGTGTGTGTGTCTGTGTGCTGTGCTCTGCCGGCACTGTGTGTGTATGTGTGCTGTGCTCTGCCGCCACTGTGTGTGTGTGTGCTGTACTCTGCCGCCACTGTGTGTGTGTGTGCTGTACTGTGTCGGCACTGTGTGTGTGCTGTGCTCTGCTGGCACTGTGTGTGTGTGCTGTGCTCTGCCGCCACTGTGTGTGTGCTGTGCTCTGCCGCCACTGTCTGTGTGTGTGCTGTGCTCTGCCGACACTGTGTGTGTGTGCTGTGCTCTGCCGCCAGTGTGTGTGTGTGTGTGTGCTGTGCTCTGCCAGCACTGTGTGTGTGTGTGCTGTGCTCTGCCCGCACTGTGCGTGTGTGTGCTGTGCTCTGCCAGCACTGTGTGTGTGTGTGTGCTGTACTCTGCCGGCACTGTGTGTGTGTGCTGTGCTCTGCCGGCACTGTGTGTGCGTGTGCTGTGCTCTGCTGCCACTGTGTGTGTGTGCTGTGCTCTGCCACCACTGTGTGTGTGTGTGCTGTGCTCTGCCGCCACTGTCTGTGTGTGTGCTGTGCTCTGCCGGCACTGTGTGTGTGTGCTGTGCTCTGCCGCCACTGTGTGTGTGTGTATGCTGTGCTCTGCCAGCACTGTGTGTGTGTGTGCTGTGCTCTGCCCGCATTGTGCATGTGTGTGCTGTGCTCTGCCGGCACTGTGTGTGTGCTGTGCTCTGCCGACACTGTGTGTGTGCTGTGCTGTGCTCTGCCGGCACTGTGTGTGTCTGTGCTGTGCTCTGCCGCCACTGTGTGTGTGCTGTGCTCTGCTGCCACTGTGTGTGTGTGCTGTGCCCTGCCGCCACTGTGTGTGTGTGTGCTGTGCTCTGCCGCCACTGTGTGTGTGCTGTGCTTTGCCGCCACTGTGTGTGTGTGTCTGCTGTGCTCTGCCGCCACTGTGTGTGTGTGTGCTGTGCTCTGCCGGCACTGTGTGTGTGTGCTGTGCTCTGCCGCCACTGTGTGTGTCTGTGTGCTGTACTCTGCCGGCACTGTGTGTGTCTGTGTGCTGTGCTCTGCCGCCACTGTGTCTGTCTGTGTGCTGTGCTCTGCCGTCACTGTGTGTGTGTGCTGTGCTCTGCCGGCACTGTCTGTGTGTCTGTGCTGTGCACTGCCGTCACTGTGTGTGTGTGCTGTGCTCTGCCGCCACTGTGTGTGTGTTTGCTGTGCTCTGCCGGCACTATTGTGTGCGTGTGTGTGTGTGCGTGCGTGTGTGTGCTGTGCTGTGCTCTGCCGCCACTGTTGTGTGTGTGTGTGTGCTTTGTTCTGCCGTCACTGTTGTGTGTATGTGCTCTGTTCTGCCGTCACTGTGTGTGTGCTCTTCTCTGCTGCCACTGTGTGTTTGCTCTGCTCTGCCGCCACTGTGTGTGTGTGGTCTGCTCAGCCGGCACTGTGTGTGTGTGCTCTGCTGTCCCGGAACTGTGTGTGTGCTCTGCTCTGCCGGCACTGTGTGTGTGTGTGCTCTGCTCTGCCGGCACTGTGTGTGTGTCTGTGTGTGTGTGCTCTGCTCTGCCGCCACTGTGTGTGTGCTCTGCTCTGCCCGCACTGTGTGTGTGTGCTCTGCTCTGCCGCCACTGTGTGTGTGCGCTCTGCTGCCACTGTGTGTGTGCTCTGCTCTGAACCCACTGTGTGTGCTCTGCCGCCACTGTGTGTGTGTGTGCGCTCTGCTGCTGCCACTGTGTGTGTGTGCTCTGCCGCCACTGTGTGTGGTGTGCTCTGCCGACACTGTGTGCGTGTGCTTTGCGTGCGCACTGCTCTGCCGCCACTGTGTGTGTGTGTGCTCTGCTCTGCCACCACTGTGTGTGTGTGTTCTCTGCTCTGCCGCCACTGTGTGTGTGTGCTCTGCTCTGCCACCACTGAGTGTGTGTGCTTTGCTCTGCCCGCACTGTGTGTGTGTGCGTGTGTGTGTGTGTGCGTGCGCCCTGCTCTGCCGGCACTGTGTGAGTGCTCTGCTCTGCCGGCACTGTGTGTGTGTGGGCGCTCTGATCTGCCGGCACTGTGTGTGTGTACTTTGCTCTGCCCGCCCTGTGTGTGTGTGTGTGTGTGTGGTGTGTGCGTGTGTGTGTGTGTGCGTGCGCCCTGCTCTGCCGGGACTGTGTGTGTGTGTGAGCGCTCTGCCGCCACTGTGTGTGTGTGCGTTTGCGTGCGCACTGCTCTGCCGGCACTGTGTGTGTGTGTGCTCTGCTCTGCCGTCACTGTGTGTGTGTCTGTGTGTGCGTGTGCGTGTGCTCTGCTCTGCCAACACTGTGTGTGTGTGTGTGCTCCTGGGTCTCCTGGGTTATGGACAGTTCTGCTATTCGGGACTCTGGAGAAGCTGAGTGACAGCTGTCATGGTGCCAGACACTTTAGGGCTCACAGCTTTCATCTACTTATATAATCGAGAGTTTGCGATTCTGCCTCTGCTCTCCTCACCCTTCCAGCCTCTGCTCTCCTCACCCCTCCAGCCTCTGCTCTCCTCACCCCTCCAGCCTCTGCTATTCTCACCCCTCCAGCCTCCCGCCACATCATACTCTGCTATCCACAGAGCCGCCTCTATACTCTGCTACCCCCAGAGCCGCCTCTACTCTGCTACCCACAGAGCCACTTGTATACTCTGCTACCCACAGAGCCGTCTCTATACTCTGCTACCCACAGAGCCCTCTCTATACTCTGCTACCCACAGAGCCCTCTCTATACTCTGCTACTCACAGAGCCGTCTCTATACTCTGCTACCCACACAGCCGCCTGTATACTCTGCTACCCACACAGCCGCCTGTATACTCTGCTACCCACACAGCCGCCTGTATACTTTGCTACCCACACAGCCGCCTGTATACTCTACTACCCACAGAGCCGCCTGCATACTCTGCTACCCACAGAGCTGCCTGTATACTCTGCTACCCACAGAGCCGCCTGTATTCTCTGCTACTCACACAGTCGCCTGAATACTCTACTACCCACAGAGCCGCCTGCATACTCTGCTACCCACAGACCAACCTGTATACTCTGCTACCCACAGAGCCGCCTGTATACTCTGCTACCCACAGAGCCGCCTGTATACTCTGCTACCCACAGAGTCACCTGTATACTTTGCTACCCACAGAGCCGCCTGTATACTCTGCTACCCTCAGAGTCGTCTGTATACTCTGCTACCCACAGACCCGCCTGTATACTCTGCTACCCACAGAGCCCCCTGTATACTCTGCTACCCACAGAGCCACCTGTATACTCTGCTACCCACAGAGCCGCCTGTATAATCTGCTACCCACAGACCTGCCTGTATACTCTGCTACCGACAGAGCCCCCTGTATACTCTGCTACCCAATGACCTGCCTGTATACACAAAATTCATTTCACCGCGCTCCCGATGCAATTGCATCAGGCCTTTATACTAGTGTCCTTATAGATTGTAAGCTTTCAAGCAGGGCTCTCACCCCTCTAGTAACTGGTGAACTATGTATTACTTTGTATTGTTGTTGTCTGTACAGTGCTCCCACTTAATTGTAAAGTGCTGCGGAATATTTTAGCGCTATATATATAAAATTTATTATTATAAGAGGAAGAGAACGAAGTAGAGGAGGAGGTGTATGTGCAAGGGATAGGAAGATCTGAAAGGTCTGGACTGTCATCAACACAGAAGTGTGTGAGATGTGAGGGTGGAGGAAAGGGATTGATGAGGGATCATGGTATCAGCCATACATTTGACGAAGGTGCAGGTGACGAGGAAAAAATGGAGGAGAAGGAGGTTATGTTGACGGAAAACTCAGCAGATAAGGAAGATTGTGATCACATTTCCATTGTGCGAGGATGGCGGGAGAGGGCGGAAGATCAAGCTGTAATGTTACCCCACCACCACCAACACAACAAGGACTTGGGCGTCCTGGATGTGCAAGACACATGAGTGCCTTCTTACTGCACTCTCTACAACATGATCCGCGGATTGATAGGATTCGAATGCCGACAACTGGGTTGACACACTGTTAGATCCCCATTAGGCTAGGGTCACACTTGCTTTTTGACCCTAGCCTAATGGATTGTGCATAAAACGTAACACTTTTCTCCGAAGCACATAGCGTTAACGCTATGCGCTGCCAGAGAACGCCCAATGCTTACCTTGACAACCTGGCGCGCACAAAACTATAGGGGGTGTGTTTTTTTTGAACCATCATTTTTATTGTAATTTTTTCACATAAAGACAATAGTTTAACATTAAGTTAAAGAAAATACAGATGTGAGCGAAATATGACGGATATATAAAGCATAAGATTAAAGACATCACATTAGTTGTCAAATCATTACGAGCTGTAAAAGGAGCTTAAACAGGACAAGCATCATTTTTTTGTATAAATCCTAGCTCCTGAGTACAACATAACCAGAGATAACTGAAATAAGGTTACATCTATAGAAACTAAACATTCCCCATACCCCCATAGCCGCCACTGCCTTATCAAAATCTCCTCACATTTTGAACTACTAATCTGTACATTTCAACTTTCCTAATGTTCCCTGTAGTTCCTCCTGAGCATACCAAATTGTGGATCTGAATGCAGACATAAAAGAACCCACTTCTGTTTCCGAGAACTCACTCTCTATATAGCGTCGCCACTTGGAAAAGAATTTCTGAGAGAGAGTACTCGGGTTTCTTAATGTCTCTTCTGTTTCTAGAGAAAGCGTTTTCCTCAGAATTATGTGTATTTCTTCCAAGCTTGGTGTGGAATTACTCAGCCAGTGTCGGAGGAGTCTCTTGGCTGTTATGGCTATATAATGAAATAATAAATGAGGGGAGCGGGAATTCGTGTCGCCTCCCTGGTAGTGGAACAGCCAAAGCATGGGGTCCAATCTTCCCTTGTTGGAGTAGTAGCCCGTAGCCAGTATCCCAACCCCCTCCCAAAACTTCTGAGAAGCGGGACAGGACCAGAGACCATGTTCCATATCAGTCATGGATGCTCCCCACTTCGGGCACTGCGTCCATCTCATTTGGTTAGCTTGTGTGGGTGGAATATTGAAACCTTGTATGGCTCTGTGTAAAACTCTGAATTGCGTGTCCTTCCATCTTTCATTAGTTACCACCTTCTTCATACTAGACCAGTATCATAATAATGTCCGGATCATTAAAAACTTTTTTCCAACCCATAAGAGATTTGCCCTTCCCCTCAAGCTGAGGGAGGGTTGTAGCCTACTGTATAATAGAGAAATCGATGAGTCCCCCCTCGTAACTCCATCAGATTTTTCCAAATGCCATTATCTAATTCCCCTGATATGTCTCTCAGGTTGGACAAAAGGTGATGGTGTATTTGCTGGTACTGGATTATATGAATTCTAGGGAGATTGAATTTAGCCAATATTTCCTCACCGTCATCCATCTCTTCTCTCTAACATGCATGAGGTCTGCTAAGGTCTCAATCCCTCTGTCTCTCCATGTTTTAAACAGTGCGTTGTCGCGGCCAGTAAGAACGATGGACAGGTCCAGGGAGCGAGATGTCTAGAAATTTTCCATGACAGATGTAGTTCTTTCGGACTGACTTCCAGGTCATTATGGTATCTTTACAGATGGTCGTGTTTTTGATGCAACTCGGTATTTGAGGGAGTGGCGTGTGTAATAGAGAAGATAAATCCGAAGGTTTCGCCAATTCCCTCTCCAATTCCACATCTGAGAATCTCCTTGAGCCCTTAATCCAATCTAATACATTACGCATGATACATGCAAGGTTGTAACTTCTAACATCCGGGAGTTGGAGCCCCCCTCTATCTTTGGGCTGCAGCAAGGTATGGATGGCAATTCTGGGCTTCTTGCCTCTCCAAAGGAAGCTCGAGAATGAGGAATTTAGTCTCCTAACATTGGTGTTTGTAAGTAGCAGCGGTAGCGTCTGAAGCGGGTAGAGCAATCTCGGGAAGCTAATCATTTTGATGAGATGACAGCGTCCCAGTAAGGACAGAGGCAGGCCATTCCATCTGGATAATTCTTGTTCGATCTTAATTATAGTAGGGGTGAAATTGAGTCTGTATAGGTGTTTTGTGCTCCTAGCTAGAAAAATACCCAAATATTTAATGCTATCTCGTACTATCCTGATGCCTTCTAGAGTTTCGCCCTTTCCCAACTCACTCTCCTTTTGAATGAATAGAATTTCACATTTACTTCTGTTCAAACGTAAACCTGCGCTGATCCCTAAATCTTCAATTATGTTCAGAACTCCCGCTAACTCTTTTACTGGGTTCTGCATGAAGAGAATAATATCATCAGCGAACAGAGAGAGCTTCACCTCCTTGCCGCCTACTTTCAAGCCTTTGTACAGATAATGAGAATCGAGGTACAGAGCCAGAGGCTCTATAGCTAGATTAAAAAGGAGAGGGGAGAGCGGGCACCCCTGTCTCGTCCCTTTCTCCAGAGCGAACATGTCGGATAACAAGCCTGGCATGCTGACACACGCCCTGGGGTTACTATATAGAGAGCACAAAAATTGCCGGAAGGGCCCCCTAAGACCAATGATGTTCAGGATCCGGTCCAGCCATGGTTACCTCACATTGTCAAATGCTTTTTCAGCATCTAAGGTGACCACAGCCTGATTCAATCCCTTTACCCTCTGCTGACCGCCAACAACGTCTATGAGGAGCATCGCTTTTCTTATATTGGTGGTCGTCGAGCGCCCCTTCACAAAACCCGCTTGATGTGGGTGAATTAACCTGGGAAGAATGGTGGCCAATCTATCAGCCATGATCTTCGAGAGAAGCTTCAGGTCCTGATTAATCAGTGAAATTGGTCTATAACTAGCAGGATCCGTCAGAGGTTTGCCCGTCTTAGGTATCAATTTTATGTGGGCAACATTCATCCTCTCTGGAATCGGAGAACCCTGCAAGATGCTATTGAATAGATCTGAAAGAACAGGTGAAAGCGTCTCCCGAAGAGCTTTAAAGAAGGCCCTATTGAACCCATCAGGGCCAGGAGCTTTACCTGGATTTAGATTTCTAATCGCCTGGTCAATTTCGTTCGGAGATATTGGGGCATTCAAAAGTTGTCTATCTTCCTCCGACAGTTCCGGCATGTTGATGTTATGTAGCCATGGCTCATTCCCTATCTCTCCTCCCCCATCATCTTTGTAAAGGGATGCATAGTATTTTCCCAGGACTCTGGTTATATCTTTCGGGTCTGACCAAGTGATCCCCTGTTTATCTGTAATAGCTGTTATGGGTGTAGAGGATATTCTACCCCTTGCCAATCTCGCCAGCAACCATCCAGCCTTATCCCCAAACCTGTGTAAGTCGAGTTCCAGTCTGGTTTTATACAGATCTTCTCGTCTTCCCGCCCAAAGGTCAAACTTTTGTTAGTTATAAGCCAAGCCTCTTTGTCTCGCTCTCTCATCGTTTGTTTATAAAGAGAGTAAGCTTCCTTTACTTTCAGACTAAGCATCAAGTATTGCTTTTTAAACCCGCTTCTTTAGCCCCGCACTAAATGCCATTATGTGTCCTCGCATAACTGACTTGGCTGCTTCCCAGAAAAGGGCAGGATCACACCGATGTATTTCATTGTGCAAGGAGTACTCCGACCACCACTCCTTAAGCTGTGTTACAAAATTCTCCTCTCGAGTTAAGGAGTCAGGGAATCTCCATAGGAAATCAGATCCCTTCTGATGTGCATCTCTCGTTTCAAGGACTACCGGGCAATGATCGGAGATAACCATATTTTCTACCGTAATTTCGGTAACTTTCTGGAAGGCTAGGTGCGAGGTCAAGAACATATCAATTCTCGACCAAGAACCATGGGAGAGTAAAATCACTCTCTAATGGATGCATCACTCACCACACGTCAACCACATTGCAGTTTTTAAATAAGTCTTCCAGAAAGCCATCGTTAGTTGAGGGTACAGTACCGTCACCTCTGGGGGACCGAGGTCTAGAATATTTCCTGTCCTCTCTCTCATCAACAACCATGTTGAAGTCTCCTCCTACAACACGGTGGCAGTTCAAGTCCGTCAGAAGTCTGTTCTGTATTTTCTGGAAAAACGGTTTCTGGGCTACATTTGGGGCATAGACATTGTAAACACTGAAGGTATCGTTACGTATCTGCAAAATTAAATGAATCAATCTTCCTTCCTTATCTTAATCTGAGGATATAACTGTGTGCGCCAAGGATTTGCGAATCAGAATCAGAACCCCAGCCTTCTTGTTGACTGCACCACTACCATAGATCTCTCCAACCCATAGCTTTTTGAGTCTATTGAAATCCTCTGAGGTTAGGTGTGTCTCCTGGAGCAATGCCACATCCGCATGTAGTCGATTGAGATGACAGAGCACCATCATGCGCTTTGCTGGAGAGCGCAAGCCTTTAACATTCCAGGAAACCCACCTAACCATAATGAGCAGCAAGGTTTAGTGAGCATTTTCAGCTTAAATTCAATAAAAGAGCATTTTCAAGGCATACAGGAAACATCCTAGCTTCAATTATATCTATGTGTGTACAGTTAGTAGATGCTAGATCATCAATGGAGCAAAAGTAAGGCAATGGCGACTCTGCTTCCCTTCTCCCTCCTCCCACTTCCCCCCCCCAACCACCAACAACTTGCTTTTGTGACTTCACTTTTTTCCTTCATGTTATGAACCACACTGAGGTCCGCCCGCCGTCAAACCTTCCCTCCCTTAGGGGGAAAGAGGTTCATAAATAAAGCTACTGGAATGCCCAAAACCAGATCTCAACTTGGTATAATTGATATAATTTGTACCCAGGTTGGGCCTCAGGACTATTACGACTCCTGTGACTTTCTTCACCTGCGATTGTCTGTCTCTATAAGTGATAAGAGATAAGAGAAGAGAGAAGAGAGAGAGAGAGAAGAAGAAGAGAAAAAAAAGGGGGGGTGGGGGAAAAGAGGGAGCAAGGGGGGAGGAGAATGGGGAGTAATGGGGCGGGGGGAAAAGAGGGGGGGAGGGAGGAAGATGGAGCCGAACAAGGGGAGAGTGAAGGGCAGGGGCGAGGTAGTGGTTACTTCTCTTCTTCCATCTGGATGTAGTTGAAAATGAATGATGAGTGTCCCAAGTTCAACCGCATCTCCTCTTCCATCTGTGAGATAAGTAAAGTTCAAGACAAAGGAATAGAGTAGGGGATCAAACCTTCTAGAAGTCAGTCAGCTCATTCTATCTTTTTTTGTTCCATTTAGCCCCTGTCTGACGTTGGCTTCCTGGTGTCATATTTCTTGATGTGCCGCTGTCCCCCATGGTATCTGAGCGAAGCCTGTAGTGTCTAGCCGATTCAAAATCATGGTCGGGGACAGGTGTACGTTCGGGTTCAGCTTCAGGGATTGACACAGAGTCCTTTGGGCTGGTAGGACTGTTAGGAGGAGAGGTATTTTAGGTGGGGACCCAGCACCATTTGTTAATGCTAACATCGCCTCTTCAGGGTCGGTGAAGGTAGCCGTCGTCCCGTCACGTGAGCGTAATCTCAAAACGGCAGGGTATGCTAGCTGGAAACTGATATTGCGTTTATATAGAGTAGAGCAAACCTCGCCAAATGCTCTTCTACGGTTATTTACTTCTATAGAATAGTCGGCAAATACCAGTACCCTGTGTCCTAGGATCAAAAGAGGCTGGCGTCTGGCTTTGTAGGTGCGGAGTATCTCATCTTTATCTCTGTGATTGAGATACTTTGCTATAGCATGACGCGGATTGTTGAGAGTTCTGTCTTTTGCAGGGCCCGCAGTCACATTGGTGTGTGGGGGATCTCTGGGGGGGCCGATTCTGTGCGTGCGTTCAGTCTTGCATCTGTGAGTCAAACCCAATGTTTTTGGAAGCTCTACTTCAAAGATCTCTATCAGCTGAATCGGGGAGACAGATTCTGGAAGCCCCACTATTTTCAAGTTGTTTCTGCGCGCTCTGTTTTCTATATCGTCCAGTTTATTAAGTGTGTAAGTAGAGCATTTCTGCAGTTCCTGCAGTTGGTGTTCCAGTTCCTCCACCCTGTCTTCCAACACTGCCACCCTGCTCTCAGCTTCTTGAAGCTGCTGATCATGTTTCTCTATCTTGTTCTGCATTTATTTGGTAGCTGCAGTGACCAGCTCAGCAACAGCCTCTCTGAAGTCTGTGGCCAGATAGATCGCCATTTCCTTGGCCAGGACTTTATAGTCCACATGAATTGATGCCACAGGCTCCCCTCTGCTATCATCTCCCTCTGGTGCATCTCCCTTCTGCTTCTGGGGCTGATCCACCCTCTTCCCCCTTGCTGTATTAGGCTCACCTCCTCTCAGGTGCGGGCACTCTCCCTCCGCTTGCCCGCTCCCTGCACCTTGAGTGCAGAGCCGAGATCTCTCCACCGCCGCCATGTTTGAATTCCCGTTCCCGCCAAGCTGTGCAGCCGAGGAGGTCGGAGTGCTCCTCTCCCCATCTCCGATCTTGACGACGTACCGGTCCATGGTCGCCGTCACCCTGAGTCTGCCTCTGGGTATGTTAAGCTGTTTAGGGACCTGGGGGCTGAGGATTCAGCCGGATTGCAGCGGCGGGCTCCGGAGCTGCCTCAGCTGCGTCTTCTCATCAAGGCGCCGGAATCGGAAGCTAGGGAGTGTGTTTTATAACAGCGCACAGGAAACGCTGCAGACAGCATGGATCTGGTTTGTTGGCCTTTTTCACCATGACCCAGGTGAATATATAAAAAATCTTACAGGTAATCTCATGGAGGTGCCACAACTAACCATCATTCGGGCAGTTGGCTCTGTGTCAACTCTCATTATTCATAAAGTGTTTTAAATGTTGTTCCCTGTTTACCCTATATGGCACAATAAACTTTGGCAGAGAGCCCTCTTATTCTGGTGTTTTTGTTACTTAAACTACTTTAAAGTGTGTCATCTTTTAGCTCTCTGATATACAGTGCCTTGTGAAAGTATTTGGCCCCCTTGAACTTTTCAACCTTTTGCCACATTTCAGGCTTCAAACATAAAGATATCAATTCAATTTTTTTGTGAAGAATCAACAACAAGTGGGACACAATCGTGAAGTGAATCGAAATTTATTGCATATTTTAAACTTTTTTAACAAATAAAAAACTGAGAAGTGGGGCGTTCAATATTATTCGACCCCTTTACATTCAGTGCAGCAAACTCACTCCAGAAGTTCAGTGAGGATCTCTGAATAATCCAATGTTGTCCTAAATGACTGGTAATGATAAATAGAATCCACCTGTGTGTAATGTATAAATGCACCTGCTCTGTGATAGTCTCAGGGTTTCAGTGCAGAGAGCATCATGAAAGCCAAGGAACACACCAGGCACGTCTGCGATACTGTTGTGCGAAGTTTAAAGCCGGATTTGGAAAAAAAAAGATTTCCCAAGTTTTAAACATCTCAAGGAGCACTTTGCAAGCAATCATATTGAAATGGAAGGAGTATCAGACCACTGGAAATCTACCAAGACCCGGCCGTATCTCTAAACTTTCATCTCGAACAAGGAGAAGACTGATCAGAGATGTAGCCAAAAGGCCCATGATCACTCAGGATGAACTGCAGAGATCTACAGCTGAGGTGGGAGAGTCAGTCCATAGGACAACAATCAGTCGTACACTGCACAAATCTGAACTTTATGGAAGAGTGGCAAGAAGAAAGCCATTTCTCAAACATATCCATACAAAGTCTTGTTTGAAGCTTCCCACAAGCCACCTTGGAGACACACCAAACATGTGGAATAAGGTGCTCTGGTCAGATAAAACCAAAATCGAACTTTTTGGCCACAATGATGTTTGGCTTAAAAGCAACACAGCTCATCACCCTCAAACACCATCCCGACAGTCAAACATGGTGTTGGCAGCATGGCAGCTGTTTTTTTGCAGAAAGGATGGGATTGCCAAATCCTTCAGTTTCTCCTAAAAAGGCTGAGTTTGGCCTTAAACAAGTGCTTTCCAAATCTGTATGAATAAAAGATGAGTGGGAAATCCTGAGGTTGTGGTGGAAAGTGGAAGGGGAAAATGATTGTTCTAAAGGGCAATAGGCTTGGTGTTGGAGGTGTACATTGGGTAGGTGCTACTGCTAATGTTACTGAAAGCTATAGTAAGCAAACATTGGCTCGTCGTCGTATCCCAAGCAAAGTGACAACTTCTGTTACTGGACAGCGTACTCCAGTCTCTTTGTTTGCCAGCAGCAGAGCGATACGAGTTGTGGATGAGGCTCAGCTTTTGCTACAGTTCATGGAAACTGCTGCATCAAGTGGCCTGTCCTCCTGTTACTCCACCTCAAGATCACAAACAGTACAGTCCTCAGAGCTGGTGCCCCAATTACCCATGTGTCACCTCAAGTCTCAAGTCTCCAACCGCACAACTAATTTGTGGGGAAACCCAGATGGGCGATTTTGCACATTTTATTCCATGGGCATCAGAAGTCTGCTCCAAACATACTCCAGAGGAGGAAAGCATCTGCACTAATGCCCAAAATGTTTTGCAGTTGAATCCGGGGACCAAGGAAGTATGGTCCCAGCAGAATCCAGACACTTGTCACCAGACATTCACCCCTGGGGGTGGAGGTAATGACAATAATGAGAATCATATACCTGAGGAACACCCGCACTGTACTGTGTGTTCAGGGCAGCAAGTTGAGGAGGGTGACTCTTATGGCGAGGAGTTGCACAACAGAGAGGATGATGATGTTCTAGATCCGACTTAGAATTAACCCAGATTAATGCAGCTGAGTAGCTCAGCAGATGAGGAGGAAGACAAGCAGATTAGGTTGCGTTTTCCCACACAGAGACTGAGGGCTGCAAGCATGACAATGATGCGCCCCCAGGCCATTGAGTACTCTGGGCCAGGCCGGTCCTGTCTCTCAGGGATGTCACAGTAGTCATGACCCGGTCCTGTGGCCTGGGCTCAGTCCAAAAGGGAAGGGGTTACTTACAGGGCATTTGTCATGATGCCACCCGGGGTATGTGGTCAGTGGGGACCACTGCTGCCGTATTCCTGCTAGGGACGGAAGTGAGGGGCAACATGGATGGTACGCTCTCCTCGGGTAGGGCTTGGTGTCCCCAGGGCAGGTGTAGTGGTGATGGAGGGGCCTGGAGAGGGATTGTACTTTGTACACTGCACTTACTTTGCTGCTCCAGCTTCTCCAGCCAGTGTGTAGGGATGATAGTCTGTTGCTTATCAGGCGGGACTCCGTTGTGGCGCTGGAAAGAAGCAGTCTCAGGCAATAGTGAGCTTACCGGGTACTTTACTTAAGGTTCTTTAGCAGCAGTTCACAACAGTTTCCAAGTTACAGTTCTTTCACTTTAGAACAGCTCTGGGTGGCTGGGTGATGCAGCTCAGGTAATTCCTTTGCGTTGCTTCCCTCAAGTTCTTCCAGGCCTTTTCCTTTCTCTCTGTCTCCTCAATCACAGGTTTGATATGGCCTTCACGGGCTTTTGTGTGATGAGTCCCTCTCTCTCAGGGTCACTAGCCCTAGTTTGATGGCTGTGTTCTTAGACCGTTGTGGTAGGTAGGCTGCAGGTCATGGAGTACCTGCCCCTCGCCAGTGTGTCCTGTGATTAGGGTCTTAAAGTATCCCTGGTCACTTCTACAGAGCCGCCTCTCTGGCTGTAGCGGCCTAGCCTCCAGTGTCCCAGGTATATCTGTGGGATCACCAGGCACCCTCTTTCTCGCTGTGAGGTGCCATTGCTTTTTGGCTTCTTTCCCTCGCCTCTGGCTATGGAGCGAGCCTTCTCTTGTTCAGTGCTGCTCTATGCTCCACCCAAACTACTCTTAACCCCTGCTACCCCTTGCCTAACCTAGAGTCCTAGGCGTAGTATTGGTGTGTGTACCTGTGTGGGTGATTTTCAGTCAACTGTCTCTACCTTACCTAGCTGCAGTTCACCCTGTGGCTGCCCTAGTCTCAGGGGCACCAAAACAAGCACTGCATCCACAGCTACAACTCCGCCCCTAGACAGTAGTGGTCGCAGGTCTGCAGTTGTCCAAGGTGGCAAGGGTAGCCTAGCATGAGCGTTTTTTCATATTGCAAAGATAACCCAACTCACGTTATTTGCAGTGCCTGTAAAAAAATTGAGTAGAGGGAAAAATCTTCACAGTTTGACTGCTACATGCTTGTACCGCCACATGGCCCATCAGCATGCGTTGCTCTGTGAAAAATACTGCAGTAAAACGTCCTAGCGAGCCTCATCATCACCGAACACTGTCCATCACATCAAACACATCTACTGCTTCTTCCTCCTCTAGCAGCTTGGCAACTGTTTTCCTACAGATGTCCAGCTGCAGGACCTCCACTTGTTTACTCGCTACATTCGAGGTGACTGACAGGTCCTCAGCTGTTACGTAAGTGGACACACCTGGGGATTTTTGTCGATCCCAGACACAGAGTTCACCACTTGTTTGTGAACCCACCAGAACATCCTCCTACATCTTCTTCACAATGTAGCAGTTTGTCAGGTACACTATACGCCACCCTTTCTCAGCATAGCAGCCATCCCTCATGGCCACTTTACTCGCAGCTACAAGTAACAGGGTGTCAACAGGTAACTTACTGGCTGCAGTGAAATCATGGAGACATAGCTCCATTTGTACACAGCAACAAGATGGAACCATGTCTCCATGATTTCACTGCAGCCAGTAAGTTACCTGTTGACACCCTGTTACCTGTAGCTGCGTGTAAAGTGGCCATCAGTCCCGCAGTTGAGGTCACAGAAAAGATTATTTTCTCCTACACATCCCAAAGCAAATATCTTGAACTTCACCATATCCCATTTGTTGGCTAGGGAAATGCTTTATTTCCGCCTGAGGGATCCAGATAATTTTTGAAAGCTGATGGCCGTTGCAGGTCCCCAGTATCAGTTGCACAGTCGTCACTACTTCTTGAAGCAAGCTGTGCCTGCACTTCACCAGCATGTTGCAGGCAACATCACCCATTTCTTGAGAAATTCCGTGAGTGACAGGGTGCATATCACCACTGACACCTGGATGAGCGAACATGGCCAGGGGCATTACATCTCCCTCACTGGCCATTTCGTGACTCTGGTGGCTGTGGCGCCAGATGGGGAAGGGACTACTTCACAAATCTTCTAGACTTTTGGGACAAACTTCTGCTTGTACCTCTTCATCCACTGTTTCTGCCTCGTCCAACTCCTCTAGGCCCTTCAGTTCCGACCCTGACCTCTCCCTTATTATTGTTATTTATTTATATAGCACCATTAATTCCATGGTGCTGTACATGAGAATGGGTTACATATAAAATTATATGTTGAAACAATTCAGACAGAACCCCCCACTTTGGTACTGCGCTGCTAGGGCTCCCCAAAATCAGGTAGTGGTTAAATTAAAATGCCTTGGAGATGTGAGTCACACAGCTTAAGAGTTGTGGATAGTGTGAGGCAGCAACCGGGGAACCCGCTTGCTAAACGACAAGAACACGTGTTTTTAAGTTAACCAATGTCTACCCGTTTATTTTCACATATTAATCACATAACCCGGGTAGCATGTTTGACACATATCACATTGATTAACAACACTTTACATAAATACACCATACATTTACATTTAACATCACATAACACTTATATTGCACATAACGTTTTATAGTAACCCGGGACCTTTAGCCATCTCTGTCCCCATTGGAGCTCTACCAATAGCTCCCATGGTGGCTACGGCCTCCGGCCTACTTACACTATACATAAGTTACAGTACGATGATGACCCCTCCGGGTTCATAACAGGGATTGGCAAACCCTAGTAACCCGTGGCTGCGGCCTCCGGCCTAACCACGCGTTACCCAGTACGGGAGCCCTTCTAACCCCTGCTTCTGACCTTCGTTACATACACCTCAACGGGCCCTGTGGGTCCCAATGGCGGTACCTGCCGCCTGGCTTTAGTCACCCCAGCATGATGATATACATTCACCCGTAGTCAGGAATCCTGCCTGACCGGGACCTTACACACCGTATGTGATCCATCATTCAAACGTCCATGGATCACACACCTGCTCACAGCCCACATCCATGGACTGTGGCCCCTCCATGGCCCATTACAGGGATTGGCAAACCATAGTACACGGGAACCACATCCGATACCTACTAGGAGCCCTATTACCCCTGTCTCTGGCACCACAGGCACACTCACCCCATTAGAGGTCGTGGTTGAGGGACGGGTACCCTCTGCAAGCAGCAGGGCAAGCCTCCCTCTCGTCCCAAGGACGGAACGCCTCCAACATCATCCATACCAGCTGGGTCACTGTCTCTCCACATTATTATACATGGGTCTTACATAGGTCATCATCTCTCATTCAGGGCCATTACTTACGCCCTCATACACATAGTTCATCGGGTCCCTTAACTGAGTCCTCTGACTCGGACCCAAAGGCGGTCTATGCCCGCCTGGCACACTACATACAATTGCCTCCACGGGCTACATACATTCCGGTTCATCAGGACCTTTAACGGACTCCACTGAGTCGGTCCCAAGGGCGGTCTATACTCGCCTAACATGATTTACGCACACCAGGTGCACAGTTCACACTATCGCTCGGGAACTGCTTTCTTACCGGGCACGGATCCGGGTCTCGCTACCTGGGTCACAGGTTCCACCAGGCATCCCCACAGGCTCCTTTCCCGGGCGTGTTTCACCCCACGCCCGGTCTAGCGTCCACGGGTCAACCACGGCTTCCCCCTCTAGGTGCGGACACGACCACGGACCTCGGCACCGGCATGGAGCTAGCATGCTCCCATCATGTCATGCACACAGAGCCTTGGACTGCTCTGCACTCAGGCTGGTCTCAGCTTCCATCTGAATCAATCTGAATGGGCTCTCAGCCTCCAGGATCAATCTCACAATCACTCAGGTGGCCGGCTCTTATCGTGCCAGCCACTCCCACATGGACACACCCCCTCAGCTGCTTGTAATCAGCCTGTCACACAGCTCAGGTTAACTCCCTGTGTTCCGGGTTGTCAGCACTCACTCATTACATCCTATTCCTCATGGACTCCTCGATCTCATCCCACTCTCACTGCCGCTCATTAGGCTCATGAAACCTCATTGTGTTCAGGTTGGTTCGCACAGTATTATCATCACAGGAAAACCGGCCAGTGTGCACAGGATCATCCTCTGATCCTACATGTGATGTACCCCGGCCATGCGGATCATGCCGGCGGTGCCTCACAATAGCTATACAGGCCAGGTTTGACCAATGGTTGTCTCCATTTAAACTGGAGCCAGGGAAGGCCATGTGCGATAACGGTGCAAACCTTGTGGCGGCCCTACACCAGGGCAAACTTAAACACGTGCTTTGCATAACTCATGTCCTCAACCTGGTTGTACAGCAATTCTTACGCCACTATCCTGAGCTGCTTCACAAGGCACGGTCGTTGTGTGCTCACTTCTGCCATTCTCACCCCGCGGCTCATCGACTAGCATCACTATAGAGGTCTTTCACACAACCGGTTAACCAATTGATATGTAATGTGCGGACACAGTGAAATTCCACTCTGCGCATGTTGCAGCGACTGTGGCAATAGCGACAAGCCCTGGAGCAGTATGTAATGACGCATACGGTGGCTCAAATCAAGCCGAAAGTGGTGCAAATGACAGTTCCGGAGTAGTCACAGATCAAGGACATCTTCCTCATTCTTCTTCACTTTTTCGAAATGGCTACTAAGATGGTTAGCACTGACGATGCCATCATCAGCCTCACTATTTATCTACATGCTTGAGCAAACTTTCAAAAGTCTATGTGATAAAGAGGTGGTACCACAGGAAGAAGAGGAGGATCTGGAAAGGAGATCAAGAGCGCAAAGGTCCGAACACTCGTCACACTGTTGGGTGACAGGTCAGGATGGAGTAGAGCAGCAGAGAGGAGGTCATGGTACCAGACAAACTGGTGGTGAAGATGCAGGAGCTGAGCAACAATTGGAGGAGAATGAGGATGAAGAGGTGATGAGCACAGAACAGTCAGGAGATGAGGAAGAAATGATTACCCTTTCTGATGTCCAAGGTTGGCAGAAGAGGACGGAGGAAGGAAGATCGATTTTTATCTCGCCGCCACCAACACAACAAAGATTTGAGCCTCATGGACACGTCGGACACATGAGCGCCTTCTTGCCATCTGAAGTATGATGCCAATATTGTTAGGATTCAAATTAGCTATGACTACTGGGTTGCCACACTGTTGGATCAGGCACTGTTCTATGCCCTGTGCATTGCATGCAGGCTCCACCATTCTCCAATTTTTATTGTGGGCTAATCGATGCCACTCCTTGTCTGTTTCCTGAATTTAGCAGGGCTATGTGAGCGCCATGCCTACACCTGAATATACTGGCCATGTTTTATAGGCCCTTGATTTTGCCTCCCATTGTTTTCAATGGAGTTCAGAAATTCAGTGAGCCATTTGCTGAACTGTTTGTCAAACAGTGTAAGTTCGATGAATCGAACCGAGTTCGATCTTCCAAAGGTTTGCTCATCTTTAGTGATACCAGTACCTTGTGCAATGCTGAGGGAATCCTGAAAAAAGCACTATTTTCAGCCCTTAAGGACTTCACTTGGCCAGCCCTGATCTACAGGAGTATGTGTGTGTCTTGCATTTCCATCACTCAGACCATCAGGCCGGAGATTTGCGGTTTGTTTGCCTGTCACTGTAATGCAGAACTAAAGCTTCTGTTTGCAGAAACAGTACAGCACACAAGGAGTGAAGTACAAAAAACTTCACTCAAGCACACACTAATATAAGTCTTTAACACACATATATGAATAATATGTATATATATATATATATATATATAAAATGAAAGTCCCACTGAGATCAACAGACTCTATTAAAATAGTGGAAAGTCAATGAAGGGCAAAGTCCATTATAGGCTTTGAGTTGCAGCCAAAAGGCTGCAGGTATGCCCACCAATGCAGCAGAGGGAAGTGCAAACGGTGAAAAACTTGGGAAGGGAAAGACCAAAATTATCAAAGCAATAGGCCTCAGTCAAGGAAGAACTGATACACAACTCAAAAAAGTCCTTCTGTGGACAAAATACCAACTAAGGGATGGGTCAGCAACCCAACAACATGCCTTTTTCTTTTAGGAAAGTGCACTGTACTTGGTGTTAAAAAGGTCTGCCAGCTTTCTCAGCACTGCAAGGGCTGAAGGTTGCCATTGGTCATGATACTCCGTTGCCAGATGGTCTTGGGAGTTCAAAGTGGCTACTTCTGCAAGGGCATTCTCTGCCACCATCTGTCCCCCAGTGCATGCTATCATGACCAATGCTGGAGAAGACGATGGAGGAACTAGGGGAGTACCACCCCCTCTGGGACATATGAGACCAACTTGGGGAACACTGAGAGGCCCTGTAGGTTTGGGTGCAACTGGTTGGCTAACCAAAGAGGCCTAGCCTCCACCCGAAGCCACATTCTCTCCCAGTTGACCTTCTCCTGTCACTTCTCAAAATTGTCGGTGGGGGCAACCCAACTTATGCCAACTGTGAACCACCCCTTGCTGCCCCACAACTTTATGTAGGTGACCTCCTCCCCCATAAAGATTATGCAGAGTCTTTGGGAGATCTGGTCACACAGCAGGGTGGACCGTTTGATGTAGCCTCAATGCCCAGTACTTGACTCGGCTGGGAAGCCAAACCTCCTCTGCTGGAAAAATGCCAACACCTTGGCTTGGGTACATTGGCTGTGGAAGTGATTGGCCTTAGACCCATGCAACCACTCTTGGGCCATGTTATCCACAAACTGAATATCCTCAATAAAGGAGACAGGATGGGGTGGTTCATGCCATAACCGTTAATTGCTTGGAAGGGTAGGGTTCCCCTCATGGGATTTTCCCAGTCGAAGGCCTCTGGAGTATGTAATACACATAGCTTTGAAACAGGGTTCTCTGCCTCTTCTACCTCCTCCTCTTCCTTGTCCTCCTCATCATGCTCCTGGTCTTGGTGCTATTGGTGATCCAGTAGCTGCGGCACCGGCTGCAGGTGTAATACAGCCAGGCATGCTGCAAGATACTTTGCTGTCTGACATCTGATGCTCCCAGCTGGCATGGGGTATGGATCACCTTCTGACTGAGCTTAGATTCTCCTCTAAGCATTTGAGCCCAGTACTTTGAGCCGCACCTCACTGCAGATAAGGTCCAATGTGGGTAGTGCGATTGTGCTCCAGATCCCATATGTGTCCATGTTGTCCTGTGAATGATGCTTTGGTTCTACTGAAGCACCCTCCGCCCATGTAGTGGTGAGGAAGATGACCTCTTCCACGGCATGCATCTCTTGCACGTAATGCATTGCCAAACGTCTACATACTTTAGGCCCACGGTGGCATATAGCAACTGCAGCAGAGTGTAGTTTTATTCTATTGCTCTGTGAACTGCTAATATAGTGCTTAGCTCCATGGTGACACCTGTTTGATTTGCCTAGTGGCTTACCTCCTCCAGTGCTAGTAGTGAGACATAAACAATCACTTACAGAATATTACTGTTTGCACAAACTTGATGCCTAGCTTCTCATTGACCCATCCATGGCGTGGGCTGCTTAGTAACATCACTCACAAATCTAATTTCTCCACCACGACAGCACATAGGAGGTTGCCTCTCGGCCCTAATAGGGGCAGTAACACAAAGAGGTTAAATAGCCCCTCCCACCTCCTATCACCAGTGTTTCCTGTCCCTATTGGGCATGAAGAGGTTCTTCTGAGGCAGTGGGGCTGGCAAGCAGTCCTCTTACCTATCCGGCCAGGCGGTGGGTCGATCACGCTGGGTGCTCCTTCCTCCCAGAGCCGCTTCTGCTCCAGGAGGAGCAAGACTGCACCGCTCTCCTGTGCCTCCGGAAAAGCTGTGCAGTCGGACTGCAGTCCTCTAGGAGCTCTCGGCCTCCTCCCTCCTCCGAGTGGTTTTCGCCCCCGGATGTGACGTCGGACTCTGGAGCATGTCACTTCTGGGTGGTGGGCCACCCGGGTTACGCGTCACTTCCGGTTTCCGGGCGCCCAACCTCACTGCGATGGTGGCCATTGTGGGAGACCGGCGAGGGAAGGAAAGGCACCGGGTGCCATTTGACAGAGCATGGCCGGGATTCCTTGGCATATAAGGACCCCTGGTGGGACACTCCGAGGTAAGAGCCCCTTTTTTTGTTGTAAGGATGTCTCATGCTGCACAGATGAATGTGGTTGCAGAGCCCAGCGCTGCCTCAACCCCTGTAAGTACTGGGTATGAGGTCCCTGTAGCCGCCACCCCTCTCTTAGAGCTACTTTCTCATTCCTTCTCTCCCTGTTATGTGTTACAGGGAGAAAAGGATCAGACACAGAAACTGAAAGTGAAGTCCCAGCCCCACAAATGTGGTGTCTGTAGCATGAAATTGTCTTCTTCCCACAAGAAACTTCTGTGCCTGGAATGTACTGACAAGGTCATGAGGGATGAGAAACCATCCCTAATTGACGAACTTAAGATCTCATTAAACAAGGGATCAGATCCTCCCTCGCTTCTATCTCACAGCCCCCTGCAGTACCCCTTCTAAGAAAAGAAAGATCACCCTTGACGATTATGCTCCAGAGGCCTCTGATGCCTCAGGTTCAGAAGAGGGCTTGATAGAGGGCTCATTTACTCCCCTGAGCAGGGAGAACGAGAGTGATGCTCCTAGGAGATATTACTTTGTGCCTGAGGACATTGCCGAATTGGTGTCTGTTGTATCGGAATACCATTGGTGTGGAGCAGTGATTCCCAAAGTGGTCCAGGTGGACCTCAGGGGTCCACCGGAGACTCGACGGGGATCTACGTTGACAAGAAAAAAAAAATGGGAGTTCACAAATTGTAAGTGGGGGTCCACGAAAATGTATCTGGTTTTGATAGTAAAGAACAAAAATGTTGGCTTGGCTTTACCTATCAATGTAAGCAGATAATACTTTAAGAAGGTCAGCGACTGTTACTTGTAAAAACTTGCATATCCGATATTCAGTACAACGTGTGTCGAGACTTGCAAAGCGCCGCCCGCCCGCAACGCTTGTTCAGACGTGCAAAGGGACGAAATACGACTTGTGCTGTGCTTGCAATCTTGCATGAACTTGTTTGATTCTTCAACAATATAAATACGAATGCCAAGGACAAAGGTTACTCATTTGATTCTGGAATTTTGGAAAGAAAAGTGTAAGTGAATCGATGTCAGTGTTTGCCAGTGCCGTAAAAAGTAAGTACCTGCCTATTTGTTATACATACTTTTATTTTATATTGTAATCTAAATACATACCAATTGGATCTGTGAAATCCTTCCGGCGCTTATGTCGCAATCCCACAATTCCAAGCGCCGACCAGAACTCATTGATCTTGAATATGGCGATGGCTGCACTCCCGCCCATCACATCCACTGCACACATCTCCGCAGCCCCATCACCTCCACCCTATAGCCCCCCGGTGCCCCCCAGTGACCCCAAATCTGTCGCCGCTGCAGATTAAACAAAATCTGAATCTGGAGGACCTGTCATGATGTCAGAGTCATGAGCAGGAGTCACCGATCACATGAATATGACATCATCAAGGGTCCTTTTGCACAGACCACACAAGGGAGCACAGACACAGCAAAAGAAGGTAAAGAAACAGCACACACACACAAGGGAACACAAAAGAGACAGCACACACAAAAGGGGTAAAGAGACAGTTTACAGCACACAAGGGGCAAAAGAGACAGCTCACAGCACACAAGGGAGGAAGGAGACAGCTCACAGCACACAAGGTAGGAAAGAGATAGCTCACATCACACAAGGGGGGAAGAGACAGCTCACATCACACAAGGGGGGAAGAGACAGCTCACAGCACACAAGGGAGGAAAGAGACAGCTTACAGCACACAAGGGGGAAAGAGACAGCTTACAGCACACAAGGGGGAAAGAGACAGCTCACAGTACACAAGGGGGAAAGAGACAGCTCACAGCACACAAGGGAGGAAAGAGACAGCACACAAGGGGAAAAGAGACAGCACGCAAGGGGAAAAGAGAGAACGCGTACAGGAGAGTGCACAGGGGGAAGACAGCTCAAAGAAGAGAGCATATGAAGTTAAAATCGTCTTATGATTACTAAAACAAACATTTTTTTTCTTTACAGGTAGGTAACTGATACAAAACATGGCTGAATCTAAGAAGAAATGTCAACAGTACAGTGTTGATTATTTGAAATTTGGTTTCCTTCCATCAAAGGCAGACAAACGATTGCCCATATGCTTTTTATGCATCAAAGTTTTGAGCAATGACTCTATGAAAGCACCGAAGCTCGAAGATCATCTAAGAAGGTGTCATCCTGATAAAATACATAAAGATTTAAAATATTTTCAAACATTGAAGGAAAAATATGAAGAGACCCACCGTGCACAGTATGTTCACTTCACCATCTCAAAGTAACGATGATGGCTTGCGGGCATCTTACAATATCTACTTGCTTATAGTGAAATCTGGAAAACCGCACACCATTGGAGAACAGTTAATTTTACCCGCTGTTGAAGAGGTTATAAAACCTGTTCTGCTCAAACCTCCATTTGACGTACTCAAAAGAATTCCTTTAAGTAACTACACTACAAAACATATTGATGAAATGACCTCTGATATTAAAAGCTTCTTGTGTACTTTTCTACAAACAACTCATCTTTCTATTCAACTGGACGAGTCTACTTTACCTGGTAATGAAGCATTATTATTGGCATATGTTCGATTTGTTATGGACGAAGAAATCCATGAAGAGCAGCTATTCACGAAAACTTTGGAGACGGACATTAAAGGCGAATCAATATTTAATGTCCTGAGTGATTTTTTAAAGAAAAAATCGATTCCATTTACAAACATTATTTTGGTGGCAAGAGATGGAGCTCCTGCCATGTTTGGGCGATATAGTGGGTTTATAAGCCATCTTAAAAGAATTATACCACAGGAGTAACTGCAATTCACTGTGTCATCCACCGACAAATTTGAGTAATAAATTGCACCAATCGCTTCAATTTGTGATTAAAGCAGTTAACAAAATAAGAAGCAATGCGTTGACTACCTGTTTATTTGCACAATTGTGCAACGAAGATGATGAAGACTTCCAACGATTGCTCTTACATACTGAAGTATGCTGATTGTCGAAAGGTGCGTGTTTAACAAGATTTTGCTCACTTTTTGAATCAGTTTTAGAGTTTCCAGAGAGTAAAGATCTAGATTTAAAAGAAAATCAGATCAAATTGAAAGTAGACATCGCGTATTTGACAGATTCGTGCAAAATATTTAATGACATTAACTTGCAGGGGACAGCCTAAATTTAATAAAAACAAAGAGTTTAATTTCGGCTTTTATTGGAAAATTAAATTTATGAAGCAAACTATTAATCGGCGCAAATTCTCCCAGTTTCCACACTTGTCACAGGCAAAATGTCCTGATGAGTATATTCAGACAAACGTTCAACATTTAAATGCCCTGCATGACGACTTCAAAAACAGATTTGAAGATATTTTGATGATGGAAATACCACCATGGATCATAAATCCCTTTGATGAAATGGAAGTGGTGAATGTGGTATTACAAGAGGAGCTACTTAAGCTTAGCACCAATGAGGAGCTGAAGGTGAAATTGAAAAAAGGCTATCAAACATTTTGGCTGCAGGCAGAAATACCCGAAAAATATCCTGGGCTGTGGGAAATTGCGAGAAAACGTTTGATAGCGTTTCCCTCATCATACCTTGTCGGAAAAAGTTTTAGTGTCATTATAAACCAATTAACAAAAAAAAAAGGAGCAGATTGAACATCATCGAATGGGGAGATTTGCGGTTATTCCTTACAAAACTGAAGCCAAATATTGATAATTTGCTGTCAATCCATCAAGTACATCTCTTCCATTAAAATTATGACTACGGTATTTTTTTCTTATTGTTTATTTGCATTGTTGAAGTTGCGTTATGTTATTAATGTTTAATTTTTAATTCTATTAAGTTCTGTTATCATATTATTTGAATAAACAGAACACAAGAAAATATGCTATTTTTATTTTTATTTTTACCACTCCAAATTTAAGGTTGGAACTCAGCCACGATGCTAATTTCCATCGTTAGATTTAATCTTCACATCTTTTGACGAGTTTTGGGAATATCGTAGAAATGTAGTAGCAGGGTGCCCACCAAAACCAGATAAATTTTGAAAGTGGTCTACGAGAAAAAAAAGTTTGGTAACCTCTGGTGTGGAGGATGAAGTACCAGCTCAGTCAGTGCAGGATGTCATGTTCGGGGGCCTACGGTCCAAGAAAACATCAGTTTTCACTCTACATGACAACTTAAAGGAAATAATCATGGAGAAATGGAAGTTTTCAGAAAAATGCCATGTGGTCCCCGCTGGGGCTGGCTGGTTCCCTCTGGAATCTTTCCCTTCCAAACTGTGGTCAGACATCCCGAAAATCGATGTCCAGATCGCAAAAGAAGCTAACAAAACTACCCTGCCATTCGAGGACTCCTCTCAGCTGAAGTATCCAATGGACAGGAAGGCTGACAGTTTGTTGAAGAGATCATGGGAGTCATCTTCATTCAGATATCGGCTAACATTGCGGCTACTTGTGTCGCTAGGAGCATGGCTAAATGGTTGGATCAGCTGGAGTCTCATATTGCTCAGGGTACACCTAGAGAAGACCTCTTGTCCTCCAATCCGTTGTTCATCAGCGGAATCCATCAAAACAGCTGCTAGAATGATGGTTCTGTCAAATACCACTAGGCGTGCAGTTTGGCTTCGAACATGGAGTGGGGA
This sequence comes from Allobates femoralis, assembly GCA_033576535.1. Lineage (NCBI taxonomy): Eukaryota > Metazoa > Chordata > Amphibia > Anura > Aromobatidae > Allobates > Allobates femoralis. Next base: position 213,826,277 of record JARQOC010000006.1, on the reverse strand, counting down.
CATGGCTTCAAAAAGCAAATTGTGCTCCATTCCGTTCCAAGGCGAATATGTGTTTGGTCAGGCGTTAGGCCAACTACTGGAGAAAGACGCAGATATAAAAGGGCCTTCCTCAATTTAAATCATAGCCTAAGCCCTTTCGTACCCAACATCCTTATAGGTCCCAGACCCAGTCCCATCAACAAAGGGACAAAGGTAAGGGTAGCCATTGGAGTTATGCAAAAGGGGTAAAGGGAGGATTATCTTCTCATCCTGCCTCCAAGACAGAAAGTGACGCCATCCCGGTGCGTAGGTAAGACAGAAAGTGATGCCATCCTAGACTTGCCACCTTTCTCCCCCGATGGCGGGAAATTACATTGGACCACCAGATTCTTCGTCTCTTCTGGGATGGGATGAGAATTGGGTTTTCCTCCCCAACATCTACGAGTAACTTCACTATTGTCACAGAAACTCCAGTGTTCCATCTGGAAAGAGGTCCAGACCCTCCTCCACATGGGAGCTATAATCCCAGTTCCAGAAGGGGAGATTGGGAGGGGACATTATTCTCGACTATTCCTGGTAAAGAAGCCAAATGGTTCCTCTCAACAACCACATGGCCCACTCCAGGTTAAAAATGAAATCCATCAGGCCGACTATTACATTAATTAAAAAAAAATTCTGATGGCGACTTTGGATCTCCAGGACGCACATTATCATATCCCTATACGTCCTGCAAATCAACGTTTCCTGAGATTCGAGTTCCTTTTTGGAACCAGGTCCATCACTTTCAATTTCAGCTCCTCCCTTTCGATCTATCTTTGTTATCTCGCATGCTTACAAAGGTAATGGCGGAAGTGATGGCGTATGTCAGGAAGCAGGGCATCATGGTGATACCTTCCCTGGACATTTCCTGGTCACTGCTCCAACAAGGTCCATCCTGCATTCACAGATGCATGACTTCATGCAGATCCTGATGTCTTTGGGCTGGAAGATCATTTTGGAGAAATCATGCCTCACTCCTTCCCAGACAAAAGTCGTCTTAGGCTGTCTTCTGGATTCTTGAAGACAGACCTTCTTACTCCCTCTGGACAAGCAACTTCTGTTGAGATCGAAAGTACTCCTCCTTCAGACTCGGAGTTCTGTCTTCATCCGCACAGCCATGTCGGTCCTGGGTTCTATGACGGCATGTACTCAGATGGTGCCATGGGCTCAGGCTCATACCAGGCCTCTACAATCACACATCCTCTCCCAGCAGAACAGTTTTCTCTCAGGTCTCAACAAACACATTCGTCTTCCAAGGAGTGTCAAGCTGTCACTGAATTGGAGGTTAAACTGAAACAATCTTTGGAAGGGACTTCGGTGGGTGCTCTCGCCACTGGTTCCTGTCTACACAGACACCAGCAAAAGAGGCTGGGGGGCTCTTGTCCAGTTTGCTTTTCAGGGCAGGTGGTCTCACCACACGAGTACCCGTTCTTCCAACTTCCGAGAACTGAGAGCCATGGAGGCTCTCCACGCATCAAGTTCGCTTGTACGGGGGGCCCACGTCAAGATCTTCTCAGACAACATGACGACTGTGGCTCATCTTCACCACCAAGGGGCTACACGGTAGAAGAACCTGCAGGACGTTTTGCCCCGAATCTTCCGGTGGGCAGAGGACACCCTTCTCTCCTAGTCGGCATTTCACCTGAGGGGTCCCACAAATGTGCAGCTAGATTTTCTAAGCAGACAGGACCTGCTTATGGGTGAATGGTGCCTCAGCGACACGGTCTTCTGGATGCTCACAAGAACCTGGGGTCGTCTGGATGTGGATCTATTTGGGAACCGACTCAACTCAAAGGCCACTCAATATTCTTCCCTTCATCAAGACAACCAGTGTCTTGCAGTGGACGCCCTGGCTCACCCTTGGGACTTCAGGGTAGCATACGCCTTTCCCCCCATTCCTCTACCAAAGGTGATTGAGAAGATCAGGGTGGAAAAGGTGGCCGTCATTCTCATCACTCCTTATTGGCCCAAACGAAGTTGGTTCGCCGTCCTCGATTCCATGAAGGCGACGGAACACATGATCCTACCATTACATCAGGACCTTATTCTAATCTTACATCCCAACCTGGTCCATCAACATCTCACAGCCTGGTTACTGAAGCCTAGATCCTGAAGATGCGGGGCCTGTCCGATAAGATAACATAAGATAAGAAGATGCGGGGCCTGTCCGATTGCCACTCTTCAGACCAGCCACAAGCCAGTGACTAATGCAATTTATGCAAAGATCTAGAAGGTCTTCAACTCCTGGTGTGGTTCGTCGCCTCCTAACCTATTCCACCCGAATGTAGCCAAGATCCTGGATTTTTTGCAAGACTGTCTTGACAAGGGCTTAAAACCTAGTACCCTAAAGGTTCAAGTCTCCGCTCTCACCACATACTTTGATCAGAGCTTGGCCAACCATCATTGGATTCGAGGATTCATGAGGTCTGCGTCACGGCTCCGTCCCCCTACATTCAACCACTGTCCCCCGTGGGACCTTAATGTCATTCTGCATGGTTTGTCCAAGTCATCTTTTGAGCCGTTATCCTCAATCCTCTTGAATAAGCTCTCCTGGAAGACGGCTTTCCTGGTGGCCATTACCACAGCTAGGAGAGTCGGTGAGCTCCAGGCTCTTTCCATCATCGAACCTTACCTCAAGGTTTTGGACAATCAAATGATCCTACATTTGGATCCGTCATTTCTCACAAAAGTTTCTTCTGACTTTCACAGATCCCAAGAGTTCGTCTTACCTACCTTCTGTCAGAATGCTCAAAATGAGAAGGAAAGGCAATTCCATCTGTTAGATGTCAGACGGACTATTCTGTTCTACCTTCAACAAACACAGCCCTGGAGCATAGATAACAACTTGTTTGTCCAGTTTAGTGGTCGTAACAAGGGGAAAAAAGCATCCAGGAGTACAATTGCTACATGGATCAAGCGCACTATTTCTGAAGCTTTCTCCTCCGGATAGTCTGAAAGCTCATTCCACCCGTGCAGTGTCTGTATCCTGGGCTTAATGTTCAGATGCCTCCATCGAGCAAATCTGCAATGCTGCGACCTGGTCTTCAATTCACACCTTCACCACATATTACCAGCTAGACATTCTTAAACATTCAGCACTAGCCTTTAGAAGCGCAAGTTCTTCAAGCCATGGTCCCTCCCTAAGTTTTTGCTTTGGTATTACTCCTATGTGCTGTCGTAGTGGATGGGAGGAGAAAACGGAATTAGACTTACTGGTAATTCTCTTTCGGAGAATCCACCATGACAGCACGAGTAGTTCCCTCCCTAATTTTTTGTCATTTTTTTTACATCCTTCCTCCTTGTGTAAGTAAATATTGGCACTTTCTTTTTTGTGGGTACTTGATAAACACTGGTGATAGGAGGTGGGAGGAGCTATCTAACCTCTTTGTGTTCCTGCCCCTATTAGGGCCTAGAGGCAACCTCCTATGTGCTGTCGTCTTGGATTCCCCGAAAGAGAATTACAGGTACAGTGCCTACAAGTAGTATTCAACCCCCTGCAGATTTAGGTGGTTTGATAAGATGCAAATAAGTTAGAGCCTTCAAACTGCAAACAAGAGTAGGATTTATTAACAGAAGCATAAATCTTACAAACCAAAAAGTTATGTTGCTCAGTTGAATATTAATAAATTTTAAACATAAAAGTGTGGGTCAATTATTATTCAACCCCTCAAACCACCAGCATTCTGTTTGTGCCTGAACTACTTCTTAATACTTTAGGGGGACCAAAGAACAATGAGCTTCACATGTGTGGATTAATTATCTCTTTTTCCAGCCTTTTCTGACTATTTAAGACCCTCCCCAAACTTGTGAACAGCACTCATACATGGTCAACATGGGAAAGACATGCCAAGGCCATCAGAGACAAGATCGTGGAGGGTCACAAGGCTGGCAAGGGTACAAAACCCTTTCCAAGGAGGTGGGCCTACCTGTCTCCACTGTTGGGAGCATCATCCGGAAGTGGAAGGCTTATGGAACTACTGTTAGCCTTCCACGGCCTGGACAGCCTTTGAAAGTTTCCTCCCGTGCCGAGGCCAGGCTTGTCCGAAGAGTCAAGGCTAACCCAAGGACAACAAGGAAGGAGCTCCGGGAAGATCTCATGGCAGTGGGGACATTGGTTTCAGTCAAGACCATAAGTAACGTACTCCACCGCAATGGTCTCCGTTCCAGACGAGCCCGTAAGGTACCTTTACTTTCAAAGCGTCATGTCAAGGCTCATCTACAGTTTGCTCATGATCACTTGGAGGACTCTGAGACAGACTGGTTCAAGGTTCTATGGTCTGATGAGACCAAGATCGAGATAATTGGTGCCAACCACACACGTGACGTTTGGAGACTGGATGGCACTGCATACGACCCCAAGAATACCATCCCTACAGTCAAGCATGGTGGTGGCAGCATCATGCTGTGGGGCTGTTTCTCAGCCAAGGGGCCTGGCCATCTGGTCCGCATCCATGGGAAGATGGATAGCACGGCCTACCTGGAGATTTTGGCCAAGAACCTCCGCTCCTCCATCAGGATCTTAAGATGGGTCGTAATTTCATCTTCCAACAAGACAACGACCCAAAGCACACAGCCAAGAAAACCAAGGCCTGGTTCAAGAGGGAAAAAATCAAGGTGATGGAGTGGCCTAGTCAGTCTCCTGACCTTAACCCAATTGAAAACTTGTGGAAGGAGCTCAAGATTAAAGTCCACATGAGACACCCAAAGAACCTAGATAACTTGGAGAAGATCTGCATGGAGGAGTGGGCCAAGATAACTCCAGAGACCTGTTCCGGCCTGATCAGGTCTTATAAAAGACGATTATTAGCTGTAATTGCAAACAAGGGTTATTCCACAAAATATTAAACCTAGGGGTTGAATAATAATTGACCCACACTTTTATGTTTAAAATTTATTAAAATTCAACTGAGAAACATAACTTTTTGGTTTGTAAGATTTATGCTTCTGTTAATAAATCCTACTCTCATTTGCAGTTTGAAGGCTCTAACTTATTTGCATCTTATCAAACCACCTAAATCTGCAGGGGGTTGAATACTACTTGTAGGCACTGTAAGTCCAATTCCATTTTTTTCAGGTCATCAATTCATTTGGACTGCTAAATAAGATTAGTGGGCAGCAATGTAAGGACAAGCTCAATATGAATGATACATATAACACAGTTATGCACATGACAAAAACCAGTATTGTAAATATATGGATTTAAATTAGATAAAGTCATTGCACATTTTCAAGAAGCAATATCCATAGTAAGATGTTTCATGAGGGTGAACTGACCTATAAAACCATGTGTGTGAAGCATAATGCTGTTTTCATATGAATTGCTATCATAAATCTTAAGAAGAGATGTCCTCACACAGTGTTGACCCTCTTCAATAATAAAGGTTTGCTCTCCAAATATAATAATAATGAACAAAATAAATAAATAAATAATAAAAAATACATATTAAAAATAATTTCCCCCCAAAATATTAAGTTCTCTTAAACAGATATTTTAAGGACATTGTAAGCTTCCTGGGCTTCACAGCTGCTAACACATTCAGCACTATTTCCAAAATTCCAGAATAATCATTTAAAACTTCCCCAAAATTTTACAGTTTGGTACAAAAAGCTAGAACTGATGGCGGGAACACTCCTAACTGGAAGGTTAGGTGGTGTTCCTGGCCAACAGGTCTTCCGGCAAGCTTTTTGGTCCCAATTAAACAGGAAAGTTTTAGGGTCATTTTACATTTCAAACGTTTTTCCTGAACAAAGCTGTGTTCGCCGATTTGTTGTTTTTTTTTGGAAATTGCTTGGGTTTCCAATCCTAAACAAAATCTGCAAAAATCATGCCAAATCTAAAACATGTTTGAGGAAAGTTTGCTCATCTTTACACAGAACTGCAGGTCTACTCTCTAACATATGTGCCACCAGTTCCTTCTGCAATGTATATGCCTCGAGTGTTTTCTTCAATGTATGTGCCCCCAGGATCTCCTGTGATGTACACATGCTCCAGCCTCCCCAATTCTGTAGAAAAATATTAGAATCTGAGAGTCCTCAGTGGTTGATACCTTTTAATAGCTAATTGAAAAGAGTATAAGTAAAAGCAAAGCAAGCTTTCGAGACTCTATGGCCTTTTCATCAGGCTAATAATGACACAAATTCTCAAGACTCACACATATATACATATACAGGGTAGGATGACGACAGGTGACATAAAGAAGAAAATAGTAGTCAGTCTTGGGAGGGAGAGAGGAGTTGGGGAGGTAAAATGAAAGTTCGGAGATAAGAGGCACAGATTGTATTATTGTTCTTCGATTAATGGTTGGTCAAGACCTGAAAATTCCTCTCAATGAATGTAGAAAGACATACTTCCATCATGGATGCTTGTCCCGTGTCATTGTTGGCCTGGCAGTGCAGGAACGTTAGGGTTTGTTACACAGGGCTTAGCTTGCATCTAGAGTAGACCTTTGGTCTGAGTGCACAGCAAAGGTTGCATGTAGTAGGTAACCTGTGGCAAAAGAAGAATAGAGACTGGAGCTGAGACTATGTAGAGTCTAGAGACTGTCCATCCAACAAAGAGGCTCCAGACAGGAGAGTCCAGTGGAGGAGACTCTAGCAGCATCTTATAGCTCAAATGTAATGGGCAAAGGCAGACTGGTGAATGAACTTAGTGGACTTTCGCAGTCTGAGTCTCCCCAAGTGTCTGGATTGCAAGGTTTTACCTTAACCATACTGGCAAACGCCCTGATACCCTCCTCTACAAGGAGAATGAAAAGTGAAAGGGAAAGTGTCTGAATGTGCTCTGTACACCTGAAATGTGCTGTAAGTTGTGTGTCTGCTATTTTATGTATAAAGTTGATAATGAAAACCTGTTAAATAAAGTATTATAGTTAGACCAATAATGAGACCACCAGTTTACTTCTGAGTCATCATATGTTTCTGGGCAGCCTTCTGCCTAAATGGTTTTATCATCCACGCCAAGTACACCTATAGGTACTGTGCATTTCATGTAGTCTGTCGAGGCATCAAGAATCAACAACTCATCCATGACTACCACCACGCAACACTCTACATATAGATGTCCAAGCGTCTCTGGCAATGTACAGGTGCATCTCAATAAATAAGAATATCATCAAAAGATCATTTATTTCAGTAATTCAATACATGAAGTGAAACGCATATATTATATAGAGTCATTACAAACATTTATTTCAAGTGTTTTTTTTGTTACTGTTGATGATTATGGCTTACAGCCAATGAAAATCCAAAAGCCGTTATCTCAGAAAATTTGGATAATTAACACAAAACACTTGCAAAGGCTTACTAAGCATTTAAAATGATCCCTTAGTCTGGTTCAGTATGCTACTGTCATGTGCTTAGACTGCGCTGACTTTGCTGCATGCTGCTGGGTGTGTTTGTGTTTGCTTTTCTTCAGAAGCTGCATGAGGTGATGTTGGTATGGGGGGGAAGGCCTTGGGCTCAGCTGCTGTTGATGAGGGGCTTGGTGTGACTCACCTGGAATCCCGTCCCCCTTGCCTTTAAATAGCCTTCCCTTTCCTCTGTTAGATGACGATGATAGAGTTAGTTTACTCTTGGTCTTTGTGCTGTGCTGATGCTTTGCTGCTGGGCTGAAGTCATTGCCTTGGGAGTAGCTGTGATCCCGGATTCGTGGGTGGAGGTAGGGGCATCAGCGTATGGCTATTCAAGAGCTCAGGAAATAGGGTGCAGACTCAGACCTCCTCACCATCACAGGTAACACTGAGAGCAGGGTGAGCCAGGGACCCCCAGAGTAAGGGTCAAATTAGCTCCCCCTGATTCCCTTCGCCAATCACACCATCCTGTTAACTGATTCCCTTACCTCCTAAGCGTGACAGCTACACAATTATGGGGAAGACTGCTGACTTGACGCATATTCAGAAGACAGTCATTGACACACTCCACAAAGAGGGAAAGTCACAAAAGGTCTTTGGAAATCAAGGTCCCAGTGTCTGGAGGAAAAGTGGAGAGGCACACAATCCAAGCTGCTTGAGTTCTAGTGTTAAGGTTCCACAAAAAGGGATGGTTTAGGGAGGCATGTCATCTGCTGGTCTAGGTCCACTGTGTTTTATCAAGACCAAAGTCAAATTTTAGAGCACTTTATGTTTATCTCTGGCAACAAGCCTTTTGGAGTTTGAAATTTAATTTTGATCAGGACTTGGCACCTGTCCACACTGCCAAATGTACCAATACTTGGTTTAATAACCACAGTATCACTGTGCTTGAGTGGCCAGAAAACTCGCCTCATCTAAGCCCCATAGAGAATCTATGGGGTATTGTCAAGAGGAAGATGAGAGACACCAGACCCAACAATGCAGATGAGCTATCAAAGCAACCTGTGCTTCCATAACACCTCACAAGTGCCACAGCTGATCGCCTTCATGCAGCATTGATGCAGTTATTCATGCAAAAGAGCTCTGACTAAGTATTGAGTGGATTTACTGTACATAGTTTTAATTAGGCCAACATTTAGGAGTTAAAAATATCTTTTTCAGTTGGTCTTATATAATATTCTAATTTTCTGAGATAATGACTTTTGGGTTTTCATTGGCTGTAAGCCATAATCATTAACATTTACAGAAATAAACACTTGAAATAGAACACTCTGTTTATATTGACTCCATATAATATACTAGCTGTGAGCCCGATGCAAATGCATCGGGATTCTAGAACGTGCATTAATTTGATTATAGTAGTTATAGCTGTTAGCCTGATACAAATGCATCGGGTGTCTAGAATATGTTTATTGTTTTTTTAAAGATTTTTAAATAATAATCGCATCATCAATAGCAATAATATTAGCAATAGCATTATTATTAGCAGTAATAATAGCAGTATTAATAGCATTATTAGCAGTATTATGAGCATTAATAACAGTATTAATAGCATTAATAGCAGTATTAATAGCATTAAGAGCAGTATTAATAGGAGTAATAGCATTATGAATAGCATTAATAGCATTAGTATGTGCATTAATAGCATTAATAATAGCATTAATAGCATAAATGATAGCATTAATAGCATAAATAATAGCATTAATAGCATTAGTATTAGCATTAATAGCATTAATAATAGCATTAATAGCAATATTATTTGTATTAATAGCATTATTATTACCATTAATAGCATAATTATTAGCATTAACAGCATTATTATTAGCATTAATAGCATTATTAATAGCAATAATAGTACTAATAATAGTATTATTATTAGTATTAATAGCATTATTACCATAAATACATTAATAATAGCGTTAATAGCATTATTATGAGGAGTAATAGCATTATTAGCATTAATAACATTATTAATAGCATTATTAGAATTAAAAATAGCATTAATAGCATTATTAATAGCATTAATAGCATGATTATAGCCTTAATAGCATTAATAGTATTAATAATAGCATTAATAGCATTAATAACATTATTAATAACATTAATAGCATTATTAATAGCATTAATAGCATAAATAATAGAATTAATAGCATAAATAATCGCATTAATAGCATTAGTATTAGCATAAAGAGCGTTAATAGCAATATTATTAGCATTAATAGCATTTTGAATAGCATAAATAGCATGATTATTAGCCTTAATAGCATTATTAATAGCATTAATAGGATTATTATTAGCATTATTAGCAGTAATATTAGCATTAATAGCATAATTATTAGCATTAATAGCATTATTATTAGCAGTAATAGCATTAATAATAGAATTAATAGCATTAATATTAGCATTAATAACATTAATAACATTATTCATAGCATGAATAGCATGATTATTAGCCTTAATAGCATTAATAATAGCATTATTAGCATTATTATTAGCATTATTAGCATTAATATTACCATTAATAGCATAATTATTAGCATTAATAGCATTATTATTAGCACTAATAGCATTATTAATAGCAGTATTAGCATTAATAATAGCATTAATAGCATTATTAATAGCCTTAATAGCATGATTATTAGCCTTAATAGTATTAATAATATCATTAATAGCATTATTATTAGCATTATTAGCATTAATATTAGCATTAATAGCATAATTAGTAGCATTTATAGAATTATTATTAGCAGTAATAGCATTAATAGCATTAATATTGCCATTAATACATTATATAGCATTATAGCTATAGCATTTAATAGCATTTAATAGCATAATTAATAGCATTAATAGCATTATTAATTGCAAGAATAGCATTATTAATAGCATTAATAGCATTATTAATAGCATTAATAGCATAAATAATAGCATTAATAGCATAAATAATAGCATTAATAAAATTAATAGCAATATTATTAGCATTAATAGCATTAAGAATAGCATTAATAGCATGATTATTAGCCTTAATAGCATTAATATTAGCATTAATAGCATTATTAATAGCATTAATAGCATAAATAATAGAATTAATAGCATAAATATTTGCATTAATAGCATTAGTATTAGCATAAAGAGCATTAATAGCAATATTATTAGCATTAATAGCATTTTGAATAGCATAAATAGCATGATTATTAGCCTTAATAGCAATTAATAATAGCACAAATAGCATTATTATTAGCATTATTAGCATTAATAGCATAATTATTAGCATTAATAGCATTATACATTAAAGCATTAATAGCATTAATAACATGATTAATAGCATTAGTAGTAGCATTAATAGCAGTATTAATAGCATTATTAGCATTATTATTAGCATTAACAGCATTATTATTAGCATTAATAGCATTAATAACTAGCATTAATAACATTATTAATAGCATTAATAGCATTATTGGTAGCATTAATAGCAGTATTAATAGCATTATTAGCAGTATTATTAGCATTCATAGCATTATTATTAGCATTAATAGCATTATTAATAGCATTAATAGCATTAATAACATTATTAATATCATGAATAGCATTATTAGTAGCATTAATAGCAGTATTAATAGCATTAATATCATTATTATTAGCATTTTTATTTTATAGTGTAATTATTGTGATGTGTATGATTGTATATTAATGTGATAGTAAGTGAGAGAATTTTTAGCATTGAGAAAGATGTCTGAATGAAGCTGGAATGTGATTGGCCGTAGTGAAATAGTAGAATTGATTTTTCCCATTGATAAAAATGTATGAATGAGCCTTGAATGTGATTGGTTAGTGTGTATGTGAATGTGATTGGTGCATTTTGGATCCGTGGGCGGGGCTTCCAGAAATTCGCGGCGGCCATCTTTAATCGTCAGTCAGCGGAGCCGACCGAAGACCCCGAGGCCGGAGGAAGAGGATGCCTGGGCCGGATGGAAGACTCGTGGCCCGGGCTGAAGGAAGAGAACGCCTGGGCCGGATGGAAGACTCGTGGCCCGGGCTGAAGGAAGAGGACGCCTGGGCCGGATGGAAGACTGGACCTGACGAATCAGATGTCATGAAGACAGGTAAGTGATCGACGGTGTCGGGGCTGTGCGGACATTGTGGGGGGGCTGTGCGGACATTGTGGGGGGGGGCTGTGCGGACATTGTGGGGGGGGGCTGTTTGGAAATTGTGGGGGGGGCTGTTTGGACATTGTGGGGGGGGCTATGTGGACATTGTGGGGGGGGGCTGTGTGGACATTGTGGGGGGGGCTGTGTGGACATTGTGGGGGGGGGCTGTTTGGACATTGTGGGGGGGGCTGTTTGGACATTGTGGGGGGGGCTATGTGGACATTGTGGGGGGGGGGGCTGTGTGGACATTGTGGGGGGGGGGGCTGTTGTGGACATTGTGGGGGGGGGCTGTTTGGACATTGTGGGGGGGGCTGTTTGGACATAGTGGGGGGGGGGCTGTTTGGACATTGTGGGGAGGGGGCTGTTTGAACATTGTGGGGGGCTGTTTTTACATGGTGGGGGGGGCTGCTTGGACATTTTGGGGGGGGCTGTTTGAACATTGTGGGGGGGCTGTTTGGACATTGTGGGGGTGGCTGTTTGGACATTGTGGGGGGGGTGCTGTGTGGACATTGTGGGGGGGGCTGTTTTGGACATTGTAGGGGGGTGTGTGTGGACATTGTGGGGGGGGCTGTTTGGACATTGTAGGGGGGGCTGTGTGGACATTGTGGGGGGGGGGGGCTGTGTGGACATTGTGGGGGGGGCTGTTTTGACATTGTAGGGTGGGTTGTGTGGACATTGTGGGGGGGGCTGTTTGGACATTGTAGGGGGGGCTGTGTGGACATTGTGGGGGGGGCTGTGTGGACATTGTGGGGGGGGCTGTTTGGACATTGTAGGAGGGGCTGTGTGGACATTATGGGGGGGAGGCTGTTTGGACATTGTGGGGGGGGCTGTGTGGACATTGTGAGGGGGGGCTGTTTGGACATGGTGGGGGGGGGCTGTTTGGACATTGTGGGGGGGGCTGTGTTGACATTGTGGGGGGGGGGCTGTGTGTGGACATTGTGGGGGGGGCTGTGTGAACATTGTGGGGGGGGCTATGTGGACATTGTGGTGGGGGGGGCTGTTTGGACATTGTGGGGGGGGCTGTTTGAACATTGTGGGGGGGGGGGCTGTGTGGACATTGTGGGGGGTGTGTGAGGACATTTTGGGTGTGTGTGAGGACATTTTGGGGGGGTGTGAGGACATTTTGGGGGGTGTGAGGAAATATTGGGGGGGTGTATGGACATATTGGGGGGGGTGTGAGGATATTTTGGGGGGGTGTGAGGATATTTTGGGGGGGTGAGGACATATTGGGGGGGTTTGGGGGGGTGAGGGGACATATTGGGGTGGTTTGGGGGGGAGAGGACATATTGTGGGGGGTGTGTGAGGACATATTGGGGGGGTTTGGGGGTTGGCACATATTTTGGGGGTGTGTGAGGACATTTTGGGGGTGTGTGAGGACATTTTGTGGGGGGTGTGAGGACATTTTGGGGGGTGTGTGAGGATATATTGGGGGGGGTGAGGACATTTTGGGGGTGTTGGAGGACATATTGGGGGGTGGGAGGACATATTGGGGGGGTGTTGAGGACATTTTGGGGGGTGTGAGGACATTTGGGGGGGGTGTGAGGACATATTGGGGGGTGTGAGGATATATTGGGGGGTGGTGAGGACATTTTGGGGGGTTGTGAGGACATTTTGGGGGGGTGTGAGGACATTTTGGGTGGTTTTGGGGGGGAGGACATTTGTGGGGGGTGTGAGGACATATTGTGGGGGGTGGTGAGGACACTATTTGGGGGGGTGTGAGGACATTTTGGGGGGGTGAGTGGGGGCGGAATATTGGGGGGTGTGAGGACATATTGGGGGGGGTGGGAAGGACATTTTGGGGGGGTGTGAGGACATTTTGGGGGGGGTGTGAGGACATTTTGGGTGGTTTGGGGGGGAGAGGACATATTGTGGGGGGTGTGAGGACATATTGTGGGGGTGTGAGGACATATTGGGGGGGTTTGGGGGTGTGCGGACATATTGTGGGGGGGTTGAGGACATATTGGGGGGGTTTGGGGGGGGAGAGGACATATAGTGGGGGGTGTGAGGACATATTGGGGGGTTTGGGGGGGTAAGGACATATTGGGGTGGTTTGGGGGGGAGAGGACATATAGTTGGGGGGGTGTGAGGACATATTGAGGGGTTTGGGGGGGAGAGGACATATTGTGGGGGGGTGTGAGGACATATTGGGGGGGTTTGGGGTGTGCAGACATTTTTGGGGGGTGGTGGGAGTGAGGACATATTGGGGGTGTGAGGACATTTTGGGGGTGTGTTGAGGACATTTTGGGGGGGTTTGGGGGGAAGAGGACAATATTGTGGGGGGTGTGATGGACATATTGTGGGGGTGTGTGTGAGGACATATTGGGGGGGTTTGGGGGTGTGCGGACATATTGTGGGGGGGTGTGAGGACATATTGGGGGGGTTTGGGGGGAGAGGACATATAGTGGGGGGGTGTGAGGACATATTGGGGGGGGTTTGGGGGGGTGAGGACATATTGGGGTGGTTTGGGGGGGAGAGGGCATATAGTGGGGGGGTGTGAGGACATATTTGGAGGGGTTTGGGGGGGGAGAGGACATATTGTGGGGGGTGTGAGGAACATATTGGGGGGTTTTGGGGGGGTGAGGACATATTGTGGGGGGGTGTGAGGACATATTGGGGGGTTGTGAGGACATTTTGGGGGTTGGGGTGTGGGGACATTATTGGGGGGGTGTGAGGACATTTTGGGGGGTGTGAGGACATTTTGGGGGGGTGGAGGACATTATTGGGGGTGTTGTTTAGGACATTTTGGGGGGTTTGTGAGGACATATTTGGGGGGGTGTGAGGACATTTTGGGGGGGTGTGAGGCATTTGGGGGGTGGGGTGAGGACATTTTGGGGGGGTGGTTTGAGGATTTGGGCTTGGGGGTGTGAGGACATTTGGGGGGGGTGTGAGGACATTTTGGGGGGTGTGAGGACATTTTGGGGGGGGTGAGGACATTATTGGGGGGGTGTGAGGATATTTGGGGGGGGGTGAGGACATTTGGGGGTGGTTGTGAGGACATTTTGGGGGGGGGGGGTGTGAGGACATTTTGGGGGTTTGGGGGGGTGGAGGACATATTGTGGGGGTGGTGTGAGGACATATTGTGGGGGTTTGTGAGGACATATTGGGGGGGTTTGGGGGTGTGCGGACATATTGTGGGGGGTGTGTGAGGACATATTGGGGGGGGTTTGGGGGGGAGAGGACATATAGTGGGGGGTGTGTGAGGAAAATTTGGGGGGGTTTGGGGGGGTAGGACATATTGGGGTGGTTTGGGGGGGGAGGACATATAGTGGGGGGGTTGTGGAGGACATATTGGAGGGGTTTGGGGGGGAGAGGACATATTGTGGGGGGTGGTGTGAGGACATATTGGGGGGTTTGGGGGTGTGAGACATATTTTGGGGGGGGTGTGAGGACATATTGGGGGGTGTGAGGATTTTGGGGGTGTGTGAGGACATTTTGGGGGGGTTGAGGACATATTGGGGGGTGTGTGAGGACATTTTGGGGGGTGTGAGGACATTTTGGGGGGGGTGTGGGGATATATTGGGGGGGTAGGACATTTTGGGGGGGTCTTGGGTGTGAGGACATTTGGGGTGTGTGTGAGGAATTTTGGGGGGGTTTGGGGGGGAGAGGACTATTGTGGGGGGTGTGAGGACATATTGGGGGGGTGTGAGGACATTTGGGGGGTTGGGGGTGTGGGACATTTTGGGGGGTTGTGAGGACATATTGGGGGGGTTGGGGGGGAGAGGACATATATGGGGGGGGGGGTGAGGACATATTGGGGGGGTTTGGGGGGGTAAGGACATATTGGGGTGGTTTGGGGGGGAGAGGACATTAGTGGGGGGGTGTGAGGACATATTGGAGGGGTTTGGGGGGGAGAGACATTTTGTGGGGGGGGTGTGAGGACATATTGGGGGGGGCTTTGGGGTGTGGGACATATTTTGGGGGGGGTGAGGACATATTGGGGGGTTGTGAGGACATTTTGGGGGTGTGTGAGGACATTTTGGGGGTGTGTGAGGACATATTGGGGGGGTGGTGTGTGAGGACATTTTGGGGGGGTGTGGAGGACATTTTGGGGGGGTGTGAGGAATTTGGGGGGGGTGAGGACATATTGGGGGGGTGTGAGGACATATTGGGGGGGTTTGGGGGTGAGGACATATTGGGGGGTGGGGTGAGGAGGACATATTGTGGGGGGTGTGAGGACATTTGGAGGGGGTGTGGGTGAGGACATATTGGGGGGGTTTGGGGTGCGGACATATTGTGGGGGGGTGTGTGAGGACATATTGGGGGGGTTTGGGGGTGAGAGGACATATTGTGGGGGGGTGGTGAGGACATATTGGGGGGGTTTGGGGGGGAGAGGACATATTGTGGGGGGGGTGAGGACATATTGGGGGATTTGGGGGTGTGCGGACATATTGTGGGGGGGTGTGAGGACATATTGGGGGGGTTTGGGGGGGAGAGGACATATAGTGGGGGGGTGTGAGGACATATTGGGGGGGTTTGGGGGGGTGAGGACATATTGGGGTGGTTTGGGGGGGAGAGGACATATAGTGGGGGGGTGTGAGGACATATTGGGGGGGTTTGGGGGGGTGAGGACATATTGCTCAGTGTACAATAAATAGTGTTATTATCTCACTGGCCCGGTCTCAGTGCATCCTCCCTCCTCCCTGTGAGGCGGCGTGTCATGTGACCGGCCGGTGACGTCATCGCCGTGAGCCCGGTCACATGACACGCAGGGAGAGGGAGGATGCACTGAGATCGGGCCGGTGAGAGATAATAACACTATTTATTGTACACTAAGCAGCGGCAGCATGGAGGGGGAGGGGGCGCCATACTGTGAGGGATGGGGGGGCTGTAAGGCGATATGCACTGTCCCCCTGCAGATGGGCGGGGGATGCAGTGCATATCATGAATAAGTTATGAGCGGCTCCACTTCACGAGCCGCTCATATTGCAGCCTTCCCCCACCTCCTCCTTGGGCTGAAAAAGTCAGGTTATACACGAGTATATACGGTAGTTCAAGACTATAAGTGCAGAATAGCAATACAGACTAAAATAAATTAATTCACATAAACACACAAAACCAAGGATTAGTCTACCCATGCATAGCCATAAAGTGTCCAAAGTTACTATGGTTGGTGATGGTATCCAATGTTTGTAATCCGCTACATAAGTCCACTAAATGTATGTGGGTGGTGCCACAGCCGGTGACACTTTCCATGAATATTATTCTTTCAAAAATAGAACTGTAGGCTCCTGTGTAATCACAATGTTTATATGGTGATTTTTATGTTACAGCAAACCTTTGATTCCGAAATGTAAAAAGTAACTTCAGGTTTTTACATGCACTTTTGTTTTTGCTCCACTCAGAAATCTCTGATGAAAAAAAGAAAGCTTCAAAACCAAACATTTCTGCCACGTCTTTAGATGCACGGTGGGTAGAATATTCATGAAATTAAATCCACTTTCAAACACTGCAGAATATCTGCACAAAAGAGCAACAGAAAAAATGCAGCATTTCTGCTACATATAAACATGGACTTAAAGGGGTTGTCTGGTCTTTTTTTTATTTAAAATCTAAGTGTATATATAGGCTGCAAAATGCTAATAGTTTGTAATTTACACCCTGTCAGAATTGTGCTTTGTTACCTAGATTGCAGCATTCAGTGTGTGGATGAGAATCTCAGCCCCCGACTAGAGGCGTGTTCGTTTTGGAGCCTGGTTGTAACATGACAGCTGGTCATTCAAACCCAGACTCTTACAGGCATGCCCCAGACACCAACAAGCCTATCCCCCCACTCTCCTGCATACCCCCCTCCCCCAGCATTCATGCCTGGCCCCCCTGTCTCCAATATGATCACCCCCATTCACCTATATAAACTCTGAACCACATTGCACTGAGTGGTTATCTTCTCCTCTGTAACACTGTGCTGAATACGCAGCTCTGTGAAGATGAAGGTGAGATGACAGCTCAGTCAGTGATGAGGTTTGAGTGTGCTCATCTCCTTCACTGAGCTGTGGATTTGGAGAGTGTTGCAGAGAAGGAGATAATGTTGTGCTGCGGTGTGTGTATGCTCACCTCCTTCCCTGTGCCCTTAGCTGTCTCTGATGTGATCCTCATTGCCACAGATGCCCACTGTGTGTCAGTGCTGCAGATCATTCTCCTCCACAGAATGGGCAGCTGTGTCAGTGAGGAATGCATCAGAGACAGTGCAGTTATGGGGTAGAAGGTGAGCACACACACACTACAGTAAAGAAAACAGCGGTGATCATCTTCTCTGCAACAGTGTGCCTAATCTGTAGCTCTATGAAGGAGATGAGCACACACACTTTGCAGCACTGACTGAGCGGTCATCTCCTTTACATGCTGCAGATTCAGCACAATGTTGGAAAGAAGGAGATGACTGTTCAGTGCAATGCTGTTCAGAGTTTACATAGGTGAATGGGGGTGGTCATATTGGGGACTGGGGTGGCTGAGCATGCTGAAGACAGGGGAGAAAAATGCTGGAGACTAGGGAGCAGGCATGTTGGAGTCTGGGGCAGGCTTGCAGGAGTCTTGGTGTAAATGCCAAGTTTTGACATTACAGCCAGGCTCCAAAACAAACAACATCCCTTGTCGGGGGCTGAGCTGTTCCTCCACATGCTGAATACTGATATCTAGGTAACAATGTAAAATGCTGACTGGGTGTAATTTTACAAACTGTTAGCATTTTGCAGAATACATATACACTTAAATTTTATAAAATCCTGGAAATCACTTTAATGTCCAAGCAAAGTGGATGTGATTTCATGAAATTTGCCCTTGTTGCATCTAAAGATATTTCTGTACTGAAAGGGTTTGTTAATCTTGTTCCATTATACATTTTTATGTAGAGTCTTAAAAAAATGCAAGTAGAAAAAAAAAAACGCTGTTGCATTTCTAAACGCAGAATTAAAGATTTTCTAAAGTAGTAATAAAGCATTAAAAACCCGAATTCACATCTGCAACTAAAATGCATCAAACAAGGCAGAAGACACATAAACTCAGTAAACATGCAATAAGAGATTGTTCTTTTGTTGTGTGGTGCGTAAAAAGAGCAAAAGGGAAAAAGGCAGCAATTATGCTACATGTGAGCGCGGCCTCAGTGTTACATTTTTATGACATGTTTGATGGATTTAATAGAGAAAAATAACCAATCACGTTATGTTTTTATGCCATTTACAGATCAACATTAATATTCTGATTGCAATGTTTTGTGGGTCGTTATGATTACAGGAAAATCAAATATATATATATGTTATTTACTGATTTGTGATGTTTAAAATATTTTTTAAAAAGCGCAATTAAATAATTGTACAGTAATTGTTTTTTTATAATTTTTTTATTTCATAGGAAGAAAAATTATTCATTAATTCTCCCTCTAGTAAACAGGGACATAGAAATACACTGCTATGTGCAATGTATCTCTATATACCAGTATAATCTGCCTGTGGATTTGGAGGCTCCAGTGCAGCTTCGAGTTCAAGGAGGTGTGATGCTCACTTTTTTTTAGCAGTTTAATAGGAACAAAAAATTCTGACTTTTCCTTCACATCTAGAATACAGAGACACAGAGATACACAGAGATACATCTGTACATAGCTGTGTATCTGTATAATCTTTTTCTGTATTCTCCGCTTGCCGTACAGCTCAAGTATACCAAATTATTCTATATTCGTCAGTGTGGGCTCTGGCTCATGATAAAACATGATATTCTCAGTAAGTCCGGAATGGTTGGCAGCTACGATAATGTCATTAGTAAATTATTTTTATGACACTTGGAAAGCTTTTTTTCTTTTAGAACAAAATAGTAATACTGTTGGGATTGGGTCATTCCATGTCAAGTGATTCAAAAATGAATATTTTTTTTCCCTGACGTCCTCAGATTTTTAAAAAATTTTTTCTATATGAAGAACAACTTTATCTAATTACAAAAAAAAAGTTTTGAATTTTTTTCTTTATCAGTTAATTTTTTACAGATTTTTAAAGTTTTAAAAAAGTGCGACTTTTGGCCTGGTATGGCTTTACATTTTCTATCATATCTCGGGCTAGAAATAAGATAGAGAAACAAAATAAACACCAATCTACTCAGAACTGTGCAGGCTTTCACCAGATATGTCACAAGAGGATCTTTGTTAATATTTTACCCATGTGATCGCAAGCGCAAAACTTTAAAACGCATTTCCGAAAAAATCAGCGCGCTTTAAATATTTCAAAAACTGCCCATGTGTCTGCTTTGCTCTTAGCCACATCTGTACCAAATTTCAAGTTGGGATCGCAATGGGATCATATTTTAACATATTTTACTAGTAATAGCGTCAATGGGTCATTCCATATCAAGTGATCTAAATATGAATATTTTTTTTTACCTGACGTCTTTAGATTTTTTTTATTCTTTTTCTTTATGAAGTACTACTTTAGTTAATTACAAATTAAAAGTTTAGAATTTTTTTCTTCATCAGTTAATTTTTTAGAGATTTTTAAAGTTTAAAAAAAGGGTGAATTTTGGCCTGGTATGACTTTACATTTTTTTTATCTCAGGCTAGAAATAAGATAATGAAGTGGGAGAGGCATCATTTTACTCAGAACGGTAACAGCTTTCATTTGAGATGTTACAAGACTATGTTTCTTTATATCAAATTCAAACTATTGATGGGCAATTGTGAAAAAATGACTGATTGTGTTCTTGGTGATTTTTGAATTGACACTATAATAGTTAAATATTTTGCACTTAGGTCCAATGAATGCGTCCATGGGGTCAAGCTGGGACAGAGTCATCACAAATTAGCCTTATTTGCAGATGCCTGCTACTTTACATCTCCCAGCCCCTGGTCTCCATCCCTTCGGTCTTAATGGAGTTTGAACGGTTCGGACAATTGAGCAACTTTAAAGGGAATTGCTCCAAAACCGAGGCACTCAATATTTCTTTGCCTGGAGAATTGGTTTCTCATCTATCTTAACAGTTCCCATTTAAATGGAAAGTAGAAGCTATTAAGTACTTGGGAGTCCTTATACCAAAAGATCTTAAACAAATATTCAATTTAAATTATCAACCCCTTTTGACTAACGCGGAATCGGCATTTACCTCCTATAGACAATTAAAGCTATCCTGGTTCGGGAGAATAAACGTAGTCAAGATGGATGTCTTGCCCCGACTCTTATATACTTTTCAGACAGTTCCTGTTCTATTGGATAGAGGCTTCCTCTCCAAAATGCAATCTATGATCCTTAGATTTGTCTGGGGGGGCAAGAGGTCCAGATTGCGAATGAATATCCTATCCTTGCCCAAGACCAGAGGAGGGAGGAGGGGTTGGACTACCCAACATACGAGCGTACTTTGTGGCTTCCTCTCTTGTTAGAGCTCTAGATTGGCATTATCATGCGTCCTCCAAGAAATGGGTAGGGGTGGAGCAAGAGGGTTTGGGGATTCCGCTGAAACACCTGCTTTGGATTTCCCCTAAAGACTCCACAGACCTAGTAATTTTGACAGACATGACCAGAAACACCTTGAAGGTATGGCACCTAGTGACAAAAAAACCCTCCGCTTAAACGACAGACTTAGCCCTTTGACTCCCCTTTTTTCCAACCCATCTTTCCCACCCAGATTTGACAGGCAGAGATTTTTATGTTGGCGGATTGTGGATGACACCTGAGTAGGACAGACTCTGTCCAGTGGTGGTTTGCCCCCGATGGCAGAGCTACAACTCAAAGAACCTACGAGACCTCTTAAGTGATTCGAATTTCTCCAATACAGAGCATACTTATATTCAGCTGACCACTCTTGCAGGGTAAGATTGACGCCCAACGTATTGAAGAGGTTATTCCAACTGGAGGCTCCACCGAGGCGCAAAATATCAGTTCTATACCAGGCCTTAGGGTCCATGAGAGAGCAGGGCACCCTTTACTTCCAACGTGCTTGGGAGAGGGAATTGGGGTGTAGCATTTCAGAAGCTAATTGGCAGAAATGCTTTATATTTACTCACTCACTAGCTAGCGCTTGTTCTGCACAAGAAAGAAGCTATAAGCTGCTCACTAGATGGTACTTGTGCCCGACGACACTCCGGAACATGTTCCCTGGAACCCCTGATACCTGCTGGCGCTGTGGGGAAGAGAAGGGTACAATGATACACATTTGGTGGAGTTGTGGGGAAATCCGGCGGTTCTGGTCTGAGGTTTTCAATGCATACGCCCGGATAACAGGTAAACAAGCCGAATGCTGCCCAGAATCGGCAATGTTATCCATTTTTCCAGGTCCTATTGGGCTACAGAAGAGGGATATTCTCCGCTTTTGCATCTCGGCTGCTCGTGCTGTGATCCCGAGGTTCTGGAAATCAAGCCGGGCTCCATCTCTACTTGATTGGTTCAAAGAATTGATGGACATATATCGAATGGAGGAGCTCGCAGCTGATGTGTCGGGATCTCGGAACAAATTCTTAGGGATTTGGGTTGAATGGATTCTTTTTCACGACTCTGCAGAATGTAGGAGTATCTTTTCCAGCACAGATAATATGGCTCGACCTCTGGCTGATGGGGAGCCAGTGGGATGAGTACCCTTTCTCCTTCCCATACCTCACCCGTCCCCCCCCCTCCTTTTTTTCTTTTTTTCTTACGTGGCTTTTCTTTCCCAGTATAACTTTTTCTAATGGTTTTTGTTTCTCTTCTCTCTCTTCTTTTCTTTCTCTCTTTTCTTCCCATCTGATACATTCAGTCTAGGTATTTCCTTTCTACACCTATACCTTCAGAATTCTAGTGAACATTGGACAGGTATCGGAAACTCTGAGCTGTGAGTAGATCATTAATATTTCGGCCTTCCTTTCCGGTACACCAGTCGATAGATTATTCCAACTAGGCCTCAACGGGTAATGACCCACTTACGTGGTCAACCTGTTAGAAGGGGCCAAGTGATAAAAATCATTCTGCTGGGGCTGCTTGTCCCCTTGACATCAGAACATCTCAAAACCCTGAGAAAGGTTGTATACTTGAGTGTTTGGAATTATATTTAGATTGTAGTATATATTGCACCAGAGATAAGCGCAAAAGTAAATTTGCAGCTTATCTGAAAGTTACTAATAACTTTGTGAATTCTCTTTTTGTATATTTTATATGTCTCAAGATTTTGTTAAAAGATTGAATGTATGTCTTTCATATGTTTTTTCAAAATTTAATAAAAATGAGATTAACCATAGTTAAATATTTTAAAATATGATCCCATCACGATCCCAACTTGAAATTTGGTACAGATGTGGCTAAGAGCATAAAAAACACATGGGCAGTTTTGGAAAATTTTTATTAAAACGTTTTTTCGGAAATGCGTTTCAAAATGTTGCGTTTGCATTCGCATGGGTAAAAAATTAAAATTAACAAATATACTCTTGTGATATATCTGGTGAAAGCCTGGACAGTTCTGAGTAAAATGGTGTTTATTTTGTTTCTCTATCTTATTTCTAGCCCGAGATAAAAAAAAATTTAAAGTCATACCAGGCCAAAATTCACCCTTTTTTTAAACTTTAAAAATCTGTAAAAAATTAACTGATGAAGAAAAAAATTCCAAACTTTTAATTTGTAATTAACTAAAGTAGTACTTCATAAAGAAAAAAGAATAAAAAAAATCTAAAGACGTCAGGTAAAAAAAAATATTCATATTTAGATCACTTGATATGGAATGACCCATTGACGCTATTAATAGTAAAATATGTTAAAATATGATCCCATTGCGATCCCAACTTGAAATTTGGTACAGATGTGGCTAAGAGCAAAGCAGACACATGGGCAGTTTTTGAAATATTTAAAGCGCGCCGATTTTTCGGAACTACGTTTTAAAGTTTTGCGCTTGCGATCACGTGGGTAAAATATTAACAAAGATCCTCTTGTGACATATCTGATGAAAGCCTGTATAGTTCTGAGTAGAATGGTGTTTATTTTGTCTCTCTATCTTATTCCTAGCATGAGTTATGAGGAGAAACGTAAAGGCAGGCAACAGCAAAATTCACACTTTTTCCGAACTTTGAAAATCATTTAAAAAAAAAATAAATTTTTTAAAAACATTTTCTCTTCACATTTTGCATTGTCTGACATGCCATTATCAAATAACAAAATCTCAAAAGAATTAAAAATATAGAGGTAATAATCATTGGTTCACTTGACATGGAATGACCCGATTATGGTTTGATACTTAAAACTAATAATATTTTTCCCCCCTAAGTTTTCAGACAGTGATCTACAGTTGGGGAGCTTATGTAACATCCATTAACAATCTTGTAGGAAGCACAAATGACAAGACATACTGGCAATTTTTCAGCGATGTCACCCCATTAGATGAAGGTCCGTAACATGAATATTGTTGAACATCTATCTATCTATCTATCTATCTATCTATCTATCTATCTGGAAAAAAATAGGACTACAGCACTCCTTCCAGGTTGTTTCAGTCTTTATTTGGCCTACAGGCAAAGCTTGAGACATTTCAGTCTAAAGGCCACTTTACACACACAGATATCTGTGTTCAACTTCTGAATAGATCTCTGGTTGCAGTGAAATCATGGACACATTGCTCCATTTTGTGGCTGTGTATAAATGTTACAATGTGTCCATGATTTCACTGCAACCAGAGATCTGTTCAGACGTTGGACACAGATATCTGTGTGTATAAAGTGGCCTTAAAGGTACCTTCACACACAGCAATATTGCTTGGCAATTTCACTGGCAATTTGCTGGTTGCAGTGAAATCATGGACACATTGTTACATTTGTACACAGCCACAAATTGGAGCAATGTGTCAATGATTTCACTGCAACCAGCAGATTGCCAGTAAAATTGCCAAGCAATATTGCTGTGTGTGAAGGTACCTTTACAGACTTTCTTCTGGCCAGAAGAAAGTCTGTTAGACTGAAATGTCGCAAGCTTTGCCTGTAGGCCAAATAAAGGCTGAAAAAACCTGGAAGGAGTGCTGCAGTCCTATTTTTTCCATATTGATCTGTGAGTAAAGGTACTGTTAGGGCCATGTCACACACACAGATATCTGTGCAGATATTGTTCGCAGATCTCTGGTTGCAGTGAAATCATGGACACATTGTTCCATTTTGTTGCCATGTACAAATGGAACAATGTGTCCATGATTTCACTGCACCCAGAGATCTGCGAACAATATCTGCA
Organism: Allobates femoralis; assembly: GCA_033576535.1. Taxonomy (NCBI): domain Eukaryota; kingdom Metazoa; phylum Chordata; class Amphibia; order Anura; family Aromobatidae; genus Allobates; species Allobates femoralis. Next base: position 213,801,623 of record JARQOC010000006.1, on the reverse strand, counting down.
CAGATATATCTGTGCAGACATTGCTTGCTACTCACTAGTTGCAGTAAAATCATGGACACATTGTTCCATTTGTACATGGCAACAAAATGGAACAATGTGTCCATGATTTCACCGCAATGTCTGCACAGATATCTCTGTGTGTAACGGTACATTAAGGGTGACTGAACACCACCCTGGACTGATTTTTTGCACCCGGCTTATTAGTAAGAATGCTGCTCTTTAATTCTTATTTCTATCTATCTATCTATCTATCTATCTATCTATCTATCTATCTATCTATCTATCTATCTATCTATCTATCTATCTATCTACCTACCTAGATCTATCTATTGCATGTGTTACCTGCTGGGCCAATGTATTTGATACAGAAGGTCCATTTTATTACATTTGCTTGAACATGGTGTAATTTGGTGTGTTTTTTTTTTTTTTTAGGTGTCAGCTCATACAAACCTAGCAACATGGAGCACATTCTGGCTATCTTTAGCAAATACTAAATATGTTCCTTTCGTATTTAGCTCAATTACATTTTATGCTTTTGTGAATGTATAAATGATCATAGCTATTTTGGCTCAGGAGCACCCTGCAGAGGTCGCACAATATTCTGCATGAATGAAGCTTGTAGCAGTATAACCAGTATATATTAATGTTATAATAAAAATATGATAATTAGAATATATGGACTATTATAAGTGTCTAAAATGTTTGTGAAAATGTAAAATCTCTACACCTTTCCTACACAGAATATACAGGCCCAGACGGACCCACTAGGGAACAGGTGAAATCCCCAGTGTGCTCTTGGGCAAGGTTAGGCCACTTACCCCCCACCATGGGCAGTAGTTGCGCCAATATATTAGATTTACTATGTACAAATGACGAAATTAGCATCTCTTTATTCATTCAAACACTACGTAGTCAATTATTGCACTGACTAGCAAAAGGGTAACAATATGTTGAACTTTTTACTTTGAGGCTCCATATCTCACCATCCACTACAGCTTTGAAAGTCAGACTACATTCATTTTATAGACAATCATTTTGTCTATTTTATTACAGATGAGCGAGTACTAAAATATTCGGGTGCTCGAAGCTCGGGCCGAGCATCCCCAGATACCCGTGTACTCAGCCCGAGCACCGAGCCCAATGTTATCCTATGGGAGACCTGAGTATTTTTCTGGCATGACCCCCGGCAGCACGGATAAACCCTAAAAATGTCACAAAAGTATCAGAACAGTGCTGAAATGACACAGGAATAGCATGGTGAAGACCCCTGTAAGCATTTCAGACCCAAAGGTCACTGCTGTGAACAATGTTGTCAGACTATTACGCCACTTTTACGGACTGTCAATAAAATATTACAAAATGAAACTAAAATGGATTTTCCTGGAGAAAATATTAAGGGCTCGTACCCACTTGTGAGACAGAGTTGGTGTATGTTAGTTTTTTGGATTACATGAAAGATTTTTTTTTTTTTTTTAAATTGTGTGGCACTCCCATGCCCTTGGCAAGAGACGTGCATGAGGGCCTCTTTAAATAATGTGTCCATTTTAAGGAAGTGGGTGTTTTGTAGTATTGCCCTTTGTCAGGACAGCCAAAAATTGTGTGGCACTCTGATGCCCCTGGATAGAGACGTGCATGAGGGCCTCTTTAAATAATGTGCCCATTTTAAGGAAGTGGGTCTTTTGTAGTATTGCCCTACGCAGGGCTGCCAAAAATTTGTGAGGCATTTCAATGCCACTGGATAGAGACGTGCTTGAGGGCCTCTTTAAATAATGTGCCCATTATGAGGAAGTGGGTCTATTGTAGTATTGCCCTTGGCAGGGCTGCCAAAAAATAATGAGGCACTTCAATGCCCCTGGATAGAGGCGTGCATGAGGGCCTCTTTAAATAATGTGCCCATTATAAGGGAGTGGGTCTTTTTTTTTTTAAAACCAATCAGTTTTTATTGAAAATTTTATAAAACGACAACACCGGATAGAACAAAGAATGAGAAAGAGAAAATTGTTTTCTAAGATTCACAGTTATGGCACAGTCGAACACAGGTAGGATGAGGGGCGAGGGGGGGTTACAAATAGGGGAGCAACAAAGACTAAAAGATTTGTTTCTAGGGAAATAAGATAGTACGTATTTGGATAATACATAAATATTTCAAGAGTATAATATAATTTGACACCATCAGGGGACTGCAGCCTCAGGGAGGAACTTTGACAGTATTATATTGTGAAATTACCCAAGGATCCCACCAATTCAATATTTTTGCGCTTTACCTCATGTGCTAAGATTATTTCATAAGTAAAATGTAGGTTGAGTCGAGCTAATAATTTGTCAAGCACTGGCGCAGCTGGAGTTCGCCAATTGGCTACTATGCACTGACGGGCGGCAATCAATACATTTGAAATTACTGGTCTCAGCAGAGATGGAAAAGAATCCAATCCCATACCCAGTAGAGCCAGAGGGGCATCTAGTATTAGCGGGAGGCCTGTAAGGGAAGAAAGGAGAAACTCCACTTGTTTCCAGAAGGGCACGATTGCAGAGCAAGCCCACCAAGAGTGCGTTTCAGTTCCTGCCTGACCACATCCCTTCCAACAGAGAGGCGAACTGGGAGACCTCTTCGACCTAAATTTTGCTATTCAGGCAGGGGTCAAGTACTAATCTAATTGCAGTTTCTTTGACTGTTCCAAATGGTTTAAACAAGAAGTATATAAAGCAGCATGGCCGGTAGCTGATTGCCATATCTCTAAAGGAGCCGAGAAATTTAGTCTCGATTCCCATTTAGTCATAAAGGGAAGTTTACAATTAGCTCTATGAATCAGGATAGCACTATAAATTAGAGCTTTTCCTCGTTTGCTATAGCCATTTTGTTTATAAAACGTTTGTAGT